>CM029785.1:22270523-23580952 GCA_017562165.1 Ectropis grisescens
TAGTCATTGCGGCATCGCTGGAGAGACTGAAGCACTGCCCAGGTCTCGATGGAATCGAAGGCTTTCTCATAGTCCACATACGCTATACATAGGGGCCGATTATACTCCTCGGTTTTCTGTATAATCTGCCGAAGCGTATGGATGTGGTCTATGGTACTATAGCCTTTTCGGAAACCGGCTTGTTCGGGTGGCTGGAAGTCGTCAAACCTGCGTGCGAGACGATTCGTGATTACCCTCGAAAACAACTTATAAACGTGGCTCAGAAGTGAGATGGGTCTGTAGTTCTTCAACAAGGTGTTGTCACCTTTTTTGAAGAAGAGCACCACCACACTTCTGCTCCACGCTTCTGGCGTATTACCGTTAAGTATGACGGAGTCGAACAGCTTCTGGAGGACTTTAAGTACCGGTTTTCCACCCGCTCTCAGAAGCTGAGTCGTAATTTCGTCGTCGCCAGGTGCCTTGTTGTTTTTAAGTTGTTTGAGGGCCATCCTAATCTCATACAGGCTGACTTCCGGGATATCTTCGGTAAAGTGTCGGGTCAGCTTGGCTCTGGGGTCTTTTGCCATGCTAACGACAGGTTGTGCTTGCGTAGAGGTGTATAACTGTTCATAGAACCTCTCAATCTCCTCCAAAATCTCGGGCTTCGACGAGACGATGTTACCACTATCGGTCTTCAGATTGGTCAGCTGACTTTGCCCAAGAGACAGATTTCTTGCGATAATAAATCGAATACCCAATAATAAACAACAAAGGTAAGCACACAAAATGTAAATAAATGCGTAGGTACCTAACCTATTGTAATTTTGGCGAAACATACCAAAATGTTGACTTTGAAATAATAAGATGCGTATTGTCAGTACTCATATCAAGGGCACTTCGCATTTTTCATTTTTCCCACTGGTAGGACTCGGGGCCTTCTCTAGCAAGGAGATAGCCAGCTAAGGCCATAATCCTGAAACCTGCTGAATTGGTTAGCCTACAACATTCTTAAAAATAAAATAAAAACAACTTCTCGCGATAGGTTTGGTTTGAAGATTTGAATTTCAGAAATAATTTAACCAACAAAACCCTTTCAAATAAAAGATAAATTTGTTTGAAATCTAATTACGATTACGTAAGTAAATAAAATTAAGAATGCCTTAAAAACAGTAACTAGGTAGGTACCTATTAGTTGTAGGGATAGTTGTAAGTACCTATACACCTCTACCTCTACATGCCTCTACGCACTCGCACGGAGCGGCAACACCGCGCCTACTCCGGCGCGGCGCCGCGCCGGGTAATCCTTTGAAGTTTTAGGTACAAACATCG
Source organism: Ectropis grisescens (assembly GCA_017562165.1). Classification (NCBI taxonomy): domain Eukaryota; kingdom Metazoa; phylum Arthropoda; class Insecta; order Lepidoptera; family Geometridae; genus Ectropis; species Ectropis grisescens. The sequence goes on from CM029785.1 coordinate 22,271,832, forward strand.
AAGCGAAACTTTTTTGATCTGCATTTTTAAAATGGTATACGTGACCGCCACTTTCGCGAACACTAAACCTTATTAAAAATGAAAATGAAAACGAATGCTTGCCAATAAGTGTCCAGGTGAAGCCGAAATCTGTGATGCTGTGGGAAACTTGCACTTTATCGATGAACTTGCTTTGGGCGACAAATCGTTATCGCAAAGGCAGCTATTTGATGGGTTTCTGTGTAAACTAAAGTCATGTCTGCATACTATGGAGTTCCACAACACCAATTAAATAACTACTCACAAAACAAAATCACAACACAAAAGTACATAACAAAAAGGCGTCTTTATCGCGGTATCTAACCTAATCTAATTGACACTGACTCGTACAATAAATTACACTAAATAAACGTGAAAAATAATGCGTAAGTCTTTTTCGCGAATAATTAAATTACTTAATTACCTAGCTAACGATTTCAAACAGTAAATTAGATATTTACAATTAAAGTTTTAGCGCGAGATATGTGTCAAGGACAACGGTCAACTAGTAGAGAGAAGGAGATATACAAAAAATTAGAGGAGCACATCCTCTCTGCATTTCATTAACTCGCACACAAACGCATGTGTTGTCTTATCTCTTTCTATTGTATTTGCCTTACGCCTGATTTTCATTGATCAAACATATGGATCTGAGGTCTGCGACCTAATGACCTCGTGACTTACATTTTTAGATACAGGTTGCTTTGATTTGGAATTTTTGAAAATTGCAAATAACTCAGTAAATAAGAACGATACACGAAATTTAATTTTACAGAATGCCTAAAAATATGATGTGTGATATGTGGTTTCATTTAATGTCGGCACCAAAGCGCCACGCTGTATTCCACTAATCTGACAATTCGAGAGTGACACAAAGAAAGGGAAGGGCTACAAAGTTATTAAAAAACATTTCTACATTCTCGAGCGTGGTTATTTTATTTTAAAGGAAATAATTCAAGGATAACGATAAATATAATATCCAAGGATTCCACAAGCCGAAGTAACAAAAATTCATCACTAATTAGCTCATAAACCTGATTTTTTATATTTGAAATTCTATAGCCGCGCCCCCCACAAAGGAAAAGGTACCATTATTCAACATTTTTTTCATCTTATTACCTAAGCTTTGCAATTCAATAGGTCTCTATGACGCTCGAGTAACTCCCCGTTGAGCATCGTGAGCTCCCCTACCAAAATATCCCGTTTGTGTTTGTCATAGAAAATCCACCCAGGTAACATCACATTTCTAAAATATTATCAAAGCGAGTTCTGAAGATATGTCGTGGTTGTCGAAAATATACCTCCTTATGAAATTTGGTCGCTTATTATTCAACTAAATGTTCGCCCTGGCTTCGCCCGTGGTACATTAAATAGCACTCATCAGGATTCCGTACATATACAACGGTGAAAGAATCTGAAATCGGTACAGTCATTCCTGAGAATATCGCTTTCAAACAAAAAACCTCTTCAGTTACCTGCTACGCCACCTATCGGAAATTGGTCGTACCAGCTCAGATTAAGAAACAAATTTGTTAAGCAAGTTTATATTCAATGACGCAATCTTAGACAGATGCTGCCATGTTTCATGTCAAAGCACGATACGTACGAAAACTCTCAAAAAGGAATATTTTTTCCCGATCTTGTTTCATTCCTGGTTCATGCTCCGCTTCTATTAATAGTAGCGTTATGTTCTATAACCTATAGCCTTCCTCGATAAATGGACTATCCAATAGAAAAATAATCTTTCAATTCGGACCAGTACTTCCCGAGATCCTAGCGTTCAAACAAACAAACAAACTCTTCAGCTTTATAATATTAGTATAGATTTTAAGTTGACGTCGTTTTTGTTTTTTTTTTTCGGTGAAATTTAATTATGGCACAAGACTGTTTGCCTGAGGGTCTACCGCCTAACTAAAACTGTCTTAGCTTTGAAATTTCTCTCTCTTTTCCTGTCACTTAAAATGATAGAGACAACAATAGCAAAACCATAGCCAAATCCAAAGAATCCTACCACAACCAAAATTCCAGGACCATGTTGGTTTCCTCAAGATATTTTGATCCACCGTTTTTATGTAAGAGGCATTATTAAAAGCTGTTTTATGTACTTTTTGTTAATTATATCTAGGTGCTTCTTAAATATATGATGTTATTTCAACTTTTTGATAGTATCAAAATGAACGTTTCTCTTTTTCATGTAGCCGGCGGCCGCTCGACGTATTTTTTGCTTTCTGTTATTACTCAGACTCAAAGTTAATTGTTCGTTTCCGAGAAATTCGTTAATCCATCCAACACGCTGCTTGTACATTTCTGTAATATTGAATTGTGATGCTAATTATAAAAATTGGTTGCCTGTAAAGTCGGTATACGGGCGAAAGTTTTACGTGACAACGACTTTGAGTGGTAAAATAATTTTACGGAAGGGACGCGTGCCTTTCACTTTTTATGTCTGTCTCTCTCGCTCTTAGGCGGGCTAACCATGCCCGAGTGGAAGGGACGCGTGCCTCTCACTCGCTCTCGTTGTGAGCGCATAACGTGAGCGGAGCGTAACGCAGTTTCTTGAAGTGTCACCCGGCAAACCAATTTATAAGACGTTGTCACGTCAAAATTGTGAATACATCGATGACTTTCATTTATGCTAGCACTAACCCACAGACGCCCACAATAAGGATCCTATATGCCATGATAAGGCCCCCCCTGATGTCGATGGGAAACGAACAAAAGCAATGGTTCCCCGACATTTATATATATATATATATTTATATAAATTAAAAAAATTGGATAATGTTGTTTATAAATATGTATACTAACAGCGCTCTTTGCTTTCAATCGCGTAGTTCCCATTCTTGTTATTTTTTGGAGACAAAATGTTTTTTTTTATATGTACTACATAATCTAACTGTATTTGAAATTTCAACCCAATCCGTTTCGAAGTTCCAACGTGATTGAGCAAGAAACTTTCGCATTTATAATATTTATAGGATAAAAATATATGGTGAATATTATTTTTTCTTTATAGTATTGAATGACGAGACGAGCAGGATATGTGCCTGATGGTAAGCAACATGCCTTCCCATAACAACACACTGACTGACAACGTAGTTATTGGAACCTGAACGGTCAAATTCATACCTGGCACTACACTGCTCTCGTCACCCACAGATATAAGATGTTTTATCTCTATGCCGTGTATTTTCACTGGAAACATTGTACTTCAAACCGGAACACAGTGACTCGTAATCGATACAAATGTAGTTTTTTTTTTGGGAGAAGCCATTAGGTACCGAGATACAGTACTATGTACTAGTTCGGACCTGATGGGTTCATTATCTATGTGTTCATGTTATTAAGACAAATAAATATTCTTATTCTTATTCTAACTATGACAGATTCAAACAAGATATATTTTGACTAGCAGTGGTCCGTGGTTTTACCCACATTGTTCCTGTTCCCGCTGTTTTCCCACAATACAAAGTAGCGTGCGTACTTTTCCAGACTAGATTATATAAATTTCAACATGATTCGTTCAGCCATTCTGTCGGGATTGAGCAGTAAACTTCCGAACTTTGACTTTTTAAAATTAGTATGATTACTATCGAATAATCATCAAAGTTAAAGTCAAAGTTTTTTATTGATAAATATCCATTTACAAGTCAGGCATAATAAATTGTATAACAGTAATTATACGGAATATAAATATTGTAAAATAAAAACTAGTACTAATTAGACAATGTCATAATAAATATTAATCAAATACAATACATAAAGTTACGAACAATATCTTAATATTAAGTACTAGCTGTACCCTGTTACCCTATTACATAAAAACCATCCTTGATGCGGATTATGTATCATTGTAAAATTTCAGCTCGATCGGTGCAGAACTTTTTGGGTTTTTGAAGCGTACACAAACCAACATAACATTTTACATAGAGAGATAAAGGTCGTTGAAACATTTCAAATTATAATGCAAATTGCTATTCTAAAATGAAATATAATTTAACTCGTTTAAGTATAACATTTTTGATTTAAAACATTATTAAATTTTTGTAGACAAACAAAAACCTTCATTACAATGCAAATTTATTCAAACTTCAGCTACAGCTAATCCGAGATTAGTTAGGTATTCCAGTATTTTAGCTATCTCTTAACAATATACTCTATTTTGTTTTGGTTGTACAAGTGGTGTATAGACTTCCGATTGGAATCATGGTTGAATCGGTTGTTGTGTCAATAGCCATGACGACTCATTTTTGATTTAATGTGCCATCAAAAGGCTACTCGATAACTGAAACATAGGTGCGAGAATTGCTTTGTTATCTTAAAAACTTCCCGTGATATCACGATTTTAAAATCACAATTTTGGACTCTCACAAAAAAGCTTCATGCAAAAACACTACAGAAGCGTGACGTCACTGAGTCGTATTTGCAGTGCGTCACGCGTTACGTTTGGATGTTGGCTACTCGTGTATTAAATATTGCGTTTAGAAAACTGGTTTCATAACAAAAGCCACTTGAAAATGAATGGATTATCGAATGGTAAATACATTTTCTAATAATTTCGTTTTTCGTAGCTTTGAATGATCATAAAGTACTCGTAAGTTGAACAAAAAAATATCAGAATTGAAATTAGTACACATTTTATTTCATTTGAATACTGTCATTATATCAAATAATTTAATATAATTGCAGGACCTGACGTAATGCCTATTCTTACGCGTCCCCCAGCAAAACGAGTTTTTTGTCCAGTTTTCAGACAAAACACATATCAATTGGTAAAAATTACAGCAAATTAATTCCTTTTTTTCATCTTCAAAATTATAGTTTTATTTTTTGTTAGTGATTTTTTGTTTAAATAATCTCCTCACAACAAAACCATAAAAAATTGGAAATAATTGTCTTTATCATGTAAACTCGAAAAACCGCCATTATTTGGATTTTGTACTTACACCGACGGATAGGCAATTTCATTACGAACATTTTGGTAGAAATATTTTTTTCAATAGACCAAAATCTGATTTTATAAAGAGTTTATTCAAACATTTGAACGTAAAACAGCGACAAATCCTATTTTTCTCTCTTGCTCTTTCTTGCGGTGTGCGATGAGGTAAGAAATACCCATGGTCAATTGCTCGATCCTTAATATCACCTTGTTTTTCTTTTACTAGACTGCTCATTGTTTGCACAAGCGACATTTCATAGTTTGTGTTCCAACGACTTCGAGTCTTGACTTGAAGAGGTTTGACTTAACTTGACTTTGTGATAAGAAAGTCAGTACTGTGGAATGTGTTGCCCGAGGTGGGGTTTTCCCGATGGTTGCAATCTGTCTTCAAATCCGGAGCTAATCTTTTTTTTTCTAGGTAAGCACTTTTTATCGTTGATCACATCGACGTTTAACATCAGGCGAGAGTGCGTTCAAGTGTGAGTGTATAATAATCAAAAGAAACATAAAGATAGGTACGAGATGAATTTGGATTTTGATCTGTGTGAGTGTTTCACACAGATACAAATAATTAATACTTAATGTATAAATGTGTGTTATACCAGCTATCGGGCCAATATAATACCTACACATATAATGCTACCTTATATTTTCGGTTAAAAGACACATAGATTGAATTCACCGTGAAAAACTCACTCAGTTTTTCCCAGATTGTTTCAAATACAGATACATAAAATGATTTGCACCTCAACTCTGTAGTTTTTCTGGAAACACAGTAATATGCACAGTTAGTCTCCACGACAGTATATTATAGTATAAACAGGAAGACTCTGCAAAGTGTTCCATCACTATAAAGACTTTTAACCCCAGATAGTGTGAATAATTCCTTAAAGAATCTTAACAATGCAATAAGGAAGATCGCAAGTAAGTACTATACCCATATATTTATCATCTATGAACAAAAATACATTAAAGCGAACTATTAAACCGAAGGCGTGGTCCACACACATTTCCTCGGTAACAAATGAGTCGACCCAAAAAATTGCAATTTTATATACCCCAGGCTGAAAGATACATCACCTTAGATTATGACGTCATCATCATTTGTAGTAGCCACTAAATCGTTGTAGTTTCGTTGGATTGCCCTTTTTCCGACGTTTACTGGAGCGATTTGTTTTATTACCTATTCTGTGTGGCCGGAGCTAGGGTTTATTAAAACGAGAGACGGGGATTGCCGTAAATAGTGTGGGGGCTTGCAAAAAGAAAACGTATTTTGTTATTAGTACAAAAAAAATAATTAGATAAGTTTTGTGGTGGTATGACTCCTTGCAGAGTCTGCCCAAGGATTCGCTACATCTTTGTCAGTTATTCTGCCTTAAGTAATATGGTAATAGGTACAAATCAATTGTTTTTAATCAATTGTTGTGTTCTCGTTTGAAGGTTATTTTTTCCAGTTAAATTACAGGGTTAAGAGATAAGTCATGTTGTATGCCTAGGTGACGACCGCAGTTCAGATCTAGGTGGTGATTAGGGCTCTTTCAAATAGCTTTATGGCACTGTGATGTTATGTGCAAGCTTGTTGCTTACCATCAAGCGCATATTTTGCTCATCCCATCACTTTCAAGTTTGTTTTAATTAAAAATAAAATAAAACTTTTTGACTTTTAAAACTTTTTGTAGTGACAATCTTTGATTTGAAATTCTTATAGTGTTTAGTAGTTTACTAGTAAAGCTACTATTTTGGTATTTTTAATATTCAATTTTTTAATTTAATTTGATAACCTTAATCTTTGGTGAGGGATTTGAGAAAAAAAGTAATTAGACATTTTGTGGTGACAGCATATATATATCGAATTTGAAATATATGTATGTATTATACCAACATACACAGTCTGAGAGATAGAGAGATACAAAGACCACAAACTTTTACCACCGGTCTTTTCTCGTCAGAAGCTAAAGTGATGGTAAATAATAATAAGTAGTCGTATAGGTCCGCGTTTGACTACCAACTCGCCTGGTGGTAAGCGACGGTGTGGTTGAAGATGACGCACGTTGATCTAGATATTCTAGATAGTACCCATTCATTTTTTATTATACTATACATAATGACATTCTTTGACATTGCTCACACGGCTGAGCTGCAAGAGCTACTACTTCAAGACCTTGGATTTAAACTACTTGTCAAAGTCCATAACAGCATACTGTCATAAGTACCATCTTATGTACACAGCTTAGCAATAAACGATTATGATTCTGATTCTGCTGAAACACAAGACGATGGCTTAATTGTGCTCACCGAACATAACAGACTTACATAGCATAACCGGATAGAAGCCACAAATTAATAGACGATGAATCAGATGACATATAATATGATACAACCGATTAAAAGGTTAAAATGAAAAAAGAAGAAGAATACTTTATCAGCTGACTATTATTATCATTGTATAAATTCACACCAATGGAAAGTGTGTTGTCAGACATAATGCATGCTTCTAGAAGAAGATACCAGTTAAAAGTTAAAAAAAGTCGGTTAAAAAGAAGACATGTACATATATTCTCATGGGAAGATTCTGAAGGAGTAAGTGACTGTGATTGTCACATGTTTTGACAGTTTACTCACGCGTGATTTGTTCTATCACCCTAACTTGAGTTTTAGCAACAGTACATGGTTATTATCCTAAGTAACCACGTAAGACCATGTTTGTTTACACTTGTACCTATACCTCTCTGCTCATACGGAAGATAGGCATATAATGAAATATTAACTGGTTATTCTGGGGATTGTATATTATTTACATAGTTTTGTTAGGTATAGGTATAATGGTGTATTGTGCTCATTATGAACTCCTAATTAAATAGGTTACATAGATTTTAGTTAAATATGCTACGCATTTACCAGTATTAGGTATAATTGATAACTCCGTCCCGTTCAACTCGTTTAAAAAGGCAACGCTGTTTCATGGTTGACATTTCTACGAGTAAGACCCGGCCTTGTACCGGCTAACTAAATTAACTGACTACGGATATGGCATTGCTATTGCCAGCTCTATCATTTCAAATAAAAAGAAAAGAGATGGAAACATCGAAGTTAAGACAGTTTTCCTTCGGCGGTAGACGAAGACGAAGACGGTACGAAGAGATGTGACGTCAATTTCGTTGTAGAGGTATAACTATACATGGGTTCCATTCCATATTTTACTGTATTCTCCTATTTTGATACGGTTTTACTTGCGAGCATTCCTATTTTATTTCTCTACCAGGCTGAGTTTTTTTAATAAAACTAAGTAACAACGAGAATCATATGTTGACAATATACCTAATAAAATACTTACACTAAGTTCATCTACATTATACATGACCAATGAAAGTGTTTAGATGTACAAGATGACCAGTCGGAGGCACGTCCATACGGTAGTAGCATTACCATGCTGAACGGCAATACTATATGGTTTATGATCATATGCCTGTATTTGTCCATTGATGGACATAGGGCTCTGCCGTAATACGCCACTCAGCCCGATTTATACGATACGAACTTTGGTATTATGAGTCCAACCGCCACTAGTCAACTTTTGTATAGTATCGTATGTATATCGTTGGGCTAAATAAAAGCCATCATTTTATTCACGCGTCGTATTGAAGCTCTAAGAGAGAGTTTTGAAAAGGATTCATATTTGTACCAAAATAATAACTTAATTACTTAGGTTTTGAGAGGTTCTTCATGTATACCAAAATAATTATGGTTTGCTAGAATTTAAATCAAAATTATTACATCACCTTTAATAACCCGAAGATTTAATCAACTGTAGATAAATTCTAAAGCATCCCAGCTTAATCAATACATCGCGTTCTCTTCATCCCGTGTTCTAATTGGAGGCGGTCTTGTGTTAAGTAATTGAAGATTTTTCCGATATCATGATGAAATTTTCAGTCTATTTACTTGTATATTTGAAATTAATTTTAAAGATCGGTTATTGGTTTTCGTAATAAAATAATAATATGTTTTCGTACCTACCTTGTAATTGACATGGCTTAAAATGTATACAATAATGTAAGTATACCTACAATACTTAATCACGAACAACATTATTATCTTCGTGATCAGTTGGCAGTAAATCTACCTGCGAAGCTGAAGGTCGTGGATTCGGTTCTCAACCAGTGCAAATATTTGTGTGATAAATACAAATATTTTTGTTCTATGTCTAGGTGTTTCTTTGTATTATAAGGTATAGTGTGATAGTGTGGTAGTGGTAGGAATCTTGTCAGAGTCCGCCTGGGGAAGTATCACACCTTTGCCAGTTATTCTACCGCCAAGCAGTAATGTTTGCACATTCACATGTGTGTTCCGGTTTGAAGGGCAATGTTTCCAGAGAAATTACAGGGCTTTGAGAAATAACACCTTAGATCTCTGGGTAACGAGCGCAGTGCAGTGCTAGGTAATGATTTGGATTCTTTATGTTCCAATAGCTGCGTGTCACTGTGCTGTTATATGGCAGGCATGTTGCTTACCATCAGGCACATGTCCTGTTCGTCTTGTCACTTTTTATGAATGGTATAAAAAGGTATGTATTCACAATGATATAAGTATTTTATCAGCTATCCGGCTCCCATAGTACGAGTAAACTCTTTGCTTAGTTTTGGGTCAAATGGTGTTGTGTGTGAAATAATCACTAATATTTATCTTTTATTTTTATCTCATACGTCAGACGCCCACCGGCAGGCTTGGTAGACGACATAACCTTTGTTGTGGGTTGAACTAAGACTCAACTAATAATTTAATAATAATAAAGACAGCACTGCACTGGACCGAAGTAGATGGTATACTAGAACGTAGGTCTAAACGCATCAGTGGGATCAGAATCCATACATGACTTATGAAATTATAATATTAGTTCCACAGATAGATTCTATAAATGGAATAATCGTAAAAACAAGTATGAATGAATGAATGAAACTCATCATTGTTCACAACTTAAAATAACATTTATATATAGGAAAACAGTAAGACTAGTGAAACATCTGGCGGTACCTATGCAGGAAAGTACCTATTTAGCGATGTTTTTCACATAGAAATCAGCCTCAAACTAAGCAACACTTACTACCAACAGAAAACTTACAATTAATAATCGAATTATGGTACTCTTAACAAACAAGCCGCAAAAAACGGTTCAGGTCAAAATTAAATTCTTTTTATCGAAATTCAATTCGATTTATTCATATGGGCCCCAAAAGATCTCTCACGCGTTTAAATGACTCTCTCCAACGTTCAAAATGACTTTGGGATAACATAAAGGATTCACCCAAACCGACCTTTAGGGAGACCTTAAGATTTCATGATTTTAAGAAGGCCATATCAATAAATATTCGCTCGCTTTTAGATACTGCTGAAATTTTATTCAGTAATAAATAGGAAATATAATAAGTTATAGTTCGTCTCTCTTATATAGATTTGTTAGTAATTACATAATTATACATTTATGAATGTTTTTACAGTAGAACCTCGATAACTTAAACCTCGATAACTTTAAAACCTCTATAACTTCAAAAAATACTATGTTTCCTTCCCATCAGATCCCAAAACCAAAACTCTGGATAACTTAAAACGTCTGTAACTTAAAATATTTTTTGTTTCCCTTGGACTTTAACTTATCGAGGTTCTACTGAATTTAGTTGATTAAAAAAAACTTATTTTGAGTTCAATAAAATGTCTAATTTAATTAATTTCTTCAACTAAATACTTATACTAAAAAATACTCTTTTCATTCGAGAATTAATGAAACAAGTCAGCGATTAAAGTTTTACTAAAAAAAAAACAACAGTCTTGTAAATGTAAATTTACGTATAAATTATTGAACGCATGCGTGTGAATTTTGGTAAAATAACTACCATAAAATGTAGCGCATCACCTAATAATTACTCTGTGGACCTACAGATAACGTTACGATATTTTAAAACAAAATACGCTTTGCATTAAAATTCAGTAAAAGCATAGAAACATAATTTCGTCAAGCATCTCGTCTAATGCATACCATAATGTCACCATACCTATCTGTCGATATTCCGGCCATTTCACCCTAATACTCACCCTGCCATCCCTTCGGTCAGTCTAAATTTCAGAAATATTATGCGAACAGTCCCTGCTACAGCCTTACACAGTCCATTAGGGACTGATTTATTGCAGCCCACTAAAAGGGTCCCACAAGGAGCGATCCTTGGTCCCTCTTTGTACATATCACTCACATTAGCCGTATGGAAATTTAGTTTAGGATATACTATCGCGAACGTATTTCGCTTCTGATATTTTTTCCCTCTGACATATTTATGGGAATGGTCGAGTTTCGCGTAATGAAAATAAAAATAAAGATAAATAAATGTCAGAAAAATGTGCGTGCATTTAGCTTCGTAAACAATCTCCGCTTAAGTGTCAATACAAATCGTGAATGAAACGAGAAGTTGGAGGCTTCTGGTTTTGCCAGCTTTTTCTTTGTCCTATTTTCATTTCTTATACTGTTTATTTTTCTAAGTCACATTTATATAATCATCTTTTACACTTTTTTTTTTTTAATTTCCTTGAGTTTGACATCGACAATCTGGATATTCTTAAAAGCATGTCATTTTATACTTTATTTTCATTTGACATTTAAAAATTTTGGATCGTGAATTTGAACGTTTGTGGCGATTTTCGTATGAAATAACTTGACCGATTTGAACGATTTTATTACAATTTTTGGGTATGAGAACAAATAGATCGTGAAACCCTTATTTTAATCGCCCATTCAACACCTTTCCAAAATTCTGACCTTTTATTTTGTTGATGGTTTAAATGACAGAACAACGTTTGCTAGTTCATTTACTTTTTACAAGAACATGTTTTTTTTACTTATTTTGAGCAATTATCTTAATATATATAAATCTCGTGTCACAATGTTTGTCCTCAATGGACTCCTAAACCACTTAACCGATTATAATAAAATTCGCACACCATGTGCAGTTCGATCCAACTTGAGAGATAGGATAGTTTTTGGTTCGATTAATGGGCTTTATGTGACGATATCCGAGCGAAACCGGAACGGGCCGCTAGTTTTTTATATGTACATATTACGTATAATTGTGTATGATGATGATATGCACACGCAAATTGGATGTGCGTATGATGTATGCGTGCGTAAATCTTGGAGAAGTCCCTGGTAAAATATTTAGTATTAAGTATCTACATACAGAAGTACAAACAAGTACATGTCATGTAATATTGAGACGTGAAGCAAAAACTTTGTACCTACCCATTTATATAAAAAATTACGTTTGTGTACGAAATTTCCCAAAATTATAGTTTACTAGCTATGGCCCACCGTTTTACCTGCGCACTTTCCGTTCCTATTGTTCTCGTTATTTGTCCGGGATAGAAAAATTAGCCTATTGTATTCTTCCAAAATATTATCTCTCTATGTTTAATTTCCACCCGATCTTCTCAGACGTTACGATGTAATTGACCAACAAAAATCTAAACATCAACATTTACATTATTAATAGGATATATAGATATAGTCATCATCATCACCATCAGCCTATCTTAGTCCACTACTGGACATAGGCCTCTCCCATGGCTCGCCACTCAGCCCTATCCTCAGCTATACGTCTCCATCCACTGCCTGCTGTCTTCCGTATATCGTCACTCCATCTTTTCTCAGGGTGTCCTACACTACGTTTGCCGATTTGTGATCTCCACTCAAAAACACGTCTACTCCAACGGCTATCGGTTCTGCGACAGATATGACCTGCCCATTGCCACTTCAGTATGCTAGTGCGTTGAGCTATGTCGGTTACCTTGGTTTTCTGACGAATCACTTCGTTCCGAATACGATCCCTCAGAGAAACTCCAAGCATAGCTCACTCCATAGCTCGCTGCGCGACTTTCAATCTGTGGACGGCTTTGACTGTCTGTGTCCAAGTTTCGGCACCGTAGGTCATGACAGGTAGGGCACACTGATTTTGTCTTTAGACATTGTGGAATAGACAACGAGAAGACACGACGTAGTTTGCCAAATGCTGCCCAGGCCAGCTGGATCCTTCTCATGCCCTCACTTTCGAAATTGTTCTTCGATAGATATAGTGCAGAATTCTAATAATATATTTTTGAAATTACTTATGAGTGACTACATGAAAGAAATAAAAAACAATAGCCACTACCATGTGTTTGATATATACACACACAGATACCCATTTACTCATTTGTTAATTTAAATTATGGATAAAATTCGAACACATGCCGAACCCCAGTATTTGTAAAACGCTGAAATTTTATTGCAACTATTACCATATCTTTGTGTACAAAGGACCTTAACAAAATTTATCCACTTATCCTTTACCTTAACTTGAAATAACATGATTCCTTTACTCATATTTGCTATGAAAACACTATTTGCATTACAATCACACAATTGACCTACTTCTAAGTCAAAGTTGAATCAAAGCGATACGGTCACGGTATAACTTACAAATTGTAATTACTAAACTTTGGAACCAAGTCTATTCACAGGCAAGCAGCTCTATCAAATGTAGCTCTATGCCCCATAGCAACAACCACACTGACAAAACTTGGAATAGAGCAAATGAATACGAGACTGGAAAATAGGGTAACATCGCACTAGAGAATTATTTCGAGTATGTCTAATTTTTTTTTTGCGGAGTTATCAAAGTCGACGTCCCAATTAATCAGTAGATGTAGATATATATTATACATTTTACATTCTTGGAGACACTTAATTACTGATGAGATGGTGGTCAACTGCAATGCCTACTGTTACTATTGTTATTTATAAAAAATATATACCTATTGGTTGACCTATGGGAAGACAAGGCTGATGACAAAAATAAACCATTCTAATTAAACCGTCGTCAGCATGGAAACATATGGGACACACATTTTTTTTTTTTTTTTTTCAAATAATTAAAAATCGACAGAGATATAGATCATCAAATATCTAGAGTGAAATTGTGACATCATTTTTGGGCAAAAATCATACCCACAAGTATCGTCACTCAACACTTCTAATCATTGTATCTTCGTCATGTTTTGTTTATGAAACAAAAGAAAAATACGTGTACAAAATGTTTTAGCAATCTAACAGACGAATCTATGATACAAGAACAAAATTAAAATTTTTGATTAACCCCCAACTACCTCGGATTTGTTATATGTACAACAATCTACTAGTCGAACCCTTTCGTTTGATACCCATATTGAGGGAGTTGTGAAAAAAAGAAATGTATTCCGCCATTTGGAGGTGGTGGCCATCTTGGATTTGAAATTTGTCATAGTGCATAGTATTCAACTAGTCAAACCCTTTCATTTGATACCTATATTGAGATAGTAGTGAAAACATGTATGTAATTCGCCATTTTGTAGTGGCAGCCATCTTGAATCGATATTTACCAAACATAGCTAAGAACATCCCCACGGAAATTAGCCTTCGAATAAAAAACTGCATTGAAATCGTTCCATCCGTTTGAGCTCTATGGTGCCACAGACAGACACACACACAGACAGATACACACACAGACAGATACACAGACGTCAACGTCAAACTTATAACACCCCTTTTTTGGTCGGGGGTTAAAAAGGGGGTTCCTAGACTATTATCTAACTATGATGCAAATATCTTTTTATTTATTCAGATTTGTTTCCATGATAATATTTTCCTTGTTGCTGTAATACCAATGCTTTAATTTGATCTTAGTGCGACTTCACAGGGAAAAGTTAGAAATGCAATGAAAGTCACTCGCGCTCATCTTAATAAGATTTAGCTCGAGTTAAAGCGGGCCATGAGTGGAACTTGTAAAATATTGTAATGGTTCTGAGGAAACTTTCACTTGGTTCAGACGAAACTATTATGGGATACTAAATGCACGTTTCCACCTGCTGTTTTCTTCGTTTAATTTTAAGCAATTAATGTAAGCTGTCTACTTTGCGCTACCACAATTGGGGACAATGAAATCGGTATATCCCTGTGTGAGGTACTTTTTGAAATAAAAACTGAAAATAAATGACACCACTGGAAATTCATTTTACCAAATTATCTTTTACTACAAAATTAAATGCACGTTTCCACCTGCTGTTTTCTTCGTTTAATTTTAAGCAATAAATGTAAGCTGTCTACTTTGCGCTACCACAATTGGGGACAATGAAATCGGTATATCCCTGTGTGAGGTACTTTTTGAAATAAAAATTGAAAATAAATGACACCACTGGAAATTCATTTTACCAAATTATATTTTACTACAAAAAACTTAGTACATAATACAGATAAATACGGTTGACTTGAGAAACCTCATTAATCGGTTAAAAATACAAAAAAGATCACAACGTCAAGATGCACACGATCGACACGAAGAATAATTGATAGGTCTCAAAATATTTAAGTAAATATTTACTTAAACAGAGCCAAAACCGGGGTTCTACACTCTGACTATAGTGGTCTTGGTTTTGAAATCGCTTTCTCTCTATTTTGCCTTGAAATTATTAAATGCAAAAATATAACTGTTAGAGAATTTGACAGTCGGAGAGCCCGCTTCATCTGTAACATTTTTAATAAAAAATTAAATTTGTTCATAAGAATACAAATGTTTATTTAGCTTCTGGCATGTTTAATTAATCAACATACAAATCAATTAAACCTATAATTAATCAATAGTATCAGCAATCTTGCGAAGGTGGCCTTGGTTCCCCAACCAGGTTTCTATGTGTAGTGACGCACTAAGGGCCGCTAACATATTACAATTTGTCAATAATTACAGGCATAATAATAGGATACAAAAGCTACTTAAATTTAAAATTGAATTCAGGCCTTCTACCAGATTTTTTTTCTACTCGTTCAAATAAATAAGTGAGAGTAATTGAAGAGTTTCATTTTTTGTTCCTATTTCAAAAACCGGATTTCGATTAAATTTATATTAGACCACCTCTGCACTGTAATCTATCTACCAAGCAAAAAAAACACCATAATTTTAACATTAACAACTGGCGGAGCTTTCGCGTATTATATTAACGTAACCACGGATATTCGGAACGTAACTTATCAATTGAGATCCTTATTTCAAGTTGGTTATTAATGAGCATGAAGCCTAAATTATACTGTTTACAGACCTAGGAACGATTTTTAACTGACACGTTTTACCGAAAAATTTGCTAAACAAACAAAATTACTGCAAACTGCGTGTCTTCGTTCTACATCGTCATATTCACAACAAAATGGAGGGACGGACGACACTCCTATTGCTTTCATCGCTTTCAATGTAAAGACAAACCAATTCCACACCTCCACAGAACTTCGGCTCATTGTCCAAAACTTTTTGACCCGAAAATAATGAAGTATTGTTTTACATTCAGCCCTTATTAATGGCTCTTTATAATTTCACAAATTCTTATTAATATTGAATAGAACCGTTGTTTTCAGAGTTCCAAGAATAAAAACTCGTAGGGACATCCCCTTTAAAGGGGCGTTGAGGAAAAGAGATGTTCTTTATAATACGAAAACTTCGGCAGTAACGGGAAGAAGAACTTAAAAACTGTCTTTAAGGAAGTGGGTAATGGTATTACGGGCGATTACAATGGTGTTTTGCAATTTCTAATGGGGATTTATACATTAATGATAGGATGAATCTTTTTAATAAGTAATTAGTCAAAAGGTGATTTAAAGAAGTCAGTGCTTTAGTTATCACAGTCTTCGTTAATAAGCTGCTTTGAAGTGAAAACTTGTTATGGCGCACTACAGACAGATTTTTCGTGGGCTGTGAATTGAATTCTAGCGTCACGCTCGGGAATGATAAGAAACCTTCGGGTAAACTCGGGACCATGGCCATTGGCCATCTAAAAATGCGTCAGCATTTCCCATGGGCTACTTAGAAATGCGTCAGCATATCTACGAGTAGATGACTATAAATAGCCGGTTCGCCCGGTTAGCCCGGTTCGCACGGTTAGCCCGCCTTTCGGTTTCATCCGCGTAGTGTCCAAAGTAAGCTATTAAATTGTGAGTTGCAAGTTTTCTCTTCTATCGGCAGTTCCTATGGCTGCCAATTTGTTTGTCGGATGCATTTTGTGTGCAGATGATCTGTATGAATTTATCACGAGTACATTGCCTTTTTTCTAAATACCTACTACTTGTATTTTGCTCCAGAAAGTGTTCTGTGAATGATGTTTCAAGGACACGAACGAGGAAGTTTAATTCCACTTTTGTTATGAACGTATGAGCTACAAAATGCGTAGTTTGAGTGAGGGGTATTCTCGATGTTTCTAATTGGTGTCTTCAAGGTTAGAGTATATCGGTTTTTTCTAGGTAAGCACTCTCCATTGTAGACCAAATTATCGCTTAACATCAGGCGAGATGGCGGTCAACTGGACACCAATAACAAGTTTAGTAATCTTGGTTGTCTGTAAAGTTGGTTGGTTTACGGACAATAGTTTAACGTGACAACGTCAAAACATAACATTGATAGATACGGTGCCAGCGTACAATGTGCGTAGTGGGACATAACGGGAAACTTTTTCATGCATGCAGACGGCGCGGCGTTCATCGATTTATTAGAAGTTGTCACGTCAAAAATGACAGTCATAGTAACTGCCGATAGAAGGGAAAACTTTTTTGTTAAAACAGAACAACACGTCATACAAACATATACATACCTATATACTACTACATGTCAGTGATACGAACTCAAAAGATTTTACTTAGCCAAAAAGCGTCTAGCACGCTACTCACCCGGAGACCGCGACATGAGACTGCGACAGGCACTTGACACTATGGATTTGTATGGGCGCCAGTTCACGCCGCGACCGCGACAGGAGACCGAGAGATGTGTCGCGAGACCGCTACCTAAAGGTACAAGTTCGCGCTGAGACCGCGACACGAGACCGCGACAGGCACTTGACACTATAGAATTGGGCACCACCGAGACACGTACCTGTCGCGATTTCCTGTCACGGTCTCATATCGCGGTCTCAGCGCAAACTTGTACCTTTAGATGTTACACCGCTACGCCGTCACCTCCACTGCCGGACATATGTATGTTGGTGACACGAACCCATACTATTCGCCTTCATAATTACTCAACGCGAGTAAAGAAAACAACTTCAAAACACACAAAAAGGTGTACACAGTAGACTGTTTCCTGAAAACGAAATTGAAACGTTCAAATAAAACCAATAACTACCAAAAAACGTAGATAACTGCAGGTATTCCTTTATTTTGTGTTCTTTATTGAGCACTACAAACAGATTGCTTTGCACACGCTTTGTAGTAGAGATGAGGTTGCTTTTTATGAAAGTTTCTATTTAATATTTTTTTAGTTGTGTATTGTGACCTTAAAAAAGTAATAAGAATGAATTCATATTTCGGTACGCTTAAATCGTTGGTCGATGAAATCATGGACGACAATGTGGACAAAACGTTATGATGGAGTGGGCTGACAGCTCTCTTTTCTGAGTAAATTTCCACTATCGGCTTGCACACCGTCACACAAATGCACGTAAAACCCTCAACACACGAGCCTTAAAGTCAGAGGAAATTACGTAAGAGTAGTGGGAAGAACCTGGGAGGACCCTACATTAAATCACTAATCATATGTTGCGATGTCTTCGCCGCTACTTTTACGTAATTTCCTCTGATTTTAGGGTTCGTGTGTAGAGGGTTTTATGGCCGAGCTACACGAAGCTAGTTGTACAAGCTATATAGGATAGTAAGCTTTCAAGCTATTACTCTAGCTTAGTGCAGACAAAACTAACGTTGCGTAGCGTTGTCTATCTGTTAGCGTTGGATCTAGGGCATTAGCGATAATCAAACAATCCGCTAATCCCAAAAAAATTGATGAATTTGTCGTCACATTTTTTTTAGTTTTATAGAAAACTATACTTATTTCATTGGAGTTTAGTTTTCCATTATTATAGTGATAATTTGGGTGAAGGCAAACTATGGAGAGATATATTGTGCGTAGAAGGAGATGCATAGAAAAGGGGTTAGCACAGATATAACGGCTGCTAGAGATGGATGAAGGAAACCGACGTATTGGATCGACTACACATACAGAAAAAAAAAATATTTTATCACAATATATGAAAAAACCCAATATGAAAATATTTTGGAAACAAACGCCAACCTTAACGATATAAACGATCCGTAAAGCTGCTCCGACGTGATTGAGCAACAAACTTCCAAACATTTAAACACATTTTGCATATATAATATTGGTAGCATTCCAGGCTAAATCATTTTAAAACCATCTTTTAAGTAAATGAGTTCTCTAAATTAGTTTTTCCGAATTTTTTTTTTTTTAGTTCTTACGATTTGATTGAGCAAAGAGTTTTTTCAAAAATATATGAAGATTTGAACTTTCACATTAAAATAATGCAAGTATGGTCCGCTTGCTATACTTTCGGTGACCCATTTTGACTCGAATTTTGGCGGGAAAACGGGTGTCAGGTTACCTAAGTGCGTTTGTTTACGCTTCGGCATATGAAGTGCCACGTAACTTGTACCTGTTTAAGCCCATTATTCTCAAGAGCATTTCAAGACGCTTCTGGCGGTATCGTTTGTTTAAATTAATGTACTTGAAATATAAACTAACAACTTTGACACTTTGTTGGATTTTTTCGAGTTCTAAAGTGTTCTAGAGCTATGACATCTTAAATTATAAGAAAGACATAGTGATTTTATATTTGAAATTAATTGTATACAATATAACAAACACAGAAAAGCAAAACTGCACTCGATGGCATAAATAGTTTTTTTTTTTTTTCAATACTTCGGGACCATTTTCCTGCCGAAATTTTTTTTTTGTATTTTTTTTTATTTAACGATTTTTATAGCTGAACGAACTTTAAGTTTAACGTTGTTTATCTCAAAATAAAGACCAGTTCAAGCGGACGCTATTAAAACCAAATTAGTGGGTATTTCTTCTCAAATAAAAATACAAAAAAAAAACAAAACTCCCGCCAACAGCCCAACCGCAAAGTTACTTTTGTTAATTTTTCGTTATTCGGTGTAATATAGTTCCCAAAGTGTATCAAGCGGGTATACTATGACTATATTTATAAATATTGTTAAGTTAAAGTTTAAATATTGTTTAAACTCATGTATATGAGAAAGAGCTAAAGTATTACTGTTGTTTTACAAGCTTTGCTCTGTTAGAATATACTCGTAACTTACGTATGAAATAGTGATGTCGCATAATCTATTATACTAGCAACCTGCCG
The DNA here is from genome assembly GCA_017562165.1 of Ectropis grisescens. Lineage (NCBI taxonomy): Eukaryota > Metazoa > Arthropoda > Insecta > Lepidoptera > Geometridae > Ectropis > Ectropis grisescens. The sequence goes on from CM029785.1 coordinate 22,292,035, forward strand.
CGGCTTCCCACGGGTACAAAGCTAATAGTAAATATAATAACTATAAAAGTAATATAAAAATAGTTATCGTCGGTTACTCCTAGGAGATAGACAAATATATATACATATATATATTACTGCAGAATACTATTATATACATATATACAGAATAATATTACATATATTACTGCTGAATATATATTACAAATATTACTGCAGACTTTTTGTAGAACTTTTAAAGGGGTACAATTTTGCTGTACATTATTATATGTATCTAGCTTATATAGTTTACAACTTTGTGGATCACAAGATCTAGCGACAAATTTACCATTTTTTGTACCCAAAAAATCACACGCTGAAAACACTGAGGTCTGTACATTACAGATATACTGAAGCAATTTGTCCGGGTCTGCATACCTCATCCCTAGTTTGTACCATTGCATTCTTCATGTAATGCCACATCAGGGCACCATCTGGGAAGGTTTGCATAAACCCATTTAACTTCAAATGCGTCACGACCTTTAAGGCCCCGTACGTGACTGCGAAATGTGGATGATGGTTTGAAGCATGGCACTTACAGTGCTCTGAATTATGGAAGACTAGGAGCGTCCTGTGGTTTCACCGACGCAGTTCCTGTTTATTTTGTTCTACTGTGACAAAAAGTATCTAAGTGTTATCGTGTTATTTAAAACAATAATCTAACTGTGGCTTAAATTTCAACCTATTCCGTTTTAATCTTCAAACGATCGAGCAACAAAAATCCATCATTGCGATTCTTGACCAACTTTCATACAAGTCTATCACTCAGTTATCCCAATAAACGAAAGTGTACTATAGTTTTTGTTCATATTATTATTGTTTCACACATCTATATAAACTGAAAATACTATCATTTCAAAGTGTTTACTAAGCTCTATATATAGGTATCAAAATTATTCATATATGTATTACACTGATCATATGCCATAATTTTTAAATTTTGAAACAGTTTTCCCGCGATATCTCGAAACTTCATTTTGGTACTTAGCGGCGTTATAGCTTGCGGACGGCAGATTTCAAAAACCACCACGCCGATGTCGATAAAATTAATATGTTTATTTATATGGGACTACTTCTGAACTATGATCTACCAAAAAAATATTAACAAATGGCCATGTCGTAACATACATACAAAAAACATCAAACCGTATTGAGAATCTCCTCCTTTTTTTAGATCGATTAATACGTAATAATAACATACGAATGACTAAATAAATGAATAATTTACGCGCCATGTAACCTTAGTGTCTCCAACTTTTACTCAAGTCAGACAAAAAGCTGCCGAGAAAGCTTATTAGCTGCTCTATGTAAATTAATGCTTGCTATTTAATACTGAGTCGGTAGTCTTCTTATATTATAGACATTTTTCGCTGTAACATTACAAAATCTGAGTTATAATACCACCAAGTTATTGTTAGAACGACCAGAATAGAAACTACTGAGTTGAGTAATAAACACAGTTTTTTTAAAATTTTGGCATAGGTTAAATTTAAATAAAAAACACTATATGATACGTTAGTTACCCGTGTAGTTATCAAATGTGTGAAATGTATAATTACCACGTTTGTTTTCATATTAAAATGAAAAAAAGGTCAATTGAGCCAAATGGTTGATGTTCCAATGACACGAACGAAGAGATTTGACTCTACCTTTGTGCGTCTAGGCTGTGGAATACGTTGCCTGAGTGGGCTTTCTCCGATGGTTACAATCTTTGTGTCTTCAAATCGAGAGTGAATCGGTTTCCTCTAGGTAAATACAGTCCATCGTAGACCGCATCGTCACTTAGCATCGGGCGAGATGGCGGTCAAATGCAAACCTATAAAAGTTCAAAAAAATTACAAAAATATTAATTTACTTATGTTGGTTGACAAGTGACGTAATTATTATCATAGAATCCTGAGATTATATCTAGAGATATTTTATATCCATACCAAGTGCTAATTACCAAATATCTACCCCTCCTGAGTGCCAGTCATTGCCGGGGCCAAGCTCCTAACTAAGCATTGCTTAAGTAACATCGAGCAATCGGAGCGCAAGCACGGAAGGGAGTAGCCTTAGCTAAAAAAAATTGTTCAAATCTTTCTGTCATTTCTTGCGGGAGGGGAAAGTTGCACACTAGCGCAAAGCCACACTATTACATACAAAACATACCTGTACCGATCCATTGCCGATCATACTCACACAGCCAAATCACTAACTCATAAAGTGCCAATACTTTTCGATCGTGGCGCTATCGTTATATTATACAGATAAGTTGGTCGTACTGTAAGCTTAATTTTGTTAGTACTATTGACATCAGATTCATCGAAAATGTCTTTAGACATTCGACCAACAATTTGAAAGGATTTTGAGTAGAATTTTTCACTTCAATAAGTGATTGAAAATGTAGCAGTTAGTTGAGTTCTATAGTTTAAAAGATTAATTAGAATTATAAGCAACACGTCAACACGTGTAAAATTATTATTAAAAAAAACCTGAAGGCAACAAATTGTCCAAAATCTTGAAAACTTTTAACTCTGATTAAGTACTCCCATTTCATTCGACATTCATTGCATAGTCACTGACTTGTCTAAAGCTACAAACTTGCGCTACGACGCTACGAATTAACGACGTGCTTCGTGCTACGACGCTACGCTGACATACTACGCTACGCTACGTTAATTCGTACTATTACATAAACTGTGGTTCAACTAGCATAAATTATGTGGCACATAAAGCTTAAGGATTGGGGCCGATTTTTTTAAGTGAAATATTATTTTAGCGCAACCCATATACTCGTATAATACTATACATTTGCTATATATATTACATTACACATTTACACATCTAATCTAGTCACGAGTTGGCCCAGCTTAGAAGACTTATTTAAACGACTAAGCTTTGAAGAATTATTCCACGCTAGCTGCAGCGTCCGGTTTCAACCATTTAATTTCCAAAGTGTGCAATGTAATTCTGAGTTATTAAGTTTTAACTTCTATAGCAGCCCTAGACAGGCCTTGATCTTACCATTTTTTTTTAATAGTATTGAGCATAGAGTTACAAGACGAGCATGGCATGTGGTAGGCAACATGCCTGCCACATAACAGCACAGTAAAACGCAGCTATTGGAACATAAAGAGTCTAAATCCTTACCTAGTACATCACTGCGCTCGTCACCTAGAGATATAAGATGTTTTATCTCTTTACCCTGTAATTTCACTGACAACTTTGCTCTTCTAACCGGAACACAGTAATGTTTGCACATTACTACTTGGCGGCAGAATAACAGGCAAAAGTGTGGTGTTCCCTAGAACCACTACAGAAATACCTTGCCTTGATATTAAACGATAATACAATCTATAAGTGTGTAAAGAGTGCGTTTATGAAGCAGAGACTGGTTTCCCTTGATTTGAAGAAACTAATAATATATCTGTTTATATATCTGTTGTATTAAGATATTGTTTTTAAGTCTAAGGATTCCATTACTAAGCAGTTTGCATAACAAAACCAACATCAGATCCTTCTTTTAATATTATAAATGCAAAAATGTCGATGTGTGTTGTTCAATAAGTTCACAGCGTCGAAACGGGTTGGATTAAAATTTGGAAAACCTCGGATCTCGGAATCACAGACTTCATCATTTACCTTTAATATGCTTTATTTTATAAATCTACTGAAAATCTTAATTTGGTAATTGTCTTGCAAATAGATTTATTATCTTAACAAGAAAAAAAATGCTAAATTGAATTAGAAAGAAAAACTTTACACACAAATTTTGTGCTAGAATATTTTTCAGATTAGCGTTAATCTTCTGATTGTACAAAGTTAGTATTAGAAAATTCAGTCTAAGCAATTTACATTTCAATAGCCCCAGTCGCAGAGTCCAATTTCGGTTAAATCGCGAGCGTGACAAAACCACAGAAATAAATTTAAAAAATACATTATTCTGAACTTTTTAAATTCATTTTGCGTAGATCTAAGCCTGTCAGCGATTATTAATAACATTTTGCACAAACATTCGCATGGTTTAATCGCTAACTATCCGTAAAAATAATACTCATCGTGAGGGCGAGAGAACTGAGCTCAGCTGCATTGTCTCGATTTTGCAGAGCTTTTCGATTAATATTAGAAAGATTAATGTTTCGTTTTTTACGCTCTGCGGCCACCTGATACCAGTATTCGAATATATAATTCGATTTCACACTTCTGAATTATCAATTTTAGAATTTTTCAGAAGATTAAATGCGTCATTTTATAACTGGATCATGGTCACAGTATGATTGTTGGAAATGGTCGTGCCTTTTTTTGTCTATTATATACATAAAAATGAACGTTTGTTTGTATGTCTTTCATAGATTTGTAAACTATGCATTTGATCATGTTGTGATGATCGTTTTCAATTGTGCTGATCTTAAGCGAAGTTGTTGTGTTGCATGAGCCAAAGACGGTTTCCGAGTTGATACGGCCAATTTCTGACAGGTGGCGTAGGAACGCATGCAAAGTACTGTTTATATAAATAAAAATAATTAAATTTTTGTATAAAATTTCATGATCATTTTTACCTCAGTGTTACCAAAAGCTGAGCATAAGTATTTCTTTGTGTTAGCCACTTGTCCCATTTTTTCAAAGAACTCATTTCTTTCAAAGTCAAATCCTAATAGAAATTTCGTGTTAAGACTTGAAAAGAATGACTTGTATTTTCCAATATTCCTTATTCTAGGACGTCCTTCGAGTCTAGACCAATAAATGAGGGTTGAAGTTGACTGATCGATGCGATACTTCAAGGAAATAGAGTTTGAAGACGAAAATAGGGACATATTGGAATTAGGTCAACAAATTTACTTTTAAAATTAAGTTATTTTAGGTATAGAGATAGTAAATATATTATTTACATATAACATATTATTTTTTATTAAATACAAAATACATTTACAAAACAAATCGTCCATTCCTTTAAAATAGTAAGCTTACGAAACAAATATTACACGGTCCCCTCTACATATAAGTACATAATTTACCTGTAACAGGAGACTCCACCTCATATAACCTTTTTTTTGTGTCTATATACCTATTAAAATTATAGTCCAAGATCTCAGAGCCGCCAGACGTCACGTATTTTCTGATGGATGAAATGTGGACGATTGAGTAGAGTTAGTACGTACTAAGAACACATGATTACCCGCTAACTTGCTTAGACGGCCAGTTTTGAGATATGGGGTCCAAAAGAATACATTAATTATGTCACGCATTTTTTGATAACTCATTTTTACCTATGTTATAGGCAATATCTTTAAAAATAAGCCCCCAATACTCCCAGACACTTTCCGTTGGCCGTTTTGCTTAACAGACGCTTTAAAACACCGAGTTTTAGCGGGCAAGCATGTATTGTGTTCTTAGTACATACTAACTTTACTCAATCGTCCACTTTTCATCCATCAGAAAATACGTCACGTCTGGCGGCTCTGGGATCTTACTCTTTTGGGCTATTTGTGTGTATAGGAGGAGGATGGGTGTAATAATATGATGTACAGGGTGAGTGTGTGTATATGTGAGTGTAGGTGCGTACACATTCAGCGTGTGTATTTCATAAATTGTTTGTAGTACGTCCGTGGGGGTGTGTGTAACAGTGTACATATTTGAATAAAAATTCGTTCGAACAGATGATCTTCTATTTTATTAGGTTTTGCTTATTATTTATACCAATTATAAAAATACACTACCTCAATAAATTTTTATATACGAGTATGTTATTTAATTATTTTTTTTCATCAACTAAGACGTCGTCCAGGTTCGCAGACTTTAGTTTTTATGAATACTACAAAAACTACTCGTATCTCGTTAATTTATAACCTCAGAAGTATTATGTACTAAAAAAACCATTAAAATCTGTTTTAATTTATTAAAATGTTCACAATTGGCGGAGCGATCACACAACACAACAAAAAACTTGCAACCAAGTTGAAAACCTCATATCTTTCTGAAGTCGGTTAACTCTATGCAAAGGTGCAAGCTGGCGTTGAATCTTTGAATTCACGTTATTAAATTACACGTCCTAGCTACTAAGCCCCTTAAAGAATTGGATATGCTATGGTTATGGTTTGAACGAAGTATTAACGTAAAAAAGGCTAATTTTTCATCGCATAAACATCATAAAAGTGGAATTGCAAAAAATACTTCCCATACCAAATTTTATTATGATGGCAAAGTTGGCAGTAAAAATAAATCTAGTTTAATACTACAGGCGTTTCCCGCCACAATATTTGCCTTTACCCGCTAAAATTGTTTGCGTTGTGCCTTGAATAACGGTGTTTTTCTTGCGTCTTTTATCATAAAAGTCTGTCAGCGTTAAGGTGTTGCCAGTTCATAGTCATAATTGCAATTTTGTGAGTATCTACGTATAATTTTACGAAATGGACTTTTTTATCCTAATGTTTTGTATACGGAACTTTTTCTGTTAGATTTGCATGCTTAAACTACTGAATGGGTTTATGTTTTTAGATTAAATTAGGTACAAAGACAGTCTATTAAAGGGAATTTCAGAGTTTTTAAATTTACGCTATTTAATTGGATAGCGGGACACTCACGTACATACGGTCGGTCAATCCGACTCAAGGCCGCATCCGGCGGCCTTTTTCAAGAAAAGTGCACGCGCGCGATGGCTGCCCTTTTGGCACTGTCAGTGCCAGTGCCCGTTTGTCAGTCCGTCACCCGCCAAACGGGCAGCCATCGCGCGCGTGCACTCTGCTTGAAAAAGGCCGCCGGACGCGGCCGAAACTCAAGTTGGATTGATCGACCATATGTACGTGAGTGCCCCGTTATCCAATTAAATATGTGTAACAACCACGTTTATTTAATTATTTACGCTATCGGTACTCATAATGTAACATTTTGGTTCGTAAACTGACAATTTTATACAATAAAATAAAATTTTATATGATACTAGCGGCCTGCCCCGGCTTCGCCCGTGGTACATATATATAACCTACAGTATTCAAGGATTACGTACATATGAAAGAACGGTGAACGATTTTTTTAAATCGGTCCAGTAGTTCCCGAGATTACCGTGTTCAAACTATAAATATGCTATAGGCTACTTTTGATCCCCAAATTATCGTGCTGTTTACTGGGTCAGAAGTGACACCTGTCGACAACTGGCGGGGATAACTTATTAAATGACGATTGATCAGTTTTCGACCGGAGAGGAAAACTGATTAAATTACTAAAATGGCTATTAAAAAATAAGGGTTGATCATAGAAGGGTGAAAATTGTATGTATTTTTGTATGTTGTATCATAAAAAAATAGAAATTAGAAATTTTGTCTGAAAAATTAAAAAAAAATTTAGGGGTGGATTACCCCTAACATTTAGGGGGATGAAAAATAGATGTTGGCCGATTCTCATAGATACCGGATAAGCACAAAAAATTTCATCAAAATCGGTCAAGCCGTTTCGGAGGAGTATGGCAACTAAAACTGTGACACGAGAATTTTATATATTAGATAGTATACTTATACAACATTAATAATATTAAAATTCGCAAGTTAACAAACGAGATCGCAAAAGCAACATTTCACAAAACCTCAATTTTATTAGTTTGGATTCATTCCACGGAATGAACGTTGAATATTTAATCCGTTTGCTTAAAATTTTTATAGATTTTTGACTCACATAAATATGGAGCATATTTATTAAATGGCAGTTACCACAGATTCAAAATATGAAAGAACATTTATTTGACGGTATTCCTGCCCTAGTGTTGAAGACTTGTGCGCCTGAGTTGTCCCCGATACTGACGCGCCTATTCAGTGCCCAAAAAGGCTAGTCGTGCTGACCCTGCCAACTACAGGCCAATCTCGGTCACGTCCATACTCTGCAAGGCTATGGAACGTGTCTTAAACCACAGGCTCCTGACGTACCTAGAATCAAACGACCTCTTCAGTGACCGGCAATACGGATTTCGCCGAAACCGGTCCACCAGGGATATTCTAGCGTACGTCACTCACATCTGGAGTGAAGCTATTGAGAAACACGGGGAAGCACTTGCAGTCTCCCTGGATATCTCGAAGGCTTTCGACAGGGTTTGGCATGATGGCCTTATAAGCAAACTTTCAAGTTATGGCGATGATCAAGACTTTGTAGTCTTTTTCGCAGAAGAGAGTCATTGCTTATGAGCCTTTTGGCACGTCTCTCGATCGATTCCAGGGCCTCCAGCTGATACTTAGCCGATCCATCCCAAAGGTGCGAACAGTACTCCATACAAGAGCGAATCTGTGTTTGATACAATGTGAGCAACTGTTCAGAGTTGAAGTACCTTCGCACCTTTGAGAGGACACCTAGTTTTTTGGCAGCTAATTTAGCCTTGTTTGTTTTAGTTTGAGTCAAGGCTAAATTAGCTGCCAAAAAACTAGGTGTCCTCTCAAAGGTGCGAAGGTACTTCAACTCTGAACAGTTGCTCACATTGTATCAAACACAGATTCGCTCTTGTATGGAGTACTGTTCGCACCTTTGGGATGGATCGGCTAAGTATCAGCTGGAGGCCCTGGAATCGATCGAGAGACGTGCCAAAAGGCTCATAAGCAATGACTCTCTTCTGCGAAAAAGACTACAAAGTCTTGATCATCGCCATAACTTGAAAGTTTGCTTACATTACACGATCATAGCAATGTATAATGTTTTATTCCACTTGAAAAATATTAATATTATTTATTACAAAATTGCGTATTTCCTTTGAAACATATCTGTGTAACGGCTAAATTAATTTAAATGTAGATAAATACTTAAGAAATACATACCCTAATTAGAAGAGGATACTTTTTATTTCGTAAAAGGTAGTGGTTCCCGTAAAATATATTTATTGTGAAAAACTGTTGAAACCCATCCCAATGATCTGGGCTGGAGATGGTAACGGGTTTAACGAAACTGTAACGAAATAAGTTATCGTATTCTAATGACATTGTAGGAGTTTTTCATTGTCTAAAAACGCGCATAAAATGATGTTTTTGAAAAATAAAACCTAGCTAGATCGATTCATCGTCCCCGAAACCCCCTGTATACATAATTTCATGAAAATCGTTCGAGCCGTTTCCGAGATTCAGATTCTATATATATACATATATACCTATATACCTATATACCTACAAGAATTGGTCGTTTAAAGGTATAAGATATCCATTGTGAATCAATTTTGATCGTTTTTATTCTGTTTGGTAAATCATGATTTGAAGATGGTACCATAATTATAATTTTTATCGTCATCTGTTGAGTGGTGTTTAAAATATTAACTAAAAACTTAATCTGTGGTAAATCTAAAATTACCTTACCTTTATCTGGATGACATCGTAAAAATTCTAAAATTAAGTCAAATTTCGAAATATATAAATATAATAAATCATCTTAATATACATAAATCTCGTGTCACAATGTTTGTCCTCAATGGACTCCTAAACCACTTAACCGATTATAATAAAATTCGCACACTATGTGCAGTTCGATCCAACTTGAGAGATAGGATAGTTTAAATCTCAAATTATAGTCGTAATTTTAATTTATTGCTAATTATTTGTCTGTTATTTTTTGACAGTCACAATTATCTGTTAACTCCAAATGATTCTAACAGATGTCGATACCTTTCGACTGGGTTGAGTAAGTAATCAAAAGATGGCGCTGCTATGGTAAATCTACGAACGTGTCATATATGCTACATTTTAACAGCATAATCTTAATATTTATAAATTACGCGTCACATTGTTTGTCCGCGATGGGCTCCTAAACTACTGAACCGATTTCAATAAAACTTGCACACCGTATGCAGTTTGATCCAACTTGAAAGATAGGATAGTTTTTATTCCGATTATTTGTCTATACATATGACAATATCCGAGCGAAGCCGGAACGGGCCGCTAGTAATATAATAAATTAATAATATGTAAATGTGTTTTATGTAAATGTATTTTTTTTTTATTATCTTGTAACTTATTAAACTAATGCTTATAATTAGTATATCTATAGTCTCGTTGTCCACTTTCGTTTTAACGATAAAAAAATGTCTGTAACTAGGAGTAATAGACCAAAGTAAACGACGTTACCTTTAGCTGACGCAGCGCTTAGTTAACAATGTTCAAAATATTAGTATAAACTTGGGAATTACAACGTTTCAGTATACGGGAAGGTTTGCTTTCCACATGCGGTACGTCGGCGTTTTCGAAGCCTTAAGAACTTGGAGCAAATATCGACGCGGGGCCGAGCAAAGACAGTAAGGTGCTTTGTAATTTTACTTGACTTGTGTGATGTAAATGTAGCGGTTTGCCCGGAGACCGCGACACAAGACCGCGACGCGAGACCGCGGCGTGAGACCGCGACCGAAGACCGCGACAGGCACTTGACTCTATGGAATAAAGAAATTTACAAACATACACGATACGCGCGAAAAACATAGCCCTTCTTTCAGTCGCGTAATAACATAACCCTTTTTTCAGTCGGGTAATCAATAGATCAGGGTTTTCCGCACGGTTCCTTTGTACCAGTCGTAAGCAGATTACGTGCATACTTGCCTTGTAAACTGAGTGACGTGCTGCGATAAAAGTATGACACTTTCACAAGAGTGACAAGGCAACTCGTGCTTTTCGTGTAATGTAAAGCGTTAGTTCCAACTCTATACGTAGTGTATGTAAGCTCTTTGACTGAACCGGTTATCAAACGTTGTGACACGTTAAAGGTACAAGGTCACGCTGAAACCGCGACACGAGACCGTGACAGGAGACCGCGACAGGAGACTGCGACAGGCTCTTGACTCTATAGAATTGTATGAGGGCCAGTTCGCGCCGAGACCGCGACACGTGTCTCGGTCTCCTGTTATATCATTCCAGACCATTACCTATCTATGTACCTATCAAATTTCATCCAAATCTCTTCAGTAGTTTTAATGTGAAAGAGTAACAAACATCCATCCATACTTACAAACTTTTGCGTTTATTATGTAAGTAAGATCTATAGCACGTACTGCTCTGATACCTGATTGACGAATGCGCTACAATACAAATGACAGATACAAATACAAATATAAGGCTGACAAATACAAATACAATATATAAATCAATAAATATATATTTATCGTAATATATCGTACATATAACTACACAGTTATATACGACGTTTATCACAGTTTTTAGACTAGAGGTGAGTCGTCGATGGTTTTGGCGTCGACGAAACGAGACCGTTTGCCGTCGACTGTGAACTAGTCTAAGAAACTGTTCAATTTTCGACAAGTTTACGCCATAAACGGAATAGCCTTAACTAAAATAATGGTTAAATAGTTCATTCTTAGACTCGTTTACCGAAGAATTGTAAATTAGTCTATCCATCATACTTAGTAAACAGTTAAAATGAACTGTTTGTTGATTCAACGCCTATTTACAGTTAAGACTGAACGCGTAAAGGTACAAGTTTTCCCGGAGACCGAAACACAAGACCGCGACACGAGACCGCGACCGGAGACCGCGACAGGCACTTGACTCTATAGAATTGTATGGGCGCCAGTTCGCGCCGAGACCGCGACACATGTCTCGCGACACGTGTCTCGGTCTCCTGTCGCGGTCTCGGCGCGAACTGGCGTCCATACAATTCCATAGAGTCAAGTACCTGTCGCGGTCTCCGGTCGCGGTCTCGCGTCGCGGTCTCGTGTCGCGGTCTCCGGGCGAACTTGTACCTTTAGACACTTTTTCGATGGGTGAAACCTAGTGAGTATATTTATACGCGTAATGTCAGTATTTTTCTTTATTCATCATCATCATCAACAGCCCACTAAATGTTCCCAGTGACTCGGACCTTCTCTCGCAAAGAGAGAGTTAAGGCCATAATCCACCACGCCGGCCCAGTGCGGGTTGGTGGATGGCACATGACTTCGAAAGATTCTAGGTACATGTCGGTTTCCTCACGATGTTTTCCTTCGCCGTTTTAAGTTAGCTGCATTACGCACTTGACTTAGAAAAGACAGTGGGGCGTGTGGGGTTTGAAGCCGGGGTCTCCGGATCGGCAAACGCCGTTTTTACGACTTGACCAGCCGTAACTTCTCTTATTTAGTTATGAGTGGTTTGTAATCTATCGGCATCCCCATAAATGATACGCCTTCTCATAACTCACACTAATAGCACAGTGTAAACAAATACTTAATAGACTGAGTTGTTAGTTATTTCATTTATTTTTATACTGCATTTTTTTTTGTTCCGCATATTTCGTGACATTATAGCAATTACTCAACCCTCACACACTGACCAGTATGTGTACGCTACATCACACCACCACTCTCATCAACTCGGTCCCGAGGTCCCTTTTGAATAGTGTGGACTCTCTCTGTGACTCTAAGCATTTGGAAGCTGAAACGAGACACGTTCTGGAAGTTCTTGAACGCAGCAATGGTTAAAATGTGAAGAAGTTAGCGGAACACAGAACAAGAGAGATGGCAGAAGAGGTGATGAATGTTGAAAAAAATTGGCAGTCACAGAAATATGCGATTTACTTGATGTGAGAGCGATTCAGTATTTCAATGTAGTTTGTTTACTTGTGAATATTATGCATGAAATCGTATTAAAATATCTGATACTCGATACGTAATAATAACCACAGTAAATATACTTAATTAATTAACAATCTCAGCGATTTGATGTTATTTGTATAATGCTAGTTTCTTTTGTTAATTTCTTTTTAATTATTAAAACAATTATATTAAGATTCTGACGAAAATGAGTTACTAGCTCCAATTTATACTGTCAAAATATTCATCAACGTAAATTCTGCTCTGCGTAATACCAAAGTCAAACAATGAATTTAGCCTTTGTAGGCCGACTACCTTTCAGAAGGTAGGACTTACAACGCCCAATTTATACGCACAGGACAATGAGGGAGCTACAATATTATTTTACGTATAAATAATCTTAATATCGCGTACAAAAATTATGTCACTGTTATTCATCAACACCATTCTCAAGTTGTACGATGTAAACTTACCTATTATAAAAGTAATCGGTAGGGCCCTGAAGGTAAGAATTTTTAATTAATGCCTATTCTTTCTTTGAGAGGGATTTTAGTGAATTCTTTTTTGGAGCAATTCCTCGAGGTAAACCGTGGAATCAAGTTTAATTAAATCCGATAAATCACATACCTACATAGTCCTTTATAAAAGTAACTGGTGGCAGTTCTGTCGCAACTATCAAGAAACTAAATTAATATTTTACAAATAATATTGGTCTTTTTTTGGGTTTAAATTTGACCGCCATTAGCGACGATGCAGTCTACGACGGAACTTACTTAGAAGAAACAAATTTACTTTTGAGTTGAAAAGACTTATAAAGTAACCATCAGGAAAAACGTATGTAGCCCAGATGTAGAATCTGGTAGAATCTGATCTGCATGATCTAATTTCACTTTGCCCTTTCTTCTATCGGACTTCTCGTTCCATAAAAGGGGGACATCGTTTCATGGTTGGTGTTCCAAAACGCGTTCAGTTTCCTCATATGACAGTGTTAGCAAATATTCACAGACAGTTTGTTTACAGTTATAAAAATTTTGGTCGTAAGTAGATAGCAATCTATTTAGTCGGTTGTATAGTATTGGACCAAGAAATATGAAAAATCTGCTTGTGAAAGCATGTTTTGTCTGTGCCAGTGAGATGCATACGATATCCTTACGTCTCTTGTTAGTAATCTCAGTGCAGTAGGAAAGATTTTTGTGCTGTTTTAGTGTCGTGCTCAAAATAAATATTTGTCTTACTGATAGAATGTTGCAGGATTTATAGAGCTGTTTCGTAGAGAAGAGAAAGGGACGAAATGTTGCGACCTTCAGTATGGCTCTTTGTGCTCTTTCTACAGAAAGCATTAATGCCTTAGTAGCACCTCCCCATGATCTGATACAGTATGATATTATTGATTGACACAGAGCTTTATACACTTGCTTTATTAATTTAGTATCTACGATATACCGTAATACGAGTAGGAATAGAAGACTGGCCTCGTGGCTTAGTGGGTAGTAACTCTGCCTGCGACGCCGAGGGTGGTGGGTTCGATTCCCACCCAGTGCAAATATTTGTGTGATGTATAATAAGAATGTGTTAAGAACTATATAAGGATTATATCAGCTATCTGGCCGCCATATTACAAGCTTTGCTTAGTTTGGGGTCAGATGGTGTTGCGTGTGAATTGTCAAAAAAAAATCTTTGAATATTCTACATAAAGGCAAAACACTGGCAAAAGTAAGGCAAAAGCATACTACAAATAGATTTTGTTCTCAAAAAATATTTCGAAATTTTAAACGTTTGGATATTATAGCGTCATGATAAGAAGTGGGAGATGAAGATCTGAAAATGATATGGATATTTCATGGCCGTTTTTCAGTGATCCAAAAAGCCATTACTTTCCCTTCAGCATCACTCGTATCCTTTAACAAGTAGATTTTAATTACTTTGTGGGTAGAAGTTGCCTTACAACCTTTTAATTAAAACGTCCTACGCAATTTTATACCTTATTAATTTCTAAATTGAAAGTTTCCAGACAAAACCTAAAAGCTGTTTGAATTAGGAACATAAATATTAAGATTAAAATGAATACGATATGTGATATTATGATCAAGGTTGTTTGAAGTGAAATATTCTATAGTCGCGTTGAGGCTGTTTTCATTGACGAAAATGTTATGGGGTTGGGTTTGAGTCTACGTTAATGATGAGTGATGGTGTCGTAACGGTGTCTCAGCGTAGCGTCGAAGAGGCGTCGGAGCAGTGGAGTGGTACATGTGCCTTAAATGCTTCCCGGCCGGGCAAAATATTCTAAGCACGCGTAACTTATAGGTGACATATTTTGAAACAAGTTAAGTCTAAGTTATACCAATAGGTTTTCTCGTATATTGGCATTCCTTATGACGGCCAATTTTTTTATTGAAATTTACGATTGACTGTCATATGACCTGATGTTAAACTACAAAGTGGTGAACAATGTAGCTTGTTCAACTAAAGGCAATTCTCTTTAAACAAACACATAAAATTAAAATTTCGGACACTTGTTCCACTACCAAAATACGGTAAATATTCCGTAATTATTGATTCACTGTTTTATTTTCATAACCATTAATACCTTTTTCTTCGAAAAACATCGAATTCTTACTTCAAACAATTCTTCAATCTTAAAACTTTTAATATGGGCAACAAAAACGGTCAACGACCTATAAAACTCAAATTAACACTCAACAGACAATCTGAACTCAACAGCAACAAGTCTAAATACAAGCAAAGATATTATCCTCAATCTTCACAAAGTAACTATTGAAATTTTAATGAACCCATAAAATTCAAATGATTCCGAAGTTCCCGCTGTTTCATTCAAGTTGTCCTTTTGACGGAACAGTGTTACCTTCCTATTCAAATTTAGGTATTAAATTTTAATGATTCGAAAATGTTAATGAATGTCTGAATTTTAATCACGAATTTGAATTTAATCTTGATGGATGTAATGGTTCAAAGACCGGCGGTGATTTAAGTACAGTTTGTTTTAAATGATCTGTGCGTAAGCAAGCCATTTTGGTTGACGCTTCATAGACTACATAGAGAGGTGCTTGATTTCACTTTCATAATAATGCCCGAGCGACACGAGGCTAGTTTTTCAAGCTGGGATAGCAATCTAGTGCTAGTGCTAGCTAGCAAGCTAGTGCTTTTAGCATCAGGTAAAACAAAACTAGCATTGCGTACCGTTGTATAGACAACGCTACGCTTGTCGCTTCGTATAGACGAAGCTAAAATTACTAGCTTTCTGTCCTACCTTGAAGAACTAGCCTCGTGTTGCTCGGACATATTAATCTGTAGTGGTAGGACTCTTGGCAGAGTCCGCCTGGGGAAGTACCACACCTTTGCCAGTTATTCTACCGCCAAGCAGTAATGTGCAAACATTACTGTGTTCCGGTTTGAAGGGCAATGTTTCCAGAGAAATTACAGGGCTTAGAGATATAAGATCTTAGATCTCTGGGTGACGAGCGCAGTGCAGTGCTAAGTAATGATTTGAACTCTTCATGTTCCAATAGCTGCGTGTCACTGTGCTGTAATGTGTCAGGCATGTTGCTTACCATCAGGCACATGTCCTGATCGTCTCGTCACTCTTTATTTAAAAAAAAAAAATCTCTAGGCTGTAGAATGCGTGGCCTGAATCGGTAACGATCGGTGTGTTTCTAAGTAAGTGCACTTCATCGTAGACAGCATTGCTGTGGTTCTGTCGTTGCTAATAGACTACAGGCCCGTGACCAAAATGTATGGGTCATATGATACACCAGGAGACCTATGTAGGAAGATATAAGGGTTTAAAATAATAAGATTGAGCACTATGCCGTCACTTGAAAGCTGTCCAATTGAGTGCAGGTAAAGATAGGGGGGTTGCAACTCTCGATCATTTCTCCTTGTAACATGATTTGTGTACGGCATTAAATAAATAAATAAATATTGGTGGACAATTCACACACAACACCATGTGACCCCAAACTAAGCAAAGCTTGTACTATGGCGGCCAGATAGTTGATATAAAACATTTATAGTTTTACTTATTGTAACTTATTATAAATCATACTTATTATAAATCGAAATACTCAGACACAGTACAAACATTTTAATTCATCACACAAATATTTGTACTGGGTGGGAATCGAACCCACGACCCTCGGCTTCGCAGGCAGAGTTACTACCCACTAAGCCACGAGGCCAGTCAAAAATTACGAAAAGATATTGCAGAATAACGGATTAGAAGAGGTATTGAAACTGTATGGAACCAATGCCGTACATAATCGAATGACCAATTTTACTCTAAAATCGTCGGACAATCATGATTTTTTAATAACAATTAAAATATTAAAATGTAAATTTTTTATAGTTTCAATACCTCTTCTAATCCATTATTCCGCAGCACCGCCCAAGAATCCGCCCGCATCATGCGAGAAGGAGAAATTATCGAGAGTTGCAACCTCCTATCTTCACTTGCTCTCAGTTAGACACTTTACAAGTGACGGCATAGTGCTGAATCTTATTACTTTATACCCTTCTATCATCCTACATAGGTCTCCTGGTGGTTCATTTGACCCATACATTTTGTTCACGGGCCTGCAGTCTATAAACATCAGGCAAGATGTCAGTTAAGTGTGAATACATCATTGATAAATATCCACTAACATAATTGTGATGCTGAATGGAAAAAATGAAGTCTTTTTTTATTATTTGTCACAGTCCTTTGCAATTTACTGCATGTTCAAAATCGTTGTCCTGCTGTTTTGTTTATACTGTGGTATTAGTAAATAATTTGAGAACATAATGCCAACTATTTCATCCACAATAAAGTAATATAAGCACTTCATATTTCGACTTGGTTCTGTTTTCTCCTGAACCGTACTTGAGCTTTCCTTGAAAGTGTACGTTTTTCGGAAGTTTTGATTAAGGACCATCGTATCAGGTACGCGGAGGCTTTCTCGAAGCTTCTTAGAGGCTTCGTAGATTATTGTAGCTTTGCTTGTTAATATTTGTCGAGTGGGTTTGCTGATCTGTCTCGAGTAGTCCGGAGTTTTAAGTTTCTTTGTAAGAAGGTTGAGAGTATACTCGAAGAAAGTAGAGTTAACATACTATAGTTAGAATATATATTTTCTGTACTCAAATAATTATAAATTGAACGTATTACGTAAACGATCCTACGAGACAAAATAACAGTTACTGTAATAAGGCAACCAATTCAGTTTTCCTCTTTTTTTTATCATGCTACCTTCTATTGACTTTTTTTTATTTTATTTAACTTTAATAGGTTTACACTTGACCACCATCTCGCGACGATCCGGTCTACGATGGAGCTTTGTAACCAACAGGGAAAACCCACTCAGGCAACGTATTCCACAGCCTAGACGTTCTTATCACAAAAGTAGAGTCAAATCTCTTCGTTCGTGTCTTTGGAATATCAACCATGAAACGATGACGCTTTTTCGGTTGCGGTCTATTTGGACTGAATGTTATATTGTACTAAAACCGGAATGAACAAATCTTAAAATGACCTTTTCCCATAATGACTGATTTTTGAAATGTACTTATTCTAGTATGCCGGAAAAAAAACTGTCAAATTGAAGTACAGTTAGTAACATTTTTTAAAAGCTTAAAATAAGATAATAATTTTATAACAAAAAAGACAATTTCTATTCTTAATTTTAATAAAACTATTATAATGAAACTCCGTTTTTCGCTTGTACTTGTATTATCATTTATTTCCACAAACGTACATGGGTACAATATGATTTTTCTAATTAAGAAACGAATAGTTGGTAGGTTGGCACTACCGGAATTCAACACAAGTGTTACCATGTTTAATAATGTGAAATAATAAAATTCGACTAAATTACGAATCAAGACTAAAAATCATGACACTATGATGAACCGGATGATAGTTGATGAAAATGTAGTCATAAAATTAAATCTGATGCAAATATATAAGGTGTAATTAATTAATCAGATAAGAAAACTCTTTCCTAAAAGCCACAAAAATATACTTATGAACGTTATAATCTAGATATTTCAATTAATGCTTCGCTTAGGACGATCTCTTGTAATCAACCGTGCAAATTGACTAAACAATAAATGAAATAGAACCTAAACATAAAAATGTTTACATAACTACCGTCCTGATTCAGCTTCGCTCGAACATTGTCATATAGGTAATGACTATTCATTGAAATCAAAACTATCCTAACTTTCAAGTTGGATTAAACAGCACACGGTGTGCGATTTTGATTAAAATCTGTTAAAATACTTAGGAGTCTATCGCCGACAAACAACGCGACGCGTAATTTATATATGTACTTAATATATTAAGAAGATTTTGCGGGTATAAAAATTTCAAAATTACTGTCGGATAAACTTTTTAGCCATAGATTATTTTTAACCGACTTCATTTAATAGTATAGAGCAGCCTTTCCCAAAGTGGGCGATAACGCCCCCTTGTGCGCGCTGCAGGCCTTAAGGGCGGTAAGAGATCCAGGAAAAAATGAGGGGGTTGTGTAGAGGCTTGGAGTCCGGTGTGTACTACCTACAGGGTTCATGTCTCATGTCTCAAGTTAACTCTTGCGAGCTATAGTAAATAAGTTTCGTTTAGAATGAATGTTGAATCCCCACTAATACTCCCCCCAGCTCACAATAATTCATTGAATTTGAAATTATAGTGGTTTTAAGCATGTGAAAAAATTGGGACGCAAAAAATATAAATTCTCAAAGTGGCCAACAGACAAAATAAGTTTGGGGACCCCTGGTAGAGAGTGACGAGACGGCAGGACATGTGCCTGATGGTAGGCAACATGCCTGCGACATAACAGCACAGCGTCACGCAGCTGTTGGAACATTAAGTTCAAATCATTACTCGTACCTAAAACTCTAGTGCCTTTGTCACCCAAAGATCTAAGATCAGAAATAATATGGCGAAGAAGAGAAGATACTGCGACGCTAATTGGTAGAAAACTTTGGTGAAACAATCATAGTTTTCGTATCAGTGTATTGACCAGAGTATAACATACACTGGCATGAAGTACTGATGTTGCATCTGATTGTACATGTCCCGTCAGACATAATGATTATCGGACATTAGACATCAAAGACATTTCGAAAATCAGTCATTATGGGAAAAGGTCATTTTAAGATTTGTTCATTACGGTTTTAGTACAATATAACATTCAGTCCAAAGAGACCGCAACCGCTTTTTCGAGCTACGAGCATTCCAATAGAAAAAAGGGCAAGGTATCTTTTGGCATGTATTTTGAGAATATCTAGTAAATGGCCTAACAGTTTTCTGTACAAAATCTAATTTGTAGCGCCATCTGTTCGAGACTTATGAAACTTACAGTCCATAACAATGAATGAATATGAGTAATTATTTTGTTCTTAACTAGCGGTCCGCCTCGGCTTCACGCGTGGTAAAAAATATGTAGGTATGTAAAACGTATGGCGCTCAAGGAGGAGTTTTTTTTTTTTTTTTTTTGGACGTGGGTAGTCACTTTGTTATAACTTTTGTTTTTCAAGCTCTTATAAAATTTAATTTAAAAAAGGAAAAACAAATATTTTTGAAGTAATTTTAATGTTTAACTAATTACAAAAGTCAAATACCTGTTTGGGTGCGTTATCTCTAAAATAAATTCAGAAACTTGGATTTTGGTGAGCACTATACACACAAGACACTTTAACACTGCAAGATGGAGGCAATAAGAAAACCACGCAAATTATGTTGTTGCTAAGTATATTTCCCGCTTCGGTATAATGAATGAAGTCAACAATGGTAGTACTTGTACCATTTCATGTAATTCTTTGCCTTTGATCTAAATGAGGGGAGAACGAAAACCAATTAAATGGGCCCATACAAAATACGAGTGCGTGCTTATTGTTTTTTTAGGATTTCACGAGCCAAAGGAAATAATGAGTTTTATCGCCTTATTTGATTAGGTATTTGGGGAAGGCGAAATATAACTTTTAAGGGTTTATATTCTATGTAATGGATGGATGTTAATCCCTTAATTATAAATATTTCATAATAACGATGTTAATTTTATCAGCCAATTTTCCGGTGACACGTTGGTCATAACGCTTCCAAAACTTCGAGATTATTAGTTAGAGAATGACTTAGCTACAGAAATGATAAAACCTTAAATTCAAAATTACGACCTTACAATATTGCCATATATACGTAGAGCTTCCATCAAGTGCAATAATCCAGAAGTCTATTAGAATAATTGACAATCGTTAAAGCAATAACTTGTCTCTGTCATGTATAGTCCACTCCCATTAGCACAAACGAGATGACACTATTGACATTGTAATTTGCAGTTATCGTAATAACTTAACATGTTCGCTATTGACACGTCCAACGAAGATATATCTATTTCTATGTAAATTTAACTAGCGGTCCACCCTGCCTTCACTCGTAGTATGCAATATATGGCACTCAAGAATCATGTACCTACATATCCAATGGTGAAATAATGTTTGAAAACGGCCCAGAAGTTTCTGAGACTAGCGCGTTCAAATAAACACACTATTTAGCTCTAGAAAGTTAGTAAAGATGTTGAGAAAGATATATAAATACATAAAGTAGAGGATTGAGTTTAAATGTATCATCATGGAAACTGTGTCTTGTATTGTTTTAAGTCAAATTTCAAGGCATAAAGATATATTATAATCTCTGAGTGATAAGCGCGATGCAGTGCTAGGTAATGATTTGGGCTTTTCGTGCTCCATTAGCAGGGTGACATAGTTTTATGTGCTGGGATGTTGCTTTCCATGAAGCACAATTTCTGTACGTCATGTCACTCTATTCTATCAAAAAACTATGAATTGGATTTGATATTTTTGTACATAAATAAATTCACAATCGATTCATCAACAAATGAAAAGTAAAACACAAAATTAAATAATTTTGACTAACTTACTCAACTATAACATATAATTTTAAACAAACTGTCAGAGTATTAAAAGTGCGGACATTGTATAAAGTAAAATTTAAACTTCAATTTCTTCAATAATAATTAAATTGAAGCGTCTTCTTTATTGTCGCCGGATTTTGAGCCGTTTTCTTCTCATTCAACGATTTTCCTTGTGTTATGAAGGCTTGGTTTGGTCAATTTGCCCACCTTTTGTGTTGTGATGACGGAAATATCACAGTTTATTCAAATTAAGTGCCTTTAAATTAGTCGTAGATGAGTTTTGAGAGATAAAAGAGAGAAAAAAATATAAATGTATTTAGAGACAATAAATTGTTTTTACGCAAATAATATACCTATTTCTTTTATTTAGAGTGACTGGAGTATTCACTGAGACTGAACCGTGCTCGTCTTCCAGAGATACAAGATCTATTATCCGTCAACCCTGTAATTTCACATGAAACATTTTCCCTTCAAACTGGAATATAGTGATAACTTCACTTAACTGTTTGGCGGTAAAATAGCTCGCAAATGTGTGGTGCTTCCCAAGGCGCACTGTGCAAAGAGTCTTACTACCTTTTTTTACGAAATTTAAACATTTTCGACGTAATAATTGAGATAGTGCTGCCTATTTTCTTAACTTTCTTGTCAATCTGTAACTTATGTCATTTTAGACAAACCACCTAAATTGAAAATGCTTGCCATACCCAGCTCATTTTTCGAGCACTCATGAGAGCATTGATATGCGAGCAACACTGCATCGAACAATCGCGCATCTCCCAACCACGCGGTCTGAATCCGTAATAGCCTTCATTTATCAAGCTTAGTTCATTCTGTCGATGGCTACGCGTATTTATTGTTCTAAATTATTCTCTATTATACAGGAACGTGGCTGAATGTCAGCTGGCCGGGAATATTCCTGGTTTAATTATGTAGAAGTACAGAAATTGCCTAAACAAGAGAATAATAATTAAGATTATGACAGTCAAAAATAAACTATTCTAAGTAATCTGTCAGGTAGATTAAAATATAACCCTTCTTGCAGTCGGGAAAAAATATGGGTACGTATTTTTTGTTTCATCAGATTATGAAAAATCGTCAAAAATATATCATCAAACATCCAGAATAGGGAGTTGTGACGTTACGTCTTAGATAGAGAATAGGTAAATAGCTCAGGGATTTCAGCTCGGTTCCTTTGCACCAATAGGAAGCAGATGACGAGCATACTTGCTATGGCAACAGAGTTTTAGTAGTTGTAGGACTCTTGGCAGAGTCCGCCTGGGGAAGTACCACACCTCTGTCAGTTATTCTACCGCCAAGCAGTAATGTGCAAACATTACTGTGTTCCGGTTTGAAGGGCAATGTTTCCATAGAAATTACAGTGCTTATAGATATAACATCTTAGATCTCTGGGTGATGAGCGCAGTCGTGCAGCTAGGTAACCATATGATTGGTGATTTATGGTGCGATGCAGAGTCCTCCCTACTAGTTTTACGTAATTTCTTCTGATTTTAGAGCTCGTGTGTCGAGGGTTTTAGGGTCATCACAAAGAGATATAAGATGATTATTTTTCCTGTTCGGAAACATTGTCACTTAAACTTATGTATGCACGTATCTGCTTGCCTGTTGATTTACTAGAAAATTATTATTACTATGCAGTCTACTTTAATAACGAACGTGGTTAAATTTCAGCTAGTTGATAACAACGAAAATGTTCATAATTAAACTAGGAATAATTTAATTATGAACATTTTTTTACATAACAACGAAAATGTTCATAATTAAACTAGGATATAGTTATACTAGGATAGGGTTTAATTATGAACATTTTCGTTAAAAAAATGTTTACTAAAAAGTTTTGCATAGAATAGCTGGCAAATTACTATTATCTACATTGTTCTCTATTACACAGAGTCGTGGTTGAGTTTTAGTTTGTCGACAATACTCCTTGTTCAATCATACACAGAAATTCTCTGTATAAGAGAATTTTTGATGTTAGAGAATTTGAGCTCTATTGTGTAGAGCAGTAGGTCATAATTGCGCTGTTGCTGCAAAAACAATTTTACTTAGTAAATCGACGTAACGAAACAAACAAGCGAAATGTGAAAATAATGTAAAACTTCACTTCAATTAACAACGGTTAAATATTTAGGTATTGTTCATTGAAAAATAATATTTGAGTCTCGATTAATAAGGGACTAGAAAGGTCAGAAATGGGGGAAATACTTGGGGACCTATTTTTAGATAGATAACTCTTTATTTATGACAAGGTTTCATGCTAAATATAAAAAGGGCTATAAATGCCGACCTCAAGTAAATAGGACAAGGTCTAGTAAAAAAAGTACAGACTATGATAGTATAAAACGTACGATGCGCCAGCCATTACCCGTCAGTATCTATTGACCCAATTTTATGGAACAAACTTACTAAAATATCAAGTATTTTATCGTCTCCCAAACGCTTACAATAAATTGACGTTCAAGGCGCAGTATATAAAGCATTTTATAGCTTTTATAGTTTTCACATGGGAAGGGTGCCAAGGAATAGCTTAATCACTCTAGCTCCTGGCAAGCGATTCTATCGACTGGCCGGGGCATTAAAATGTAAGGCTATTTGTGCCCCATACGAGTTTACGTAACTGCTCAAATCTTTGTTTTCTAAACCATTACTTAATCACAGTTATCGCCATAACAAGGAAAAATATTAATATTCATTGTATAATATTTATTTTTTATAAAAGTGATTGGGCAAGCAGAAAATATCCCTGATGATTATTAACACGCCTGCCGAACTACAATCTCTCGGTTAAATCAGTAAAACGTAATGTAATGTCTATACTTATCACACAAGCTTTGCTTAGTTTGGGGTCAGATGGTGTTGTGTGTGAATTGTCCACCAATATTTATCTATCCTACGTAATATTTAAACTAAATCAATGATACTAATTAACTTAAATTGTATGTGCTAATAAACATTTAATATCCACAAACCTTCAACAAATAGTTTAGCAGGGCACTACGTAAGTGTGTAAGTATCCTCTTGTATGCCCTACATTACTCAACCTAATAAATTACTTAGGTTTAATATGTAGGTTTCTCCAACTCAATGAAACATATTAATACATGTCGTGTTAGCTCGAATTTGCGTAACGTCTAGGTCCCCTCTTGCCCCTAAAGAGGGTCCCTCAGGGCTTAACAAGGCCCCTTTTACAGGAGTCACTATAAATCAACGTATAACGATACCCAACAAACAAATACGTCGTATAAGTCTTGACTTGTACGACCTAAAGTTGGATAGCAGTCTTACAATGGTAATGAGATGACTACCAGGTCCTATAGATGTATTTAATGCAACTAATTAGTCGTGCGACGAATATGTCATAGTAAACTGGTATTAGCAACGTTGGGGAGACTAAACGATACGACGTTATATAACAGTCTTAGCTAAAACGTTTGTACGACAACGCAATAGTCATACCAACGTTATAGTCCAATAAACGTTTTGAACACACCAAATTATGTTTTTGGAAAACCTTTATACGACATTTATACAACGTGGATGTTATATAGACGTTTTCATAGTGCCGTTTATATAACAATCAGTACCTTGTTTTACAGCGGTCAATTAAATACTCTTAAATGACTGGGTTGTTTATTGACGACTCAAATATAACCTTTATATTACATGATGTCCGTTTGAAGTCCTGTCCTGACTTTAATCAAACTTGCAGTCGCATTTAAGTCAGGTTTTGACTTTATAATGATTAGACGGCCATATTTACGGAAATTTGATGAATTTTTCCTGTCATGGCGACCAACATCATCATCATCAGGTCGTACAGAGGTAAGTTTGCGACAAAAGCAACAGTCAGACATTTTTAGAAAAAATAAACCTATTTTTGTTAATGAAAATATGATTATAACACAAAATTACGAGGGGGCATGAAAATCTGAATAATATTCACATAGGTATATTATCATAAAACTTCAGTTCCCAGTTAAACTAAATAGCATGAGAGACAGATAAAGTAAGCAAGATATGAAAATTAAATAACACTCACCTTAGTATTTCCTTGTAGTATGTTTTTATTTTACACTAAAATAAATCTTCGAACCACAAACACGTTGCGACGAACATATATTAATATGAATAAGTCGTACAGGTGTTGTTACTTGACTCAAACAAAACGTTTTAGTCATTCAATAACACCTGTACGGCTACAATACAACAAACGAGTCGTTGTAAAGTTAGGATGCGACTACTGCGCGACGAAAGTGGTTATCACATAACATTTGTACGACTGTTGAATGACGTTAACGAAGTTGGCTCGAGCTTTCTGTATGACCATTATATGACCATTTAGGTCGTATAACTGGGGCCATTTTCGCGTTTAGTAAACGTTATTATAACGTTAGTATGACTTCATTACAGCGATGTATGGTATTCAGATAACGTTTACTTAACCTTTATACGACGTTAAATTGTTACTTGGGTAGTCACGTTTTTACAACCATGGGGAGGTGATTTGAGATTTGATACAGTCACGGTGTTTTGAATACATTAAGATGTCATTTTTTGGATTGGAATATGTGAAAATTATATGATCCGATCGCATGCTTTCGAATGTATAATTTTGTAATTAGCGTTATAATTATTTGTATAAATTGTAGTTTATTTAAGTATTAATTAATTCATATTATTTGGACATGAGTATTACCAATACTGTGATTTGTGAAAAATGCTTGCGGCATACTTAATATTGATTTTGTAACTAGTTATATAAATTAAGATACATATATAAATAATAAATAAATATTGATGGACAATTCACACACAACACCATCTGACCCCAAACTAAGCAAAGCTTGTACTATGGCGGCCAGATAGCTGATATAATACTTATGTAGTTTTAAATACATACTTATTATAAATAGAAACACCCAGACACAGTGTAAACATTTGAGTTCATCACACAAATATTTGCATTGGGTGGGAATAGAACCCACAACCCTTGGCTTCACAGGCAGAGTTACTACCCACTAAGCCACGAGGCAAGTCTATCATATATATATCATATAATGATGGTTTAGTTTATTTAAGTATAATAAAATACATCGTTTGGTCATGAAATAAATATTTTGTTATAAATAAATACTATTTAATAAAATAATATAAAAATAAATAATTCTACGACGACCCACAACAACATAGTTTCACCCAGTTACTGGAATCTACTCTTAAGCGAAAGCAGACTACTTTGTGATGCCACTGATAGGGCTTTCTCTTGGAGGAGAGTCATAATTCACCGAGTTGACTAAGAACGGGTTTGGGTAATCACACATATCCATGTAAAAGACGTTTTTTTGGAAGACTCTGGTTTTTGAACGATTCCGTTACGACAGTTAATAGTAATGACAAACTTTTAGACCTTAGAGACAAAAATTTTATGCTATCAGCTTTGTAAATGATAGGACTGTTAAATTCTGCTTCGTAAAACACCGAATTGGCTTTCTGCTATTGAGATAACAAATTGTAAACCTCTAAATCGGATAAAAACTTATCTTGCCTCAAAAGAAATCACTTAGACTGAGCTTTAGAATGTGGTGAGGTTTAGAATGTGCAACTTAACTTAGCGATTCTCAAGGAAAATCCACCAATAGCGTGAATCGGTTAGGAAATTAAAGTTTTACGACTGGCGGAAATTACTTCGCGCGTTACTTGGCTGCCTTGCACATTTATAATGATCGATTAACTTTACTTTCAATTTACTGATATATAAAATCCTTAAGAAACCGAAAACAACTGTAAAAAAATAGTAATTTATAATATATTTAAGATAGTGTTAACTAAACGAAGTGCGAGCTGCGAACATGCGCGCCCACTCTCCTTGTTATTTGTCCATGATAAAAAGTAACCATTATTATGTATCTATACCTTAATTTACGAAACGAAAAGGTAACTCTGTAGTAGCAAATTACACAGGGACCACTAAATCACCAATAAAATCTGTTAAGTAACTGGTATTTATTTTTGGTAAGAAACACAATTTCCAGAGGTTTTTTGTTTTGATGCTTTACTTTTTTATTTTTAAATATTCATTGACTCCTGTGGAAGTTGCTATTACGGAGTTATCCGTTTTGGCAACTAGGGTATCGACATGTAAATGTAACTCTGTTTCTGTCCATCTGTATGCACGCTTTCATGCCTGAATACCTGATCCGATTTAAATTAAATTTTGTACAGACCCTGAGAAAGACAGACATTTATAAATATTAGTATAGACGGAAGATAAAAATTTGTCACATCTTTAAATTTTCTGGAGTAAACATTTGTACTTCTCTTATAATTTAAGTTTTCTCCTTTCAGAAAAGTGACTTTACTCCTTCTAATGTACTTACGCCTGGAAAATTAGCGCGAACTTCGAGAAAACTAAGAGGATTAACTAGCAACGCCAGAGGTAGTTCATTTTTAACTTAACTCGGCGAGAAAATGGAGACTTTTATGATGTTTTAAACTTTTTTAGTTATCCTCACCCAGTTTTTCGTTTAATCACTTTTCCTGCTTTTAAATGTTACCTGAAATTGATGTAAGCGATAAGAGTGCCAACTATGATACTAAGCAAAGGTGGTTATAGATAGATAGATAGATAGTTAACTCTTTATTAAGGTACAAAAAATCATAAAAGTTACTGTGAAAAACTTTTGAACTAGAACCACAAGTTATAAGTTTATCTTGTTATTAATTGTAATTTATCTGATATGTCACACAAATAATCCTACTAATATCACACATGACAAATTTTGGATGTTTGGATGCTTTTCAATCACGTCGTAACCTTGGAATGGATCTAGTTGAAATTTTGAACACAGTTATATTATACTAGCGGCCCATTCTGGCTTTGCTCGGATAATAACCTAGATACCAACTGCAGCGCCATCTGCCGGGATGATTTTTGAATCTAAACCATCCAAGGCCCTACCCAAACGTATACAAAATGCATTCAAACCGGTCAAGCCGTTTAGGAGGAGTTTACTTACAACGAAAAGTGACACTGATTTTTATATAAATAGGTTCTGAAAAAACACAAAGGTTAATTTTTATCCCGGGAAAGTAACTGTTTTTTTAAACTAGGTATTATAGATTTACACTTGGCCACCATTTCACCTGATAATAAGCGACGCAGCGGTCTACGATGTAGTGTGTTACTTAGAAAATAAAACTCACTCTCGATTTAAAGATACTAGAATTGTAAGCATCAGGAAAAATCCATTCCGGCAACGCATTCCACAGTTTAGGCGTTATTATTACAAATGTTGAGTCAAATCTCTTTGTTAAGGTCTTTGGAACGTCAACCATGATACGATGTCGCTTTTTCGGAGTACAATCAGTCGGACCAAATATTTGCATCATCTGACATCTAAAGACAAGAAGACATTTAACATCCAGATTAATTTGGCCGCGTTCCAACAATTAATAGACAAGGAATCATCCTGGGAAATTCAGGAGAAAGAAAGCGACCGAAATAACTCGCCAAAAGGGACTCAGGGTAGATTGAAATATTTTATGGAGTCCCACGTAAAAGCGTCTATTTAACAGCACAAGGGTGATGAAATATAAAGTGGAAGGTCATGGCAAGCGAGTCAGCACAATATTATCATTATGATTTTATGACTAGTCTGGTGGCTTAGTAGCCTGCAAAGCCGTGGTTCGTGAGTTCGGTCCCGGTGGGTTCGATTCAGTAGCCAGTTATTTTACCGCGAAGGAGTAAAATGCAAACGTGCTATCTGTTCCGGTGTAAAGGGAAATTTTTCCAGAAAAAATACGGAGCTAAGAGATAAACCTTCTTATATCTTAGGGTGTGATCTCTTCTTGTTCCATATGACACCATGGGTATGGGTATGGGTATGGGTATGGGTATGGGTATGGGTATGGGTATGGGTATGTAATAATTGAATTTGGAAAAACAAATATATTTTTTATAAATAAAAGAGATGAGTGAGCGTGATAAATGTACATGTGTATGTTTGTGTGGGTGTGTATGTTTGTGCGCATGGTGTTTATTTAATGTCCATCTTCCTGTTAAGCATGTTCAATTAGGATACATTCAGTAGTGATATAAACGCTCCACACACGAGTCTTAAAATCAGAGGAAGTGACGTAAAAGTAGTGGGAGGAGCCTACATCGCGCCATATGATTGGCGATTTGTGGTGTGATGTAGGGTACCCCACTAGTTTTACGTAATTTCCTCGGCTTTAAGGGCTCGTGTGTAGAGGGTTATAGTCCTGTTTAGGAGCCAATCAGTAAGGGTGATTTTGCAGTCATATCTGTTCAGGTCGTCTATCTTAACGTCTTTGTTGAGTTTGTTGTAAATTTGTGGAACTCAAGCTAAAGAATGTCATTGAGCAAAGGTTGAAACTAACTGGCAACAGTGTGGTAATTCCCCATGCGGACTCAAGCAAGAGTACCCCATACCATGTGCAAAGCAGAAGGAACATAAAAGTTAGACGCTTATATTATGCATGCGCTTAAAATTACGTAAGATTTCCAGCTCAAAAAATTCTTGTCCCATATTTCCCAAGTAGGTTTCCTCGACGGAAACTTTAATAAAGTGACCGATCATACAAGTCGCTGCACATTTTATAAAGTCACTGTAGTCTTTATAACTTTTAATTAAATCTACGTAACATAGCGTTGTGTCAGGAAAAATGTGCCCCTAGTCTTGGTCCTTTGGCAAATTTATCCAATACTAGCAGTTTCTCGCGGTGTTACCTGTGTAGTTCCCGTTACCATTATTTTCCTGGGATACAAAACCTATGTGTTCTTCCAGACTATTGTCTATCTACGGTCTAAATTTTAGCCCGATCCGTTCAGAAATTACGACATGATTGAGCAACAAACATCGTATTAAGCAATTTTTTTTATACGTGGGCAGAGCCTTTATTAACAAAACCAAAACACAATAAGAACTACACTACACTACAAACCTACCGAACTAACTACTTACTCTAAGCATTATCAATAGACCACTGCAGGTCTACAGATAATCAAGATATTCAACCCCACTACTAATCGAAAGCGTACCCAGCAAAAAATTGACATTTATATTACAACAATACTTATATTAGTACTCGCAGGCCTAGTTGCGTCTTGCAGTGTAACCAGTGGCATAGGTAAACTAGGTATACTATTATTGGTGTAGAGGTTTTTTTACCCCTCTAGGGGTACATTTTATAAAATTTTAATGTTTTGTTTATTTATATGAAATCAAAAGCCTTAAAGTTTCTTGGTTCTGGCTTTAAACTTTGATATATTATTTCAATCCTTTAAAAAAAAAATTGCGTTAATAATGGCACGTGCTATTTTTGATGCTCTGGACCAAATAAACTTAAAAGCCGGGCCACACAGAGGCGGGAGCCGCGAGAAAGCGATCCGATAGCGATCGAGTGCAAAGCGATAGCGGTCCGTATCATGTCACACAGAGCTACTGCCCGCAGCCCGCGGCGGGCAGATGGCGAGAACACAGCCGGTGTGACACCAAAAGCGATCAAATTGCTCACGACCTGACGTTTTAAAAAAATACAACTCGTGAGATCGGATCGCGATCGCTACGCGAACGCTCTGTCCTGTATGACAGCTTGTACTGACTACCGTAGAATACAGCGCCCGCGCGGGCCGGCCGTTGCGCGTCCTTCCCGCGAAGCATGGCGAAGCGATCTCTTGTTTGTCGTCACGATCTTGTCGCGCGGGAAATGCATCGCGCCGGATCGCTCCCGCTTGCTATGTGTCAGGTTGCATACAAATTCGAATATTACAAAAAATTCCCGTCCCGGATCGCGATCGCTTTCTCGCGGCTCCCGCCCCTGTGTGACCCGGCTTTAAAACAGATTTTATTTAAATGTGTTTAGTGGTTTAGACGTTAAAAAATAAGACAGTCAGAGTTAGATTCACCTATAATATTTGATAAATATACAATTCGCGAGTCACAGTATTTAAAATTAAACTTGTCCAAAAAAGTTAGACCGTTTTTATGAAATTATATGATCATATTCAGCAGGGTTTAGAATAGGCCGTTAAACGATTTAGATCTCTATGAGAGAGAGGTGGCTCATCCTATGACTTTACAAGACTTACACCAGCCAAAAAAACCTGGTAGATTTGTGAGTCAACGATAAAGGTAAAATTTGAAAACACGAATTAGCAACGAAAGTTTCGATTTTCAGATAAACAGATATATATTGTATGTATATTATTGAACTAAATCCAGTTTTGTGTAGCCGTGTAGCATACGCAGTCCACCAAATGTTCCTACTCCTGGGACTCAGGGCCTTCTCTTGCAAAGGCCACAATCCACCGCGCTGGCCCAGTGCGGGTGGATGACATATAAATTCGAAAGATTTAAGTTACGTGTCGTTTTCCTCACGATGTTTTCGATGCTTTCCTTCACCGTTTTAAGTTAGCGGCATTACGCACATGACTTTGAAAAGATAGTGCGCGTGGTTTTGAACCCGGGGGTGTCTGAATGCATGTCGGGGTGCAGACGCCGTTCTCCCGGCAAGACCAGCTGTAACTTACGTTACGCCATAGGTTTAAATCCCACCTATACAGGGTTACTGGTAATCAGCCTGCATCAGTTTCAGGGCATGATCGGTATATTTAAGCAAACAACTTTTGTTCAACAACTGTTGTTAAAACTCAGTACATATCTCAAAATAAATAGTGTTTGTTGTCCTCTCTAGCACTGTCTAGCGACTGTTTAGTATTTATTCACTTTGGTACATCATTTCTGGAGCAGTAAGGCGTACGCACTTCTTCAGTAAGTCATTCGTAACAAGCTCTTGTTACAGATTTTTACGAAGAGTTTGATGCTTTAAGACCAGGCATTTACACTTTTATATTGTTTTGTACGGAAAAAATACGAATTTTTAAAAACTATAGGAAAAAAGTTGACATATTTTAAGTGGCTGATAACCAATAACCCTGTTTAATAATAATAATAATATAACACTTTATTACAACTACAAATCTTAAAAATTGATCATAACAATAATAGCATTACAGGACAAATGAATAAATTAGCATAGTGTAGTATAGTATGCAATATACCTCTATAAGCCAACATTTTTTTCTCGCTAAAAGATTTATACTTGAGCACCATCTCATTTTCTGCAGTCTTGCTTTATACAAAACACGAACAACAAATACGGAACAACACTGCATAATCCACACTAGAAAATTTTCTTCATGTAGCATATAAATGACTGAATTATTTTTCTAATTATTTCTTGCAGTTTCTTTTAGTAACAGAACGAGCTAAGTTTTTCTCTATTTCTGGAAATTACGAATGCAAGAGGGTCCCCGGAGCTTATGAAAAGAATGAATGTTACGGCAAGTTTTAGTGCAGAGTAAGTAGCCAAGTTTTTTGTTGAAGTGATGAGGTATTGTAAGTGGATTTGTAATATTCATTATATTTATGTAAAGAGTATGTTATTTGACAGATCAGATTATTTTTGGTATGAAAATTAAAATTGATAAAATTGGATTATCAAAAATGATGTTGGGGATTTTGGTCACCCCGCAACGGGTTTGAAATAGCAGATCACATCTAGGTCTTTTATGGCTTATCATCTATAGAAGAGAAGAAGAACAGCGCACCACATTGCCGGCATTCGGCTTTCCTGTGATACCATGCTTGCCATCTCACGGTACCCACGCCTCCATGCCACAGCCTCGATTTCCACCACCAACATCGTGACTTGTCTTAGTTGCACCATATAAAGGTACTCCACACAACCCTGGCCCCACCCTCATCAGCAGTTCCATCTCACCTATTCGATTTACCGTGGGCGAACAAACCTAAGCTACTGATTTTCTTCCATGCGAGAACGCTGCGTTAGTAACATTTATTACGAAACGTATTAATATTAGTGAAATAATTTTTAAATCGTTTCAATAGTGTATGAATTTCATTACACATACAATACAAGATTTTTTTTCTTTGTAATATTATTTGATATGATATGATAGTGATTATTTAATATTCTGCGATAAATTAACTAATTCTACTTTTTTATTTTAATTACTCATGCTAGTATTTTAGCAGTATTTTTAAAAAGTTGTCCATGAAAAAGAAAGAAGCGCCATTTCATCGTATCTATCTATTGAAATAAAATCGCTATCTCAAAGTAATTTATTTTCGGCAAAAACGATACAAATAATAGGCTATTATTACGTTCTTTCCGTAAGCCTTTATTCACTGTATTTATTTCTTAGAGATATTATTGGCTTGGCTTTTCAGATCACTTTTTCTATCGACTTTTTCTTTCAATTTGGACGTTATTGGCTCAATTGTTCACTTCCTTTGTGGTCTTTTTTGCGATTCTGTGCTTCGTGGTTTTAAAATTAAGCCATTGACGAAGTTGGTAAAAGAAGACTGACTGTTTTTTCTAGTATAATAATTATTACTAAAATAAAAAAATATCTTAATATTTATTTGGCAAAACAACATGGAAAAAACAGAAGCTTAATAATACATAGGTTTGGGCGACACAAAATATATAATTTAAAGTCATTGTGTACAGAAAAGCTGTTTTTCTATGAACACTAAACAAAACAAAGCCTGTATGTTGGGGCTCAAATGAGACATTGCTAGTTAATTAAATTACTAAACATCACAATTAACATAAATTTACCCCGTAAGTTATCATCATCATCCGGTTGTCTTCGTCCACTACTGGGCATAAGTCTTTCCCATAAAACGCTACTCAACCCAATCCTCTGTCGTAATCTCCAACCGTCACCATCCGTATTTCGTATATCGTCACTACATCTAGTCTCAAGGCGTCCTATACTACGTTTACCGAAACGCGATGTCCAATCCAGAACCCGTCTACTCCAACGGTAATCAGGTCTGCGACAGATGTGACCGGCCCACTGCCACTTCAGTTTGCTAATACGCTGAGCTACGTCGGTCACTTTGGTTCTCTGGCGAATTACTTCATTGCGGATGCGATCCCACAGAGAAACCGCGAGCATAGTCCTTTGCATAGCTCGCTGAGTGACTTTGAGCTTATATCGTAAGTACTGTCTTACACTAATTTAAACTAAGCATTGTTGAGTCGCATATTTATAGTATACAAGGGCATGTTTAGAGACGCATTTTTGATGCTATGTCAATTGCAGTAATATGCAAATATTGTTAAACTGTGTTCCGGTTAAACAGGCAATGTTTCCATAGAAGTTACAGGGCTTAGAGATATAACATCTTAGATGTCTGGGTGACGGGCGCAGTGCAGTGCTAGGTAATGATTTGGACTCCTCATGTTCCAATAGCTGAGTGCCACTGTAGTGCTATGTGGCAGGCATGTTGCTTACTATCAGGCGCATGATCTGCTTGTCTCGTTACTCTTTATTAAGAAAAAAAGTGTGAAATTAATTTTAAGGTATATTAATTAATATTTATACTCTAAATTATGATATATTCGCGTTCACCACTAGGCGTTGGGGCACCGACACTGTAGCAGAGTAGGACGTACATAGACGCTTTTTCGATTGGTGAAAGTCAAAGTCAAAATTCTTTATTGATAAATGTACAATTTACACGTCAATTTTATAAAAAAACAAAATAAGAGCATACAAAGAGTATACATTTTTAAAGTTTAAATTAAACTTTATATTGTACGATAATAGGTATCGTACAAATAAGTGTCAAATATTAAAATATATGTACTTATTACAATTGTAATGAACAATGTCAATTTTTTACAACTTTATTGTGAGTTTGCCATCACTATATAAAAACTCGCTGTAACTATAAAAAGTTTGATCGATAAGCCAATTTTTTAATCGGTTTTTTGAAGCAACCCGAACTCGGTGCTGATTTAACTATTTTAGGAAGAGTGTTATAAACTTCCGGTCCCATAATGTGAGTCAGTTTTTCCGATCTCGCGAGAGAGTGAGGTTAACTATCCAGCTTGTCAGCGTTACGTATATTGCGCGAATGTCTCTCTCCTCGCGTGTCGTATGAGTCTAAGTTGTTTCTGACATAAATCTCATGACCTTGCGCTACCGACATGCTTAGATCAGTATATTTGTAGTCATTGTGCAAAATCAGGTCTGTTTAATAATAAAATTCTAATTTATTTAAATTAGAATTTATTTCAAATAGAAAAAAAAAATTATCACTTCTACCAACTATCCCTATTATGTATTTTTTACACTACAAGCAAAAGTCCTACATTACTAATCTTACCTAAATTATAAATGTCATTGTTTGTATGTTTGATGCTCAATGGTGTCGTAACGTATGAACGGATTGAGCTGAAATGTAGAAAACAGTAACATTATGGTTACATTGAAAAAAAAAACATAGGCTACTTTTTATCTCGAAAAACAAACACGGAAACGGGAATTACGCGAATAAAATCACAGGGCGGTGCTAGTCTACGAGTACATACGATTAGAAAGGATTTCCTTACACGAAATCTCTTCGTCATCATTTAAAAGACCACAAGTACAATAGACCACAGAATCAATACGAAGACAGACCCGGCAGAAACCGCACGATTCATCAGCATTAGCCTTGACAGACGACGGTGCCGCCTCTATATTGTTATAAATTGCTGCACAGCGCGAGCTTGATCAAGATAGAATGGCGTGCGTGACGGATTTTGAAGTGCAAAATGCGTTGTATTGGTCCGAGCATTGAACTGGATGCTGTAGATTCAAATTTATACTAGTAACATTGTTCAAATAAAGGTAAAAATCTCGGTAAAATTGTAATAGAGACGATCTTCTTAGCATTCCATGGATTCACCGTGCGGGTGCCGGGTCCATAGTGTGGGAGAGAGAGAAAACTCGAGTAGATCCCGAGACTTGTGACTCGGACGTAGGTTTAAGGGGCCCCTTTCTGACATACATCAACACTCACCTTCACTACTCGTTTTTCTCTCCCTGCCCAGCCAAATCTGATATGAGCCTACTAGTGCAGCTTTAGATACTCGTTCTAGTATAGAACTTACTGCACTTCTGGATAAGCCAACGTCTTTCAGCAGGTTATGGAGAGATTTTGCTGGTATACCTCTCGCTCCCACTTCTACAGCGTATAAACTAACTACATAGCCGTTTTATATAAAATATAAATTTCAATTACTCTATTCCGAGGTGAAATCCTATTTTGCCTGGATCTCAGGACTAGTTGCAAATAACCAGAATGTCAAATTGTAACGTTTAAGTAATACTCTACTCAAAACGCATACATGTTATTATAATATAAATACTAGCAGCGTGTCGCGGGCTGACTCGCATAGTTTTAATTATTTTACCGTGATATAGAGTAGCTATTCCAGACAATGATCTAATTATTTTCTAGATTTTTACTCATCTATTCAGCCGTTTCGATGTATTGAGCGAAAAATTGGTTGGCTGTAAAGTCGGTTGGTTTACAGACGATAGTTTAACGTGACAACGTCATAACCAAACGTTGATAGATGCGGCGCAAAATAACAATGAGCGTAACGGGACAATGAGCGTAACGGGAAACTTTTTTGTGCATGCAGCCGGCGTTCATCGATTTATTAGACGTTGTCACGTCAAAAAATATCCAAACTCATGCATTCATACTAATATTAGTAGGACTTGCAGAGTTCTGAGATTTTACTTGCGTATACGCAATTTTTTTTTTAAAGAAAAAAGACCTTTTGTAATATTCCAGATCAGAATATAACTGTGATTTTGATATATCCGATACGATTGGTCGTTACAATGTTTTCGAAAAAGTCAACAATGGCACCATAGATGTATAATAAACTCGGACGTTAGTATCGCTAAAACAAGAACTGTGCCACTAGAGTCGGACAATTTGCATGTGGCGTTGTCCAGTTATCACTGAAAGGGTGACACGCACACATATACACAAGTAGCGCGTGTAATGACCTACCGGTGTGTGCGTATGTAACAGCGCACACGTGCATATTTTGTGACCGACTCGATGGACAATTTGTATCGAGACTACGTCCGACTTTTTTAAACGTATGTATGTATGCCATATGTCTATCTCTAATGCCCGACCTACACGAGGCTAGTTTTTCAAGCTAGGATAGCAAGCTCGCAAGCTAGTACTACCTTCGTATAGTTTTGTCTACACAAAGCTAGAAGTACTAACTTACTAACACTAGCTTGCTATACTAGCTTGAAAAACTAGCCTCGTATAGCTCGGACATTAGGAACAAGCCGCTATAGACCATTTCCCCTTTAATTTAATCCTTTACTTTTTACGAGAGATATAATAGCTTAATGATTTTGAGCAACATAGCACTAATCCTTATCCAATTAAACCCGCGCAAAGCAGGGCAGGTCGTTAGTAAACAATGAAAACAACTTGATAAATCCGGACGTGTTTCAATAGGCATGTCGACTCATTTTTGATATAATGCGCCATCAAAAGGCTATTCAATAACTGAAACATAGGTGAAAGAATTACTTTGTTATCTCAAAAACTTTTAGTGATATCACGATTTTAAAATCACAGTTTTGGACTCTCCCAAAATCGCTTCATACAAATCATTACAGAAATGTGACGTCACACTGTCGTATTTTCTATGCGTCGCGCGTAAAGTTTAAATGGTAGCTATGTTAAATATTACGTTTAGAAAACCGGTTTCATAACAAAAGTAACTTGAAATTGAATGGGTTATCCAATGGTAAATATGTAGTACATTTTCTAATAATTTCGTACTTTTAAAATGGACTTGCCCATCCATCTTTGAATGATCATAAAGTAAGTCACACTAAAAGATAACAACATTTAAATTGGTACATATCTTATTTTATTTAAATACTGTCCATTATATCAAATAATTTAATATAATTGCAGGACCTGTAGTCACGCCTATTATTCTCTGGTGACACACACCCGTGGTATTTCATCTCCCGCCGATTTGCTAAACATCTCCCGAGGCTCAGCTGTCGGGGGACTCATTTGTGCGAATCTTCCGCAATCCTTCGACTTACTGTATTGTTAACAAACTGATATTTAGTTATTATAACTGTTGCCTTTGTTTGTGGAAGTGAAACATTTTGGCTATGATGAGCACGTTTAGGGGGAAATTTCATGGATTCACATCACCAACATTCCAGTAAATATTAAATAAATAAATTGTTAAAATTAGGGGAGCCAGAAAGCTGATACATATCTACTTACGTATACATCTACAGTTGTAAATATTTTTTTAGTACAACAGTCTTATGATAAATATAGTGGCAGTGGCGTAGAGTCGTAGCGTTAGAGCGGTAGCAGAGCAGCGAGCGGAGACGTTTTTTTAGTATAGTGACGAGACGAGCAGGACATGTGCCTGATGGTAAGCAACAATCCTGCCTATAGCAGCACAGTGACACACAGCTATTGAAACATGAAGAGTCCAAATCATTACTTATCACTGCACTGCGCTCGTCACCCAGAGATATAAGATGTTTGATCTCTATACCCTGTAATTTCACTGAATACAAACTTCAAACCGAAATACAGTGTGTACAGAAATGTTTGCTCATTACTGTATTAAAAAATCTTATCTTACCTGAGGTTATGTATGTTCTGGTTGCCTGGAAGAGATCGCTCTTAGCGATAAGGCCGCCATTTGTTTTACTAGATTTAAGAATTTATCTTTTTGTTTATTCATTTTTGTTTTTGTGTTGGGAACAACAAAGTGTTTCTGTCTATCTATGTATCTATGTATCCGTGGATAATTTTATGATGGCTACGTTGGTTTAACTGGTGACTTCTGAATCCATTTTATGAAGCGGTAATGAAGCCAGTTTTATTCAATTTCCAGCCAACTTCAGTATTAAAATTAAATCACAGAAACCTAATTTTAATACTTCTGCTGCAAACCGGAGATTGTAAAGTCATTTATTGAGCTTCCTTTTTGTAAGCTGAGAATTTAGTGAGGAGAACTCGATTGAATGCCTCTTTCGTTCATTTGTTAAGAGATTCGTTCTTGGTACTACAAGAGTACACGACACTAATTAAGATTATTTGATGAGTAGTGATAAATTATTGACATAAATAATTAATCTAATCATGTAATTTTGACTGGCCTTGTGGCTTAGTTGGTAGTAAGTCTGCCTGTGAAGCCGAGTGTCGTGCATTCGATTCCCAGCCAGTGCAAATATTTGTGATGAATACAAAAAAAATTGTATACTGTGTCGGGGTGTTTCTCTATCTCTATAAAAATGTTATGTTGGTTTGTGTACGCTTCAAAAACTCGAAAAGTTCTGCACCGATCAAGCTGTAATTTTAGAATGAAATATGTATAATCCGTATCAAGGATTATTTTTATCTAATTTTTGCACCACAATGTGCCACAGCAAAGCGTGGCAGGGTACAACTAGTGTTTAATAAGTATATATATACGAATACCATAATATTTACGGTAACAAAAGGTAAAAAAAATTAGTGGATAAAATAAATATTGATGGACACTAAACACACAACACCACTTGCCCCAAACTAAACAAAGCTTCTATTATGGAAGCCAGATAGCTGATTTAATACTTACAAAATTTGGTACCTAATTTAAGGTAATACCATAAAAATAGTCTTAGAAAAAAGTGCCAGCTTCTCACGAGAAACAAACAAAAACCGTTGGATAAATAATAATAACTTATCTTTTTAAGAACGCACCCAAACATCTTACGTATAAAATTCTTGTACCGTCTGCCCAAACACCGTTTAGATCCCTACATAAATACAGAACTGTCAAAATAAGGCGTGAAAAGGCCATAATCCCTGTAAACATATTTACCCAACAACATTGCAAAAAGATAGTTTTGAATCCTCGTAAAGGTTACGTTTTAGGGCCTGCTTTATGGGGCATCCCATTCGGTTTTATAGGTGCCTACTGTGTTTGGTATTAACCTATGGTATGGACGAAGCCAGTTTCCTTAGGGGTTATAGGCATTTATAAGCTGGATCTGAAGCTTTGAGCTTAATACCGTTTTGCTACAGGTTTGTCGGGAACCAGGATTTTGTATTGTTAAGCCTTTAAGTTGAAGATAGTGCTAGTCGATTAAATT
Organism: Ectropis grisescens; assembly: GCA_017562165.1. Taxonomy (NCBI): domain Eukaryota; kingdom Metazoa; phylum Arthropoda; class Insecta; order Lepidoptera; family Geometridae; genus Ectropis; species Ectropis grisescens. The sequence goes on from CM029785.1 coordinate 22,332,551, forward strand.
ATTCTGTTAGCGTCAGAATTTGAATTTGTTTGTGATTAATTGTGATTGAATTAAGTGATAATTTCCACCGTTAGTAATGTACGTAATTCCTGAGTGTTACTTATATTTAAACAGTAAACATGGGTATATTGATGAGCGGGCCCCAAACTATGTGCATAAATTGTACCTAACTTTGGACAGTTATAACACAATGTCGGTTATAACATCGAATAATCTGGATGAACTAAAAATAACGACAACGGGAACTGTACTGTTGTAGTGGTAGGACTCTCGCCAGACTCCGCCTGGGGAAGTACCACATATTTGCTAGTTATTCTACCGCCAAGCAGTAATGTGCAAACATTACTGTGTTCCGGTTTGAAGGGCTATGTTTCCAGTGAAATCACAGGGCTTAGAGATATAACATCTTAGATCTCTGGGTGACGAGCACAGTGCAGTGCTAGGTAATGATTTGGACTCTTCATGTTGAGTGCCACTGTGCTGTTATGTGGCAGGCATGTTGCTTACCATCAGGCACATTTCCTGTTCATCTCGTCACTCTGTATTTTAAAAAAACGCTCATTTTTACGCTCATTTATATTGTTACGCTCATTGTACGCTTGTGCCGTATCTATCAATGTTTTGTTATAACGTTGTCATGTTAAACTATCGTTGGTCAACCAACCAACTTTACAGACAACCATTTTTTTTGTCTTTTTATCATTTTCCAAATAAAGACACTATATTCTGCGCGAATGTTTTCTTTATTGTATTAAATCCATTAATTTTCACTTGTGAAAGACTTTAGTCTGAGAATATGGTACAAGAAAAGTTTTCGTCTGGCCCACTCAACTCTGCCTTATTACGTCCATACTTTACGCTCCTCACGCCTTAGGGGCAACGGGCGTAAAACAAATGCCCTCTTAATGGCTCGCGAAATAAGTTTACGTATGATTGCCTTTCTTGCCCGGTTAGGCCTTTGGGGTTAATTCTGTAAATGTATGATTGTTCTGACGGGTGTAAAATCATGTTTAGAATTACGATTTGCAACAAAATCAAAGTAAAATTAGTTTTAGAACTAATATTTGTAACAAAAAAATTGGTTGCCTGTAAAGTCGGTATACGGGCGAAAGTTTTACGTGACAACGACTTTGAGTGGTAAAATAATTTTACGGAAGGGACGCGTGCTTTTCACTTTTTATGTCTGTCTCTCTCGCTCTTAGGCGGGCTAACCATGCCCGAGTGGAAGGGACGCGTGCCTCTCACTCGCTCTCGTTGTGAGCGCATAACGTGAGCGGAGCGTAACGCAGTTTCTTGAAGTGTCACCCGGCAAACCAATTTATAAGACGTTGTCACGTCAAAACTAAAACAAACAGGAATAAATAAGGGCCGCATTGTTGTTTGAAATCCTATCCAAGCTCGGTTGCCTGGAAGAGATTGCTCTAAGCACGCCACCAATTAAAATGCCATGCTTTTGTAATAGTTCTTAGTCTCTTTTGTTATTTTTTCTTTTCTGTTGTGGCTTTTAATAACGAGTTTTCTTATCTTAATAAATAAACGTTACTGTGATCTAGTTTCACACAGTACATCAACACACACGCACAGTAACAATATACTAACTAGTAAAAGTAAATGTGTGTAGTAACACATACAAAATCTGTATAACGTTTATCAATATTTTGATCTTAGAGCAATACACTTCGTTCAGCTCCAGGGATATTAAGATGATTTTCACTCTGTAATATCTCTGGAAACATTGTTCTTCAATCTGACACTGTTTGGTACTTTTATAAGCTGACTGTGCATAAATTCCTAGTCCTAGTATTTCCAAAGATGATTATTCAGTTCTCTTATATTCCTTTTGTCTGATAGTAGGAGGTAAGTAGCATAAGTTCACTGATCGTTTCGTCTTGTGAAAACAAATTTCGTCTAGAACAACAAACAAACTTACATAAAGCTAAGCTTAGAAGGCCTAGTCAACACGCGTGAGAATAATTAGTGATCACAATTGAAACACAAACTTAACAATAACAGAATACTACATAAATGTTTCAGTTTAATTATATATATCAAGTAAATCTATTAAATTAGTGATTAGGAATTTGCTTTATCCGTTTTTTTGGGTTCCGTACCCAAAGGGTAAAAACGGGACCCTCTTACTGAGACTTCGCTGTCCGTCCGTCCGTCTGTCACCAGGCCGAATATCCGTGGTCACCAGGCTATATCTCAAGAACGGTGATTGCTAGACAGGGAAAATTTTCAACAACAAATACTAAAAATAAAGTAAAATAAATATTTAAGGGGGGCTCCCATGCAACAAACTTGATTTTTTTCTGTTTCTTGCTCGATACTTATAACAGTGACAGGTAGACGCTTTAACTATTCACAGAATATTTAGTTTTATGTTTTCTACTAGTCTAGCTTTTAAGTAAATGTTTATCAACATATATTTACCAAGAATCTAGTCTGGACAAACAAATTCTTGATATTAAAGCCTAACAGCCCTTTCGTTGAAGTTGTCTTTAAGAAGTAACAGACAAAATTGTTTCATTTTGTGCCAAGTCCTAAAAGAAGTTGGGTGAAAATACGTTAACATAAAAAATGTACTCAGTTTATGCGTGAACGAAGTTGCGTAATTTTCAGATTAGAAACAAAAGGAAAAACATTGAAATTGTATCAGTATACTGACTGAAAATATTATTCCGAGAGGTTTTTATTTATATATTTTTAAATAAGAAGTGACGAGACGAGTAGGACATGTGCCTGGTGGTACCTCCCACAGCTAGGACTCGGGAACTTTTCTCGCAATAAGAGAGCCAAGGCCATAGCCCACCACGCTGGCCCAGTACGGGTTAGTCTATGGCACAAAACTTCGAAAGATTCTACCTCTAGATACGTGTCGGTTTCGTCACGATGTTTTCTTTCACCGTTTTTAAGTTAGCGGTATCACGTACATGACTTCGAAAAGGTAGTAGTGCGCGAGGAATTTGAAACCGGCAGTCGCTGATATAGACCAGCCGTTACTTACCAGACAACAGAATTTAAGACTCGGCTATTCCCTTGAAAGCTCTACGTTTTTCAAAGCATACTGCAAAATCTTAAATCTCTGGGTGATGAGCGCAGTGTAGTGCTAGGTATTGATTTACGAGTAGACTCCTCATATTCAATAACTGTGCGACACTATGCTGCTTGGTCAGACATGTTGTTCTCCATCAGGCACATGACTTGCTCATTCTGTCACTCTATACTTTAAAAAATCTCTCCATTAATTGAATTTGAACTACGATGTCACTGGCTAACACAATCAGAAACGATTATGTTAAATTTACAACCTTATACACTGTTAACAAGGACAAAATTAAAAATTTTGATTAACCCCTGACTACCTCGGATTTGTTATTTGTACAACTAGTAGAATGCTAGTCAAGCTGAAAGGGCTTGACTAGCATTCTACTAGCTGTACAAATTTGATACCTATATTAAGGTAGTTGTGAAAAAAGAAATGTATTTCGCTATTTCGTGAAAGCGGCCATGTTGAATTTGTAATTTGTCATATTGCAATCTATACTATTAGTCAAGCCCTTTCGTTTGATACCCATATTGAGGCAGTAGTGAAAAAAATAATATAATTCGCCATTTTGTGGTGGCGCCCATTTTGGATTTGTTTTTTTTTTTGTAATGTATAGTATTCTACTAGTCAAACCCTTTCATTTGATACCCATATTGTGGTAGGTTGTAAAGAAATATTCTGTCCGCCATTTTGTGGAGGGGGCCATCTTGAATCGATATTAACCAAACATTGCTAAGAACATTTGCACGGATATTAACTTTCAAATAAAAAAAAACCGCATCGAAATCGGCCCATCCTTCTGAGCTCTACGGTGCCACAGACAGACACACACACACACAGACAGACAGACAGACAGACAGACAGACATCGACGTCAAACTTATAACACCCCTTTTTTTGGTCGGGGGTTAAAAAGACATATTACATTGTATACCTATAATACTATAATAACATCCATAAAATTAATTATATATGACTTTTGATCTAGAAAAATGTGACTCTTTTAAACTGTTTCTGTAAGTAAAGTAAGTAAATATCCTTGAGACGTCGAGACAGAAAGTTAATGGAGTTATAGAACAATAAATCCTTGAATATATTACTCTCAAACAAAGGGTCGTACGTATGACGCCATTTGAATTTCAGATCAGAAAATACGCACTTAACTTTGCAGATGGTAACTTAGCCGGGCCATTATACATTCATTGAGGTAGGTATTTGTGTAATTGCATATTAAAATACCTTGAAAACTTTAAATGTTTTCAAAAGTTGCTAGCTTATTGTTTTAACGTATTGCTAATAGTGACTTGTGGCGTAGTTCCCGTTCCTCGAAATATTTCGTGATAAAAACCAGCCTATGTATTGTTCCAGACTATAATCTTAATTAGCGAATACAATTTGGAGATGTGAAGCTGATTTGCATGATCAAATACCACCTTTATGTTGGACTACTTGCAAGTCATTGCCTTGATTCTCTCCTTGCGAGAAAAGACCCCGAGACCCAGCAGAACATTTAGTGGGCTGCATATGCTCTATGTGCAGGCCAACGTTTTATTTGAAAGAGATGAAGAAGAAGGTAACACACAATTTTCGTAACAAGAACGGCTATGGAACGTATCGCCTCAGTGGGCTTATCGCACTGATGATGGTTCCAACACTGGTGTCTTCACCAAGATAAATCAGTTTCTTTTAGGTAAGCTTGCGCTTGCGCACGCAGTGCAAACCAATTATCGTTAACTCTAAATGTACGACTAAAAAAAATATCTAAAACCGCCTTCAATTCAAAATTTAATTCTGGCACTTGTCAAAATTTCATAAGAAGCCATCAAAGCCACATAAATTAAAGTTAAGTTTAGCTTATTTTTTTAAACCATCGTACCTATTACGATTAAAAAAAAATTGAACCACCTCTCTCTGAACTATAAAACAATAGAAGAACAATTCAATTCAATTCAATTTACTTCTTCGAACCATTATTTTACAAAGAAAACTTGGTAACGTCAATTACAAAATAATAATAAAACAGTTTAAATACATAAACAAGTGACAATATTTAACAGTAAGCGGCTGTAAAGAGGCCTTGTCCAACGGATTCAGTAAATTAGCTAAATCCTTTGTCAAAAGCTTTGTAAAATAGCAAAAAATAATAATTGGAAACTAAAATTTTAAATTACGATGTTGAAATACTCTTAATAATTTGGTAGTTACATTTGTGACACATTTTTTTGCCATACATTTTTGTCCTTAATAAAATCATCAACATTATTATAGGCTTTATCCATTAAATAGGTCTTTACAATATTTTTGAACCTTTTTTCATTGAGACCTGCCAACTGATCTGGTATGACATTATAGATCAATATATCAAAAATGATTTATAATTGAAGAGGCTATCATCACAGTAAATACATAACAGTAGATTATCTAAGGCCGCCCGGCGAGTTATTATTAGCCCACTCTAGCGTTGATCCCCAGGGTTGTCACTTTTAAGTGGCCGGCGAGAGTTGACAAACGCACGCGGTCGCAACGCGGTCATGTAAAGTACGCACGTGCTCACAGTCGCGCTGCACATCCCGTACTGCCGCCACCTTATTCCCCCATATATTATGCTAGCGTGTGCGTGAAATCGCGTGCCGACACGGCGCGCGGCGCGCACGCACACCTTCAAACCGAGAACGGCACGTTTGTATGAAGATATTTTACTGTATGTTTTACTGTGCTATTACGTAACATTCTCGTACATACAAAAAAAACATACAACTGAGAAGTTCCTCCTTTTTTGTAACCGTTTGATAAAAATCCAGTGACGTCAGTTGTTGTTGTCAACCGATGTTAACGAAAACTGCCATTTATTTGGAATTTTATCTAACTTGAGAAATAAAATAGTTCATAGCTCATTATAAGTTCGCATTTTTTATGGTTAATTTCAAAATGAATAATTTAAAAAAAACTGACAAATTTTTTATATGACATTACCCGAGCGAAGCCGGAGTGGGCAGCTAGTAATCTATACTAATATTATAAAGCTGAAGAGTTTGTTTGTGTTAGCGACAGCGACACGTTCCGCGAGCGTTCAGTGTTAAGCCCAAGCCCATGTTCAAGTAGTAGTCCATGGAAAAGACTTTCTAGTTTTATACAGTGTTGATTTGTTACCCATACATAGTTATAGCGAAATAGTGTTAGTATTTAGAGTATATTCAACACGTGTTCGTAGGTTAATACAATTGTGAATTGTAAATGGTAATTGTAAGTGCAGACAAAATAATGTTAGTTGTTAAACGCGCCTACGGATATGGCTTTGTCTAATAATGAAACAATATTGAATTGTATGGAGTCGCTTTCCCTTTGGTCCGTCCGACCGACAAGATAGAACGAACCCGTGGACGCTGGGCATTGTAACATGGGATTAGGAACTACAGTGCAGGCCAGATGGGTGATGTTCCGGGCATTCGCTCGAGAATTCCCGTGGAAGACGGACGTGGAAACGGTCCGCACTAGTAATTGTAAAGTAGAATAAGTTCATTTGTAATCGTAGTCTTAGTCCATTTGTAAAATACAGTTTGCTTTAAACATCCATCGTTTGTCAAATAATTCCGCTCTCCTGAAGAACTAATCACGATAGATCCCCCAAACTATTAGCGACGCCAACCGCGAATAATATTTATTTAATACAGTCCATTATCGAAAGTCTAGAATCGTCTAGACCGAGGCGTTGCTGATAGTTTGTTTGTTTGAACGCTAGGATCTCGAGAAGATCTATTTTTCTATTATCCGGGATGCCGCTGAGTGCTATATATGTACCACGGGCGAAGCCGGGGTGGATATCTAGTATTTCATAATAAGAGTCACAGAACTGTCTGTCGAAAGTCAAAGGGTCCCCCAACACAACCTCATTTCTCATTCGAGCTATATTAAAATACCTCAACAAACAAGGACCAAAGCTCCGCCATTACTCCGGCAGGTCTTATCAGTAGTCCGAAAATCGCGACGGACGTCTATTTATCATGAATAATGTAAAAATGTGGAGCGTCATGTCGGGACGGTAGATTTCAAACAAAACTGTGTGTTAGGCAAAGACGTCGAATAGCAAAAAAAATTCGAAATCTATGGTGTTAGGTCATAGAGGTAGTATTTAGTTTTAATTCAAAAAGTAGACTATTGAATTGACAGACTATAAATAAAATTTCGGACTTGTGCACGGTACACATTATCTAGTATATTAACTAGACTAGTATATTCACTGGATTTATTGCTTTCCATTGCCGGTTTGTATTTTTACAGTACCTGGTTGACCGTGCTTTGCTCGGTTTAAATGCGTTTATAGGCTCTAAGTAAAAAAGATTTTCTCAGAAAAAAAAGATCAAAAAGAAAAGAGGCGAGTGTAACCATCAAGATTCGAACCGGGGCCTGTTCACTCCGAGGGCGAGCATATTCCGTCTGAGCCATTTAGACTTAAAGAACAGTGGCGAAATAAGTTATCGTATTTTAAGGACATTGTAGGAGTTTTTCATAGACTAAAAACGCGCATAAAATAATGTTTTTATAATTTTCTGATATCTGTTTATATGCTGATAATCTGATTTATCGTCCCCGAAACCCCCTGTATACATAATTTCATGAAATCGTTCGAGCCGTTTCCGAGATTCAGATTATTATATATATGTATATATACCTACAAGAATTGGTCGTTTAAAGGTATAAGATTAAGCAATCCAGCGCTGGACTAGATCGCTGGAGTGAAATAATGTAAACCGAGCATTGGTTGAATTTTTTTTTTACCAACTACCAAAAAATGAGCTTTGAGTTCAGTTTGACCACCATATAGGTTTTTTTTCTTCTTGTATGTTAGCTGAGTTCTTGAGAACGCCCAAACTTATTTTTATATTTCTATCGAAATCGGTCTTTTGGTTATTGAAATATGAACAAAAAAACTAAAATTTGCGTACAATTATTGATGTCGTAGTTGTAGATTTTACAAAAGTTATGAAATTTGATCCTATCAACACGATATTGTGCAAACGCATTAATGAAGACTTGTTTTGCATTAAAACCAGAAAAATAAATTATTGTGTTACAAAAACTTAAACAAAACCATAAAAAGGTAATAAAAAAAAAAGCGACAAATAAATTAAGAGTTATAATTACAAGTGCTATCTATTTGAAATCGGTTATAATCTTACGACGTTAGATTATAAACCAACCTAACTTGGCCCATCGTGGCTTAATAATCTCAAAAACCTAAACTGACAGTGATTGCAAGTTTATGGTGACATTTTCATTAAAAAACTTTTTTTTAACTTTTATTGGCTTACACTTGACCGTCATCTCGCCTGATGTTAAACGATGATGCGGTCTACGATGGATCGTGTTTACCTAGAAGAAACCGATTCACTCTCGATTTGAAAACACAAAGACTGTAACTTAAAAAAGGACTGGTTTTAACTAAAATCTGCAGAAATCTCCCTTCAGTTGGTCGCGATTTTCAGAGTGCCGCGTTCATTGTTCTTATTATTTTAAGGGATTCCGACGGACAAGCGGGCTTGAGATACGACGCGACGTAGCGTTTTTGCTGACTCCGCGCTACAGCTTGAGATGACGTGGTACAAGTTAAAGGCTTGTGTTATTGTCGAAACTGGCGTATGTACAAAACTAGCAGCGAAGTTAGTACAGTTTTATACGCGTTGTGTCCCTTCCCTTTCTTTTTGACGTGACAACGTCTTATAAATTGGTTTGCCGGGTGACACTTCAAGAAACTGCGTTACGCTCCGCTCACGTTATGCGCTCACAACGAGAGCGAGTGAGAGGCACGCGTCCCTTCCACTCGGGCATGGTTAGCCCGCCTCGAGAGAGACAGACATAAAAAGTGAAAGGCACGCGTCCCTTCCGTAAAATTATTTTACCACTCAAAGTCGTTGTCACGTAAAACTTTCGCCCGTATACCGACTTTACAGGCAACCAATTTTTTTCACGTTAAAAAGTAGCCTATAGCTTATTATTTTTTAAATAAATAAATGTTGGTGGACAATTCACACACAACATCATCTGACCCCAAATTAAGCAATGCATGTAATATGGTGGCGAGATAGCTGATAGTTGTAAATACATGTTTACTATACATAGAAACACCCAAACACAGTGGAAATATTTGAATTCATCACACAAATATTTGCAATGGGTGGGAATTGAACCCATGACCCTCGGATTCGCAGGCAGAGTTACAGTATAACGTAGCTGTATTCCAAAGGTCAAGTTCCAACCAAATATCCAAACATCCCTATTTTCTTATTTATAATTATTTGTAAGACGGTTTGTACAGCTGGTGTTGGAAGGTCGTAGACTCACACCTTTCCTTCATATCTGAGTAAGCGTGAGTAGGTTTCCATGTGCAAGATGCTTAAGTTAGTAATTGTTGCTGATTTTATAGCAAAAAAACATTCTGGCAAGTTACAGGAAATACTTCTTTCGAGTACAATGACATCTTCCAACTCGCTTTTCGCCTTTACTCTCTCCTTGTGAGTTGAGCCCCCCCCCCCCCTTCAATTTCAGTAGATAAATCCTGCCTGCTAATCCTATCCTTCTCATATAATAAATGCAAAAGTTTTTAATATATAAATTGATGTTTGTATGTTAAACAAAAAATACTCGAGTGATCTGGAAGTAGTTTTATATATAGATAGATAACAAACAGCCTGGAATATTACACAGACACTACTAGACTGCAGGCCCGTGAACAAATTTTTTAAAGTTAAACTCAGACAAGCTACTAAATTTCATAATTTTGTTGAAGCAAAGATAACGTCGTCCAGGTAAACAAAATTAGTTTTTGATGATGTTTCAAAATCACCGTGTAGTGGTTTTCGATACAATTTATACGGGACTACCTCTGAACGATAATCTACAACCAAATAAAAACATCAACATTGATTCACAATTAGCGGAGCTATCGCGTCAACATACGAAAAAAAACAAATAAAGGAATTGAACTGAAAAGGACTAGCCAAGTAAACTGTTTTACTCAAGAGCTCTGTGTGATTTAATTAAGTAATATCAAAAATATAACTCAAATTAGCTTTAGAGCAGTGTAACTGAAAATCATAACCTGCAACCGAAGTTTTGGTACTTAAAGGAGCTGGTGAGAGAACCAAATTTTGGCTAAAAACCTTATCACAAATTCACAATAATATCATTCATACCACTGTTTTGAACTAACGGCCAGTAATTTTTATCTATCATCTAGTAATTGATGCATTCTGACCATAGCACAACTTTTAAAAACACCCGAAATTATTTCACAAACAAAAATAACAACACAGACGTACCTACACAAACTGGTGAATTACTTCGGATGACACTGACATTGAACATAATTGACACTTGAAACAGATTGACAACAGTGTTGTCTAAACAATCGATTACCAGTAAAAAACCACATACCGATTAATCGGTTATAAAATAATTAATTTTGTTTGACATATTTCGAAAGTTTGTTTTACTAAGGAAGTAAATATAAGTATTAACATCTTGAAATAAATATGACTTCTTTACAAGACAGCGACGGTGTTACCTTCCGACAATACAGAAAAACACAGTCACTCACAGATGTCTCAGAAGCTTCATTATTTGAGAGTACGATGTTTGGCATCTCTCGCGATTCACCTAATGACAGTGTAACTCTAATGCATCTTACTAATGAAGTAGAGAAATTAAAAACAGAATTGAAAGTAGCAGAACGTAAAATAGATAATATAAATTTTGAAAACCGACGTCTCAAACTAGAAATGGAAAAATATAAAAAACTGTGCTTAAAAAATAATAACGTAAGTACCTGCGATACTCCAAATTATCTGACCAAGCCGAAAAGCGGAAATTAAGAAGTACTTCGATTGAAAATAGAAAAGATAATGTATCCATTGTACAAATTGAAACAGTCGAATTGAACTCTACTAATATAGAATCTCAAGTCAATTCATCGGACAAAACAAATAGCTTAGTTTATAGTGACACGCGTAAAATTGAAACTGCCACTAATAAAGATGAATCGACAGAAACGTCACATATAGACAATGACACTATGAAAAATCAACATATTATTATGACAAACATTACTCAGACATCAACATGTATAAATACGGTACAAAACACAGAACAGAGTAAATTACCTAGCAAGAGCACATTAAAACACATAAACAACACCACTAATTGCGGTAACGTTGTAAAAACCCAAAAACTACAAAAAAAATGTCTTAATCGTAGCTGATGAACAGGGACGTCACATTAGGAAATTGCTTCAAAGACACCTAGGGGAAGAATATCGTGTGAAAAGTTTGTGGAAGTCAGGAGCTCCTATGGGGAACATCTTTGAGTCTGCAGCAGCTGAAGTTAGTAATTTCAATATGAATGATTTTATAATTGTAATGGGTGGTATACACGACTCAAACCCATATGAAACTCAGCTCAATATAAATCAGTGGCTGAAATATAATTGTAATACAAATGTAATTATGACTGAAGTACCATTCAATAGAAATTTAAATGAAGCAAAACTGAATTATGAGCTGAAATTTATATGTGGCAAATATAAAAATGTTACTTATCTTGAGATGAATTATGGTAAGTATAGACCAAACCGTCGCTATTATCCTGTATATCTAAGTCGTTCACTGCTCAGGGAAATCTTACGCATACATTATTGTAATGAACGACAAAAGTTTACACAACAAAACGTTAAACAAATGGAGGACAAATGTGTTCAAACTGAGGAACAAGCGTATGAACAAACTGACTGTAAAATTGTTAATGATAATGATATTTCGATTAATGATATTAATACAATAACTAATAATGACCATGTAAACGTAAATCTTGACATTCTATCTAATAATGCCGATGTATTGGCTCAAAGTAACACAAATGTAAATGACGGCAGTAACTTTTTTTCGTTTTTAATTGTATAAACATACTCCATCAAAATATTGACGGCCTCATTAATAAAGCAAACAGAGTAACCGTAAACTTATCAAATTTGGAATCGCAGGGTAAACATGTTGATATTATCTGTTTTTCTGAACATAACATGAAACCCGATGACACACCTCTTTTGTCCATCCCATCATTCAAATTGGCATCACATTTCTGTAGAACTCAGAGGCGAGGAGGATCATGTATTTTGGTTAAAAATGGAATACAATTTAAAGAGTTGAGAACAGTTAGCGTTAATAGGTCTGTGCCCAGTGTAGTCGAATGTTGTGCTATCGAACTCCCAGAACATAAAGCCTACGTAATTTGTGTATACAGACCCCCAAAAAATAAAAGTAGTATCGTGCAGATATTTTTTAATCAGCTGGAACAGATATTAGAAAACTGTTGTCATAATCTTAATTATAAAGTAATAATTTGTGGAGACTTTAATATTAATATTTTAGATAAAAATCCTCGTGTAAAAAAGTTCGAAGAATTGCTAAGTTCATATAATCTTAGGTTTGCGTTTAATCAACCTACTAGATTATCCAGTGGGACATGCATAGATAACATCATCCATAACGTAAAAGGGGGGAACGAGTGAACTACTTGAATTGGCTGTTTCGGATCACTCTGCTCAGCTCTTTCGATGCCCTACAAAAAAGAGCTGTCGGATTCAATCGTGGTACACCACGAAAAGAGATTACAGCGCTGACAATCGACGTAAATTTTATGAATGTGTCAAAAATCTAAGTTTCGATGAAGTCTACAATAATAGTGATCCAAACGCCGCATTCGGTGCTTTCTATGAGTTATTCACTGAGTTCTATAATTTGTGCTTTCCCACAATAAAAGTAAAATGTAGACATATAAATCAACCAAAATGGGTAACTAAAGGTATCAGAACTTGCTCGAAAAGGAAAATCAGTCTTCTGTGGCAATATAGAAAGGAAAAAACGATGGACGCCAAAAATGCCTTTAAAACATACTCGAACAGACTTAAAAAGATTATAAGATTAACACAAAAGTCTCAAAATAATTATTACATTAAAAATGCTCCAAATAAATCGAAGGCCACCTGGACAGTAATAAATAAACATAAGAAGCGTTATCCCGAAGATACCGTGACTAGCATAGAAAATACAGATGGCAAAATAATTACTGATCCTGCAATGATTGCGAATTGTTTCAATGACTATTTTATCAACGTGGGGAATAGTAACAAGATACATACAATTAATAATGATTATAGTAATAATGAAACATTAAAAGATAAACAACCCAGTTCAATTTTTCTGACTCCGACTATTCCATTTGACATTGCAAAAATTATATGTTCGTTAAAAAATACAAATAGTGTAGGTATTGATGAAATATCAACAAGAATTGTGAAGGATGTGGCTATGATTATAGCTCCAATTCTTAGTCACATTGTAAACATTTGCATGGAACAGGGTGTCTTCCCAGAGTCAATGAAGGTCTCTATAGTAAAGCCGTTATTTAAAAAAGGAGAAAGAATCAAAGTTACCAACTATCGGCCATTAGCACTTATACCTATCTTTTCAAAAATTTTTGAAAATGTAATATATGATAGACTATATTACTACTTTTAACAACATAAAATCTTTAGCAATGATCAGTACGGTTTTCGAAAGGGTAAAACAATTAACTTAGCAATTTTTAATTTTTTGAGTAAAGTTATGACGAATTTGGACAAAAATAAACGAGTATCGGCTCTATTTATGGACATTTCTAAGGCTTTTGACAGTGTAAATCACAATATTCTATTAAGTAAATTAAGCCATTACGGTATAAGAGGTAATGCCTACAACCTCATAGAGTCTTATTTTAGCAACAGGATTCAAATAACACAACTAAAAAGACTATGTCCTAAAACAGCAATGCTTAAGACACATAGTTCGGCAGCAAAACAAGTTCGATGCGGTGTGCCCCAAGGAAGTGTCCTAGGTCCCCTTTTATTTTTAATTTACATTAATGATATCCCAAATTCTATTCATTACCCAATGACTCTGTTTGCTGACGATAGCACAGTATTATTTATATATGACAAAAACATTGACATACAATTTGAAATTGACAAAACACTGACATCACTAATAAAATGGATGAATAATAATGATTTAAATATTAATATTAGTAAAACTAACATAATGGAGTTTAGAATTAAAAATAATGACTTACTTAAAAATGATCTGCAGTATAAGGGGGAAAAAATATCAGAAATAGCAATGACACGCTTCCTAGGTTTAGCGATAGATAATAAGCTTACTTGGAAAGCACATATCGACAATATCTGTAAACGATTGCACCAATTCGCATACGCACTATTTCAACTTCGCAAAATAGCGAATGAGTCCACACTACTTACTGCGTATTATGGTCACGCTGCGTCAATATTGCGATACGGTGTTATGTTTTGGGGCAATTCAACAGATCGTCTCAACATTTTTAGAGCCCAGAAAAGGTGCATAAGAGCTATCTGTGGATTAAAAAAAAGAGACTCTTGTAGAGCGCACTTCACTCGGTTGGGACTGTTGACGCTACCTTGTATTTATATAATCGAGATTGCTTTCTTCGTAAAATCTCACCCTGAGCTATTTGAGATGTGGCCAATAGGAAGCAGACGTGAAGGAAACTTGTATGGTCTCGGCTCCAAAACGACATTCCTAAATAAAAGTGTATTCTGTATGGCTTCAGCAATCTATAATAAGATACCAGCGAAAATTAAGGCAAATCAGAATCCAAACATCTTTAAAAACATATTTAATAATTTTCTAGTTAAAAAAGCCTATTACAGTGTAGACATGTACTTAAAAGATAAAAAAATGGAAATCGAGTCTTAAAATCTTTAATCGATACGATCGATTTCTTTCACTACCATAACTAGTGTACATTGACATTTAAACCATTGTTTGATACGATGACATTGACAAATTTAATTCAATTTAATTTCCATAAATGTAAATATACTAAATAGTAATTTCAAGACATTTCTTATTTAATTTCTTTTAATTGTATTTGTGTGAAGGTATCGTTTCATAGATAATATTATATTTTATAACGGAAAATACTCGCTGAATGCCAAGCATGAACGTATAAGCTAGTATTTTTAAATGTTTTGCACGCCGAAAGGCAGATTATGGCGGTCTCAATGTTCTACTAACATCTATTTTATGTACCCATAAACGCAAATAAAGATTATTATGATTATGATTATGAAAATTTATGGGTCATTTGATACAGCAAGAGACCTATGTAGGATGATAGAAGGGCATAAAGTAATAAGATTGAGCAGTATGCCGTCACTTGTAAGCTGTCCAACAGTGCTGTTGAAGAGGGGGGGTTCTAAACCTCGATCATTTCTTCTTGTCGCATGACTTTTTTGTCGCGTTACGGAATAGTAGATTAGAAGAGGTATTGAAACTATAAAAATTATACATTTTAAAATTCTAATTGTTAGTTTGTGAAAAAAATTCATGATTTTCCGACGATTTACATAGTAAGTTTGGTCATTTGATTGTGTTCGGCTTTGGTTCCATATAGTTTCAATACCTCTTCCAATACATTATTTCGCAATGCCGTACAAAAATCATGCGACAAGGAAAAATGGTCGAGGTTTAGAACCCCCCCTCTTCAACTGCACTCACTCAGTTGGACAGCTTACAAGTGACGGCATACTGCTCAATCTTATTACTTTATACCCTTCTATCATCCTACATAGGTCTCCTGCTGTATCATATGACCCATAAATTTTGTTGACGGGCCTGCAGTCTATACCTACTTTAAACATAATGGACATGATTCTACAAATTACACTTTATTTATCTACAAATGTTTACGCAAATAAACCTCATTGCATTTTCATTTTTTTTTTATCTTTGATAAAATATCAGATTGGAAACTACGCGGGGGAAACCGTGGAATGCTACTAGTATGCTTAGTTCTGAAGTACATTTTTAAAACTTCTAAAAAACACATTAACCTTAGACCACAGACGGAAACAGGGCCGTAAGTTGTCCTTACACAATTTACATGATTTTCGTATCTCGCATACAATACGTGCCATTCCGCCATTTCGACCCGCCATTTTGTTTCCAGGGTAAACGCAGGATACCCAGTATGAGAGTTTACAATGACTGACAACAAAATGGCTTCCAATTGGAGAGGTATACAACACGATTTGACAATAATAAACTTTGTGGTATAAGTAGGACGGTTCGACTAAATAAGGGTAAAATAAATAAATAGATCATAAAATACAACATAATTTTACTCATCTATCTTGTACAAGTTCAAACTATAATTTATTTATTAGAATCTTTAATCATCATTTAATAATAATCATTTATAGTAACCTTTTCAGAGCTCACCTTATTAATTAATAACATAAATTTATTTCTATCTAAAAAGATAAGTTTTTATATAACAAAAAATAGGATCTTTTGATCCTATTTATTGTTATCTAAAAACAGTTTATTGTTTAACTATTGCATCACACTTAATTTTTACACATTTTACTCGTATTATCAAAAAATGTGTACTGTGCAGTGTGCATTGCTCATACTGTTTATCTATCTCTCACAACCCTGAGTCCTAAGGAGGTCAACAAGAACGATGCCCACGTATGGAGATTTAATTCTTTATGCCCTTTCTAAGGGCCATGAATGAAATAAAGGTTAGCTGAATTTATACGAATGTTTTGGGGAAGTGTGAACAGAAAGTTACGCATATCCCCCATATTAAGTCATAATATAGTTTTCTAATACTTTATGGGCAAGCGTAAACCATGTTAATAATTCACGCCATCGTTTTACACTATGCGTGATATAGAGATAATTTTAACCTCGCAGTTTCCGTTTCCATTTTTTTTATAATATAGAGTGACGAGACGAGCTGGACATGTGCCTGATGGTAAGCAACATGCCTGCCATATAACCACACAGTGAAACGCAGCTATTGGAACATGAAGAGTCCAAATCATTACCTAGCTGTGCTCTGCGCTCGTCACCCAGAGATCTCTAAGCCCTGTAATTTCTTTAGTAAAAACTGGAACACAGTAATGTTTGTGCATTACTGCTTCACGATAGAATAACTGGCAAAGGTTTGGTACTTCCTCAGGCGAACTGCTAAAAGTTGCTACTACAAAAAAAAACAGATTTTTAAGCGTATTTAAAACAACATCAACGAGGCTTATTTCAGTCAACTTTGCAGCCTTGAAATTAATTAGACCATTTATAACGTCACCTAGACGAGACTCAATTACAAAGATCTTTTGTCTTCTAAGTAATAACAAAACACGGACCAGCTGGTAATTATGGTAAAATGTGGAAAAGGCGCGAAATTGTTGTTGTCAAAAAATTTAATTTATTTTCGGTGTTTGTGCTTTTGAGGATAATTTGAAATTTGACTGTTGTTGATTTCATTGGATTTGTTATCATATCCTTTTCCGGCGGAATTTAAAGATGTCTTTCGAAAACTTGAAAACCGAGTGGATTAGTGGCGAAGCTATGCGATTTCACAGAAGGTGTGCTGTTGTTAGTTTGAATGGCGTCTCCACGTATGGGTATTTTTACAAATACAAATACAAAAATCTTTATTGCTGTTTGTAGGTAAGATAAGATGATACAAAACATTTTAAAAGTTGCCCCATACAAACTGGCCTCTGCGAGAGGCATGCAATATGTCTGGCAAGACAATTTGTTAGTATTTTATAAATAAAAAATAATAATTAAATAATAGTCAGCTGATTAAAGTCTTCTTCTTCCTCATCTTCTATTAATTTCTGGTTTTTTATTTATGTCATCTGATTCTTCATCTTAGATTAATTTCCGGCTTCTATTTGGTTGTGATATATATTTGTGTGAGATAAATGTTTGGTGAGCACAATTTCGCCAACGTCTTGTGTTTCATCAGGATATTGTCTATTTTCCTTTGTAAAATGAAGGAAAGCATCGTCAAGAAGCGGATCAGTATCTTTGAAGGATCAATATCTCTTCTATCAATGCTCACTTCATCAGCCTACTTTAGCCCACAGTTCGACCTATGCCTCTTCTATGGCTCGCTACTCAGCCCACATGGCTTTAAATTTTCACCTTCTGCTTGATATCCTGCCTATATTATCACTTTATCTATACTCAGAGTGTCTTAGTTACAGTCACTAATTAGTGCTCTCCAAACTAAAATATGTCTACCCCAACGCTTATCGTTTTTTTTTGTGACAGGCATGACCGGTCCATATCCACTTCAGTTTGCTGATTCATTGAGTAAGTAGATCCGGTTACCTTGGTTCTCTGACAAATTTCTTTGTCTCAAATACGATTTCTCAGAAAAACTACAAACTGCTCTTTCTATAGCTTGCTGTACGACTTTGAACTTTGAAGAAGACGTTGAGTGGGTTTCAAATATAAAAATTATTTTCCAAAGACCATTTCTAGAGAACCCTTAGTTCTTCGAAGAAACAGATGTTATGTAAAATGGGATGGGCATCCGTCTTTTCATCTACGAACTAAACGACATAATTTCCTCAGCCACTTAAGTATTCCGAGGGAGAAGAGCAAAGTAGCTTTTTATTAAAACGTACGGAGACTATAAATCTTTGAATTTTTAACACTGGCAAGAAAGGAGGAGAAATTTTAATTTCAAATGAGAGAGTCTTCAAACAGTTCTGTGATAAACATGGTTGGCGATATTTTGCTTCTGTGTGGCAACATTGTCTGCAAGCCCAGTAAGTATTAAAGTTAAGTATTTAATAACTTGTGAAATTTACTTACTTGGAAAAGTACGTAAATTTCACTCTAATATCCTTCATAGAAAAAATAATAACTGCTATTTTCAAAAGACGTCTTTCTAAGAAAACAACGGTTATAATTTTGTGTTGTCTTGGAACCGTAGGATGTCGAATTTGCAATAACATTGCTAATTGCACGCTCGACATACTGAAGATTTGTTAAGATTTTATTCCCTGTGCTCATTTAAGGCCATAATCCACCACTCTGGGCCAGTGCAGTCGGTGGATGATGTATGATCTCATAAAGTTCCAGCTACATTTCGGTTTCTATGCGATGTTTTCCTTTACCGTTCCTAAGTTAGTGGAATAACGCACATGAGATCGAAACGACAGTGGTGTACGTGGTATTCGAACCAACGGCTCCAGATCGGCTATTGTCGTTCTCCCGACTAGACCAACCAACTTCAAGACATGGATACAGATACACTTAAATTCAAATAGACAAATTATTAGTGAGGAGCCACACTAACTCAAAAAGAAAATCTCCGGGTCAAAAAGATAAAATTTATAAGTTTGAAAACTAAATTGTTAGAACGGTAAGTTTATTCATTCTTTCGTCGTTTTAAACTTCCTAGATCGCAGGAATTCAAATTCAGAAATACTACATTGTGTATAGTTATACGTTATAAAGTAATTTAAATTGACTTTTGTAATATTAATGTTGATACAGAAGAAAATATTTATGTTTTTGGATTCCGTAACAAAATAAAGTTGAATTTGTGGGTTAGCGCGGAGGGCGCAGGGCCCGAAAAACCTAATCCTATCTCTCAAACTTATATTACTTTGATTATTCAGCATACAACTGATATCTGAAAGAGACACCGAGCTAAACTAGCTAAGATGAAACTATCTGACTCATAGACAGTAGAACATTTTCCTGAGTGTGTATTCTCTGTTGGATATAACCTGGGTATTTTCCAGTCGAGAGTGAACTGGTTTCTTTTAGACAAGCGAGAATTAGTCTCTAAACATCGGAAGAAATGGTGGTAAAGGAGAAACTTCTAATGATCAATCAAAATGCTAATCCCCATTTCCCCATCTTGACTGATCGAGCACCAATTTCAGCAACCCAGAGTCGTATTTAAAGGTTTGAAACTACCTTAAGTGGGATCTGGTGCTGATGGTGACCTAGTAGGTAGAATGTACGATTCGGAAGCGTGAAGTCGCAGATTCGGATCCCGGCTGCAACTTTGACTATTATTCCAAGAGCATTTGTAAAAGTTTTACGTCCCCATTGCTTTGACGGTAAAAGCAAACATCGCGTGGAAACCAATTCGACATGTTCATATAAACAAATCTTATGAGGATATGTTTCATCCGACCATAGATCTTTCCAGAATTTATCCGAGTGCAAATTATACTACTTTGTGATTACTACATACTGCCTTTGATGGTGAAAAAAAAAAAAAACATCACAAAAAAACAATAGAGTTTAAAAAAATATATTTTAAGAACATTGATATCTACTAATCCCCACTGGGACAGCGGCAACGTGGTTAAAAAATGTAGATAATGTTTAGTTTTGACTCTTTTGTGAAAAAAGACATCGAGTCCAAGCAGCGGGAACATAAATTGAGTAACTTAAGAAGTACTTTTGTATACAGCACGATAATTTTAAAATGCAACGGTCAGTACCAACTCCAGTGTGTTCTTCCATTAAAATTTTATGGCCGTACTTTATTCTAAATCACCCTCTCAAAAGTCTCGTTCACCTCACCCATTAAATAAGACAATGTTCCTATACGACTTCCCTGTTTACACCAGAGTAAACGAGCACGCAATCTGTGAGCTTTGTTGGAGACTTATTTCTGAATCGTACGAAGTTAGCCAAGCCACTCGACAAAAATAGAGTATAAGCTGTGGTAGTGGTAGGACTGTTCACATAATCTACCTGAAGATGGACCACACCTTTGATAGTAAAGTTATTCTACCGCCATCTAGTAATGTGTAAGCAATCACTGTTTGAACCTATACAGAAATTACAAGGCATAGAGATAAATAATCTTAGATCTCTGGATGACGAGTGCAGTGCTAGCCACTGCATACATAGATAATGATTTGGAGTCTTCAATTTACAAGAGCTGCGTGACACTTTACTGTTATGAGCTGACGTGTTGCTTAGCATCTGCTCATGTCCTGCTAGTTCCGTCACTTTACATTTAAAAAAAAACAGCTACAAGCAGGCAGATGCTAGATCGTCCCCGTTAGGGCGACAGGGCGTACTCTTTTGGGATGCCAAGTCGTTTTTTTTTCCTTACCGGCGCGCGGTGGTAGCACAAGCCAAGGTCTCACTGTCTGAGATCCCCTTGCGCTAGTCATTGTACGAGATATTGTACTTGTTTTGTACGGTAAGTGAGTTTTGTGATTTGCTTCTCTGCCAAAGAGGTAATTAAAGCCATAATCCACCACGCAAGCCAAGTACGGAAAGTTCTCGACAAATCTTTTTCTTAGAATATGCCGGGTTTTTCACCGTTCTACCTAGTACTTATAAAAATTCGTACAGCACTTGGCCAAATAATCACAGAAGCAGGTGGTTTTGATCCTATGACCACACGGTTGACAATCAGACAATCTTGTGTCTAGACTAATTCAACGACTAATTAAATAAAAATGTCAGTCATAGGAACTTCAGATAGAAGTAAAAACTATACCCAACTTAAATATTATTGCATTATATATGTGAGTTAGGTCACCTTTATAGCTTTAAACTGCTGTTACGCGTGAATTTATTGCGAACTTACATTATTTCACTGGTCTCTAAAGCGTCTGACGCGCACGCGCCGCTTCACCATCACTCCGACGCTTCACACCATTTAGCATGTCATTGTTGCAAATCGATAACATTTTAACCCCCGACCAAAAAAAGGGGTGTTATAAGTTTAACGTCGATGTCTGTCTATCTGTGTGTCTGTCTGTGGCACCGTAGAGCTCAAACGGATGGGCTGATTTCGATGCGATTTTTTTATTTGGAATTTAATATCCGTGCGGGTGTTTTTAGCTATGTTTGGTTAATATACTCGTAGATTCAAAATAGCCGCCTCCAAAAAATGGCGGACAAAATATTTCTTCACAACCTACCTCAATGTAGGTATTAAATGAAAGGGCTTAACTAGTAGAGTACTATACGCTGTAACAAATTTCAAATCCAAGATGGCCGCCACCACAAAATGGCGAATTATATAATTTTTTTAATTACTACCTCAATATGGGTATCAAACGAAAGGGCTTGATTAGTAGAATATTTTGCACTATGACAAATTTCAAATCCAAGATGGCCGCTACCACAAAATGGTGAATTACAGTTCTTTTTTCACAACTCCCTTAATAGGGGTATCAAATGAAAGGGCTTGACTAGTAGAATTTTGTACAGATAGCAAATCTTAGGTAGTCGGGGGTTAGTCAAAATGTTTAATTTTGTTCTTGTTATCTTTAAAACCCCCTAAACTCAGCTAAACAAGATGTTTCTTCGAAAACTCAAAAGTCGTTCTTTAAAAGTACTCTACAGTTTTCGCCAGCAGCCGAAAACTTCATAAAAGAAAAATAAAGCCCTTGCAAGTTGTCTCGCCCGGCCGTTACTCGACATCCGCAGTTAATGATATAATTTCCGCAGTCGAGAAGCTGAATTAAAATAACAGTGCAGTTTAAGGTGAAGACGGTAATACGAGAGGAAAGGAGGTTGGGTTTTATTTTGGTTTTACAAAGCAGGAGCGAATGGTTTTCAGAATTACTTTGTGTTGTTGTAGTTCGTGTTTTTATACTTTGCGGAGTCCATCTGGAGAAGTATCACATTTTCACTAGTTATTTTACCGTCAAAGTTCTATTAAATCGGAACTGTGTTCCGCTTTAAAGGGTAATGTTTTCAGAAAAACAGCAGGGCATAGATTTAATGGTTTTTAAACTTTTATAGTTTTTGTACTTGACCGCTATTTCGACTAAAGTTAAGCAACGATGCGGTCTAAGATATTATAGATAAGTATTTACCTAAAAAACCAATTAACACTTTTGAAGACACCAAGATCGTAACCATCAAGAAAACTTCAACCAACAAAGACGTCCTTATCACAAAAGTAGAGGCAAAGCTTTTCGTTTGTCTTTGAAACATCAACCATGAAACGATGTCTATTGGTAATAGTCTTATTTATCTGGGTAACGAGCGCAGTGTAGTGCTAGGTAATGATTTGCACTCTTCATATTCATGTGGTTGCTTGGAACTTTATTGTTAAGTTTATCAACACTTAAACTTCCTCCTCGTCACTTAAAATCAGGCGAGATGGCAAACAAGTGCAAACCTATTATATTATAGTTTCAATCTATACTAATATTATAAAGCTGAAGATTTGTTTGTTTGTTTGTTTGAACGATAGAATCTCGGGAAGTGCTGGTCCGAATTGAAAAATTATTTTTCTATTAGATAGTCCATTTATCGGGGAAGGCTATTGGCTATAGAAAATAACGCTTCTATTAACAGAAGCGGAGCATGAATCAAGAATGTAACAAAATCGGGAAAAAATATTCCTTTTTGAGAGTTTTCGTGCTTTGACATGACACATGACAGCATGTGTCTAAGATTGCGTCATTGAATATCACAGATTACATACCTCTTGAATATAAAACCTTTGCTAATCTCTGAGTTGGTACGACCAATTTCCGACAGGTGGCGTAGCAGGTAGCTGAAGAGGTGGTTTGTTTGAAAGCGATTTTCCCAGGAATGACTGAACCGATTTCTAAAATTTTTTCACCGTTATATATGTGCGGGATCTCGATGAGTGCTATATATGTTCCACGGGAGAAGCCGGGGGGGACATCTAGTCAATCAATAAAAAGTCATAAATCTATATCTATACTGATATTATAAAGCTGATGAGTTTGTTTGTTTGTTTGAACGCTAGGATCTCGTGAAGTACTGGTACGAATTGAAAGATTCTTTTTCTAATGGATAGTCCATGTATTTGAGGAAGGCTATATAAAGGCTATAGAACATAACGCTACTATTAAAATAAAAGTGGTCCAGTGCGAGTCGGACTCACCCATGAAGGCTTCCGTAGCAGCAAGTAACATTATACAAAAGTGACCTATCCATAGATATTCCACACGTAGGGTTTGGATCAAAAAAAAAAATTGAGTTTCAGTTCTAAGTATGGGTCACCCCTATATACCTAGTCTTGCCATAAATATTGTAATATAGATTTTTTTTTTTATCTGCTTAAAACATTTATTACTTTTACACTATGTTAGTTTAGTACATAAATATAAAACAATTAAAAGTATGTAAGACTGCCCTAGTGGCTTAGTTGGTAGTAGCTCTGCCTGCGAAGCCGAGGGGTCGTGGGTTCGATCCCCACCCAGTGCAAATATTTGTGTGATGAATTCAAATGTTTGCACTGTGTCTGGGTGTTTCTATGTATAATAAGCATGTATTTAAAACTATATAAGTATTATATCAGCTATCTGGCTGCCATCACACAAGCTTTGCTTAGTTTGGGGTCAGATAGTGTTGTGTGTGAATTGTCCACCAATTTATTTATTATTATTTATTATTCGAAGTGGTCTCCATTGGCTGCAATACAGTCCTTTAAACGTTGAGGCCAATTATCAATAGAAGCACGCACTCTTTCCGTGGGAAAATTCTTCACTGCCAATCGTATAGACTGTTTTAGGGACTCCAAATTATCATGGCGTTTAGAGCAAGCTGTACTCTCTAAAATTGTCCATAAATCTAGTGGATTAAGATCGGGACTAGACGACGGCCAGTCTTCAGCTCTGATGAAGTCCGAAACGTTCGCTTCTAACCAAGACTGCGTGGAACGAGCTTTATGACCCGGCGCCGAGTCTTGCTGGAAGGACCATACTTGGTTATTGAACATGATGATGTTAAGGGGCTTAACTACCTTCTCAACAATGGTATCTTGACATACTTGTGCCGATGTTTTGATACCTTTTTCACAAAAATATGGCTCAGTCACTCCTTCATAGCTAACACCCCACCAAACCATCACTGAAGTCGGATAATGTCCACGTTGCACTCTGTCGACTTACTGGGAAGCTTTGAGCAAAAATACGGTCATTTTGTTTGTTAAAATGTTGCTCTATTGTTTCTCTAAATGTTATTCTCATCCGTAAACAAAGTTTTCTGTGACCTCCCTTTGCGTACCGCTTCAGTAGTTGTTTCGATTTTACCACCCTATTCTTATTTAAATTATCAGTTAAGAAGTGACCAGTGCGTATTTTATAGGCTGCAAGTCCTAAGTCATCTTTTAAAATACGTGACATGGTTCTAGGATCTTCATTTCCCGAGATAAAATCTTTTGCTTTCGGACAGGATTTCTTAGAATTCTTTCCCTTACTGCTTTGACTACCTTTTTTGGACGGCTAGATCTTTTTCTATCACAAACAGAAGAAGTCTCATTGTACCTATTAATAGCCCGGTACACAAAGATTTTACTAATACCAAGGGTTTGGAGAGTTTTAAAAATTGCATTTGGCTCCATACATACTTTGTGTAATGCAATCACAGCGATTCGGTTCTCTTTATCACCCCACTCCATTTTAATATCGCAAAATATTATAAAATGTATTGGTGCCAAAATGAGAAAACACAATGAACAACCGTATAAAAATGACAGTTTCGAAATTCAAATGTAATATTTTTTTAATTTTAAGTGTAACAGTATTTATTATATTACATCTACTTACCAAGTTTCAATAGAATAGTTCTTATAGTTTCAGAGAAAAGTGGCTGTGACATACGGACCGACATACAGACAGACAGATAGACACGACGAATCTATAAGGGTCCCGTTTTTTGCCATTTGGCTACGGAACCCTAAAAAGTGGAGCATGAATCAAGAAAGTAAGAAAATCGGGGAAAAATATTCCTCTTTAAGCATGTGTCTAAGATTGCGTCATTGAATATCACAGATTAAACGCCTCACCTTTGCTAATCAAATTAGTTTCTAAAACTGAGTTGGTACGACCAATTTCCGACAGGTGGCGTAGCAGGTAGCTGAAGAGGTGTTTTGTTTGAAAGCTATATTCTCAGGAATTACTGAACCGATTCCAGTCATTCTTTCACCGTTGTATATGCACGGGATCCTGATGAGTGCTATATAATGTACCACGGGCGAAGATGGGGCGGGCATCTAATAGTAATAATAAATTTAAAAGAATTTGGCTCGCAGAACCAAAAAGTAAATATTCGAATAATACGCAAATCTCATCACTAATACTTTTTTTGGAAACCAGGAATAGACCTCCAGTTTTTGTAGTGCAACAGTAATAGAGCCCAACTGGGAAAGTGCCACACCCTTATCACTTATCTTACCGAGTAGTAATGTACTACGATTACTCTATTCCGGTTTGAAGGACAATGTTTCCAGACAAATTACAGGGCTAAGAGATTAGTCGTTGTTATGAGCTGTTATGTACAATCGTGTTACTTGTCATCGATAGGTTTTAACGTCACTTTACATTATTTAAAAAAAAGAAGTGTGGCACTCGGAGACTGCCGCGGTAAAGCTATTGCATGATGCATGCATTTTTATTAACATAAGCAATAGGGATGTTAACAATTTTTCGGAATTATTTTTATTTTGAAGAGTTACATATTTGCTTACCATAATAAATATCACGGGAAATCTGTTAAGCTGGCAACACTGCTAAGAGCATTTAGTCTGTAAAGCTAATACAAATAAGATTCAAAGTCGAATGACCGAGTGGGGAGGACGGCGTTACGGTCTTCCATCTTTCTTTCTTGTGAACATAAGAAAGAGATGCACGATCACTAAAATTCGGTCCCCAAGCTCGCGATAAAAGCTATGCAATCGCTTAAAAAAAAAACAAAACACATTGGACTTGCTCATTCAATCCTCTATTTAAAAAAAAAGTCATAAACAAACTCACTTACTTTGGACATTAATAAGTAACGAAAATACTTAAATTGTTAATTTTTAAATAGTGAACATGACGTAAACTCAAGCAAACCAAACTACCGTTACAAGCAATCTATTTTCTAAAGTAAATACTCCCCTCAAACACAAATAAAGCAGATCAGCCGTAAAATTGGATATTTCAACGTAAAAATATTGGAAATATCTCTTATAACATCGAAACATACACCAGAGTGTAGAATAACAGTATAAAATATTGTTAAGGCAAATTTTGATTAAACAAATACCTATTGTTTTTTTTTTCTACCAAAACCTCAATTTACTGAAAAGTGAACGGGAAAAATGAAGATTATTCAAATAAAGTTTCGTAAATGTACCTTTACTGTACCTTTTACTTCCTGATAATACTAGCAGCGCCCCTCAGTTTAACCCGTCCAGCCATTTCCATGCCATTTCTTACTCGTATTCCTCTTTATTTTCTTGCAGGAAAAAGTAGCATTTATTTTTCAAAGGAAGAGTGACGAGCACAGGACATGTGCCTGATGGAAAGCAACATGCCTGCCACATAGCAGCACAGTGAGGAGCAGCTATTGGAATATGAAGAATCGAAATCATTACCTAGCACTGCACTGCGCTCGTCACCCAGAAATCTAAGTTGTTTAAGCCCTGTAATTTCTCTGGAAACATTACCATTCAAACCGGAACACAGTTATGTTTGCACATTATTGCTTGTCGGTAGAATAACTGGCAAAGGTGTGGTACTTCCCAAGGTGGACTCTGCCAAGAGTTCTACCATTACAATTTTACGAAGTTTTCTGCTACCTATAAATGTGAGAATGGCGTCTTAGATGTATTTTCCTTGTACATCCATACTGATTTAAATATACGACTGGGAGCTTTGTAACGTATAATTTACTGTAGCCACTCCAGCTATTTTCATTCCACATCGTTAACTATTCACTACGAGTGCTTTCTTAGTTTTTATTTTAATGTATGCGAATATCATTTTACATATTTTTGTATGCACTAAGCGAGAACGATTATTTTCATTCTACGAACACGAAATAGGATTTATGGGTATTTAAAAATGCTTTTAATTGTGGGATAACATGGCGACTGTTCTTCTTTTTCGTAACATTATGTTTTTTCTTTTCTTTTTGATTATCAAAACAAATGTCTTACAGTCTTCAACAAATAAAAAAAACATCTTCATTTCTTATTGATAATGCAAATAAAAAAGTTGAGATGTTTGGATGTCAGTTGCTCAATCACGTTTGACCGTTTTAACGGATCAGGCGGAAATTTGAAACACAATAAAAAATAGTAAAGTAAAGGATAAATTAGACACTGTTTGTGACAGACCAACGTGTAAGTAGCCCAGGATATGTGAACCCATGATATTAGAAACCTCAGCATCATTTTTTTAATACCAGTCCTATTCATAAGCTTAACACACGGTACGGGCTTAATAAAAAAAAAATGATGAAATCTAAGTTTGGAGCACCCCTAAAATGTATTGTTTTTTTTTAATTTTTGTGTAAAAATTTAAATGCGGTTCACAGAGTACATCTACTCGTTTATACCAAGTTTCCACAGTTTCGTTTACTTATAGCTTCGGACAAAGGGCTGTAACATACAGACAGACAGACAGACATGACGAATCGATAAGTGTACCGTTTCTACGTTTTACGGAACCCTAAAAAGTACTTAACACCAATTTTCTGACCAAGCTAGCTTCTAACAGATAACATCAGGAAAAATTGCCTCTTTCCCAGCTGCTTGTAAATTCTGAAACGTCCCATTTCCGCCTCCGATTGTACACAGAAGTACGGAATAGCTTCATTGGGCTAAGACTTGAGATGAGAAAATACTACTCGATTATTTTTTTATTCGAGTATTTATGAATCGTATTGAATTGATAACGGAGCACGGAAATATTATTAAGGAACGAGTACAACAGTACAATTTTGCCTCATAATATCATTATAAAGTTACAAAAAAACCATCCCACATTTAACCATAGTACAATATATTTTTTTTTGGCAATTTCATTGTCCAACATTGGCGTTCAAAGCAGAACACAACCGTAACTTTTGCACTTGTGGTACTTTCTCAGGCAGACTCTGCAGTCAATGAGCCTTACACTACATTTTTTTCTGAGTAATTATGATATACACCTAGTGCCATAAACCGCACTTTTATTGCCTATTGCTATTTCTCCTGGCAACAATTATAATAAAGTAAAAAATAAATAAAGGCTCAGTTTACCACTTAAAAAATACCGTAGCTTTCATTAGAATCAAAGTTAAGAGAAACCAAAAAATTAAGTGTTATTAAAAAAACATACTATTTTGGCGCGGTAACTAAGATTTTTTATTTTTCAAAAATTATTTGGAATACAAAATGATATAATTTGTACAAAAACTATTTTCCTATAAATCTGATTATATCAGATTGTAAGGGACTCCCAAAAAGGAGAAGATTATCAATTCGAAAACCATATTGTTTTGTTTTTTTATAAAATAAAATCCATATGTTCGAATCCACCTCATCCCTAGTCGCAAGGAAAAACCCTGCAGGCGTGATGCGATGTTTGCCTTCAATAACCGCGGCACGCGTGACGTGAATATGGGGCTGGTATGGAGACTCCATGGGAATTGGGGGTGGATGAGCGTGACACATACAGCTTTGAACTTACGGAAACGTCAGATATAACTTAAACCTCAGAGGATTTAAAAACAAACTGTAATATGTGTCTACAATCTTTTGATTGAATCATTTCTTTAACATTTTTTTTGCAAAATCATCAGAGAATTGTTCTGAAAGAAATGTTCAGATGTTTATTTCCTTTTTAACCGACTTCCTAAAAGGAGGAGACAAACTTTACAATATTCACGTTTAAAGTATTTCAAGGTCACATGTCTTCCTTCAATCCAACAAACAAGTATTTGTTCATCATCACCGCCGGCTTTAACGGTGGAAAACATCGTAAGAAAACTGGCCCGTTTTACGTCATATACAAACCCGCATTTGGCGAGCGAGGTCGATTATAAAAGTCTTTTCTCCTTATTCAATATGAATTCATATAATTATCGAAAGATTGAAATAAATGTGTCTAAAGGTAACATTGCGATACACATTGCTAACATTTCATCCAAGACGACCCTTCGAACAAGCAATATTTGAAAACTCACAGCCCAAAATACATTGACTTCCGATTCCTAACAGTCACAATGAAACCAGAGCTCAAGTTATAACAGAAACTTCTTCGTTGCTGTAACAAAGTTTGCTTTTTCACAGGAACAGTATCCTCCCTTTCATTACTATTCTGTGGTCACCGCAAGTCGAGGCTTAAGGCTTTAACGGATTAGCAGTGACGCCATTATTGACATCACTGGGACGCCGCGGGTGTGACTAGAAAAGTGAATTTAGACCCGTACCACCAATCAGCTCCTAAGACGAAATAACTGAACTAAACTGAAGTAAATACTTCTCAAAATGGCCTTGAAAACGAGATAGTGGCGTCGCTCGTCGAAGGCTACGATTGATGGCACGGATTGCTAACTTTCTTATGTCATTGGCTCCGGCCCAAACTGGGCTGTTTTTCTGTTTGATGTAGTTCAGGAATTGGGGCAAGCTGGACTTATGTGACGTTACAGCGTATGGAGAAGAAAGTAATATGTTGCGGGTTGTTCCTACTTTTCAAAATTGTATAATATTAATATGTAATATATACATATATTATTATTCAAATGTAATTTTTAATGCATTTGTACATAATTTGTTGGAAAGTAAATTGATTTTTAACTTTAAACCCACAAATAGGCACTCAAAAGCGAAAAATAGATTGAAATCATTGTTATAAGCGCTACTCACTCATCTATTTGAAGTCGGTGCCAGTCAGGTCAAAAAGTTAGTAGATTGATACTATGTAGGCACGTGATCACGTGATATGGGGGAGTGGGAAAGTAGTATCTATCCATTACCTAGACTTGGCTGGCACCGACTTTAAATATATAAGTA
This sequence comes from Ectropis grisescens, assembly GCA_017562165.1. Taxonomy (NCBI): domain Eukaryota; kingdom Metazoa; phylum Arthropoda; class Insecta; order Lepidoptera; family Geometridae; genus Ectropis; species Ectropis grisescens. The sequence goes on from CM029785.1 coordinate 22,363,271, forward strand.
AGTAACGCTAATAATAATGATTTCAATTTATTTTTCGATTTTGAGTGCCATATTTGTGGTTTTGAAATCGGTTTAATTTTTTTGTACGAAAATAGTTTTTTTTTTAAATTCTAATATAATTTTGAAAGACATCTACAAATTAAAAATTTTACAATACACTACTACAAACTACGAAAATGCGATCATTGTCATTATAAATCTTGCAGATATTTACCATTATCATCATTCCTGGCTTTTATTAGGTGAATAAATCTGATCACTCCAAGAATGACAAAATCAGGTTTTTTTTTAGTCCAAATGCTCAATCTACCAACTTACACTTGACCAGTGTGGTCTATAATGACATCGAGTCACAGTTACAAGAACATAAGTTATACACTTTTTCATTATCATTATTGTTATTAGATGACATCTTATACCTTTAAACGAGAAATTATTGTAGGTATATATATATATATAATATGAATCTCGGAAATGGCTCGAACAATTTTCATGAAATTATGTATACAGGAGGTTTCGGGGACGATAAATCGATCTAGCTAGGTTTTATTTTTTAAAAACATCATTTTGTGCGTGTTTTTAGACAATGAAAAACTCCTACAATGTCATTAGAATACGATAATTTATTTCGCCATTATTTGTTAAGTCTAAATGGCTCAGACGGTATATGCTCGCCCTCGGAGTCAACATGCCCCGGTTTGAATCCTGATGATGGTTACACTCGGGTCTTTTCTTTTTGTTCTTTTTTCTGAGAAAACCTTTTACTGAGAGCCAACGCATTTAATTCGTATCTAAATAAGTACATATTCTAACAAAAACACAAAAAAATCCTATTGACGATGCATCTGCACAAACTAACAACTGTTGTACTTGACGCGACATCGTTTTATTATTATATTGTATTTCATCACTACGTAATTGGTACCTGCCTAAATATAATTAAAAAAAAACCGAGCAAAGCTCGGTCAACCAAGTACTGACATATTATATACAAAGTACACACGAACAAAGTGACTTCGCCTTAATAGAGACAATAAAAAAAGTGCTTATGGACACAATTGATGTTATTTAGCAAACTAAGTCATAAGAAAATTACTCATTAGCCTAGACTTTACAAATTAGGCTACATTGTAATAAATATATTACTCACCAAGTTGGTTGGTGAATAATTATTGATTAATAAAAAAAAACATTATCGTAGGCAGGTGAAGAAAAACATAGTGGGAAAACTCGCATAATTAAATGGAATTAGTTTTTTTTCAGTTTTTTTTTTCAGAGGATAAATATGCGCATCCACCAAAACGCGCTTAGCCAGCGTACTGGATTAAATCTTGCGACTATTTAATTGTAAAAAGAGGCATTGAGTCGCAAAAATAGCAACAGAAAGTTGCTTTCTGAGTTGTTTTAGAAGAAAAATACACAAACAAAAACTTTGACAACGAAAAATATTAACGAATAGTAACATGAAAAAGTATTTTCTGTTTAGCTAAGTGGTCACATTCACTCTCCCAAAAACAATTTTAAGAATCTTTCAGGGAAACTCCGAAAGATACCACCGAACAAAAGAAACGGGAAAACACATACAATGGCAATGTTTTTGCTTTAAAATACTGATTTCCCGGGTTTTTACCGAAAAAAAGGTAATTTGTTAAGTAAACAAATAAATACCGTAATTGGGTCTTTTTTGTTATTGTTGAATCAGTGGAAGGGGAAAGATTGATTTACAATAAAGTCAATGATAGTTGAAATCATGGTCCTTTATTACCCGGTTGAAAGAAAGTTTATGTTTTTCTCACGTATCTTGTACTTAATTTAGTAAATTTCTTTATTCCCACGTATCTTCCAAACGGCTGGATGGATTTTGACAATTAAGATATCGTTAGATTCGTCACAATCATCCAAGTGTCTTTAGATAGTTAATGTTTTGACTTGTTGATTTTTGCAGTCGGGTTTTTGACGTGACAACGTCTTATAAATTGGTTTGCCGGGTGACACTTCAAGAAGCTGCGTTACGCTCCGCTCACGTTATGCGCTCACAACGAGAGCGAGTGAGAGGCACGCATCCCTTCCACTCGGGCATGGTTAGCCCGCCTAAGAGCGAGAGAGACAGACATAAAAAGTGAAAGGCACGCGTCCCTTCCGTAAAATTATTTTACCACTCAAAGTCGTTGTCACGTAAAACTTTCGCCCGTATACCGACTTTACAGGCAACCAATTTTTTTAAATTAAAGTTATTTTCAAACATTATACAGGACTTTCACGATTTACATTATTACTGTTTAATAACTTTTTACACGCACACAGTCACAGTTTCCAAGTGACTATGGCGGTGGCAACGCTGCCGAATCGTTAAGGTCATTGAATAATAATTTGGAAATCATGATTTATGTTATAATTTAACTCTAGTCATATTATGACTTTGAAGTGGTAGGCCTCTTTCCAGAGTTCACCTTTGCCAGTTATTTTACCGCCAAGCAGTAATGTGAAATCACAATGTGTTCCGGATTGAAGGGCAATGTTTCCAGAAATAACAGGGCATAGAGATAAAACTTCAAATATCTCTGGATGATAAACGCAGTGCAGTGTTAGGTAGTGATTTGGACTCTTCATGATTCAATAGCTGCGTGTCACTGTTCTGTTACGAGTAGCCACATTGTTTACTATCAGGCACATGCCCTGCTCGTTTTATCACTCTTTATTATAAAACGAAAACTATTTGAAGCTGTATTGGGCTAGTGCGTGAATCGACCAATCTCACCGTTAAGTCGTAAGTTCGATGTTCGCTAGCATCTCTAAGTATTTTAATCAGGGGAAACCTTCCTCATTAGATTGATCAAGACTCCAAATAATTTACCAATTTTTTTTAATTTACTCAGAAAAAAAAACATTAAACTCCGACTTTAACATACTGTTCCAACGAGGTAGTTCGAATAAGCTATTTTTAGATTATTTTTTTTTGATATTTCAAAAACCAGTAGTACTCCGATAACAATAAACATTATAAGGTACTTACCTTACTGAAGTATTATTATCCACCAAAAAACAAACAAACAAAACCTGAAACCCAATTGAGAACTTCCTCCTTTTGAAGTTTGTTAAAACGACATCGTTTCATGGTTGATAACTTACCAGTAGCAAACACCAGTTAAAATGTTTTCGCAAAACAACCTTGAGATTAAAAACGTGTCATTGATCCACAGACCGACATATCAAATTACTTTTTAATGACACGATATCACGTACAAAGTCGGGAATTATCAAAGCTTTTAATTGCTTTCTAAAATCACGTTCAAAGGCTTTGGTATCCCGCCGTTGATATAAAAACTTTCGTACACCAACCTTCAGTGCCTTTAGCATTATATTTTGAATATTTGTGCAATGTTTGCTTTTTTTAGTTTGGGGTCAGATGGTGTTGTGTGTGAATTGTCCACCAATATTAAAAAAAAAAATGTTTACGCAAATTATAAAGTAAAATATGTATCCTGCTTATGCGGTAAAAGATTGGTTGTCTGTAAAGTCGGTTGGTTTACGGACGATAGTTTAACGTGACAACTTCATAACAAAACAAACGATAGATGCGGCGCAAGCCTAATGCATGTAACGGGACAATGAGCGTAACGGGACATGACGGGACACTTTTTCGTGCATGCAGCCGTCGTTCATCGATTTATTAGACGTCGTCACGTCAAAAATAAATCATCAAAATTAATTAAATGTCTTAAATGTCAAAGTTATCCACACATAAAAAATGGGCCTACGATCAAATTGAGAAATTTTCTTTTTTGTAGTCGCATAAAAGTTGAATTTTAACCTTTACTACATACCAACAGATATGCGTAACAGAAGTATAACAGTAGCTAGGTTAAAATCTTAAGTAAAATATATTCATCTCTATCGGGAGTGTTTTAGGCAGCAAATCGTTTAAAGATTTCTTATAATTTGGTACTATAGAAAAAGTTAGCCTTTATTGTTTGTACGGCGAGACAAGCAAGACTTGCGTCTAATAGTAAGCAAATATCTGACCTTAACATCAGTGTCATGCAGATATACTAATTACTACCTAGCATGGCGTTGAGCTTGTCACGCAGAGATTTACTTATTATCTCTTTGCTCTGTCATTTCTCTGGAAACATTCTTCAAACTGTAACAAAATCACCCGTTATCTTTATTTACACGTTACTGCTTGGCGAAAAATTACCGGTGGTAAAGGTGTGGTACTTGTTCAGACGGACTTTTAAAAGGTTCCCACTACACATTTTTTGTGAGCTTTCGTAGCATGCGTTGACGTGACAGCATGTGTCTAGGATCGCGTCATAATAAATCTTTGCAAACATTTTTTTTGAGGTGTATAATCTGTGTATTTTTTCTGAATCTGAGTTGGCGTTACGACAAGTGGCGTAACAGGTAGCTGAAGAAATTTTTTGAGTGCTGTAGGCTATATATATGTACCACTGGTGAAGCCTGGGTAGATATCTAGTTAAGTAATATTCTAAAATAAGGTATTTGGTGTGCGGATGCCTTTAACCAACTGTTAGTCCTAACTCACTGTTAACGCTCAGTTAGCGCCACGGTCAGTTAACTATGGTTTGCGAATGGTTTAAATTAACATTGTGGTTCATTTTGTGGTAGATTTGTGTACGTTGGTAGTTTTAAACAGAATTTAGTTTTGTTTGTGGTTTGAAACAAAATATTTCTTAACAGATTCATTGGGCTTTAAAATACTATTCAAATTTATTTTAATTTAATTAAAATTTACATGTTAAACGAGGTTTCATTAGAAGTACTGTGTGTTTCCAATGAACTTACGGCTTTGTAGGAGTATATCTAAATGTTCCGTTCGGAACAATGAAATTCAGTTTTTCTTGTTTATGACGTATATTTTCTGATATTTCTGTAGTTTTTACAATAGTTGTATTCATTTTTGAATGCGTGACGCGTTCGTTGGAAGTGAACGAAGTGAAAAAATTACGAATGAAAGTAATGAATGAACTCAATTTAGAAATTAAATGAACGAATGAACTGCGCAAAAGGCGCGAATTTTGAATGTTTGTTTAAGATGACGAAGACGGCGCAAACACAAAAATATAAATATAATGCTGTAAATTTGCTGTTGAGGCCAGTGATGACGTAAAACTCAATCATTTTTGCTTGAAAAAATCATTAGAGGCATTCGAATCTTCTTTAACATTGTGAAGTAGGAAGTACATTCAGATCATCATAGCTGCTTAATTATTGAGGCCATTTATATAAACACAAACCTACCCTACAGTTTTACCCACGTAGTTGCGTAGTTCCTGTCTCCGTTATAATTAATTTCGATAAAATAGTAGCCTTTGTGTTATTCCAGACTGTATTTTAACTATACGTATTCCAAATACCGACCCGGTGGTCCTTTCTGAAGTTTTGACGTGATTGAGCAACAAGCATCTATAATTATAACTACGTTTATAATTTTATTTAAATACAAAAACCTTTATCACTTTTTGCAAGTAAGATAAGAGGATACAAGATACAAAACAATTTGAAAGTCAGCTTTCACACATACAAACTGGTCTCTTCTTCTAGACACATGAAATATATCTGGCAAAGCAATTTCTTTTAGTCTTAATTTACACCTTCTTGTACAATGAAAAAATAATACAACGTAACTAGTGTAAATTTTGATGTTTGAATGTTTGTTAGTGCAGCTGAATTTAAAATTACGACCTCAGGATTGCAAATCACTCAATCAAGAGACTAAGCTACCAAAGTTTTCAAATATCCCGAGTACACAAAACTTTAATCAAGTTACGTAAAGTAGCAGTAAGTTACCGTGCTTAAGTAACGATCAACACCTCAATTATAACACGCTTTTATTACCTACACTTGTAACTAACTATGTACTCGTATGTAAGAAAATCTTGGAATCTTAATTAGAGCTACTGCCCAGTCTTCGATTAGGATGAAATTTTGCACAAGCTCTGAGTTCTGATGACAATACAATGACCAGCCATGAAACGTCATTACAAATTCAGTATGGCGGCCTCCCCCAAGATGGCGGACTGACTGTTTGAAACCCACCCCCATGATATGAGTATCAAATGAAAGGGTTTGCTGTCAGGAATACGAAAAAAATAGTTACGTGACTTAACTCTAACATGGCGGACATCAAAGATGGCGGATATTTTGTAATTTTTAGTGCGTGCTAAAAGCTTGTTTTTTTAAACTATTACATTTATTTACCGAACATTTCGTTAGTGAACCTGTCTCTAAAAATGGCCGCCTAAAACAAACTGAACATTTAATTAAATCGCGGGCTAAAATATCGCGTCATATTGTCTCAAACTAGGCTTGGCGACAAAAATAGAGTGGCCGAACAATAAATTTTAATCAAAGGCCGAATTGCTTCGGCAATCGTTTGGTTCTTTGTTTTCCTACCCTCCATTAGTCTTGGGGATCCCTAACACAATTTCGGAGTGAATTTTAATATCTCAGTCTTTAATTAAAAGTGCCCTGTCAGCGTCCCTTTTCCTTCTAAAGTCGTATTTCTTCGGCTTTCGTCGGGATCGATTTCGGTGATTTGAATAGATTGGTTTAGTTGTGTTAGATTGAGGCATTTTTTTCCTATAAGCAGCCTACTATATGTATGTTTGCACTGCTGGGACTTTGCCTTTCTCTCACAAGAAAAGAGTCATGGCATTAACTTGGCTGAAAATTCTATGATTATGTCCATTTTATATTCATACTAGCTTTTACCCGCGACTTCGTCCGCGCCACATATTTATTAAAGTAATTGAGGCAGTACCTACTCGTATGTCTACTACCATACAAATTCACGTTTCCTAATCAAAATCGGTCTAAGTCAAAGTTTTATATTTATTAATAAATGTACAATTTACACGACAAATTACAAAGAAACTGTGTTCTCAAAAAATTAATCAAAAACAGACTTTAATTTAAAATCATATTGGGACGGTCCACCAAATTTTATTAGAGTCTATTAGTAGATATTAGTAGATATATCGACTGATTACATGAACGCAAATTTTAGTTTGTTGTTCATATTTCAAAACCGCCGCACTGATTTCGATAAAATTTATATGACCACCTCTGAACTATAATCTACCAACCAAAAAATAACCATCTAAATTGATTCACAATTGAAATACAACTGCATTGATAACCTCCTCCTTTTTGAAGTCGGTTAAAAATAGCATACAAAGAGTGCCAAGATCCTTCCATGCACACTTTTACTCCTCATTTCCACTCTTTTCAACTCTTTTCTGTGATAAAAGTCGCCGTTGTCCTTTCCTAAGTCTAGGTAGTCTATCTGTGCACCAAATTGTAACAAACTCTTTAAGTGGCTTAGGCGTTAGACGGTAACGGACAGAGAGAGTTACTTTCATATATATAATTTCATATGAGAATTGAAAACAGGTGTTCCTGATCATTTTATAGGAGGCATTTGTAAAGGTTACCGAAAAGTAATACGTTTACTCCTCCAAAAACTCATTTTACAGTTCTTAATTTGCCTTAATCGAGCGTCCATCATGCATAACATTTGATAAGACACCATGGAAATCTCGTCGACTATCAAAAATTCTGTCTGATAGTCTGATACGCCATTTAGTGGCTGCGCCCAACTTAAGTATTGAGGTTGTATAGTGCACTGTATTCTTCTTGTCAAGCCCTTTTATTTGATACCCATGTTGATGGGGTTCATAAAACCTAAGTTATCCGCCATTGTGTAGAGGCCGCCATCTTGGATTTTAATTTTATATAATACATTGCATTCTACTGGTTGAGCACTTTCATTTGATACCCATATTGATGGGATTGATAAAACCTACGTTATCCGCCATTGTGTAGCGGCCGCCATCTTGGATTTCAATTTTTTATAGTATATTGTATTCTGCTTGTTGAGCCCTTTCATTTGATACCCATGTTGATGGGATTGATAAAACCTACGTTATCCGCCATTTTGTAGCGGCCGCCATCTTGGATTTCAATTTTTTATAGTATATTGTATTTTGCTTGTTGAGCCCTTTCATGTGATACCCATATTGATGGGATTAATAAAACATAAATTATTCGCCATTTTGTAGCGGCAGCCATCTTGAATTTATAATGATAATGAATAAACATAATTGTATTGTCACCAAAATCCAAAGTGTATACAAAATTTCAGATTAATCGGTGGACAGGAAGAGGGTGAAATTTGAATGACTAAATTTGACCCAAGAATAAATAATCATAAATAATAAAAAAGAAAACCCCAATTCCACCCCCGTAGGTACAATTCGAAACTACAAAATTGCTAAAACATACATTTTATGGTTTCGTGTTAAATATCTAGACGTAAAGTTTCATAGTTCTTCAACAATGACGAAGTTTTCCATATAAACTTTCATCCCTTATTTTAACCCTTTCAAGCCTTTTTTCGGAACAAAAAGTAGCCTAAGTCTCGGGATCTATTCTATATATGTATCAAATTTCATCAAAATCTGTTGGTTGGTTTAGGCGGTAAAGACGGACAGACAGACAGACAGACAGACAGACAGACAGACAGAGTTACTTTCGCATTTATAATATTAGTATGGATTTATTGATAAAAGATACTTTTACACGTCATTTCATAAATCCAAAATCAGTTGGTACATAAATCAAATTGTAAATCAAATGTATAGGTACGTTATTGTATCAAATTAAATTAAAACAATAACGATTGTGTCAATACATAAATCCAAATCAATTGATAAATCAAATGTATACAGTATTGTAATTTATACATTTGATTTATTAATTTCTTCCCAATGTTCTTTTTTCAATGTTATGTTAGCGGCATTACGCACATGCTGTTTCTATCTATCAAAGGGAGAAAAAAAGAGAGGGCGGCTTCAAAGCTAAGAGTTTTCGTTAGGCGGTCAAAATCAAATCAAAATCAAAATTCATTTTATTCTGTCGACACTACAGTGCACTTAGAAACGTCATACATACAATAATATCTTACTAAGCCATTTTAAAATTTTACATGCAGTTTATTTTACACACAGGTGTCAATCGAGATTTCTGTCAGTTTAATGTTATACAAATGAAAAACTTAAAATAATACCAATAGTGATATTATCACCAACCCACAGAAAAAACAGATGTTATTTTTCCCATAGGACAGTAGCGTTGAGAATCACTTATCGTTACAATAGTTAAATTATTAGTCAGCAATAGCATCGTTATAAATAAAATGTTATCAATTGTTGTTGCCTCCCTGGCTGACATATTTATTAAGCAAAAAATAACATGTTTTAAATAAAATGTAAATGGTATTATAGATGGATTCATTTTGTCCATATCCTCACTATAGCCAGGTCTGTACCTCCGTGTGGGGATATAATAGGAGCTATGTGACAAATTTTCACCTTATCTTAAATAACTACCCAAAATTTGTTGCCAGCTCTCGGAATATGTATAAGCATTTTAATGTGAAAACAAAGACATCGTTCGAATGTACTGAAATGCAATGAATGTTTTTGCGTAGCAAAAAAAATCGAAATCTATGTGTGAAAATGTGTCTTAATGTCATTGTAAATAGAAATAATATTATGTAGAACATTTTAGTATTAAAATTAACGTGGTTGTTACACATATTTAATTGGATAACGGGACACTCATGTATATATGGTCGGTCAATCCGACTCGAGTTTCGGCCGCGTCCGGCGGCCTTTTTCAAGGAAAGTGCACGCGCGCGACGGCTGCCTGTTTGACCTACCGTATATACGTGAGTGTCCCGTTATCCAATTAAATATATGTAGAACATGTTACGTTTCTTTGTTATTTTTGACATATTGTTTTTTCGTGTAAGTAATTGAGAAGATTTAAATTTGTAACGTGAACAAAAAACATTATTATATTTTGTATAATAAGCAATATAAAGTTAAAATTAACTTACAAATAATTTACTAAGACTTACGAGATTCATGTTGTAACAGCTAATGTTTCGTGAACCTGAAAAATAGACAGAAATTAAAAATGTTAGGTTTTTTTAACGGACAGAGCCTTATTTACAAAACTAATATGCACTGAAAACTACACTACGCTACATTCTGAATTATCCATAGACCAATGAAGGACTACAGATAATCAAGATTTTGAAGCTCATTACCAGAGTCGGAAGTGTGCCCAGCATGCTGGCGGCATTACCACGCTGAATGGCAATGCTTTTGAGTTGTGCCAAATAAAAGCAAGCGTTTTGGTCACGGGTCGCGTCGAACAAGCGCTCGGAAAAGCTTTAAGAATTAATATGAAAATGTTAAGGCTTAATTAATTGAGGGTTTGTACAGTAATAAACTGGCTCTCTAGAATCGATAATGATGAATCTTTAAATACAGTAATTTATTTTCTCCAAAACACAAGAACCGATTTCAATTTAAAATTAAATACTGACATTCCGCTTTTTTTTTAAGAAACCTACTAAATGTTCCCACTGCTGGGACTCGGGGCCTTCTCTCGCAAGGAGAGAGTCAAGGCAATAATACACCACGGTGGTCTAGTGTGGGTTGGTGGATGACATGCTTTTGGAAGACTCTAGGTTGGTTTACTCACGATGTTTTCCTTCACCATTTTAATAATCAACCGTAACTTACTAGACCAGTCGTAACATCTAGACCAGCCGTAATTTACTAAACCAGCTGTAACATCTAGACCAGCCGTACATTACAAGACCAACTGTAACTTACTAGACCAGTCGTAACTTACTAGACCATTTTTATTTCCAGGGAAAATTCTTTATGAATTCCACCCTCCCTGGGGGTAGAGTAGGGTGGGTATGTGGGACTCCCACCACTGGTGGCCTACCCACTAAAAACCCTGGGTCGTTACATGCAAGCGCTGATATGCCAGAGCTATGGGAACACTTTCGTACTCGCCCGCAGCCCTGGCGGCGCTGGTCTTTGAGGCCCTGCCTATCGTAGAGGTGGAGCTGGAGAACCTCAACTCTTCTGTCTTAAAATATACGCAGTAGAACTGCGCACACCGCCTCAGGGAAATTTACTAGACCAGCCGTAACTTACAAAACCAGACGTAACTTTTAGACCAGCTTTAACACACTAGATCAGCCGTAACTTACTAGACCAGCTGTAACTTACCATATCAAAAAACCTCAACTAAGCTCAAAAAATTTTCGCTTGAAAAAACAACAACACAAAAAAAGTATACAAATTCTAAATTTATCGTTTACAGCTGCTACCGACGCACAGACGCCAAAGTTCAATAAAGGTGCTACACACAACAGGCACGGGCTAAGTTTGTCTGTATTAAGTTAAAGGAGCTATCGACTTGAGAACTTCTAGATTATCGTAACCAATGCCGCTTAGACGGGAGTCTTGAAACTTTGTGTTCGATGTATGCAGCGATGGTGTATAACTTATAAACAATATTCTCATACTTATAATACTTTGAAATTGCGTTTTCGTAGCCAAACTCTCTCAGACATGTATGATAGTATGCCATATTATAATTATGTACTAAGCGTTTTTTTACCTATTCGTTCTTTTTACAGTAGCTTTTTGCCAAGGGGGTTCGTAATCCTCAGGAAGTAAATTATATAATGGCCTGTAATTTCTTATTAATATAGAAATTACTGAGCATATAAACTTATAAGTAATTTTATATCTCTTGGTAACGAGCGTAGTGCGTAGCGCTAGGTACTGGTTTGTGATGTGTTGAAGTGTAAATTGTACATTTATCAATAAATAACGTTGACTTTGACTTCTCCTCTTCATGTTAGAAAACACCAAGATTGTATCCATCTCAAATAATCCTACTCAGGCAACACACTCCAAAGTTTAGAAGCTCTCGTCTCAAAACTTGAGTCAAACCTCTTCGTTCTTATTTCTCTCGTCTTCTTGTTACAAACATGTTCATGTGTTTTTGTTTATGTTTCTCGTTATTGCCACAATAAACATTTTTCATTTCATTTTCATTTCATTATTGCTGTACATTTCACTCACAACACCATCTGACCCCCAAGCAATTAAATACTTTTTGACCATGGAATGGTCCGCGTTTTTGATCGGGATGAAAATAAGCATATTTGTTTTTCTAGACCATAGTCAATTGTCTTCCGAATTTCAACCCTATACGGTACAACGTTTGAGCAACAAACATCCAAATATTGACATTTATTATTAAACAATTGATTTCAGTAAACACCATTTACAATAAAATTACAATAGAATTAAATGACAAACAAATTGATTAGTTCATTTATATTGATTATTAAAAACATTCAGGACAAACAACAGCAGATATTAACATCACAACTTATGTCCTAACTACTTTATAATGTTAGTGGGATAATAAAATAAAATTAATTAGGTATTTCAAGTTTCCTCCTAAATTCACTTTGACACTAATCTAACTCAACAAATTGCCTTTGAAAACCGGTTATGAATCAAAAGAAAACCGAAACAATTTACATTCAATTACAACCCGTTTTGGACGTCTTCATGCAATAATGAAACAAAACCACGAATCGTACTTGGGCGGATCAAAGGTTTATGTTAATGCCTCACCACGGGCGAACCTCTCTTTCATATTCATGCTATTAACTGGAGGAGTTTGCTTCCGGAAGCCTTTGACAATTTTCTGGAACATTCCAAATTGATCGGCCATGTTCGTCTTTACGTAACTATGGTCAAAGTAGGTACTTTGTAACTAACTACGTTAATTTGTGGTGTAAACAAAAGTAGGTGATCTTGAATAATCTTTTTTATTTTGTACGGAGGTAGGGGACGGGAAAAGGGTCGAAAACATTGTGCCTTATGGCAAGCAACACGCCTTTTCATAACAGCATAGTGTTTAATTAATGCTCAGTAATTTCTTTGGAACAAGTGCCTTTTAAACTGCAACTCTATCATGTTTACTTGGTATTCTTGACGGTAGAATATCTGGCAGAGGTGTGGTACTTCCCCAAATGAAATCGGCAAAGAGACCTACTAATAATACTTGACTAATAATGTAAATCTATTGAAATTTAATTATTAATATAATTAAATTTCAAGTTTTCCCTGATGGTAACAATCTTGGTTTCTTCAAATCGAGAGTGAATCGGTTTTTTCTAGGTAAGCACGCTCCATCGTAGATCTCATCATCGCTTAACATCAGGCGAGATGGTGGTCAAGTGCGAACCTATTATAGTTAAAAAAAAAGACTACAGGCTTGTGCACAAAATTTAAAGGGTCAAATGATACACCAGGAGTATGTAGGATGATAGAAGGGTTTAAAATAATAAGATTCAGCACTATGCCATCACCTGAAGGCTGGCCAACTGAGTGCAAGTGAAGATAGGGGGTTGCAATTCTCGATCATTTATCCTTGTCGTTTGGGTTTGACTAACAAAATTGGTATATCAACAATTTTAAGTTTGTTCTTGTGGTAAATTTATTTATATCAAAAGGTTAAAATGCAAAAATTAATAATATACTACACATAAAAATTCCATTATTCAAACAGAAAACTATTGACAACATTTAGTCAAATTGCTTACAGCAATTTAATTTACTATTAGTCAATAATAAGTTGATTTGCTATTTTGTAACAATAAATCCACAATCATTTCCATTTCAAAGACAATGCAACCACAACAAATAATAATGACACGATAATTATTTCCCAACTCAGAATGTCCAAATTCCGTTATTTATCTCGTATTATGCTAAAACTGGTTTTAAGCCCAGCTTTACATATTCCAAAACTGCAAAAACCGGATAGCATTGGATTTGAATATGAACCCTGAATATTCAGCATTCAGCATGTAAAGTACTTCAGCGAATGCATTAGAATACAAAACGTGGGAAACAATAAAACATTGTAGTTTGCAATTAACTGTGTATTAGCACAACAAAAACGTAGAGTTACTGCTTTAATTGAACAATTTTACACGTATTGTTGTGTAATTTTAGAAATTATAGCTTTTGTAAATAATTTGATTGTCGACTGTATAGAGGTACACTCCGCGAGGTAAGCTGAGCTTTGCATTAGTGTGAGTGATCACCAATCAGGCAGGAGTTTGAAATTTTGTCCGCGAGGTGTAGGCTGAGCTTTGCATTAGTGTGAGTGTGACCAATCAGGCAGGAGCGCGGCGAGACAGAATGGCGCCGCGCCTAAGGCCGGTTGTCACACCTACACTATCCATGTACACTCACACAAATGCAAAGCGCAGCTTATGCCTCGCGGAGTGTACGACCAGTGGTAGTGTAAAGTCGATTTTTTAGGAAATGTACACTTTTATTTTTTAGGAAAGGTTACACTCTTGTCTTTTTGAAGTGGAAACTCTTTTTGCCGCTCCCATCACATACAGATTTTTTCGTAGGCTGAAGCTCAGCGTCACGCTCGTAAATGAAAGAAATGTTCGGGTGAACTCGGGACTTGACGCATTACTAGACGTCCAAGCTTAGAAGGCTAATTTAGATGGCCATGCTTATATTAATAATAATCTAGATTGCCATGCCATGCAAAATGACCATGCTTTGAAGATGTATTCGAAACCCGTGTAGTTTCCAAATTGAGATATCAAAATCTGAGTATATTTAAACGTTTTAACTTCTATTGGCTGTCGCTATGACTGAAACATTAACTTATTTAAAAACCTCTACAAATAAAATAATTTTCTATTGTTAAGACTCTTTGCAGAATCTGCCTGGAGCAAATCAACAATATCCGCGACTACACCTCAACCAGTTACTTTACCGCCAAGCAGTAATGTGCAAACGTAATTCCAATATTTTTAGAGAATCTACGGGGCATCGAAATAAAATTATCGCATATCTCTTAGTGACGAGGGCAGTGCGGTCCTAGTAGACTTTATGCGTTCAAACAACCAACAAGTGTGCCATAATGTTAGCAATAAAATAATTGAGGATTGAGTATTAAACCGCGTGACACTGTGCTGTTATAGCCAGGTGTGTTTTTAAAGTAAAACACAAACATGTCCTGCTGATCTGTTCACTATATGGTCTATGCTAGCGGTCTACCCCGGCTTCGCCCTTGGTTTATGTATACTCAGAGATCACGTATATACTCAACAGTGAAAGAATTTTTAAATTCGCTCCTGTAGCTTCTGAGAATAGCGCGTTCAAACAAATAACATCTTCAGTTTTTTAATATACTAGCTGAACCTTGCGCGCGTTGCTATGCTGCCAGCAGTCGCAAATTGGTCGAAACAACTCAGATTTAAAACCAATTTGGTTAGTTTAAGTTATATTGATCCTTAAAAAATAGACACACGCTATTGTGGATTTCGGCATACGTCAGCACGCAAAACGAAATTTCTCAAAATAATCTCTCTTGACCGTTTTTGTTACATTTTTCATTTATGCTCCGCTCCTATTGATAGTAGGGTAATGTTACACAGCTTATAGCCTTCCTCGATAAATGGACTATCCAACAGAAAAATAATCTTTCAATTTGGACCAGAAGTTTCCAGGATCCTAGCGTTCAAACAAACAAACCTTTCAGCTTTGTATGATTAGTATAGGCTATAGTAAAAAGTTACGGCTGGTCTAATCGGGAGAACGGCGCCTGCCGATCCGGAGAACCCGGGTTCAAACCCCACACGCACTGTCTTTTCGAAGTCATGTGCGTAATGCCGCTAACTTAAAACGGTGAAGGAAAACATCGTGAGGAAACCGACATGTACCTAGAATCTTTCAAAGTCATGTGTCATCCACCAACCCGCACTAGGCCAGCGTCGTGGATTATGGTCTTAGCTCTCTCCTTGCGAGAGAAGGCCCAGAGTCCCAGCAGTGGGAACATTTAGTAGGATGTTGATGATGATGATAGCAAAAATACAGATTTAGGTCAGATAAGGATCAGATCTACGTCCTGTGACTAATTTATAAGAGAACTGAATGTCACTAAGGCATTCACTTCATTCAAAACCATTGACATAAAACAAATAACATTAACTACCATCTAAGACAGTGTAATTCTAAACTGCAAACAAGATATCAGATTCACAGATTTAAAATATATTTCACGTTTGAAAAATAAAAATCCATTCCACCAAAGCGTACACTTCATTACGGTCCTGTCAACGCGAAAATACACAATATTTTTCGCTCATTTCGCTTCGCTCATTCCCCTCGTAACTGTAAAAAGATGAAATGTAATCCGAATGTTTTACCATACATTAAAGAGGGTGTTATAAAAAGGAATTGAGTAGGTACTTAGTCTTAGTTTGCGCGCTGTAAAAGATACTTCGAAATCTATAGTTTATCATAATAAGAAATATACATTTTCCTCGTTATTTATGTATGTATAACCAGTAATTTACATGACAAACAAACAGAACGATGTTTAAAAACAACGAAACAAGAATTTTTAGCCCATAGTCTAGGCCTCAATGTTTTTGTGTTACTATTTTCTCTCATCAAGAGCTGTAACTTTGGTCAAGTATAAGTTGACAAGTTTTCATCATCTGTATCTACTCCTCAGTCAGTTCTCAGAAAACCAGTCAAGAATCTTAGTCAGTTCTGCTCTTCAACTAATAATGCCAGATCTGAGAATTCAGAGAATCCAAGAGAACAGCCGCATGTGACTTTTTGACGTTGACTTCTAATGTATTTGGTTTTGGAAAGGCTCTATTGGTGGTTGTGGATATTTCACACACAACACCATCATCTGACCCCAAACTAAGCAAAGCTTGTACTATGGAAGCCAGATAGCTAATAAAGTTCTTATATAATTTTAAATATATACCTATTATACGTAGAGTTTATAAATAACTATTTTTATAATAACTGAAATATTCTTTAGCCACGTTGAGCTGTTTTTAAAGAGAATAAACTGTTGAGTTTGTGTCACCGACATGGTAATAAAGCGATGTAGTGTCGAAGAGGCGGTGGAGCAGCGGAGCGGCGCGTGCGTCTCATGGTCTGCGCCGACTTATACGACTCGACTACCAACCCACAAATAAAATACACTCAAATATAGGCTTTATGCCATGTACGTTAAGATATCTATTACATTGGCAGCACAAATTAGCAGACCGCTCGCTGACAGCCATCTGCTAATTTATGTTGTCAATGTAATCTTTACCTTAAAAGGCATGACACAGAGCCTATATTTGATTGTATTTTATTTGTCAGTTGGGAGCGGAGTCGTCGTAGTCGGTAAAGAAGCGTCTAAGGCTTAGGCCTTAGACGTTTCATTCATTAATTTTTGTGTGCTTGTGTCAACGACATGCGTGTACTATCAGAATATACTGTAGCTGTACAAATGCCGTATTGTGTAAAGTTGTGCTGACTTGTAGTAAAATTCTATGTCATTAATTTTCACTTCTATCGGCAGTCCATTTTTACTATCGATAGTTTTTATTCTACTATTTTTAGTCTAAACAAGGCACTATATCTTCTCAAGAGTATGCAAAAAAATACATGCAAAGAAGTACTTGTAAAAAAACCAAATTTTTTTAAAAGCAAACTTTTAAAATACGCTCATTTTTTCAGTGAATTTCGGAGCTAATAGAACAAATTCACTCTTTTTTCTAAAGATCTAACCGTATAGGCTTCCATCATTTATCTACGCAACTACTTTTTACGCAATGACAAATACCGGGGACCATTTCAACATTTGTCGTCTGTCGCGTGGTCGGTCCATCTAGGTACTTTTATTGTTTGCAATTTTTCAAAACAAAATATATTGCGGGTCCGCGTCCCTTTGAATTTGCGGCGTACCCTCGTTTTGTGGGTGATGCGTAGCAACAGTTATGTGATACGTTTGTCCTTTCTGCTGGAAATTCTCAAATAAAATCGATATTTTGGGAATGAGAATTGTAGAAATGACTTTAATAACGTAGAATTCAGTTAAAGTAAGTTGTAAAGTAAGGGTGCTGAGAGCTGGCATAGAGAAATAGGTTTCAGTTTGAAGGGAGTTGTTTCTCAAGAAATTTTAGCGCAGTAAGGTGCTAGGTAATGCTAATTTACTCTGTTCATGTTCTAATAGCTGCCAGACACTGATATTATAAGTATGAACAGGCCTTCGGTATTTGTTCAGCTCATCTCGTCACTTTACAGTCTGTTCTGTAAAATATAAGAAATCTTATCAAATACCAACATAATAAATATGAAGACTACTAAATATGTACATAGACCCATGTAGTCTGTGTACGTACATGCACAATATATAATCTACTAGCTGTACCCTGCCACGCTTCGCTGTGGCACATTGTGATGCAAAAATTAGATAAAAAACAATCCTTGATGCAGATTATATATCATTCTAAAATTTCAGCTCGATCGGTGCAGAACTTTTTGAGTTTTTGAAGCGTACACAAACAAACATAACATTTTTATGCATAGAGATATATCTATAAGTATACACAGAGGTGTGGGTAACAGTGACAGTACGAAAAGTTCATTTGTTTTTTTTTCAACTCAAAAAATGGCCAATGCTCCAAAGAATTTTGTACTTCAAAACACAATATCGTATCTGATGACAAAATTGCACGTCCAAAATATATCACGCAATAACAATTTCCAAAATAAATTGAAGAATATCAGTCAGTCCAAATAGGCAACCCTCATGGTACCGAGTGATCGATTCAATTTTGCCTTTCAGAGCTGTACCTGAAAGGAATAGGAAGTAGGGATGGCTACTTCAGCGATTTCGGAAAGGATTCAGCGACTTCAAAGGCGATATGATAAGTGGTTGGACCGATTTGTAGCGCGAGGCACTACTTCTATCGCACTATCTTTGATCGTGAAAATGAAGCCACACTTTTCCAGCCATCCAGTTTCAAGGTTGAAGGATTTAGATGAAATTCAGGGTAAAAATGAGAAGCCTAGCCCGCGAACACTCACGCCTCTATTTACACTCGGCTAGGTAAAATGACTAGGTTTTCCTTTGTGTAATCCGAACATCCAAACGTTGACGTCTCACTATACAAAATGTTGCAGAAAGGTGCAACAATCTTGCAACAATTTATGGTAGTTCCTCTACGTTAAGTTTTGAATCATATATTATGTAAAAATTAGATATGAAAGCCCAAAATTATTTTACCATTAAACATTAAAATTTTATGTTTGTTATTTTACTTGGCATACCCCTAATGGCCAGATCTCGGCATGGATTTTTGTACGACATCGGCGGCAAGGTCGTTTGTCAGCTGTACATTCATTAGTGTTGAATCTGGTGATTTGGTGGAAATTTTACGTCAAACGTTGACTCGGATTATCTCGTGATCTACCGTGCTGAGGGGAAAGAAACTTTGAAATATATCAGTATAAGAATGAACTGTTAAAATATATATTGTTGGTGGTAAATCCACCACGTTGTATAGTATTATAAACTCAAATTTTTGGATGATTTTTGCTCTAGCACGTCAGAACGTCTGAGAGGATTAGATTGAAAATTGGAACCCAGTTAAAAGTCGTAGGGTATATATTTTTTAATTTAAGTTAGTCACTCCACAGACTCCGGGATCTGTGATCTTTGTCAATACAATTCTCTTATTTTTACGCATTTCTTGGATTTGAAAAAGAAGGGGTATATAATATTACAGTTTGGTTTAACACACAGGTTATCTGGAATAACATAATCTTATACCTTTAAACGAGCAATTCTTGTATATATACATGTATAATCGTCAATAATGCTTATTTACGAAGCTATTTTATGCAATACTAAACCGTAAAGATAGAAATTTACTACAACGGACTTTTTTGTAGACCTTTTTATGTACCTATGTATGCTTAGATCTTTAAAACTACACCACGGATTTTAATGCATTTTTTAATAGGTGCCCTACGTGATATATAAAAATAATGTGCTAAGTATATTACATACTTAAATAGGGACAAAAAGACAGCGGAAAGCTACTTTGTTTTATTATTATATTATACTAGCGGCCCGCCCCGGCTTCGCTCGTGGTACATATATATAACCTACACCGTTCAAGGATTACGAACATATGAAAGAACGGTGAACATTTTTTTAAATCGGTCCAGTAGTTCCCGAGATTAGCGTGTTCAAACTATATATATCCTATAGACTACTTTTGATCCCCAAATTAGCGTGCTGTTTACTGGGTCAGAAGTGACACCTGTAGACATTTGGCGGGACCAGCGGCGGGGAGTTTTCGACCAGAGAGGAAAAAGATTAAATTACTAAAATGGCTATTAAAAAATAGGGGTTGATCGTAGAAGAGTGAAAATTGAGGATTGTATGTATTTTTGTATGTTGTATCATAAAAAAATAGAAATTAAAATTTTGTCTAAAAATAAAAATATATTTAGGGGTGGACTACCCCTAGCATTTAGGGGGATGAAAAATAGATGTTGGCCGATTCTCATAGATACCGGATAAGCACAAAAAATTTCATCAAAATCAGTCAAGCCGTTTCGGAGGAGTATGGCAACGAAAACTGTGACACGAGAATTTTATATATTAGATTTCATCACTACGTAATTCGTACCTGTCTAAATATCATTTCAAAAACCGAGCAAAGCGGTCAACCAGGTACTACCTATTTTATCTCAGCAAAATAACAGCAACGGGAACTTCGCGGGTAAAACGGCAGGACGCTGCTAACATCCTACTTATATTATATATGTCAATGTTTGGATGTTTAAATATTTGTTTGTTTGTTGATCAATCAAGTTAAACGTTTGCACTGATCGGGTTGAAATTTGGAACATCGATTATATCTCAAGGCCTGGATATGCACATAGGCTCTTTTTTATCTTGGGAATATAAAAAAATAGGAATAATAGGTACGGGACTACGGAGTAAAATGCGAAGAGCAAAACAGTAGATTCCTAGAAATTTAAGATGATTATTATCAATCATATATTCCTAGAAATCTACTGTCAACTATCAACTAACTATATATAGTGGTTCTATCCTTGTGATTAGTCTCTCACCTAATTTAAATGATTATGGACTAGTAATAGTAATTCCCTCTGATAGATCAGCAGCGAGAATGAATAGATAGCAAAAGCTAATTCATGAGGAATTTAATTAGGCTATCTAGTTTGTATAGTACAAGCTTGGTTTAGTTTGAAACTTGATAGCTGTTGTGTACAAAATGGCTTCCACTATTTAATTAAGCTTCCAAAGCAGTGGATTGAATACTTCATGCAGAAATTACTGCTTGCCGCTTTTCTATTATCGCCAGGCGTTTTTAATGAATTCAGGGGAAACTCACGTGATGTTACCAATCTACATAGTCTGACTTAAGTTTCAGCCTCATCCGGACATCTTTTTTAAATCACAGCCATAACGAGAGGCGTTATTAGTTTGACATCGATGTCTGTCTATCTGTATGTATGTCTATGTGATGTCTATATGAGGCACCGTAGCTCTCAAACGGATTAATCAGTTTCAATGCTGTTTTTTTACTTGAAAACCAGTTTCTTTGTCGCAGTTCTTAGCTATATTTAGATAAAATGGATTCAAAATGGCCGCCTTCACAAAATGGCGGATAAAATATTTTTCATAACGTCCCTATTCATTTGATACTCGTATTGAGGGCAACACGAGTATCAAATGAAAGGGCTTTACTAGTGAAATACTACAATACCGAAAAAAGTGATAATAATTTTTTTTCACATCTTCCTCAGTATGAGTATCAAACGAAAGGCCTTAAATAGTAGGATACTGTAAAATGTTTCAAATCAAATCAATTTATTTTTATTTTTGGTCTAGTCAAGGTAAGTGCATGCGGGTGCACTGCTCACACTCCTTTGATCACACTTGAATAACCAGTAAATTAATAAAAATAATTGACAGTCGAATAATAAAAACATATGTACACCCACAGATATGTAGCTTTTATCGGGCGACATTCTGTAGCTCCCACGAAAAATTCTTGGATAAAAATGGCTACTGTGATAAATCCTTGCAAAATATTATAAGTATTCTATTGCGGAGGTTTTCCTAGAACTTTTGATAGTAAACAATTCTTTGGCTTAATAAATAATAATATCGTATAATTTTAATCGAATTGTTCATCTTTAAAACTCTCAAGAGGTGCCGTTAAATTAATAAATAATATTAAATTTGAAAGTTGCATGTAAAATCTCATTTCAAAAAATGGCCTAAAATTTAGTGATTTTGTGCAGTGTTTATTTTACAAAAATACGTAAAGCTAGCAGACCTGACAACATTATTCTGTACACCCTTAATGAATAAAAAGTGTGCCAAAGACTGCACGGTATAAAATATGTGAAACCTTCATTGGCAATCGTAATTTTTTAATTATAAATAACTAAATGTCATCCGTGTTAGCAGAATAAAGAGAAACTAGTCAAATATTAACATAAGTTATATATTTTTTTAATTATTTTCTAATCAAAATAGTAAACACACCAGAGAAGAGCTGCTGAATGTACATATATCTGTTGCTCGGGAACACGCGGCGGTACCGAGATCAACCAATCGAGCGTTTCACTTCGGAGCGTGACGAGTCAGCCTCACTTACAGACTTCGGAAAAACCTGTGTGTGGCACGCTAAAAGTTTTTGCTACAAAACATATCAAACTTCAAAAACAAGAAGAAGTAAGGATGGGTGAAGGGCGATATTCATTCGGATTCTCCTAATTACTGTAAAAAATAGGAACCTAAATCCACAAAAACCTAAATAATTATTCAGATTACTGTGCCTCAAACAGACATATTAGTCAAGTTTGTAATCAAGTTAAACGTTAAATTAAATTATTCACAAAATAGCATAAATGCGTGACAAAAGCAACCGTAATACAAATCTCTTGAAATATTCCACAGAGTCGACGCCCCGTATCACGATCGTAACAAAATCTAGATTGCTCATATACTTAACCCCAGTTTAAGACATAATTAAAATACCCCATTACGTTTGCAATTTAGGCGGGGTCTTAGTGAGCTCATCCTCTGTGTACTTGTATCTTTACGACTTGTCTTCAGACGTTAGCATGGGAACAGTCACTGATAGTAGGGCAACTTGAGCGATAAGACGCGTGGAATGTTTGGAGGGATCGTTGGTGATTTTGGCTTTATTGATTACTCATTAAGTCAATTATTTAGTAACTAGACAATAATGGCGTGGTGATTTTTTTATAATGTAGAGTGACGAGACGAACAGGACATGTGCCTGATAGCAAGCAACATGCCTGCCACATAACAGCACAGTGACACGCAGTTAACGGAACGTAAGGAGTCCAAATCAATTACCTGACACTGCACTGCGCTTGTCACCCAGAGATATAAGATGTTTTATCTCTATGCTCTGTAATTTCACTGGAATCATTGCCCTTCAAACTTGAACACAGTAATATTTGCAAATTATTGCTTGGCGGTGCTGAAATTACTAGCACATTAGATTTTGCTGTTATGACATTACGCTTTTTTCAACTATTTATAGAGGTTGGCTTACACTCAACCGCCATTTTTCCTGATGTTTAGCTATGATGCGGATTAAAAAAAAATTTCCTGCACCTAAATTTAGCTTCTAAATTGTATCGACTAAATTTAGCCCAGTGTAACATGCCCTTTACTACCAACTAAGCCAGCCATAAACTGCTGTAAACCGGACGTAGGATTAGATTCGCACGGGTTATAATATGATTAGTATAATTGGCGTTAAGCCGTTCTAATTGATTAATAAATAAATAATAAATAAATAAATAAATGACAAAACTAGCTGTAGTCGTGGTTTCACTAGCATATTAAGGTTTTTCTTTTTTTCACGGAGCCCTAATTATTTTCTTTGAGTAAGCTTATGAGTAGCCTATTTTATGGTTCAGAAGATCAGCTATCTGGCAATGAAAGTACCGTCAAAATCGGTTGCGTCGTTGCGGTTATTAGCCCGAAACAAACAGACAGGCAAAAAAATTATGAATAGTGTTTTAGAAAAAGGCACCATACATTTTCATTTTAACTTAGTAAAAAGCTGTTACTTTGATTTTAAATTTAGACACTCCAATTTTATTTATTTGTATAGAAGATGACGATATTCGCTATTTTACATATACTCAAAGTTTACCATGTTAATGTCGAGGCAATCCAGCTCCTTGACAACACTGAGTTAGTGTGGAGGCTAAAATGGACAAAACTATTTGAGTTGACTTAGTGCAAATTAAATTAATCCCTATGTTTAAAGTACAATGTTAGTATAATTTCGATTTATACATATTTTATAAAAAGTACACACGAACAAAGTGACTTCGCCTCAATAGAGACATTTAACAAAGTGCTGATGGACACAATCTTACACTTAATATTATTATTTAGCAAACAAAGTCATAAGATTATGCTAATTACTCATTATCATAGACTTTCTAAATTCGGCTAGATTGTAATAAATATATTTGTTACCAAGTTGGTTGGTAAATAATTATTAAAAAAAACCTCAAAGTTATTGTATTATTTAACAAACTACTATTTAAATTTCTACTTCACCCAAAGTTACTGCAAAAGATAAACTCAAGCGTGAATCACACAAAACTGAGATTACGTCCACGCAAAGCTCTAACGACAAATTCTAATGCATCGGAAGTGACGCCCGCGCCGCGTCCGCCATTTTACTCTCGGCCGGAAGTGGATAATGGCGCTCAGACCTTTTGGGTTGTACCCGTTAGCTTTATGTGAATGGTGGACATATATTTGAGTTTAGACAAGTCTAATTGAGTGTATCATAGTTTATATGGTAGAAAAAAATGCATGATTCCTTTAGACTAAGAGCGAATTTACATAATATCACTATAGTACCAATTGCAGGTCATTTAAATTAGCAGTAAATATGATATTGCATAAATTAGAATTAAGGAATTGTTATTTTTAGGGTTCCGTAGCCAAATGGCAAAATACGGGACCCTTATAGATTCGTCATGTCTGTCTGTCTGTCCGTCCGTATGTCACAGCCACTTTTCTCCGAAACTATAAAAGCTATACTCGTACTATTGAAACTTGGTAAGTAGATGTAATCTGTGAACCGTATTAAGATTTTGATACAAAAAATAGAAAAATACAAAAATTTTTTGGGGTGTCCGCCACACGAGACCGCGACAGGCTCTTAACATTATGGAATTGTATAGGCGCCAGTTCGCGCCGAGACCACGACAGAGACCGAAAGACATGTCGCGAGACATATGTCATAGTCTCGGCGCGAACTGACGGCCACACAATTCCATAATGTAAGAGCCTGTCGCGGTCTCCGGTCGCGGTCTCCTGTCGCGGTCTCCTGTCGTGGTCTCCTGTCGTGGTCTCCTGTCGCGGTCTCCTGTCGCGGTTTCCTGTCGCGGTCTCCTGTCGCGGTCTCCTGTCGCGGTCTCGTGTCGCGGTCTCAGCGCGAACTTGTACCTTTACGCGCCAGTTCCACTCCGCTGTTCCGTAGCTGCTCTAACTTTACGCTACTACACCGACGCCGCTATCGGTTCTGACATTAGCATGTTTGTAACTCGTCACCGTAAGGTTTCCTTAACAAAAATTGTTAAAAATTATCTTAAAAAAACATATTTAAATTAAGAAAAGTTATAACAGTTGTCCATCATAAAAAAACTCTAACAGTTAGTACTCGTAGATAGCATTTTATCTTGATTTTTATTCCATTAATATTAATAAGCCAATAATAAGCTGCGCCTAAAAGCGTTTTGAGGATAAAATATAGATAAATAATAGTTCGCATGACTGAGCCGGTAGATATCGCCAGAAACGGGTCACTTGGGTCCCTTATTTGTGATACCGCCCTAGTGTTTATGACGTCCTGCAAGGCTTTAGACGAGGACAAGTTTACTGTGGGACGTGAAATGAAAACTCCTTGGAATAGTTTTTAAGTAAACCTTAACGTACACGATTATCGCTTACTTATAGGTTTAACTAAATTTACGTTTTTGTTATTCATTTTTAATAGACAAGGAATTTAACGAGTTTACACTGGTAGCTCACGTGTGGTATGATTGGGTCAGTTCGACTTAGTTTCAAGTGTAGCTTTACCGGCATTCTTGTCCTCAGTTCAGAGTACTCAAAATCTAATCGAAAAAATTCTCGCACCCTCATTAGGCCATTCGGATGTAGTAGTAGCTAATTTGTGCGAGGCTAAGAATGCTTGGAGGCTGGCTTGTCCAAACAACGATTTCCCCAGATGTCTGTCATCTCAGAGACAGTGGGATCGACCGATCTGCGATCTAGCACGGAACTCTCTTCTCGATACGTGTCCTAGTATCGCGGATCGTGCTCGTATCCTTGCTGTGTCTGTGTGGGAATCGGGCCTTTGGTTACAAGCTTTGCCATCTTTCAATACCGGTAGCCTATTAGATCCAACTGCATTTCGTCTAGCTGTTAGCTTGCGCTTGGGTGCCAGGTGCTATGAAGCCCATCGCTGCCATTGTGGTACTGCCGTCGACCAACTCGGTCACCATGGTCTCTCTTGCTCGAAAAGCGCGGGTCGTATTGGCCGCCACGCCTGCCTGAACGACATCATACGCCGGGCTTTTTCCACCGCCAATGTCCCAGCCATACTCGAACCGAGTGGTTTTGCGCGTGACGATGGCAAAAGACCTGACGGCATGACTGTTGTGCTTTGAAGTTGGGTCGGCCCTTAGTATGGGACGCAACTTGCGTCGATACTCTGGCACCATCACATCTTCCAGAGACACATAGTAGGGCCGGTGCAGCGGCTAATTCAGCTGAGCGACTCAAACGGCGCAAATATGCAACCCTCGGAAGTGGTTACATATTTGAGCCCTTTGGGGTTGAGAAATTGGGACCGTGGGGGCCGGGAGCTCACCTCATTTTCAAAAGCCTATCCGAGCGCTTGGTCGACGCGACGCGTGACCAAAATGCTGGCGTTTATTTGGCCCAACGCATAAGCATTGCCATTCAGCGTGGTAATGCCGCCGGCATGCTGGGTACGCTTCCGATTGGTAGTGGGCTTGAACATCTTGATTATCTATAGACTTACAGTGGTCAATAGATAATTCAGGTGTGCTTAGTGTAAGTAGTTAGTTAGGTTTGTAGTGTAGTGTATGTAGTTCTCATTGTATTTTAGTTTTGTTAATAAAGGCTCTGCCCAGATAAAAAAAAAAAAAAAAACAAACAAATAGAACATAAAAACTGAACAGACGGGATCCATTATTATTCTACAGCCAATCTAATTGTTCAATGGATCCCGACTGTTCAGTTGGTATGTTCCTTCACTGGAATATATTTTATTTTCTGCAATAGTATTAATTCAATAACATTTAAAAATCTTTTCAGTTTTTATAGTATGTAAGAACGTAGTTTGGGTAATTTTTTATGCAGTCGGGTTTTTTGAGTTTTAAAATTATGTTTAATTTTATTATATATATCGTCTGTACCACCAGCATTCCAATTTTTACTAGTACACAAGCAGTACTCGTTCACGAATATGACATAGGTATATGTGTGAATCTCCACGGTCATATTTGATGGAAGGGTTAAGCCAGAGGAAAAGTGTTTTCATGTCCATAGCTTATACACCATCTGATGGGGGTCATTAAAATGCTATGAACATGGCTAAGCTGTAAACCTAGTAAGTTACCACCCTCTTGTTAGCACTACTTAAACGGCACTTACTCAGAGCTATCATTGCGGCTTAGTTACGTACCTATGCCGTTTCTAATGGAAATAGTTTGTCTCGAATAAATTACGGTTAAAGGACAAATTGTCGATTCTAGAAGTGGATCTAAGTTATGTAAGAATATTGCTGTTTATTAACATGCGTCTAGTACGCAAAAACAATGGGGTGTTATAAGTTCGATGTGTGTTGTGTGTATCTGTCTAGCTTCGTAGCTCCCGAATGGATCAACCGATTTCGAATTTGTTTTTTTTTGTTGGTTGAAACATGAATTAGTTGGAAATATTATTAGCTACGTTTCATGAAAATCTATTTAAAATGGCAGCCGTTACAAAATGGCGGATATACATTTTTCATAGTTTATTTTTATTAAACTCTCTCAATATAGGGATGAAAAGAAAGAGCTAGACTAGTAAAATAATAGACACTGTGAATTATTTCTAATGAAAAATGGCCCCCACAGAAGATGTTTTTTTTTTAAATTAGTACGGCCGTTGTTCGCTTCTGTTTCGCGGACAAATATGTGATCATCATTATAATCAACCCATGTTACAATTTACTTCCTGGAAGTAAGCATTTTAATTTTCAAGCATTTAAGTGGATAAACATGGGTTGATCATAATTTACTTCCACCAGAAAGTGAGCATTTTCATCACATCACATTTTGTCCAGTTTTTGTCAATTACTTTACGCAGCTCGTCACTCCACCTGACTGCGGGGTGTCGTACACTACGTTTCTCATCTCTCGTTTACCTACTCGCCTACCCCAACGCAACGGTCATCGATTATTTTAGCTATACACATTCGGTAAACCGGTAAGTCTAGTGAGAGCACAGCTAAAATGTGGAACAGTTATCGTGTATGTGTGTCCCAATATATACAAGCTAGGTGTCTTAAAATGGGGGTGAACAGATATCGTTTAGGTAAGTGGCTTAATACTTGATACTGCGATTTGGGGTCAAAAGCAACTCCATATATCAGACATTACAGTTTTTAGGTTTGAATGTTATTGATTCCAGAGAAATAATAGTGCAAAGTGGAAATAATTCAAAGTAACAATGATAATCCAGATCGAGGCAGTGGTTTTGGATCCTCATGTTCAAACTTCTGTGTGCTTTTATAGGCAGGTGTGTTGCTCGTCATCATCATCATCATCAGCAGCAGCAAGACGTCCACTGCTAAGCATAGGCCTCCTTCCTAGATTTCCACAACGAACGCTCCTGTGCAACCTGCAATCACCGGTTTCCAGCGACCTTTGTAAGGTCATCTGTGTCGTCCACCACTGCGTCTTCCGGTTTGTGATCAAGTCGAGAATCTTTCTTGAGATCTTGAGACATGGTCTGCCCATTGCCATTTTCGCCTGCTTACTCTTTGAGCTATATCGGCTACTTTAGTTTTTTTGTGCAATGAGACTCGTCATCAGGTTTATGTATATACAAGTACAAACATGTCTTTTACGTCAGCGTACATAACATTTGACGACGCTATCGCTTCCTATCAGGCAAAGTCATGATCTAACACAGATTATAAATAAACACGAAAAACCCTACCCACTGATGGGAAAGTTTATAAAGATTAAAACGTACTAAACTCGGATCTTTTCATATCTAATTCATATTGTTTGTATTATTTCTTGTAAAAGTTCCAAGTTGTTGGCAAGAATTTGTTGAAGATTGAGCGGAATCTGCCGAAACAACAGGCATATTGAAAAAGGTCACGGGAGATGGGAGAAATGTCAATGAATTATTCACGCATCAAGATTGTGGAAAAATAAGACTCTGTAGGCGTTAAAAAGATGTACAGTTTTGTTCGAGGCTGAATTTTTGATGTTTAATGGTGATGTTTTAATGTTATCAGAATTATTTATATAGTAAATATTGGTGATTATTTCTACTATCTAGCCTGAAACTAAGCACTACTTGTAGTGTGGTAACCAGAAATATTTTTTTTACTTAAAAAAGTGTGTTCACTTTAAAATAAAACTCAGATACTCGAAGTTTGAACTTCGGAGCAAACAAAAATATGGTCGATGTAGGTACCTACGCAAATTTCAGTTTTTTTGTGATTTAAAAAAAAACTTCATTTCCGCCTCTCGAGAGCATCTCCGCCATTTTAATTTAAATTTGATTAAAACATCATCATCATCCCACCCTAGTCCACTGCTTGACATTGGCCTTTCCCATGATACACCATTCAGCATATTTTCGGCTTATGTTCTTCAACCACTTCCTGCAGCCTTACGTATATCACAACTCCATCAGGTTTCAGGACTTCCTACGCTACGTTTGTCCAATCGTAAAAAAAAACAAACTAAAAAAACTAAAAAAAAAAAAAACTAAAAAAACTAGGCCGACTTTAGAATATCTTCCTTTTCTAAAGTTTGCGAAAATTCCATCTCTCCTTTAAAAATTAGCATCAACCTTTCGCCAAACACAAAACCTTTCTTATCCCTACCCAAGAATCTGTAAGCCCGTATCTCTTTTCCCCCTAAATGACTGCGTGGAAGTAAAGCCATAAAACCGGTATATAGCGTTGTAAACTGGTACAGC
This sequence comes from Ectropis grisescens, assembly GCA_017562165.1. NCBI lineage: Eukaryota > Metazoa > Arthropoda > Insecta > Lepidoptera > Geometridae > Ectropis > Ectropis grisescens. The sequence continues at coordinate 22,393,367 of CM029785.1, forward strand.
CAATATACGCGACTCATCCCATGTTATGTACTGACATATTTTTATGCAAATTCCAGGAAATAATAACTCGGAAGATGGGAATTCCTTGGCAACGTCACTTTACTGTCATAAAATGCACATGCATAATAATGGGGTTTGTATATAAACAGGATGTTGGATGATATGAGCTGTTTGTAACTGAATAATGCCAAAAACAACATGAATCGAATGAATAGAAGTTGTATGCATGTATTTATAACTATATAAGTATTACTTCTTTCAGCCATCTGGCCGCCGTCTATGCTTAGTTTGGGGTCAGATAGTATTGTGTGTGAATTGTCCACCAATATTTATTTAATATAAGCGTAATGAGACTTCTTGTTTCTTCAAGACTTCAATGCTACAAATATGACTAGGTATTGGTTTGACTTTCGCAAACAATGCTGTGTTCCAGTTTGAAAATCAAAATTTCCACCGAAATAACAGGGCATGGAGATAAATCGTCTTATACCTATGTCTAGGTGACCTGCACTGTCCAGTGCTTCATAATGACTTGGAATCTTCATGTTCCGATAGTGTCCTGCGTGACTCTGTGCTTAAAGGCAGGCGTGTTGCTTACCACCAGGGCTATTTTTTGCTCGTATTTGTCACTTAGCACTTAACACACGTAGCGGTATATTCTAAAAAAAGAAAAAATATACTATAAGCCCACTACCAATCGGAAGCGAGCCCAGTATGGTGGCAATTTGACGTTACCAGTAACGTCAAAAATCAAGGTCAAGGTAAATGTAACGTTATGTAAACTCTATATTTAAAAAAGTGTATTTGCGATACGTAAATAATGATAAGCAAATTATTGTGATTTATATTTTCTATATGCCCACAATTCTGACATGTAAATTGTTTACGAAATAAATGTTTATGATTAGTGTAGTTCTCAAAATTTCGTTTTGTTAATGAATGTTGTCCGTGAAGCACCTGAGCTACTTAAAATACAATTTAAAAGGTGAGATAAAGCTCTAGAGTAAATTGCGTTGTCGAACTTCATCTTGTAATTAAACTTGAAGCAAAGTTTCGCTGCGGGCAATTCTTTGGGGGCATAAACAAATCCGCCGATACGAGGGTCCTGATTCGACCCTGATTCAATACCTCCAACTTTGTAAGGGTGCTTTCGGTTAGTTAAGGTATTTATGTTAACCTGATCTTGCTCCAAAGGAATTTGAGAAAACTAATATAAGTCGGAAAAGGTGTATAGGATGTAATTTCAAAATAATATGATTTTGACGTGACAACGTCTTATAAATTGGTTTGCCGGGTGACACTTCAAGAAACTGCGTTACGCTCCGCTCACGTTATGCGCTCACAACGAGAGCGAGTGAGAGGCACGCGTCCCTTCCACTCGGGCATGGTTAGCCCGCCTAAGAGCAAGAGAGACAGACATAAAAAGTGAAAGGCACGCGTCCCTTCCGTAATATTATTTTACCACTCAAAGTCGTTGTCACGTAAAACTTTCGCCCGTATACCGACTTTACAGGCAACCAATATTTTTTCAAGAAAAAAAAATCGGCTTCAGTTTATAATTTAACACAGACATCACAAAATTTCGCATTTTTTGTAAAATATACAAAAACGTCGCACAGATAGAGGAAAGCACATTTTAGTGTTCTGTTGATATTTCAAAAACAACCACACCGATTTCGACAAAATTTAAATGGTTATAACCTCTGAACTATGGATCACATGATGAACAAAAAAAAACATTGAAATCATTAAATTTGACCATAGACAAAACTATCTCGCAAACATATAACATACAAACACAAACAACTTAATTTGTATATTTTTTTTCATAAAACTCCTTATATACATACTCCTTATTTTTTAAGTCGTTTATAAATAGCAAATAAAATTTACTCGATGGATTTAAATGCATTATTATATACAGCCAAATTAATTAAATAAACCGCCTTTAACTGTTCCTGACGCAAAACTGTCACTAATAAAAAAAAACATTTATTTCATATATTTATGGGTAATATAAAATTAACAAATGAAATCAATCGTCACACAAAATTAAAATAAAAATGTCAAAATAAATGAAATCAGAATCTCAGTCGTCACATAAATGCTGGCGATATTACCTCGCTGAATGGCGATAATTAATATTTGTATCAAGTAGGACCCGGAGCTAGTCACCTCCAGTTTACAGAATTTTGTGGCCCAAAAATTTCATTAAATTCTAAGTTTCCAAATAAGAACACAGCTTAAGGTTATGCGGGTTAGCGAATGACAGACGCGTATGAATTTTTGAAATAAGTTATTTTTTAGCTATTTTCCTCAGATGCTTTCATTCCCTGTTCGAGGCGATAAAATGATGATGATAAACTCTTACTGCACTTGGATAAACTCAAAAGATTTGTATAGTAGGTAACTGGTAATAAGCATACAGTTCGCTTGACGGTAAGCGCTAGCGGTCGTATATAAAGATATGCAACATAAAATAAAGTACCTGGTTGACCGAGCTTTGCTTGGTTTTTTAAATGATATTTAGGCAGGTACGAATTACGTAGTGATGACTTACTTAGACCTACTAAAAGGCGCTAAGTATAAGATTTTCTCAGAAAAAAATAACAAAAAGAAAAGTACCACCAGGATTCGAACCGGGGCCTGTTGACTCCGAGGGCGAGCGAAAGAAAGAACAAAAAGAAAAGTAACCACCAGGATTCGAACCGAGGCCTGTTGACTCCGAGGGCGAGCATATTCCGTCTGAGCCATTTAGACTTAAAGAAAAGTGGCGAAATAAGTTATCGTATTCTAATAACATTGTATGCTCCCGAGATGGAGTCCCGCTGCGCTCAGGTACTCGATAAAGTCCCATCGCCACCGCGCTCACAAACAGTAAGCGAAATCTCTGTGCCGGTAACATCAGTGCCAGAGTCGAGCCCAGAACACCTGGCCGCAATAGATAGAGTCGAGAACTGGAAACAGTGTGGAATATCACCTCCAAAGGAGTTGACGATGGATGAGGAAACGGACAGTGTGTCAGAATCGTCTTTCCCGACCTCCGCCCGGTGCAAAAGGACCAGTATGCTAATCGCACACTGCTCTATCGAGATGGACAGCGCCACGAAAGTGGCAAATGACGCACTACTCCGGGGAAAGGACGCTCTCGAACAATCCACTAACCAAAGACGGGATTTAAAACAAACCGCGATCGAGAGTCTCCAGACGCTCTTCGAGATAGTCCTTTCCTTGGCCGAGTCCAGGCATCGACACATCGCCTCACTCGAACAGGAGCGGACTCGACACGCCGTGGAGCTGCTCTCGGTGGAAAGGGCCCACACTAAGTCAGTACAACAAATTCATTACGATCTTACAAAGGAGGTAGCTTTGGCCAGGGAAACACTATCCGAACTCCAGAAAGAGTTAAGAGTCATTAGAGACTGGCAGAGCTTTGAATCGAGAGAGCCCCACCAACAAATTAAAGCAACGGCCGAAGCGGTGAAGGACATCAGTGGTTTTCTTAAATCGCCTGCTCCAATTCGAAACGCCCCATTGACCTGACTCCACTGCAGAATGACTATCTTGGCCTAAAACCGGTATTGAAATTCTTCGGAGGCAGGTCGACGAGCTCGGAGGACTCAAACGCAGAAAGGACGAAAACCATCGAGGTCCTCCACCAAAACGCTGAAATGCTGAAAGAACTCGCCTCGACTCCACCACCTCCTACGCCCCCAAACTATTCGGATAAGCTAAGTATAATTGAAAACATGCTGACAAAACAAACAGCACCCCCATCCTCTGCCCCAATTAAAATAAACATCGACGAGCACGTGCTGCCTATTACAGAACGTCTAGAAGCTGTATCGTCAGAACTCCGGACAATGCGCCAGGAAAACTGACTCTTCCCCACCAGCCCTAAGCATCGAGGCCGAAATCTGCCAAGCGGAGACGGGCAAGCCACCAAAGCCTAACTACGCAAAAATGGCGGCTAATCCAATCGTGCCAAAACCGAACCACACTCTTATCGTGACAACAGCGAATCCCACATCCCCCACGACCGCCGAAAATTTAATAGACAGGATAGCGTTAGCTCTGGACACGAAGAAGACTGGAGCAAGAGTTGACCGAGTGCGAAAAGCTCGAAACAGGAAAGTCATCCTGAGTTGCAGCACAGAGGAAGACCTTGGTCTGGTCAGAAATCGTGTGCAGCAGGACAAGTCTTTAAAGGTGGAAACTGCGAAAGCGGGTAATTACCACTGATTATCATACGAGACGTCCTGTCTTATCACAAAGACAACGAAATAGTAGAAAACCTTTTGGCGCAGAATAAACATTTGCTACAGGGGTCAATTTGCAAGAAAGCGCGATCAGAGTGCGGTACAGGAAAAAAGCACGTAACCCTCATGAGTGCCATCCGGTGATCGAGGTCTCACCTCGCATTCACAGAGCGTTTTTGGATGCCGAAAAAGTCTACATAGGACTTCAGAGGAGACCAGTGGCAGACCACTCGCCCTTGGTGCAATGCTCGAAGTGTCTAGGTTTTGGTCACACAAAGGCGATCTGCCGGGAGAGGGATGAGTACTGCAGTCACTGCGGAAAACCCACTCTTGGACTCAATGCAAGGCAAGGAAAGAAGACCTGCCCCCAAATGCAAGAACTGCGCGACTGCTCATCCCAACAGACCCCAAAAAGAACTCGAACACAATGCGTTTAGTAGCGAGTGCCCTGAAAGGTTAAAATGAGATGGGATAGCGCGGTCTCGAATATCTTATTGATAAAGGCACTCATGAGGAACGTGGCTCAATCTCCCAAAGAGTAGGCGAACCAGGTATGCGTTTCATTCAAGCAAACCTGCAGCGCTCCCAGAATGCAACAGCAGAACTCCTGAAGGTCGCGAGAGAAAGGGGGGGGTTTCAATTGCCCTTGTTCAAGAACCCTATGTGGGAAACAAAGGCGTAATGAAACAATATCCTGGAACTCGTGTTATTCAGTGCAGTTTAAATAGGCAAAAACCAGTTAAGGCAGCCATAATAGTCTTCGGTGACAAACTGGAGGTAATCCATGACCCCCCAACTTGTTACCGAAACGGAAGCGGCTGTCCTGTTGGTCGGCACAGGCCTAAGACTGGGAGTTATTTCTGTCTACTTAGAAGGAGACCAAATAGTCGACCCCTACCTCAGCAGGATTAAAGCATTCAGTGAAAAACTAGCGACAAAAGACCTGATTGTTGCCGGTGACGTGAATGCGTGGTCCCACTGGTGGGGAAGTACATCCCAAAATGAGAGAGGAGAAGCCGTAAACTCTTTCTTCAACGAAATGGACTTATTTATTCTCAACTCTGGCGATACACCAACCTTCGAGATCGTTAGGGAAGGTAGACTTTGCACAAGCATAGTAGATGTAACAACGTGCAGCGAGTCTCTCCTGGGAAAAATCGAGGGATGGAATGTTGACAAAAGTATTACAACATCAGACCACAACGCAATTACCTTCACTTTGCGCCTAGTTAAAGCTCTCGAACAACAGAGACCAATAACAACACGCAAATACAACACCAAGAAGGCACAATGGTCAAACTTTATGTCACAGTTAAAATCCTCCCTTGTAGAAGGAAACATCTCGCCGGAGTCAGTGGAGAAATGTGAAAGTCCATTGGAACTCGAGTCGATGATTACGAGCTACACAGCTAATATACATGAAGCCTGCGAACAGACCATCCCACTGGTAAGCTCGCCGAAGGGAAATCCAACCCCCCCCCATGGTATACGAAAACGCTCGATAATCTGAAAAAGGAAGTTCTCAGAAGAAAGAGACGGATCAGGAATGCCGCCCCCCGACAGAGTTGAACTTGTAGTCGAACAGTATCAAATTGCTCGGCAAGACTACAAGTCAAAAGTCAAACAAGCTCAGACGGTAAGTTGGAAGGAGTTCTGCACGAATCAGGAGAAAGAAAGCATGTGGGACAAGATCTACAGAGTGATGAAACAAACTTCGACAAGACAGGAAGAAATACTCCTAAGAGACACCGAAGGTAACACTCTATCCCCGCAGCTATCTGCAGAACTACTTGCCAAAACTTTCTATCCCGACGACTCTGAGAGCACAGACCAACCTTGTCATACAGAGCTACGGGAGCGAACGACAGAAATGCCTATGGGCTTACCGGAAAATGACCCACCATTCACATCAGCGGAACTGGAATCAGTACTGAGAACTCTGAATCCGAAAAAAGCTCCCGGTACAGACGGGCTAACCGCTGATATCTGTGCAGCAGCCATACGTTGCGAATGGAAGGTTTTCTTGGCGATAGCAAACAAATGCTTGTCGCTGAAATACTTCCCAAGCAATGGAAAGAAGCGCACGTGGTCATACTACGCAAATCCGGTAAGACAGATTACACACATCCAAAATCATACCGCCCCATAGGTCTTCTGTCCGTTCTAGGAAAAATCGTCGAAAAGCTTCTGGTAAACCGTCTCCAATGGCATCTCCTCCCAACTATTAGTAGGAAACAGTACGGTTTCATGCCCCAGCGAGGCACTGAAGACGCCCTCTATGACCTGGTAGAGCACATCAAAAAAGGAGTAGACAGTAAAGATACCGTACTCTTAATCTCCCTGGATATAGAAGGCGCCTTCGACAATGCATGGTGGCCCACCCTCAAAAATCAATTAGCGAAGAAGAGGTGCCCAACAAACCTCTACGACATGGTAAACTCTTACCTTAGCGACCGTAAAATCAAGGTCAACTATGCAAGAGCAGTCTACGAGAAGGAAACAACCAAGGGATGCGTCCAAGGGTCCATCTGCGGACCGACCTTTTGAATGTGATCCTAGACTCGTTACTGCGAATGCTAGAAGCAGAGGGAGTGTACTGTCAAGCGTTCGCAGACGACGTCGTTCTCGTGTTTACAGGCAACTCGAATATCATCGAACAGCAGGCGAGCAGGGCGCTGAGCATGACAGTGCAATGGGGTAACACTAACAAACTCAACTTTGCAGCGCATAAAACCAACGCGATGCTTTTCACAAAAAGTTGAAATACGAAACTCCAAACATAGTCATGTCCGGCGTCCGGCTAAATCTGGTCGAGGAAGTTAAACTGCTAGGCCTACTGATCGACCGCCGGCTCAACTTTAAAGCACATGTGACCGCCCAATGTAAAAAAGTGGCGAACATTTATAGACAGCTCGCATGTGCAGCGAAGGTGAACTGGGGATTAAATGGCGAAATCACGAGAACTATCTACGTCGCGGTGGTGGAACCTATCATCATGTATGCCTCAAGTGTATGGGCGCAAGCGGCAGACTTCGAGGAAAACAAGTCTCAGTTGAACGCTATCCAAAGAGGTTTTGCCCAGAAAATCTGTAAGTCGTACCGTACTGTTTCTCTGAAAGCATCACTTGCCCTTTCCGGCCTGCTCCCCCTGGATCTGAGAATACAGGAAGCGGCAAATTTGTACAGAGTAAAAAGAACCTCTCCCAAGACTACCTCCCACCAGAAGTGGAGCTCGAACAGAATGTTAACTGCCTAGACCAACCCCATCCGTCCACGCAGTTATCCGTAGAGTACGAGCTCCTAGAAGACACCTCCAATCTTCCACAAGGGCCTCAAATTTATACTGATGGCAGTAAAATTTAAGGTAAAGTTGGAGCTGCTCTAACATGGTGGGAGAATGGCAGAGAGGTCAAGAACTCGACCTTCAAGCTCCACCCGAATGCACAGTCTTTCAATCGGAACTTTATGCTCTTTACCGGGCAACTCAAATGGCGTTAAAGAGCAAGGACCCAGAAGTCAATGTCCTGAGTGACTCCCGATCTTCACTCGAACTGCTAAGTAACCCAAAAACGAGCCACCCCTTGGTTAAGTGCGTAAAGGAAAACATTGAACAGATAAATGTTGAAGGGAGATCTCTTCGTCTTTTCTGGGTGAGAGCGCATGTTGGCACCGTCGGCAATGAAAGAGCCGACGAATTGGCCAAATCGGCGGCACTCACGGAGTCACCCAGGGACTACGAGGGATCCCCTTGTCCTACGTCAAAAGGAAAATCCGCGAAGAATCGGTCAAGAAATGGCAGGATCGATATGAGACCTCGGACACCGGAAAAGTCACCCATACGTTCCTCCCTGATATAGCAAACGCATATCGAGTGATGAGAACCACGAAACTGACTCCCTTCCAGGTACAAGCGTTGACGGGACACGGAGGAATAGCAGATTACCTGTACAGATTTAAGCTCAAGAGCAGTCCGGCATGCGAGTGTGACCCCGACCAACCCGAAACGATCTGGCACGTGCTAGTCGATTGTCCCCGATTCATGGTCGCAAGACATGAGCTCGAATCTATGATCGACAGAAGACTGGTTGTCTCGGATCTCCACAACATCTTAGTAGATCCAGATAACAGAACACGGCTCCTGTCCTTCATGGAGAGCTCATTCCGCATAGCGGCCATGAGAAACTCCACTAAATCAAATACGCGCCCCCATCACCACCACACTCTGCCCCGCTGTCTGTGGACGCCGCGCGGCATGCGGTTCCCACCCAACATAACTCCTCGAAGAGCATCTCCGTCAAACAACTACTGGAGAACGCAGACCGAGGAGAAGCAGGGATCCGTATCCGCGGAGTGGCTCTCTTCATGGACAGCAACAAAGAAAGATTCGGAATAGGCTTTTGCTTCGCTTGGGAACGGAAACGAGCCCGTTTGTCGCCTGGATTGTCTCGCCTGCTCAATGGGAGTACCGCAAAAGTCACGATGAAGCGGAAAACCTACGACGCCATGCCGGTGTGCGAGTTAGACGGCCACCGATTTCGGTTGGTGCGATCGAAGAACAAAACGATTGCACTAATAGAGTACTCGGAAGGTCGGACGCCTTTCACACAGGCAAGTGCGCTGCTCGCACATCTGAGCAGAAATGCAGGTGAAACACCCCGGGTGATAAGCGTGGATGCGATGGCAATCGAATATTCAAGAGCGAGAGTCGCAGACCGGCTGGGTTGCATTGAGGCCTCTAAACATCATGAGGTTGTCGTATACGAAGACAGGGGGAAAATCTGAGCTTCCTCAGAACCCCTTCGCACGACCAAACAAATGCAACTGACAGCTGGGGACATCCTGTTCCTAGTTCGACCATCCAAACCGGCTCCGAAAGAGTACAGCAGAGGGCAGCCGCGGAAAAAGCCTCAGCCAATCTAACTGGCAGCCGAGGCACCAACACGGCGTTCGTGACTGCTTTCAACGCAGCGGCAAGGAGCGTACTCCGAATCACATCCCATTCATCACCCCCTCGACGTCAAAGACCCCAAAGCAGCTTCACAGCAACAAACAGCCCGAACGAGAGCCGACATGGGACAGGTTGAACCGCCCCGCTATGTCACGGCTTCGGAGCCGCGGAGCCATGCACGTAACGCCTTCATCGAATTCATAGCCACACTGAGCGCGACACGACAAGTCAACCTCAAGACCTGCGAAAACATCATGCAGTCCTATAGGCTAGGAAGTGAAAGCCTTTTAAAGGCGAAACTCGAGGAGGCCGAAGCAGCCATTTACAATAATGTCACATCCCGGGTCATCAAGGGAACCATGACAGGACAGTATATGGCAGCTTACAGTGCTGAAAATGGCTTCGTGACACTGAACGAGAGAGAGACAGAGCGCGCGGGAGTGCCTGTTTATGCGACACCACCAAACGACCCAATTGTAGTTACTGCCCGATGCACCAAGATTATGCTGGACGATAAGATCCTAGAGATGGCCAAGACCATCGAAGGGAACGGAAACGTCAAAGCAGATTGGGAAAATTGGGAGGTACCGAGAATACAGTGGGTCAACGGAGTTCCAGGATGTGGAAAAACAACATGGGTGATTAGACACTTCGACGTGGACAAGGACGCCATCATTACTACAACAACTGAGGCAGCAAAAGATCTAAGAGAAAAGCTATCGCACCGAATCGGAAAACTGGTCAAAACCAGAGTGCGAACCATAGCTTCTGCTCTGGTAAATGGTTTCGGTAGAGAAAGTTTCAGCCGCCTCATGGTGGACGAAGCTCTCATGAACCATTTTGGAGCCATTGTGATGGCTTCAAGGCTGTCTGGTGTTGGCGAAATTGTCCTCATTGGAGACGTCAATCAGTTGCCTTATATCGACAGGGAAAATCTCTTCGAAATGAGGTATCATCGCCCGAACCTGGTAACAAAGATCAGCCAGGAGTTGCTCTGCACATCGAAACCCAATGGACGTCGCATATGCACTGAGGGAAATATACTCCGGTATGTACTCCTCAGCGTCCCGTATAAAGTCCCTAGAGCAGAGAAGATATAAGGGAGCGCAAATACCCAACACCCAACCAAACACCCTCTTCTTAGTTCACACTCAAGAGGAGAAGGAGACCCTGACAAACCAGGGTTATGGGTCAGGCACCGGGTCACGCATCCTTACCATCCATGAAGCTCAGGGACTAACATACGAGTCGGTAATCGTAATCAAAACCAAGGCAAACATGAAGCTGCACGAGAGCGTGCCCCATGCGGTAGTTGCAATCTCACGGCACACGGGGACCTTCACATACTACGCTGACGACACCGACGACGCCATCGGTCGGTTCGTGCGGCGAGCGTGGGCTGCATCATCGAAGACCATCCGCGATTTCAACCTACAGATGGCCATCAGGGACAGAAATGCGGCCGTTGTGGAGGCTCTGGGCCGGGAGGAGGCAGCTTAGGCAAATGGCAAAAGGCAATTAGGCAAACACTCGATGTCGAGTCGATTACTAGCGGAATCCCAACTGGTAGTGATCGGCTCTACAGACGAGCACTAGAATTAGATTTTAAATGTACCCAAATCCCTTCTATTTTCCTCTTCTCCTTATCCAAGAAATGTGTAAAAAAAAAAATTATTGTAATGACAAAGATCACGGACCCCGGAGTCTGTGGAGTGGATAATTTAAATAAAAATAAAAAAAAAAAAAAAAAAAAAAACATTGTAGGAGTTTTTCATTGTCTAAAAACGCGCATAAAATGGTGTTTTTTAAAAATAAAACTTAGCTAGATCGATTTATCGTCCCCGAAACTGCCTGTATACATAATTTCATGAAAATCGTTAGAGCCGTTTCCGAGATTCAGATTCTATATATATATATATACTTTTATATATGTATAAGATTAGCTCGTTTAAAGGTATAAGATATGGTGAAAGTCTAGCCACCCAGGAAAGTTGTCCAAAGATACTCTTCCTCGTCAAAGTTTATACCTGTGACATGACATTTTTTACCAATCTACTGTAGTGATTTTAACGAATGCGTACTTGACATTCTTGCGCCTGAGATTTTTACCTGTCTTTATCTTGGTTTAGATCTTTATTCGTTCTTCAGCTAGTACACATAAAACTCCCCCTGAATAAAGTGCGAAGTACTTATGAAGCAGAAGGCGTGGCGTTCCTAACTTCCTCAGACCGGCGAAGTTGCGTCATTGTTCCAGTTCTTCCCGTCTACAGTTAATGCGATTAACGTCTTTATAGAAACTTTTCAATAAGATGATTGCAAGAACATTGACATAAGAAAATAATTATAATTATAACTTGTAGTGCGCTAAAGGTCTCCTCGTCAATTTTAGGTTTACTGTTTGCAGAGTACGTTTGGGGAGTTATCACAATTTTGCCGGTAATTCTACCGCCAATCAGGAAATGTAAAATTCTTGCCTTGTCGCTCTTGTTGAAGTGTCATACTTTTGTCGCGGCGCATCACTATTTTGACTCGCCATCCAAATATCACACTTCTAACTTTAACGGGATAAACCAAAGAGGTTACATCATATACTACGTATAGAGTTGGGAGTTGGCACAAGCGCTTTTCATCGAAAGCACGGGTAGCATATTTCTTGCCTTGTCACTCTTGTGGAAGTGTCATACTTTTGTCGCAGCACATCACTATTTTGCCATAGAAAGTATGCACATCATCAGCTTACGATTGACACAAAGGAACCGTGCGGAAAATCTAACTCTATACGTAGTATATGTAAACTCTTTGGTACACATACAAAGGTATGTTTTTGTTTAAAATTAATGTGTAAATTGTACATAATATGTATAAAGAACTTTGACTTTGATATTTGCAATATCATGAGATTTATTAAAGTAATATTCCTTTTGATAAAATGGTGAGAATACATTGTTACTATGCGCTTGGACACGCAAAATCAACAACGTGAAGTTAGTAATAGCCTATTTAAATAGCATGCATACATTCACACATATGCACACAACGCCAACTTCATAATGGACGGCACTGCATCCCACGATACAGGTAATCACCTACCTGTATCGGGGGATGCCACTATACCAATAACCTAGTGTGGGAGACAGAGTTTCCAAAAGTGAAGTCACTCTTTTACTCATACACATCACTACTAACCTTTTAACAAGAACTAAAATTAAAAATTTTGATTAACCCCCGACTATCTCGGATCTCGGGTAATCTGTATAACGTTCTACTAGTCAAGCCCTTTCATTTGATACCCATATTAAGGGAGATGTGAAAAAAGAAATGTATTTCGCCATTTTGTGGTAGCCATCTTGGATTTGAAATTTGTCATAGTGCTAAGTACTCTACTAGTCAAGCCCTTTCATTTGATACCCATATTGAGGTAATAGTGAAATAGAAATACAATTCGGCATTTTGTGGTGGCGGCCATCTTGGATTTGAAATTTGTTAAAGTTTATAGTATTCTACTAGTCAAGCCCTTTCATTTGATACCCATATTGAGGTAGGTTATAAAGAAATATTTTGTCTGCCATTTTGTGGAGGCGGCCATTTTGAATCGATATTAACCAAACATAGCTAAGAACATCCGCACGGATATTAACATTCAATTTAAAAAAATCGCATCGAAATCGGCCCATCCGTTTGAGCTCTACGGTGCCACAGACAGACACACAGATAGATTGACAGACAGACAAACAAACATCGACGTCAAACTTATAGCACCCCTTTGTTTGGTCGGGGGTTAAAAATTAAGATTTCACAAAATATGTTTTAAGTGTACATTAAATTTAATTTCATTTCATTTCATTGTAACTCGCTTCAGGTTAATCCCTCTTGTGTTGAAGATACTATCAGAGGCCCCAGCTAAAAAATGTCTTACTGTAACATTGCTATCTCTTTTCTTTTCGCTTGTAATGACAGAGACAGCAATAAATCCAAAACCGATTTAGTTAGGCGGTAGACGACCTGTTCTATAGCTGAAGTTAAACTTCTTAGGAATAACGAGAAGTATTAACTTCTAGCGTGCGTACTGCGTACATAGTAAGTAAGTACATAAACACACACACTTCACTTCGCACCGCGAACGCCATTCCATGTAATCGAAACTGATATGGTCCCTGCGATACAGGTCTCACCTAGTGCAGGGGCTATAAGCGCTTAATTCACCTATGTAATTATTATGGCAAATAAAACATTTTGTATTTTTGATACAATAATTTGATAATGATAAGCAAATTATTGTATCGCAGTGATCAGACGTACCTTTTCACGGTAAAAATACGCAAAAATATTGGTATAGGAAATGTACCCAAATTCACAAACAATTTAGAGTGAATTTCGTATACGCAGAACAAGGAAATTCCCTTCCCACCAAATAATTAGAATCGAAATAACGTCCCATTGTTCCCAATACGAAATTCCACGTCATGACGTCACACGCAATTTCACAGTCCTACAAAACAAAAACACATCGCGCGGAATCCATCAATGGTACAGTTTTATGACAGTGGCTCAATTCGGAACAAACCCATTCAGGCGGATTTTAAGACGAATGATAACAGAATCGAGCGTTTGTCGTTTCGCTTTACGTAGGTTTAAGCCCCCTACACACGAACCCTAAAATCAGAGGAAATTACGTAAAACTAGTGGGGAGGACCCAACACCGCACCATAGATTTATGGTTACCAATCATATGGTGCGATGTAGGCTACTCCCCACTACTTTTACGTCATTTCCTCTGATTTTAGGACTCGTGTGTGGAGCGTTTTAGGGTTCTTTCATACTGTACAGATCTAGACAGTGTTACAGAAAATGAAGTTTAGATGATGTAGTTTGCGTTAAAATTATGTAATAAACGTTTATTGATTTTTCCATCACTTACATTTATCTCGTATTTTATGTGTCTAAAACTAGGGTGAGTGCGTGTTTCTCTCTGTGTTTGTATGTCTTCTAATGTGTGTGTTATGATTGTTTGAGTGTGTGTGTGTTGTTTATAGCTACTAGGTTTGCATTTGACTGTCATCTTATGTATTGTTCACTTACACTGCGGTACATAATAGAGCCAGCTAACCTGGTACCGATTCACCCTAAGGCAACGCATTTGTGGGTCTGTCTTGTGGGTGGATCTTGGTTTGACCAAAGTTTAGATGTTGTGGAGTAAATTCTCTTCATCGAGTTTCTGGCACAACAGAATTATTTATGCTACACAATAAGTGGGTGTCGTGAGTACGGAAGAGTCGGGTTTCGGAAGTAGATGGGATCCTGCCATAAGTAAACGTGTGCATCCTAGAGTGAATTTAAAAAAACCTGTTGGAATGGCTAGTGATGGGTTTTGTGGTGACAACAGTGTGGGTTGGTGAACGACGCGTTTTTTTAAACTTTTATACTAAATTTACTCTTGACTATCACGCCTAATGGTAAATGTAGAAGCGGTGAACGATGGAGCGTGTTTACCAAGAAAAAACCAATACATTTTTTTTAGCATAGAGTGACGAGACGAGCATGATATGTGCCTGATGGTAAGCAACATACCTGCCCCATAACAGCACAGTGACTCGCAGCTATTGGAACATGAAGAGTCCAAATCATTACTTAGTACCGCACTGCGCTCGTCACCCGAAGATATAAGGTGTTTTATCTCTTATCCTTGTAATTTATCTGGAAACATTGCCCTGCTAACCTGCTGCTCGTCTAAAATAAAATTGAACAGCGTGGAAGATAATGACCCTGACTCTCTCCTTGTGAGACTAGGCCCCGAGTCCCAGCTTTGAAAACATTTAGTGACCTTCTTATGACTACGATGGAAACTTTGTCGACAATGTTACTATGGCTATGTAAAAGCATGTATTTCATTTTTAAATTAAGTGCAACAAAGATAGTTAATCTATCTATGGTTCTATAGTTTATGATTAATGAGATTGAAGTTTCTAAATAATTATAACAACAAAATAAGATTAATAATGAATAAATATTGTTGGACATGTTTCACACAACGCCATTAAGCACTAAACCAAGCAAAGCTTGTCCTATGCCAGATGGCTGCTGCTGATATTATTACGTCTTGTTATTCCGGTTGTTCGCATCTTGCTAACGGCGAGTACTTGCACAGATATAACCTAGTAGCCAGGATCATCTACCAGCAACTTGCTCTTCGACACGGCCTTGTCGAGTCCGAGGTGCCTTACTATAAGTACGCACCTCTGCCAGTTCTCGAGAATGGTCGTGCATTGCTCTACTTGGACCGGTCTATCATCACGGACAAGACTATTGTCACCAATAAGCCTGACATCGTGCGCGTAGACCGGTCTCAGCCCCGGGCTGTGATCGTCGATATCACCGTACCACATGACGAGAACCTCGTGCAAGCCGAGAAGAACAAGCTTAGCAAGTATCTTGACTTAGCTCATGAGTTTACTGCCCTGTGGGGTGTTGATTCGACGATCATAGTCCCAATAGTCGTGTCGGTAAACGGCCTTGTAGAGAAAAGTCTCGACCAACATCTCAAGAGACTTTCGCTAGACGGTTGGATTAAGGGTCAGATGCAGAAGGCGGTCATCCTCGACACAGCGCGCATCGTCAGGAGGTTCCTCAGTCTGGAGCCCTAACCACCCGTAGCTTGGGCCCTGCTGGCGGCACCCTAGTTTTAATTTTTTTTATAATCTTTATATTTTTATAACTATTGTAAAAAACTTTAAAATTAAGAACTTTTAAAATTTTAAGATTGATTATTGTATTATTATACGTGTTAAAATTTGTAAGAATGTAAGTTAGTCTTTCGCGTAAAAACTACTGAAGGGATTTGGACGACATTTGGTAAATCGATGGATTATGGCCTGATAACACAAAGGCTGCTTTCATCAATTATAGAGATTAAGAACTACGTGATTGAAACTAGTACTTGTATAATTGTTAACAAATAATAAAAAATTGGTGGCCATTTCTCACACAACGCCATTTAGCCCTAAAGTACTGCAATTCTTGTACTATGGGACCCAGATAGCTGCTACAATGCTTACCTATATAATTGGAAATTTATAGAAACGAACCACCCAGACACAGAACAATGACTGGTCTAATCTAGCTACACAAATAAGGAATTTACAACTCGTTTCCGAATAAGAGAGGGGTTAATGTAAAAGTGTCCCTTCCCCCTCCACATTTGGCGACGCAGACTCCGCGTAGATTCCCCGCGATTTATCTCGAGCCAATAAACTTGCAGATAGGCTTTTTTACACCGACCCAATTTACTAGAAACAAAAACGTAGTTCCGTATCGGGTGTCGCCTATCAATTTCTTTGAGGTTAGAACTCACGAGGTCTATTATGTAACCAAAAATGTGTGTACCAAGCATACATACGATCTAGTTAAAATTCTATATGTTACAAACTGTGTTTTGATTGCTACATAGATATTCTTTATTATTCAGATCAAAATAAAAGGAAATACACGTACCGTATCAGTGAAATCCATTTTTATCAGGTAACCTTCGGGTAGACATAATATTTTTTATATTTTCATTTAGTGGGGTGTGCAATAGGCATGATGACTAAAACAAAAAACTAATTTGGCCGTCAGGTTAACTATGGAAAAATATGGGACGTATTTTTGTTTTAACAAATTCTACATTACAACTGACTGATATACAGATTATATGTATACGTTTACAACGCTGAACTTATAAATGTTTAATTATTATCAATAAAAAAAGTTGACAAATGAATTCTAAATGACAACACAATAAAAAAGCTGACAAATGTGAAAAATTTCTGGTTGTTACACTTGCTTGATTAAATATTTAAACTCGTCAATCCAAATTAAGCTGTATTATCAAGAAATAGAATTGTTTTTAATATATCGAGATTTTAAAAAAAATCTTAATTTCTAAGCTTTTAAGTACGCATGGTACGTACAGATTAACTACACATAAATTTTCACTACTATCGGCAGCACAGATTTCTAAAACAAAAGGCAGATGGAACGTGCAGAACACAGATCCTTAGGTCCGGAAAGCAAATATTAAACGCCAAAGCAAATACAAACTCCAGTCAGTACGAAACTGACTTCCGTCTCGTACGGGAGTCCCGTGTGATTTTATGTTTTGTTTAAGATTATGCCGTCTTGTGTCATCAAACATTGCAAACATTGTTCCCAAAAATAAAAAAAGGAAATTTCATAGGAAAGTTTGAATATTTTTACTGGTATTTATTAAATTTAGACGATTTTATTTCGATTGATGAATAGAAACGCAACACCTCAACGAAAATAGGTCAGTGTTGCTATACTAAATTAAAATTATTTTCCCTGAAGTTAAGGTAAAATATAGATTCTAATTTTGTTTTGAAGATACTCGTAGAGCAAATTATTGATGAACATTGTATAATTCAATTTTAAGCGCTATTTTTATAATCGTTTTTATTTATTTTTGTGAATTGATGCCAAGAACATATCCTCGCCGTTACTAGGGTTAATAAAAATACTGATAGTGTTGATTAAAACTATAGTTATGAAACGAATAGCTAAGAACAAATCCTCGCCGTTATAAAACGACTCGTCTATGACCTGTGGATTCTAACTTGATCTGTGCAGTGCTGTTAGCATATATATTTGTAATAATACGAACATATTTCTTTCTTACTCCTTGTTGAATTAGAGCCTCCCAGAGCAGATTGTGTTTGATTGAGTCGAAAGCATTATTGCAGTCGACAAATGCAATGTATAGGTCTTTCCCATACTCTTGAGATTTTTCTATTAACTGTTTTAATGCATGCATATGATCAATAGTTGAAAACCCTGCTCTAAAACCAGCTTGTTCAATAGGCTGTACTTAATCTATAGGTAGTCCTTGATATTCTATTTAGGATCAGCTTTGTAAAAATTTTGTAAATGTTTGACATGAGGCTAATAGGTCTATAATTTTCAATTACGTTTCTGTCTCTTTTTTTGTGGAGCAAGTTATTAACAAGAAATCCTTGCATTATATATTATCGGTAAAATAATAAATTATTTTAAAATAATGTTTTATGCGTTTATTATACGTGAAAATTTCCAAAGCTTAACAACACATATTAAGGCACATATTGGTGGGATGCAAGGTGCTCCTTAATGGGGGGTCATTACTCACGGCGCCATGACAGAGTACTTGAAATCATACGTGAAGCCATGAGCCTTTCAGTAGCTAGAGCCCAAAAAGGATTGACGACAAACAAAAGACAAATTAACTTTGTAAAAGAAGGCTCAACATGAAACTCCAGGAACAAGCCTTACTCAATCCTGGGTACAGCACCTGATTGGACTATTTTAATGGACACGTATGAAAAGCACTACAAAATCCCAGAGGATGTGGGTGTTTCGTCATCCAGACCGGACATTTTCGTTTTTTTCTAGAGCTACAAAACGCAGAGTCCTTGTAGAACTTACCGTACCGTGGGAAACTAATATACCTAAAGACCACGCGATGAAACAAAATAAGTATTACGACCTCCTAAACGAATTAACAAAAAACGGCTATGTAGTTAGTTTATACGCTGTAGAAGTGGGAGCGAGAGGTATACCAGCAAAATCTCTCTATAACCTGCTGAAAGACCTTGGCTTATCCAGAAGTGCAGTAAGTTCTACACTAGAACGAGTATCTAAAGCTGCACTAGTAGGCTCATATCAGATTTGGCTGGGCAGGGAAAGAAAGACGAGTAGTGAAGGTGAGTGTTGATGTACGTCAGAAAGGGGCCCCTTAAACCTACGCCCGAGTCACAAGTCTCGGGGTCTACTCGGGTTTTTCTCTCTCTGCCACACGATGGACCCGGCACCCGCACGGTGAATCCATGGAATGCTAAGAAAATCGTCTCAAAAAAAATAGTGGGACTTTTTTCTTACGACTGGGAACATTACACGCACACCAACGTGAGTAATTTGACAACGTCTGTGAGAGCTGTCACGCATACATAACTAATGACTGGCCTCACAGTGTTGTTCACGAAGGTTTCATCTGTTTAGAAATCTGTGATCGGCAGTTCCTATGATTACCATTTTTGTTTTGTTTTGGCCCGCTGTCTCGAGCCAATCAGGTTCCAAAAAAAAAGATTAAACAAATCTACCCGTTTGCTTTTATTCCGTTTTTTGTGCTAAGTGCGATTGAACCTCAGCATTTTCCCGGGATTTTTACAGCTCGCCCTCATTGTTCGTTTCCTTCGTTTATTGCGTCAGCTGATCTGATTGGGGCTTATTCTGAAACTTACCCCCCGTATTCCGTATGCACATCTAGCATGCTCATTAGCCTTTTTTTTTGAGAATCTTTTAGTTTCGTGACGTTTCACTATTTTTATAGCGTCATTTTATAAACCACGCCCAAAAGTGACGTCATCAGTTTTGTGCCTGAGAAGATATTCGTCAAGCTTGAGAACGTTTTTCAATAGTAATATTGGGGATTAATTGTCTATGTAAAGTCTATACCACAGATTAAGTACTTAATCAGTGGTCTATACCATAACGTGGAGGTTAGGCATCAATGAGCCTACTATATATTTACTAAAAAGTATTTACCTTAACTTATTTGAAACATTCTTTTAGAAATCTTTACAATAACTATAAAGTATCAAATAACGATAAAATATTTAGCTTTGATTCGAATATCAACGTACAAAGTTCTTATGTTGCAATTTCGTGTAACTTTCAATGAAATTTTTGTACGTTTTTGTTTATACACGTACATTAATATAGTCGTAGAATTTATTTAGTAACTAAAGTTTTCATTTCATGAAAACAATTTTATATGATCAAAGTGAAATGCTTACGTATACTATAGAGCTCCTGAAACGGCACTCCTAAAAGGCTCGGAGAGCTGTTTAGTTTCATCCTCTCTACCGGGAGAACTCCTAAGGCGTAGAAGCATAGTCGTTGTTTTCTTTAAAAGGGTGATAAAACCCTTTTGAAGAACTATCGACCAATATTCCATCTGAGCTATATCTATAAGTTCTATAAGTTGTTTTCAAGGATCATCACGAATCGTCTCGTTCGAAAACTCTACGCATTTCAACCACCGAAACAGTCCGGGTTTAGCAATAGGTACTATAGACCACATCTACACTGTATGGCAGATTGTACAGAAGACCAAAGAGTACAATCGGCCCCTTTGCTTGGGTTTGAAAAATTCAGTTGGGCTGAGCAGCGTTTGAAAAATTACGTAGGGCTTCTTGTCACCCATCCTACAAAACTTGAACATCAAAGTTTTAAATTAGTGTGTTCTACCGGTCCTGACCTACGGTGCTGAAACTTGGACACATACAGTAAAGACCGTTCTCAAGTTTATGGTAGCACAGCGTGCGAGAACGAGCTACGCTCGTGGTACATGGCGTACAAACGAAGTATATCTCTGAGAGGTCATTTACAAAACGAAATACTTGTAAGAGGAGTAAAGCTATCGACATAGCTTAACGTATAGGTATGTATTAGCAAGGTGAAGTATCAGTGGTCTGGTCAATGGTCATATCTGTCTGCGCAGTGAATGATTTGTTATAGGAGAGGTTAGAGTGAGTAGAAGAAGGAAACTTAAGTTTAAGGGTGCGAGTGGAGCGAAGGGGACAGGATTTAGGTTCAATGAAATTAAACCGCTCCTTCAGGTAAAAAGGAGTGGTAGGATTGAAAAGGATCTTGTACAGTAAGGAGAGGATGTGAGCATTACGGCGAAGGCGGATTGATAACCACTTCATTAATTCTACGCGATCAAATTTGCGTAAACCAAATATGAACCGAATGAAAAGTTTTGCAAACGTTCAAGCTTGTCCAATTATTATTAAATTATCAAATATAGCATATTATAGTCGGGTCATTTTAAAGGTAACATTTGACGTTTGTCATTTATGTCGTCATAGTGAGGTGACCTGGCTAAAACCTCGATTAAAGTGAAATGAATCGATACGGACTTGAAACACCAATATGTGAATTTTAAAATCATCCGGCAAACCCCTGCCCCATACCCGCCGCTACAAGGTTACGTTGTCGAATTTTGATGAATTGTCAAATGTTACCTATTAAAATGCCCCGACTATAGAATAAAACATATATATTATTAAAACATTAAAAATAACGAATTCAAATAAAAACCAGCTTATAACTGTTTGAATTTATATATAATTAAAAAAATCCTACTGCAAAAAATCAACGAATAAAAAAACATTATGTAATAGGGACAATATACTATCTAAGGACAATTGTGTGACTGAGACGTATCTAACGAAATCCATCGTTTGAAAGATACGTGGGATAAAGCCTATAAGATACGCGCAAAAACATAATCCTTCTTTCAGTCGGATAAAAATAACAATAATAAGAACGATAATTTGGTATTTGTGAAAATGGTAACAAGCACGGCACTGAAAAACTAATATTTTCTTGAATAACTAGGATAAGTCTAGCTTAAACTAATCACACTTCTTTTAACATTTGCATTTTAAAATATTCCAATAGCCGGCACCAATTTTTGGGTAGGTATTAGAGGTCAACTAAAAACTTGTCCAATAACTTATTGTGTGGGATAATGCCTTTACGCATCCTACATAATGAAGGAACACGGCAGATGTGACGGAGTTGACACCAAATGCACAAACACAAAAAAATAGAACAGCATATCCACCCAAATGACTAATATACTTATATTATATCAATTATAAAACAAACATGTATATGTCTACGCACACGCGCACCCACAGACGCAAACACACGTAACTTCAATGTTTAAATAACTTGCAGTGCCCGCGGTTTTTCCCACGTAGCCACGTTCCCGTACCCATAAATTTTCCGGGATAAAAAATATCACCCTTGTGTGTGTTGTATTCATCCAGACTATAATCTGTATTCTAAATTTCAACCCAATCCGTTCATAAGATACCGACGAGTTTATTGACCAACAAGCGTCCGAACATTCAAACATTGACATTTACAATATATAAACGAATAATTAATTATCAATTTATTGTAAGTCGTTTTAATCCGTGAACCGTAACTATACTTTTCAATATAAATTTTCATGTATGCATAGACCTCAGTTGCAACAGAAGCTTGGTGACACAGCTTATTGGTTATGTGGTCTGGTATAAAAAGATAACTCATCATCTTATCATCATAATCAGCTTACATTCGTCTACTGCTGGATATAAGCCTCTACAATTATACTCCACTCAGTCGTCTACTGCTGGACATAAGCCTCTACGATTATATTCCACTCAGCCCGATCCTCAGGTTTACGTTTCCAACCGCTACAAGCCGCCTTTCGTAAATCGTCACGCCATCATAACATTTACAATTTAAAAATACCTCGTAATAAATTCTGAACGGACTAGAGCACCTCTCACGGTATCATGAGTTATTGCAACCGGAGGGTTTACTTGCCTTACTAGCTGTTGGGGTATTAGAACTTCGTGTGTTTGGATAGCTACGTTGTGCAACACAACACATGCAACAATAATGTTGCATGTGTTGGGAAGTGAATTTTGTAATTTTCTGTTCAGACAGGCAAATCGTCTTTTGAGTACACCGTTTACCCTTTCAATGACATTACGGGTTAACACGTGGGCCTGGTTATACGACTGTTCAGCTGTTGTTTGTGCATTTAAAATTGGAGTAAATAAAAATGTATGCTGAGCATATCCACTGTCTCCTACTAAAATCCCTTTTCCAACCAAGTCTCCTTCTTCGAAACGGAGATTGCATCTGCTATTGGAAAATATCCTGGAGTCATGGACAGACCCTGGCCATCGTGATACAACATCGTAAATAGTCAAATCTGGCTCACACACTAATTGCACGTTAATGCTGAACCATCCTTTTCTATTCCGATATATCTCTCCATTCCGTCTATCGGGATTTTTTATCGGAATATGTGTGCAATCAATAGCTCCTATAACACCGGGAAACTTGGTTTTCCGAAAAAAAATATTTTTGTTTTCCTCCATTTCCTGTTCAGTAGGAAATTTCACAAATTTCGCATGATTTAATGCTATTGTTTTAGAGAGGCGTGCAACTATCTTGCTGACGGCAGACTGAGAAATTTTTTGGAGATCACCACAAACAATCTGAAATAGGTGAATGAAATTAGAAATAAATAAATGTATAATTACTTACTACTTGCTACTTTTATTTTAGTCGTTTAGTAGTATCCAAATAACAGATTTTGTTTGAGATGTACCGGATTTGTGAATAAACAACTACAGCCTGGTTTTTTTGATAATTGATTAAGTTAGACAAAATCACAACAAGTCGCCAGTAATATCATAAAACGACAAGACTGTGCTCACTATAATACATCAATATTATGAGGAAATATGGCACTCATAGGGATAGCCTAAACATGCTATAGATTACTCTTAAGTTACTTACTTGAAAACTTCCGGTGGCATAAAATCTCAAAGCAGTTAATAATTGCAATAGAATTGGCAGAGGTCCACTATTCCTTGCATGGGGAACGGATACCAAAGGTATCAAAATATGGAGAACAGTGTCTTTAGAGAACCTAAACCGTTTCCGAAAATTGTGATTGCTGTACAGTTCTATAGGATTTTCAAGATCTCGTAAATAATTCCTTCGATAATGGTACGAGTATGAGTATGCATCATCATCATACAAGTTCTCAATAAAATCTTCAAAATTCATTATTGTGAGACCCGGATACTTTTGACACTGAAATGATAATGGAAGGTAAAAATTAAAGGCAAATTTCAATTCATTGCAATTCAATGTTGGTATTCAGCTTTATTATAATATATGCTAACGGAATTCAAGTATGTTGTTATTGAACGTACTCACCTAATAATTCTTCCGTAAATTATATTTAGCACAATTTTGCTATGAAGATCGAGTAGGTATGTGATTTTAGGGTAAATTTAACAGTAACTAAAAACAAACTATCTTCTTTTTAACCAAGATGTTTAAATACAAATACATTAAAAATTATCTGGACAAAAATAAAGTAATATTCTCAGGAGAAAATGTAAACAAATATTGTAGGTTGACAGTTATGAATTTAAATATGACAAGTCTTCTTATTGGCTGAATTTCTTATTGAGTCTGTTTCATAGTTTTGGAGACGGTTCCAAAAACTGTGAGCCAAAATTTGTGACATTAAAAACGTCATGACTGACGTCATTATTGACTATGTCTAATAAGTTCATCGAATCCGCCCCCCAATGACGTCATACAGAGATTATTTCCTCAAGTCATTTGAAGAAACTCTTGAACTACGTCTTTACATATAAATGCTGGCGAGTATAAGACAGTAACGCCACGTGAAAACGGATAAGACAGTGGTCAAAATAAATATATGGTTAAGGAAAAACTGACAAAATATTGATGAAATTTTCAGCTCTCCACACTTTCAATTCATTCAGCGTTTAAACATTTGTTACGAAAATACAATCGTATAATACGTATTTATTAACACATTATAGCGACGAGACTAGCTATTTTAGTTCCTAAAGTAGTCAAAACAAAATGAAATTGTGAAATAAAACAGTATTAGTGCCTAATTAGTATTTTCATTGCGTTTGTCACCTGGAAATATAAAGGCTATAATTGAATTATTAATTGTTATTAACCTCACAAAGAAATACGGGTATATGAAGACCAAGTGTAGGTTTTGACGTGACAACGTCTTATAATTCGATAGAGCCGGCTGCACGCACGAAAAACATGACTCATGCGGCGTTACCTCGCTCTGAGGCGTTCCATGTAAGGCTTGAAATGCAAGCGAGACCGCGGAGAACGCGCGACAAAGAAGCACAATCGGCCTTTGCGTTCGGCAGCGTTCGTTCGTTCTTTGATTGGTTTGGGGTTAGATGATGTTGTATGTGAAATGTTCACCATAATTTATTTATTTATTTATATATTTAGTTTGTTTTGTTTGATTTAAGAAATATATATTCTTTTGAAGTGGTATAAAATGAATATGTACATTTACAAACTATTAAATATTGTATTTGATCAGAATATTATTTTGATATTTTCATGCCAAAACAAAAAATAATGTGAAAAAACATCAAATGTATGCAATCTGTGCATCAAACTGTAATCTGTGCATCAAATTAAAAATGACCTTGTCATTGACGTATATCTGCTTATATTATGTTGCCATGTTAAAGTGATTTTCTGTTTATCAGGGAGAATCCCAAAATAGAGAAGAATGAACAGGAAATTCGAAAGCAAAGTTATACAAAGACCACAACAAATGTCGGTACCTGGTTGAAAATTAGGTACTTAATTCAAAAATAACCAAATAACTAGCTCTAGTCAGCCTCCTATCTAAATCTCTTCACAAAAATAAGCTGCTGACATTAGTTCTAGATCTAACATCAGACAAACGACAACAGCTTACCCCGATCAGCCAGCTGACACTTGGATGTTACATAAACATAATAGTCAGTTAACCGGCTCAGTGACATCTTTTATCATCAAATTCAAGTACCTACAGCACAACCCCCAAATAATAGTCATAATCATAATCATCATTTATTCATAACATATTATTATAAGTCAGAGTCCAATAGCCCAAAGTCGCTCAGCGAGCTATGGAGAGAGCTATGCTTGGGGTTTCTGAGGAATTGCATCCGCAATGAAGTAATTCGGCAGACAACTAAAGTCACCGACATAACTCAGTGTATTGGCAAACTGAAGTGGCAATAGGCCAGTCACATCTGTCGCAGACACAATAACCATTGGGGTAGACGGATTCTAGAATGGAGAGCGGCAATCGGTACACGGAGCGCCCTGTGACTAGATGGAGTGACGATATACAAAAGACGGCTGGTGGCGGTTGGAAACAAATCATAAAGATTTGACTGTGTGTTCTAAATAAATAAATAAACGTAGCACCGAGGATCGGGCTTAGTAGCGTATTATTGGCGATGCCTAGCAGTGAACGAACCCAGGCTAATGATGATAGACCTTAGCACAAAAGATTAAAGCGGCCAAGTGCAGTTCCAACTCGCCCATGAAGGCAAAAAACCTAAAATAAACTTAAACTTGGCCAAATTGGCATCACCCCATTTAGAGACTGCCTAAAAGGGCCAAGTTCAAATGCCCAATCATATTCTCTCTCAGTAGCTCATCTGAACATTTCTTGCATTTATGAGCGTGACGATGAGCTACATTCACAGCCTACAAAAATTATGTGAGTGGTGAGCCAAAAGAAGTTTTCAATTCGATAGTTCAACAATTACAACAATCATGAAACGTTTCTTTCGATGATGTGATATAAAAGACAGTTTTGGTAATTACTTATATGCCGCTAGGCTAATATAAATGTTGTTGGCCATGGAGTATATGTAGATTAAAACTAATAACCTCTTTGTACGACATATCGGATTGCACTTTTACAAATGTTGACGTAATTTTGGATTAAATATGGCAGCATTTTAAGTCAAATTAGGTTCCATTGGTTCCATCTTGAAAAAAAAAAAAGTACCAACATGAATAGAATTCGTGCTCTATAATAATTATTAAAACAATAATTGTAATCGTAATCATAATATCTTTATTTGCGAAAATGGGTACAAAAGGATCATATAACAAGTATGAAAACGCTCCATATTCAACTTTTCGGTATGCAAATTTGAGAAGATGTATGCACGGTAATATAAATAAATAAATAAATAAATATTGGTGGACAACTCACACACAACACCATCTGACCCCAAACTAAGCAAAGCTTGTGTGATGGCAGCCAGATAGCTGATATAATACTTATATAGTTTTAAATACATACTTATTATACATAGAAACACCCAGACACAGTGCAAACATTTGAATTCATCACACAAATATTTGCACTGGGTGGGATCGAACCACGACCCTCGGCTTCGCAGGCAGAGCTACTACCAACTAAGCCACTAGGGCAGTCAAATATAGACAATTTTACCGTGATGTAGGTACGACGATACATGTTCAAAATTTAGAAGGTGTTCATAAACATTGTATCATTATTATCAATCAATACAACATGCACTGGAAATAATAGACTACAGGCCCGTGTACTAAATTTATGGGTCAAATGTAGGTAAGTAGTAAGGTATAAAATAATAAGATTTAGCACTATGCCGTCACTTGAAACTATGAAAGCTGTCCAACTCAGTGCAGGTGAAGATAAGGGGTTGCAATTCTCGTTCATTTCTCCTTGTCACATGATTTTTGTATGGCATTGCGGAATAATGGATTAGAAGAGGTTAACGATGTTGCACGTACAATGTTCATAAGAAAACTGTGAAATAGGTACTTACATTACTGGATTTGCATAATATAGTGTTGCCCTTTAAAACATACTTGTTTTATTTGCACACTACGAAGATTTTGGGATTTGTACAATTAATTATCAGTTATCATATTATTTTTTTGTAAATTCAAGTATTGTGTGAAAAATAATCATATATATATAAGAACAATAGTTATAACTCAAAGCAGGATCTCAAATTAATAAAAATGTCAAAATGTATTACATTACTAAAGTCAATATAATTGTAAAAGTTTTACGCTCTTCAAACAAAATCAAACCATGATATATGATAACCAAAGTACTCATCAAGACAAATAAAACAATTCTAGATTTGACGGGATTTCGGATCTCGAAATCTAGACCCATCATCAGAACTTGGTTAATTTCGGGATAGGTGAAAGTAACATGTAAAGCTTGTAAAACAACTCGTGATGTGTGCTCGGACAATCTTGAAACTCGCTGTACATTCAAAATCTTCCTAAACACTAAAGTATATTAATATGCATAACATATTATATATTACGGTATATTTTGGTGACGTCACAAAAATATACATATTATAGCTGCGTGTTTGGACACTCGAGCATTTATATAGAAAATATACGGGAATATGTCCAGCTATGAATTATGAAAATAATATGTATGATAGCTACGTCTGTGACGGCCTTATTTGTGTGTATTTCCTGATGATTGATAATATTATACTATAGTAGTAACCGCCATTTTGCTATCTAGTTATCAACATCGAAATAAATATAAAAACCAAAACAAAATCTAATTAATGTGGCCTAACTATATAACCGACGAATATGGTTCATAAAAAAAATCTGCATAAAATACTAAATGGAATTCTACAAATAATTATTTATGGTCCATTTACTTAAACGCATATTTATAAATATTTCTTTCCAGCTAAAAAAGGTTAACGTTTAAATAACAAAAGTTTACAGAAGGGACAAAAGCCTAAGTCCAATATTTTAAAATATTTGTCGATCAACAACCAAAATTAAAATTCACAAAAAAAAATGAGTCGCTTATAACAAAAAAAATGGGTTCGTCACCTGTTTTTACTACTGCCTAAACGACAAAAAGTATCAATCACTTAGAAGCATGTAACTCAGAACAAACGACGCAGAAACAAACGGTGATTCTAACCATATATATAAGCCCATACCTCAAAAAATGGTGCTTGTCCCATTTCGACCGTTAGCCAACTAATAGACGACTAAAACTTTGGGTCTTATTTTATGCTCAGAGAAACTAATGTAATCATAGATTATTATTATTTAGGTTTATTATTCTAAACTTGGCGGGGGGCACGGAAGTGTAATTTAATTATTACTTACATAACAAAAGTAAAATATGACAAGCAACTACGGAACTCTATATTGCGACCCGTCACCCACTTGCCAAGTTATATTGAAATTTACACAAATATCAAACATAAAAAATTGGTGGAATTGCTAAAAAGTTCCGGCTGGTCTAGTCGGCCATTGCCGATTTTACTTCGTATTTTCCAAATCATGTGCGTAATGGACTTAAAAATATGAATGAAAAATCGTGAAACCGACATGCAACTAGAATAAAATTTGTAATAATAGATCAATTGTCATCCACCACGCCGCACTGAGCCAGCGTGTAGAGACCACGCAGTGGAAAAATTTAGTGGAGTGGTTATATTTATGCAAGGAAAACACTATAACAATCACCATCATATTATGATTTATAAAAGAAAATGAGGAAAACATATAAAATATTCATCTATTTGAAAAAGAAAGACTACTATCAATAAAAACGTTGTTTGTTCTAGATTTGTAAACTATAATGTATGCCAAAGATAGAATTTTCATGAATATATGTAGATATCACACAGCAAGAAATAAAAGAAATTATTATCTTATGGTCTTATCGTTATTTTATTGTCAATTATTTAAGATTTCTTATTTTTTTTACATCTATAACATGAAAATGTGTTACAGTAATCGAAGGCGCAATCCCAGTGTAGTTCATGATTTCTCTTCCATATAATCCAAAGTATCTTTATCTAGATTGGTATCTGTCAGCAATGAGCTTATTTGAGAGTTTTAAGTAGTTCACCAGGCTCCAACATGTCGCCAAAGCATCTCAGGAGAGCTATTGGCGTTCCATTTCGTGATCCGACGCTGCTAGTTTTTTAAAGAAAGGGATACTCGTAGCTTATAAACTCGTTCATCATGATGTTATCTTCTATATAGATACTGGTTGTGACTATCTTCACAAGTAAACTGTTATTAACACATTCTTTTCAAAATTTAGGCCGTGGAGAGTTTCAGCTTCAATTTCTCTTCACGGTTACCGTTAGTTTTTCCACTGAAATTTAAATTTATCACATAATTACCTAGACCTGAAATCTTTAAATATCATTAAGATGTGAATTTTAAAATCAGTTGTGTTTTACATTATCGTTATAATCTCTTCACCATCCAGTAAATATCAAATTTAAAATAAATATTTTTGTGTTTGTTATGACACACAGAAGACATGTTTGACGTACCTACCAGAATAATCATAGACAATTATAAAAGTAAAGTTTGAAAATGACATTAAAAACGTGCTCATAGTGGACGGACCCAGAATTTTGGTCAAGGGGGCAGCCAAAGATGACTAATACTTAATACGAATGTAAAGGTTTACTCAAAATTACCATACTTAACTGAAATTAAACTGAATAGCCTTTTTTGGTCTGATTTTGACGCGGTTTTCTGTAACAGTTTTGTATGATTTTAGAATTTAATTATGAAACTTTGTAGATACTTATAGGTATGTATTTTTCTTGCACCGTTGCTGTCGCATAAGCACTTTCACTCTCACCCTCGCAAGAGAGTGAAACAGTGACACATACAACAAACATCCAGGTCTGTCGACTAATAAAGGTTAATGATGGTAATGATGCTCTTTTATGGCATACTAGATGTCCGTACCGGCTTCGCCCGTGATACATTATAATATAGCACTCATCGGGATCCCGTACTTATCCAACGGTGAAAGAATGACTGAAATCGGTTGAGTAATTCCTGATAATACCGATTTCAAACAAAAACCTCTTCAGCTACCTGCTACGCCACCTGTCGGAAATTGGTCGTACCAACTCAGATTTAGAAACAAATTTGATTAGCAAAGGTTTATATTCAATGACGCAATCTTAGACACATGCTGTCATGTCAAAGCACGCTACGAACACTTTCAAAAGGAATATTTTTCCCGTTTTGTGACATTCTTGATTCATGCTCCGCTTCTATTCATAGTAGCGTTATGTTCTATAGCCTATAGCCTTCCTCGATAAATGGACTATCTAATAGAAAAATTATCTTTAATTCGGATCAGTACTTCCCGATATCCTAGCGTTCAAACAAATAAACTCTTCAGCTTTATAATATTAGTATAGATTAGTACAACAAGCAGGTATTACAATTGTATTGTAATACAGGTTTGTTAGTAATAGGTATAGCTCGTTCCTTAATAAGATGGAGTGACAATATACGAAAGGCAGCCTGTAGCGATTGGAAAACCTGAGGTCGGGCTAAATGGCGTAACATGGGAGAGGCTTATATCCAGCAGAGGACTAATACATGCTAATGATGATGATAGATAAAATAAAAGAATAAAAATAATCTAAGATAAAAAGATCATTCATAGACCAAGGTAAAATGACATTCAAAGGCGTTACCTTGCGGTAAGTTCATGGCAAAATCAAGTATCCTAATAAATGACTTCTCAAATTACGGCTGAGTCTGCTCCAATTCTGCTGTTCAAGTTTACATGGTTAGTTAAACATTATTTGTCAATGTCTAAAATAATTAAAGTACCAATAACACTAAAATATAAGTAGTTTTTTAATTGTTTTGTGGTGCAACAAACTGATCCATGTGTATATTTCGTCACCATTGGCAAACAAAACAACATGGCGAACGTGGTTCAGAGGGCTATGGTCGGTTAATGTAATAGATATGGAACACTCAAGCCACAACATTTTTTTCGATATTGGATTCAGAACAAACACTCAACATAGGACACACAAACACGAAATTAGTAAGTCAATGTCGTTTAAAAAAATAGCTACTTGGATATGATCATAAACCAAACGAACCAGAGGCAGACCAAAACAAAGGTGCACCTTAGTGAATGAATGAAATAATAAAGCTAGGTGGCGCAAGCTGGATAGAGAAGCTCGAAGAAAATGCAAGAGGCTTTTTCGAGCATTTGATGTCAAAAAGAGGGGAGGGGTAATGGCCCTCTCTGCTAATACCTTGCTATGTCCCTATGTCACTGAGGAAAATTTAAGTACAATTCTCGATGACGTCAACGTTCGCGGACGAAAAATTAAAAATGATACAATGACGTACTTCCGTCGTAAAGATGCTCACAATAAGCATGCTCACTGATTGAAGTCATACGGGTGTTATTGTCTGATACGTAACGTGCTTCTCCTTCTTTCATTATGGACTGCGTGGAAGCTTTGGAGAAACTCGTATATTTTGATAATGACGTGTTATTTAAATTATTTTGTTATAGAATGTGCTTCAGGAATTGTATGCCTGTTTATTAAGTTAGATATTTATTAGGGATGGGCCGAAATTCGTTTTACATTCGGTTTAATCGAACTTCGGCAGTTTGAACCGAACTTCGTCATTCGGCCGAATTTCGGTTAAAATGCCGAACATTCTGCACTAAATATACTTGCACTATCATAATAGAAATTAATGAAAAAACATATCCGTAGTAACAATGAAATAAAATAAGTTTGATATACTCATAGTCATTTATTTGAATTAGAAAAAGTAATCATACGTGATAAACAAAAAACTTTAATTGGTCTTTATAACTACCAACTATTTAAAAACCAACAAAAATCACGTAAAGCCAATTAAATTAATTTGCGTAATGTAAACAATAGTATGGGACAAGCTGGTGACGTCTTTACAAATGACTAGCTGGCTAACGACCCCGCGGGGAAGCGCGGAGTGCGGGCGGGGCAATCTAACAATATTTGCAGCAAGTGCGTAAACAAGTCACAACACTAAAAAGCTCGGCGAAATTAAACCGAAGTTCGGCCGAATTTTTCATTTTTACCG
This sequence comes from Ectropis grisescens, assembly GCA_017562165.1. NCBI lineage: Eukaryota > Metazoa > Arthropoda > Insecta > Lepidoptera > Geometridae > Ectropis > Ectropis grisescens. The sequence goes on from CM029785.1 coordinate 22,425,971, forward strand.
AATGTTCGGCCGAAGTTCGTATTCGGTTCAAACCACATTCGGCCCATCCCTAATATTTATGGAAGGACTTTCCTTATGATAAAGTTTTGAGCAGTCATAGATTTTGGTGCGCGACTGAATTGAGGAAGTGTTAGACTTAAACGTAAGAAAAATATATGGAAGTGACACGTAAAAACTGCCCGTGAACAATGCTGTCAACTTTATTTTTGTGTGATTATGTTAGGCTAGTAATGATTATGTTAGGCTAGCAATTTTACGGCTACATTTTTCAATTACAGGAGATGCTTCTATGTAGCGTTTGATCTAATACACCTACGCTCAGGGATATATATTCGTTGGTCCGGGAGCAGATAGCAGCGAATACAGACATAGTCACATTTTAGACAAGTATAAATGCAAATGTTTGGCTGTTTCTATGGTTGTTTCTCGATCACGTCGGAACGGCTGTACGGATCGTTTTTTTTAAGTTTTCATAGTTTTACACTTGACCGCCATCTCACCTGATGTTAAGCGACGATGCGGTCTACGGTGGAGCGTGTTTACTTAACAGAAACCGAGTCACTCTCGACTTAAAGACACCAAGACTATATTCATCAGGGAAACCCACTCAGGCAACTCATTCCACAGCCTAGACGTTCTTATCACAAAAACAGCGTCCAACCTCTTCGTCCGTGTCTTTGGAATATCAACCATGAAACTATGCCACTTCAATGTTAAACACAGTTAATATGGCATAGGCTACTTCTGTAGCGGATAAATGACGGGGAAAAGAATTACGCAAGTAAACCCACAGGGCACTGCAGTTAAATGAAAAAAAATAAATGAAAATACGGTGACGAGAACATAGCAAAAGTTTGTTCTAAGAAGACAAATGCATGAAGACAAAATACAGAAATGCTAAATTTAGCCCAAGGTTGGCGGAACCCTTTCCTATCTGATCTCACTACCATGGCGCGCCCGCATTCAAGTACAAATTCACAACTCCGCCTCCTTTTAGCCTACGTATTGTTTGTTCCAGTTTTGTTGAGGAAAATTTCATCAAATAATATAGCTTTCACTTTTTTAATCAGCACTTTTCTTTGAAAGAGGTTTGTCGCTAAGCGATCATATTATTTTGTCAATAATAGGTTTTCAATTTTCATTTGACCGCCATTTCGTGTAATGTGAAGCGAACACTGAGTCTACAATGGAAAATAGATTTAAAACACATAGATTACATTAATCAGGGAATATCCACTCAGGTAATGCATTGCACAGTTTAGAAGTTTTTTATTACAAAATGGAGTTAAGAGTGCCCTAATAGTGTTTAGAACATCAACCAGGAAACGATATCAATATTCCAAGCTGTGAGTAGCCCAATAAAAAAGGACAACGTGATATTAAATTATGCAGATCACATACACACTATCCTAAATGTGTCCGTCCTGTAAGTCTAAGTCAAAAATATCGTATGTAACTCAAAATAACGAACAATTATTACTATTGGCACTATTTTCTGATCTGTGCTATTGGATCAATCCTCAAATCGAAAAAAAGAAAGTTATATTCTACACCTTCTAGCAAAATAGGAATAATTAAATAATAGCTAACTGTTTTGCCAAAAATAAGACTGTCAAACTTTCAAAACAAATAATAAAATTATTTAAGAAATTATAGTAATGAGATGATAAGAGATTTATAAATAGATGGGTATTGGGTACACTTGATTAAAGACGCCAAATAAAATCAATTCAGAAGTTGAAATAATCTAAATACTTAAGACATATTATGGGATGGGACAGATCAGTCGACGATATCTTAACTATTCCAAGTTATACTAAGCTCGATTGACACAGGACCAAGAGAACACAACCTTTTAATTAACCTAAACCCACCTGTGGGATAGAGAAAGGAAGCTAACGATGATTTAAAAAACAGACACGAAAAAGATTAAACACATATTTCCTCATCATTATCATCAGGGTATCACTTCCCCTGTAACCAATCCTATCCTCAATTTTACGTTTTTATCTACTGCCTGCTATTTTCTGTATAAAGTCACTCCTTGTAGTCTTATGGTATCTTACACTACGTTTTCTGATTCACAGTCGGTATTCATGAACATGTATACTCCAACGGTTATTGGTTATAGATAGATATGACCGGCCACTTAAGTTTGCAAATGCATTGAACCTTAGATAAAGTGTAACATTCCTTCCCTTCTTTGCGCTGAACTAAGTCGGCAACCTTGGTCCTCTGACGTTTCACTTCGTTCCGAATACGACCTTTCAGAAAAACAAATAAACAATAAATAAATATTGCTGGACAATTCACACACAACACCAACCGAACCCAAACTAAGCAAAGCTTGTACTATATTATGGCGGCCAGATAGCTGATATAATACTTATACCATCATCAGCCGCAAGACGTCCACTGCTGAACATAGGCCTCCCCCCTAGATTTCCACAACGAACGGTCCTGCGCAACCTGCGACCAGAGGTTTCCAGCGACCTTTATGAGGTCATCTGCCCATCTAGTGGGAGGCCGTCCAACACTGCGTCTTCCGGTTCGTGGTCGCCACTCGAGAATCTTTCTTCCCCATCGGTTGTCAGTTGTGCGAGCGACGTGGCCTGTCCATTGCCACTTCAGCTTGCTTACTCTTTGAGCACTATAATACTTATATAGTTTTAAATATATACTTATTTTATATACACCCAAACACAGTACAAAAATATTTGAATTCGTCTCACAAATATTACCCATCTTTAAATATAATTTCCCCAAAACAACATTCCTATCGTGCCTCAATCAAAACTCACAGTATATTTAACCTCAAACAAAATTTCAATTCCACATCAAAAGAAATCCTTCCGAATCCCAATCACGAAAACCAAATAAAATCCGTACCGATTGGAGAATTAGCAACAAATCCTCAAGGAAAAAATCTGTGAAACAAAGAGATAATAAAATTAAATAGCGCCCAATCGCCACTGTATTTGGAGTTAAAAGGGTACCAATAAATCTCTTGCCAAATTGTCTGCGCGCCTAGGTCGCTGGAATACCAAGCAGGACGGTACACGAGGTCACTTGTTTGGAACCGTATCAATTTGCCTGATTCATACCTGGGCGAAATCAATCACCTTTAGCAAGCGACTGACCGTATGGGACAGGAAATGCATGACTAGGCATTTGTGGATGACTATTTATTGTGATGTATTTTAGTATGTGTAAATACACAAACTAGTGATATAATGCATGTCGTAATATTTATATAGGTACATTTCACTAACAGATTTCAACCGGGGATTTCCTGTTCTCGTTGCTTTTCTGCAACGAAAAGTAGCTTATTTATGTTTTAGTATGAAAACTAACATGGTAATTTCACTAAATAAATACACGGGTAACTCACGTTTGATACAGTCAGCCTTCCAGTCAAGCTTATGAGAACAACATAACGCTACATACCTAACTAAATACTTACACTAAGCACACTAGAATTATCAATAGACTAATGAAGGTCCACAGATAATCAAGATGTTCTAGTCTACTACCAATTAAAAGCGTAACCAGCACGCTGGCGGCATTACCACGCTGAATGGCAATTCTTATATGTCGGGCCAAATAAACGCTAGCACTTTTGGTCATCTAATTTATAGTATCTAATATTTTAAAATTGATTTATCTCATAAATTATCTCATAATTGATTTATCTCGCTTGACGTCATCTTACCAAAAAACAAGGAGGCTTGCGCAGGATATACCTATTCTATATTATTATAGAATAGAAGAAGATAGAAATAGGAAAATAACAGTTTTTCCGTACTACTGGGTGAATATTCCACATTTTTGATGTTTGCATTATAAAACAGCATTCTAAGTGGTTTATGCGAAGTTGCGAAAAATCTACCATATAAATAATGGAACAATTTACCTATCTACGAAGTTCGTAGACGAAAACGCTAGTGAGATATGGGGATAGATATTTATAAACCAATAGATGTACCTCCCAAACTTCAGGTATACGGAATTATGTCATCGTTGGGAAAAGTGAGCTCACTTTTTTCTAGTCAGTTGCAAAAAGCGGTAGCGGAACGCCGGACGTTTTACCTATCACTATTCGTTGTCAAGAACCAAAATAAGTGGAACCATAGCATACCTCGCGGCTAGCGATTCAAAGGGTCAAGTACAGACGCAGTTTATTACCAACTTCAAGGTGCTCAGGGCTCATCTAATAGTTTATGTCGATGGATATAGCAGATAATAGTTTGTGCAGGTCCCGTACACACTAGCCAAATTGCAGTCTATAGAAGCTGCGAGACATGCAAATTTTTGAATGTGATCCAGTTCTTGTAATCTAAAATTTCTGTACTGAATTGACTTTACTCCAAATTTTACAAAAAAAATCCTTATAAAAGTTTAGAGTATCCATCGTTAATAACTAAAACGAATACTAGCTAATATTACTCTGTTAATATTATTATTATTATTTGCAGTCTATACTATCCCAATGCTGGGCAAAGGAACAGAGACCTCCTTATTCTCCTTCTTTTGCTTCTGTCTCGTGTTGATGTCTCCCAGTCTTTCAAATAGTTGTCTAAAGGTACAAGTTCGCGCTGAGACCGCGACACGAGACCGCGACGCGAGACCGCGACCGGAGACCGCGACAGGCACTTGACTCTATGGAATTGTATGGGCGCCAGTTCGTGCCGAGACCGCGACACATGTCTCGCGACACGTGTCTCGGTCTCCAGTCAAGTGCCTGTCGCGGTCTCCGGTCGCGGTCTCGCGTCGCGGTCTCGTGTCGCGGTCTCAGCGCGAACTTGTACCTTAACCTATCTGCTTACATTATCTATAGATATACTAATTGATACTGAATTACTCATAGATATACTACTGAATTACAGTGTGTGTTTGTCCTTCCTATGTATATTTATAAAGAAACAAGGGTAGCTCAGGATTTTCTTTATTTGTAGATATTTAGCGTTCTTGGTCAGTTGATTTAGGTAGCATTTGATACGAATGGATGCCCAACCATTAGAGGAATGGAGTGGATTGATGCTATTAACATAGCTTACTATAATATCTTCAATATTCTGTTTGCTTCCACATCAATACGATAAAATTTGCTGAGCGGTCTTTCTAGAAAATGGGCTCTTTAATGCGAGGGATTTCTCGTGTATTTTACGCAATTTCTCCACAGTTTGGACACAAATTCGAACAAGTATTTTTTGCACAGAAAAACGAGGAGTTCGTTGATGGGAGGAGAGTTGTTTCGTTTTCAAATTGTTTATAGGCGACAAAGTAAAATAATATTGTAATATTAAAAGCAGTTTATACAAAGCAATAGAAGTGTAAATGAGTTTTAAATACAGTGATGTAAGGCCTGGAATAACAAATAAAATACACGAAAAGTCTTCTCATGACGACGGCTGTAGTTATCCAACAAGCAAAAATTATTTTAACTGAGTTTGAATTTGAGCCTTATTGAATATAGTCCTGTGCACGTCCTGTGTATTATTGCGCAATGTATGAAAATGGATAGATGATAATGATAGATCGGTAAGGCCAAAACCTTCTAAATTTTATAATCGTGCAATATTCTGGAATGATTTTGCACGCATTTCTTTATTTCTAAAATTTTGTGATTCATTGTCCCACAGGCATTAATTATCTCGGTATAGTTGAATATGCTTCAAGCTTCCGTGTCCTTCAGTTTTCGCGTCAAGTTTTATACAGGGTCAGTAACTGTCGTCAGTCGACTGTCGAGTCAGTGCTGACCTGGCACTGCCATCGTATAAATCGATTTCAAGTCAATACAGTACTGTCGCGTCAGCACTGGCTTTAATATTCCCGCTTCATATTTTCGGCGTCAGTCGCAAGTCGCAGTCGCGCCAGCGCAACTGACGCCGTGTGAATTGTCGAGGGTCAATAACTGTCGCCAGTACTGGAGCCAAAACCTGACTCAATATTAACAAATATTAGCTAAGAATATCCGTACGGATATTAACCTTCAAATTAAAAAAAACACATTGAAATTGACCAAACCGTTTGAGTTCTACGGTGCCACAGACTGACACAAACACAGACAGACAGACAGACAAACATCGACGTCAAACTTATAACACCCGTTTTTTGGTCGGGGTTAAAAACTGCCTTAAGACGCGTCGTGATTTGTGTATTTACAAATATGATAAATACATGTTTGTAAATTTTATGATGCATAATTAAAATACACGTAGAATACACGTACAATATGGAAGTATTAAAACACGTACAGAAACTACTACCAACTTTATTATCGTACAGATTTAGTGTCTACAGAGAACACTTGAACAGTTATAGGTACTCATATGTTCCTGTAAAGTAACCTTTCATCATAAAATATCCAACCCAAAACATTTCAGCGTGTACATAAAAGAATTAAGGGCATAAAACGAGTACATTACTCGTAGATTGTTCAAATAAGAAATTCCATCAAAAAATGCTTTTAAACCTAATTCCATAACGCAAATAGAACGAGAAATATCAAATAGAACCTGGCGTATTTTTCCTGAAACACCGATTACGAAATGAAATTATCGTAATGGAGTAAAAAGCGAATTGTGTACTGCGCATTTTTATATACCTACGTGTTCTATTGAATGGTTTGCTTAAAGTTAACGATTTGAAAACTTTTCATTTAATATTTAAAATGGATTTGAGAAATTATTAAAATTATAAAAGAGGATGGAAGTAATTTTTGAAGCTACAAGCATGAAATTGACTTCTAAGGCTTTTGATTACATATAGGTAAATGTCTCAAACAGTCCCCTATCAATTCAATTTATTTATTCGAACCATTGTTTAAAAAAAAAAACACTTGGTAACGTCACTTTCAATAAAATTGAAAATCGAGAGTGAATCGGTTTCATCTAGGTAAGCACGGTCCATCGTAAATCGCATCATCGCTTAACATCAGTCGAGATGGTGGTCAAGTGCGAACCTATTATAGTTAAAAATACATAAAAAATAATCTGTGTACATCTAAATCATCCAAAAATGTCACCGTGTACATCACAGACTAAGTTGAGAGATACGTGTACATAATACAAGAACAAAATTAAAAATTTTGATTAACCTCGACTACTTCAGATTTGTTATCTGCACCTACAACATTCTACTAGTCAAGCTCTTTCATTTGATACCCATATAAAGGGAGTTGTGAAAAAAGAAATATATTTTGCCATATGGGAAAAGCGGCCATCTTGGATTTGAAATCAATCAGTCATAGTGCAATGTGAATACATTACTAGTAGAATTACTAGTCAATCCCTTTCGTTTGATCCCCATATTGAGGTAGTAGTGAAAAAAATAATATAATTCGCCATTTTGTAGTAGCGGCCATCTTGGATTTGATTTTTTTATAATGTATAGTCTACTAGTAGTTTAAATATTATTAGTCAAAATATAAGAAGTATATCACGGAACTTCGATGACTTCAGCGTTCTCTTAAGAAGAATGGCGGTATGCCCCGATGTCGTTGTTTTCAGCGAGTGTTGGCTGTCTTATGGTAAATGCATTCCACATCTTGATGACTATTGCTCGACAGTTTCATCTCGATTATTTAACCAAAACGACGGACTTGCTATATTTACAAAGAGTGATCGTGACTTCAGGGTTTTTGAACCAGACTTCTCTGACGCCAATTGTATGGTTATTACCATGGAGCGCTTGGTGGCAATTGTTGCAGTCTATCGACCTCCACAATTTAAAAACACTAACAACTTTATCAATTCATTGGACGTTGTATTGACGACTCTGGATCGTTATCAATCTGTAATCGTCACCGGCGACATCAACATAAATATCCTAAATGACTCCACAGATAGTCAAGTTGGTAAATACCTAAATATGTTGGCATCGCATGGGCTTCTTCCGGCACACACATACCCGACTTGTGGGAAAAGTTGTCTGGACCAGGTTTCGCTTAAAACAAAATATATATCTAACACCCTGGTTGTGCGAAATACTGTAACTGATCATTACACACTTCTGTTTTCATTGCACTTAAAAAATACTATTTCTAAAGCTCACACTGACTTAATCCAAAAGATAAACTACGCTGGACTTAAAAAGCAACTGCAGGCCACAAATTTTCTACCAGTTTTGGAATCAGAGGATTGCAATGTCGCTACTGATAGGCTGGTAAAATGGTCTCAGACACAATTAAATCACACACCAAAACCTTCAAAAGATCCAGACGTAAAACGGCGTTGAAACCTTGGATAACTCCAGGGCTGATTCGATGTATGAGAAACAGAGACAGATTGCATATAAAATTAAAAAAAGATCCTAACAATATAATAGCCAAAACCACATATACAAGGTATCGCAACTACCTTAACCAGCTGCTCCGTAAATTAAAAAGACAGTACGAACGACAGGAAATATGTAAAGCCAAAAATGCCAAAGAAATGTGGCAAGCTATCAATAAAATAGGCAATGTCAAAACACAGACAGCTAATTCAAGCGAACTTATGTCTCTAGCAGCTGTACCCCAGGATGCAGCAGCAATGGTTAACAGGTATTTTGTGGGTGTGGGCGAATCATTGGCTCGAAAAATCCCCACTTCCATAAACAGTGATTCCCATGAAATAAACAACATTCCTGCCACCCATCCGCCTGTAAATTCAATGTCATTTAGAGAAACAGATGTCACGGAAATTGTCACCATTATAAATTCCTTAAAAATTACAAGTTCCATTGGAATAGACAACATACTAAAATAATCAAGGAAAATAAAACTATTTTCGCCGGACTACTTACCCACATTTGTAACTTATCTCTTAGCACAGATCGTTTTCCGAATGCGTTTAAAACGGCAGTTGTCACTCCAATCCATAAAAGTGGAGCAAAAGACGTCGTAAGCAATTATCGCCCAATCTCTATTTTGCCATCATTCTCTAAAGTCCTTGAGCGTGTCATGAATGATAGATTGATGAATTACTTAGAAAATTATAACCTATTGTCAAGACATCAATTTGGCTTTCGCAAAAATAGATCTACTTCAGATGCGGTATGTCAACTCACTGACCATGTGGCTGAGGTTTTGGATTTGGGAGACAGGTGCCTTGCAATATTTTTAGATATTGCTATGGCGTTTGATACAATCTCTATACCCCTTTTGGCTAAAAAGTTAGAAGCCCTGGGAATCCGCGGTCGTCAACTGGAGCTTTTTACTGATTACTTCTCGGATAGAAGGCAATGTGTTCGGCTGGGTGGGACGATTAGTGGTCCTGAGAAGATAAATTGTGGCGTGCCCCAGGGCAGTATCGTTGGGCCAACGCTTTTCCTCGGTTACATCAACGAAGTCTGTAATTTACAGATTGATAACGGTGAAATCATAACATTTGCCGATGATACGGCGCTTGTTTTTCGGGGTAAAACCTGGGAAGAGGTGTTTTGCTATGCTCAAATGGGATTCAACAGGGTGATTGCCTGCATGAATCGGAATTCTCTGAGCTTAAATGCTGAAAAAACTAAAATAATAACTTTCTCCATTCAAAGTAAAACGCAACCACTGATGCATCCGCGGCTCAACATCATAGCTCATGCAATGTTTGACAATCATTCTTGTTTTACAAACGTATGTTCTTGAAGAAGGCTTGAAAGAGTTGATAGCATTCGCTATCTTGGTATTATCATTGACAAGCAACTAAGTTTCCAACCTCATATAAAAGTTCTGTCCGGGAGAGTTCGGAAATTAATAGCTGTATTTAAAAATATAAGATGCGTAGCAGACAAAAATGTGTTGCGTACTACGTATTACGCTCTGTGCCAATCATTATTAATTTATTGCATTGAAGCGTGGGGTGGCGCAGCTAAGACTCACCTCGCAAACTTAGAAAAAGCCCAGAGAGCCATACTTAAGGTCAGTAACTTTCTTCCGTTTAGGTACCCCACATATCAACTATACAAAGATACTGGAATGCTGACGGTCAGACAACTGTTTTTATTGCGAATCATCATAAAACAGCACAAGTTGCTTCCGCAATCATTAGAAGAGAAGACAGGTATTACGAGTAAACGCCGTAAAGACAACATCTTTCCGATACCTAGATGTAAAACTTTTTTCAAACAACGGTATTTTTGTTTCCTGGGTAGTTATATTTACAATAAGGTATCCAGAAATCGAGAATTTACTAAGCTAAATTCGTATGCTCTTAAAAAAACAGTTTCTGAAATGCTTCGTGAGATGTCATATCAAGAAACAGAGACTTTTTTCTCAGTTTTGAAATTAAATTAAACTATAACACAATACCGCACATGCAGGTACACACGCACACATACACCCTCACAGACACACACACCCTCACACCCACACATACACACACTCAGACCCTCACACACATAAATATCTAGACGCAGCGGATATGCTAACTAATCAATTAACCAATTGTAATTTTTAATTGTATTGTTTCATTTTTTTATTATTATTGTATTATTTTCGAAGTGACAAATATTTAAATATGTTTAAAAAGCATTAAACCAGTGAGGGCCCGAATATTGCGAATATTCTTTCGGGTATTCGAAGCACAAAATTCTCATGTAGCGAATTCATACAATTTGTAACTCTCAAATTTTAAAACCCTAAGGCTACTATGTATCAAACTTTTTTTGTGAATAAATGAATTATTATTATTTATTATTTATAGTCTACTAGTCAAGCCCTTTTATTTGATACCCATACTGAGTTAGGTTGTGAAGAAATATTTTGTCCACCATTTTGTGGCGGTGGCCATCTTGAATCGATATTAACCAAACATAGCTTAGAACATCCGCACGGATATTAACATTCAAATAAAAAAAACCGCATCGAAATCGGCTCATCCGTTTGAGCTCTACGGTGCCACAGACAGACACACACACAGACAGACAGACATCGACGTCAAACTTATTACACCCCTTTTTTTCGTCGGGGGTTAAAAATAATACCGAAGAATAACGTCAAATAAAAAATAATCAGCTGTAAAGAGGGCTTGTCACTTAAGTGCAGCTGTAACAAGAACAAAATTAAAAATTTTGATTAACCCCCGACTACCTCAGATTTATTATCTTTACAACATTCTACTAGTCAAGCCTTTTCATTTGATACCCATATCGAGGTAGTTGTGAAAAAGAAATTTATTTCGCCATTTTGTAGTAGCGGCCATCTTGGATTTGAAATTTGTCATAGTGCAAAGTATTCTACTAGTTAAGACCTTTCGTTTGATACCCATATTGAGGTATTAGTGAAAAAAATAATATAATTCGCCATTTCGTGGTGGCGGCTATCTTGGATTTATTTTTTTATAATGTATAGTATTCTACTAGTCAAGCCCTTTCATTTGATACCCATATTGAGGTAGGTTGTGAAGAAATATTTTGTCCGCCATTTTGTGACGGCGGCCATTTTGAATCGATATTAACCAAACATAGCTTAGTACATTTGCACGGATATTAACATTCAAATAAAAAAAACCGCATCGAAATCGGCTCATCCGTTTGAGCTCTACGGTGCCACAGACAGACACACACACACAGACAGACAGACAGACCGACAGACAGACAGACAGACAGATATACAGACAGACAGACAGGCATCGACGTCAAACTTATAACACCCCTTTTTTTGGTCGGGGGTTAAAAAGGCTTTGTCAGGGTGAAAAATCAAATTATCCAAATAATGAATTCATACAGTACTTAAGCAAATTTACATTAATGTGTAGTATTATTCTACCTTTCTCAATAGTTCTAGTTTTGATATATTCCTTTTCCAAACATTGTTGTCCTTTACTAAATAATCCACAATGTAATATGCTTTGCTCATTAGGTAGATTTTTATATCGGTTTTAGACCTAGTTTCATTGAGACCTTATTTCTACCTGTGCAGGGATTAAATTACAGAAGCGAATACCATAACATTTGAAAGAGTTAATGATTTTCTGAAGTCTGCATTTAGGAAATACAATTTATGTGGATCGTATATGGCCAAAACAAATGATCTCGTTATAATATAATGGTAAATACATACTAATTATACATAGAAACACCCAACCAAAAAGAAATATTTGTATTCAACACTCAAATGTCGTTTCTCGGTGAGAAAACATACGACACCCAAATCCACTAAAAAAAAAGATTCAGACAAGACTTACTATCAATTAAACCTTGAAGCCAGTCAATGTTTGATTTAAAGTTTGGATGTTTGTTACTCAAACACGACGTAAAATTTAATTTAGAACCCATACTTATCTGGGGGCACGGCAGTGCCCCGCCAAGTATCGAGCGCGAAGCAAACACTGCCGTTTTCAGGTAGACTTTATTTAAATTGTAAGCCAGTTTTTAGAAAAATATATCATGAAGAAACAGTCTCATTCTCAATATTTCGCGGACATATAAATATTTTAATACGAAGAAAAATGTAGGTTTGTATTGAGAACTTTTCATTGTTGAAACCTGTAAATAAAATAAGGGTCCAATTTCAGAGCAAGTTTCTGTATTCCATAGGGGTATGAATATTTCACTACGGAGCCTGTCCTACGTAACGGCTGCCATTTTGTGTTTGTATTTTTAAAATGGCAGCCACACTTCTATATGCTTGATTTTTCGTATTCAAATCATCATTGTGAGTTGTTATTTCAGTATTATTAGTTAAATTATAAAAATACCACTCGATGATCAGGTTATATAAGTTGTTTATAACAAAAGGTTACAAAAAGTCAATAACAAAATGTGAATTTAAAAAAAGAAATAAAAAACACAATCAATTTTAAGCGGTACCAAGAAAATGACATAGTTAATTTAAAAAGCATTTAATATAGTTGGAAGCTCGTGTCAGAGTACTCAAGTTACAAGTTCTGCTTAGTTTGAGGCTCGCTGGTATATGACTACGCTATACGTTTAGTGGTTTTAATACGGTATTTGGCAATGTTGAAAATATAGATATTAGATAACACATTAAATAAACACATTTCACTCTATTAGATTGATAGATAGATAGATATATAAACTCTTTATTGCACTTAACAAAACAAACAACTTAAAAAGCAATCTTAAAATATAGTAGCATATGGCGACCATATCGCTAAAAGCGATCTCTTCCAGGCAACCATGGGATGAAAAAGAAGTTAAAATTAAAATATAGAGAGACGGAAGTAATCAAATAAAGAGTTATTTGATATCTTAATTAAAAAAAAATGTGAATTCTATTGTGAATTTTAGTATGAAAACTAACGTGGTTATTATTACACATTTTAAAGAAATACACGGGTCACTCACGTTTAATATAGTCAGAGAGGACATTGAAATCGGTAAGCGTCCGACGTTTAACAGAGATGGTGGATGGCATGTGGCACCCGCTTGGAAACCTTGCCTCCAAAAGGCTCAGCAGTGTGTTCAGACTAGTGGTGAGGACACAGTGAGCTCAGTGTGCTGCAATATTCCCGACGCGCAGCTCACCAGCGACGACAAGTCCCAGTGTACACCGGCGCATAATATATTTATGTATATCCTTTATTGTATACACCAATTATATTACTTTATTCTAGGTTGGGCGTGTGTTACAGGCGAGAAAAAAAAATACAATATGTTTTTTTTTTTTTTAAATAAAGAGTGACGAGACGATCAGGACATGCGCCTAATGGTAAGCAACATGTCTGACACATAACAGCACAGTGACACGCAGCTATTGGAACATGAAGAGTCCAAATCATTACCTAGCACTGCACTGCGCTCGTCACCCAGAGATCTAAGATCTTATATCTCTAAGCCCTGTAATTTCTCTGGAAACATTGCCCTTCAAACCGGAACACAGTAATGTTTGCACATTACTGCTTGGCGGTAGAATAACTGGCAAAGGTGTGGTACTTCCCAGGCGGACTCTGCTAAGAGTCCTACCACTGAAAATACTTAAAACATGTATTTACTTAAGAGTTACGAGTAAGAATAACAAAAACAACAATAGAACAATTAAAAACCATTCATATTTTGTAAAACTTTCAGTATTGTACGTGTGGTGCGTAACCCTGTATTGCATGACGTCACACGGTTCCATGTAAGCGAGTCTAATTGATTTGATTATCCGAAACGTGTTCTATCTTAATTGGTAGAGCATCGAGTGTTCGCTTCCTCAATTAAGTATGTTAAATTTTGACACAACTATAATATTAGTTCCTGTGTTATATCTGGCATAAATTACAATAACAACTGGTTGAGTACGAGATACAATTATACTGCGGTACTACATATATTAATAGATAACAGTATTATAATAGCAGCTATCATCATCACCAAGTATCAATTAAGTTGGATAAATGGTTTTGGCGTGATCCGCAGTTGTCATTCAGACAGACAGCCATGAACAGAAAATGCAGTTCAGGCATAAGTACAGATAAAGGGCTCTTGATAAAATAAATCTTAATTTATTCAATGGACTTATTCGTATATGTACAATTCGACCTGTCTCAGTTTTGTAGTAAGTTGTGGATGTAAACATTCACACATGGAAAAACATACATGTCTCTTTAACTAATCTGAGAAAGTTGACAAATTGGGAAGAGGAAAGATGACACACATTTAATAAATTAAACATCATCCATTACCTTACCTTGTAGATTATTTTGTGGCATAAACCAAAGAAAAATCTTGTTCTCTCTTCTAAATCTTGATGAAATGTATCTACAAACTGTACCTGTAAAGAAAAAAGTATTGTGTAAACATTAAATCATATTTATATGTCCATTTAAATTTAAATATTTATATGTTTTAATATTTATAGATACCTATGTCAAAATATATCCCATTTATATGCATTATAATATATATAGATAGATAACTCTTTATTGTGACACAAAAACAGAAATATTACAGTAGAACACTTATGAACTAGCACCACAAATGGCGGCCTTATTGCTTAGAGCAATCTCTTCCAGACAACCAACTTAAAGGAAATTCGCCTACAAACATGGTTAGGCGAAGCGAGGTGACACTTTTCCTAATACTACTAATTAAATACTACAATATAAAACAAATTAATACATAATATACACAATCATCCAAAATACAATAAATAAAATTGAGTCTAATACATAGGTAAATAAAACTTTTATTAATTATGAACATATCACTTAAATAGAACCACTAGTTAAAAAACCTACAACCCCGAATACCATATCATAATAATAAATATAATAGGTATTTTGTTTATAAAAACATTGAGTCACAATGTTTGCGTTCGTGCTCCTGCAAAACGACTGGACCTATTTTCATGTTTATTATTTACTGGGTAGTTTTTTAGAATAAGTCGTTAAATATTTCTTACATGGCTGCTCTAATCCTTTAGTTTTAAACGTGATTTTATTATGATGTTGTCTGAGTAATATTTGAATAGTTTACATCTTGGACACTGACGGTCAAGATAGTTTACAAAAAAATAAAAGTAACACGGTGAGCTACTATGCTTGGAGTTTGTTTAAGACATTGCATTCGAAACAAAGTGGTCCGTCAGAAAACCAAAGTTAAAAGACACAGCTCAACCCATTTGCAAAATAAAATGGCAATAATTGGTCAAATCTGTCGCAGAACCGATAATCGTTTCCAAAACAACGTTTATCTTGTTCACGGTATTTTTTGTGCGCAGACCACAAATCGGCAAACGTAGTGAACACTGTGAGGCAAGATGGAGTAACGATATATCCTTGTTTGACCATTCACTGCCTTAGTAAGCACAAATGTGCTCGGTATAAAATAAACGTGATGAAAATGTGATATATATACGTATCTGTTATTTTGATAATAAATCTCACTTTAATCCCCAAAGGCAGATTTTTATTGATTTTTTTTTCTTAAGAAACTCCGCATATTTCATCAAACATAATTTAACCTCAACCTTTAATGTTTAGCGTCATTTTGCCAGAAGCTTATACCGGAAAAATCCGTTATGTAAATATTAATTATCTCTCCGCATACACGCAATCAAAAGGAGTCTATATATCAAAGCACCATACAGGTATTATTCGCATGAAATCGATTCCAATAATCTGGCAATCCGCAGAAAAAAACCAAATAGAATTCGTGCCAACATTAATTTCCAGTATAAAGGTGTGTTTACATCGGCGTAATAGAGGCGTGGATCTTGTAGGGTTACCAGTTCAAATATTATGCTGTTTTGAAAAAAATAATTGTGTTGGGTTTTCAGCTTGTACAAAATATTTAAGGTTTCAAATAACAAAAAGTAGTTGTTTTTAAGCTTTCGCGATTTGAACACATAATGTTTATAATGTACAGGACTTAATCACGATTTAATTCATTGTTTGCCTTCTCGTGAAAACGGCGGTTGTAACGCTGCCGAAACGTCGAGGTATTTAAATAAATCGTGATTTTATTCATCAATTACTACCTCATTTTATCATATGATTGATACCTACTATCTCAAAGAGCTATTAGACTAGAAATAGAAATAATAAAAATGAGATTATCTCATTTATTTGCTTAAGAAAGTAAATACATATTGGCAAACATTTGAACTATGGAACTACAAGCTTGTGTTGTGAAAGCCTCATAGCCAATAAAATACTAATATAGTTGTAAATACATACTTATAATACATAGAAACACTCAGACACAGAACATAAATATTTTGTATTTATAACACAAATATTGGTTCCGCGACCCTCGCTCGGCTTCGCAGGCAGACTTACTATCAATTTAAAATGTACCACTTTAGCAGATAGATTCAGTAGGTTATTGTCAAATTTTATAAACACCTATTTTTTTCTGACCCTCAGGATTAGCACACACTCACTTATTTTTTCATAGCTATACATCAAAAGTCTAGTTTTCCTAGTGGTTTTAGATACCACTCTAATTTTAAATACTGGAAAGTTACAAAAAGAAACAAAAACACACATGAACATTGGGAATAGGAGGTAGAAATTGAAACAAAGAAACATGTGTATCGTAGAATATCCTATAACTTTATCTATTTAGCCACATTTTTTTGTGCAAACATGGTAACCCGTACCAGTCTGAAAGCAATAGACTTTCTAATTTTGTGTGAAAAATGAGTTTTTTGACTGTTGGTAACCCTGTTATGGTACCGCTTTAATTCACTCTCGTTTGATAAATTCGCGCGGAATGAGTCTCGCGAGCGAATAAAGCGGTAACTCGAAATAAAAGCTTATGTGTGCGAGGCTTTACAACACGTTTTTTGTACGGAAAATTTATTAAAATTACTACTTCCGAGGTGGATAAATGATTTTATTAATGTGAGTTCTTTCATATATTTTAGCCTGAATTATTTTTTTATTTAGTGTTAGGCATACGATTAACAGCCCATTTCCACGAGAGTTCTCTTCGAAGATTTCACTCGCAAAGAGAGAATCAAGGTCATAATACACCTCGCTGGCACAGTGAGAGTTGGTGGATGACACGTGACCTTGAATGATTCTAGGTACATGTCGGTTTCCTCACGATGTTTTCTTCGCCGTTTTTAATTTAGCAACATTACGGACATGACTTCGAAAAGACAGTATGTGCGTGGGATTTATCCAGATCGGTAGTCAATGTTCTCCCAACTAGATCAGCTGAAAACAGCATTAACATTTTTATTACGAAAGTCGAATCAAACTTCTTTGGCAGAGTCTGTGTAATGTCAATAATAAATTATTGATGTCGCTTTTTCAAGCTATGAACAATGTATATTTATTATTTTTGTAAGGTTCAAATAGCCTTGTTCAAAGCTCCTTGCTAACATATGATTACTGGCTAAAAATTTAAAAATAAAATGGGGAATGCGTTAGGGAGACATTCATTTTCCACCTTCTTTGGGGAGACAGATCTGGGATGTCAGAAAAAAGATAGATGAAAAACTATTTTACTATTTTACTATTTTCGTCCAAAAAAATTAAACCGACTTCAAAACCACAAACAGGCACTCAAAAGCGAAAAATAAACTAAAATCATCATTATGAGCGCTACTCACTCATCTATTTGAAGTCGGTGCCGGTGTCGGTTATGGTTCATATTTCAAAAACCACCCGACCGATTTCAAAAAGGTTTAGATGGAATTATTCGGGAAGCATACCCATCCGAACACAAAAAGAAATTAAAAAATCGGTACAGAAGTTTTCGAGAAATCAGGTAACATAGTATACATTAAAAAAAACATAGGGGTCGAATTAATAACCTCCTCCTTTTGTTGGAAGTCGGTTAAAAGAGATGGGTATTGAAATTAACTAGAGATTAATGGTTAATGGTTTATTAGTTTAAATACCGATGTTAAACATTAATACATAATGATTAAAACTATCTTTGTTTCACTTTCTGAGTTGTTAGCTTGCATTTGTTATTATGTTTTAAATTAAAATTAGTTCAGTATTTAGTTATACAGTAAAAAAAATTACATAGGTACAAAATTCTCGTATCACGGAGTTCATAACCAAACTTCTTTCAAAAAGACTTTACGGATTTTACCAAAAAAAAAAAAGTGTTTTCAGTAAGTTCTAAAATCTCTATATATAAAAATGTTATGTTGGTTTGTGTACGCTTCAAAAACTCAAAAAGTTCTGCACCGATCGAGCTGAAATTTTAGAATGATATATGAACCGCATCAAGGATTGTTTTTATCTAATTTTTACATCACAATGTGCCACAGCGAAACGTGGCAGGGTACAGCTAATATTTTATAATAGAAAATGATAGTTTTTGTTTGTTATTTTTCAACCCTAATTTTCAATCTTCTACCAAACCAAACCCTATTATCTAATAGCGATATTAGTACGGTACAATCGTCATAATTTGTATGGGAAAATAACGTTTGCTGGGTCAATTAGTAGGTAATTGTGATATTACACAACCCAACACTTAACTAAGAATAATAATAAGTATCCGATGACATAGGTAGGTATTACTGATTTGTTTTTTTTCATATTGGGATAAGGACAGGGTCAAAGTATGTTTACCATTCAAATCAGTCTTTCTGGTAGATTATAAAAAAATATGTGACATGTATTTTTTTGTTTTACAATTATTTTTTAAATTGATAATAATATAGACCATCAAACTCCCGGAGTGGGAGTGTTGTGACGTCACTCTATCGTAAAAATCGTACCGTCATGTGACGTCACTCTTTACTTCGAAGCACTATATCTTCGTCTTTTTAGGGTTCCGTAGCCAAATGGCAAAATACGGGACCCTTATAGATTCGTCATGTCTGTATATCTGTCCGTCCGTATGTCATAGCCACTTTTCTCCTATAATAACTATACTATTGAAACTTGGTAAGTAGATGTATTCTGTGAACCGCATTAAGAGGCGCTGAGCCGGGAGGAGGCGGCTCAGAAAATAAAATATGCCTAGAATTAGAATGAAAATGTTCCCTACTCCCCCCTATTTCCTTTTCTTCCTAATCCAAGATTCATGTAAAAAAAAGAAAACAAATGACAAAGGTCACGGACCCCGGAGTCTGTGGAGTTGCTAAATTTAATAATAAAAAAAAAACCGCATTAAGATTTTCATAAACAAACAAAACATAGAAAAATAAACAATAAGTTTTGAGGGTACCATACTTAGAAATAAAACTCAAACCATTGTTTTCTATCAATACCATACGTGCGGGCTATCTATGGATAGGTCTTCAAAAATGACATGAGGTTTCTTATATTTTTTTTTCTAAACTGAATAGTTTGCGCGAGAGACTCTTCCAAAGTAGTAAAATGTGTCCCCCCCCCCCCATCACTTCTAAAATAAGGGAATTTGGTTTAAATGAGATCTAGTTAGTAGTTTTATTTTAACACGTCATAAATTCACTAATTGTTAAAACACTGATTAACGTAACAACGAACTACAAGAACTTTTATATTATGTTACTTGCTGCTACGGAAGCCTTCATGGGCGAGTCGAGTCGCACTTGACCACTTTTATTTTGTTTGTAAAATAAAAGAAAATAAACGTGAACATTATTTTTAAATAATATAACTGAGAGTCTAATTATTATTTTTCTGTTATCACATTCAAATATCTACTAAGTATTTAGTTACAGAAAATGCCTTGTTTTGCCATCTCCCCATCAATCTACGTCATTCACAACACGGAGGATGTCCAGACACCGCTGACATAGATCTATCATACACAATACACTGGGCAGGTATATACAAATGATAAATTGGTCGCTGGAGGTAGAGTTTCAATAAATAAATATTGCTGGACATTTCTCATACTAAACCATATAGATAGCACCAAACTAAGCAAAACTTGTATGGGAGCCAGACAGCTGGTATAACCTTATGTTATGCTAACTTATATAATTGTAAGTACTCGTACATACTTTTGACACATAGAAATATAACCAGACACGACTTGAAAACACCCAACCAAATTGAATTCCTTAAGATAATGATCACCACAGTTTAAATATTACCTACTTTATTTTCTTTACTGCTTGTTACTGCTCAATTTATTTCCCTTCAAAAAAAAAACAAAACAAAAATCGACTGCAATTTAAAATGTTATTCAGATAGATATATGATGAAGTTTCATAAGAAGCTTATATTATTCTTACGTCAACTTTTTTATCTATGTAAAGGAGAGAAAACTTGTTCAAAATACACCACACGTAAAAACAAAACGTTAAACCAATTTACGTGGCGCCACCTCTGAACTAGGTATGATCTTCCAAACAAAAAAGAATCATCACAAGCGATTCACATTTTTTTAAAATAATAAGAATGGCAATTGGCGGAACTTTCACGTAATCTACGTATAAAAAAATACATAAACAGATGAAATACCTCCTCCTCTTTTGAAGTTAATTAAAATCTGTAAACTTATTTGATATATTTATTTTGAAAACTTGAGTTACTGTACAGTATATCTCTTATAATTATATAAAAATGTTGTTGGTTTGTGTACGCTTCAAAAACTCTAAAAGTTCTGCACCGATCGAGCTGAAATTTTACAAAAATATATAATCCGCAATAAGGATTGTTTTTATCTAATTTTTGCATCACAATATGCCACAGCGAAGCGTGTATAGTTAGTCCTACATAAAAATAGATTTCAGATGGCAAGTACCTAAAAGTGTTCATCGATTACAATAACAATATTTTCGAAACACAATAACTCGATCAAAACATCCGATTACTATTCAACTGAACAATAACTGGTAGTTAACAATAACACAACAATAAAACAGATTTACGTCTGTGATATAACAATTTATGTTCAGTGAATGTTCATTGTCCGTAACGTAGAATTGTGAATCATTGATACTCATACCATACCTACCTACACGTAAATGTTGCTTAAAACAAATGTATTCGAGAAATTAGGTAACATAGTATACATTAAAAAAAACATAGGGGTCGAATTAATAACCTCCTCCTTTTGTTGGAAGTCGGTTAAAAAGAGATGGGTATTGAAATTAACTAGAGATTAATGGTTAATGGTTTATTAGTTTAAATACCGATGTTAAACATTAATACAGAATGATTAAAACTATCTTTGTTTCACTTTCTGAGTTGTTAGCTTGCATTTGTTATTATGTTTTAAATTAAAATTAGTTCAGTATTTAGTTATACAGTAAAAAAATTTACATAGGTACAAAATTCTTGTATCACGGAGTTCATAACCAAACTTCTTCCAAAAAGACTTTAAGGATTTTACCAAAAAAAAAATGTGTTTTCAGTAAGTTCTAAAATCTCTATATATAAAAATGTTATGTTGGTTTGTGTACGCTTCAAAAACTCAAAAAGTTCTGCACCGATCGAGCTGAAATTTTAGAATGATATATAAACCGCATCAAGGATTGTTTTTATCTAATTTTTACATCACAATGTGCCACAGCGAAACGTGGCAGGGTACAGCTAGTATTTTATAATAGAAAATGATAGTTTTTGTTTGTTATTTTTCAACCCTAATTTTAAATCTTCTACCAAACCAAACCCTATTATCTAATAGCGATATTAGTACGGTACAATCGTCATAATTTATATGGGAAAATAACGTTTGCTGGGTCAATTAGTAGGTAATTGTGAAATTACACAACCCAACACTTAACTAAGAATAATAATAAGTATCCGATGACATAGGTAGGTATTACTGATTTGTTTTTTTTCATATTGGGATAAGGACAGGGTCAAAGTATGTTTACCATTCAAATCAGTCTTTCTGGTAGATTATAAAAAAAATATGTGACACGTATTTTTTTGTTTTACAATTTTTTTTAAATTGATAATAATATAGACCATCAAACTCCCGGAGTGGGAGTGTTGTGACGTCACTCTATCGTAAAAATCGTACCGTCATGTGACGTCACTCTTTACTTCGAAGCACTATATCTTCGTCATTTTAGGGTTCCGTAGCCAAATGGCAAAATACGGGACCCTTATAGATTCGTCATGTCTGTCTATCTGTCCGTCCGTATGTCATAGCCACTTTTCTCCTATAATAACTATACTATTGAAACTTGGTAAGTAGATGTATTCTGTGAACCGCATTAAGAGGCGCTGAGCCGGGAGGAGGCGGCTCAGAAAATAAAATAGGCCTAGAATTAGAATGAAAATGTTCCCTACTCCCCCCTATTTCCTTTTCTTCCTAATCCAAGATTCATGTAAAAAAAAAAGAAAACAAATGACAAAGGTCACGGACCCCGGAGTCTGTGGAATTGCTAAATTTAATTAACAAGAACAAAATTAAAAATTTTGATTAACCCCCGACTACCTTAGATTTGTTATCTGTAGAACATTCTACTAGTCAAGCCCTTTCATTTGATACCCATATTAAGGGAATTGTGAAAAAAGGAAATGTAATTCGCCATTTTGTGGTAGCGGCCATCTTGGATTTGAAATTTGTCATAGTGCAAAGTATTCTACTAATCAAGCCCTTTCATTTGATACCCATATTGAGGTAGTAGTGAAAAATATTATATAATTCGCCATTTTGTGGTGGCGGCCATCTTGGATTTGAAATTTGTTATAGCGTTTAGTACTCTACTAGTCAAGCCCTTTCATTTAATACCCATATTGAGGTAGGTTGTGAAGAAATATTTTGTCCGCCATTTTGTGGAGGCGGCCATTTTGAATCGATATTAATCAAACATAGCTAAGAACACCCGCACGGATATTAACTTTCAAATAAAAAACCGCATCGAAATCGGCCCATCCGTTTGAGCTCTACGGTGCCACAGACACACACACACACAGACAGACAGACAGACAGACAGACAGACAGACAGACCGACAGACAGACAGACAGACAGACATCGACGTCAAACTTATAACACCCCTTTTTTTGTCGGGGGTTAAAAAAAAAACCGCATTAAGATTTTCATAAACAAACAAAACATAGAAAAATAAACAATAAGTTTTGAGGGTACCATACTTAGAACTAAAACTCAAAACATTGTTTTTAACCCCCGACCAAAAAAAGGGGTGTTATAAGTTTGACGTCGATGTCTGTCTGTCTGTCTGTCTGTCGGTCTGTCTGTCTGTCTGTCTGTCTGTCTGTCTGTCTGTGTGTGTCTGTCTGTGGCACCGTAGAGCTCAAACGGATGGGCCGATTTCAATGCGGTTTTTTTATATGAAAGTTAATATCTGTGCGGATGTTCTTAGGTATGTTTGGTTAATATCGATCCAAGATGGCCGCCTCCACAAAATGGCGGACAAAATATTTCTTTACATCCTACCTCAATATGGGTATCAAATGAAAGGGCTTGACTAGTAGAATACTATACGCTATAACAGATATCAAATCCAAGATGGCCGCCATCACAAAATGGCGAATTATATAATTTTTTTCACTACTACCGCAATATGGGTATCAAACGAAAGGCTTGACTAGTAGAATACTTTGCACTATAAAAAAATTCAAATCCAAGATGGCCGCTACCACAAAATGGCTAATTACATTTCTTTTTTCACAACTCCCTTAATATGGGTATCAAATGAAAGGGCTTGACTAGTAGAATGTTGTACAGATAATAAATCCAAGGTAGTCGGGGGTTAATCAAAATTTTTAATTTTGTTCTTGTCTATCAATACCATACGTGCGGGCTATCTATGGATAGGTCTTCAAAAATGACATTGAGGTTTCTTATAATTTTTTTTCTAAACTGAATAGTTTGCGCGAGAGACTCTTCCAAAGTAGTAAAATGTGTCCCCCCCCCATCACTTCTAAAATAAGGGAATTTGGTTTAAATGAGATCTAGTTAGTAGTTTTATTTTAATACGTCATAAATTCACTAATTGTTAAAACACTGATTAACGTAACAACGAACTACAAGAACTTTTATATTATGTTACTTGCTGCTACGGAAGCCTTCATGGGCGAGTCGAGTCGCACTTGACCACTTTTATTTTGTTTGTAAAATAAAAGAAAATAAACGTGAACATTATTTTTAAATAATATAACTGACAGTCTAATTATTATTTTTCTGTTATCACATTCAAATATCTACTATATAGTTACAGAGTATGCCTTGTTTTGCCATCTCCCCATCAATCTACGTCATTTACAACACGGAGGATGTCCAGACACCGCTGACATAGATCTATCATACACAATACACTGGGCAGGTACTGTTTCGATGATAAATTGGTCACTGGAGATAGAGAGATTCAATAAATAAATATTGCTGGACATTTCTCATACTAAACCATATAGATAGCACCAAACTAAGCAAAACTTGTATGGGAGCCAGACAGCTGGTATAACCTTATGTTATGCTAACTTATATAATTGTAAATACTCGTACATACTTTTGATGCATAGAAATATAACCAGACACGACTTGAAAACACCCAACCAAATTGAATTCCTTAAGATAATGATCACCACAGTTTAAATATTACTTTATTTTCTTTACTGCTTGTTACTGCTCAATTTATTTCCCTTCAAAAAAAAAACAAAACAAAAATCGACTGCAATATAAAATGTTATTTAGATAGATATATGATGAAGTTTCATAACAAGCTTATATTATTATTACGTCAACTTTTTTATCTATGTAAAGGAGAGAAAACGTGTTCAAAATCCACCACACGGAAAAACAAAACGTTAAACCGATTTACGTGGCGCCACCTCTGAATTAGGTATGATCTAAACAAAAAAGAATCATCACAAGCGATTCACATTTTTTTTAAATAATAAGAATGGCAATTGGAGAAAGTTTCGCGTAAGCTACGTACAAAAAAAAATACATAAACAGATTAAATACCTCCTCCTCTTTTGAAGTTAATTAAAATCTGTAAACTTATTTGATATATTTATTTTGAAAACTTGAGTTACTGTACAATATATCTCTTATAATTATATAAAAATGTTGTTGGTTTGTGTACGCTTCAAAAACTCTAAAAGTTCTGCACCGATCGAGCTGAAATTTTACAAAAATATATAATCCGCAATAAGGATTGTTTTTATCTAATTTTTGCATCACAATATGCCACAGCGAAGCGTGTATAGAGTTAGTCCTACATAAAAATTGATTTCAGATGGCAAGTATCTAAAAGTGTTCATCGATTACAATAACAATATTTTCGAAACACAATAACTCGATCAAAACATCCGATTACTATTCAACTGAACAATAACTGGTAGTTAACAATAACATAACAATAAAACAGATTTACGTCTGTGATATAACAATTTATGTTCAGTGAATGTTCATTGTCCGTAACGTAGAAATGTGAATCATTGATACTCATACCATACCTACCTACACGTAAATGTTGATTAAAACAATATAAACCTGCAAATTGTATTGCATATGTGTATATATACCGATTTCTTTAAATTAAGAACTAACCTAACTTACCTACTATGCGAACTACACTGCACGGAATGCCTAAGTACATCTGAACTATCCAAAAATTTTAGCGGATGGCGGAGAAGAATATTAGCATACATACAAAAAACATACATCCGAATTGAGAACCTCCTGGTTTTTTGTAGCCGGTTAAAAATTATATATTATTATTAAATATTTCGAAGTTGGTAAAAAATATGGCATACATTTTGAGGATGTGCTCACATATGGAAACCTAAATTCGATATACTGATGTTATTTAGGCCTTTTTAAAGGGATAGTATAGAGAATAGGGATAGCTGTTTGTCTCAAGTTGCCTACATAGTATTATACTGTCTGGCCAAATTTTGGCTAGGGCAGAAGGATCTTTAATTGGGCGTTAGCTTTAGCTTCTCAAAAATTTAATAAAGATGTGGTTTAACAACTCCATTCATGCGTACATAAGTGCATATATCTATATGTATATTATACTGTTTTAGCTACTAGATTTCATAATGTGAAAACAAGCAGTAATGTGAAAACATCGCTGCATACTGGTTTGAAGGGCAATATTTCCAGTGACATTACAGGGTGGGTGGATAAAACGACTTATATTTCTGTGTGACGAGCGCAGTGCAGTGTTGAATTCTTCATGTTTCCAATAGCGGTGTGTCACTGTGCTGTTATGGGCTAGCATGTTGCTTACCATCAGCAGAAGTCCTGCTCGTCACGTCAGTCTTTACTATAAAAAAACACTCTACAGTAAAACGGTAGCGAAGCCAGTAACAGTTAAAATGGCCGAGAATCGGGGTAATACGGACAAAGGCTACAATATCCAACAATGAATGTCTGATGATAATAATAATGGTGTACCAAAAATTTTCTCACCATGTGTTATTATCAAAGGAAATCCATTTCTCTTGTAAAATTCAGCCTCAAAGTGAACAATATCTTTGAAAATATTCACGGCTTCAGATAATATCATATAAAAGTTCAAACAATAAATGTAAGCGCATGACGCTATCATAAAAGCACACAGCGTCAATCTCCAGAAGCGTCTTCACACCTGATGAACCTTAATTCGGGGTATTTGGAGCAGAAAATCAGGTGTACGACAAAGTGAGAATCGCGATACATCGGAGTAATGTCAGTATTTTGTCACTTCAATTTCAGTTTACAATGTAACAGGAAGTTATTGTTATTCTACTAATATGATAATTGGGAAAATAGTTTAAACACAGTTATTGCAGAGAAAACTCCTACTGCTTTGAGTAGTTTTTGGTACTTTATTAGGAAAATGTTGTGTTCGCATCACCGACATGGTAATTTCGAGCGGTGACGTCGGTGTAGCGGCGTAACGGCGTACCGTCTGAGCGGATGCGGAGTAGCGTAGTGCTCTGTACTGCTCCGTACCGTCTGAGTGGATGCGGAGCAGCGTAGTGCGATGTTAGACCCCTTTTATATAGGTGCATTCTTGCGAATTTCTAATAGCATAATATCTACAGATTATATGTATGTATAGTCCAAAATTATAACAGCTGAATTATGCTGGACTTCACGCTACAAGTAGTTGCACTATTGAGTTATACCTCCACGGGGTTCCTTTCAAACATACAGCGGGAACGCAAGGACGCCCTTGCATTCTTCCGCGAACCCGCCACGGCTTGCTCGTTTGACCTGAACCAAAAGAACACCGACATCTTGAGAACCAACCGGTAAGTGAGAGTTAGACTGCCCTTACGTATATGACAGAACAGTCTAGGACCCACGCACCGGGCCAGATGTTCAGTCCTGTCGCCCACCGCTATCCGGTTACAGGGAGAGCGGTGCGCCGACATAACAGGACTCCACTTCCTTTGCTGTCCCACTGTGTCCACCATCACACGCTGAAGTCTACGCAAGACTGCGGCGGGCAGGGAGAACGGCGCATCATAATACTGGCACTCCTGACCCGATTCTTGATTTGATCTACTGCCCTGATGCCAATCGCCAAGCACCACGGCCCATCTCAGTCAAGGAAGCTTGTGCAATCTACGCCGCGCGACTCCCTTCTGGCCGCTTTGCCGTTAGCTTGAAGCTCAAAACCGAGCCTTACAGGAATGACTCTTGGTTTGTTGCCCAGTCTGCACCAGTGGTGCCCAGGTTACGGAGGTACTCGAGTCTCACGCGTGAGTGCCTCCTACGCCATCTACTTCTATCTCAAAATCAAATCGAAATCCTTTCACAAAGTTTTCTTCAGAGTATTTTATAAATAAATAAAACGTAAGTATTTCTTATTTTTCTGAACAGGTTATGACTGTGTTTGGCTGTCAGTTACAATTTATTTTTATTGATATATTGTACGTGTTTTCCTAAATCTTTTTTTCTACGTACATTTTCTCATCTTATACAGAAATAGTGACCGGTAATCTATTTAAAGGTTCTAGGAAATTGGTGTTATTTTGATATTTTCAGTAAAATATATTTAGCCCAAGCTAGACCTAGACAAAGATAGTGCAGCGAATTACAAGCTAACGATGAAAACTGTTCGAAAACACGATGGCTATCTTGAGGAGGACACAAGCCTTTTGCCCATCAGAGACACAATCTAAAGGTACAAGTTCGCGCTGAGACCGCGACACATGTCTCGCGACACGTGTCTCGGTCTCCTGTCACGGTCTCGGCGCGAACTAGCGCCCATACAATTTCACAGTGTCAAATGCCTGGCGCGTTCTCCGGTCGCGGTCTCGCGTCGCGGTCTCGTGTCGCGGTCTCCGGGCGAACTTGTACCTTAAGCTGATTAAATTAAAAAAATTAAAATGTCTGCGTGTAAAAGTGTATACGTGGTACGTGGTACACTATTAGTAAACAAAAGTGGCTTGGTTCTACTCATAATCTTACTCATATAAAAATTGTGAAGTTTGGATGTTAAAATGTTTGTCGCTTCAATGATACCTCAATACTTCAATGATACTTTTATTCGTCTGTGAAACTAGGTTTTTACAAAATTGTGTTGTTGCGTCAGAGACCAGAGAAACGTTCAACTTTTCGCTCAACTTTTATTGCACAAACTGAAAAAAACTAGTCTGAAATTTGAGTTCTGATGGATTACAGTCTGGAGGAATACGTTTTTATTTCGACAAATTTGAGAAAAACCATTTTTGTAATTGTACGACCTACTTCGTGATACATTATACTGGCTTTGGCAGTGCACGGAATCATTGTGAGGAAACTGACATTTAAATTTTTTGAGAACATGCACTTTTTGCCAACCCACACTTAGACAGCGTGGTGGATTATGACCTTGACTCTCTTCTTGGGAGATAAGGCATCGAGCCTTAGCTGGGAACAAAAGTAGGCTCACACCACGATTTTCCTATTGTAAAAGCTGTTAAAATATTATAACTCAACATTTTTGGTATAGCGCAGGTATTCTACGTAATGCCAAGGGATCATATTATGTTAATCTTAAGCTCACAAGTATTTTCATGAATATTGGCTTAATACAACAATATTACAGACGCTAGGCGTAGGCGCTAGGCTAGGCTAGGCGGCCCGCTAGCCGCCCCGGCTTTAAAATAAATTCAGACGCTCGATCAAATTTTATAAGATAGTTGTACAAATAAAAGAAAATTATAGTTTTTGTTTTGATATTTCAAAATCAACCGCCACCACCACCAATTTTTTTTAATGTATGTAGGCCTATCTCTGAACTATGATGACCAAACAAAGAAAAAAAAAACCAAAATCGGTTCAAATTTTTTTGCGGAGCTATCGCGTAACATACGTACAAAAATAAAAGTGGTTAAGTTCGAGTCGGACTCGCCCATGAAGGCTTCCGTTGCAGCAAGTAACATAATATAAATGTTCTTGTAGTTTGTTGTTACTTTAATTAGTGTAATTAATAATTTAACAATAGTGAATTTATGACGAAGTTATATCATTTTTGAAGACCTATCCATAGATAACCCACGCGTATGTTTTTGATGGAGATTTTTTTTGGATCTCCTTATGAGACACCCCGAAAATTTATTGTTTTTTTTTCTATTTTAGTATGAAAATCTTAATGCGGTTTACAGAATACATCTACTTACTAAGTTAAATAGTATAGTTCTTATAGTTTCGGAGAAAAGTCGCTGTGACATACGGACGGACAGACATACAGACAGACAGAAACACATGACGAATCTATAAGGGTCCCGTATTTTGCCATTTGGCTACGGAACCCTAAAAATACGACCAAATTGAATACCTCCTCTGTTCAGACGGCGGTTAAAAGAGCGTTCCTAGAACCAACCATGAAAATGTATCACTTTCTTACTCAGCGTTTACGTTTTTTTTTTTTTTTTTTTTTTTTTTTTTTTAACTAGAATAGGTTCGCACTTGACCACCATCTCGCCTGATGTTAAGCGATGATGCGATCTACGATAGAGCGTGCTTACCTAGAAGAAACCGATTCACTCTCGATTTGAAGAATTTACGTTGCGAATACAGTAATATTAAAACAGGGAGACCGGTCAAATCTACTGACACAATTCCCCGTCCTACTCAGCACCCTTCAAGCCGTCGGTTCAAGGGTTGTGAATTGGGTTAAAAATCTAATTATGTAATTCAACGCTTTTGATCTTTATTGTCTTCATAAATATAATGGAAATTTACTTTAGACATTTTAGCTGACTTTACAATAATGTTTTTATATCAACTCGTCTGTAATATTGTTGTATTAAGCCAATATTCATGAAAATACTTGTGAGCTTAAGATTAACATAATATGATCCCTTGGCATTACGTAGAATACCTGCGCTATACCAAAAATGTTGAGTTATAATATTTTAACAGCTTTTACAATAGGAAAATCGTGGTGTGAGCCTACTTTTGTTCCCAGCTAAGGCTCGATGCCTTATCTCCCAAGAAGAGAGTCAAGGTCATAATCCACCACGCTGTCTAAGTGTGGGTTGGCAAAAAGTGCATGTTCTCAAAAAATTTAAATGTCAGTTTCCTCACAATGATTCCGTGCACTGCCAAAGCCAGTATAATGTATCACGAAGTAGGTCGTACAATTACAAAAATGGTTTTTCTCAAATTTGTCGAAATAAAAACGTATTCCTCCAGACTGTAATCCATCAGAACTCAAATTTCAGACTAGTTTTTTCAGTTTGTGCAATAAAAGTTGAGCGAAAAGTTGAACGTTTCTCTGGTCTCTGACGCAACAACACAATTTTGTAAAAACCTAGTTTCACAGACGAATAAAAGTATCATTGAAGTATTGAGGTATCATTGAAGCGACAAACATTTTAACATCCAAACTTCACAATTTTTATATGAGTAAGATTATGAGTAGAACCAAGCCACTTTTGTTTACTAATAGTGTACCACGTACCACGTATACACTTTTACACGCAGACATTTTAATTTTTTTAATTTAATCAGCTTAAGGTACAAGTTCGCCCAGAGACCGCGACACGAGACCGCGACGCGAGACCGCGACCGGAGAACGCGCCAGGCATTTGACACTGTGAAATTGTATGGGCGCTAGTTCGCGCCGAGACCGTGACAGGAGACCGAGACACGTGTCGCGAGACATGTGTCGCGGTCTCAGCGCGAACTTGTACCTTTAGATTGTGTCTCTGATGGGCAAAAGGCTTTGTGTCCTCCTCAAGATAGCCATCGTGTTTTCGAACAGTTTTCATCGTTAGCTTGTAATTCGCTGCACTATCTTTGTCTAGGTCTAGCTTGGGCTAAATATATTTTACTGAAAATATCAAAATAACACCAATTTCCTAGAACCTTTAAATAGATTACCGGTCACTATTTCTGTATAAGATGAGAAAATGTACGTAGAAAAAAGATTTAGGAAAACACGTACAATATATCAATAAAAATAAATTGTAACTGACAGCCAAACACAGTCATAACCTGTTCAGAAAAATAAGAAATACTTACGTTTTATTTATTTATAAAATACTCTGAAGAAAACTTTGTGAAAGGATTTCGATTTGATTTTGAGATAGAAGTAGATGGCGTAGGAGGCACTCACGCGTGAGACTCGAGTACCTCCGTAACCTGGGCACCACTGGTGCAGACTGGGCAACAAACCAAGAGTCATTCCTGTAAGGCTCGGTTTTGAGCTTCAAGCTAACGGCAAAGCGGCCAGAAGGGAGTCGCGCGGCGTAGATTGCACAAGCTTCCTTGACTGAGATGGGCCGTGGTGCTTGGCGATTGGCATCAGGGCAGTAGATCAAATCAAGAATCGGGTCAGGAGTGCCAGTATTATGATGCGCCGTTCTCCCTGCCCGCCGCAGTCTTGCGTAGACTTCAGCGTGTGATGGTGGACACAGTGGGACAGCAAAGGAAGTGGAGTCCTGTTATGTCGGCGCACCGCTCTCCCTGTAACCGGATAGCGGTGGGCGACAGGACTGAACATCTGGCCCGGTGCGTGGGTCCTAGACTGTTCTGTCATATACGTAAGGGCAGTCTAACTCTCACTTACCGGTTGGTTCTCAAGATGTCGGTATTCTTTTGGTTCAGGTCAAACGAGCAAGCCGTGGCGGGTTCGCGGAAGAATGCAAGGGCGTCCTTGCGTTCCCGCTGTATGTTTGAAAGGAACCCCGTGGAGGTATAACTCAATAGTGCAACTACTTGTAGCGTGAAGTCCAGCATAATTCAGCTGTTATAATTTTGGACTATACATACATATAATCTGTAGATATTATGCTATTAGAAATTCGCAAGAATGCACCTATATAAAAGGGTCCAACATCGCACTACGCTGCTCCGCATCCACTCAGACGGTACGGAGCAGTACAGAGCACTACGCTGCTCCGCATCCGCTCAGACGGTACGCCGTTACGCCGCTACACCGACGTCACCGCTCGAAATTACCATGTCGGTGATGCGAACACAACATTTTCCTAATAAAGTACCAAAAACTACTCAAAGCAGTAGGAGTTTTCTCTGCAATAACTGTGTTTAAACTATTTTCCCAATTATCATATTAGTAGAATAACAATAACTTCCTGTTACATTGTAAACTGAAATTGAAGTGACAAAATACTGACATTACTCCGATGTATCGCGATTCTCACTTTGTCGTACACCTGATTTTCTGCTCCAAATACCCCGAATTAAGGTTCATCAGGTGTGAAGACGCTTCTGGAGATTGACGCTGTGTGCTTTTATGATAGCGTCATGCGCTTACATTTATTGTTTGAACTGTTATATGATATTATCTGAAGCCGTGAAGATATATTTTAAAAGATATTGTTCACTTTGAGGCTGAATTTTACAAGAAAAATGGATTTCCTTTGATAATAACACATAACACATAACAATAAAGATCAAAAGCGTTGAATTACATAATTAGATTTTTAACCCAATTCACAACCCTTGAACCGACGGCTTGAAGGGTGCTGAGTAGGACGGGGAATTGTGTCAGTAGATTTGACCGGTCTCCCTGTTTTAATATTACTGTATTCGCAACGTAAATTCTTCAAATCGAGAGTGAATCGGTTTCTTCTAGGTAAGCACGCTCTATCGTAGATCGCATCATCGCTTAACATCAGGCGAGATGGTGGTCAAGTGCGAACCTATTCTAGTTAAAAAAAAAAAAAAAAAAAAAAAAAACGTAAACGCTAAGTAAGAAAGTGATACATTTTCATGGTTGGTTCTAGGAACGCTCTTTTAACCGCCGTCTGAACAGAGGAGGTATTCAATTTGGTCGTATTTTTAGGGTTCCGTAGCCAAATGGCAAAATACGGGACCCTTATAGATTCGTCATGTGTTTCTGTCTGTCTGTATGTCTGTCCGTCCGTATGTCACAGCGACTTTTCTCCGAAACTATAAGAACTATACTATTTAACTTAGTAAGTAGATGTATTCTGTAAACCGCATTAAGATTTTCATACTAAAAATAGAAAAAAAACAATAAATTTTCGGGGTGTCTCATAAGGAGATCCAAAAAAAATCTCCATCAAAAACATACGCGTGGGTTATCTATGGATAGGTCTTCAAAAATGATATAACTTCGTCATAAATTCACTATTGTTAAATTATTAATTACACTAATTAAAGTAACAACAAACTACAAGAACATTTATATTATGTTACTTGCTGCAACGGAAGCCTTCATGGGCGAGTCCGACTCGAACTTAACCACTTTTATTTTTGTACGTATGTTACGCGATAGCTCCGCAAAAAAATTTGAACCGATTTTGGTTTTTTTTTTCTTTGTTTGGTCATCATAGTTCAGAGATAGGCCTACATACATTAAAAAAAAATTGGTGGTGGTGGCGGTTGATTTTTGAAATATCAAAACAAAAACTATAATTTTCTTTTATTTGTACAACTATCTTATAAAATTTGATCGAGCGTCTGAATTTATTTTAAAGCCGGGGCGGCCCGCTAGCCGCCCCGGCTTTGCCCGTGGGACATTTTTATTTCCGGCAATTATTCGAATTTTCACAGTAAAAGCATCTTCAACAAATATTATAAAAGAAGAATTGGCCAAATCGGTCCAGCCGTTGTTGAGTTATGCGCTTACCAACACATTTTGCGATTCATTTTTATGTTATAGACTAGCTGTACCCTGCCACGCTTCCCTGTGGCACATTGTGATGCAAAAATTAGATAAAAACAATCCTTGATGCAGATTATATATTATTCTAAAATTTCAGCTTGATCGATGCAGAACTTTTTAGAGTTATTGAAGCGTACACAAACCAACATAACTTTTTTATATATAGAGATTAAAGTCGGTTTTTTGATTTTTCAGAGAAAATTAATTATATTACAATTTTCCTCGGTCATGTGCAATAAGGGTGATTATCGACAATCTATTTATTTTGCACTGTCCTACAAATCATCTATCTTGTCTAGAATACACACTACACTACACAGCTCTAGCTCACCTGTTATCATTTCGTCTTGCAATGTGTCCAGCCCAGTCCATTACCTTACCATAGATCCGACATCCCGGGGTCTACCGTCGAATGAAAACTGTCATAGCTGTGATTTTTCTAGCCCTTTTCTTTCCGCTTCAAATGATAGAGACCGCAATAGCAAAGCGAACACCGATTTAATTAGGCGATAAAAAAGCGGAGCTAGCTATTTACTTACTGACTCGCCCCTCTACCGCCTAACTAAATCGGCTATGGCTTTGCTATTCTGTCTCTATCCATTCAAGCGCGAAGAAAAGAGAGAGAGCTAAGTCATTTTTAGTTAGGCGGTAAACCCTCCGGTCTTAGAGTTTGATGCTAAAGTTAGATAAAACGTGATACACCAAATTCGTCAAACAACATCATCATATATTGTACAGAAATGTTGTTTTACTGAGGATTGAACTAATTAGTTCGTAAGGTTTCGCTAATACTTGGGAAACAACTGTCTAGGGGATTAATTACTGCCAGTTTTACTTTCCGTCCTTGTAAAATTATTTATTTATTATAAGCGATCTATTTTTAACCCCCGACCAAAAAAAGGAGTGTTATAAGTTTGACGTCGATGTCTGTCTGTCTGTCTGTCTATCTGTATGTCTGTCTGTCTGTCTGTCTGTCTGTCTGTCTGTCACATAGACAGACAGACAGGTCTGTCTATGTGTGTGTCTGTCTGTGGCACCGTAGAGCTCAAACGGATGGGCCAATTTCAATGCGGTTTTTTTTTATTTGAAGGTTGATATCCGTGCGGATGTTCTTAGCTATGCTTGGTTAATATCGATTCAAGATGGCCGCCTCCACAAAATAGCGGACAAAATATTTCTTCACAACCTACCTCAATATTGGAATCAAATGAAAGGGCTTGACCAGTAGAATAAAACACATACTCGTAACAAATTTCTAATCCAAGATGGCCGCTACCACAAAATGGCGAAATACATTTATTTTTTCACAACTCCCTTAATATGGGTAACAAATGAAAGGGCTTGACTAATAGAATGTTGTACAGATAACAAATCCGAGGTAGTTGGTGGTTAGTCAAAATTTTTAATTTTGTTCTTGTATAATAACCATTTACATCTATTTGAAACGCTTCAGCTCGCGCCTTCGTCCGCGCGTAGTGTATAGAATAGGTGTACACATGCACTACATTTAGAAGTACCCAAAACATACAATTTTGGATATTTGCACTGTTAAAGGTTTATTGGAAAATCAAGGCAACTACAAATTTTCTCTGAATTCAAATTCAAAAGGTTCAAACCAGCTCCACAGATATAGTCAAGGTTTATAATGTACAAACAGATACGGCTAAAGTCGTAGACGTAGTCATAAATTGATATAGCTGTAATATCTCTAGAAATTACGATTTAAATTATAAAACATGATAATTAGATAAATATTCCAAGCAATGAACACAATTAAGTTTATTTTACCGAAGAAATTCTAAGAACTGTTCAAACGCTTCTAAGTTTTCATTAAAGTTCGTAATGAAAGAGAATTATTCAAATTAATACATGGCCAACGAAGAGTTGGAACTTAAATTCCATTTTAGTTATGAAGGGAGAGTATTCAGTGAGTTCAATGTTAATAACGCGATCTGTGTCTCTGTTTATAATATCATTAATATAAATATAGCAATATACACCACCTAACGAAAACTGTCTAATCTATGATGTCGCCCCCTCTTTTTTTCACTTGGATAGATAGAGACTTTTTGTAGCCGCTTGATACACTGCCCGCTCTTCGCGTTTACAAATTTGGCGGGAAAATGGGTGTCAGGTTACATAAGTGCGGTGTTTATGCTTCGGCATATAAGTGGCACCTTACTTTTACCCGTTTGAGCCATTTACTCTCAAGAGCGTTTCAAGACGCTTCTAGCGGTATCATTTATTTATAATTAATGTACTTAAAATGTAAACTAACATTTTTGACACTTGAGTAATAATTTTTGCGATTTCTCAAGTAGTCTAACAACTATTACTGTAATAATGTATAAGGGAGACAGTGGTTTTATGGGTTATATGTGATGTATACGAAATAACAAACTCGAAACACCAAAAAAACTGGGACCAATGCTTCGGGACCATTTTCCCGCCAAAAATTTTGATTTTTGTTTTTTTTTTTAATTTTACGAATTTTCTATGTAAATGAACTCTAATTTTAATGTGGGTTATATCAAAATAAAGACCGGTTCAAGTAGAAGCCATTAAACACAAATTTATCGGTATACCTTCCCAAATAGAAATTAGTTAGTTATTATAGTCAAATTAGTTTGCGGCCCACTGATCATACTTGTACCCACACATACGGACCGTATAAGCATTGTAATGTTGGACTTGAAAAACTACTTATGTATGTGTTTTGTTAGTCTGTGTGTTAATAAAAATTTTCTTTTTTTTTCTTTTGAAATAAAAACACGAAAAATTTTTTTTACCGCCAAAACCCAAAACGCAACTATAAGTTTGTTTGTTGTCGTCATCAACCAAGTTTTTGGGTACCTACTATATATATTAC
Organism: Ectropis grisescens; assembly: GCA_017562165.1. Taxonomy (NCBI): domain Eukaryota; kingdom Metazoa; phylum Arthropoda; class Insecta; order Lepidoptera; family Geometridae; genus Ectropis; species Ectropis grisescens. The sequence goes on from CM029785.1 coordinate 22,463,174, forward strand.
ACGCCGGTGTATCAAGCAAGTAGTGAAGTATTTTTTTTGTAGTTGTAGGACACCTAGCAGAGTACGCCTGGGGAAATATCATACCTTTGCCAGCTATTCTAACGGCAAGCGGTAATGTGAAAACATCTGGCCTCGTGGCTTAGTGGGTAGTAACTCTGCCTGCGAAGCCGAGGATCGTGGGTTCGATTGCCACCCAGTGCAAATATTTGTGTGATGAATTCAAATGTTTGCACTGTGTCTGGGTGTTTCTATTTATAATAAGTATGTATTTAAAACTATATATGTATTATATCAGCTATCTGCCCGCCATAAGCTTTGCTTAATTTGGGGTCAGAAGGTGTTGTGTGTGAATTGTCCACCAATATTTATTTATTTATTATTTATTACTGTGTTTCGGTTTGAAGGGCAATGTTATCAGAGAAATTACAGGGCTTAGAGATATAAGATCTCAAATCTTTGGGTGATGAACGCAGTGCTGTGCTAGGTAATCATTTGGACTCTTCATGTTCCAATAGCTGCATGTCACTGTGCTGTTATGTGGTAGGCATGTTGCTTACCAACAGGCAAATGTCCTGCTCGTCTCATCACTTTTTAAATAAAAGACGGCAATAACAAAGCTAAAACCGATGTAGTTAGGCCGTAGAATGGCAGCTCTATTTCAAAATTGATTCTCAAATTTGATACGTTCAACATTATTACCCAACTGTACTCTGCACGCAATGCATCGCCATCGCCACTTGCCTAAGTACCAACTCAAAAACCTTATTTGCCACAAGCACAATAACTTTGCTTAAAATCGTCACATGATCAAATGAATAGGTTGCGATTCTATAAAGGACAAACATTCATTTTTATGTTTATAGACTAGTGACATTCCGCAATTTAACTTGCGTAGTTCCTGATTCCGTTTTTTGTCTGGGGCAAAAGCCTGTCTGTTAATGCAGATTATTGTTTATCTTTGTAGCAAATTACTTCATATTCTTTATTTAGATTAGATTTTATCAAATTACTTTATATTCATTCATTCAACTTACATTCAACTAGTCGTGTTACGAAAACAACGCAGTTTTTATTCGGAAAGTCGTATTTTTTCTTGAAGAAACAAAGATAACTGTACATATTCAGTGAAAACAATACTCGTTTTTTCGTTTGTGCTAAAAATTACAGTGATATAATATTGATATAGTGTCTAATTCACTGATTAAAAACTTTTGTTTATTGTATTTTTTCCGGCGAGTGAATAGTGGGTGCTTTGACAGTGAACGATTGAACAAATAACTTGCTACCTTCTAGTACGAGCACCTACTTTTCAATAGACTACAAACTGATTCTTATTTTCGACGCTTGCTAGTAAGTCTCCGTGGTGCAATGGTTACCGGTCCCGGCTCCCGATATGAGTAGCTGGGTTCGAGACTAGCGCCGTGATCGTCGTTTTGCATATTAAAATTTTTCATTGATCCAGACGTATTACCTTTCAAAATGAATTGCTTCGGTTGTAACAAAATAATAAACAACAAACACATATTACAATGTTGTAACTGCAAATCTCAATACCACATCGAGTGCCTGAATATAAAAAGCGACCAGTTTCTCGTACTTACCCCAGAATATCGAGATAATTGGACTTGTCCGCTATGTATCAACATAACTAAACGGGCAAATAAACGTAATGATAACACACCAGTCCGCAGCAACCAAGTACCAACAGCCGATGACTCGATGTATAATATGTCGTATGATATAACCGACCAATCGCTTTTGCAGTCTTCAATTGTTTCCTGCGACCCCGCTCCTTGCGGCAGCTCTGATAATGCTTCAATACCACACTCTTGTATTAATAACGTGTCCGTAAGGCAAGCTGCTGACTTAATCTCCAGCGTAGCCCCGTGCGCCGGCGCTAGTATGGACAATAATGTCGTTACTATGGACAAAATTAGCTCTCTTTTGGATCAAAAACTAAACAGCACTCTGTCAGCATTCTTATCTGATTTTCAAGAGAGAATAGTAAGAGATGTGAAAGCCCTGGTGTGCAGGGAGGTTTCCTCTTCGTCTCAGCAGCTAAAAGAGGAATTTACTTCCACGACTGACCTCATATGCGCCGAGCAGGTAGCTTTAAAGCAAGAGGTTGAGAGAGAAGCGCGCTTTAAAAGTCTTGAAATTGAAGTATCACATCTCCGAAGCTTACAAGCAAGCTGCAATGTGCGATTATCTGCTTTAGACAGGATGACTCGATGCCAAAATATAGAAATACAAGCAGTGCCCGAAAGTAAAATTGAAAATCCTCTGAGCGTTTTCACCAATCTATGCAAGACTATCAAACTAGATATCAAACAAGACCAAATACACTCATGTCGCCGTGTAGCCAAGCTAAACACTACGTCAGACAGGCCACGCAACTTGCTCGTCACGCTTGTCAACCCACGTCTCAGAGATTGTGTACTGTCCGCTTGCCATCGCTTTAACAAAGCTCAAAAAGATGATCAATTAAATACTTCACATCTTGGCCTCACTTGTAAAAAGCAGAGGATTTACGTGTCGGAGCACCTAACGCCCGAGTGCAAGGCACTTCACGCTGCTGCACGGAAGACTGCTAAAGAAAAGGGATATAAGTACGTCTGGGTTAAATATGGACGAATTTACGTACGTAAACACGATGGCGCTAGTTGCATCCCTATAAATAACACAAGAGAACTAGACAAATTAACTTAATTAATTCGTATTTAAGCTTAAATTTCAATTTTATTATCTGCTTTGTTTTTTAAGTAGATACTTTTTTATTTACCCGTAACAGTAACAAAGTATTTTATTCACTTTTCTTTTGAAAATAAATTTAATATTAAGTTATTAGTTTAATTAACATGCTGTTTTTCTATCAAAATGTAAACCGTATAAAAACGAAAATCAAAGATGTATTTCTTAGTGTTCTGAACTGTAACTATGATGTGATCTGCTTAACCGAGACTAATTTTGACGATGGTATTTGTGATGCCGAGGTGTTTGACGAACGTTACATAGTCATCAGACGCGACAGACATTCGACCAAGGTGCCTAAGCACGGTGGTGGTGGTGTTTTGTTGGCCGTAAAGAAAAGTATAGGTTTTGTTCGTCAAACATCATGGGAATCCGATTTTGAAGATGTATGGATTAGTATTACTCCTAAAGATGTGTCTCGTAAGGTTCTAAATATTTGCCTTTGTTACCTTCCTTCATACCTATCGAAAAATAACTTAGATGAATTTTATACAAATTGTCAAAACATTGTACGTTCCCAAGAAAATGATCATTTTCTTTGTATTGGCGACTTCAACACACATTTAAAATGGACAAAATCTGTTGATAGTCCCCATATTGTTACCCCTAGTGAGCCTAAAGGTTTTAGAGCAGACTTTCTTTTAGAAAACAGTATATTATGCAAGTTTAACCAACATAACAGTATTCCCAACAAATTCGGAAAATTCTTAGATCTCGTATTTTCTACTTTATTGACAGTGGAAGTCTGTGAAACGCACCCTGTTAGCAAGGTTGACAGATACCACCCGTCCTTAGAAATCAACATAGATTTTTCTAATCTTTGTAGTGACACAACAAAATCCTTTAAACCCAACCGTGTAAAACGTTTAAATTTTAGAAAAGTGACTTTACAAGCATTAAAAGAGAACTGAAACTAGTAAAATGGAAGGAAATTTTAAATTCTAAGGACATAGACATATTAGTTAGCAATTTTTACAAAGAATTTATTGATATTATATCTAAATATACCCCATTGTTAAAAACATATTCTAAAATTACCCTCATGGTTTTCACCTTCTTTAATTAGCGCTCTTAAAGAAAAACTTAAATATCACCGACGATACCGAGAGTACAAAAATCCTCGTGACTACGACACTTTCTCCATGTTACGATGTAGATGCAAAAAACTAATTGAACGCGATTATGATAAGTATACTAACTCTGTTGAAAGCTCATTAAAAAAACATAATTTAAAACATTTTTGGAATTACGTTAAAAGCAAAAAAGGCTCTCCTTCTATACCACTTACAATGAAATATGGTGATCAAGTCTCATCAGATCAGCAAGAAATATGCGAACTTTTTTCTGAATATTTCTGCTCTGTTTTTGAACCCCCCTCTTCACGACCCATTAGTATATCCAATATTGTAAGTACAGCTAACACACTAAGTACCTTCACGATCACGACAGATGAAATTCTTCGAAAGATTGTCCAGCTGGACCTCAATAAGGGATCTGGCCCGGATGGTATCCCTCCTCTGGTTATTAAAAACTGTTCGAAAGAGTTAATTGAACCGCTAGTTATTATTTTTAATATATCTTTACAATCTGGTGTATTTCCATCCGTTTGGAAAACTGCTCATATAGTACCCATTTTTAAATCCGGCGAGAAATCTTGTTGCAATAATTATCGTCCAATTAGCATCTTGTCCTGTTTAGGTAAAGTATTTGAATCAATAGTGGTCGATGTCCTTTATCGTCACTTTTCTCAACACATAACTCCATCTCAACATGGGTTTGTCCGCAATCGATCTACGACCTCTAATTTACTAGAATATAAGAATTATATGTGCGGTGCTTTTGCTAAAAGAGTTCAAGTCGACAGTATATACACCGACTTTGCAAAAGCCTTTGACAAGGTTGACCATAAGCGCTTAACTTGGAAGTTAGCTACATATTTTGGGGTACATGGCAATTTACTAAGATGGCTCGAATCTTATTTAAGCAAGCGAAGTCAGTTGGTTGCAATAAAGGGATTCTTATCTTCACCTGCAGCTATCACCTCGGGCGTCCCTCAAGGCTCGCATCTTGGCCCGCTACTTTTCATTGCCTTCATCAATGATCTTGTTGACAAATTTAAAAGTCCTTGTCTCTTATACGCCGATGATCTTAAACTATATTCAACTGTTCGCAGTGTTAGTGACTGTGAAATGCTACAATCTGATATTGATAACCTATACAGATGGTGTGAAGATAATGGTATGTTCCTAAACGTCAAAAAATGCTTTGTTATATCCTTCACCGCTAAAACGAATAAAATCAATTATAATTACGTACTTAAAGATCATTGTTTGAGAGAAAGGTGGTGATAAAGGACCTCGGAATCATACTTGATGAGAAATTTACTTTTAGAGATCACTATGATTATATTATTACTAGATGCAATAAACTCTTAGGCTTTATTGCTCGTATCACCAAAGACTTTAAAAGTCCTTTCAGTTTTTTAAATTTGTATTACTCAATGATACGTAGCATCCTTGAATACAACTCTGTCATATGGTCACCTTATTACAAAGTACATACAAAGCGCATTGAACGAGTCCAGAGTAAATGCCTAAGTATACTCAGTTATAGACTGGGATTAAAACGACAACTGCAATCATATACTAAAAGATTAGAAAAATTTAAAACTCAATCGCTTGAATCCCGTCGCACATACATAGACCAAGTTCACCTTTTTAAAATTGTGCATTCATATATTGACTCTCAGTCGCTTCTCTCAAGTATTAACTTAAACATTAAATACAGAAGTCGTGATCCTTACGCTAAGACCTTTATGTTGCAGGTTCATAAGAACAATACTTCATACTACAATCCCATTGTTAGAATGTGTCGCCACTACAATGAAATTGCTAATAGGAATTCAGATTCCATTGATATTTTTGATCGCAAACTATCTAAATTTAAGGCAGATATCAGAAAAATTGTATTCACATCTCATCCACCTATTAAGTATAAACGAAAATCTCTTTGGTTATAACTTGTTATTATTCTTATAATTTCCTTGTTTCTAATTATCTATCTTTTCCTTTTTAATCAACCCTTTTTTTTTTTATTGTTAAACTCGTAATAAATACTAGTACATATAATCATGCTGTATACGTATCCATTAGGAATACTGTCTAGATCTAAACTTAAGTTATAATCTAACTATACACTGTATCGGCTGTATTCTGTTGTACGTATTAAATAAATTAAAAAAAAAAAAAAAAAAAATTTGAAAACGGACGAGAAATGTATACATTTGAACAAACTTTTCTATTTATAATATCTGTAGAAAGTAGAATTTTAATGTTTGGACGATTGTGGCTCAATTACGTCAAAACGAGTAAACGAATTGGGATGAAACTTAGAATACAATTAGAGTATAGTTTGGAAAAGCACATAAACTATTTTCATCGTAGGAAGATTACGAAAAATAGAATAAAGCGATTAAAAGTGCGGGTCATTGCTAATAATAATATAATGAAGGATCCGATTTGCGGGGTGTATTTGTACTACAATTCCTTACATAAACAAACAAAGCAATTTAACAAATTGAACCCAAAACAAACGTGAAGTCCCAAATCCCATACATCATTCCATTTCAACCTTTGAAGTAATCTTTTTTCTGTTTACACGTAGAATCAAACGGATGTGATCTGTATTTGAGTTGTCAACCGACTTTTGGTATGTCACCTGTCAGCTGTCATTATTTTGACAGCCGGCAATTTCGCGGTAACGTCTTGGCTTCTTGCCGCCTTTTTCCTTGAGGCTTTAAAAGTAAAATTACGAGCGTAATAAATGCAAGGGGTTTGGTGGGAAAGTAATGTGGCAGCTCGATTCTAAGTATTTTTTAAGAGTTTTTTGTCAGTTAGGCTTTTATGCTTCATTTCTTTAACTAGGTCTCACGTTTTCACTCGTTGACTTTATCCCAAATTAATGTAATCTGGATAGGATAATAATATTCTATCCTGAAGTCTAATTTTCGTTGTCTAAAGTTTTGCTCTTTCAAGAATTATTATGATTTAAAAGTGAGTTCAAATAAAAAAAATGGCAGTAAAATGGATTGCCCATTGAAGTAAAAACTTATAACTCCGATTTTGATAGCTCACTTTGGAAACAACACAAGTGAAATTGGAGGGCGCCGCTAGTCTGGAATAAATCTTCAAAGCATGGTACGAAGTAACGATTTTCTCATTCTGTGGCATGATGGTCTAATCCAATTTTTCAATTTTTATAGTTTCAACACAGATTTCTAACCAGATGAAACCTTCGTGCACGGCACTGTCAGGCCAGTAATTAGTTATGTGTGCGTGACAGCTCTCACCGACGTTGTCAAATTACTCACGTTGGTGTGCGTGTAATGTTCCCAGTCTTAAGAAAAAAATCCCACTATTGATGTCTTAGCTTCGGAAATCTTCGCGTTGAATAAACACATATATATTATAATGTTAAAATAATGTATTATAACACCGATTATATATTATGCAAGGTTTTCTTGTTATTACTATTTCCATCCTATGAAGTTAAGAATGTTGATTTTGCATGCAACTAAAAATTCGAATAATCGTACAGAAAATTTGGGAGTAAAAAGACAACGCCGCATTATAGTAAAAGTCATGTGTGTGTTTATTTTGAGTATTCTATCGGAGTGAAATTTTGAATATTATGCTTGACAAAAGTTGGTTAAATAAGTAGTTTTTTAATATCGGTGAACACAGGAGGTGCAGAGAATTTTTGTCAACTGATTTGATATTGGAGGGCCAGATCATTCAATTTGTTTACTATCCAATCTTTGTCTAAACGCGTGTCGCAAACTAAAAGTTCACCTTTTCAAAAATGTTGATACAAACCAACGAAAACCGTCTAAGAGTTTTTGTAAATCAGTTGAACATTATTAACATAGCCACCCAAAGTTCCGTCGTTGTTTTTTTTTAGCTTTTATAGGTTTACACTTGACCGCCATCTCGCCTAATGTTAAGTGACGATGGGGTCTACGATGGACCGTGTTTACCTAGAAGAAACCGATTCACTCTCGATTTGAAGACACAAAGATGGGGAAAGCCCACTCAGGCATCGTATTCCACAGCCTACGTAGATATTCTTATCACAAAAGTAGTCAAATCGTCGTCGTCAAATCTCTTCGTTCGTGTCTTTGGAACATCAACCATGAAACGATGTCGCTTTTTCGAGCTACGAGCATTCCGATAGAAAAAAGGGCAAGGAGGTATCAGATCATGCAATTCAGTCGCACACTCTCAAAGTCGTCCGTCAGCACGTCGTCCAAGTACCAAACGTTTATATTGGACTGGAGACGTTAAATGATAGAGCGAATGGCCAGGGCGAAGGTCGCATGGCCGAAGGTTCACCAAGTTGATAGCCAACGGAAGATAGCAAAATATTGTTTTGTTAATTTTGTGGGTCCGCCATAACATTGCCAAAGAAAATTGTAGAGGTCAAGAATTTTATTCTTCCCTTCGGACAACTGGGTTCCACGATCAACCAAATTAAAGGCGTTCTTGGCGTCCACCTTTAACAGCCCTCTCCCCAATTTTGGACAAAGAAAGTCAGGACAGAATGAATAACAGCTTCACGTCCACCCAGAGAACCAAAATCAAGTTTGTTGGGACAGGGAGCTCGAAAGAGCAACGTTTTATACCTACAACCCACCTTGGCAGCAAGGCCAGTATATGTGGTGCCAACAGCGATTGGCCTGATCCCAACATCTTTTTTGGGTAAGTATGTACGTACATTCGTACTGACTGGAGTTTGTATTTGCTTTGGCGTTTGATATTTGGTTCTGGACCTCAGGATCTGTGTTCCGAATGTTCCATCTGCCTTTTGTTTTAGAAATCTGTGAGTTTCAATATCTGTTCTTATCCATTATTTCGCAATGCCGTACAAAAATCATGTGACAAAAAAGAAAAAGCGAGGGTTGGAACCCCCCGCTTCAATTTGCACTCAGTTGGACAGCTTTCAAATGCCGAATCGGCATAGTGCTGAATCCTATTATTTTATACCCTTCTATCATCCTACATAGGTCTCCTGCTGTATCATGTGACCCGTAAACATTGTTCACGGGCCTGTAGTCTAATAGTTTTTTTAGTAGATTACAATAAAATACAAACCGTTTTCATACTATCTGGTTTAAAAAAGATCGTTCTTCGTCATGGCGTAAAATGGCGTCGGACAATCGAGAAATGGCGAGGTGGGGTCCATATTTTTTTCCTAAGCCAAATAAAGCTTTATTGCTATTGTGTTAGCGGTAAATTTTGCGTAATTGAAATTTCGAACCGGCTAATACCAAAATTATCACGTGTTAAGTCGTATACATGTCACAATCCGTCTTCCAATAGAGAGCTTTGCTTAGGCAACGGTTGTTGACATAAAGCACGCAAAGGATTTTAATATGCATGACATAAAGCTCATGTTTGAGTGTATTTTATTTGTCAGGTGGTAGCCAAGTCGTATAAGTCAGCACAGACCTTAAACGTACATTCCGCTCCAATGCCCGCTCCAACGCTGCGCCACTACGGCGTTATCTGACGCGCAACCAGAAGATATTCCCCTAACTAAAGATGACTACTCTACGTAGATTCTACTCTTTTTCATGTTGTCTTGCTAATATAATCTTGATAAGGCCGCCATTTGTTTTACTAGATTTAGAATTTATTTTTTTGTTTATTCATTTTTTGGTTTTGTGTTGTGAACAATAAAGTGTTTCTATCTATCTAAAGAACACGAGACGACCATCAATATAAATCGACGGATGTGCCCTCCCAAACTTCAGGCGCACGGAATTATGTAATCCTAGGGAAGCGTGAGCTCACTCTTTCCGTTTAAGTCGATTGTAGGAAGCGGTGAACGCCGGAGGTTTATACCTATTGCTATTCATTGTCAACAACCAAAATAAATAAAACCGCAACATACCTCGTTGCTATCGTTTCTAGGGGTCAAGTAGATTGATAGTTGTAAACCACTCACGCTACACACAGAGACTCAGTTTGTTAACGATTCAAGGTAAAGGCACATCTATTGAAGTATATTGATGAAGGCGACTAAATAATTTACCTTTCACTCCAATAACCTTTTAATCACAATTTCATGATAAGTACTCTAACACTGTTTGTGACGCACTCACGGATATTCGGGACGCACTTTTCGTACCCATTGTCTGTTTTTGTCGGAATATAAAATCCTAACTTTATTTATGACGTGCTGAAAAATGTAAGCCTTTTTACGAAACCACAAACTTATTAAGCCCGTTGGCCAAAAATGGAACTAACTGTACTATAGACGAAAATGTCTTTCGTTACGTTAATAGCGACGCTTTCTGGCAGATCAGGAGTTTTGTTTACCTTTACGCCGTTTGCTTTGACGAAGAGAATTATTTGTATCGTAAAATGGCGTAGTTCATCATTTATTTGGGAAATCAATGGAAATTGTTGATTTTAGACCAAGATACTTACTCGAATATGGTTTGATGTTCCTTTTGTTTTATCTGGTGCATATTGTTTGCCTGGATTTTATCTCTACCGAAAACTTGATGGAAACAACAGGCAGGATGACAGGTCCTGCAATTATATAAAATTATTTGATATAATGACAGTATTTAAACAAAATAAAATATGTACCAAATTAAATTTTGATATCTTTTTGTTTAACTTAGGTACTTTATGATCATTCAAAGTTGGATGGGCAAGTTCATTTTAAAAGCACGAAATTATTACAAAATGTTTTGTGTAAAAAAATGTTTATTGGATTACTCATTCAATTTAAAATAACTTTTGTTATGAGACCTTTTTCCTAAACGCAATATTTAACATAGCTAACATACAAACTTTACACACGACACATAGAAAATACCAGACAGTGACGTCACACTTTAATAGTATGTAAAGCGTTTTTAGGAAAGTCCAAAATTGTGATTTTAAAATCGTGGTATCACAGGAAGTTTTTAAGATAACAAAGTAATTATTTCATTTATGTTTCAGATATTGAGTAACCTTTTGATGGCACATTAAATCAAAAATTAGTCGTTATGCCTATTCAAAGTAGGAGACCACCAGCATAATTACATGGAGAAGCCTTTTAATATTATAATTTATTTACTAAAAGTGACGTCAGTTAGTTCAAAATTAATTATAATTCATCGAACGTTCTAGCTTGAATTCTGTTAATTCTAAATCACATCTGAATTCATTGGTCTCGGTGGCTCAAACTAAGGAACGTCAAATTATATTAATTTACAACTTTTTATACTTCAATTAATACTTCTTAATTCCTTTGTCGTTTATGAAAAATATAAACTGATCTATCTATTATACTCTGTATAGGTATATAGGTTTACTTTCGTGCGATAACAAAGATTAAGGTTTGTATTAATAATTAACACTTAATAAAAAGAAAAAATAATGATTAGATTTTCTTTATTTATTGTTTATATTTATCAGCTTAAAAAATGTGACAAATGTTATTAAATGGTAGATTTTTTTTTAATCAATTGTGACGAGTCAATCAGGTCTTGTGCCTGATGATAAGCAACATGCCTGCCATATACGAGTAACAGGACACAGTGGCACGCAGCTATTGGAACATGAAGAGTCCAAATCATTACCTAGCACTGCACTGCGCTCGTTACCCAGAGATCTAAGATGTCATATCTCTAAGACCTGTAATTTCTCTGGAAACATTCCCCTTCATACCGGAACACAGTAATATTTGCACATTACTACTTGGCGGTAGAATAACTGGCAAAGGTGTGGTACTTCCCCAGGCGGACCCTGCTAGGAGTCCTAAAACTACAAAACTTCTTGACAGAAGTTAAATATATTAACAAGGAACCTTGCAAGGTGCGTGATTAATTAACATGTTTGACATCCCACGTAGTATAAACCTCTATATACCAGCGTCAAATATTTGTATTTAGTTAAGGGGGCATCCTTATTCTAGATAATAGTTTTCATCTCACGTAACACAGAAGGCCTGTCAGCGTCTCTTTGAAGATCCAGTGAACTCTGAACCTCTTTGACACACGATAGTTCCCGACACATATACAATTTCCTTAATTTAATTGAGGGTATGAATTATTTATGAATTAGACTGGCCTAACCTGAGAATTTTAATGAAAAAAATGAGGAAACTTACATATTTTGCTGGTTGCCTTGAAAAGATTGCCCTAAGCAATAAGGCCACTATTTCTGGTGCTAGTTCAGAAATGTTTTACTGTAATATTTTTGTTTTGTGTCACAATAAAGAGTTATCAAATACAAATACAAAAATCTTTATTGCTGTTTGCAGGTAAGATAAGATGATACAAAACATTTAAATAATTGACCCATACAAACTGGCCTCTTCTTCTAGAGGCATGCAATATGTCTGGCAACGCAGTTTCCATTGGTCTGAATTTCTACAATGATAATAATAGTCAGCTGATAAAGTCTGTATAAAGTCAGTATCTATCTATCTATTTTTTGAGACATCTCTTGAATCGCAGGAGTGGGAATATTTAGTTCATGTATTTCTTGTTTGTACTGAACCGAATACTAATTAAATAAAACGATGTTACTTTTCATACCAAAATTATTATAGAGGATACTTTGGAGAACCTCGTCATATTTTCTCTTGCCCATTTTACAATGCCTGAAGACGTAAGTTCTCATACAGTGTGTTTTACCTGTGCTAACATACGGAGCTAAAACGTGAACACTTAAGGCTTGTTCGCATTGGGCTAGTAATTTAGCCTAGTGGCGAGTAATTTAGCAACTAAACGTGTATGAACAGTGAAAATTTAGTCGAGTAGTGTAGGAAGTGATTTAGTCGAGTCAATCCATTTTGTTCTATTTTCAACGGGCGAGTAGCACCCCCCACCACGCGTTCGTTGCGAGCGGTGCGCTCATTGGCTCGCCGATTAAACAGGTTCGAACTTGTCGAATTAGTCTGGAGAGAAAAATAACTTCAAACAATTTTCCAAATACGAAATTATCTGTGGAATAACTTATTTTATTGATCACACAAATTTCCTAATTCACCTCTTCTAAAATAGCCATTACGATTCGACAAGATTAGCTTATTCATTCATTTATTTTATTGCGTTGTAGGATCTTCATGTCGCGAAACGCTACTCACTTGTGAACTGTATTAAAGCACGGTGCGAACGATTTTTGAATGGTAGCGAGTATTTTAGCTACTAAATTACTCTCTACTAGACTAATTTGCTAGCCTAATGCGAACAAGCCTTTAAGGCTTGTTCGCATTGGGCTAGTAATTTAGCCTAGTGGCGAGTAATTTAGCAACTAAACGTGTATGAACAGTGAAAATTTAGTCGAGTAGTGTAGGAAGTGATTTAGTCGAGTCAATCCATTTTGTTCTATTTTCAACGGGCGAGTAGCACCCCCCACCACGCGTTCGTTGCGAGCGGTGCGCTCATTGGCTCGCCGATTAAACAGGTTCGAACTTGTCGAATTAGTCTGGAGAGAAAAAAAAAAACTTCAAACAAATGCGTTGTAGGATCTTCATGTTGCGAAACGCTACTCACTTGTGAACTGTACTAAAGCACGGTGCGAACGATTTTTGAATAGTAGCGAGTATTTTAGCTACTAAATTACTCTCTACTAGACTAATTTGCTAGCCTAATGCGAACAAGCCTTTACAGTGAAGCTGATCAATCGATTTTAAGCTGGCTACGGAGCGAACTATTTTCTATGTCTATTTGAAGGATAAAATCTAGAATTAGATTACCTGATAAAGAACTCTGACCAAGGCGACTTACGTAGTTGAGCGGATTAGTTAACTGAAACAGAACCACTGGGTTAGATGGGTGGCGCTGGGTGTTTGTGTTCCCGAATGAAAACAGCATTTTAGCAAAGTGCTATATTTTAATGGCAGATGGGCCGAAAACCTAAAAAATATGAAGTGCAAGTGAATACAATACCAGACCCATGGGAGAGTTCCCATTGATCTCCAAATGAGTTCATTCAAAAGTTTTGGAGTAGCCCTAGCGTAAGCAGCCTACTAAATGTGCCCACTGCTGGGATTTGCGACTTTCACTCGCAAGGACAGAGTCTAAGCTATAATCCACCACGCTGTCACTATGCAGGTTTTGGATGACACATGACCTCGAAATATTCCTGGTACATATTGTTTTCTTCACAATGTTTTCCTGCACCGTTTAAGCTAGCTGCGTTACGCACATGACTTTGAAAATACAGTGGTGCGCATGGGGTTTGAACCCAGGGGTTTCGGATCGGCAATCGCCGTTCTCCCGACTAGGCCAGCCGTAACTAGCGGTAATGAAATTCGCTGATGAAGAGGAATATTTCTCACACAGCGTTACCAACATTACACTATCAATCCTAAAATTAAGCAAATTTTGTACTATGGGAACAAGTTAGCTGAACTATCGAGGTACATAATTTCAAACATTGAAGTTTTGGTTCATAGATCAACAAAATATGTACGTGACCTTTATCACTAAGTGCCTAACATTTTCCTCGCTTCTTCGAATATATTCGGATAACCAAACATAATTCCCGCATTTATACACCTGTCAAAACTTCTAACATTACAAACAGACATACTGTTCCACCTTTCATTATGGCTCGACGGTGAAACGACTTTGTTTCACGATATACTGGGCTGTGCAGATTAACTACACTATACTTACCCGAAAAAAATGCGCTATACTCATCATTTATTTATTTATTCATTGTGAATAACTTTTCACAAGAAACCTTAAGCCTGAAATCTAACAGGCCGTTGTTACACACGAAAATATTTGGCCTCTAGTTTTAAAACCTGTCTTAAATAAGCTGTCAGTTTGTCACCTCGCTACGAACTCACAACGGTTTTTTGAGGATCGAGTCACCTGCGTCCGTCGGGAAGCACCTGTAGGTATACAGAAATCTCACTGGTCCCTGGGTGCTCAATCAGGTGACAAAATGTCATTGGTAGGCTTCGACCGTGGTTGTTGACCACCCACCAGACTAAGTCAGAAAATGTTTGGAATAAGGCAGTAAAGGTAGCAGGCTCGACAAAATAAATAAAACATCTGATTTGTATCGGGAAGTAAGAATAATATTTGGCCGTCGTGCTTTAAAACCTGACTTAATTGACGATATTTCTAGAGAAATTACAGGATTTAGAGATACAGTCAAAGTCTTAGATCTCTGAGATACGAGTTCAGTGCAGTGCTAGGTAATGATTTGGACTATTCATGTTCCAATATCTGCGTCCCACTGTATTGCTATGTGGCAGGCATATTGCTTGCCATCAGGCATAGGTACTGCACGTCTCATCACTCTTTATTTTAAAAAAAAAGTAGCAAAAAATAACGCGTTTACTCCTTTAGTTTTAGCACATAGTTTCTGCATCACCTTATATTCAATTATTTTCATAAAAGTTGTTACAAACGTTCTTGATATATGGCAACAATAATGTTATTTCCTCACAAATTAGTTTCCCCGTTCCATTTTTTCATTATTTTCTATTTTGCGAAAGAAACGTTCAGTTTGGGGTTTATTAGAAAACTTCTAATGTACTGCTCGATTTGGGTTTCGCGCACAGACACTATAGAGATAGACGACGCAAATATGCTTACTTACCTGTCAAAGATAATAACATATTTGTGTTAAATGTAGCATAAAACATTTTCAGACGTTGTTTTAAGCCAATCGGGTTGTTTGCTACACAAATTTTATTGAAAACTGGATGGATGGATTTACTATGGTTAACGACGACTACACGACTACGACGACGACTAAAGACGAAAGTCTTTAACAGTGCTTGTTGCCAGTGATGGCTTATGGAACTGAGACGTGGTCCTTACTGTGGGCCTCATAACGAAGCTCAAAGTCACACAGCGAGCTATGGAGATAGCTATGCTCGGAGTTGCTCTGCGTGACAGAATCCGTAATGAGAATATTCGCAAAAGAACGAAAGTGGCCGACATAGCTCAAAGAGTAAGCAAGCTGAAATGGCAATGGGCTGGCCACATCGCTCGCAGAACTGACAACCGATGGAGAAGAAAGGGTCTCGAGTGGCGACCACGAACCGGAAGACGCAGTGTTGGACGGCCTCCCACTAAATGGACAGATGACCTCAAAAAGATCGCTGAAAACCACTGGTTGCAAGTTGCACAGGACCGTTCGTTGTGGAAATCTAGGAGGGAGACCTATGTTCAGCATTGGACGTCTTGCGGCTGATGATGATGATCATGACTATGGTTAAAGACAAAGTTAGTTAACATATATTCCGATGCTATTTCATGTTTCAATTCTTTTGATTCACATAAAATTTAAGTAGACAGATGTTCGAGGATAGCGTTTCTTCTATCGTTATTATTGAGCGCCGAATAAAAACTTATTTACATGAATAAAATATCACCTGTACTGTACAATTGTTAAGTGATAGATAGCACCTAATATGTATCTATAACTAGATTGAGACATATTTAGACCTACAATTTACGGAACACGCTATTTGAGAAAACAATATTTTTTCTTGAGCAGTGAATTAAATAAAATCTGAAACTATTTTATTTCTTTGGCAAATAGACCAGTAACAATTATGATAAGTAAATTATATGGTAGCTCATTGCAAATGTACTATATTTTGTTTTTAAAATTAATAATCTAGATACTGTTAAGCTCTCTTGGTAGCTTTTATGGTTAAAAATATTGCCCTGAAGCGCTATGTATTATACATTGCGCTTCAGGGCATTATTTATTGATGAATTCCAGGAGACAATAATGTTATCATAAATATATTTGTATAATGTTTGCTTGACAGTAGTCAAGTAGTAGTAGTAGTAGTTAGTAAATGTGTGGATGTGTAACTTAACAAAGGTGAACTAAGCGATTAGACCTTATACATAAAGATAGAAGAACATTGCAGTTGACGTAAAAGAACGGTGTGTGTGGTGTGTGTGTGCGGTGGTTTAATTTTTATTCTATCGTCTTAGTTAGGTGTCTCTGTACTAGTGGTCGTGCAAGATCTAGTACTCGTGAATCGTAAAGCATGGTGAGTTAGTACGGTATGTACATACATGGAATACTTTCAAGTATGGATTTAGTATGCATAATTTATGTTTTAAAGTTACATAATATTATGTGTGCAGTTTTAGATTAGAACCCTGTACCTTCTGCGTTAGTCTAAAAATTTGGTAGGTAGGTTACCTAGTAGATACTATATGGATCATGCTGCCATAAATACTAGTACAAAATAGTGTAGCTACGCAGTTCTAACATCATACCTACTTGTTCTTTTTGATAAACATTTTCGTATAAGCGGTATCTATGAAGGTCTGCGTATATAAAGGTTTCCCTACTCAGGCTTATGAAAATTGTTAATTGCCTATTTTAACTTTACTAAATTTAGGTTGTTTAATTAACCCGATTGTAATGTACTGAGATATTGGGTTCTGTTAATCTATACCGTGAAAGCTTAGCAGTGTCTAGGTTATTACTTCTTGGAACGAAATATAATACGTTTATAATAAACTAGCATATAATTAACTAATTAATATATAAACTGAGAAATATATATTTTTTTAAATAGATTATTCTGGATCGACATTTCGCACCTTTAAAACAACACTACATTAACTCAAAATTTCCGGTTTGAGAGATTTTGGCATAAAGTGTAGGTAATAACTTTGCAAGACACATCGATCAGTCCAATCGCGAAACGAATCCGCCAAAAACTTGCTAAGATAAGATCGTCTATCTCTCTATTTTACTATTTTTTTATAATAATCTCTTCAATACATTGATCACACGATTGTACGATACTCATGCACCATTACGTGGTATAAAAATAAAGCATCTACCTACGCCGTGGCTCACCGATGAAATTAAAACTTTAATTTATAAGAAAGCTGCAGCTAAGTCTCGCTACAAATCGCGCCCTTCCGATATCTATAGAGACAAGTACGTTCAGGCCCGTAATCGCTGTAATAAGGTGTGTAGGGATGCAATACGCCGACATGTTCATGACTCTGTTCAAGATGAAAATCCAGTCAAGGTGTGGAAATTTCTTAGGTCTATGGGAGTTGGCAAATCTCGTCAAAACTCTACTGCTAATAACATTGATATAAACAACCTCAATATTTTTTTTGCGTCTGTGTCCTCAATGCCAAACGCCGTCAAAAGTTCGTCATTAAGTTATCTTTCTGACTTACCTACTCCTAACTATTCGCCTTTTATATTTAGTAAATTTACTGAATGCGATGTTAGGAAGAGTGTGATGTCGATCTCCTCTAACGCTGTCGGAGGTGACAATATTACTCGAAACATGCTCTTGCCCATCCTCGATGTAATCCTTCCCATCCTGTGTGTTTTATTTAATAATTCTATATCTAGTGCAGTCTTCCCATCAGTTTGGAAAGATACTCATGTTATAGCTTTGCCGAAAAAACCTAACCCTTCCGCCTTTTCCGAATATCGTCCTATATCTATTCTTCCGTTCCTGTCCAAAACCTTTGAGCGTCTTGTCCACTCACAGATTTCTACATTCCTTAACAAGCAAGATCTCCTAAATCCTCTTCAATCCGGTTTTCGTCCTGGGCATAGTACTGTATCTGCTCTTATTAAGATCACCGACGACATCCGCAAGGGTATGGACGACGGCAGGCTTACTGTTCTAGCTCTGCTAGATTTCAGTAATGCCTTCAACGCCGTTGACTTTGATATCTTGTTGGCAACATTGCGCTCTCTTAACATTTCTCCATCAGTGATTGATTGGTTTCACAGTTACCTGTTTGGCCGTCGGCAACGTATTCGCCTAGACGATGTGTTTTCGACCTGGTATATTTTCACTTTCCGTATTTGAAGTGCAAGTCAATAAACATTATTTGTCGAAGGCCTGCTGAAGTCTGATTGAAGATGATATTATATGGATCTTTATTAAATAGTATTTTGGATTCATTGCATATGTATTAGTAAATGTAATAAGGTTATTTATGTATTAGCATGTATTCTTATTAGAATGTATGTCTATTTTATTTTAGTCAATGATTAATATCTTAATTAAAATGTTTTTTTTTTAAATGTGTATCAAATAACTCTTTATTTGATTACTCCCGTCTTTCTATACTTTAACTTCTTTTCCATCCCATGGTTGCCTGGAAGAGATCGCTTTTAGCGATAAGGTCGCCATTTGCTACTATACTTTAAGATTGTTTTTTAAGTTGTTTGTTTTGTTAAGTGCAATAAAGAGTTATTATCACGATTTTCAAAAAATAGATAGATAATCTATTTTTTGAAAATCGTGATAATTTGTTCCGATTTAGTGCTCGAATTTAGCCATACACCGACTGAATTCAAGTTCAAGATCTTCTTATGATAAACCATAGTGTATTAACACTAAATATTACTTAAATAAACCAACCTTCTATTAACCGGTAAATACCTAATATGATTTTTTATTTTTCAGTCTTGTTCCTCTTTATTAGAAATTGACCATAATTTTTGTGCCATTTTTTGCGACATAATTAAGTTTTTTTATAGATTTTTAATGTTTTGTGTTACGTTACATTTGAACTTGATGCAGTATTCCAAAAAATACAAGTAGTTATATGAAATACGTGACAGAGTTACTTTTATGTCAATATTATAGTATTAATTTGTTACAAAGTTTGTGGTATTTGAAGGTGTTCTTGTTTTTCATAAAATTAATCGAAAAAATGCAGTAAAAAAATTAAAATGTTCCGTTATTATTTAGTTAAATAAATTGAGAAGTAGTCAAAACTATCATTAATTTATTGTCAATTTTTTTCTTTAAATAAATTTGTTGACCAAATTCAACATATTTTCATGTAGGACTAAGCTAAGCGAAGTTGGTACTACAGAGGTCAGACAGTTGATATAATAAATGTGTATAAGTCACTGTACAATTAATTGTAAGGACCGTTAGAATATAATCTAATGACGTCAGATTACAAACTAACCTAACCTACCGTGAGATTAGTAATCTCATGCGGTGGGTTATAGTTTGAAGGTGTTGACCATTTTACGGTGACATAAATACAAAAAAACGCCCAAGTGAGAGTGGGGCTCGCGAACGAAGGGTTCCGTCACCGTTAACAAATAAACGGCGAAAACCTCTTTTATTGTATGGGAGCCCCTTCATTATTTATTTTATTTTAAATAATTACATTTAAAGAAAACATAAAACTAAATATTATGTGAATAGGTTAAGTGTCTACCTGTCACCGTTATTATTATCGAGCACTCTTGCTTGATACTAATATATATATAATTTCATTATGATTCGTTCAGTCCGATATAATATCGTGTAAGAAAAACAAAAACATTTTTGTACTCAATTCGACTCCGTCTACGATGAAGCGCGTTGACTTAGAAACCAATTCACTTTGAAGTCCATATAAAAAGATTATATTCTTTGGAAAACCCACCAAGGCAATGTATTTCACAGTCACACATACATATATCGTGGTTCAGGTTTTAGGAAGGTCAACCATGAAACGGTGTCTCTTTTTCAAGCTCCGAGCAGTCGCAGCAAAATGCGATGTATCACCTAATATCTGATAAAACTCTACACGCTAGCAACTTTGGCCATTGTCAAATTTTTTAACTCATCAAATCGTATACAGAGTGATTGGTACAGGACCCGCCATAGCAAAATCATGTATAGAAGAGGTCATATGCTACCTAATGAAGGTTACTTTCTCTAGCCAAAGTTTTATAGTTTAGGAGATAGGTTAATTTTTAAACTTTTTTAAGATTTTCCCGAAATTTTACCTTAAAGCTGCTATAACATTTTTATTTATTTAACGTTTTACTGATATTTTATTACAGATAAATGTTTGATCAAACTACGTCGGAACTTTGCTCACACAAGGACTAATAAAAAAGATATTACGCTTAAAAAAGGAGAAATTACCTAAAATAAAAACTTTAAGATCAATATTTTTTTGAATAATTATAAAACCACTAAGTTTTAATAATTAATTGTACTCTAAATAACTTCACTAATTCATCACCTATCCAACGGTACCAAATTTGTATCCAAAAAGTTGTTAATTCTGCACAGAGATCTTGACGACCCAACGTTCCTCAAACGCATATTGTGGACGGATCAGATTTCACCCGAGAAGGAATCAACAACTTCCACAATTTACACCATTGGTCCACTGATAACCCACGCAAAAAGAGGGTAATATCATTCCAGCGGAAATTTTCTGTGAACGTATGGGCCGGTGTGATTGGTCAGACTATTATTGGGCCCTATTTCCTACCTGACATTTTAAATGGGGAAAATTGTCTTGAATTTTTTATGGATGTCTTGCCTGATCTGCTGTCGGAAGTTCTAGGCGACGATATGCCTTTTCAACACGATGGGTGCCCGGCGCATTTCAGGCTGTACGTCCGAGAACTACTCAGCAACACATTTCCTGAGTCATGGATAGGGAGAGGTGGGCCAACTGAATGGCTGGCCCGATCCCCAGATTTACAACCTCTGGATTTCTACGTTTGGAGTGGGGCCAAAGAGTTGGTCTACAATCAAGCACAAATTAATACAAAAAAGGAGTAGATACAAAGAATTAATCATGCTTCTGTGACTATGAAAGAGGAGATAAGAATAAATTTACGACAGATATTAGGAAGAGATGTCGAGCATGTATTTGAAATCGCGGACAGCAATTCGAACAGAATCTAAAATAACGATGTCCTTTCAATGCCCGATATCTTTTCCTAATCACAAATTATCTGTGTATTTGTAAAAGATAACCTTCAATAAATAATGTACCATTAAGCAGTTGTTTTATTTAATTACTAATACCAACACTGATCAAATTTTGTTCGTCAGTACTTGTTTACTATTATTGATAAAATTAGCTTTAGAATCTGAAAATCCTATCAATTACTAGCTAAATATCATCTTTTGTAAAATTTTGGTACCGTTGGATAGGTGATGAACTAGAGAAGTTATTTAGAGTATAATAGATTATTGGACTTTAGTAGGTTTTTAATTACTTAAAAATAAATTTGATCTTAATATTTTAATTTTCGGTAATTTTCCTTCTTCATGCGTAATATCTTTTTGTTTTTAGTCCTTGTGTGAGCGGAGTTCCGACGTAGTTTGATCAAACATTTATCTGTGCTGACAAAAAAAATAAAATCGGTAGAACTTTAAATAAAAAAAAACAGTCATAGCAGCTTTAAGGTTTTTACCTTAAAGCTCCTATATTTTGAGAAAATCTTAGAAAAGTTTTAAAATTAACCTTTCTCCTAAACTTTAAAACTTTGGTTAGAGAACCTTCATTAGGAGGTAGCATATGACCTCCTCCATACGTGATTTTGCTATGGCGGGTCCTGTACCAATCACCCTGTATATATCGTTTTTTTCTGTGTTGTATTATTTGATGTTTTTTTGTGTTTTGTGGCTTTTTAATAAATAGTTATTGTATTGTATATACCTACGCTTGTTGAATTAAATTTGGCGAATCGACTTATACCCACATCACTAAAAGACTTGTACAAATTCACTTGTGTGATATTTTGAGCTTAAGCGACATTTCAGCCTACACTTATAACACAAAAAGCAATTTCACCAGATTAGTTCGAAGGCACATTTGCGCCAACTTCTACAGGATTCCATTATAGAAATAGGATACCTACATGACAATAGGTACACGTCCCAAGATCAAGCTACTTTCACACTCGCATACGACGAGCATCGAACATGTACCAATTATTATTAAGCATAATTTTGTGACATCACTTTGTATTGGTCTCTTTGAAGAGTCCGCCTGGGGAAGTAACATACTTTAGCCAGTTATTCTACCCACATGCAGTAATTTGCAAAAACATCACTGTATTTTGGATTGAAGGGCAATGTTACCAGATAAATTATAGAGCATAGAGATAAATCATGTTTTATCTCTGGCTCACCTATTTGGACTCATCATGTTCCAAAAATGATGGAGTGGCAATTTACGAAAAATACTGATGACCGATTTTGGACTTGGTGCTGATAATGATGAAGACGATATTTGACATAAAAATCAGCAATTTTTTTATTTTTTTTGGACACCAATTAGCTACAAAACGGATTTTTTTTACTAAATGAAGTAAATGATATCGTCGGTACAATCGTAACCTAGTCGTCGATCTGCAAATGTCAAATTGTTGAGAAGGCGGGTATTTATATTATTTATTTAAATGCTGTAAATCAGGGGTTTCATAGAAACTATTCAAGTAAGTGAAATGGCGAGTCAAAGATTAATATCTTATATTATATTTTATTAAAATACCGTATTTATTGATTGTGATGAAGTTAAGTCGATCAAGTCAAAACTACCAAAAAATCAAATTGGCTAGTTTACCCTTGTACCGACGATATGTCATAGGATGCGTGGGTAACTATACAGCATTCAATAGAAATCGTTGTCGGCTATTATACAACCAGTGCTCAAATGCTCATGCCTTTATTCATTCACGTACTTTATTCTCGCACGTGTAAAAGCACCTTAAAAGTCTTATTCCAAAAATCAGCGAGTG
Organism: Ectropis grisescens; assembly: GCA_017562165.1. Lineage (NCBI taxonomy): Eukaryota > Metazoa > Arthropoda > Insecta > Lepidoptera > Geometridae > Ectropis > Ectropis grisescens. The sequence goes on from CM029785.1 coordinate 22,486,468, forward strand.
TGAACACATCGAGAGGTTTGTTCTTTGTGTAGGATACCTAAGTATTGTTTCCGCCTCAAACGATTTTAGTCGATATTGTGTGGGAAGCTCAAAGAAATAATTGGCTAGTTGCTGTTACATTTCTATTGGGCTCTTAAAGGTATTTTGGTCTAAAAATATAGGGACAAGTTATTTCAACTTAATTGTTTTTAGCAAGCTTTTATTTAGTTTCACCTGTCTGTAATTAATTCTTGCGAATTAAATTTGACTCTCCTTTAGTTTTACAATCGACCTGAAATTTTGCACACACACACATACACAGGTTTGTTAATTGGATAACAATGTAAAATTATCATGCCGTGGAGCTGATCTGACAAAATAGAACAGAAAGGTGGTTATAAACTTGGAAGATATATTACCACATTTTTTAAGGTTCTGTAGCAAAATACGGGACCCTTATAGATTCGTCATGTCTGTCTGTCCGTCCGTATGTCACAGCCACTTTTCTCCGAAACTATAAGAGCTATACTAATGAAACTTGGTAAGTAGATGTAATCTGTAAACCGCATTAAGATTTTGATACCTACAAAAAATAGGAAAAAAACCAAAAAGTTTAGGGGTGTCCCATACTTTTTCCAAAAATTTAAATTATTTTATTTACAAGTTTCCAATAAAAGCTTGTTTTTAAAACAGATTTTTTAATTAATTTTGTTTTTTTTTAGTGGCACTCTATGAACACGTGGTCCCGATTTTTATTGTCACACGTCTATTAATGATAAAAAATCCTATTTTTTTTGTACAAGAAAAACAAGAGCTTGATGGTAAGCAACACGTTTGTTCGTATTGTATTCGCTCAGTGCCACTCAGAACACTTGAACTTGATTGTAGATTCCATAACATTACGGTACTGCACTCGTCACTCAGAAATATAATTTAACTAGATGTCCGCCCCGGCTTCGCCCGTGGTACATTATATAGCACTTATCGGGATCCCGTACATATCCAACGGTGAAAGAATGACTGAAATCGGTTCAGTCATTGCTGATAATATCGCTTTCAAACAAAAAACCTCTTCAGCTACCGCTACTCCACCTGCCGGAAATAAGTCGTACCAACTCAGATTTAAAAACAAATTTGATTAGCAAAGGTTTATATTCAATGACGCAATTTTCGACATATGTAGTCATGTCAAAGCTACGAAAACTCTCAAAAACATAATTTTAACAAAAAAGAACCGACTTTCAACGGAAAAACTTACAAAGTAAAAAAGTTTTCCTCGATTTCTCTAGGATGTCATCATCAGATACTGGTTTCCTTATCATGGTACCACCCTTGGAATATCTTCTTTACAAAAAAAAAATAGTCAACAAAATCGGTTCATAAACGACGAAGTTATCCGCGAACACACATAAAAAAAAAAACATACATACGGTCGAATTGAGAAACCTCCTTTTTTTCGAAGTCGGTTAAAAAGGAATATTTATCCCCGTTTTTGTTACATTCTTGATTCATGCTCCGCTTCTATCACGCTTCTATTGACAGTAGCGTTATTTTCTATAACCTATAGCGTTCCTCGATAAATGGACTATCTAATAGTTAAATAATCTTTCAATTCGGACCAGTACTTCCCGAGATCCTAGCGTTCAAATAAATTAACTCTTCAGCTTTATAATATTAGTATAGATTTCTCTAATTGCCCTGAATAAAATTGTAAATAAGTTAAAGTTTTCTAGTAACCGTTCTACGCCATTTATTCTACACCCATTCAACCAACAAGACATAACAGGTGCAACATTAAACTATAAATCTCCTATATTACTTATTTTCCTCAAATACATTTTTCCCAAAAATAAATCGTAAATCTCATAACAAAGCAACATTAAGGTGTGTCTTAATCCCCAGATCCAGCTGGCTAAAAAAAGAAAGAAAAACGAGACAAATGGCAACCCTAGTTGTGACGTAATAGGAAAGACAGACTAAAAAGACGACAAATGGCCACCCTAGCCGTGACGTAATGGAGCCTTTTTGTAGGCGGGAAATCGTCATGGCGTCGAGTTGCTCAAACAAGGAATTTTTTACAACATTTTAATGGGATCGTGCTGACGAATGATGTTTTTTCCGAATCTTTTTTTTAGATTTGTTTTTTAAGTTTCACGTCTCTTTTTTTGGTTACGTTTGATTTAGGATCTGTTTTCATTCCCGAATTTTATGTATGTTTTGATTAGTGAAGTTTTATGGATGGTTGTAATTTTTATTTTTGTATTATGTGCTAACAAGAATATAATTTATTTACATTGAATTTATGTAGCTATTTTGATTTATCCATTTTTTTAATAGTGATAGGATTCTAGAAAGAATCCAGCTGGGAAAGTATCACCTTTGCCAGCTATTTTACCGGCGATCAGTAGTAATACGCAATCATTATTTTGACCCAATTTGACGGAAATGTTTTGATACAATTTATAGGACAGAGACATAAATCCATTTAAATCTCGATCCAGCCGGAACATCTAAACATATCGGCAGGTCTACCGCCAAACTCTCCTGCTTTACTTCACTAGAATTTGTAGAATATTTAACGAATTTTGGTTCGATGCGACAGTGTGAATTTAACAGAACCGAATAGAGAGTGATACCACTAAAGTCAAAGTCAAAGTACTTTATTCATAAATGTACAATTTACACGTCAATATTTATTTATGAGTTTAATAGCAGTGCCTCGCGGATTTACTCGCATAGTAAATGTTCTCGTTGTTTTCTCGAGAAAAAAAAATAATATGTATGCTATTTTAAACTACAATCGCTGTGTTCCAAATTTCAACCGGCAGGCTTACCACCTAACTCTCCTGCTTTCTGCTTTCGCGTTTTACCACTGAAAGCAGACAACTACATCTGCTTTCCGTATGCAGCGAAATTGAAAGCAGATGTTGATGTTGGATATTTGACGAGTTGACGTTTCGACATTAATGACGTGTAAATTGTAACATTTATCAATAAAGAATTTTGACTTTGACTTTGATGTTGTTGTCTGGTTTTTTGGCGAAAGCCCAAAGCAAAAACAAGGAGAGTTGCCGGTTGAAATTTGGAATACTACACATCTTATACCTTTAAACGACCAATTCCTGTAGGTATATATATATAATCTGAATCTCGGAAACGGCTCGAACGATTTTCATGAAATTATGTATACAAGGGGTTTCGGGGACGATAAATCAATCTAGCTTGTTTTTTTTAAAAAACATCATTTTATGCACATTTTTAGACAACGAAAAACTCCTATAATGTCATTAGAATACGATAACTTATTTCGCCACTGTTCTTTCTAAATGGCTCAGACGGAATAGGCTCGCCCTCGGAGTCAACAGGCCCGGTTCGAATCCTGATGGACACACTCGGTTCTTTTCTTTTTGTTCTTTTTTTTCTGAGAAAATCTTTTACTTAGAGCACTTTATATACGCATTTAAACCGAGCAGAGCTCGGTCAACCAGGTACTATATTGTAATTTGAAATAGCATACAAGCTATTTTTTATACGAGAAAATAATGACAACAGATACTGCGCAAGTAAAGTCGCGAAGCACTGCTATTAAGATAATAAGGCTCATAAATAACTAGTGGGATTGCTCTCTGTTCGGTTCTGTTCAATTCACACTGCCACATTGAACCAAAATTCGTCAAATATTCTACAAATTCTAATGAAGCCCAAAGTGTTTGCTTGTGATAATTAGCTGCGCAGCAAACAACGCGATTTATATGAATCACGGCGTTTATGTAGCGGTGCGCTGACAGCCTGCCCCTATATGTGACATTTACATAACAGTAAGGATTTTTCTGTGACAACGTCTAATAAATCGATGAACACCGGCTGCATGCACGAAAAAGTGTCCCGTTATGTCCCGTTACGCTCATTGTACGCTTGCGCAGCATCTATCAATGTTTTGTTATGTCATATTTAATTGGATAAAAGGACACTCACGTATATTTGGTCGGCCAGTGCCAAACGGGCAGCAAACGTGCGCGTGCACTCTCTTTGAAAAAGGCCGCCGGACGGCCAGACGGCCGGCATATCGTCACACACATTGAGATTTAAAAACATCCACACATTGAGATTTAAAATGTTTGTAGGATGTTGTGAGTAATTAAACAACAAATACTGGGATTGATGTCGTTGATTGCTCCAAAAGTTGATCTACTGTCTACGGATAAGGTCTGTTGGGATATCATTAAAGCTGTGCGCTGACCAATTATTTCGCCTTAATTGCCGTTCACCAAACATGCTGAATAATCGGTGTTACCAGGACAGACGATTATATTTGTAAATCTATAACAGAACATTAATATTTCGAATATATTTAAAACATACAAGACTTAATCACGATCTCAATACGAGTATATCTTCAAATTTCGAATGTTTAAAATAGAAGCCAGAAATGATTAGAAGATGATTCTGATACTTCAGATTATATATAAAACACAACTGAATAAAAACGATATGAAAAGAAGAAGAAGACTTAAATCAGCTGACTATTACCTAATTTTTGTATCATTGTACAAATTAAGACCAAAACAAATTGTCTTGACAGACATATTGCATGCCTTTCGAAGAGGCGAGTTATGGGTCAACTTTTAAAATATTTTGTACCATCTTATTTTACCTACAAGCATTAATAAAGATTTTTGTGTTTGTATTAAAAACAATATGTGTTAAATATTTTGTAACAATTAAAGTGGCTTAAAAATCAAAACTTTTTAGTTTCCTCTAAAGACAAAAATATGCTGACAAAGAGCTGGCCTGGTGGCTTAGTTGGTAGTAAGTCTGCCTGCGGAGCCGTGGGTCGTGGGTTCGATCCCCACCTAGTGCAAACATTATTTGTGTGATGAATACAAAAATTTGCACTGTGCCTGGGCGTTTTCTCTGTTATTATAAGTATATATTTAACTAGATGTCCGCCTCGGCTTTGCCCGTGGTACATTATATAGCACTCATCAGGATCCCGTACATAAACAACGGTGAAAGAATGACTGAAATCGGTTCAGTCATTCGCTTATATCGCTTTCAAACAAAACACCTCTTCAGCTACCTGCTACGCCACCTATCGGAAATTAGTCGTACCAATTCAGATTTTAAAAAAATGTAATAAACAAAGGTTTAATATTCAATGCACAGATTACTGAAATTCAATGACGCAATCTTAGACACATGCTGTTATAAACTACATAAAGCATGAAACGTATGAAAACTCTCAAAAAGGAATATTTTTCCCGATTTTGTTACATTCTTGATTCATGCTCCGCTTCTATTGATAGTAGCTTTATGTTCTATAGCCTATAGCCTTCCTCGATAAATGGACTATCTAATAGAAAAATAATCTTTCAATTCGGACCAGTCCCGAGATCCTAGCGTTCAAACAAACAAACAAACTCTTCAGCTTTATAATATTAGTAGGTATAGATAATATACAAAACTAAAACATAATGAGAACTACACTACACTACATACTTAACTAAATACTTACACTAAGCACACCTGAATTATCCATAGACCAATAAAGGTCAAGATAATCAAGATGTTCAAGCCCACTACCAATCTGAAGTGTACCCTGCATGCTGGCGGCATTACCACGCTGAATGGCAATGCTTATGCGTTGGACCAAATAAACGCCAAATAAATTATTAAACATAAATAGGATATGAGCCATCTGACTCCCATATAACAAGCTTTGCTTAGTTTGTGGCTAGATGGTGTTGTGTGTGAAATGTCCAGGAGTTATATAATTATTTGAGTTCGTTTAAAAGTGTTTTCAGTTTATGTCAAACTAACAAACAGACATAGTGAACGAATTTGTATAATAATAAACTAGCAGCGCCTTGCGGTTGTACCCGCAAAGTTATCGTTTTCGTTCAATCCCACGATAAAATTGTAGACTTTAATCTAACTATTGTAAATTTCAGCCATTAGGTATTGAGCAACAAACATCAATACTTTCACAGATATGATGTTACATAGTAGGATAATGATGAATCTATATCTCCTACTCTTCTATTTACATAAATTTGTACATATTCAGCTTAGTTTGAAAAACACTAGGTATATACTCGTAGTATAAAACAAAGTCACTTTCTCTGTCCCTATACCCCTATGTATGCTTAGATATTTAAACTACCAAACAGATTTTGATCCAAGGTTTTTAAGTAGATAGCGTGATCCAAGAGGAAGGTTTATATGTACAATACATGCATACAACAGTAGAGCAACACTATTAATTTTAAAGGTTTCTAATGTGATGTCATAAATAAACACATTTTTGCGCTTACTTTTCAAACGCTGGCGGATCCTACGAGATGGATCAAAATAATGTACTGCATGTACATAATGTATTGTACCCCTTAAAAAGGTCTACAAAAAAGCCAACAGTGGTATGTGTCTATCTCTTAGAGACAACCCACAACAACCATTTTTAACCGACTTCAAAAAAAGGAGGTTTCTCAATTCGACCGTATGTATGTTTTTTTTTTTTATGTGTGTTCGCGGATATCTTCGTCGTTTATAAACCGATTTTGATGATTGTTTTGTTGTTGTAACGAAGATATTCCAAGGGTGGTACCATGATAAGGAAACCAGGATCTGATGATGACATCCTAGAGAAATCGAGGAAAACTTTTTTATTTTATAAGTTTTCCGTTGTAAGTCGGTTCTTTTTTGTTAAAATTACTATTCGTATTTCTAGTATCAGCATTACACCCATGCGAAGCGGGGGCGGGTCTTTAGTCTTATATATTTTGTTTTTAAATTATGTGCAACAAAGATTTAATGTAACTAAGGTATCGATGTACCTGTACCTATCTTCGTTTCTGTATATTTTAGCTGAAAAGAAGACATTTCTCGTATCGGGTTCAAAGCAAAACGTGCCGAGCTCCGAGTTTAGCGATTGAGTCCAGATTCATCTCTCAAGTTGATCGAACGCAGGATTTAGAGAGTTCTCATACTAAAGTACACAAAGTATATAAAAACTTAGCAGAGTTCGCCTGGGGAAGTACTAATCTTTTGCCAGTTATTCTACTGACAAGCAGTAAATGCATTACTGTATTCCGGTTTGAAGGGCAAAGTTTCCAGAGCAATTACAGGGCTCAGAGATATAATATCTAAGAACTCTGGGTGATAAGCGCAGGGCAGTGCTAGGTAATAATTTGGACGATTTATATTCCAATAGCTGCGTGTCACTGTGTTATGTGGCAGGCATGTTGCTTACCATTAGGCACATGCCCTGCTCGTCTCTTCACTCCATGCTATAAAAATACATTAACATACAAATTTGCGTTCCTAATGCTGATACTGAGAGTGTTTTTGTCAAGCCTTGGTAGTCTAGTGGCTAGAATGTTATATTACGTAGTCGCCAGGGTGTAGGTTCGAATCTCACTTGTAAATTCGAATATATTAACTTATTTAAAAAAAGAATAGGTTTTGTTTATGTTAGTATGTAACGCGATATCTCCTCCTATTGTTAATCAATTTTGATGTTACTTTTGCTAGGTAATATTACCTATACCTACAGTGTAGAGGAATTAATTTTATCTAAATATGTGGAATAGTTAAAAAAAACAATAAAAACTTTGAATATTGCTTGCCTTTACCTTATCTTGTGCACATAATGTTTATAACTACCTAATTTTTTTTTTTTATAATTTTGCTCTCCTGTTATATCGTAAACGCGCTTGCAAACAATCAACATTTTACAGTATTATTTGAATTGCGTAGTACGAAACAGTCTCATCAGAATTAAGGCGCATTTTTCTTCCTCGATTAGCATTTAGCGGATTTCACGCATTTACACCCAAAGCTTCAATTGGAATTTGATAAACAAGAAAATTAAAATTTTTTAGAGGTACGTTTTCTTAAAACTGTGTACAAGAATGGATCTGTTGAATGATAATGGTTTGTATAGAAAAAGAATTCAAACTTTTTTTTTATAGCATAGTATGACGAGATGAGTTGGACATATGCCTGATGGTAAGCAACATGCTTGCCTTATAATGACAGAGTGACACGCAGCTACTGGAACATGGAGAGTCCAAATGATTACCTAGCACTACATTGCGCTTGTCACCCAGAAATCTAAGATATTATGTCTTGTAACCCTGTAATTTCTTTGGTAACATTGTCCTTCAAACCGGAACACAGTAATGTTTGCACATTTCTGCTTGGCGGTAAAATAACGTGCAAAGTGTGGTACTTCCCCAGGCGGACTTTGGCAAGAGTCCTACCACTACGAAATAAATAGGTTGAATTATGTTTTGAATTCAAAACCTCAGTACACACGATGTTCTTAATTCAAATTTACTTTAACCTCTAGGGGGTTAAAACGACATTTGCACCCTGATATCGAGGAGCAAAAGTACTCTTTCCGAGCTGGTGGGATGAAAATAGTTATTTGTTATACAAGAGTGCAAAGTTGAATTTTAACCGCGTGCTCAATTTTGATGACCGAGCAAGCGAAGGATTATAATTTTGAATCACTCGCTGCGCTCGTGATTCAAAATTAGAATCCTGAGCGTAGCAAGGGAATCAAAAGAGCACAAGGTGAAAAATCTTTGCACTGGAGTGCAACACGTAACTTTTCATTCCACCTCAGCGAGGAAATGACTAAATGCAAATTTTTAAATGTTTTCGCGCTAAGCAAATTAAAAAAAAGTAAATACACCAAAGAGGTTCCGAGTCTGATTGACTTATCATTTAACAAATGAGTGTCACACGTCACTCATCCATCGCCATTACATGGACGCACTTGTATATTCACCAAATATATTTACAAGTACACTGAGTATTAAGTAAACCATACATTAAACATGGACTAAACACAATAGTAACAACATTTACACATATGAACCAACAAACAAACTACCGCTACCCTTACTGGACACACAGTACATTCTACTCACTCACTCTACCATATGGGTGATTCTACAAAAATTAGGTAACTTAATGTCACCAACCAATAGATACAAAGTATTATTATATTTAATTAATATAACATTTTATTTTAAAACAATTAAACATCCTTTATTTGGCCACCCAATTTCTGCTCTTTATTTTAAATGCAAGTCAGTAAAAAAACACAATGCATCCTTAAAACGTCAGTCCTTTGGCATGTCACAGTTCCGAAAACCAGCAATCAAGTGACTGTATGACAGTATCGTCGATTTATTAAAACTTACCGATCCAATCCAATCTGTGACGTACATATTGGCATATACTATAAATATCAATAATGAAATATTCTCCTCTATCTTAAAAAATAATCAGAAACTTTGTGTTTAGTTTCGTTCGTCAGTCCGTTGTTACCCATTTTTTGTAGAATCACCCATATAAACTACATACATAGATATCTATGAAAAATTATGCACAAAATCTAAGCAAGCTTTTTGTTTCTTCATAATTTAGCATTTAACGGATACAACAATTACAATTGAAATATTACATTATTGTACGTCACAATCCATAGATATAGTTCAGTTCTCTATCCATCTATTGTTTTCTGGCTACTCGGTAAATAAAACAATAGAACTTATTGTTCTATACATTGTTCTACACACAGAACATAATATCTGTTCTATGTTCTAAACACATTAAAAACTAGAATTCCTATTCAAATAATATTTTCCTTTATGAAAATAGAGCGCAATAGAATTCGATTTTCCCAACAATAAATAAAAGAGAACTGAATTTGCTGCCAGTATTACAGCCAGTAGCATTTGCACCATCACACATGACCTGCGACAAAACACGTGAACTAAATTACTCTTACACGTGCTAACAAATGTTATTTTTATTTGTAATAGTGGCGCCACGCGTCAACAGACACGATAGGTGGCATAGAGTCTAGCTCGTAAAACGAAACAGGTTGTATATCTTTCGTTTTCCCGCCAAAATCTCCGGATTTCACGCGGGAACAAATAATAAAGTCACGGAACAAAGCAAGGTATTACTTTTCTGTCCGTGAGAAATGATTCCGTGAAACGGAATATGGTGTTAAAATAGTTTTTCTAGAAGTAAAAATAGTTTTATAATAAAATAACATAAAACAACAATTCCATTTTAAAAGACTAACTAGATACTAACTAAAGATAAAACTAACTAAAGAAGTACTAGATAAAATTTACAATCAACTAAAAACTAGTTTTGAAGCCGTTTGATTAGCAGACTAATTGCCAAGAACGAATTCTACCTGCGACGCTTGCACAGAATAATGTGAATCAATCCTTTAGTAGAGAAAATAATCTATAGTCTAGGAATCTAAAGGAAGGAATTTAAACGAAGAGTGAAGAGTATCCTATGAGTAATCATGTTGTAACCTTGGACCTTGTCTACGTCGAAATAAATCATTAGATGTGCCCAGACCACCTTGAAATTGGTAATAAGCTGCATCTGTGTTTGTGTAGCGTAAGTAACTTACACACCACTAATCTATACTTGACCCATAGAATTGTTAGCGGCAAGGTAAGCTGTAGATCTACTGATTTAAGTTGTTGACAACGAATAGTGATAGATAAAAACGTCCGGCGTTCATCGCTTCCTGCAGCCGACTAGAACGGAAAGAGTGAGCTCACTTTTCCCAATGATGACATAGTTCCGTATCCCTTGAAAGTAGGGAGCACATCTGTACTCTAAACCTATGTTGACCACTATCTCATACTCATCTCATAGCGTCTACAACGTACAACGCAGCGTGTTTTCATGTAATACACCAATTCACTCTCTATATGGACTCTTGGAAACTATTCAGGCAACACGTTCCACAATCTAGACGTTTTTATCACAAAAATATAGTCAAAACTCTTCCTTCGAGTTATTGGAACGTCAACTATGAAACGATGTCCCTTTGTCTAGGTACGAGCAGTCACTATAATATGTTATTTACACGAATGTATTCGTGATCACGAAACATCTACTCGTGACCCCGGTGACAAGCTACCGGTGGTTAGGACTGCAGAGAGAGGAACCTCCTGACGATGCGCGCTGTGTCAAGGATGCCTGCCTTCTGCATCATATTATTATTATTAAAATTATATTATTTAGGTTGCGATTATTTCATGACAAAAGTTTTCAACGAGTTCAAATCGCGGAAGTTTAGAACTATGCAATGCATATAGTGCACGTATACACAAAATTCAGCGTTTTATTGAAATAAACGCTGTTCAAATAGCGAGAGATTTTTGGACATCTGCCCAGTGGACGCGCAGTTTCGGAGTCGAGTTACGTAGGTGGGGGATAGTTATATCGAATTGGCGAATTAAATGAAATTTTAATGTTTTGGAATGGCACGAATGCTTGAGTAGACCGTATTGCTGTGACATTAAAATGTTTAATTTAATACTATTGCCCCCCGCGGTTTTACCCGCGTGGCACCCATTCCTGTTATTTCCTCTGGATAAAAAGTAGCCTGTGTGGTTCCATATTATAATCTGTGTTCCAAATTTCAGTTCGATCTGTTCATACGTAACGACGTGATTGAGTAACAAACATCCATATTTTGACATGTATAAAATAAAAAAAAAAAAAAAAATATTGGTGGACAATGGGCATATCGACTCATTTTTTATTTAATGTGCCATCAAAAGCCTACTCAATAACTGAAATAGAGGTGAAAGAATTACTTTGTTATCTTAAAAACTTCCCGTGACATTACGATTTAAAAATCACAATTTTGCACTCTCTCAAAAACGCTTCATACAAATCACTACAGAAGCGTGACGTCACACTGTCGTATTTTCTATACGTCGCGCGTAAAGTTTGTATGGTACCTATATTAAAATTTGCCTCAAGGAAACTGGTTTCATAACAAAAGTGACTTGAAATTGATTGGATTATCCAATGGTAAAAACATTTTCTAATTATTTCGTACTTTTAAAATGGACTTGCCCATCCAGCTTTGAATGATCATAAAGTAAGTTAAACTACATAATATCAAAATTAAAATTGGTACGTATTTTATTCAATTTAAATACTGTCATTATATCAAATTATTTAATATAATTGTAGGACCTATCGTCACGCCTATTCACACACAACACCATCTGATCCCAAACTAAGCAACGCTTGTACTATGGCGGCCAGATAGCTGATATAATACTAATATAGTTGTAAGTACATACTTATTATACATAGAATCACCCAGACATAATACAAATATTTGAATTCATCACACAAATATTTGCACTAGGTGGGAATCGAACCCTCGCCTCGACTAACATTGTTCTGTATTACAACATATATCAATATGTACATATGTTGGGTCTTTGTCTGGGTGTATGTATGTTCTTATGTAAGTATTAAAGTTGTATATGTATTACATATCAGACACCTGACTTTTATAGTACATGTTTTGATAAATTTCCAGCTAGAGCGTAATGTGTGAAAAAATATCCACCTACTTATAGACTTACCTGCCTATATTTAGAACTACATTCCTCGTCTTAGCTATTTGTGTAATCCATCTGGGCTATTGAAAGTACATTGTAGGCACAAAACGGGGTAATAAATAGAAATATAACTTGGTACAGAAAATGTACTCGTATTATTGAGAACCCGGTACACTTGAGGTCCCGGAATAGCTAAAATTAAACTTCTAAGAATTGGAACCTGTTGTGAATCAATTTAGACTTTTTAACCCCCGACCAAAAAAGAGATGTTTTAAGTTTGAAGTCGATGTCTGTCTGTCTGACTGTGTTCGAGGGTATCAGTGTGTGTCTGTGGCACCATAGAGCTTAAACGCATCAGCCAATTTCGATACGGTTTTTTTATTTGAAGGTTCATTTCCGTGCTATTATTATTATTCCGTGTTATATTAATCAAACATAGCTAAGAACATCCAGCTATGTTTGATTAATATAGATTCAAGATGGCCGCTTCCACAAAATGGCAGACAAAATCTTTCTTTACAATCTACCTCAATATGGTTGTCAAATGAAAGGGCTTGACTAGTAGAATACTATGCATTATAACAAATTTCAAATCCAAGATAGCCGCTACCACAAAATGGCGAATATAATAAATAGACTAGCCTCGTGGCTTAATGGGTAGTAACTCTGCCTGCGTCTGGGTGTTTCTATGTATAATAAGTATGTATTTAGAACTATATAAGTATTCTATCAGCTATCTGGCCGCCATATTACAAGCTTTGCTTAGTTTGGGGTCAGATTGTGTTGTGTGAATTGTCCACCAATATTTATTTATTTATTATTATTGTATTTATTTTGTCACAACTCCCTCATTATGGATATCAAATGAAAGGGTTTATCAAAATTAACGTCGGTAGTCGGGGGTAAATCCACTTTTTAACTTTGTTATTATAGCTATGCTGATGTTCCAATTTTTTTTTCAAAGATCATGAAATACGTAATTACCTGAAGAATGATCAACTGACTGTAGTCCTATTTTTTGTTAGAGTACAGATTAACGCGACGAGCAGGATATGTGCCCGATAGTAAGTAACACGCCTGTCCGTGAAAGGGACAGTGTCACACAGCTATTGGAAGACGAAGATACCGAATAATTGCTAAATACTGCGTTTGTCACCTATAATGAACGTAAGTCTCCATCTATGCTCAATATTTTTCTGAAGACATTGCCCTTGAAACCGGAATAAAGTCATATTTGCGCTTTGCTGCTTGGCGGTAGTATAATGGTGCGTTTTTCAGATGCAAATTTACGTGTCAAAAATAGTTCAAAATTTTGCCAAGTGTGGCACCACTATTTGTTTTTGTGAAATTTCGCTAACAAAATAAAACATTGGCGCCACCTATGAAATGGTGAAATTGGGAACTACCTTTGACAGATCTTTTTGCATCTTGAAAACGCTCCACTACCAAAGGATACACCACAGACTAGCTAGCAAGTACACCCTCAGGCGGCCTTTGTAAGTCCTACCACTTTCTACATAGTGTACAGTAGTAGTGATGAGACGTAAAACAGATCAAATCCATTACCGCATTTCCAGAAGATAATTTAGAAATCGATCCATCGTAGGCCTATTGTACATAGATGAATTGCTCATTTATAAAGTATTTTCTCTGGAAAAAACCAACTTCAATAAGTATAATCGTATTCAGACACTCAACCAAATTTCCTTTGAAGATATCAGTCGCCAGTCTGGTCCAGATAAATTTGTTGTTGAGCAAACATTTGTTGATATTTCAAAAACCGACGCACCAACTTGATATGAAACCACTTGATTTATAGCATATTTATTCCTCAAACAGCGTATCGCTTTAACGACAGGAGTAGTATTAGAAAGACACTGACTCCTAATGACCTTCTCACTGTCAATTATAGTCTACCAAACTTTTAAAGAACCATTAAATCAAGAAAAAATCGATTCGCAATTGGTAGATATATCGTGTAACATGCACAGAAAAAAAACAAGGGTATTGAGTACCTCCTTCTTTTTAAGTCAGTTTAAAATGATTACACTAGGGTGGATTTGTTCAATTCAAATGAAGTCAAGATGGACCAATAGTATCCTATAAAGATATCCGTAAACCATGTTATCTTCCACTTTTTTCGCAAATACCTTCATGTGAGAGAGAGAATAAGAGGCTTCTACTGTTGTCCTCCACTTTATATTACACTTTGTTTGTTACTCTTAGATTTCTAAGACATAGTACAATGTTTTCCTTTATATTGTAACATCTCATTCCTATAGTTCGCCAGTTTCGTTGGATCTTTTGTATTCAAGGATCTTTTGTATTGAATACTATTTTCACTTTGGGTCTTCCTTGAAGTTTGTTAAGACCTCTTCAAAGGAAGTTTTTTTTTGTGATTTATCAAGAAAATATACGTATTTGTCACGCCTGAATCAACAGTTAACAAGAAATGATACTTTACTACTTGAAGAATATATATAAGTACTATAATACTTAGAATTAGAACATAAGTATGTGATTACTTTGTATCATTTATTACAAATTATCTCATCACAGCGAAAAAGACTTTTCGTATAAATGAAGATTTATTTATGAGCTTGAGCAGCCCACTGCATGTTCCCACTGCTGGGACTAGGGGCTATCTGTAGCAAGAAGAGAGTCAAGGCCACAAACCACCTACCCAATTGCTGGTTGGTGGATGGTGACTTCGAAATATTCTCAGTACATGTCTGTTTCCTAACGATATTTTCCGTTGCCGTGTTTAAATTAGGGGCATAAGTAATTTACTTCGAAAAGACAGTGGTGCACATGGAATTTGATCCCGGAGCTGCAGATCGGCAGTCGCCATTTCCTCGAGTAGACCAGCCGTAATTTACGTTGTAAGTACTTCCGTTGTGTGACCGCAAATTAACTCAAAGAGACACAACTATATTGCAACAAAACACATACCTATTTGGAATAACCCAACAAAAGTGAAGTAATAAACTTATAACACAACATTCACATCAAACAAATTAACAAAAAAAAAAACTTTTCAAAGCATTGGAGTCTAAATTAAAATGGATTTGTTACAATGGCTCGAGTGAAGTTAGGGTCGAGCCAAATTAAAAGAACTTTTTGAAGTTGCCATACGCCACAATGGAGAGTTTCCCAAAGTTTAATGACTTTTACCACACTGATCAGAATACGAAACTAACTCGGCGATACATTAATGTTATAAGTTTGAGACATTTATAGAAAATGTAATTTATAGTTCTACACACTCGCCACAAACAATTACTCAAGACTGTCGTGAGACAAAGGAAAATAAAGTTTTAAAGTCAAATTGGTACTGAACTTTTTAACGTTTGCGATGTCAAAGGTAATTTTTTTGAAATGAAAATTTTTTTAGCGCACCACACAGGTTTTTCGTGGGCTGTGAATTAAACTCAAGCGTCAAGCTCGTGAATGAAAAAAATCTTCGGGCGAACTCGGGACCATGGCCGTAAGCATTTCTATGTATAAAGCCATGGTTACCATGACATGTTTATATAATTTAGATGGCCATTCTTAGAAAACTTGTAATAAACGACAATACTTTGAAGATTTCCAGAATAGTAACGCCCTCCGGTTTCACCCGCGTAGTTTCCAAAGTGAGCTATCAAATTCTGAGGTATAAGTTTTCACTTCTATCGGCAGTCCCTATGACTGCACATTTTTTTTAGTCATTGTGACGAGACGAGCATGATATGCCCCTGATGGTAACCAACATACTTGCTCTTAGTTAAGTGCCACGCAGCTATTTAAACAACAAGAGCCCAAATCACTACCTTTCACTCCACTGCGCTCATCACCCAGATAAGAAAGATCTCTTAACTCTTATCTCTAACTTATCTATATCTCTTATTATTATAAACTTATCTATATCTCTTATTATTATAACTTATCTATATCTCTTATTATTACTCTTACGTCTTATCTATATCTCTTAACCTAGTAATTTCTCTGGAAACATGTCCTTCAAACCGGAGCATAGTAAAGTTTACACACTGTTGTTTGGCGGTAGGATAACAGTTAAAAGCATAGTGGTAGCACTCTATGCTCTATGCACATAGTGGTACACACTAGGGATGTACCAAGTTCCTTTGCCAGTTATTCCACCACCAAGCAGTAATATGAAAAATGACACTGTTCCGGTTGAAAGAACAGTGTTTCTAAAGAAATTACAGGGCGTAGAGATAAAACGCCTTTTATTTCTATGACTGGCCTCGTAGCTTAGTGGGTAGTAGCTCTGCCTGCAAAGCCGATGGTGGTGGGTTCGATTCCCAACCAGTGCAAATATTTGTGTGATGACTTCAAATATTTGTCCTGCGTCTGGGTGGTTCTATGTATGATAAGTAGGTATGTATCTACAACTATATAAGTATTATGTCAGATATTTGGCCGCCATAGTACAAGCTTTGCTTAGTTTATGGTCAGATGGTTTTGTGTGTGAATTGTCCACAAATTTTATTTATTTTTTAACTTTAGACACGAGTATTCAGGACAGTAAGGAAAAAAGGAGTGTGCAGTGCAAGTAATGCTTTGACTATGCATAGTTAAATAAATATAAATATTGGTGGACAATTCACACACAACACCGTCTGACCCCAAACTAAACAAAGCTTGTGTGATGGCAGCCAGATAGCTGATATAATACTTATATAGTTTTAAATACATACTTATTTTACATAGAAACACCCAGACACAGTGCAAACATTTGAATTCATCACACAAATATTTACACTGGGTGGGGATCGAACCCACGACCCTCGGCTTCGCAGCCAGAGCTACTAAGCCACTAGGGCAGTCAAGTCAAGTCAAGTTAAATAGCTGCATTTCACTGTGTTTTTATGGGCAGGCGTGTTGCTTACCATCAAGGACGTGTTCTGCTCGTTCCGTCACTTTACTAGAAAAAAAAAAACGAGTAAGATGGTGGTCAAGTGCAAACCAATAGTATTTTTTTTTATTTACGCACATAAAAAAGAGGACAAGTATTGTGTTTCGGAACAAATTATGGAGCTATAAAACTATTAAAGCAAGTCTGAGTTTTAGGTGCTTGAGAATTGAGCACATATTGGCAAAGCTCAAGCGATGGAAGCACAATTGAATCCACCCAGGATAAATAGCTAGAACAGCGATCTAGGGCATTACCGTTAAAGCAATGTTACTTGACAACAGCTAGATTGCGACAATACTGAAAGGGACAGTGACGAAACTAATCAATTTTAAGCCCCGACGCTCACTTGGATGAGATCGCTAGTAGCAACAAGGCGACAATTTTTGGCATTAGAATTAAATCATTGTCATTTACTTTGTGGGAACCCCATTATTAATTTATTAGTATAATTTTTATTAATTACCATAATTATTTTTTTATTGTAATTTCCAAATTTATCTTTACTTACTTAATTACAAACTTAAATTTGTATAAACTAATTAAAAGATTAATTAGCATTATATAAATTCAATCTTAAATAAAATAATTACGGCAAGCAAAACCTGCGCGCGCGCGTTGTTTACCGAACCTTTTGTTTACTTGCAAAGCGATCCAAGTTAAAATCGCTAACGCTCGGACGCGCTGCACATTCACTCCGCCTATGCGACGGCGAATGCACGCCAGTTTTAGCTCCCGTAATTAGCACGTTTTTATTAATTTCTTTTTATCTTAATATTCTGAATTTACCCTGTTGTATCTATTGCATGTTTATGGAACAGTAAAATTTATATCGAAGTTAATTTTTCCGGTTATTTTATTCAAAGCCTGGATAGATAAAGGTTAAGTACAATATAAGTTCAAGTTGTATGTTTTTTTTCTGCTGTGCATAATAATGTTTCTGTCTGTCTGACGTAAATACAATAGATGACATAAGTTTTACGTGCCTCTATGTGTGGCATCATGGAAATGATGAATTGATTTTGTGGTTTTGAAGTCAAAACGTTTTTGGTGTACGCCAATTTTTTGTAGGCTCTAAGTGAATCTGATTCGTCAAGCTCCAAGGTGAAAGGCTCGATTGGGTAAACTCGGGACCGTCGATTGTACGCGAAATGAAATAAAAGAACACAGCAAAATTATTCTTAGCAATAGCCCACAGCTTTTCTATTAGGTGAACATTTTGGGATCGGTAATAACATAAAAATATGAATACTATTTTGGTGTCTGTGATAGTAACATTTTTTCTAGGTAAGCAAGCTCCGTCGTAGACCGTACCGTCACTTAAAATCAGGAAAGATGGCGGTCCAATGTAAATCAACCAAGTTTAAAAAAAAGTATGTGCACGCTAGAAGAAACGAGAATACTTTTGTCTTTAATCTTCATAGTAAGATCTCTAACTTAAGCTATTATAAAAAATTAAAAAAAAAATTTATTAATTGACTATTATTGTCATTGTAGAAATTCAGACCAATAGAAACTGTATTGCCAGACATATTGCATGCTTCTAGAAGAAGAGGACAGTTTGTATGGTTCAACATTAAAAATGTTTTGTATCACCTTATCTTACCTGCAAACAGCAATAAAGGTTTTTGTATTTGTATTGAATAGATAACATTTTTAACGCAAGAAGTATTAACCTGCAGTTAAAATATTAACTAGCTAATTTCAAGGTGTCGGTTTTTCGCGAGTTTTTTGTGGCCATCTTCAAAAAATTACTGGCATCATTTTTTACCAAAGTCGCCAAAAAAGTAACGGAAAAGTTAAGGAAAAAAGTTTAGTATTTTCTAGGAAACATGAATTCAAATTCCATACCCAAACTTTTTCGATTATATTTCGTTAACCAACTGATAACACAAAATTATGGTGCTGGAATTAAATACCGCGTTTGTTTTCTGTCGCACTGGTAAGTTAACAGGCTGACCGCCCGAGCCAGAGAATAAGTGTTGTGATTTGTGTAGTCTCTGCCCCACCAGGTAAGTAAGGATAGTCATTGCTTAGTTGAAAATTGTGTTTTATTATAGAGTCCTATAGAGATAGTTTTTGAGGTAAATTTCCATTAGGCGCTTTTGTATATGAAATATAATGAGTTTGCGTTTTCGACGGGGAACAAAATCAGGCGGCGGTAGCAGTGTCGGCAACGTAGCAGCGTCGCAATTTAGTGGTGTAGCAACGTAGCAGCGTAGCATCATAGTGTTAATACTATTATAATTAATAAGTGTAAAAAATTAATAAGTGTAATTATAATTAATAAGTGTAATTATAATTAATAAGTGTAATTATAATTAATCAGTGTAAATAATTAATTAGTGTAATTATAATTAATAAGTGTCACTTCTATTGGCAGTCCCAGTATCCGACTTTGTTTTGTATTTATCTTAGTCTGCGACAAACAGTCGTAGTTATTGTACAACCTGCATATATTTATTATGTTCATACAGCTGGGACTCAGTAGGGCTTTTTCTAGAAAGGAATCAAAGCCTTAATCCACCATACTGGCTCAGTGCGGTTTGGTGGCTGACGTCATTGAATTTTCGGAACATTTCTGTTTCATCGAAAATATTTCTTAGCCGTTAAATCTAGAGGCGATGAGAAACTTGTACTTCTGTACTCGGAGAAATAATCAGAGGTAGAGGCGGGACAAACGTACGTCTTCACGATTGGAAATTGCACGTTTCAACCACTAGGCCGTTTTTGCTTAGAAATGTGATGAATTAATAGCAAATTTAAGTAACAAGTTTTCTAGCCATTTCTATAAGATACTTCCCGGAATTTTGAATTTTTTTCCGTGACGAAAACTTCCTTCCTACCTCTTGTTACTGGAGTCACAGAATATGATGACTCAGATAAGACTCATATAACATATTTCCCGTAAATATCATAAGGAAAATGTTTCCCATATCTTCTATCATGTCATCGAAAACCTATAAGCAGTAAAACGAGTTACTCCGCAGTGGTTTGCCTGCTTCGAACTAACGAAGCTGCGACCTACTTCCAGCGTAGGAAATTAGATTGCCCGTACGACAAACTTACCAACTGGTTATTTATGTTGTCTGATATTTACAGTTGCGAGATTTAGGAACGAATGATTTTTCTTAGGAAAATGGATGTGAAAATCAGTGTTAGGAAAAAACTTGTAAACATTTAGCATAATATTTACAAATATACACATCTAAAAAGGTTATTGATGTTATTTAAGTTGTTTATAACAACATATATAATAGCACATTACGATAATAAGTGCGGTAAGATGAAAATTACAGCCGAGGCCATATTGCTACAAGACAGCTAGAGGCTGCGATGACGCGCGTATACTCACGTTGAAAAAGGCCTCCGGACGCGACCGAAGCTTAAGTCTGACTGTACTGACTATATTTATAAAACGTGAGTAACCCGTGTATTTATTTTAAATGATTAAGGATTAAGTTATCGGAACTTATCCAGCTGCTGACTGGTAGTGCAGAACTATTCAAACAGTTTTTGTACTCAGTAGTACCGAAGGGAACTTAGATGTGAGACGTTTAAAAATTCTTCACAACACTACTAGCTAGTAGTGCAGAAGGGGAAAAAATCCCCACGACACTACCAGTAATGCAGCCTGGTAGTGCCGTGGGGAACAAGAGCGGTTTGTAACACATTTGCGAAGAAATAAATAACACTTGTAACTTGTAACAAATGTTTATGAATGCTAACTATCAAACACTAGCAGTCAGCCCCGGCTTTTCCCATGCTGCATAATATGTGGGCTATAGCACTCAGGAATCACGGACATTATACGAGTATGTATCCAAGGGTGAAATATCGTTCCCGTAGTTCTTGAGATTAGCGCGTTAAAACAACAAACCGCTTCAGCTTTATAATAGAGTACCTGTGTGACCGAGCTTTGCTCGGTGACATAGATACATACTGATTTTCTCAAAAAAAAAAATAACCTTGAAAAAAGAAAGGCGGTCGATTGGATTCGAACCCGGACCTACCTTCTTCCCGACTGAGCTAATATACTGTCGCGCAATGTCGCAAAATTTACCGTCGCATTTTTATCTTTATTCATTGTCTGAAAAGGCATGAAACGGAGTTTTTTTGAATAAAACCTGGCTAGATCGATTTATCGTCCCCGAAACCCCCTGTATACGTCATTTCATGAAAATCGTTCGAGCCGTTTCCGAGATTCAGATTCTTTAATATATAATTATATATTTACCTACAAGAATTACTCGTTTAAAGGTATAAGATATTGAAAGATGTTGAAAACGGCTTGCCATTATTGATATCATTTTTTGTCTTGTTTCGTTTGATATCATAGTAAAAATATTCATTGTTGGACGTTGTAACTGACAAATCGACATCGTTTCATGGTTGACGTCCCAAAGACACACATGACGAGGTTAGACACCGCTTTTGTCATAAAACCTAAACCGTCTCTTTATTAAAACCTTTACGGAACTCTAACAAGAGACATAACTCCCAAAAGCGTCCGTTAGCAAAATCTGTGAAATATCACGCATCATTCAGTATATTGGGTCAGACAGGCTGTATGAAGACTGGATCCGGTACAATGGGTCCACCATGACTGGGCATATTTCGAGGCTATGTGTTGCTAGCCTTGTAAAACTAAAAACAGTATAATACCCCTTGCAAAAATACTTTTTTTTTAAAGGATGCGTTACGCAATTTTCGACAAGGTTGAACGGTTTAATTGAAACGAAGTTTCTTTCGGCAGACTTGGAAGAGATAGGGATATCACCGAAAAAAAATGTGAGACATGTAAGACCAAAACCGTAAGAAAAATATATAACGGAAATGACGCATAAAAACTGCCTGTGATGAGTGTTGTCAACTTTATTATTCAGATGATCGTACCATAAATTTCTTTTTTTAAATAAAGAGTGACGAGACGATCAGGACATGTGCCTGATGGTAAGCAACATGCCTGACACATAACAGCACAGTGACACACAGTTATTGGAACATGAAGAGTCCAAATCATTACCTAGCACTGCACTGCGCTCGTCACCCAGAGATCTAAGATCTTATATCTCTAAGCCCTGTAATTTCTCTGGAAACATTGCCCTTCAAACCGGAACACAGTAATGTTTGCACATTACTGCTTGGCGGTAGAATAACTGGCAAAGGTGTGGTACTTCCCCAGGCGGACTCTGCCAAGAGTCCTACCACTACTAAAATTTGTTTATTTTAATTTGTTTTAAAATTCCTCATAAAATGAAGCATTTTTTTTTTTTTGAACCTATAATGCTTTTATTATACGGGACTTAATCACGATACAAATCTTTGTTTAATGACCTAGAGTTGTATGTAGTGATGGCAATCCTACGATTTTTGAAAACCATATGAGGGAAATGGAGATCTCCACATTTCATAATGAGACGATTCGCAATTTCTTCAGTCTTCTCGTGACTACGGCGGTTGTGACGCTACCAAAGCATCGAGGTAATAAAACAACGATTTTTAACGTGATTAAGGCCCGTATAATACAAAAAAATTGTTTATTTTAATAAAACTTTATTTTTTTTCAAAAGTTAGAATGGTTTCTTTTAAATTTTATTGTAATTGGTGAAGCGGTATTTGAAACATACAAAAAACGACAATTTATCCGTTTATTATTAATTTTAATGATACAACTGAACACTGTGAATTTATTAAATTAATTTCGTTGTTCAGAGGGCAATAACTGTTTGACAAAACCATAAACTTTGCGGTATCTAACAACACCTTATAAACTTCATTTTTCAAATTTGGCATAAGTACCTAATCATTTAGTCATCGTAATTTTTTTTTTTTTGGTTTATGTGCATTTTAAGATTTTCTAATTATTGTTTGTCTTTTGTTTTAGTAAATATATATGCTTAACTGTATTATAATAATTATCGTATAGGAAACAAATAAAATATTTAGCGGTATGAGAAAATAATGGTGCATAGAGTAAAATATAAAGACACAAACAGAAATAAATCGGTACATAAATGCAAAAAAACTGTAGATTTCCTTTTTTTCTGCTGTTAAATCAGTAGAGTTGGTAACAGTAGATATGGCATGTAGAAATAAGCCCGTCATTGTAGGCTTATCAACCAGAAGTGAGTTTGGAAAAACTTGGAGTAGGCACCAAATTTGTGTTAGGGTCTGGTTAGACTTGGTGCGATTCGTAGTGTGGGCTTATGTGTGTATGTATACTAGGAACGCATTTATACCTGCGTATTTTCCGTTTAAGTTATTTTTTCACGATAAAAAGTAGCCGATGGACTGTTCCAGACTATACTTCATCTGCGTTCCAAATTTAATCTCGATCTGTTTTGATATTCCAACGTTAATGAGCAACAAATGACTAAATATTATTATATTAATAAAAACGACTTTTTCATGCAATTCATAAAATGTTACTGTTTTGACTAAACTTACCATTAAAATATCTGATAATTTAGTATCTAGCATCCAGTGAAAGAAAAGCTGCAAAAAACCACACCACAGATAAAAAAATCTAATTTATCTGAAAAAACGTTGAAATCTTGGTTTGCTTAAATTCATTTGAAATCACACAAATCGATTTACTTATGTTCGTACAATGCCTCGTTTCGATACGACGCAAGATTAGGTCTTACCGTCTCTATTTCTCTGTGTGCAGCAGAGCTGCTTGATATAATGCAACCTTGGTTTTTTTCTATCGAACAAGTTGTAGCTTACAAAAACAACAACGACATTGTTTCAAGGTTAACGTTCCATAGACTCGAACACTGAGTTTTGACTTCACTTTCAGAATTATAACGCCTTGTCTGTGGAGTTTTCAGCATTTTCAATATCCAGTACAATTTTTTTATAGTGATTGAGTAGAGTTTTCTCTATAGAATAGGAACAATCCTGGTGCTTTTTTTAGTCAAAGTAAATCGGTTTCTTTTAGATAAGCAAGCACACTGTAGCCACATTATTGATTAACAAGTCAAGTAAACAAACATTTATTGTAAAAAATGAGACAGCAAAGACAGATATGAAAAAAAAACATACAGTCGAATTGACAACCTCCTCTTTTTTGGAAGTCGGTTAAAAATTTACATCTTTCTTGTTAAAACTTTCTTATGAATACGGGCGCTGACATAAAACGCAACGGCGTCGTGTGGTCTGGTCTTTATATACGCACATAAACACCTTAATTACCCAAAGTTGATTGTATGAATATATTTCTATGAACACACAGAGCGACTTTACTAGCTGTAAATAGATAGATAGATAGATACACTTTATTGAACACACCAAAATAACAATAGATGGATAGACTACTTAATGAGTCGACCCAGAGACCCCGGGTTCGAAACCACGCGCACCACCGTCTTTTAAGACGTGTCCGTAATGCTGTTAACTTAAAAAGGTGAAGGAAAACATTGTGAGGAAACCGACGTGTACCTAGAATCTTTCGAAGTCTGTGCTCTCTACCAGCCCGTACTGAGTCAGCGTGGTGGATAATGCCTTGACTCTCTCCTTGCGAGAGAAAGTCCCGAGTCACTGGAAACATTAAGTGCTATTTATGTCTACGAGTGCCCGTTTCGCGCACAAATAAAGAACCCTAAACCGCTTACTAACAACATTTCAACATAATAATTGAATCAACAGAAATGTAAGTTAGGTCCCAATCACTGATATTCCGGTCGCGTGACCGCCTCCGTGATTGATTGGCTGTGTAGTAAGCAAAAGGTTGTATTGTTGGTTCAGAAAGGTTCATTTAATTGCGAAGGGCTGGTGAGCTACATTGTACACTTCCGCAACAATTAATAGAATGTCCCGTGGTTGTACCTGCGTAAGTTTCCGTTATCGTTATTTTCCCGATATAAAAAGACCTGTGTTCTTCTGGACTGTAATTTAACTGCATTCCAAATTTCAACCCGATCCGTTTTCACGTTCCGACGGGACTGAGCAACAAGCATCCAAATATCCAATCATTAATACATTGACATTTTTTTATAATATGAGTAGGAAGCAGGTATTTGTCTCTAAAATATACGATAATATTTTTTTATTAACTCCCGATAAAAATAGGGGTGTTATAAGTTTGACGTCGATGTCTGTCTGCATGTCAATATCATATACCACACAAAATGGCGAATCTTTTTTTTTCACAACTTCAACATGGGGGTACTTCTATCAAGTTATCAAATGAAATGGCTTTCATGATACGTTTCGTGTTACAAAACTAGCCGTAACTATCACTTGTATTGTATTGGTTCAGCGCTCAGAGTATAGTGAGATACTGTAAAAAATCCAATATAGTCGAGGTTTGAGGTTAAATCAAACATTAGCGTAAAGCGTAGCCGTAAAGCGGCGCGGAAACCATAAGGTTCGGCGCCGAATGTGACTCATCATGCGAAAAAAAATGTAATCTACCCTCAAACAATTTAGTTAGTTTTGACAAAAAATATCAGAAGTGATGGTTAATTAAGGGCGTGTAGGCCGTAATTTTGAATTTTTAAAACAACTTTAAGACCTTTAAAATAGTGTATTAAACTCTGAAAAAAATATATGTATTAGTTAAGGATCTAATCTAGTGCAATTCGCAGTCAATAACACGATTTAATGAATTTTACTTGATAGAAAAAAATCCCAAAGTTACCCCTTTTCAAAAAGGTTTTTCAAGTTTATGACTAAACTAATGATCTTTTTTACTAAATTTTTGTACTCAACGAAAGCCACTAAAAGTTATAGATGCTTTCGCAGAGTTTGACTTGATAAAAGTATCAGTTATTCACTATGTTTTAATATCTACCATATATATAGCGCGCCGTTCGGCAGGCCTGATCAGTCGCGTTTCGGCGCTCACGGACGACGGGCCTGTGCTTGATTTTGCAATTTTGACAACCAATAAATTTTAAATATTACGATCATAGTGCCACAGTATAACAATATCAGTAGGTATTACTAGTGAAGCACGCTATGATCTTGATTTTGATACCGTTTTCATTGGAATTGCAAATAGACGCTGATACTAATTAGTACGCTGTTTACTTTATGTTGTAGACCAATAGGGGAGTCTCAAAAACTGACGTCGATAACACATCAGTAAAATTAATGCAGATGCAATGGAAAATAGATTAGTATCGGTAAAATATTCGTCCGTCAAATCAGAGATCGGGATAAGGAAATAATGAGAGGGAGAAATCCCTGCGTAAATCTAATATATATATGTCATTTAGGTAAATTCTTTGGTAGTAAGGTACTTAGTACTTGGAAGAAAAGTCCTCACATACGGATTTTACCACTTTGGAAGAGATTCTTGCGCAAACTATTCAGTTTAGAAAAAAATGTTAGGAACTTCAATACAATTTTGAACACCTATCCATAGATACACGTATGGTTTTGATAGATTTTTTTAAAATTTCTTTTCCAAGTTTGTGACACCACCAAAATTTGTTGTTTTTTCGTTTTTTGTATGAAACTGTTAATATTGTTCATAGAATACATGTACTTACCAAGTTTTAATAGTATACTTCTTATAGTTTCGGAGAAAAATGACTGTCACATACGGATGAACAGACATAACGTATATTTTAAAATTTGTCTACGAATCCCTAAAAACCCAACTTCGTTCATTTAAAACTTATTTAAAATGAAATTTAGACACTCGACCAAATTAGATAAGAAGGCAGTAAAATTACTCGTAGAATTTAACTCTGTACTATATTTCCGATTCGTATTTTTTCGGTTTAGAATCATTTCCTGAGCATAAAATTACAAAATAATAACAAATCCAGGTGGAGCTTCAAGCGCCAGCTCGAAAAAACGTTTTTGGCCGATATTCCGAAAAAATTATAAAGCCTATTATTATTGTAGAAAATGTAAAAAAATAAGATGTGAATTCCGTTCCCAGTAGCATAAACATGTCTCTTTTTACCGGAATGGAAGAAGGGTTATGTTTTTCGCGCGTATCTTTATGTTTGTAAAACTTTTATTTCCACATATCTTCCAAACGGCTGGATGGATTTTGGTAACTAAGATATTCTAAGACTGGTCTCATTCGCCAAAGTGTCCTTAGACTCCTTAGATAGTAGGTAATATTTTTTTACGTGTAGATTTTTTTGTAGTCGGTTTTAAATTAAAGTAATTCTATCATATTGCTCGTTGCTCGAATGAACAGCACCGTTCATCATCATGATTGAAGAGTTGAACGAAAAGTTTGGTCTCCACTTTTGTAATAAGAACAACTAAGCTGTGAAACGCATTGCCAGAGTGGGTTTTTGTCGAAGGTTCGATCCTTGGGGTTACGAGGTACACTGTGTTTGTTTCTATTAGAGAAGCAAGTTCCATCGTAGACCACATCATTTTCATCCACTATTTTCGGCATCATCACAACCGTATCATTAAATGGCCTATAAATCGTAAACGTTAAGTTTTACAAAAAAAGTTTACAAGCAACAAAAGATGCAAAATTTTATTTTCTACAATTGTTGTCAAAATATATAGTTTCCAAAATATCGGCTAAAACAGTTTTTTTTCAATTGGCGTTTGAAACTCTACCTGAATCTGTGAGCATTTTGTAATTTTATGCTCAGTAAGTGATCTTTACCTCATAGAAAAAAATTGGATTAGAAATTTAGTGCAAACTTGGCCAAAAACCGTCTATTTTACTGGCCTTTCATTACGTTTCACCACATTTTTAAATTTTTGACGAACTTGTGAATTATTAGGAAACATTTTAAAAGATGCATGAAATTTTAAAAGCCGTTCTCAACTTATAGTGTGACCAAAAAAGAAAAGGTTGAGTTTTGTATACCTACGAGTATAGATAAATTTAATATTTATATAAACAAACAAACGTAAACAAATCTTGAACAAAAAATGAGTTTAAATTACATAGTCCAATATTTTAATGTTATTTCTGCACTGTGGCACCGATTCCGCGGTCGGTGACGGTCGCGAGAACAAGACAGCGTTAAATGCCTACTTTGACAGAATTACCTGGCCTTAACTATTAAAACCTATAAACTAGTGAAGTAAATTAATCAAATTTGTCTAAAAATTTGATTGTAATCACGGGTTAAATTTTGTTATTTTGGACGAGATTATGCATACAGACGGAGCAAGACGTATTACCAAAATGGAGGTTAATTAAAATGTGCTATAGGTATTGGAAGATGGAAGTTTACATCCCATTTCGCTTTAATTTAAGATTAGGGGCCGATTTTCGGTAAATATTTTCTTAGGGTTGCCCCTATGAGGGTTACAAGATAAAAGTTTAAGTGATGGAATGGAATCCGTTGCGTGGGTATCGCTTGTTTTAGATGTATGGGCTCTTATGGGTTACAAGTATCTGATTTATATGAAAATTTCGCATATATTTGAGAAGGATAAGTTATTTTTTTACCCTTCAAAAACAGTTTTTGACATAGGCTATTTTGAGTTGTATATTTAGAAATGTTATTGGTGATGAAATGGGATAATTTAACAGTTTTCAAATATTGTATTCCACAAAGAAAATATACATATATACGGTGACGTAAATCCATGTGTTTTCCTACCGAAAATTGCTCAATGCGCCTAAAAGTATAAGTATTTATTTCAAAAATAGGTTGCGTTCCCTTTACCATGTACCACTCTCATTAAATAAAAAAATGACCAAACTGGAAAAGCAGAAAAAAGGAAAATATCCATTATTTCCCCGGAGGAGGTGTCTCGGCAGGCGTTAATAATAAATGTCACGCAATCCATTGCTCGCCCGGCCTTGCTAATCTGAATTAATCTGTTAGAGCGCGATGAATTCGTTATGTCGGTAGATTTATGATTCGTCTAGTGTTTATTGATTGTAATTAAAGGAAATTGTGGTGACGAGGGAGTAATGAAGATTGAAATGTACTGTGATAATTATATTTCAGTTAGTGCGTAAGGCGCGTTCACCTAAACTTTGCGAGATAGTGAAATATTTTTTTTTTTTTTTTTTTTTTTTTTTTGTCCGAGCTCTTTCGGCCCGGCCCGCGAAGTTTGTCCCTAACGTGATCAGGGCTTTTGTTTTTCCTTATTCACATTTCTGTATAAAATCGCTTTTACAATACTGGGTATACAATATTCGACGTTTAGAAAACTCTTTTTTAAAATGTATATCATCCTAAATTATCTAAATGTTTCTTAACAATTATTATTTCTAAGTATTTTATTTTGTCTGTTTTATATATATCTACGTATATATTTACTAATATTTCATATCCGCTGACAGACAGGCTCCACATATATTCGTATATGTAGTATATAGGGCCTGTCCGCCAACATATATGAGCCAGAAAGCTCACAGCCCTGCACCCGGTCCCAGGACGGAGCCCGCGAGCGCGACACCGAGCAGACAAGCACCACGCACAAACCCACACACCGCTGTGCGCGCATGTGGCGCCCGCCATCGAATGTCGCAACCGCGATCCCCATCGCAAACAGCAAGCACAGAACTGCGTTCCTCCCGGCACACTATTTGGGATTACATATTCGATACATTTTGTATGCGACAATAAGCAATATTGATATGCTCATATCTCATGATATGTGTATTCAATGTTATTTATGTACCTGTTTTGTTTCTATCTTTAACTTTATTTCCAATTTTAGTGCAATATTTTAAAAAGCTATTTCTTCTTTCTTCTTCTACCATTATTTTACAGAAGTTTTCCACTATAACGGATTCTCCCATTTCTTGTTCCAGCTCATATCTCTCACGGGCAAAGACGGGACACTCCGTCAAGATATGCGGCACAGTTTCGGCTTTCCCAGGCTCACAGATGCACGACGGACTATCCTTGCACTTGAACCGATGCAAGTACTCGGAGAACCCACCGTGCCCCGTAAGAATTTGGGTGGTCATATTTGAGACTTCCATTTTTGTTACGACTCTGTAAGCCGCGATCGCATCCGGGAAGAACAGCTTTGTCACACCCGCAGTTCTCTCAGTCTTATATCTCCGATTCCATTCGTCAAGCGTGTCCATACGGATTTGGCGCTTGACGAATGAAATGGGGCACCTATCGTATGCGGGTTTTGTTTTTAATTTTAGAGCTGCTTCCTTGGCTAATTCATCCGCTCTCTCATTTCCAATGAGACCCGCATGAGCTTTAATCCAAAAAAGATCAACTTTTTTGTTTCTTTTATTGATTTCTAAAAGATTACTGCGGATCTCAGTCACAAGGGGATTGAGAGAGTCACCGTTGACTAATGCCTCCAGAGCTGACCTAGAGTCGCTGTACACTCCGAAACTGTTCTGGGAACTTTTTAGAATTTCTTCGGTAGCTCTACGAATAGCGAGCAACTCAGCCTGGTAGACGGTGCAGTATGACGACAGCTTAAGTTTGACGGTTTTGGTTTCAGCGGCATCACTCCAAAGAGACAGTGCCGCACCAACCTTACCCTCAATCCTACTGCCGTCTGTATAGATTTGTATTGCTTGTCCGTTATTGCGGTCTACCTGTTCCTGGTCTACCAGGCATGAGAATTGCAAGCTCATTCGCTGAGCCGGGTGTGGTGTGTCAGCAAACGCAGTCTGCCGCTCAATCTCTCCATCTCCCAGCGCTAGCTGTGGTACCCCTCTCTCTTGGCCCTATACAGCGCCGCTGCCTCCTGTATTCTGAGATCAAGAGGCAGCATCCCAGCCAGCACCAGGGCAGAGTTCAGAGAGACCGTGCGATATGATTTACACAATTTCTGTGTAAACCCTCTCTGAACTGCGTTTAATTGCTTTTTTTGTTCCCAGTTTATTTGCCGCCGGAACCCAGACGCTTGCCGCATAAGTGAGTATCGGTTCCACAGCCGCGGTATAGATAAGTCTTATTACTTCCGGGTGCAGTCCCCAGCTGACCTTGGCTGCTCTGGAAAGCTGCTTATAAATATTTATAGCCTTTCTGCATACATTTGAGACATGGCTGTTCCAGGTCAACTTTGCATCAATCGTGATTCCAAGGAGTTTGATTTCTTTTGACATTTCGATGTCAACCCCGCCCATTTTCAGGCGTGGGGTATCATATTTCAGTTTGCGCGTGATCGTCATAGCTTTGGTTTTGAGTGGTCCAAATTTTAACTTATTTTTGACACCCCAACCCTGTGTCCAGGCCAGGATGACATTAGCCTGCGTCTCTACCTCCAAAGCCGTGTCTCCTTCAAAAACCAAGACCACATCATCTGCGAAGGCCTGAGCATAGCATCTTTTATTTTCCAATTCTTTTAAAAGGGGGTCCAGAAGAAGATTCCACAAAATGGGACCTCCTATGGATCCCTGGACACACCCTTTATTTGTGCTTTTTGTCCACTCTTCGCTCAGGTACCTTACAGTTACGCTGCGATCCTGCAGATAGTTATCTACCAACTTCCGGACATTTGTAGGACATTTTTCCTCAGCCAATCG
Source organism: Ectropis grisescens (assembly GCA_017562165.1). Lineage (NCBI taxonomy): Eukaryota > Metazoa > Arthropoda > Insecta > Lepidoptera > Geometridae > Ectropis > Ectropis grisescens. The sequence continues at coordinate 22,518,185 of CM029785.1, forward strand.
GATCCTAATAGCTGGCCACCAGGCGCTATCGAAAGCTCCCTCTATGTCTAAAGATACTATTGTAAGTATTTTTTTCTGACATAACTTACTTTGTATTTGCTGTATTAAGTCATAGAGGGAGTCTTCGGTGCTCCTCTGGGGCATAAACCCGTATTGGCGAGTACTAATCCTATTAAACAAATGCCATTTAATCCTACCCACCATCATTTTCTCCAGTATCTTCCCTAGGATTGGCAGAAGCCCTATAGGTCTGTAAGCCTTAGGGTTGGTATAATCATCTTTGCCTGGTTTTCGAAGAACAACCACAGTGGCCCTCTTCCAAATGATGGGAAAATAGCTAATTACTAGACATTTGTTGGAGATGTCGAGAAATAGCTGGGAATCCACGGCAATGGCTTGGCTACAGATATCAGCAGTGAGGCCGTCTGCCCCCGGAGCCTTCTTAGGATTGAAACTTTCCACCGACTTTCTCATTTCATACATTGTGAACAGAGGGTCATGCTCAGCATGATTACTGCTCAGTTGCTCGACGAGTTTTCTAGTTTTTCGGTGGTCAGCATTGTCCTCGTTTTCGAGATCCTCCGGGTAGAATACCTCTGCCAGTGTTTTTACTGACTCCTTAGGGTCCAGCACTTTCCCATCCCTGACAAGGGGCAAGTCTTCCTCTCGTTTCCTAGTCTTCCCAATTACCCTATAAACTCCTTCCCATATCCCCTCCCGTTTTTGTTTTCCACAAAACATTTTCCAACTACCTATTTGTGCTCTTTTTGCTTCCAGCTCGTAATATTGTTTTGCTTTCAGGTACTCAGCAACGACTCCCTTCCTCCGGACCGGCGCTGCGCAACGGATTCGTCGCTTTTTGGTAGCTACATCTCTTTTTAGTCTGGCGAGTTCCCCAGTCCACCACGGTAAGTTTACCACATTTTTTGGTTTAAGTTTTGGAATTGTTAGGTTACAGGTTTCTTTTAAAATATTTGTGTATTTATTTATAAAGTTTTCCAAATCTAATTTGTTACTAATTTTATGTATTTCTGCACTATTTATTTTATTTTCTGTAAGTAGCTGGGCCATTTTCTCACGAAAGAGGCACCAGTTAGCTTTCTTACTATTATAAACTCTGGTTGTTCTTTCTATATTGAAACCCTTCGCTTTGGTTAGTTTAATTGTGAACATTATGGTGTTATGGTCAGAACTCGTCAAGCCTTGATCGATGTGCCAGTCATCTACCAATGCAAGTAGCTCCGATGAGCAGGCCGTCACATCTACATAGCTGCTGTAGGTCTTTCCACCTCTGACAGTAAAGAAAGTAGGGGCGGTAAGATCGCTGTTGAGCACCTGCAAACCCATGTCCTCGAGAGCGCCTGCCATGTCGTCTCCTCTATCATCTATTATTGGGCTACCCCACCATGGATTTTTCGCGTTTGCGTCCCCTCCTACTAATAGATTTTTGCGGAAATTTTTTACCATTTTATTCAACTGTACCAGGTATGGCTCTATCGGCGCCGGGTGTGGTTCAAAATAAAAAGATACAGCAAAGATTTCCCATGCTTGTGTTCTGATTTTCACGGCAACAATGTTAGGCGTGGTAAAATCAGGGCATTGGACGACGTCCAGTCCAGCATCGAAGACTACAATAGCCGCTTTGACTGGAATGTCGCCAGGCTTTTCACATTGAAATATCCGCGCACCCCTATAGCTCTTCATTCGCCCCACAGCACCGACATACGGCTCCTGGAGCAGAGCAATGGCTATTTTTTTTGTTACAGCCCTCCAGCATGAGTTCGTTTGTAGCCAGCGCTTTGCGTTGCAGATTTGCTTGGGCTACAACATACGGGGGGTTCATTTGCTTTGGTAACAATTCCGCTAGGGGTGCCCTTAACAGTAAGCAATCGCGGTTCGTGCTAGAATATAGTGAAATATTCAATTTAGTATAAATTTACGCACATAACATTTTTGTTTCGTGATAAAAACGTGTAGACTTTGGAATGCGTTACCTGAGTGGGTTTTTCCTGTTGGTTACAATTTGAGTGATTTCAAATTGAGAGTGAATCGGTTTCTTCAAGGTAAGCACGCTCCATCGTAGACCGCATCGTCACTTAACATCAGGCGAGATAGCGGTCAAGTGTACACCTATAACAGTTAGAAAACACACTGTGGGTTTAGATACTTCCATTCAGCATAAGCTTTAAATGTTCCCACTCCTGGGACTTGAGGGCATCTTTCTGAAGGAGAGAATCAAGGCTATAATCCACCTCCCTGGCCCAGTGCGGGTGGGAGGATTACACACAATCTCGAAAAATTTTAAGTACATTTCGATTTCCTCACGATGTTTGTTTCACAGTTTTTAAGTTAGCGGCATTACGTGCATTGAAAAGACTGTGGTGCGCGTAGGATTTGAACCCGGGGCTCGGCAGTCGCCGCTCTCCGGACTAGACCAGCCGTAAGTTAAGCTCCCATTCGATCTCAAGCAATTATCAAACTAATCAAAGTACTCTTACACACACAAGTAGGTACTATCAATCAAATAATTGAATTCCAAAAATAGATTGTACTAACAAGATGTGGCCTACGTCGTTCGGACTAACAATCCCACAGAATATACGGTACTTAGAAAGTTTTAGGCCCAATTTAGGTCGCTCGCTAACGACGTGGTTTCAAACCCTCGAATTCTCAGACCGATGTCACATAAGAAGTAGACTTCATGACCTAAAAATGTCTGCAAACAGTTTAACACAAGTATCTATAGAAACACTTTGATTTTTTTAACCGACTTCAAAAAAGTAGGAGCTTTTAAATTCAGTTGTATGTCTTTTATTATGAATCGATTTTTAACCGATTTCCAAAAAAGAGGAAGTTATCAATTCGACCACGACTTTTTTTTGTATACCTGTTTTATTGATTACCTGTGCTTACTTACCACCTCGTGTTTACATAGTATCAATCTACTAACTTTTTAACCTGACTTCAAATAGATGAGTGAGTAGCGCTTATAATAATGATTTTAATTGATTTTTTGCTTTTGAGTGCTTATTTGTAACCACACGGGTTGAAGTCGGTTTAATTTTTTCTATGAATTGGTAGTTCCGCAGAAAATACTTATTATTAAGTATCCAATTATTTAGATTTCCGTAGGTAGGTCATAGTTGAAAGTTGATAGTGCTACATAAATTGTATCGTACACGGTGTGGTTGAAATATGAACAAAATAACAAAATTTGGAATTTCACTGGAAACATTGCCCTTCAAACCGGAAAAAATATTACTTTTATAACCGGATTATTTTTTGTACATTATTAGTATTGGTCTTTTGTATGGAGTCCAACCAAATATCAGGGTTAAAACTAGGAGTGATGTGTTTATGCAAACAAGGATTTACACAAACCACATAAACAGTAATCCTAATCCAAATACTAACTACCTATCCGTGAACTAATGCCTAATCCCCCTTTTAATGGAGAATTACATACAACGTAGCAATTAAGTGCTCTAGCAATACAAGTACTCAGAAATACATCAAAGACTATACCTGGGAATGTTGGCGAAATTACGGCAAACGATCCGAAATAGAAATCTCTGGAGGCAATGTTGCCCGCATTTTAGGTGATAATCTGCTCCTTGCTATATCACGACTAATTATCTGAATTATCTTTATCAACTGAAGTAAAAAAGAAGTGGTATATGGTTAACGAAGCGTTATGTGCGTAACATATTAGCTTAAAACAACGGACGGTAAGTTAAGCCAAGATACATAGCTTTTTTTTAAATCAATTGACAATTAAGCGACATGTTAAGCCAAGGAACATAGCTACTAAATCATTCGATAATTTTAAAACAACATAATCCAAAAAAAAAAAGCTATTTTCAGTCATTTGTTAGCTAAGCGGCAAGAAAGACCAAGAAAAATTATTATTTTAAATCATTTAATAACTAAGCGGCTAGTAAATCCAAGAGTCTTAACTATTTTGAATCATTTGATAGCTAAACTAAACGGCAAGTAAAACCAAGAGACAGCTATTTTAAACTATCTGATATTATGACGGAAAGTAAAGCCCACCATGGCTACTTAAACTTGTCTGATAATTAAAGCGACAACTAAAGCTAAGAGCATTGCTATTTTAAATGAAATGATAATTGCCTAAGTGGCAAGTAAAACAGATTACCATGCCTTTTTTTAATAACATATTAATTACTAGCTTTTACCCGCGACTTCGTCCGCGCCACATATTTATTAAAGTAATTGAGGCAGTACCTACTCGTATGTCTACTACCATACAAATTCACGTTTCGTAATCAAAATCGGTCTAAGTCAAAGTTTTATATTTAATAAATGTACAATTAACACGACAAATTACAAAAAAACTATGATCTCAAAAAAATAATCAAAAACAGACTTTAATTTAAAATCATATTGGGACGGTCCACCAAATTTTATTAGAGTCTATTAGTAGATATTAGTAGATATGTCGTCTGATTACATGAACGCAAATTTTAGTTTGTTGTTCATATTTCAAAAACCGCCGCACTGATTTCGATAAAATTTATATGACCACCTCTGAACTATAATCTACCAACCAAAAAAATAACCATCTAAATTGATTCACAATTGGAAATACAACTGGATTGATAACCTCCTCCTTTTTTGAAGTCGGTTAAAATAGCATACAAAAGTGCAAAGATCCTTCCATGCACACTTTTACTCCTCATTTCCACTCTTTTCAACTCTTTTCTGTGATAAAAGTCGCCGTTGTCCTTTCCTAAGTCTAGTCTATCTGTGTACCAAATTGTAACAAACTCTTTAAGTGGCTTAGGCGTTAGACGGTAACGGACAGAGAGAGTTACTTTCATATATATAATTTCATATTAGAATTGAAAACAGGTGTTCCTGATCATTTTATAGGAGGCAGTTGTAAAATATTACCGAAAAGTAATACGTTTACTCCTCCAAAAAACTCATTTTCACAGTTCTTAATTTGCCTTAATCGAGCGTCCATCATGCATAACATTTGATAAGACACCATGGAAATCTCGTCGACTATCAAAAATTCTGTCTGATAGCCATTTAGTGGCTGCGCCCATCTTAAGTATTGAGGTTGTATAGTGCACTGTATTCTTCTTGTCAAGCCCTTTTATTTGATACCCATGTTGATGGGGTTCATAAAACCTAAGTTATCCGCCATTGTGTAGAGGCCGCCATCTTGGATTTTAATTTTATATAATACATTGTATTCTACTGGTTGAGCACTTTCATTTGATACCCATATTGATGGGATTGATAAAAACCTACGTTATCCGCCATTGTGTAGCGGCCGCCATCTTGGATTTCAATTTTTTTATTGTATATTGTATTCTGCTTGTTGAACCCTTTCATTTGATACCCATGTTGATGGGATTGATAAAACCTACGTTATCCGCCATTTTGTAGCGGCCGCCATCTTGGATTTCAATTTTTTATAGTATATTGTATTCTGCTTGTTGAGCCCTTTCATTTGATACCCATATTGATGGGATTAATAAAACATAAATTATCCGCCATTTTGTAGCGGCGGCCATCTTGAATTTATAATGATAATGAATAAACATTATCATTATAAATTCAATCACCAAAATGTATACACGTATTGTCACCAAAATCCAAAGTGTATACAAAATTTCAGATTAATCGGTTGACAGGAAGAGGGTGAAATTTGAATTACTAAATTTGACCCAAGAATAAATAATAAAAAAGAAAACCCCAATTCCACCCCCCGTAGGTACAGTTCGAAACTTCAAAACTGCTAAAACATACATTTTATGGTTTCGTGTTAAATATATAGACGTAAAGTTTCATAGTTCTTCAACAATGACGAAGTTTTCCATATAAACTTTCATCCCTTATTTTAATCCTTTCAACCCTTTTTTCGGAACAAAAAGTAGCCTATGTCCTTTCTCGGGATCTATTTTATCTATGTATCAAATTTCATCAAAATCTGTTGGTTGTTTTAGGCGGTAAAGACGGACAGACAGACAGACAGACAGACAGACAGACAGAGTTACTTTCGCATTTATAATATTAGTATGGATGTGGCAAGTTAAACAATAAACATATCTATTTCAAATCATCTGGCATTTAAATGACAAGTAAAACCGAGAAATATAGTCATTTAAATCTTCTGATAAATAAAGCAGCAAACCAAGAGACAGCTATTTGGAATCACCAGATAGTAACGAAGAGACAATAGCTATTTAAATCATCTAGTTATTAAGGGACAACTAAATATATAGGTATTTTTAATCATCTGACAATAAGGGTAAGTTAGACCGAGAGACTAGATGGAGTGACGATATTCGAAAGGCAGCTGGTGGCGATTGGAGACGGAAGACCGAGGATCGGGCTGAGTGGCATATCTTGGGAGAGGCCTATGTCCAGCAGTGGACAAGTATAGGCTGATGATGATGAGACCGAGAGACTTAAACGCTCCACACACGAGTCCTAAAATAAGGGGAAATTAGGAGAACGACCTACGTAGAAGTAGTGGAGAGGAACATATATCGCACCATAAATCACCAATCATAGCCTACATCGCACCATATGATGGTGATTTATGGTGCGATGTAGTCTCCGCCCCACTACTTTTAAGCCATTTCCTCTGATTTTAGGGCTCGTGTGTAGAGGGTTATAATAGGTGTCATGGTTAAGTCATTTTACAATTAAGTGACAAATAAAACCGCAAGGCATACGTTTTTAAATACACTGATAATTTTAAGTGACGTGTAAAGCCAAGAGACATAGCTACTTAAATCATCAGATAGCTAAACGACAGTGATATAGTTATTTTAAATCTTCTGATTAGTAAAGAACAAGTAAAGCCAAGAAATATGTCTATTTAAAAAAAAACATCTTATAACTATGTGGCAAGTAACACCGAGAAACGCAGCTATTAATGGATATATTATTTATTTATTGCAAGTAAATCCATAAATCTCGTCACCCATCCCACAAAGTCTCAAAACAAAAGTATACAACCAGTGCGTCCTACCCGTTATGACCTACGGTGCTGAAACGTGGACACTGACAGTCAAAATGGTCCAAAAGCTCAAAGTCGCTCAGCGAGCTATGGAAAGAGCTATGCTTGGGGTTTCTCTGGGGGATTGCATCCGCAATGAAGTAATTCGTCAGAGACCTAAAGTCACCAACATAGCTCAGCGTATTAGCAGACTGAAGTGGCAATGGGCCGGTCACATCTGTCGCAGACCCGATAATCGTTGCGGTAGACGGGTTCTGGAGTGGAGACCGCGAATCGGTAAACGTAGTGTAGGACGCCCTAGTAGTGTAGTGTAGGAAGACAGCTGGTGGCGGTTGGAAGCGTAAGACCGAGGAACGGGCTGAGTGGCGTATTATAGGAGAGGCCTAAGTCCGGCAGTGGACGAACACGGGCTGATGATGATGATGATGAAGTAAATCCGACCATAACTGCTTAAACTCGTCTGATAATTAAAGCAGCAACTAAAACTAAGCGACATAGCTATTTTTTTAAATCATCTGAATCATCTGATAGTAAAATGGCAATTGAAATCATAAGACATAGCTATTTTAAATCATTTGTTAACTAAGAGACAAGTGAAACCAAGAGACGTACCTGTTTTAAAACAAAACACAACATAAATTTAATGGATCTCGAGCGGGTACTAATTACTTTTATCACAATTAAGATACAAATTGTGCGTCGAGTTCTGAAATGAACTCTTAAATTTTTACGATTCATTTAATGAATTCATTGCACTCGCGAGGATTCACACATGGCGATGTACGTTTGAGTGGAAACCTTTTATATCCGTTCATTTGTGTTAACAACTAGCAGCGCCCCGTGGATTTACTCATGTGGTTGTCGTTCCCGTAATTTTGCCGCGATAAAAAGTAGCGAATGTACTACTCCAAACCGAAAACTTCCTGTTTTTGAAATTTCAAGTAAAATTATGTATTAATTACGAGTACTAGCATCGCATTACGTTGTAACCTACGGCTTACCATGACTATTAATTATCATATTTTTCTAATTTTTTTCTAACAAAGTAGTGTAATAATGACTGCGGATAATATCAGCTAGTCGAAACATTTGGTAAAATTATTTATTCCCGTTCCGAGTTCGCGATATTTCAGTGCTCTTTTATGCGTTATATTCACGGGGAAACTCTAAAGATTTCTATGTTTCACTTTCTTTTCGAGATTACTTCGAGATGTAATCTAGATTAGTGAAGAAATCTATACTAATATTATAAAGCTGAAGAGTTTGTTTGTTTGAACGCTAGGATCTCGGGAAGTACTGGTCCAAATTGAAAGATTATTTTTCTATTGGATAGTCCATTTATCGAGGAAGGCTATAGGCTATAGAAAATAACACTACTATTAATAGAAGCGGAGCAGCATCAAGAATGTAACAAAATCGGGAAAACCAACCTATAGGTGGCGTAGCAGGTAGTTGAAGAAGTTTTTGTTTGAAAGCGATATTCTCAGGAATGACTGAACCGATTTCAGTCATTCTTTCACCGTTGTATATGTATGGGATCCCGATGAGTGCTATATATGTACCACAGACGAAGCCGGGGCGGACATCTAGTATAAAATAAAAGTGGCCAAGTGCGAGTCAGACTCGCCCAGAAAGGGTAACAAACTACAAGAACTTGTGTATTACAGCAACAAGTACTATATAAGTTACATAATTATAATACAGAAGTTCTTGTAGTCCGTTGTAACTCTGATCGATGTTTAAATAATTAAGAGTGTATTTATGACGTACTAAAAACTACGTATAAAATCGAGTTCAACCCAATTTTCGGTGGAAGTTTGCATGGTAATGTACATAATATATTTTTTGACGTGACAACGTCTTATAAATTGGTTTGCCGGGTGACACTTCAAGAAACTGCGTTACGCTCCGCTCACGTTATGCACTCACAACGAGAGCGAGTGAGAGGCACGCGTCCCTTCCACTCGGGCATGGTTAGCCCGCCTAAGAGCGAGAGAGACAGACATAAAAAGTGAAAGGCACGCGTCCCTTCCGTAAAATTATTTTACCACTCAAAGTCGTTGTCACGTAAAAATTTCGCCCGTATACCGACTTTACAGGCAACCAATTTTTTTACATAATTTTTTTCATTTTAGAAGTTACAAGGGCACACATATTACCACTTTGGAAGTGTCTTTCGCGCAAAGTATTCAATATAGCAACAAAAAAAAAACACAATTTTCGAAGATCTATCAATAGACACCCCCACACGTTAGGGTTTGATAAAGAAAAACATTTTTGATTTTCTATTCTTTAAGTACCTATTGGGCACCCCCCCCAAAATTTATTGTTTTTATAGTTTGGTGTAAAAATCTGAATGCGGTTAACAGAATAAATCTACTTACTAAGTTTTAGTAGTATAGACAGGCAGGCAACAGACATGACGAAGCCATAAATAAGGGTTTCGTTTTTACGTTTTACGGAACCCTAAATGTAAAGAGACATGGTTTGCTCCCATCTCCACAGAATAGATATTACTACAGAACCCTCACTTAGCGAAATTTTTTTATATAAATAGCGACTCTTGCTGGGACGCAACAAAGTGCAATTCAGCTCGCATTAGCGCTCAATGCCTATCGCAATTTTTAACCTAATAAACATTTGCGCCCTCTTCTAACGCGTAACTCTGTCGCTGTCTGGCGCGGAATGATGCGCATCGAAAGGGTTGTCGACATATTATCTAATCAAAAATTAAATTAACCTTTCGTTATGTAGGTGGTCAGCATTGTAGCTCAGATTATTTATTTGAGTTATTTACTTCGTAACGCGCAAGACAGCTAGAAGAGGCCGTAACATACGACACATTGAAATTAAAACAATAAAAGTATACTTTGACTGTTTTTATTCTACTTGATCGTCTAAATGTTGTTTGATAAATATGTAACATATTTTAATGTACTTACCTACACTAATACATACAACCAGCTTCGATTACAAGCTATTTTATAATGTCCCGTACTTTTTGTACGGTTAGCAGAAAAATATAAAAAATAATGGTATATTTTGTACAACTAGGAAAAAATGATAATTCTTTGTTTTTTGACTCGTGCATCCATATACAGCACAATATATGGCGACGTAATTTTGCGCGGGAAACGTGTTGCGCGAGCGCTCAGACGTGCGTTCGACAACCGCCTGGCACTTGTTCCGTGCGAGGAACGGTCTAGCTGTAGGCTAAAACCGCGCGACCTTGAGCGAGTGAGGATGCACTGCCATCTCTCTATACTTTTTTATTTAAAATTATATAAGAACTAGATTACAGAGGGATAAACCTTTATACGTACTAGTACAAATCAGAGATTTTTAATACAAAGCTACAAAAAACTATGAAATAAAACAATGTTCAACATTTACTGGAATTCAATGAAATTGCTTTTTTCTCACTAACTTTTTGACGAAGTTACACATTTACAGTTATGGCGATTTCCCTCGAGAGTTTTTTTCATTTATAGTGAGTAGAGAATTTCAGAACTATGACTGCCGAATGTACAGTTTAAAACTATTTCTGAACTGTAAAAAGAGAAATAATAAACGTTGGACATGTCTGTCAGTGATAATTTATTTACATATTGCGCTAAAATAGTTGATATTTTAGTGTATAATTATTGTATATTTAATAGTTAACATCCAAACATTGACATTATAATATTATTATATAGTAGAATTTACAATGCCCCGTGTTTTGCCCGCGATATTTTCAAGCAATACAAATAAAGTCTATGAGCTATTCCAGATCATATTTTGTGTTCTAAATTTTAGCACGATCGGTTGAAACCATTCTTTATTTATTTATTTATTTATTTATTTAGGTATACAAAACAGTACACAGTTAACAACAAACTTAAATAATATATAACAATTTACAGTTTTGACCTAAACTATGCACCTAACTATGTATACACCACATGAGTAATTAAATGACATCAGGAAAGATACTAATTAAAATTAAGTTAAATCAATATAAGTGACAATATAACCATATAATAAATCTAAATTCATTCTTGATCAATCAAGAATGGTTTTATTTAGAAGTGAATATTCTTCGTTGTTATTTTCTTAGGTTTTTATGAAAAATACTATATAATTTTCAGGCGACCAGTTGGCAGCCTAATCGCTGAAAATTTCATTGACAATTTGTCGCACTAGCTTTAATGTATAATGTTAATTATTTTTGTGCATACTTTCAGTTGTGTCGATACAACGTATCTGTAAAAGTTTTTTTATTTTAAATAAGAAGTGACGAGACGAGCAGTACATGTGCCTGATGGTAAGCAACATGCCTGCCACATAACAGCACAGTGACATGCAGCTATTGGAACATGAAGAGTCCAAATGTTTGCACTGTGTCTGGGTGTTTCTATGTATAATAAATATGTATTTAGAACTATATAAGTATTCTATCAGCTATCTGGCCGCCATATTACAAGCTTTGCTTAGTTTGGGTTCAGATGGTGTTGTGTGTGAATTGTCCACCAATATTTACTAAAAAAAAACATTACCTAGCTATTTCACTGCTAATATGCATAATATATATGCATATAATAATGGATATTAAACTTTTATAGCACTACAATGTACTTGTAGGTACACAGTATTATGCAATACCATTTATTTATATCTAACTTAATCTAAGTAAGCCAAATATGCAACGTGTTAGCTTGTATGGTCTTTTAATGAAAGCGGTATCAAATTTTATATACAGAGTACGGTAGATAAGATCCCAAAACACGGAGATTAACCAAAGAATCTGTGCACAAAATCACATCGCACAAAGAGCAATGGAGCGTATCATGTTAGCCATCAGCTTGGTAGATCGAATCCGAAATACGGAAATATGACGAACGACGAAAGCCACGGATGTCGATAACCGTATTATGAGACTCAAACGCCGGTGGGCTACATAGGTGGGTGTGGTGACGGTAGGTAGAATACATTGCTAATAGATCGACTACTGATTGCCAATCAGTGTACTATTTTCACTTAAACAGCTTGTTTATACAGCCCACTAGATATTTCTGCCACTGTGGCTTGGGGCCTTGTCTTGCAGGGTGAGAGTCAATACTATAAGCCGCCACGCTAAATCAGTGCGGGTTGGTGTATTATGCACGAGCTGGAACAATTCTAGGAACATGTTGGTTTCCTCACGATGTTTCCCTTCATCTGTTGTAAGTTAGCGGTATTATGACTTCGAAAACGCAGTAGTGTGCATGTGATTTGGATCCGGGGCCCCGTATCGGCGGTTGTCCTTCTCCCGTCTCAACGTAACCTCAAACCTAAGTAAGCACGGCTACCATAGACCATGAAAGTTACTATCAAGTACAAAACTATTATCAACTAGCTGTACCCTTCCACACATCGCTGTGGCACATTGTGATGCAAAAAATAGATAAAAACAATCCTTTATGCGAATTATATATCATTGTAAAATTTCAGCTCGATCGGTGCCGAACTTTTTGAGTTTTTGAAGCGTACACAAACCAACATAACATTTTTATATATAGAAAAGATATAAAAAATTCTGTTCAAACGGATCTGATATTATAAGTCACGAAACCTCACGGGATTATTTATTTAGGTTTTTTAATAACAGAACCCCTTAGAAGCGTCTGTCACTTGACTGTAAGCTTTGTACTATCAATAAATATTGGTGGACAATTCACACACAACACCATCTGACCCCAAACTAAGCAAAGCTTGTACTATGGAAGTGAGATAGCTGATATAATACTTATATAGTTTTATTTACATACTTATTATGAAATATGAACAAAAAACTAAAATTTGCGTTCATGTAATCAGACGATATATCTACTAATAGACTCTAATAAAATTTCGTGGACCGTCCCAATATGATTTTAAATTAAAGTATGTTTTTGAAATTTTTTTTGAAAACGTAGTTTTTGTTAATTTGTCGAGTAAATTGTACATTTATTAATAAATATAAAACTTTGACTTAGACCGATTTTGATTTGGAAACGTGAATTTGTATGGTAGTAGAAATACGAGTAGGTACTGCCTAAATTACTTTAATAAATATGTGGCGCGGACGAAGTCGCGGGTAAAAGCTAGTACTTATTATATATAGAACACACCCAGACACCGTACAAATATTTGAATTCATCACACAAATATTTGCACTGAGTGGGAATCGAATCCACCCTCACGACCCTCGGCTTCGCAGGTAGTGTTACTACCCACTAAGCCACGAGGCCAGTCTAGGAGTATGGCGTTATAGGAGTAAGTAGTTCCATTTTACTCCTCAGTATCAAATTTTACTAGTCGTTATCATAATTATCAACCTTATTTCGCCCACTATTAAGGATATAAATCTATTCGTGTACGCCAGTAGCCCTGTCCTATACACTATAGTAATGGTTGAACTCTTTGCTGAGTCCACCATAGGAAGCACTAAACCCTTGCCAATTTCTACTACTTCTACTAATATAACATCACTGTGTTCCGATTTGAAGGACAATGATGCCAAAAAAATTACAGCACATAAATATAAATCATCTTATATTTGTGGATGATGAGCGCAGTCATTGAGTACATATAAGTACTAGTTATTTGTACTCTATGAGCGAAGTACAGTGCTATATCTGCTATCTACACTATACTACGCTCATCCAAAGATGCTAAAATGCAGCGTAACGCTAAAACTATTACGTGAAAGCGCGATGCTTACCATCAGGTACATGTCCTACTCGTCCTGTCACTTTATTCACGTGTGACCTTGCGATTTTACGAATATCATTGAACCATCTTGCTAAATGGCTTTGTAGATAAACATAATTTATCTTCATGTTTTTCATTTCATTTGTGTCTAGTTATAAAACTTATTCAAAACGACAACTGGAATATATTTGCCTAAAAAAAGGTTTTTTTAATATTTTGGTACATCTCATGTTTACTTAAAACACTGAGATATTTTTCTGGAAAGGCTTTAAATAATAATACTCTGCTTTCTTGTAATTTGACTCTGCTAAAGTAGTTCATAATGTTAATTGAGACTATTATATATCTCTGTACCAAATTTCATTTAAATCCATCTAGTAGTTTTATTTGAGAGATAAGTAAGTGATAAACAGGCTGGAAGACAGGAAGTTATGGCTGGTCTAGTCGGGAGAAGGGCGACTGCCGATCCGGAGCCCCCGGGTTCGAATCCCACCACGCGCACCACTGTCTTTTCGAAGTCATGTGTGTAATGCCGCTAACTTAAAAACGGCAAAGAAAAACATCGTGAGGATTCCGACATATACCTAGAATCTTTCGAGGTCATGTGTCATCCTCCAACCCGCATTTGGCCAGCGTGGTGGATTATGGCCTTGAACTCTCTCCTTGCGAGAGAAGTCTCAGCAGTGGGAACATTTAGTGGGCTGGTTATGCTAAATGATAAACAGGCATCCATATAATCCATCAATACCTACAAACATTCACAATCATAGTAGCGTATTAGCACGCTTAAGGGTATGCTTAGCATGCAATAGATTTGATTTACGAAATTAAATCTAAGTATGTAAGGTAGTAATATATTTATTTTTCACGATAAAAACCAACTATCAACTTTATACATTTATTGGTAATTTTCTATATACTGCTCGTTATAAATAACAATACCTATGAGTCTTATGTACCTAGCCTATATAAGCACTTTCTAAGAGTTTAAAACGGTAAAACAATTTTTTTGTCGAGCTAATCATTCCCGGCATTAGCGCGTTCAAAAAAAACAAACTCTTAAGCTTTTTAATATAAGGATAGAGATTTCCTACTTTTTTTGTAGTAGGTATTAATATTACACTGTTTTGTGTAAATTTTGTGTTATCTGATGTAACATATTTTTCTATAGGTGCGTAAATATGGTGAAAATGAGAGATGTATGAATCTTCTCTTCTATCTTTTACATTTAAATATATGTTAAGCAAAATTTGTTTAAATTTAGAATCAGTTTACCATAAAAATGATAGATATATTTATCATTTTATGTCCTCGCTGCTTTGGCACATGCTAAGATCCTTTCTGAAAGACAGAGTCAAAGTAATAATATACCACGCTAACCATATCGGCTTCGCGGATGTCACATTTGTCTTCGAAAAAATTATTTCTTGTACACACGTAATTACAATGACCTTATTGTGTGACGACAAATTTGTATATTTGCACATATTAACATATTCAGAAACGTAGGCAGGAATCGAACCCACGCTCTCTGGCTTGTGAAATCAGTTATTTTCACCGTGAGGCCATTACGGTTTTATACTTTAAGTCCTATTAAATTTTAGACAAAGTTAGGAGCTGTCAAGTTTCATTTAAATTGTTGCTAACTTAGCGACGCAGTAATAAAACCGTTTGCATGGTTTAATTAATAACGAAAGAGAATATTTTAATTAATATCATTCAAAATGCGAGTTGAAATTTATTTCTATAAAGCAATTTTCTTTAAACAATGAGACCGCATTTTCACTATTTATTTGATTAGTTTGAGTTTTAAACTAGTTGTTTATCTAAGTTTATTGACACTATGTAATAAAATATCTATTTTATTTAACTTACACTAAATGTAATTGATTAAACTAACTAATTTCATCTCTCCTTGCCTAAACTTGTATGTTGGAAAAATTTCTTTATGCTAATGGCCTGGAAGATATTGCTCTCAGTAATAAGGCCGCCATTTGTGACACTTGCTCATAAGTGTTTCATAGTAATAGTTCTGTATGTTTGAGTCACAATTAATATTTTTTTGTTTAGCATATTATTTCTTAATCATAAATAAATAGACTACAAGTAGACGCAAACAAAATCATTATCAAAAATTGCCAGCTATAATTAAATTTCTTATTTTTTTTCTGAAAATACGCTTTCCAAATCTATCATTAAACAGTAGAGTCTATCGCAAACGTAGTTATAATATATTTAAAAGTGAATCAGTCCATATACTAACCTAAAATTTTTATATCTTTCTAATTTCACAGTACCTCTATATACATATTAATTTAGGCTGCGTAAGCGATCTCTGAAAAATATCAGACAACCACGTCTAATGAACACCTATAAACGGTCTACATACATTTAATCAAGTATCTAAGATTGGCTTAATTCTATTTAATGTTAAGTCATTTTGATGAAACTATTTTCAAAGTACCGAATACACAAATAAAAATAATTATTTCCGTAACTTTTACCGTAGCCGTAAAATCGCTGGAACTATCGCCCGAACGTCTCCCAGTTATCATAAAAAAACGAAACCTATAATCAAAAAAACTTACATTATTGTCATCCAATTAATTTCGCACTGACACTTCACACACACAAGTCACACACAAACACAAATGTGCACTAAAAAATCGATCTGTTTTTTGCGTTCGTACGATAGAACGAGCGTGCGTTCAAAGCGGGATCGCGATGGGACTGAAGGTTTGGGCGGGCGGCCGTGGCGCTGCGATCGCCTGCCCCGGCCGTCCAGAGAACCAATGCCACCGCCCACGACCCGCCCAAAAAACATTGAACTATAAATTCTCACCCAAAAATCTCAAACGTCATTGTAAATGTCATAGTGCTGCCACTGTAATAAGGACGTTATCGATGGCGTTATTTCTACATTTTTGGAGCTTTTCAGATTTCAGACGCCGTTCTTTAATGGCCGTTTAGTGTATGTTGGTAAGTTTGGAAGGGCGGAAAGTGTATTGTTAGTATAGGGAAACGTTTTTCGTTACATTAAATATTTGTTGGCTAAAATTCTCGATTGGATACTACACGAGGCGAGGAAACTTTGGAAATTCTATAAGTAACACTATGTTTATTGAAAGTATATTAATGTTTTACCCTTTTCACTTTTGAATTACAAGGAATACCTATGTAATTTTGATTTGACCTTTCCTAAGTTTTTTTCAATACTAATTTTAATTTATTTTCTCGCATAAGTGAAATGTAAAGTTTTTTGATGAGAAATAAATTCTTTAACCAGAAGTTTGATTCAAGTTGTGATAGATTTAGTACCGATTTTAATTTACCTTACAAACGTCGGCTTTAATTCGCGTAAATCTAGTAAATATATTTTTAACTCGTAATTGTTATATGTATGTCGGCGACACAGAGTCTCGCCATCATCATTATTCATCGCATCCTTCTGCTGTGGGCGTAGCGGCGGGTAGTGTTGGATGAAAACTCGCTAACACAATCGAATCTATGAAGCACAGGTAACAACTAGAGTGACACTACTAGATTGCAACTCTATTGAGATTCGATTGCAACTCGATTATGATTCGACTACGACATGTACATATTTATGTTGAACGCCATTTCGATTGATGTAATGCGACGATGCGATCTACGATTGACCGTGCTTATTTATAAAGACCAATTCATTCTCAACTTGAACAAATGAATATTAGAATCATCGGGAAATCCTCACTCGGGCAATGAATTCCACATGTCATGCCATTTTTGCTACAAAACTAAAGTTTTGACTCTACTCCGCTTTCTTCGATTCGAGCAAAGAAGTTGGAAAATTAAGATTCGAGTAATTTTATTGTATTCGAGTAAATTTGTTTCGTTATTGATAGATACATAGACACTTTTATAACACAACAAAGAATGTGTATATTTAATAATTTTAACAAAAAAGAACCGACTTTCAACGGAAATCTAATAAAGTAAAAAAGTTTTCCTCAGTTTCTCTAGGATGTCATCATCAGATCCTGGTTTCCATATCATGGTACCACCCTTGGAATATCTTCTTTACAACAAAAAAAGAATCATCAAAATCGGTTCATAAGCGACGAAGTTATCCGCGAACACACATAAAAAAAAAACATACAAACATACGGTCGCATTGAGAAACCTCCTTTTTTTGAAGTCGGTTAAAAAGAAAAAAACACACAACACACTAAAATAAAAACTTGATTAATTCAGAAGATTTCTTAGCTATAATTTGTATTGGAATTTACTTCACACATTTTGTTCATTGTCCTTTGAGTTGATAACGTTCTAGAAATCGATGGCAGCACATTCAAAATAGTGTCGATAGATAGGCACGATTGACCAAAACGTTCCGCTTGGGACGCGTCTCTATATAATACTCTGTATAGCTGGAAGCCCTGGAATCGATCGAGAGACGTGCTAAAAGACTCATAGGCAATGAGACTCTTGTGCGAAAAAGACTTCAAAGTCTTGAACATCGCCGAAAAATTGCTAGCCTATCGGTGTTTTATCGGATATACTTCGGAGAGTGTACAACTAATGTGCATCATCTAATACCAGCTTGCCCTTTCTTCTATCCAATTTCTCGTATCTCAAAAAGCGACATCGTTTCATGGTTGATGTTCCAAAGACGCGAACGAAGAGATTTGACTCTACTTTTGTGAAAAGAACGTCTAGGCTGTGGAATACGTTGCCTGAGTAGGTTTTCCCCGATGGTTACTATCTTTGTGTCTTCAAATCGAGAGTGAGTCAGTTTCTTCTAGGTAAACACGCTCCATCGTGGACCGCATCGTCGCTTAACATCAGGCGAGATGGCGGTCAAGTGTCAGCCTATAAAAGGTAAAAAAAAACTGGCGTAAATCGACTTTGCAAACAACCTTTTTTTTATTTATCGATTAACTGATTGGTAATCCACTTTTTATGATAAATAAATAATCTTTCAAATCATTTTTGTGTAGTTTTTAGTTTCTTAGTGCTTAATTATTTTGGTTTGTGACAAATCAGAACATACGGAATTTTCCACATAATATATATTGTTGCTACAATAGTCCCTAGTCTTTTAGACATCCTAATTTGAAGCTAGGTAATTTCTACGCCATCACACAGCTAATAATACAGCTGTTGAACTATATTTACAGAATTGCTTTAGTTTTTCTTTGTAGAATACAGTAGTGGCTCCAAATTACAAAGGTCGTGAGTGGTGGCGCAAAGTCTTGCTCAATGTCTGGAGTCGACGGCTGTCGCTTTACACAATTGATGAATCTCTGAATGCCTGTAAAGATTTTTCTCTGTTTTCACACTGTGCCAACAATAATTGGAATCCAGCGTTTGGTAATTTTTCTGACAAGTTGGTTGAAATCTTAGATAGGGAGGGAATAAGTAAAGATCAGGTTTTTCCGCACATACGAGTCCTAAAATCAGAGGCAATGACGTAAAAGTAGTATTGCACCATATGATTGGTGATTTATGGTGCGATGTAGGGTCCTCCCCAGTAGTTTTAAGAAATTTCCTCTGATTTTAAGGCTCGTGTGTAGAGGGTTTTAGTACTAATCGTAAGCAGATACCGTGCATACTTGCTATGGCAACAAAATGATGTCCCGCGACAAAAGTATGACACTTCCACAAGAGCGACAAAGCAAGAGCGATCAGACCCGTGCTTTTGGTGTAAAGCGTTTGTTCCAACTCTATACGTGGTATATGTAAACTCTTTGGTTGAAATATTTGTTTTCTTACTAATATCGTGTAGTGACTGGACTTTTTACGGCTGTTCTGGTTGGGAGAATGGTGACTGCTGATCCAGAGCCCCTAGTTTGAATCCCACGCGCATCACTATATTTTGAAGTCATATGGGTAATTTGCTTACTAACAAACGGGAGTGTTCCAAAATTAATTCTAAAATTTCAAGGTCATGCGTTATTAGATAATATTGTTAAGTAGTATTTTTTTAGCTAGTATAAATGTCGACATTTATATTGTTTTCTTGAGCAAACCTTGGGTACCCAGGTACTACCTATTCAACTGGTTACTGACTTATATTACTTGACACAAATGAGTTACATCGAACTGGCAGAATGAGAGTAACTCTCTCATTCGATGGACTATGGCCTTGACACTCTCCTTGCGAGAGAAGATCTCAAGTACCAGTAATAGGGACGTTTAAGCCTTTATTACACTGTTTTTTTTTTTAACTTTTATAGGTTTACACTTGACCGCCATCTCGCCTGATGTTAAACGATGATGCAGTCTACGATGAAGCGTGTTTACCTAGAAGAAACCGATTCACTCTCGATTTGAAGACACAAAGATTGTAACTATCGGGAAAAACCCTCTCAGGCAACGTATTCCACAGCCTAGACGTTCTTATCACAAAAGTAGAGTCAAATTTCTTCGTTCGTGTCTTTGGAACATCAACCATGAAACGATGTCGCCTTTTCGAGCTACGAGCATTCCGATAGAAAAAAGGGCAAGGTGGTATTAGATCGTACAAATCAGTCGCACACTCTCCGAAGTGGATCCGATAAAAAACCGATAAGCTAGCAATTTTCCGGCGATGTTCCGAGACTTTACAGTCTTTTTCGCACGAGAATGCCATTGCCTATGAGCCTTTTGGCACGTCTCTCGATCGATTAATTGCCGAACTCAGAAACAAATTTAAAACCAAGGTTAGTCGACTGAAATTAGAAGCATTTTTCGAAGCAAACAATCCTCTGAATTTAGTATGTTAGCTTACTGAATGCTATTACACTTCACTGAATGTAGTAGCGACTGAATTCAGTCGCCTAAATTTAGTATAATAAGGCCTTCGGCAAGCTGCTTATGTTACAAAAAAATACTTAGTGAAATTGCAGCCGTCGACTTAAGTTTTGTTCATGCTGTTTCTTAAGTCCAGCTGAAGACGTCAGTATTCTCCTACAAAGAAAAAGAACAGTCCATTCAACGAATAGCTGATGTTGCTGTCACTCTAAATTCAAATCGCCAGACTGGCTATTGCCGGAGACAAATGACGTCATCGTTTTTTATAACGAAGCCTCTTTATTGCTTTCAATTAACACTGCGAAATGAGGGAGGTCGTTGGAAAGATTGTTATTTTGTTTTTGAAACATAAAAAGTTGAATTACGAAAAAATACTGTCGAGTTTGGGATACGTGTTTGGTTTTAATGAAACGTTTTATTCTGTTCTGCTGACGTAGCACCCTGGAAATGTTTCATTTCTATTTGCGTTGTTAAAAAGATGATTCTGGACTTTCGGTGAGGCGTTATAGCTACTTCGTTGGTAGTTATAATAGACATAAACTTAACTTTAAAGTGTTAATAATTACAATCCGACAAGAAAAGATGTGGTATTACTGGCCTAGTAGTGGCTTCTTGGGTAGTAACTCTGCCTTCGAAGCCGAGGGTCGTGGGTTCGATTCCCACCGAGTGCAAATGTGTGTGTGATGAATTCAAATATTTGTACTGTGTCTGGGTGTTTCTATGTATAGTAAGTATGTATTTAAAACTATACATGTATTATATCAGCTATCTGGCCGCCATAGTACAAGCTTTGCTTAGTTTGGGGTCAGAAAGTGTTGTGTGTGAATTGTCCACCAATATTTAATTTATTTAATTTTGATTTATTCTGGGACACTAATGACACCATATAGGCAGGCATACAAGTTTCTTCGGATTCCAGATAATATAGAAGCAACACAATTTGCAAAACGCATCACTTCTGTCATAGGTATATATTTTCTTACGGATGTAGTCTCACGTTCTTTTCAGTTTTCGTCACGCAGTAAAATCCCTCCTACCTCCAAACCTGCCATAAAGAACTTCAACTTACAATATTATAAGTGTCAATGTTTGAATATATGCCGCTGACATACATCGAAATCACTTAACGGATTTGGTTGAAATTCGGAACACTTAATTTAGTCTGAAAGAAGGCTTTTTTAAAATAGAGAGTGACGAGACGAGCAGGACATGTGCTTGATGGTAAGCAACATGCCTGCCACATAGGCTAAAGATGGAGAGAAAGCCATTATCAACCACATTGACACCAGTGACACAGTGTGAATTGGAACTTAAATGTTTCTTGTAGGGCCTTGTATCAAAAAAGCTGTTTTTATCTAAAACTTCTATCAAATATTTGTATTCATCGCACAAATATTTGCACTGGGTGGGAATCGAGCCCACAACACTCGACTCACCAACTACCAACTAAGCCAAGAGTCCAGTTGCTTAACTTCATGCAAGATGGCGGTCAAACACAAACTAATTGTAATAATACTATAGAAAAAAGAAACTAAACCGACCTCGACCAAATACTTTACAAATAAATACATTGTAAATTGTAACGGAGCGCGCAAGACGCCACTGTCCACGCTGACCCGCCGAGCAATCCCATTCAATTTAAACCAGGAACATACACTCTTAGCTCGCGTTCTCAGTAAGCCACATGACCACTTTATTTGCTGCCAGTGATACCATACCTACCGTTTTGCATGATTATTTTCGTACTTCTACCTATTTTTAAACTACTTCATGCAAAGAGGGCGCTCTCAATTCGGTTGCATATTTTTTTTGGATGAACCTATATTAAAGACAGTCGTTATGAAGAACTTGTAAATGAATTTATAAAGAGAATGATAACATTTTAACAGACTTTAAAAATGGAGGAGGTTCTCAATTCGGTTAGATGTTTTTTGAAGTGAAAACCTCTTTTGACGCGCTTATACAGAATTTTCGCGGGTTGCTAGAGCGAGAAACAGAATACAATGAACAAGCGCGTCAGAGCGAGAAAGATAATATAGTCCCTGTGTACTTGTGTTTATTATACTCGTATTTATGTTTTTTGTCGGAACATTAGCTTCTAGCCACTTACCACATTATTAAATTTGTATTTCACATCAATTGCAAAAAAAAGTTTTTGTTGTAGCATTACTGTTATATCACAGCACTTACACTACGTAAACACACAATATGATACCTATTTTCATCACAGCACTTACACATATACTATGAACACAACATATTTCCATTTTTAGTAAAATAACTATAAAATAAATAAAAGCAAATATATTTTAATTTGTTTTTACATTATATGTCTATTATCAGTAGAAATTTTGTATAATTATATTTTTACATATATATGGAAAATTTTATGTAAATATTATAACTACTCAATACTCAGTTATTTATTGCTTCATTATGTTACAGTAATAAATAAGTACATTTAGAACAAAATTTAGTCGTAATACAATATACCTTAACCGGGCATTGCAATTAAAGTGTCATTTAAAGTGTCATTTTGGAGCAAAGCGTTTCATTTCCCAGTCAAATAGGTACTTGATTTTCTTCCTCGAAGGTTCTTAGGTCATCGGTTAAAAACTCGGATAAACTATAATAGGTTTTTGACAATAACAGATCTCTCAAGGTCCTGACAAACCTACGCTCGTCTTCAGTTTCCTTAAGTTTAATGGGAATTTTATTATAAATGTTTGTAGCCGTCGCATGCGGACCGGTACTATGTAAAGTTAGTTTTGATGTTGGTGCGTTTAAGCTGTATTTGTATAATGTCCTAATCGGGTAGCGCCAGTTGTCTGATACTTTACTAAAAAAATTTGGATATTTTTTAACAAATTTGCAGTTTTCCAATATATAAAGTGATGTCAAATAAAAAAATTTGAAGTCAATGAAAAACGGTTTATGAAAATGTGGTTTACTTATGTCGGGGAATTTGACGTTGGCGAGGATCCGCACGCATTTCTTTTGTAGGATGAAGAGGCCAGCGGCATCAACACTTCCACCCCAAAGTAGGATCCCGTAGGTCAGCCTGGAGTAAGCGTACGCGTAGTAGGCTGATAAGGATGTATAAGTCTACGCTTCGTCGTAGCTCTCTTAGAGCGTAAATAAAGCTTGATAAAAATAGAATAAAGGACAATTTTGATTTTAGCTACTTAACGTGAGACTTCCAATTTACGTGTGTGTCAATGTGTATGCCTAGTAGTGTAGCTGCTTCAACAAATTCTAGATTATTATTATTATGTATAAAATCAATGTCAAGAGGGATTTTTTGTGAGGGTCTAAATATCATGCTTTTGGTCTTGGTAAAATTTTATTCTAGGTAATGGTCAGTCATCCAGTTAGTGGTTTGGTCAAGTAGTTCACGAAGTTTGTCATATAAATTTGAATTATTAATACATGATGTCACGATAGAAATGTCGTCCGCAAACATTATACAGGGGCTATCAATTATTTTTGGGAGGTCATTAATGTAGATAAAAAAAAAATCATGCATCCGATTACACTGCCTTGAGGAATTGAGCTATTAATTTGTATTGGAGCCGATCTAGCCACATTTATAATTCCTGTTGAAATATTATAGTTTTCAATTTCTACGAATTTAATACTAGGTACATTATGTCATCAAACTTTCAAACAACAATCGTGATGATTTCACACATTTTAATTAATTTCTTATTCACTGAAATCTATCTACGTTAAATCTGGTAACACTGTTTGCTACGATCAATTTATATTTGCAGTGACAGTGGGGAAACAGATAGAGGACCAAATGGGAATGCACAAAGCTGGATACGAGTATTTACGTAAAAAGTGGCTTCGTGAAGGAAATCGAGTCGTTTTATAAACACCTTACAGATATCTTTCTGAATTTAACCTCAGCTTTTAATATAACTCCGTATTACAAAAGATTTAAGGTTGAGTTTGTCTGAATTAATTTCGTTTTATAGATTCATTCATTATATAATTTTGGAAAATGGAGCTAGAAGTTGTAAAATCTTTCATTTTATTCATCATCGTGAGCCGCAAAACGTTCACTGCTGTTCACGTTTCACATAGGCCTCCCCCATCGATTTCTACAATGAACGGTCCTGCGCAACCTGCAACCAGCGGTTTCCAGCGACCTTTATGAGGTCGTCTGTCCATCAAGTGGGAGGCCGTCCAACACTGCGTCTTCCGGTTCGTGGTCGCCACTCGAGAACCTTTCTTCCCCATCGGTTGTCAGTTCTGCGAGCGATGTGGCCTGCCCATTGCCACTTCAGCTTGCTTACTCTTTGAGCTATGTTGGCCACTTTCGTTCTTATGCGAATATCCTCATTACGGATTCTGTCACGCAAAGAGACTCCGAGCATATCCCTCTCCATAGCTCGCTGTGTGACTTTGGGTTTCGTTATGAGGCCCACAGTTAAGGACCACGTCTCAGTTCCATAAGCCATCACTGGCAATACGCCCTGGTTAAAGACTTTCGTCTTTAGGCATTGGTGTATTTTGGACTCAACGATGTGCCGAAGTTTCCGGAACGCTGCCTATCCGAGTTGGATCCTTCGCTGGACCTCTTTGTCGAAGTTGGATCTACCTAATTGGATCTTATGACCTAGGTAGACGTATTCGTCAATAACTTCGAGTGTGGTATTATTATATATTCCCAACAAAGTGAAATGATTTTTGATATCGGTCCAGTAGCTCCTTTTACTTTTATAGCCTAGACCTCAACCATGAAATGATGCCACTTCTTCAAGTTACGAAAAGTCCGATAGAAAAAAAGGCAATGTGGTATCATGCAGATCAGTTTTACATTTTGCGAAGTGTATCCGATAAAATACCGATAAGCCCTAGCTTATCGGTATTTTATCGAATATCTTAAGACCTTATCTGAAGACCTATCTTCAGCATAATAAGTTTGCACTAGACCACTATTCGATGTTAAGTGATGATGAGGTCTACGAGTATTCGGTTTTTGGTTAAAAATGGAGGCTACGAGCCCCAACAGAGAAAATATTTTGTAGGCTGTTTATACTAAACCGCTAAAATACTTTAATACGTAACTTTAGGTTTTAAAATTCAACCCCTTAACTCTTCACAGCTAACACAACTCGAGGTTTTGCGAAAAATATCTAATCTAATATGAAACTCTATATCTTTGACCTAAAAGTTCAAATTCCAGCGTTAAAATTAAACTCTTTACTCACTAAAAAGAAGCCAGCACGTCAAATTAAATACACCCGAGGCACTTTAATAACAAGTTTCCAAGAATCTTCGAGATTTCTTTAACTTCAAGCCAAATTGACGAAGGCGATGCAGTTTATGTCGCTGGACGAATAAGGTTCTTATTGCGGACGAGGAGAGTCGGTTTTGTTGTGGACTGGTCGGTACAATTGTTTGATTTCTCTCTATGCGCGTGTTTCTCAAGATTGCTGTACACTGGCTGGTAATGGATATAGAGATACTGAAAGAAATTTATATAATTAAAGTCAAGAAACTTGACCTATTTAGGATTAGGTCAAAGATTTAATAATTTTACGTTTTAAAAACAAAAAGAATACTGCACCATTGAAACAGCGAGATTTTAGTATTAAAATTAACGTGGTTGTTACACATATTTAATTGGATAACGGGACACTCACGTATATATTTATGTCAATCTGACTCGGATTGACCGACTGTATATACGTGAGTGTCCCGTTATCCAATTAAACACAGTTAGATTATAGTCGAAAATGACGCTTAGGCTAATTGAAAAAAATCCTGGAAATTTGAACTTCGCGGTAAAACGTCAAACCATACGACGTTGATAGTAGCGTATAAGACAAAGATATATTACAAATATCGAATAAATACCATTAATAATACACATATATTATTAAACGATGTCTGGGTGACGAGCGCAGTGCAGTGCTAGGTAATGATTTGGACTCTTCATGTTCCAATAGCTGCGTGTCACTGTGCTGTTATGTGTCAGGCATGTTGCTTACCATCAGGCACATGTACGGATAGTCTCGTCACCATTTATTTAAAAAAAAAATGTACTTCTTATTATTGGCCTTGATATTATTATTATGAGTAGGTATATTCGGGAAGTATGAGAGTAGCGCCCGTGGCAGTAAGGTTGAAAAGCACAAGGTTATCGTGGTTGAAAAGCACAAGGTTATCGTGGTTTAAACATTTTTGTATGGGAGAAAACCACGTGACTAAAATAAAGTAGTCAGGTGCAAGTCGGACTCGCCCATGAAGTCTTTCGTAGCACCAAGTAACACAATATAAAAGTTCTTGTAGTTCGTTGATACTTTAATCAGTGTTTTAACTATAGTGTATTTATGACGTATTAAAATAAAACTACTTACTAGATCTCATTCAAATCAATTTTCGTTGAAATTTCACATGGTTATGTACGTCATGTTTTTTTTTTTGAATTTTTATTTTCTCATATTTTAGAAGTTACAGGGGGGGGCACACATTTTACCACTTTAGAAGTGTCTCTCGCGCAAACAATTCAGTTTAGAAAAAAAGTATGTTAGAAACCTCAATATCATTTATTTTGTGAAGAACTATCCATAGATAGTATGGATTTGATGGATTTTTTTATTGATTTTCAGTTTTAAGTATGTGACACCCCTAAAACTTCTTGGATTTTTCTATTTTTTTTTTTTGTGAATTACCAAGTTTCAATAGTATAGATTTTATAGTTTCGGAGAAAAGTGGCTGTGACATACGGACGGACAGACATGACGAATCTATAAGGGTCACGTATTTTGCCATTTGGCTACGGAGCCCTACAAAGTGTGGATATATTTATACTGTGTGAAGAGGAAAGAATGAATAAGGATGGAGTAAACTCAGATTTGACGAATGAAAATGAAGAAAACGGACATGTCATACCTAACCCACATAAAGTGGAATAAGGGTAGGCGTGCGTGTGCGATGTACTTATTAATTCAGATTGTGGTGAGCCTTATAATGTAACTCTAATATAAGATATTTATTTTATCCATATGAAAACTTTTTCCAGGCCATATCCAGAAAATGTATACCTTCGTTCAATAGAGTAAGATGGACAATGAATTGGGTCAGCAGCAGTACCTGCTAATTTCTGCGGAGATCGTTCCATCAAATGATAAATAAGTGATTGTTTCGTCTAATAATATGAACAATTAAATAAAGTTACCATTGGCGAATTTTATTGTTGACTTGACGATTATAGTTTAGAATACGTGTTGCTAAACGGCAAAAATAATGTTGTAGTAATAGTTATAGTGTGATGTGTGTATGTTGAAAAAGGTTCTGCACGTTTGAAAAAAGTAATAATGATATGAAATGCGATTTATTTTAGGGTAAATCACGTTTAATATGATTTGTCAATCCGACTCAAGTTTTTTCAAGGAGAATTCGCGCGCGCACGTGATTGGTGGTCGTTTGGCACTGCGCCGCTGGACGCGGTCGAAACTTGAGTCGGATTGGTCCAACTGTACTACAAGCGAGTTACATGTTTACTTAATTAAATATGTGTAACGACCACGTTAATTTTCAAATACAAATTTAGTTTAACCCTTGAATCCTATATAGCGGAAATAAATAATTATAGTGAAAAACTGGTAAACTACACTGCGTTAAGCGCTCTACAGACGATGCCCTGAAATCGGAGGTTATGACGTAGATGTAGTGGAGCACTAAAATAGGGTATTCTCTACACACGTACAAATCAGTCAGTACGATACTGGCTGTACAACGGACTGGTCGTCGATCAGAGCAAAGAGTATGTAATTACTACGTAGGAGTCGGCACTCAGTACAAACCAATAACAGCAGTTAACATGTCTGTTCAATACCAACCTAACAAATTATTTAGCTTTCATAATATATGCAATATTAGACTTCAATAGTTTCTAGTGGAAATGAAAAACTGCTTGGTAAACTACGTTTTATATTTACAATACAATAGAAAAATAAATTTACAGCTAATAAAGAACAAAAAACGCGGAAATAAATCAAAGAACAATTATGATCAACACGTAAATGCCACAATGACTAAACAATGCCAAATTGACAAATCGCCTAAATTGGTAAAGAGATGCCCGATGATATGATATTATATTATATATAGTAAAATGCTATTGCCTATTATAAAATTTGAAATCGGATCGGTTGAAATTGCGAAAACAGTTGGATTATAGTCTGGAATAACTTAGACTTTATCAGCTGACTATTATTATCATTGTTTAAATTCAGACCAGTAAAAACTGTGTTGCCAGACATATTGCATGCTTCTAGAAGAAGAGGCCAGTTTGTACAGGTCAACTTTTAAAATGTTTTGTATCACCTTATCTTACCTTTTAGTTTAGTTAGTTTATGAATAATATTTGTAGGATTATGATGGGCAACAAATTTGTGTGTTTCTAATGGATAATACTGTTGGGGCTATTAAAAATTTATCATTTTTACTATGTACAATGTAAAAATGTCATCATCATCAGTCTGTATTCGTCCACTTCTGGACATAGGCGTCTCCAATAATATGCTTCTCAACCCAATCTTTGGTCTTACGTCTACTACCGCCATCAATTGCTTTTCATGTATAGTCATTCCATCTAGTATCTCGAAATCCTATACTACGTTAACTGATTCGCGGTTTGGCCAACAGCTTGATGTCTTGCTTGAAGTCAATCTGACCAAAAATCGACTGTAGGTATATAGGAACAGGAACTGAAACAATTTTAAATTCCAAAATTTCTTCAAATAGTGAGTCAACATGGATATAAATACTATTTTAAAGAGTAACCTACTTCTTTACACACGTATTTATTCTGTACTAACTAAAAATACTAGTTGTGGAAGGGTCATACTTTTGTCGCGGCACATCCCTATGCTGTCGTAGTTGACATAAACCTTATCCGCTTACGATTGGCACAAAAGAACCGTGCCGAAAACTCCTATCTATTCTATCTATTGACTTACATTTTATCTGGTTTCCGCAAATTTCAAATTTATTATAGACCATCTTTTCGGCGGCATTGTAGTAAAACGTATTCACTGCTTAATGCTAACATAATATTATTATGCAATACCTTCTATTCAACTTCTATTTCTTCTTCTTTTTCTATTAAGCTCCTCGATTAAAATACACGAAACACAATACAAGCAATGTGACGGACATGACCACAGACTTAAGTAGATACTTTGATATAACAGTGAAAGAAAGAGAAGCTATACATACTGTGCTCTTGACATGGACCGTGTAAATTTCATACATTTATATTTGTTCCAAGTTATGATAGACTTACAACTTACAAAACTAGGGCGTGTATTCCGCAATTCCGAAATCTTGGAGATTTTTTTTCGATACTTAAATTCCGAAATTGAAACACTTTAATATCGTTACTCCAATGTCGGTATTTTGACTACCAACTTCTTTTCTAACGATACACACACGCGATAAGTTATTAAAATAAACCTGAGCGGCTCCAAAATTATTGAACTGGATTTGTTTAACCCCACCATTCTCCTACTTCAAAGAACTTTTTAAATCTTTACATAATTACCATAAGCTTCCTTTTAGGTCAAAAATCAGTCTTTCCCTAAAGGCCCCTTCTGCTTTAACTAAAATGTTCGATGGCATATCGTTTACTTGCAGGGCGGGCGACTCAGTTATGGAATAAATTGCCCGTGCACATCAGGCATTCTCCTTCACTGAACAATTTGAAAAAATATGTTTAATAATTATATTTGTTAAAATTGTAGACTTGTTGTTGGAAAATTTACTACTTATGCAATTACAGGCGTTTTTATTTATGTTGTAATCGCATTACATTTATTTATAATCGTATTAATTAGTATTGGTATTATACATCAATAATTGAGTACCTACTAGTATTGTTGTATAAGATTAACTAACTACAATATCATTATATTGTGTTTTCATTATTATTGTGTCTTTCATTCCGTTTTTTTGTTCTTGTTTGCGCACCCCATATTCTGACTATTTTACATATTCTTTTCCGTCCTAAGGTTGGCTGGAATAGATCGCTTTCAGCGGAAAGGCCGCCCACTGTCGCAGTACTTTACAATGTTTTGTTGAGTTTTGCTGTGCCTTTTTTTAATGTGTCAATAAAGAGTAAGCATAAATATTAATAAATTTTGTAGGTAAAATCCAAATACATTTTCCAGTTTCGAAGCTGTTCCGGAATTCCGATATTGGGTATTTACTATCATGATTCAGTGCAGGAATTGAAAACTTTCCGATATTACATTCCCTACTTAAAACAAAAAACATAGGTGTTGCCATGGCACTTACTAGGTACTGAGAAAAGAGAGACTTAGGTTAAAACTGGTTATAAAAACATCATGAATTATAGACAAAAACATTAGGGATGTTTTTTGAAAACTTGTTGTAGCGCACACACAGATTTTCGTGGGCTGTGAATGAAATGAAAGAAATGTTCAGATGAACTCAGTATCGCCCAGAGGAGATGATCGATATTCATTGATGGTGATATCAATTTAATTTTGCAGATAAAAGTAGTACTGCGTAGTGGTACTAGGCGCAATCCGAACGGCTCAAATTCAAAATGACAATCCTTGCTTCTGTAATTCTAAACAGATAAAACAAAGACCGAGATGTGAGATTCCGTGTCGGATCAATCCGACTGGGTTTAGAATTGCTACGCTGGTTTCATTTAATTTCTACAATAAAATAGTCGTAACATATATCAACTAAAAATAAAACATACCTACACTTTTTATAGAAAAGAGTGCTCGTCACTGTTTTCTATAAAAAAAGAGCAGGACATGTGCTTGATAGTAAGCAACATGTCTGCCACATAACATCACATTTTTGGTAGTGGTAGGACTCTTAGCAGAGTCCGGCTGGGGACGTACCACACCTTTGCCAGTTATTCTACCGCCAAGCAGTAATGTGCAGACATATTGAAGGGCAATGTTTCCAGAGAAATTACAGGGCTTAGAGATATAGCATCTCAGATATCTGGGTGACGAGCGCAGTGCAGTGCTAGGTAATGATTTGGACTCTTCATGTTCCAAGAGCTGCGTGTCACTGTGCTGTTATGTGGCAGGTATGTTGCTTACCATCAGGCATATGTCCAGCTCGTCTCGTCACTATTTACAAAAAAAAACACAGTGATACGCAGGTATTGGAACATCAAGAGTCTAAATTATTACCTAGCACTGCACTGCACTCGTCACCCAGAGATGTTTTATCTCTATGCCCGGTAATTTCACTGGAAGCATTGCCATTTGAACCGGCACGTAGTAATGTTTCCACATCACTGCTTCGGGGTAGAATAACTGGTTATTTTTCAATTATTCATTTCAATTTCAATTTCAAGATAAGTTAAGAAAATATTTTGTGTACGATTTCGATTACTCGATCGTATATCGTACTATAGCCAAAAAGTCGTATAAATACGATTTGAATCATATGGTTGACAACACTGGCTGAAATCGGACCCGATTTTTTGATAAGTGATTTATCACGCCCCCCTCCGCCCCTTTTTCGTCATTTCCTCCGATTTCAGGGCATCGTCTGTAGAGCGCTTTACGCTGCTATAGGCCGACTGTTTATCCGAGTTCTCGCCGGCGCGGTACAGAGGCGCGGGGGTATGACGACAAAGGGGACTGAAACAGGCGCGGGGGTGGGCGCGCCCGCCTCCCGCACCGCCCGCCGCCGCCCCTCTACCGCGCAGGCGAGGACTCAGATAAACGGTCGGCCTACAGATACATCTAGTATTTGATATCCACCTGCACGTCCCTGGTCACTACGGTACCAAACTTTTTTTCCGGTCAACTGTTACTGGTACTGTAGTGACACAACCACGAAGCTTTCGGAAACACGATTTTGTTAATAATCTGTAATGCGTATATGTATTAACTGTGATTTATAATCTTTTGAAAGAGTCATAGATGACGTATAACTACGTCGGGAACAATGGCTGCGTTGTGAGGACTGGTTTCAATCATTTAATTTTGTAGATTTCTCATGTATCATTTCTTTATATTTAATAATTATTTGAAAGGAAATATAGCTTAGTTTTTCAATGAACTTATAAAACTTTAACAGATAGCGTAAGTTTGTTGCAATAAAATACAAGAACAAATTTAAACATTTTGATTAACCCCCAACTACCTCAGATTTGTTATCTGTACAACGTTCTACTAGTCAAGCCCTTTCATTTGATACCCATATTGCCCATATTAAGGGAGCTGTGAAAAAAGAAACGTATTTCGCCATTTTGTGGTAGCGGCCATCTTGGATATGAAATTAGTCATAGTGCAAAGTATTGTAGTACTAGTTAACTCCTTTCGTTTGATACCCATATTGAGGTAGTAGTGAAAAAAATAATGTGATTCGCCATTTTGTGGTGGCGGCCATCTTGGATTTGAAATAGTTTATAGTATTCTACTAGTCAAGCCCTTTCATTTGATACCCATATTGAGGTAGGTTGTGAAGAAATATTTTGTCCGCCATTTTGTGGAGGAGGCCATCTTGAATCGATATTATTAACCAAACATAGCTAAGAACATCCGCATGGATATTAACCTTCAAATAAAAAAAACCGAATCGAAATCGGCCCATCCGTTTGAGCTCTACGGTGCCACAGACAGACACACACAGAGACAGACAGACAGACAGACATCGACGTTAAACTTTTAACACCCCTTGTTTTGGTCGGGGGTTAAAAATAAAATTGGCGGGAAATCAGGATTAAAAAATCCAAATTTAAGTTTCAATTTTGTTTGTCGATATGAAGTCGTAAGTTTGAAGTTCATATTTTTAGCTAAAATTATGCCTTATTTCAGTAACTATCAAAATTTATTTTTAGTTTTGGAATAACTTCTATAATATTTTTTTAATGAACGTTTTTATCGGGAAAGGTCGCGCGGTTTTTTATACGCGTCAATCGCGCGGCAGCGTGGGACAGTTGACCGGAAAAAAGTCTGCTAGTGCGGACTGGCAAGTGGATATGGAGAAGCATTTATCCAGTGCTGCAGTCATTTACCTCCCGCAGGATAAGCTCGTGATCATACTTCAGCGTTGGTCTGGTATAATTTTTTTATTGAAATCGGTGTGGCGATATATGAAATATCTATAATACGAATAAATATAATGTAATTTAGTCGAGTGTCTAATAGAGAGTTTAAATATAAATTGAAATCGGTTTTTTGGTTTTCGATGAAAATTAAATCATTTACTTGATCATTTAAAAAAAAACTCGTTGTCATCTCCAACCTCCGCTAGAAACCACTTAAGCTGTTCCCAAAGCAACCATTCGTCACACCTCACGTCTAGATTCGCCATTATTATTCTAAAGCTCCTTACACGCGAGCAATTCGCGAGATCCTATCACATGGCCGCGAGCCGTGAGCTAGGGATGTGACCAAGGCCAAGATAAATATTAAAAAGATTATTATCATTGAATGTAAAATAACATATTTTTTAAGCTCTTGTTGTCTTTTCTCTAAGCACATAAGAAAACATAAAAACTTTACTAAAGATCATTTTTAACTCTTGGAGTTCGTTTGAAGCCACAGACTTGTGTTTGTAATAGTAGAGCTCTTTGCAGAATTTGTTTTGCCAGTTATTCTTTGTCAATTGTTCTTTGTCAATTCTTTGTAACATTGTCAATTGTCAATTAAAATAACGAGTTTGAACTATCGATATAAATCAATGGATGTGCCCTGAGCACCTTGAAATTGTTAACAAATTGCGTCTCTGTGTGTAGCGGGAGTCGTTTACACCTACCAATCAACTTGACTCCTAAAGTCACTAGCGGCGAGGTATGTTGCGGTTCTACTTATTTTGGTTGTTGACAACGAATAAATAGCCATTGGTATAAACATTCGGCGTTCACCGCTTCCTATAATCGACGTAAACGGAAAGAGTGAGTGCTTTCTTCCCAACGATAACATAATTCGTGCACCTGAAGTTTGGAAGGGCACATCCATTGATTTATATATATATTTTATATTTTATTTATTCACTGAGCACAAAACAAAATGTAATAAACACATATTATAACATTAGAGTATACTGTACATACTGTATTACATTCCAAACTATGAGAGCCTAGAAACGATCGAAGGTATGAACTATAAATGCAATAAATCAAACAAATTAAATTCTCAAAATTAAGTTCAACGAATTATAACCCCCATAGCTAGAAAAGGTCAACTGTCAGTATGGGTAACAGGTCTTATATCAGCTTCTCTGTTATAAAAAGTTTATGTACTGTAAAAGCTTATATCCATTTGGTCTGCGTTAAAGGCAATTCTTGCGCGATGTTTAAAGTACCGTTTTTAAACTGAACCTTATAACCATGCAAAGTGAGTCATCCAATTCACTCATTCATTTCCCAACACTAGCTCGCGACTCATATCTCGGATTCCGCATCCGAGCGCGGAATCACGTACAATATTACTTCATGGTAAACGGTAAGGGCGTTTGGTTATCGCTACTGCATAAGAAATAAACGTATTTTGCGTTTTTACATTTACAAAATAGCGCAGTTGATCAGTCACGTTGCTATTTCGTGTTAGGTACACGTATGTTAGGTCACTGAAAAACGTAAAAATTTAATTTTTTTCGATATAAAATATAGATAGGCCCGTGAACAAAATGTATGTGGGTCAAATGAACCACCAGGAGACCTATGTATGATGGTAGAAGGGTATCAAGTAATAAGATTCAGCACTATGCCGTCACTTGTAAGCTGTCCAACTGAGTGCAATTGAAGAGGGGCTTGCAACCCTCGATCATTTCTCCTTGGCGTATGATTTTTGTACGGCGTTGCGGAATAATAGATTAGAAGTATTTTAAGTATTATCAAGTTATAGGGACACTTGTACGGGCAAATAGATTTTGGGAACAGAGGAAGAACCAGTGCGCTCGTGGCGACGACCATGCGCTACTGACGTCGATAATAATCGGCCTATTAGCCGCACACATAGATAATACCTTTAAAATGTGTCTAGTATCTCACTGCGAACAACTATACACATACAAAAATTTACACTCGTACGAAGTGGTGTACAAGACTGGGCTCACTATATATAAAAAATATTTCATGTCGAAAGGGAAGTTGTCTGTTGAACGATTAATATTATTGTCAATGCTTACACTTGTTTTAAAATACTTTTTTCTAATCACAGGTAGATCACAGGTAGTACCTGTGACAATTTTGAAAAAACTGAAAAACAATGAATAGCATAGATTTGTTGGACAGCATTGATTGACAATACAACTTTGATAGACAGCTTTCTGGTCAGCTCAGCGGATGAATGTAGAATTAAACTTGGTAACTATGAGCAACAAATTACTATTGTGTCACAAAACATACGAAGTGTCCGTTTGAAACTACACTTTATTCCAGACATAATAATATTAAGTGAAGCATGGATAAATACAAATTTCGAAGGAATAAATTTAATAAATTACAATTGTTACTACTCCACAATACTAAAAAACCAAAATGACGGTCTGGTAGTTTTCATAAAACAGGGACTTGAGGTTGAAGTAACTGAACCACACTTCAACGACGCAAACTGTCTTCTCCTCAAACTAGGAAACTTACTCAGTGTTATTGCATTATATCGAAGCCCAGCAACAAACAACATCGGTGACTTTCTCATATCACTTGAAAATATAATATCTGTTACCATGACTGAGTCTGTTGTTATAACTGGCGACATAAATATAGATATTAAGCCCACTACTATAGATGGAAGATCCTCAGACTATCTTGATTTAACAGCTCACTATGGTTTTATACCAGGGCATGTGCTCCCCACGCGAGAAAGCAATTGTTTAGACCACACTATGATCAGAACAAAGAAAAAATCACGCGTAGTAGTATATGACTCTGATATTACTCACCATACAACTGTCATAACTGGCATAGATTCAAAATTTATGAATAAAGCTTCTGAGTCTAAAGTTCTGAATAAAACCAACTATGACGACATAAATAAAATACTGAGTAATATAAACTGGGATGACTTTTATAACGAATCGGATGTTAACATAGCAGCAGAACTTCTTGTCGATGTCATTGGATCAGCCATTAAAAGTAGTACCACCCAAACAAAACTTCGTAGTTCTAAAGTAGCTAAGCAACCATGGATGACCAAAACGTTGATTAGATGTTCTAAAATCAAAGATACATTGCATGATCAAGCTAGAAAAGACCCCATCAACGGTGCTCTTCAAGTTAAATATAAGGATTATCGTAACCATTATAATCGTTTAATACACAGTTTAAAAAACCAGTACGAATCTGATCAACTTTCCAAACATCAAAAAAAAACACTAAAAAGTTATGGAATACTGTCAAACAACTCTGTGACATTAATACAACTAAACCTAAAACAGACCATCTACTCAAGGTTAAGAGTACAGGTAAAGAGTCCCTAAATCACGTAAATAGTGTCTTCACAACTGTTGGAAGTGAACTTGCCGACAATATCCTTCTAAAATTGGATCAATCTGAACAACAACTTGCAAATTCTATTAAGTCTGATAAAAAACACACCCTCTGGCTCCTTTTTTTTGCTCCGACTGATACAGCTGAAATAATTAAAGTTATTTCTAGCTTAAAATTATCCTCTGCTCCCGGCAGTGATCAAATTAATAATAAAGTCTTAAAACATGCTAAACACTTACTGGCTTCACCTATAGCTTATATATGCAACTTGAGTATGATCCAGGGTGTGGTACCAAAGTGCTTTAAAACAGCTGATATTTGTCCCATTCATAAAAACGGTTCTACGTCAATAGTATCTAATTATCGGCCTATCTCGTTACTGCCGTCACTTTCTAAGATACTAGAAAAAGTTGTCAACAGACGTTTACTAAACTTTCTGGAGAAAAACCAAGCGCTCTCGCCGCACCAGTATGGCTTTAGACACAATATGTCAACAGAAGATGCCGTAGTTGCTCTAGTAAATCAAGTAACGACTAATCTGGATACGGGTAAAAAATGTATTGGAGTCTTTCTCGATATGGCTAAGGCTTTCGATACAGTGAGTTGGCCAATACTGCTAAAAAAAATGGAGTTTCTGGGAGTTCGAGGCGTGACCCTGAGCTGGTTCCGTTCATACCTGAGCGAAAGAAAACAGCGAGTTCAGATTTTGTCTCAGTTCAGCGATTATACCTCACTAAGCTACGGAATTCCGCAAGGAAGCGTGCTTGGGCCGACGCTCTTTTTAACCTATATTAATAGCCTGTGCGAGTTAAAAATAGACAAAGCAAATATATACTCCTTTGCAGACGATACTGCACTTATATGCCATGGTGATAGTTGGGAAGAGGTTGTCAAAGTGGCTGAAAAAGGGTTAGCGACAGTAGCTAACTGGTTGCAGTATAATCTTCTTACACTAAATTCGACTAAGACCAAATACGTAGCTTTTCGTATATCCCAGAAAAGTCGTCCCAAAAATGATATTTCACTTAAAATACACTACTGTGATCATGCTAATTCAGCACAATGCGATTGCCC
This sequence comes from Ectropis grisescens, assembly GCA_017562165.1. NCBI lineage: Eukaryota > Metazoa > Arthropoda > Insecta > Lepidoptera > Geometridae > Ectropis > Ectropis grisescens. The sequence continues at coordinate 22,556,206 of CM029785.1, forward strand.
GTTGCTGGAGTGTGTAGATCATGTTAAATATCTTGGGGTAGTAATTGATAACAAATTGACATTCAACAACCACTTAATTCTCCTACGCAGTCGATTACGTAAAATGATTTACACATTCAAGCGACTTGGATCCGTAGCTGACCCTAAAACCCTAAGAATAGTTTATTTGGCCTTATGCCAGTCAATTGTCAACTATTGTATCGTCTGTTGGGGGTCTGCTGCAGAAACTCGGCTCCTCAAGGTGGAAAGAGCCCAAAGAGTTCTTTTAAAGGTAGCATATAAAAAACCGTTCAGATACCCAACCGAACAATTATACAAAGACACCAACTACTTGACAGTCCGCCAATTATATATTCTAGCAGTAACATTACGTTTCCATAAATCGGCTCTAAATACGGCGGCGCACAGCAAGCGAAATTACAATCGACGACGTAACACTTGGTGTCTACCCACTACAAAAACCAATCATGCTCAGAATGCATACTCATTTAAAGGTCCATTTATTTATCAAACTTTGGACAGAAAGCTTAACATTTTGGAACTGTCGCGATTTAAATGTAAAAAAAAGATAACGTATTGGCTAATGACCCAACGTTACACAGACACAGTAAATCTACTAAAGGTGCTAAAGTAATGTCACGAGATGTAGCGTCCGTCTGTCCACTATCACCGATGATGATGATTATGTTTATTATGATGTTTTTGGATGTACTACGTTTATATTATAATTAATAACAATCAATTTAAAACTTGAACTTATTTTGAACTTATTCACACAAACTAAGATACTTTTATTTTTATTTTTTGTTTGTTTTGTACACAAAACACTCAACTACTACTTTTACACTGTTAAATATTTAACATTTTCTATAACAACTACATTTAATAATATTTTCAAAAAAAAGAACAAATTGTTTATATTGAATTATACTGTCTCAGAGTAAACCCGTGTGATATGCACAGTATTGTTCCATGAGCACTCACACATCGACCGCTAATAGTGTACGCTTAACAGCACTCACTTGAGCCACAGTTTATAGTAAAAATGTATATTGTGCCTGAGCCATGATTTGACATTAGTGTGCTTGCTTTGTCCTACCACTACCTATAAATAATATACCAGTAATATAATAACTTTTATAGTTCGTTATTGGTACCCTAATGCAAACCTATAATTATTATAATCTACAAGTAATAGAAAATTGCCTATGAATTAGCAAAGATGTTGACACATTTTAACATTTATAAAATATCGAAGTTGTCTGCAGTGTACTTATTGACTACTTAATTAATTGTGTGTTCAGTTTGATCCAACTAAAAGGATGGCATCGTTTTTGTTTGGATTAATGGTCATTGTATGACAATGTCCGGGCGAATGCCGGAACGGACCGCTAGTAAAAATATAACATCAAGAAAATTAGTACTTTATATTTAAATTTATTTTAAAATGGTACATATATGCAAATTATGTATCTTCAATTTAATATATTTTGTATGTTTATTCAAAACAAACTTGTGTCTCACATGTTTTATACTTATTGAATTTAATAAGACATAAAAAAGACACAAAAGTATTATTTGTATTTATGTATTTTACACTTTATGTTCAAGTAAATATACAAGAACAAAATTAAAAATTTTGATTAACCCCCGACTACCTTAGATTTGTTATCTGTAGAATATTCTACTAGTCAAGCCCTTTCATTTAATACCCATATTAAGGGAATTGTGAAAAAGGAAATGTAATTCGCCATTTTGTGATAGCGGCCATCTTGGATTTGAAATTTGTCATAGTGCAAAGTATTCTACTAATCAAGCCCTTTCATTTGATACCCATATTGAGGTAGTAGTGAAAAATATTATATAATTCGCCATTTTGTGGTGGCGGCCATCTTGGATTTGAAATTTGTTATAGCGTTTAGTACTTTACTAGTCAAGCCCTTTCATTTGATACCCATATTGAGGTAGGGTGAAGGACCCAGTAATGGACACTTTTAGGACAGTGTTCATAATAAATACAATACAATACAATACAAAAACACTTTATTACACCACAAAACAATACAGAAAAACAGTGATTTACTTAAAATTAAACATTTGGGTACAAAAGGCGATCTTATCGCTAATAGCGATCTCTTCCAGATAACCTTTTGGTAACTAGGACAATATAAAGGTACGGGCAGTGGTGCGGTATCCTTGATACATGTACACAATTAGTTTCATAAATATCATACTAATAGAAAATAGAAGTAATACAAACAAATACATAAATAAAATAACACATTACATAAATATCAGATTAAATAATATAAAATAGACTTACATACATAAATACATTTAATAAAAATACACTAAGCGTAAAGGAAAAAATGCACAGGTTTACACAACAACGTTGCTTAAGTAATGCTGCCAAATCTGAGCCTTAAACGAGTCGACGCTCTGAGCGCGCCTGATGGACACCGGAAGTGTATTCCACAGCGCAACAGCACGCACACAGAGCGAAGAGCCAAAAAAGGAGCTTGAGTGGGATGGAGTACACAGAAGAAGATTTGTAGATGACCTAAGTTTGACAGAATGAGTGTCGCATAGGAAAGTGAAGCGAGAACTTAAGTAGGAGGGCGAAGAGGGGGGTAAAAAGAATTTTATACAAAAGGGAGAGAATGCGAGTATCTCTTCGAAGACGAATTGGGAGCCACTTGAGCTTTGTGCGGAACTGGGATATATGATCATATTTCCGAAGACCGAAAATAAATCTTATGCAAAGATTCTGAAGGCGCTCCAGCATATCAAATTGCTCCTGTCTAAGATCCAGGTAGCAGGCGTCTGCGTAGTCTAGTATGGGGAGTAGAAGAGATTGAGCTAGAGCAGCCTTGGTAGCAGTGGGTAAGAAATTACGGATTCTTCGTAAAGACGCTGCAGAAGCAAACAGTTTCCGCTTTAGCGATCGGATTTGAGGGTCCCAAGTGAAACACCTATCAAATACAATACCTAGGTTCTTAACTTCTGCGCTATAAGGCACAGTTGTACCGCTGAAAATAACTTTGGTCATTGTCTTAAAGTCAATCCTCGAAATTAGCCGGGAACTTCCTATGATAATGGCCTGAGTCTTAGAAGGATTGACAGTGAGACCAAAGGATTTGCACCATTTTCAATGCGGAACAAGTCAGCATTGACTGCCTTCACCGCGTCATCCAGGCAATCCAACGAAGCTTGAGCGTACACTTGGAGATCGTCAGCATAAAGGTGGTAGGATGAAAGGATGTGAGAAGTTACTGCATTTATGAAGATAGCGAAAAGTAAAGGAGAGAGCACGCCTCCTTGGGGAACGCCGGACTGTGTATCGCACCACAAAGAAACAGTATCTTGTATACGTACACGTTGTCGGCGACCGTACAGATAACTGCGAAACCAGTCAATTGCCGTTGGAGATATGTTAATTGAATGAAGCAAGGAGAGAAGGATATCGAAATCGACAGTGTTGAACGCATTGCTGAAATCGAGCAGGGTGAGGACAGTAAGCTTTCTGTTGTCCATTCCCAGCCTAATATCGTCAGAAATTTTAACGAGAGCAGTGGTTGTACTATGGCCGGGACGGAAACCAGATTGCAAGGGATTGAGGAGATTATTGTAGTTGAGAAAGAAATTGAGTTGGGAGTGGACGAGGCGTTCTAGAACTTTGGAAAGGAAGGAAGAATGGAGATGGGACGATATTCAGAAGGAGATTTCGGATTAGGTATTTTTGGAATAGGAACGATTTGAGCTTCTTTCCAACACGCAGGCACGGACCTTAGAGAAATAGAAGCGTTAAGGAGATGGCAAAGGATGTGTAGGATATCATCAAGGATAGGAAGAATCATATTGCGACTAATGCTATCAGAGCCGACAGCATTGGAAGCAATAGACAGGATATTCTTTTAACATCACAAGCGGCAAATTCACGAATGACGAAAGGAGCATGGTTGGGTGTTGGAAGAGACGAAAGGAAATTCAAAGTTGAAAGCTTGTCATTTGCATCTATGTGCGATGACGAAGAAAAGTGTTGGTTAAGAGAATTTATGTCTACGTTTTGAGGGTTACAATTTTGTTGTTGTTTACCAACACCCAATGTACGGAGAAATTTCAGACTTTAGCTGGATCACCGTTCTCAACAGATTTATGAATATGGCGACGTTGTGCATCCCTACACACCCTATTGCAGCGATTCCGTAGTAGCTGGAATTTTTCTTTATTACGATCGCTGGGGCAAGATCGCAACTTACTTTTGGCTAACGCTTTCTGGTGTGATAATTTTTAATGTCATCTGTTAGCCAGGGTGCCGGCAGATGTTTCATTTTAATAGCACGTAAGGGCGCGTGGACATCGTAAAGTTTTATTAATTTTTCATTAAAAACGGAGATTTTATCGTCCATCGATGTATCTCTAAGAACTGGCGACCAATCAATACTTCTAGCGTCGTCGCGTAATTTCTCCACATTCATCGCACCAAAGCTGCGCTGCATCAGAATTTTCGGTTTATTTTTGGGAAGGCGAATTTTATAGGATAAAAAGATGACATCATGGTATGACATGTCATGTGCAGTATGAGGACATTGACCGTGTTTGGCGACACTTTTAAGGGAGGACACAAACATGAGATCTAGCAAGGAAGAGACACAGTTCGGGAAGTGATGGGTAGCATTCAAAGGTAGAATATGCATGTTGCTTGAGTGAATAACTGATTGCAGCTTTGAGCAACGCAGATCTGACTTCAACAAACATGTATTGAAGTCACCCATCACTATAGCATGGGAGTAGGAAGGAAGAAGGTGTTCTAAGACAGTTTCAAAGGAAGTAAAGTAATCAACGCTTTTGTCACGACTGTAGTAGACTCCGAGTAGAATTTTGCTATGAGAAAGATGAAGCTCAAGAAAAAGGTGTTCACCAGCGTTGGTGGGAGGAGGTTGAGGGGGAAGAACTAACTATAGAATAGGGTATATTGGAACGTAGGTAAATGGCAACTCCACCACCCGCCCTGTCAGACCGATCATTGCGGATCAATGAGAAGCCTGGGAGAGAAAAAGAAGAAGAAGGAAGGCAAGGTTTAAGCCAGGTTTCGGAGACTAGTACAGCGTGAATGTTATTTTGATCGAAAGAAGCTAGAAACTCAGGGTAGTGGGCCGGGATACTCTGTGCGTTGATGTGAATAGCATTAAAGTTCATAGGTACATCATTAAAAAGACTCGAGAGAGTGTCACTCAACGATGGTATACTCAGATAGCTAGCATCAGATATAGCAGCATCACTAGCGGTCGATAACGAGAAAAATGTGTCGCTGTTACTACTGTTGTGCTCAATATTAGACATAGTTTAAAATTGCGTGTATATATATATATATTTTAATAATTAATAAAATAAGTTTCTATAATAATATTTGTATCTTAAAAAAAAAAGTTACAGTAAAAATAATAAATACCCACCTGCCGATTGTGTCACGTAATAAAAAAAAAGAAAAAAGTAAAGTAAAAGTACACAGAAATCATAACCTGTATATACATACATACAATATCAAGCAATACGAGGGAATATTAAAACAGTGATGAATAAATATTACACGATATGAAATTTTCGACCAGCATCTACGCAAATGGCAAATGCGTTGTTTGTGCGTAATCAATTTAAAAAAAAAACAACATTTACAAACTGTCACTAAACGTCACAAAACAAAAATCATGAATCATGAGTATTGAGTAATCGCAAGTAACTAGAAAATAGCAAAACAAAAAATAAATAGAAATAATAAATATCTTTGAAAGTGAAAACTACAAAAAAAAAAACGACGGTACCACTAAACAATGATTACACAGCGAAGGTATAAATCATGAAGCAATTACCCTCGTTCGAAAAACACTACATGCAAGATTGAAGTCGAACAAACAACAACAAGAAAACAAATCACTTCACGAGCTTTCCTCTGCGGGTCTTCAAGTCCCTGGCCACGGCCACCGACTTCACATCTTTAACAGTGGTAGTAGCTGCTATCTGACGGTCAGAGGTCTTCAACGTAGAAGAGGCAGACGCTGCCTCACCCGGGATTCCTGTGAGATCTTCCATAGTATTGACACGGTGCGGAACATCGTCCGATCCCTTTACGAAGATGCTACCCTGTCTCGTCCAACACTTGGTGATCCCGAAACGCCTCCGAGCCGCCAGGAACACTTCGTGCCGCGTCCGCGTCAAAAACTCAGAGAGAGTAAAACTGCTTCCCTTAAAATGAGTCTTGGCTGCCCAGATTTTGTCTCGAATGGTCACGTCTACGAGCTTGAAGAGCACAGGCCTCACCTTGTCAGGAGCAGCTCGACCCATCCGGTGGCACCTGTTGATGTCAGCGGGAGAAATCTTACCGATCTTCAGCCGCTCAGTGATGGCTTTGGCCACCAATTCTGATGTTATCTCATTCGACTCCTCGGGTAGGCCATGCAGCAGGAGTATTTTCCTACGTGCACGCATCTCACCATGGTCAATTTGTTGTGCCAAAACACTAATTTGGTTCTGAACAACTCGAAAAGTGGCCACTACAAATGACTTAAATGTAGCAAACTCCGCTGCCAAGCCGTCCGACTTGTGAGGAGGAGTGCTGGGCAGCTGTCCTTCAAATGATTCCAGGCGTCTGTGGAATGCAGCCATCATTTCATGAAAAGACAGCTGTATCGCGTCCATTGTGTAGTGAAGTGTAGTGAAGTCCAATTAAAGGTTAGATTACTCAGTGTACTGTGGTAATACTGGAGAATTAACACATTAGAGGCAGGTAGGGTCTGTTAATGTATGTAATTACACATAAAATACTACAAATATATCAATTTTACTATTATTTAATAATTAAAATTTACAGAGAGTTAAAAAACACTGTTGTCAATTCAACGCCTACCCCCAGAAAGCAATAAAAAAAAAAGTATAAAACTCAGATCAAAAATAATTACTGAAAATAACAATCAGTATTCTCAAGAATCAGCACAGCGATATACAATTGAAGTATCTGTAACGAATTATTAGAACTTTCATATAAAATAGAAAAAACTAAAATCACCAGTTATGGACACCTAGGATCCAGTTGTCCATACCCAGTAATGGACGTTACCCAGTTATGGACACCCAGTCATCGACAGTAAACAACATAACCATAATTATGGCAGATATGAATACTATTTAGGAGACAAACAAATTGAATACAGTTGAATTGAAATTATTTTTTAATTGAAGTCAAAACAGGTACTTTACCATTATGGTCCTTCATTATACAGATAATGAAGGACCATAACTATAAAGCTCTCTCAAATTAAGCATCAAAAACAAATACAAAACTTTCACTCAAACCCGTCGTACTCGTAGAAATAACTATTATCGATAATAATAATAATCATCATCATCATCAGCCGCAAGACGTCCACTGTTGAACATAGGCCTCCCCACCAGATTTCCACAACGTACGGTCCAGGGCATCCTGCAACCAGCGGTTTTCAGCGACGTTTGCGAGGTCATCTGTCCATCTAGTGGGAGGTCGTCCAACACTGCGCCTTCCGGTTCGTGGTCGTCACTCGAGAACCTTTCTTGCCCATCGGTTGTCAGTTCTGCCAGCGATGTATGTGGCCTGCCCATTGCCATTTCAGCTTACTTACTCTTTGAGCTATGTCGGCCACTTTCGTTATTTTGCGAATATCCTAATTACGAATTCTGTCGCGCAAAGTGACTCCGAGCATAGCTCTCTCCAGAGCTCGCTGTGCGACTTTAAGCTTCGTTATGAGGCCCACGGTTCAGGACCACGTCTCAGTTCCATAAGCCATCACTGGCAACACGCACTGATTAAAGACTTTCGTCTTTAGGCATTGGGGTATTTTGGACTCAAAGATGTGCCAAAGTTTCCCGAACGCTGCCCATCCGAGTTGGATCCTTCGCTGGACCTCTTAGTCGAAGTTGGATCTACCTAATTGGATCTTTTGACCCAGGTAGACGTATTCGTCACCAACTTCGAGTGTGGCATTCTCAACAATAACCGGCACAGGTGAGGCATAAATATTTGACATGGCCTTCGTCTTGTCCATATTCATTCTCAGACCTACCTGTTGGTATACTCTACTGAGGTCCCTGAGCATAGCACCGAGATCCTACAGCGACTCCGCCACAATGACTATGTCGTCGGCAAACCGAAGGTGAGTGATGCATTCGCTGTTGATATTGATGCCAGTCCAGTAGCTTGAAAATTCTTCCAGCGCGGCAGTGAACAGTTTCGGAGATATAACTTCTGCCTCTTTCACGTCTTTCTGTAGCTGGATAATTATGTTTTGTGCACTGGTTCTGTAATCGGACAGACATTGTGGCTTTGTTATAAATACACTTCAACACTTCGATATAGCGAAAGTCGATGCGGCATCGCAGGAGCGACTGAAGCACTGCCAAGGTCTCGATGGAATCGAAGGCTTTCTCATAGTCCACATATTCTATACATAGTGGCCGATTATACTCCTTGGTTTTCTGTATAATCTGCCGTAGCGTATGGATGTGGTCTATGGTACTATATCCCTTTCGTAAACCGGCTTGTTCGGGTGGTTGGAAGTCCTGCGTGAGAGACGATTCGTGATAACCATCGAAAACAACTTATAAACGTGGCTTAGAAGTGAGATAGGTCTGTAGTTCTTCAAGGTGTTGTCACCTTTTTGAAAAAAGAGCACCACTACACTTCTGCTCCACATTTCTGGCTTATTACCGTCAAGCATGACTAAGTCGAACAGCTTCTGGAGTACTTTAAGTACCGGTTTTCCATCCGCTCTCAGCTCAATCGTAATTCTGTCGTCACCATGTGCCTTGTTGTTTTTAATTTGTTTGAGGGCCATCTTAATCTCATACTAGCTGACTTCTGCGATATCTTCGGTAAAGTATCGGGTAAGCTTGGCTCTGGGGTCTTTTGCCATGCTAACGACAGGTTGTGCTTGCGTAGAGGTGTAAAACTGTTCATAGAACCTCTCAATCTCCTCCAAAATCGGGCTCCGACGAGACGACGTTACCACTATCGGTCTTCTATCGGTTAAAAAAAGTTTCTTTTCAATGAAGATGGTAGGTACAATGATTCCCAAAGCAGCATCTATAGACTTTTTTTGAGGTGTAATTGTATCGGTACGGTTTTTGCTTGTTCCCGGTATAGCAAAGTTTCCATCTGAAAACACTTGAAAAATCTTGAAACATAAAAGACATAAAACCAGTAATGGACACTCACTGGATCCAGTGATCGACACTTTGTTCTTTACTGGTACATGCACTCCAATTTGTTTAATTTCAAAATATACTTAAACTGCTTGGAAAAAGGAGTTAAATTGGTGTGCCAACTCGAGATGTTCCTAAAAAAATAATTATGGACATGTGTCGATTACTGGGTAAAGTATGTATACCAGATCCAGTAAATGACACCGGCTATAAACACAAAAAAAACGCGATTATAACCGGGAACAATTACAAATTATATCTCTCATTTCAATACAAAACTTTAGAATATAATTAGAATTCAGTTACAATTAATAACAAACAAATGATGGAGAATCAAATAGACTCACCTTGTTAACGAGTATGTTAATAAAATTTGATTTTTCTGGACCAGCACTAACTTGGTCTAATGTTTACTTTGCCATTTTGAAACGAAATGATAGATCGCACTGACGTATATTATGAGGCGAATAGGAGGTCCGTTCTCTATGATTAAGTGGTGCCACACGAAAATCTCAAAGTGGAAGGCTTGTTTTCTTTGAATAAAGGAAAAAAAGTGTCCATAACTGGGGTACTGTCCATTACTGGATCATCCACCCTAGGTTGTAAAGAAATATTTTGTCCGCCATTTTGTGGAGGCGGCCATTTTGAATCGATATTAACCAAACATAGCTAAGAACACCCGCACGGATATTAACTTTCAAATAAAAAAAACCGCATCGAAAACGGCTCATCCGTTTGAGCTCTACGGTGCCACAGACAGACACACACACAGACAGACAGACAGACAGACAGACAGACAGACCGACAGACAGACAGACAGACATCGACGTCAAACTTATAACACCCCTTTTTTTTGTCGGGGGTTAAAAAAAGGTATAAAGCTACGAGTACTGTGGTCCAGGGGTGGTCGACTCTTCTAGGGCCAGGTGGGATAAAAGTACATACACGTGGGGGTCCCAAACGAAGAGTGGCAACATATATTTGCGTCTCTTTCTAACGCTCCATTTTAGAGATACGTAACCTGTGAAAAATAAAGATTTTATTTATTACGATATACGATTTTTAGTAACTAATAGTATCGATTTTGAGTCAATGATTAATTTATAGTAGTTCTTTTTTATGCCCTGGGTGGTGTATTCGCAACGCAACCCAAACGATTCGGGCACGGGATGACAATCCTTGTCTCTGTGATTCCAAACGGATAAGCCAAAGACAGAGAGGTTTGATTCCGTGTCGAGATCAATCAGATTGCGTTGTGAATCTCGGTCCTGAATTTAAACTAAACTTGTAAATCAGATTCGGTAAAGTAGCAACCTGTATCTTGTTTGAACACGTAGGTGTATTTTTAATAACAGTTTGCTACACAGGTAGTTTCTGGCTGATCTACAACTTATTACTTTGTCCGTTTCTAATTAGTAGAACATTTGGATCCAACTGAAAAAATGTGTAATAACAATTACATTTTTAATTATTATCACGTGTATAAATCTCAAGATAATCGAATAGTAGAATAACAATAAACAGAACTATCGATTATTTTATAAAAAAATAAAAAACAAAAAAATGGCTTCTTGGTTTTGTGTTGTAAAAAGTTTGCATCTTTCTTTGTTTTTGTTCTAAACGAAGTATTCCTGATGTTTTTTATTATGAAAGAGAAAAGAAAATGTGGCAGATCGCCTCCTAGACTTGGAAATAGGAATTCTCTACGGTAAGCATGTGGTACCTAAGTACCTATTAATAAAAGTTCTATGTAGTGCCAAATTGAGATTTTTTTTATAATCACGTAGTAAGAGCGCCTGGTGTAAACTAAAACATATGGGTTCATTTTTAATTATGTTTTCAGTTGCGAGTTGAGGGGCGATGTATTGCTATCTTAAGAAGAATGGTTTTCAAACCCATTTCAAGAACAGCTGTACAAAAAGCATCTTGATGTTGTTTATGATAGAAACTATACAACTCATGAGATCTGCTGGACTAGATGAAAACTGTGAAAATGTAAATATGTGAATCATAAGATAAAATAAATATATTAATCATAATCAAAGGATAACATGATATAATATGTATATAGTCCTTATTATGCTTGGTAAAATAGTTTATAATCTGTTTCATTTTAGATGCCAAACAGCACTGAACCTGAAGCAAGGCCATCTACAAAGCAGACAGCCGCTGCTAGTAGAAAACGCATCATTTTGAATACTGGCAGTGGTTACTACAACTGAAAATGATACAGGTCCATCCGCAAAACAAATGACAATGCGACCGCTGACATAAAGCAAGTGACTACTAGAATGCATCAAAAAATATGAGGTTGGTATACTCAAGCAATTTAAAATAAAACACTAATCAGGAAAAATAGCAATGTAATTGTGTTAGAATTTAGTGTAGGTTTCATTATCTCAACATTTAACTATTGTGCTTATTCAATAACACTATAAATATCTCATTACATGCTATCCATGGTTTTTATTTATAATAGTTTAGAGTGATGGGATGAGCGGGGCTTGTGCCTGATAGTGATATAGTGAGCAATATGCTTGTCCATAACAGGAGCGATACATATCTCTGCCATGTAATATTTATCTGGATACATTGACCCTTAAAGCCTTGCATTGCAATAACAACAATTAAAAGTATTACTTTCAACTAAGTGATGATGAAATCTATAATGCTGATGTTAATTAACTTTCAGATGCTGAGCCTTTTCAAACAAGAAAGAGGACCATCGAAGAAGGCAGAGTTTGAAGAAAAAATATAAAAGCGACTGCGACTCGGGCTGATAAGTCTCATTAAGGTGTAAACATCACATTTTAATGTCAGAATTAAATTTTTTTGCTCTTTTTGCCCAGTAAGATGTGCAACTATTTTATGGGCTTATGGAACATTTTGATTGTTCTTTACATTATCATATCATTTATTTTTTTGTTTATGAATGTGATACAAAAGATTTTTATTTTATATAAGAAAGTCATGCCGTTTACATACTTAGAAACTAGAGATTCTTTGAGGGAACTTTTTAAAATTATTTATATTGTGCTAATGGCCATATTGTCCAAATACCTTTATAAATTGTAAAAATAAATGAATTGAAATAAATTTACTAAAACTTAACGCATGTTTTTGTTCAGGTCCACATGGAGCTACGGGCCATAAATATAAACAAGACAAGTTTCGTTTATATTTGGGCTGTAGTTCCTTGTGGTACGTAAACTACCTATAATATTCCAACGAAATTTGAAATTTTTCCGCCTACGCAAACAATACATTTCGAAATTTCCCGCCTACGCAAATTTTTGATTTTAAAATTTCCCGCGTTGAGCTTGGAAAAAGTTTTAAGGGGGCAAACGATAGATGGCGCTACTTTTTCATGAAGTATGGAGTTGGCATTCTTCTCCGTGAATATATGTTCTGTGACTGTGGTGTTGTCTTAGTCAAGAAAAATTACATTTGTTACTGTTAGAAACACATCCATGCGATCTACTGCTTACGGCTGCCTACTCGACGCACACTACGACCACCTCATACGTAATATCATGGTGACACCACATAACACACCAAAGTACGATGTAACTATTCTGATCATCTATTTATTATTATACTACACTCACATACCTCAAAACCACCTTGCATAACAACACACACTACCACAAACATACTTACCTCTCCCTCGCACTCTGATTATCTCTTACTTATCGTAAATCACAAATACCCTTAAATAAAGAAATTTGTAAACTCTTTGCAAATACCCTTTAACCATTTTTTTTAATTATCTGGCATGCATTGTTATTACGTCCTTTTGTTCAAAACTTTGTTTGTTTTCTAAATACCCTCAGCACAAGAAGGAGCCTGGATACCCACGTCACAGGTCACCCTAGTGTGGGATCCAGTGATCACCGACTTATTTTTACTTAATTTCTTTTATTGTATCTACCTTACATGTTTAATTAATTAAGTTGGTATTGTAAGTAACTTAAGTTTTTATGTGCTAATAAACATTTTCATTTTCATTTTCATTTTCAAGAGGTATTAAAAGTATTAAAATTTTGAAGTTATAAATATTAGTTTGTTGGAAAAATCATGATTTTCCGACGATTTACAGAGTAAATTTGGTCATTTGATTATGTACGGCATTGGTTCCATACAGTTTCAACAGCCCTTCTAATCCATTATTTCGCAATGCCGTACAAAAATCATGCGACTGTAGTGGAATGGGAGGTTGGTAGTAAAAATTAAAGATGTAAATTCCACCACTATTTAAATTGTATTGAATAATACAAGTTACACGTTATTAAAGTAATTAAAGATCAATGGAACATATACAAGATTAAAACAAGTGTGCCGAAGGAATTAGGAGTAGCGACTGCGGCGCGGCAGCGGTGCGGTGCCGGGCCGGCAGCAGGTAGCACATCCCTTTCACTTTTTGGGTGGAGCGCGCGGGTCGCGGCGAGGGGTAATATCGCTCGGCGCGCGCGCATCCACCGTTCGAAAAATAGCTTGCCCGACTGCACAATAGAAGGGCGATGCTATACGATATATACGTGTATATGTTAATATGGCGTGTAAATATAAACTAATAATCTAATATATAAAATTCTCGTGTCACAGTTTTCGTTGCCATACTCCTCCGAAACGGCTTGACCGATTTTGATGAAATTTTTTGTGCTTATCCGGTATCTATGAGAATCGGCCAACATCTATTTTTCATCCCCCTAAATGTTAGGGGTAGTCCACCCCTAAATTTTTTATTTTATTTTTTAGACAAAATTTTTAATTTCTATTTTTTTATGATACAACATACAAAAATACATAAAATCCTCAATTTTCACCCTTCTACGATCAACCCTTATTTTTTAATAGCCATTTTAGTAATTCAATCATTTTTCCTCTCCGGTCGAAAACTGATCAATCGTCATTTAATTAGTTATCCCCGCCACATGTCTACAGGTGTCACTTCTGACGCAGTAAACAGCACGATAATTTGGGGATCAAAAGTAGCCTATAGCATATATATATAGTTTGAACACGCTAATCTCGGGAACTACTGGACCGATTTAAAAAAAATCGTTCACCGTTCTTTCATATCTTCGTAATCCTTGAACGCTGTAGGTTATATATATGTACCACGGGCGAAGCCGGGGCGGGCCGCTAGTATTGATATAAATATTATAAATAAAATGAAATAGTAGTGTGGAGTGTAAATGAAATAATTAAATAAATTAATATATAAATTATACATAAATAAGTAAATATAGTGGGGTCACCCACACGACGAGGAGAAATGATCGAGGGTTGCTACCCCCCGTTTCATCTGCACTTAGTTGAACAGCTTACAAGTGACGGCATAGTTCTGAATCTTATAACTTTATACCCTTCTATCGTCCTACATAGGTCTCCTGGTGGTTCATTTGACCCATACGTTTTGTTCACGGGCCTATTACGTAGTCTAATACGCAAAAAAGGGACATCCAAAATATATAGAGAAACACTATTTCCAAGGAATACTGCAAAGTTCTATGTACGTGTTACATAATGCATATCTCTCAGAACACAAATAATACGACAGTTTCCTTTTGTTCTAAACCTATTATCATGAAGCTTTATTCTCCATGTAATCTGTCTCTATAACTGTAAAGTGTTTATTGTGTATTTTATTGAGTAATAAGGAATAAAGATACCACAAAACAATAATTTATTTGCATAACTGTATTAAAACCTAAGTAATGACTAACTTCTAAATCGGAATCTTAAAGGTAAGGACTAAAAAGATACTACTCTAGAGTCTATCTTTTACTTTCTACAAAGAGACTAGATAAAACTCTTCATTGTCCTCGATATAAAAAATAAATAAACAAAAAGATACATTCTTAAACCTAGTGAAGTAAATGACGACCATCATACTAAATAAATCAATAATAAAGCGATATTTTCTAGGCAACCAACTATTTCTCTAACAATAAAGATTGCTTCATTAGCAATATCTAGAGTCATGGACTTTACCACGTTTATAATATGTAGACATTTTTAACCTTTTTCATGTGCGAGTAATTGCAACATAGTGAAAATCTTTTCCGTCTAATTTCACGTACTGATATTTTTCAGTCATTTATTTCGTTTGTTTCTACGTTGAATACTCAGAATGTGGTGATAACAGGAAGGAAGTAGGTATACATTCGTTTAGGAAAAAAATTCAATAAGGCCGACTGAAAGCAATTTTTTGCTTGTAAGTGAGGTTTGCAAATGAAATATCTAATATTATGATTTTCCTTTATAATCTGGCGTTACATTACCCCGGTAAGTAATATTTTCTGAAATGAATAAGCAAATGAACTACAGATTAATAAAAGGTGTAGTAGTTATACATTTAGTTTTCTGTTTTTAAACTAAAACATTGGCTTTTAATTTGGTCACGGACTTAGTTAAAATATTGGTAATTTAGTTTTCAATAGAAGTTTCCTGAGGTGAATGAAAACTTCTTTAAGCGCGTTGATTTTGGAACGTCTACCATGAAATGACGTCGCTTTTTCAAGTTACGATCAGTATAATAAAAAAAAAGGCAAAATGGTAGACATTCCAAAAACTACGCGCTAACGCGCCTAAAGAAGTATTCATTTCAGAAAATGATGTAAGTATGAAATTGTTATGTATGAAAATGATGCATGTTGAAATTAAAACATTTTTATTATTAAACATATTTTTAATCCCCGACCAAAAAAAAGGGGTGTTATAAGTTAGACGTCGATATCTGCCTGCCTGTCTGTCTGTGTGTGTTTCTGTCTATGGCACCGTAGAGCTCAAACGGATGGGCCGATTTCGATACGAATTTTTTTATTTGAAGGTTAATATCCGTGCGGATGTTTTTAGCTATGTTTGGTTAACTTCGATTTAAGATGGTCGCCTCCAAAAAATGACGGACAAAATATTTCTTCACAACCTACCTCAATATGGGTATCAAATGAAAGGGCTTGACTAGTAGAATACTATACACTATAACACAAATAATAATAATACACACAAATGTAAATCCCGCAAAGATGGCCGCCACCACAAAATGGCGAATTACATTATTTTTTCACTACTACCTCAATATGGGTATCTATACTTTGCCCTATGACAAATTTCAAATCCAAAATGGCCGCTACTACAAAATGGCGAAACACATTTCTTTTTACTCAAGTACCTCCGCCAATTAAAATGTCATGCTTGTGTAATAGTTCCAAATCTCTTTTGTATTTTTTCCTTTTTCTGTTGTGGCTTTTAATAAAGAGTTTTCTTATCTCTTATCTTATCTTACCTCAATATGGGTATCAAATGAAAGGACTAGTAGAATGTTATTGTTTTTAAACTTTCGCGATTTGAACACATAATGTTTATAATGTATCTACAGTTAAACAATGAATTAAATCGTGATTAAGTCCTGTAGATACATTATAAACATTAGTAGAATGTTGTAAAGATAACAAATCTGAGGTAGTCGGGGGTTAATCAAAATTTTAAATTTTGTTTAACACAACCTACCTCAGTATGGGTATCAAATGAAAAGGCTTGACTAGTAGAATACTATACACTATAACACAAATAATAATAATACACACAAATGTCAAATCCAAGATGGCCGCCACCACAAAATGGCGAATTACATTATTTTTTCACTACTACCTCAATATGGGCATCAAACGAAAGGGCTTAACTAGTAGAATACTTTGCCCTATGACAAATTTCAAATCCAAAATGGCCGCTACTACAAAATGACGAAACACATTTCTTTTTACACAAGTACCTCAATATGGGTATCAAATGAAAGGACTAGTAGAATGTTGGAAAGATAACAAATCTGAGATAGTCGGGGGTTAATCAAAATTTTAATTTTGTTCTTATTGCTATAACATGTATTGATTTCACGTTTCCAAAATATATAAATTCTAATATCGTATTTCTATAAAAAAAAAGTGTAGCAAGTAGTGTCCTAACCTATTACTAAACTTTGTTGATGCTATATTTTCCAGGCATATGTAATAGTGATAGACATCAACCAGTAGCTATTTCCGTACAATTTCAAGTTACCTTAACCCCACATTTCACACCGCAATTAAAATGAGCTTCACTCTAAGGCCACTCGTAATCCTAATCTCCCCAGTAACTGCACAGTTCTAGGAATTAGTCAACATTAGCGTCTTACACAACCCTTTCCGCCAAAACAAAGGCATAGTCTTAATGCCCCCCCCCCTTCTCCCCCCATAATGGCCTCTAATAGGGCGGTCATTATAACTTTACCCTACATTAATTACGGAGTAAGCCGGGCCAGCGATTCTTGTAAGTTTTGCGACGTTTGTGTTTGATTTGGCTAAAACGAGTTTACGATTTTTGTTAATTTTTTTTTAAATAAAGAGTGACGAGACGATCAGGACATGTGCCTGATGGTAAGCAACATGCCTGACACATAACAGCACAGTGACACGCAGCTATTGGAACATGAAGAGTCCAAATCATTACCTAGCACTGCACTGCGTTCGTCACCCAGAGATCTAAGATCTTATATCTCTAATTTGGAGACATTTAGTAATTATTTCTATTTATAATAAGTATGTATTTAAAACTATATAATTATGTATTATACCAGCTATGTGGCCGCTATATTACAAGCTTTGCTTAGTTTGGGGTCAGATGGTTTTGTGTGTGAATTGTCCACCAATATTTCTATGTATTTATATTTAACCTTGCTGTCTCCAAATTTTTTTTTATAGTATAGAGTAATGAGACGAGCAGGACATGTGCCTGATGGTAAGCAACATGCCTGCCACATAACGGCACAGTGACACGTAGCTATTGGAACATGAAGAGTTCATATCATTTTTTTATTTTTATTTTTTAAATTATCCACTCCACAGACTCCGGGGTCCGTGATCTTTGTCATTACAATTATCTTTTTTTTTACACATTTCTTGGATAAGGAGAAGAGGAAAATAGGAGGAATTTGGGTACATTTAAAATCTAATTCTAGTGCTCGTCTGTAGAGCCGATCACTACCGGTTGGGATTCCGCTAGTAATCGACTCGACATCGAGTGTTTGCCTAATTGCCTTTTGCCATTTGCCTAAGCTAACTCCTCCCGGCCCAGAGCCTCCACAACGGCCGCATTTCTGTCCCTGATGGCCATCTGTAGGTTGAAATCGCGGATGGTCTTCGGTGATGCAGCCCACGCTCGCCGCACAAACCGACCGATGGCGTCGTCGGTGTCGTCAGCGTAGTATGTGAAGGTCCCCGTGTGCCGTGAGATTGCAACTACCGCATGGGGCACGCTCTCGTGCAGCTTCATGTTTGCGTTGGTTTTGATTACGATTACCGACTCGTATGTTAGTCCGTTCAAATCATTACTTTGTCACCCAGACATACGTATAACAAGTGTACACTCTTCTCACTCACTGTACACTGTTTGCCCTCCCTATTATTTAACTGGAAACATTGCCTTTCCAACCAGACAACAGTGATGTTTATTTATTTATTTATTTAACTAGGCGCACATAACAGATTACAGTTAATTATAATAACAAAACAGATCAATTCCAATGTGATGTTCTAAACTGTTATCCAAAGCATGCACACACAACTCAACTATAATATTGAGGCAGTCTCCAAATTAAATACGTTTTCATATTACTGATTGGCGGTAGAATAACTGGCAAATGTTTTTACTTGTTAAATGGTAAATGTTGGTACTTCCTCATAAGGAGCCTGCAAAGAGTCCTGCCACATAGTTTTAACTTGAAAGTGAATAGGTTTCTACTGAGTAGCCGCTTGATACACTGTCCGTTCTTCGCGTTTACAAATTTGGCGGGAAAACGGGTATCAGGTTACATAAGTGCGGTGTTTGTGTTTCGGCATATGAAGTGGTGCCTTACTTTTACCCGTTTGAGCCATTTACTCTCAAGAGCGTTTCAAGACGCTTCTAGCGGTATCATTTATTTATAATTAATGTACTTAAAATGTAAACTAACATTTTTGACACTTGAGTAATAATTTTTGCGATTTCTCAAGTAGTCTAACAACTATTACTTTAATAATTTATAAGGGAGACAGTGGGTTTTATGGGTTAAATGTGTTGTATACGAAATAACAAACTCGAAACACCAAAAAAACTGTATTCGATTGCACAAATTATATATTTTTTTCAATAATTCGAGACCATTTTCCCGCCAAAAATTTTGATTTTTTTTTTTAAATTTTACGATTTTTCTATGTAAATGAACTCTAATTTTAGTGTGGGTTATATCAAAATAAAGACCGGTTAAAGTAGACGCCATTAAACACAAATTTATCGGTATATCTTCCCAAATAAAAACTCGAAAAAAATTGTTTCCCGCCAAAAACCCAAAACGCAACTATAAGTTTGTTTGTTGTCGTCATCAATCAAGTTTTTGGGTACTATATTACACGCCGGTGTATCAAGCGGGTAGGTACAACCTATCGTAAACTGCATCATCGCAAGATGGCGGTCAAGTGTTCAATTCAAATTTTTATATAACTTTATTTATTTTTACATTTTTATTTATTTATATTTCCACGCCTTTTTTATACTTTATCTCTCCTTTTACACTCGCATCTTGTATATAAAATTTGAAAATGAATCTTCAAATGTACGTACATCTTTCGAATGAAACAAAATTGGATGATTCTTTGTTTTATGTTTTGTTATCTTCGGAATAAGGTTAGTAAAGTAGACAATTTAGAAAATGTTGACGAAAAACAAGTATGGTGGTACCAAAGAGTTTACATAATATACTACGTATAGAGTTAAATTTTTCGCACGGTTCCTTTGTGTCAATCGTAAGCAGATGACGTGCATACTTTGTATGGCAACGGCGGTGCCGCGACAAAAGTATGACCCTTTCACAAGAGCGACAAGGCAAGAATGATGCTACCCGTGCTTTCGGTGTATAGCGTTTGTGCCAACTGTATTCGTAGTATATGTAAACTCTTTGGGTAGTACGTACTTACGAAGTTAAGAAGTGCGCCGGATCAACTAGTTTTGTGACAAATCTCAACCTTATCAGTTTTAGTTTTAGTTTGACGTCACTTACTTTTAAATGTTTCAACCAATTTGACATTTTTGAAAAATTCGACGTGTTTTTAAGCCTTGAGAAAATGTTTGGAATATCCCGGTGAGTGACCAGACTCACCAATACAATTTTATTTAAAACTTGCTAAGAAAATAAATCTAATTCAACTATCCGTCAGATTCAGAGAAGAAAATAAAGATATTTTGTTAAGATAACTTTATAAGATTCTACGATTAAAGTTTATTTCTTATCTGTAATCGAAGACGCTTTATGATCTTGACCTATCGTGAAAAAATGTTGAGGTCAAGGGAGGTCAGACATCATGCTTCTTTCATTGCTATGTGTATAATGCCATCTTGTTCATTCGCACGGAAGAGGGAAAATGTGCGAGTAGGACCGCCTTGTGCAGATTGGGGTTTTATACTAAGGATTCAGATGTCTTATTACTAAGACGGGCTTACACCGAGTTAATGGTTGGCTTGTTAAATCAGTACTGTATTGCAAGTTTAAAGAATTAGGTACAGTTTAGGCTAAAAAATACTAAAATATTTTTGTATCCTAGTTAACCCTGACATCGAATTTCTTAGACAAGTTTAATTTCTATGCACAAAATAATGAGTATGAGTTTTTTTAACGGAAAATCAAAGTTTTACACAAATATGTTTGTAATCAAAATAACATACTTATAGAGAATTTTTTACATAAAAAGGCACTTTGTAAAAAAAATGTGATACAACCCAAAATAAACCAGAAACTTTTTCGTAAAATACCTGTGTAATCTCCAAATAAATTTGTTTGCGACATCACAGGAAATGAAATTTAATTGAAATTAGTTTAAAATATTCATATATGCTTATGTATGCGATCAATTCCATTTTATGGCTAGTTTTTAAGATATACCATTGAAATTTCAGAACAAATATACATATATAATAATATCCATTTTTTGTAATAATATGTACCTACACATAATACACACGCGCGCGCACACACACACACACACTCACACACAGACACGCACACTCAGAAACACCCTAATTTAAATTGGCATTGAAATTTGTAAGGTGGATTCTCTTATTTTAGATAATAAAACTTATTGTACTTCAAAGAAGACTAAACTAAATTATACTTTCGTAATGTTGTAGTTTTCATTATTAATACTTGACATTATTATGCATTCCACCGCTATTTCGCCTCGTGTTAAGCGACGATGCTGTCAAAACAGAGCGCGCTAATCCTTAATAAACCATATTTATTTATCAAGGAATATCCACTAAGAAAAAGTATTCTACAATCGAAAGGTCACATTGAAAAATCCATCATAGAATACCCACTCAAGCAATATATTGCGCAATTTAAAGGATAACCTCTAAATTGAAAACTTTAGATTAATGTAATTATTGTATAATAATAAAAATTTATACAAATGTAATTATCGTTTTTTCTATTCCTTTTGTTGCCAAATCTAGGAAACTGTCTCAAACAGTTCAAGTTTTAACCGCTATCAGTTCACGGGAAATTTAGATTCCACCTTCCTTACAACCCCAACCTGCTAGGGGAATAACCACTCGCTGACCGTACTGTCCCGCTCCATTAGTTTCACTATTGTCATTGCATGCCAGTTAACTTTGAATAGATATCATGTTAGCATTGTTGTTATGCTAAAATATGTTTGTGCTAAATTGCTACGGCTCAAGGGTTTCCTTACAAATATGGTTTTCTTACATATTTTGTGGCAAAGAGCCAAATTCAAAATTTGCTCTGAATTTTTGGATGCCTTAATAAATATTAGTGTAAGTGGGTTGTCGGAAAGTGAATTTTGTTTGGAAAGCCAACACTCTGTTTTTGTTACGATGGAAATATTTCTTAGGTTGGTTTTCTACACATCTTTTTATATCAGTTCCTTATGCAGAGAAGAGGCCAACACGTTCGTATTTCGTTAACCCTGCGATACAAGATTGATGAAGACCAGGAGACATACTGAATGATCTGGATGACCTCATTGCCACCGCTACTTCAGTAGCGGGGTCTGCCGAACCATTAGCTCTCGGAAATCATAAAAAAAAACACCGGTTTTGGTATTGGCACGGGGTAACAAAGCAGTTAGGTAGTGTAGGACGTCCTGAGACTAGATGGAGTGACGATATTCGAAAGGCAGCTGGTGGCGGTTGGAGAAGTAAGACCGAGGACCGGGCTGAGTGGCGTATCATAGGGGAGGCCTATGTCCAGCAGTGGACGAATACAGGCTGATGATGATGAACAAAGCAGTTCCGTCAAACTCAACGCTGAGGTAGATGGGTCGTCGTCAATGGTAGTCATCGTCGTCGTCGTCAATGGGAGGTCATCCTTCAAGAATTTTCAGCAGATATACTTAGCTTTTGAGCTAGTAGGGTCCTACGTCTTTGCGCTGGCCCAAAGTTCGTCAGGCAGTAAATACTAGACGAAGGTGTTGGATTTGTAGTATTGCATTATTTTTCTCAAATATTTGCTTACTTCAATCAATTTGTTTAAACATACTTAATTTGCAGGGGAATAAAAAGTTTGTAATTATGTGTTAAAATATATTTTAACAGAACCTAATATTAAACAATAAACGAGAAATCAGGAATATGGCACCATGTGTTATTGAATCTTTTAGTTGTCTCGTAAAATAGTTTATTTTTAACTGACTTCAAAAAAGAAGGTTACTCAATTCGACCGTATATATTATTTATTTTTATGTGTGTTCGCGGATAACTTCGTCGTTTATGAACCGATTTTGATGATTCTTTCTTTGTTGTAAAGGAGATACTCCAAGGGTACCATGCTAAAGGACAACTAAAACAGGACTTGATGATGACAATCTAGAGTCGGTGCTTTTTTGTTAAAATTATACACACACCGTGTCGTTCTAGATACAATGCGAAATATTTCATGTTTTAGTACATTTTGTAGTGATAGAACTCATGCAGAGTCTATTGAAGTAGGTACCATACTTTGTCAGTATTTACATCTAAGCAGTAATGTGAAAACATACAAGTTTATAACAGACTAGATGCCCGCCCCGGCTTCGCCCGTTGTATATTATATATCACTCATCGGGATCCCGTACATATCCAACGGTGAAAGAATGACTGAAATCGGTTCACTCGTTCCTGAGAATATCGATTTCAAACAAAAAACCTCTTCAGCTACCTGCTACGCCACCTGTCGGAAATTGGTCGTACCAACTCAGATTTAGAAAAAAAAAATTTGCAATGGTTTATATTCAATACAAAGATTACTGAAATTCAATGACGCAATCTTTGACACATGCTGTCATGTGTCATGTCAAAGCACGAAACGTACGAAAACTCTCAAAAGGGGAATATTTTTTCCCGATTTTGTTACATTTTTGTTTCATGCTCCGCTTCAATTAATAGTAGAGTTATTTTCTATAGCCTAAAGCCTTCCTTGATAAATGGACTATCCAATAGAAAAATAATCTTTCAATTCGGACCAGTACTTCCCGAGATCCTAGCGTACAAACAAACAAACAAACTCTTCAACTTTATAATATTAGTATAGATATTATTTTCGTACAACCCACATAGGAGAGTATATTATAATTTACTAGATGTCCGCCCCGGTGTTGCCCGTGGTACATTATATAGTACTCATCAGGATCCCGTACATATACAACGGTGAAAGAATGACTGAAATCGATTCAGTCATTCCTGTGAATATCGCTTTCAAACAAAACACCTCTTCAGCTACTTGCTACGCCACCTGTCGGAAATTGGTTGTACAAACACAGATTTAGAAAAAAAATTGATAAGCAAAGGTTTTATATTCAAGAGGTATGTAATCTGTGATATTCAATGACGCAATCTTAGACACATGCTGTCATGTGTCATGTCAAAGCACGAAACGTACGAAAACTCTCAAAATGGAATATTTTTTCCCGGTTTTGTTACATTCTTGATTCATGTTCCGCTTCTATTAAAAGTAGCGTTATTTTATAGCCTATAGCCTTCCTCGATAAATAGACTATCCAATAACAAGAACAAAATTAAAAATTTTGATTAACCCCCGACTACCTTAGATTTGTTATCTGTACAACATTCTACTAGTCAAGCCCTTTCATTTGATACCCATATTAAGGGAATTGTGAAAAAGGAAATGTAATTCGCCATTTTGTGGTAGCGGCCATCTTGGATTTGAAATTTGTCATAGTGCAAAGTATTCTACTAATCAAGCCCTTTCATTTGATACCCATATTGAGGTAGTAGTGAAAAAATATTATATAATTCGCCATTTTGTGGTGGCGGCCATCTTGAATTTGAAATTTGTTATAGCGTTTAGTACTCTGCTAGTCAAGCCCTTTCATTTGATACCCATATTGAGGTAGGTTGTGAAGAAATATTTTGTCCGCCATTTTGTGGAGGCGGCCATTTTGAATCGATATTAACCAAACATAGCTAAGAACACCCGCACGGATATTAACATTTAAATAAAAAAAACCGCATCGAAATCGGCCCATCCGTTTGAGCTCTACGGTGCCACAGACAGACACACACACAGACAGACAGACAGACAGACAGACAGACCGACAGACAGACAGACAGACAGACATCGACGTCAAACTTATAACACCCCTTTTTTTTGTCGGGGGTTAAAAAAAAAGAATCTTTCAATCCGGAGCAGTACGTCCCGAGATCCTAGCGTTCAAACAAACAAACTCTTCAGCTTTATAATATTAGTATAGATAGATTAACCTATTTATTTCAGCTTTTAGGTGTTTACTGAAACCCACACTAGATTGTCCTGTGCCATGAACTCATGAATCAGATTAAGTACATAAAATTATTCGATTTTGATACTACCTACCTAGGCCTCAGGCTTTATTTTTGATCAAAGCTCAATCCAACTCCATCCATCTCTAAAATTTTAAGCAAATATCCTTAACGCGTTGGCAGCTTAATTAGAAGTTGCAAGCCAAACTGTTTCGTTTAAATCTTGTACTAGGTAGTCTTGGGATAAGTTACTTGTACTAAGTTATTTGTGAGATTAGCCGTTTCCAATTATATTATCTGCTAAATCCGATGAGCTCATAAGTTCATTCGCGTTAATAGCAGTCAATGCGTATTGATTGATTTGTTATCTAAAATATGTTTGAATGTGACCGTCATCTTGCCTGATGTTAAGCAATGATGCGGTTCATGATGAAGTTTGCTAATTTAAAAGAAACTAATTCACTCGAGACTTCATGACTCCCAAATCATATTATTGTAAATATTTATTTATCTGTTGTTTTAATTTTGTAATTAAAATGTTGCTACTAGTTGATATACAATTATTGTTCAAGTGAATATTTCCAGAGAAGTTACAGGGCTTAGAGATATAACATCTTAGATCCCTGGGTGTGTGTAATGATTTGGACTCATCATGTTCCAATATCTGCGTGTAACTGTGCTGTTATGTGTCAGGCATGCTGCTTACCATCAGGCACATGTCCTGCTCGTCTCGTCACACTTTATTAAAAAAAAGGGAATTAAATACCAGTTTTACAATAATTGTACCACTACATAAATCAATATTAAACACTATAAAATGATAAACCTAGAACGCCGCCGAGAGCGAGGCAGGGTCCAAGCTGTCGGTGATTAGGGCTGCAGAATGATGAACCTTCTGACGAATATTATTCATTCGATCATCTGTCAACCCGCATTCAACTTGGTAAGCTATGACTGACTCTTTTCTTGTGAGAGAAGATCCTGAGCAGTGGGCAATCAAAGTGGTCTATTTATAGTTGAAATATTTTTACATCATTCTACTATCAACAAACTAAGTTGAATAGCATGCCAGTTGCGTATATTTGCGTATTTGCGTTCCGAGTTACGCCAACCCTTCGGAGTGGAATACCTTCTGAATACTTGAGTTATACCTGGGGCGGCGTGGTGTCCGAACGTTGACATGGCGCTGGCATATCAAGGAAACGGTTGTTTTATTTTTTTACTACTAACCTCGCTTAGTAATAATTCCTGGCTTTTTTGTGGAGGAAAACCTTTGCCGATACCCTGCTATATTGGGTTGCGACGGGGTTATCTAAGATCTTACTGACTTAAACCTGGTTGCTTGTATCTAGGAGTCCAAGGTGTCTTCAAAGGTGTGAAGGTACTTTAGGTCTGAACAGTTGCTCACGTTACATCAAGTACAGATTGGCATCACAGATTCTTCATTGGTACGCACCAGAATCCCCCCTGATTCCTTACCTGAGGCACCTCCTTTCATGATTGACTAACCAATACAAGTTGCACCATGTCGTTGTTTTGCCACTGTTGTACTCGCTTTCATAGAACGTTATGCCCCAAGTCCATCTATCTACAAACTCTTATAATCACCTTTTGCAACAGGCAGCGTAACCAAATCGGAATTCTTGTTACGATCCCAGCTTCTGGGTCAACTCGCGACTTACCTAAAGTACTAAATGTCATATCTATTTAAATTAGTGTGGAACCTTTTTTTTTAAGTTCAAAGTAGCTAGTTAGTTGAAATAGTCTTAAATATCAGCTATCTGCAACACTTCTATGTTCTACATTTTCATTTCTACTAGCTGTTCCAATTTATAAACTGCCAGTTTCCTTAGACAATATTTCAATCAATGATACAAAAATTGTACCACAATCGGTTCAGTACTTTGACTTTTAACTTGAATTACCTACCTCGATTTTGAAACACGTTTCATTTCGCCGCCATGTGAACGTTAGGAACCGCGCCTAAGCTTAGGCATGAAATATCACCGCAATAATTTGGTTTTAATATCATTCCTTACGAATAAGTCGTTTTATTAAAATAGATCGCCTATAAAACATTCAAGGCTGTACTTTGTGGCTATTCCGTGGTGATAGGTACTTTTTGTCGATAATTAGTTTGAACTTGGCCGCCATCTTGCCTGATGTTAAGCAATGATGCGGTCATGATGGAAGTGTGCTAACCTAGAAGAAACTGATTCACTCTAGAGTCTAGACTATAAGACGCGCAAATTATCCACTCAGCCAAAGCATTGCAAGCTTTAGATGGAATCCGTTGACTGATTGCATTACAACAGCAACAAAAGCTTATTGCTTACTAGCGATCCTCCCCGGCTTCGCATGGTTGAAATGCTGATACCAATTATAAGCACTAATAATAATGGATATTGTGGGTTATACCTCAGAGATAAACATATGCTATTGTTGACATTTTTGTAGACTTTTCAAAGGGGTACAATATTGCTCCACGTTATTTTGGTCTAGCTTGTAGGGGTCAGCCAGCGTTTGCAGTGTTAGCGCAAAAATGTGTTTATTTCTGACATTGCATTGGCTAACTTTAAAATTACCCGTGTTTCTCTGCTACTTTATGCACGTATTTTACTCGTAACCTTCTGGCTTCCTTCCTTCTTTTCTAGCTACCTTCGTAGCTGGAAACCACTGGTTGCAGGTTGCGCAAGACCGTTCGTTGTGGAAATCTAGGAGTGAAGCCTATGTTCAGCAGTGGACGTCTTGCGGCTGATGATGATTGTACTCGTACATAGAAATCTTTCTCTTGCATCACTCTACCTATTAAAAAAAACCCATCAAAATCTGTTTAGTTCTTTTAAACATCTTTATAGATCTTTAAAATATCCTATCTAAATATAAAAAATATAAAGAGACAGAGACGATCTTCTTAGCATTCCATGGATTCACCGTGCGGGTGCCGGGTCCATCGTGTGGCAGAGAGAGAAAAACTCGAGTAGTTCCCGAGACTTGTGACTCAGGCGTAGGTTTAAGGGGCCCCTTTCTGACGTACATCAACACTCACCTTCACCACTCGCTTTTCTCTCCCTGCCCAGCCAAATCTGATATGAGCCTACTAGTGCAGCTTTAGATACTCGTTCTAGTATAGAACTCACTGCACTTCTGGATAAGCCAAGGTCTTTCAGTAGGTTATAGAGAGATTTTGCTGGTATACCTCTCGCTCCCACTTCTACAGCGTATAAACTAACTACATAGCCGTTTTTTGTTAATTCGTTTAGGAGGTCGTAATACTTATTTTGTTTCATCGCGTGGTCTTTAGGTATATTAGTTTCCCACGGTACGGTAAGTTCTACAAGGACTATGCGTTTCGTAGCTCTAGAAAAAAGGAAAATGTCCGGTCTGGATGACGAAACACCCACATCCTCTGGGATTTTGTAGTGCTTTTCATACGTGTCCATTAAAATAGTCCAATCAGGTGCTGTACCCAGGATTGAGTAAGGCTTGTTCCTGGAGTTTGAAGTTGAGCCTGCTTTTACAAAGTTGATTTGTCTTTTGTTTGTCGTCAATCCCTTTTGGGCTCTAGCTACTGAAAGGCTCATGGCTTCACGTATGATTTCAAGTACTCTGTCATGACGCTGTGAATAATGACCCCCATTAAGGAGCACCTTGCATCCCACCAATATGTGCCTTGCTGTACATATTGCCTCTCCACAAGTATAGCAACATTTTTTCAGAGGCTTTTCCCCACCTTACCAAGTTACTCTGGTCAGGGAGGGTCATTTGGAATGCATTTAGATAAAATTTTAATAAGGCAGGAGACCAGTCATAGATCAAGGTGCGCCACTTTAGAGCTAATGGGATACAGAACTCACCTATGGTTAACCACTCACTTTGCATTTCTAAATTCATAGCGTGCACTTTGTAAAAATAATATAAACATATAAAATATAAAAATATGAAATAAATATAATATTAAAATATCACACGCCACAGACACACAATAGGACAGACGCGGGAAATGGTTTTGTTTTAAACTATGATTTTTTTTGCTTTGGTTATTATTATCAAAGAGTAGTTACTTTATCTATCTGGCTTTAACGTTCAGTAGTTCAAACAGGCATTTCCAGAACTAGCAGACCAATAAAGCCTTCATCTATACCAACACTAACTAGGTGCGATCAATAGTTCCTTTGACTGGGTCCTACAAACAAACCCACAGTCGACAGCGACTTAATCAAAGTTATGCAATCACCAGCCAAAATGCATTTAATTAGTTGCCACTTTGACAAGGTTTGCGGTCGAAAATGTCTGGTTTCAATTGCATAGAGAGCTTATCTAAACCTCAATACGGTCACATTTACGGTAAATATTTGGTACGATGAGCAACATATTGCAATGTAAAACATCGCTTTTCAACGCCTTGCAATGCCTCGGAATGTCTCGCAACGTCGCAATGTCTTGCAAGGCCTTGCATTACTTCGCAACGTCTTAAATTTTGGGTGTTGTCCTCCAGTGCAGTGCGACGTAATGATTTGGACTCTTCGTGTTCCAATCGCTACGTCACACTGTACTGTTGCTTAATGTGTAATTTAGATAGCTAATACAATCTCTATATATAAAAATGGTATTTTGGTTTGTGTACGCTTCAAAAACTCAAAAAGTTCTGCACCGATCAAGCTGAAATTTTATCAAGGATTGTTTTTATCTAATTTTTGCATCGTATTGTGCCAGGAAGCGTGGCAGGATACAGTTAGTACTCATATAATTGTAAATACATACTTAGTATACGTAGAAAACAGGTTATTAGTTTACATGAAATAAACAGTATCATAACCCACGACAATTTTATTAAATTTCGTGGACTGTGCGGTGTCGCGAAGAAATATTCAGAAAGAAATACTGGTAAATCATGTACGGTATTAGCTATAAATCAACGATTATCCTTTGCTCGAGGGTAAGGTGAGAGAGCTTACTTGTGGCCAGTAACTAGAAGATTTTATTCCAACACAAACAAATGTGTGTTTTGATGTGTACAATAAACAGTTTATACATACATATTTCTACTAGCTTCGCACGCCGGAGTAATCCATGACTTAACTTAGATAAGTCGTGTAGAGGTACGAATTTTACCCCTTTAAATGTTTACAAACTTTGAATGTTACCTATATGTTACCACAACCCAAAAAAATAAGTTTCAAGTTTCTAGCTACAAAAATTATATCAATCTGTACATTAATAAAAAAAGTAAAATTATAATTAACAAAATTTATTAATGTGTAATAGATCTATAATATGTTTATTGTGTTTCAGAGTTAATTAACTGTACCTATGTTAATTTTGAGTAGGGTAAAAAAATAATGTATGAAATTACGTAAAACATTATTGTATGTTCGCGAGGACAAAACTGTTGAAACCATTATTGTATCCACCTACCATCTATTTACACTGTCTATACAATAAAGACATTCTTACTCTTAAAATTACCAAAAAAAATCAATTTAAAGAGGCCTGAAAGCGAAACAGATATAATGACAGACAAAGTTACTTTTGCATTTATAATATTTGTTGGTATTCAATATAAGCATACGCGGCCCATTTAATACTTCCATTGCTGAGACTTAGGCCTTCTATCAAAGGAGATAGCTCCTTTGAGAGTAGGCCTGAGGGAAAGAGCGTAATTCACAATTTAGTGAAAATCAGGCCAAAATAAATGGCGCTACAAAATGGCGGATTTGCATAATTATTTTTGCACAACTTTCTCAATATGGCTATCAAATGAAAGAATTTCAAAAGTGATGGAAAACTACTGTAAACTTACGAGTAATATTAAGTGTAGTACCAAATTGCTTAAACCAGCATGGTGGATTACACCCTCTTCTTTGAGAAAAAAGTTATGATAGTTATAAAAAAAAGAAGGTCTGAAGTCTCAAGGTCTCAGTATTGGGAACCTAAAGTGGGCTGGGTATGCCTATGTGAAATCTCTACTAATGTTATAAATGCAAAAGTAACTTTGTCTGTCTGTCTAATTATTACTTTTTCGGGCCTTAACTATCCAACCGATGTAAAAATTTGTGCAAGAAATTTCGTTATTTTTGTAGCAAGAAGCCAACCAATTTACTCTCGTCTGGCTCGCCTACTCAGGCAAAGCATTCCACAGTTCAATAGTTTTGACAACGAAAGTAAAGTTCAACTTTTTCGATAACAACTTTGGAATATCAATCATGAAACAATGAGAATATGAAACCGGCAACAAAAAATGTAATAAAAATAATAAAGCAAAATTGGACCAATAAAATACTAGTGTTCGTAATATAGCCGCTAATTTCGTGGCTCCCCCTTAACATTAACGGTTAGTACGATGGACGCATACAAATACACAAAACACGAGATAAGACGCCTAATGTTTATATGTAGAAACATTCACTAAATATTCTGATATCATGCTAATACTGTTGTGCCTTTTCATGGCCTTATTTAGCGAACAATAAATAATTTCTTTGTTAGCAGAAATGGTCTCTTTTTCTATCGAAAATCTTCTGTAGACTCAAGTTACCAATTTACTAAATGATATTTCTATTATTGGTCGTATGTTTAAGTACGAGTATAAATCTTGCGCAAGTAATTTAATTAACCTACGTCAAAGTAAATGAGATTTTAATGTATCTTGCGTAGAGTTTATTTTTCTTTTTCTATATAATATGTCTTTATCATTGTCAGCCTATCCTGGTCCGCTGCTTAACATACAAATCTCCAATAATACTGCACTCAGTCTTTTTGAACGAATATCTTTTCCAAACACTGCCTGTTGCATATATCGTCATTCTATCGAAATTTTAATGTAATATATTTACGCTTACAGGCGGGGTCGAAATTTAATCGGTCTACGAAAGATATGATTTTATTATTATTTCCATGGTTACTTCTACTAAATTTTATTTAAAAATCTGCTAATTAATCTCTGTACTAAAGTCACATTGAAAACGTCGGTAGTCACGAGAAATGTTTCAGTAATCGCAGCCATTGTAACGCTTCTGAAAGGTTGGGAGGTAATTAAATAATAATTTAGATGACAATTAAACTCTTTGTGATTTTTTTAACCCCCGACCAAAAAAGGGGTGTTATAAGTTTGACGGCGATGTCTGTCTGTCTGTCTGTGGCACCGTTGAGCTCAAACGGATTGACCAATTTCGATGCGATCTGTGCAGATGTTCTTAGCTATGTTTGGTTAACATCGATTCAAGATGGCCGCCTCCACAAAATGGCGGACAAAATATTTCTTCACAACCTACCTCAATATGGATATCAAATGAAAGGGCTTGACTAGTAAAATACTATACACTATAAAAAAATCAAATCCAAGATGGCCGCCACCACAAAATGGCGTTTTATATAATTTTTTTCACTACTACCTCAATATGGGTATCAAACGAAAGGGCTTGACTAGCAGAATACTTTGCACTTTGACAAATTTCAAATCCAATATGGCCGCTACCACATAATGGCGAAATACAATACATTTCTTTTTTCACAACTCGCTTAATATGGGTAACAAATGAAAGGGCTCGACTAGCTGAATGTTGTACAGATAACAAATCCGGGGCAGTCGGGGGTAAATCAAAATGTTTAATTTTGTTTTTGTTTAATATCAGAATCAAGAAAATATTAAAACTATGTACCATAATAATATGTTCCAATTTTATCCAGATCAGGAGTTTATTATATATTCGATCATGAACAAGTAATATGATATTAATACGAATATAAGGACATACATACTACTATTACTAACCAGTAGTAAGCTGCGGTTTTACTCGTAGTTCTCGTTAACGTTATTTTCCCGAGTTAAAAAGTAGATTTTACCTACTATTTATATATTTTTATTCCAGACAATAATCTGTGTTTCGAATTTCAACCCCATCCGTTTAGAAGTTCCGAATTGATTGAATAACAAACATCCCAACAGTGACTTATTTCTGAGAAAAATGAAATTAAGTGTCATATTGTTTTACTTGTGAATGAAAGAGCGCACAGATGTGTGTACAATTGGTATTATCTAATGTAAACATATTAGATAATACCTGTAATATGTGCGATTACCGTAATACTACCGTGTATACCGGTAATGTGTGCGATTGGTATTATCTAATGTCTAAAACATTAATTAACCCGTAATGTGTGCGATTGGTATTATCTAATGTTTAAAACATTAATTAACCGGTAATGTGTGCGGTTGGTATTATCTAATGTTTAAAACATTAATTAACCGATAATGTGTGCGATTGGTATTATCTAATGTTTAAAACATTAATTAACCGGTAATGTGTGCGATTGGTATTATCTAATGTTTAAAACATTAATTAACCGATAATGTGTGCGATTGGTATTATCTAATGTTTAAAACATTAATTAATCGGTAATGTGTGCGATTGGTATTATCTAAGGTTTAAAACATTAATTAACAGGTAATGTGTGCGATTGGTATTATCTAATGTTTTGAACACATCGTATACACGGTAATGTTTTATCGCATACACGGTAGTATTATTACGGTACACACATCACAAAATTCTTGAAACAACTTATTATTTTCTCTTAAATTAATCAGTTTTGGCTTTGACTTTTTGAAGGGTTTTCGCGTTTATCAAGGTTTTCAATAAAATGAAACTCAAAACCGTGGAATATTTAAGTATCGTCGTAATAAAGAAATTGTTAATTAATTAAAGCTTTGCTTAGTTTGGGGTCACACACAACCCGTGTGTGAATTGTACACCAAAATTTTTTTTTTTTTTTAATTGACAAGCAAATCTTTACAAAAATTATTTCATTACAGTTTTTTTGCCTCACACATCAACCCGGCTGCAATATGTAGCTTTTTACGTCGATGTCGTCATGAAGTCTAGACAACTAGACATGGCAATTTTAGCAAAAACAGTGCTGAAGCAGCATACTTGGTCTTATTTTAACATAAAAGTGGAAAAAACTACTTGGCGAATTAATTGTAATACAGCGTGGTAACGCCGAAATGAAAGACTGAGATGGATGTGGGGCGTCACCAGGCTCGACAAAATCGGCAACGAGTATACGTACAGAGTAGCCTGGGTGTGCGCAACATTGCGGACAAGTTACAAGAGAGTAGGCTGAGATGGTATGGACATGTCAAGAGAAGGCTGCCTAGTTACGTAGGGAACATGGCGCTGCAGTTGTTTACCCCTGGTCGAAGATCCAGAGGTCGACCCAATACCAGGTGGAGGACTGTAGTGTAGAGGGACATAAAAGAATGAATCGGTTTCTTCCCGTTAAAAGCATGCTTCATTGTAGATTACATCGTCACTTCACATCAAGCGAAATGGCGACCAAGTGTCATTGTTTAAAACTCTACTTTTGTGATAAGAACGTCTAGGCAGTAGAATGCGTTGCCTGAGTAGGTTTTCCCAGATGGTTACAATGTTGGTTTTTGCAAATAAATAAAAATAAATAAATAAATATTGGTGGACAATTCACACACAACACCACCTGACCCCAAACTAAGCAAAGCTTGTGTGATGGCAGCCAGATTGCTGATATAATACTTATATAGTTTTAAAGACATACCTATTATACATAGAAACACCCAGACACAGTGCAAACATTTGAATTCATCACACAAATATTTACACTGGGTGGGAATCGAACCCACGACCCTCGGCTTCGCAGGCAGAGCTACTACCAACTAAGCCACTAGGCCAGTCAAATCGAGCATGGATCGGTTTCTTCTCGCTCCATCGTAGACCGCATCGTCCCTTAGCATCAGGCGATATAGCGGTCAAGTGTCAACCTATAAAAGTAAAAAAAATGTCACTAAGTTACTTTCAATGTTTTTCTCAACAATTGTGGTTTACACTTGAGCACCATCTCACATGATGTAAAACAACAATGCGTTCTACGACGGAGCATGCTAACTTAGAAAACCCCGATTCACTCATGACCTATAGCTGATAAATATAAAATTAAATATGAATATTTAGATACTTAATTAATATTTACATTTAATAAATTAGATTCTCTGATGTGGTGATAATGAAATGAACTTAAACCTGCAAATAGCCCTGTTTCCTGCTTTAAAGAGCAATTAAACTTTGTACACTGTGTTCTAAAAAAAATAAGTATATTTTTTCAATATCACCTACAAATTTACTCTGCTCTGGTATCTATCGAGAGACGTTCCAAAAAGTTCATTAGCAAATACACACTTTTTTGAAAGAGACCTACCAAAGTCTTGAACTTCCTCTATCATAGACCACATCGTCGATCAAAATCAGGAAAGAAGGTGAATAAAAAAAACGGGGCAAAGACATCTTATAAATCCAGGTGACAAACTTAGAGCAGTACTAATCAATTAAATGGTCTCTTCGTGTTTTAATTTCAGTGTAATATCATGTCTTGTTCCGCCCGTTACTCT
Source organism: Ectropis grisescens (assembly GCA_017562165.1). NCBI lineage: Eukaryota > Metazoa > Arthropoda > Insecta > Lepidoptera > Geometridae > Ectropis > Ectropis grisescens. Next base: position 22,591,667 of record CM029785.1, read on the forward strand.
ATATATAAAAATGTTATGTTGGTTTGTGTAGGCTTCAAAAACTCAAAAAAGTTCTGAACCGATCGAGCTGAAATTTTACGATGATGTATAATCCGCATCAAGGATTGTTTTTATCTATTTTTTGCATCATAATGTGCCACAGCGAAGCGAGGCATAAGCTGAGCTTTGCATTTGTGTGAGTGTACATGGATAGTGTAGGTGTGACAACCGGCCTTAGGCGCGGCGCCATTCTGTCTCGCCGCGCTCCTGCCTGATTGGTGATCACTCACACTAATTCAAAGCTCAGCCTATACCTCGCGGACAAAATTTCAAGCTCCTGCCTGATTGGTGATCACTCACACTAATGCAAAGCTCAGCTTATACCTCGCGGAGTTTACCGCTAGTTGCTAATAAATATTATATTTGTCGAATAGAATATGTCTAAAAAAAACTAGCAGCGCCTAGTGGCATACCGCAGTTTTACTTGCGTAGTTCCCATTCCCGGGATAAAGTGTATGTTTACTCCAGACTATTATCTAACTGTGTTCCAAATTCCAGCCCGAACCTTTCATGCCTTACGACGTGATTGAGTAACAAACATCCAAATATCCAATCAATCACGTTTATAGTATTAGTAGGATTACTAGGATTAAGTAAAAAAAAGCCTTGAAATCGTTTTACAGAAGTGATTGCGTAACCCGATCTAAAAGAACCGAGCGCCAATTTCTAGGACAAACCTAGTCCCAAATTTGTCCAATTCTTCCCTCAAATTGGGCCCTAGACCGACAAGTCGATTGTGTCTCTAACCGCGAGCGATCAGTATTCAATTCCCAGCGCAGCCAATTTATTCCGCGTGATAAATTCGTTTCCTAGAGATCCGGCCATTAGTATAGAGAAGGACCATTTGTCAAATCGTTGAAATGCGGCTTTTTGAGCAATATGTTCCTGTTAAATGTTCCATAGGGTTTTACTAGTTAGCGGAATTACGAGGCTCAATTTTTTTATATTACTTCAATGTTATGGCCTTTGTATTTAAGCATTTAGGAATTCGAGCATACATTGTCACTACGCAACTCGTGTTTATCTGGCTGATCGAGTAAAGGCACTAACATTCAGCAAGTTAATGTCACCTGCATTTTGCGTGTGCTTTCAATTTGGAAAGCGTGTTTTTCAGTTTCTTCAATACATGAGCATCTTAATTATCTCTAGACCATCATCAGTCCATCGATAATTTTGATTGGTTAAAACACACAAGTGGCGGAGTCGCTGGAGGACCTCGGTGCTATGCTCAGGGACCTCAGTAGAGTATCCCAACAGGTAGGTTTGAGGATGAAGGTCATGTTGAATGTTGGTGTCTCACCTGTACCGGTTATTGTTGGGAATACCACACTCGAAGTTGGTGACGAATACGTCTACCTGGGTCAAAAGATCCAATTAGGTAGATCCAACTTTGACAAAGAGGTCCAGCGAAGGATCCAACTCGGATGGGCAACGTTCGGGAAACTTCGGCACATCTTTGAGTCCAAAAGACCCTAAATAATACAGGTGCCTAAAGACGAAAGTCTTTAACCAGTGCGTGTTGCTAGTGATGTCTTATGGAACTGAGACGTGGTCCTTCACTGTGGGCCTCGTAACGAAGCTCAAAGTCACACAGCGAGCAATGGAGAGAGCTATTCTCGGAGTCTCTTTGCGCGACAGAATCCGTAATGAGGATATTCGCAAAAGAATGAAAGTGGCCGACATAGCTCAAAGAGTAAGCAAGCTGAAGTGGCAATGAGCAGGCCACATCGCTCGCAGAACTGACAATCGATGGGGAAGAAAGGTTCTCGAGTGGCGACCACGAACCGGAAGACGCAGTGTTTGACGGCCTCCCACTAGATGGACAGATGACCTCACAAAGGTTGCTGGAAACCGCTGGTTGCAGGTTGCGCAGGACCGTTCGTTGTCGAAATCTAGGGGGGAGTCCTATTTTCAGCAGTGGACGTCTTGCGGCTGAAGATGGTGATGATGATAACACACAATCTTTAATGCAAATAAAAATCAAGAGAGGAGAGAGATAATCTACCATACTGGCCAAGTACTAAATCATTAAACATTGACGATGATATAGATATCAAACTTCCAGATTGGGGGGCCGTGACGTCACTTGTGGGTGAAATTCATACACAAAAGTGGCGTCACGCGAAACACTAGCACTGTATCTACATCATACACTGTTTCTCTGTATAATAAGTATGTATTCAAAACTATGTAAGTATTATATCAGCCATCTGGCTTCCATAGTACAAGCTTTGTTTAGTTTGGGGTCAGATGGTGTTGTGTGTGAATTGTCCGCCAATAAATATTTTGTATGTGTGAAACCAAAGAAAAAATGCGTGCGCAATATTTTCAGCAATATAACTGATGGACTAGTTAAGTTTTTTTAAGGATATTACCCTACAATGCCAAGGTAACGGGATCACGATCGCATAGTCCTAGGGCTAAGTTAAATAGGTCATTGGACCGACCCCGATATTTCAGCACGGTCTCTTTATGAAACAGAGGGCGAAGCAAATTTAATTTCGCTTGCGCTATGTGGCGTCTCCATATATTATTGATGTTGGAGCACATTGAATATGTCGTAGTTAGGGGGAATTGAATCGGATAAGTGATGTTTTCGTCGCTAAACTCAGTCTTGGATCGCTTTACATTGTTTGCATTAAATTTTAAAAAATAAAACGCAATTCTTTAAAACTGTGTTCATTACGTTTATGTTACTTTATTTTTTTTTCAAAAGTGAAGTCAAACTTTACAAACATAACATAAGTAGTTCACAAAATGGCCCCGCTGCTGAGACTCGGGGCCTCTCACAATGAGAGAGTCAAGGCGATTATCCCCGCGCTGGCCCAGTGCGGGTTGGCGGATGACGCACAACATCGAAAGATTCTCGGAATGCATCGGCATAACACTGTTTTCTTTCGTTTTTTTTTAATTCTAATCTGGGGTTTCGGACCGGCAGTTGCCGTATTCCCGACTAGACGAGTCGATTCCCCAATGATGTTTTCCTTCCCAGTCTTCTTCTTCTTCGTGTCGATGATGTTGTCTTTTTTTTGTGTGTGTGTGAGTCTTTTAAATTTTTGCTGCCCAGTATTCCGCAACTGTGACTCCTGGTGTCGAGGCCTCCATCAGGTCGGTTCTGGTGCAGCTGGTTGGACACCGCGGGCATGACAGCAGGTGCTGCATGGTCTGAGTGGCACCACAGTCGCACAGGATGTTATTTTCGTCAGAGTATCCCCATTTCGCCATATTAACTTTGCAGCGGCCCACTTGGGTCCGGAGTCGGTTTAGTGACTTCCACGTGGGCCACGCTAGGTTGCTACCTGGGGCCAGCTCTTCAGCTGGGGCCACTCGGTGCAGACTGACTAATCCTTCCCAGTTAAAATTGTGCATCTACACTTGAAAAAATACTCAAATAGCAGCAGACGGCATTGGAACTCACGACTTTAGCAGTGTGTGTGCACCTTTTAGCCACTATACCACCACATAAGTGGCTCACTAATTGTTCCCACTGCTTCCCAGCAGCTTTGAGAGAACCGAGTCCCCTCGGAGCCTTCTCTCGCAAGGAGAGAGTCAAAGCCTAATCTACCACGCTGTCCAAGTGCGGGTTGTACTAAGTACATGCCAGTTTTCTCACGGCCCTTCTTCAAATTACTTAGAAATGACAATGGTGCAGCTGGGATTTGAGCCCGGGGCTTCGGATCGGCTGTCACCGTTCTGCCGACTAGACCAGCCGTAACTTTTAAAACGCCACCTGGCCACATTTATTTCTTTGTACTCACCTTTAAAAACATGCCAAATGGAGTTTGACCGAAAACTCGCGAAAAGAATCTTAAAAAAACATTACAGATTTAAGTACATTTAAAAGGTTTTTAAAAGAATCCTCCTCAAATTACTATCATAAAAATACAAATCGAACTACGCAGAAACGGTACTATGCTGAAAGGTACGAATATTTTTAGCAGTTGTTTTAGTTTGTCTTTAGCTACTACAGACACTAGGGCTAGTTAGGCAGGGTTCTTTGTTAGAATTCACATATTTTATACGAACGACATTAAATACTGTATGAAAATTTTAGACCCAAGTTCTGATTTCTATATACCGTATGGAACAATCCAACTCTTACAAGCAGCACCCGTTCACGAGTATAACACAAGACATATCTCAGTCAACGGTCTGATTGACCATATTTGAGGTAACAAGAGACCCACCGTAAGTCGCCGCCGCAAAAAGTGCTCGAAGTCTATACGCAAATAATACGTACAAGTTTTACAATAAAAAGAAAAAAGAAACATAACTTACTTAAATTCTATCTTACCCTCTCATATTCATTGCTTCTGTCATCGTGCCATTTCTGTCTTCAATGGCCACCTGCCAGTTGTGCTCCCAAATTTAGAATTTTGGTAATAATCAGTAAAAAATATGTTTCACGATTCCTCGCTTTTATGCAGTACAGTATAGCTACAGACATACTGAAATTATGCATATCGTTGACGCAATCACTAGATTTCACCCATACAAAAATGGCGCTACCCGATATTGGCATGTTGGTAATACGAGCCCGTAAGATTTCCCCTAAGTTATCAACGCATTTAAAGAAATTATAAATAGTGACTAACGCGATAAACGCGAAAGTTTGGATGTTTGTTGCTCAATCACGTTGTAACATCTGAACGGATCGGATAAAAATTTGGAACACAATTAAATTACACTCTGAAAGTACACAAAGGCCATCATAATTTATCACGGAAAAAAACGGAAGCTACGCTGAAGTCGTCGGGTCGTTGATAGTCGTACACTAGATCTAGATTAAAAATAATAATAGATAAATAAGTTTCTACCTTTCAATATGTACGTTGTTCTGCATACCCCTCTATGTATATAAACGACCAAAACACTAAGTACGTCTGAAAGTAATTTCAAGTTCGCAGTCGAGTATGATGATACCCAGGTGCAGTAAATGTGAAGTTATTACGCTCAGCGCCACTTAGTACGAATATAGTGGTGATAACAAGTAATTTAAGTCATGTTAGTGTCATAATGTATCATTTTTGAGATAGTAGGACCTATTTTGAAAGCATTTTTTAATAATTGCAATATAACGCAGAACCTTTATTAAGAAAACTAAATTACTATGAATATTGCACTAAATACGTAATAAATACTTAAAACATACCTGAGAAACAGAAAAATAAAGGAAGAAACTGTTTATCATGAATAACACTGTTTACGTTTTTAGTATGGTTCGGCTAAGTACAACTGGAGGCTCTGGAATCAATCGAGAGACGTGCCAAAAGGCTCATAGACAACGACAAACTTTTTCTAAAAATACTTCATAGTCGTAAACATCGCCGCAAAATTGCTAGCTTATTGGTTTTTTTTCGAATACGTACACTTCGGAGAGTTTAAAACTGATCTGCATGATCTTATACCGCCTTACTTTTTGTCTAACGGACTGCTCGTAGCCCGAAAAAACGACATCATTTCATAGTTGTCGAACCAAATACACGAAGAAGTTTAACTCCAATTTCGTGTTAAGAACATTTGGTTAGGTTTTGGAATACGTTGTGTGAATGGGGTTGTCCCGAAGAAAATGGTCTTGTCCAGTCTTGGTTTCGTCATATCTAAAGTGGGTCGGTTTTTTTTTTTTCCTTTTTAATAAAGAGTGACGAGACGATCAGGACATGTGCCTGATGGTAAGCAACATGCCTGTCACATAACAGCACAGTGACACGCAGCTATTGGAACATGAAGAGTCCAAATCATTACATAGCACTGCACTGCGCTCGTCACCCAGAGATCTAAGATCTTATATCTCTAAGCCCTGTAATTTCTCTGGAAACATTGCCCTTCAAACCGGAACACAGCAATGTTTGCACATTACTGCTTGGCGGTAGAATAACTGGCAAAGGTGTGGTACTTCCCCAGGCGGACTCTGCCAAGAGTCCTACCACTACTAAAGCATCTAGTGTGTAGTATCTACCGTGTTGCATCCAGGTATACACACTTTATCGTAGACCGCATCGTCGTTTAACATCAAGCGAGATAGCTGTTCGTCTAATTAGTGTAAAGCTATAAAAGTGAAAAAAAACTAAGACTACTTAATTATACAAAGAATACGAGTAACTAAATATCTTACTGAAATCTTAGAAACTAAGATTTTCTCTTATGTAATGTTTTCAAGCGTCTATATTAAATCAATAATGCCAGCCAATATGCCGACAAAAGACGCTAAATTTAACCGGAACTTAGGATCCACGGCGAACACCGCTATCTCTCAAATCTGAACACCTATTCTCCTTTTATCGGAGTGGTATCTCAGATCTAAACGTATTTGCAGTATATCGATATAGAGATGAGCTGGAAGTTTTGCCGGATTCACTGCGAAATATCTGGTGAAAAACAAACAAGAGTTTAAGATATGAAACTGTGTTACATTTCTGATCTACAATTATATATCATCATCAGCCTGTGTTCGTCCATTGCTGAACATAGGCCTGCCCCATAATACGTCAATCAGCCTGAACCTCGATCTTGCGTCTCCAACTGACACTAACTGCCTTTCGTATAATACAACTCATGTCATACTACACATAAACAAAATACTTAATACCTCTTCTAATCCATTATTCCGCAACGCCATCCAAAAAGCATGCGATAGCGATAAATTATCGAGAATTGCAACCCTCCATCTTCTTCACCTGCACTCAGCTGGACAGCTTTCAGGTGACGGCAGTGTTCAATCTTATTATTTTATACCCTTCTATCATCCTACATAGGACTCCTGGTGGTTCATATGACCCATACATTTTGTTCACGGGCCTGCAGTCTATTACATAAAAACATGCATGAACCACACTACAAAGCATTCGGTATACGTCTTATACTTACTCGTACCTGCCCGTCTGTAATCAGCGTTTATGAAACCTGCAAGAAGCTTCAAGTAGATTTTCAAAGACCACGTAATCATCCCGGACGGTTCAATCTTGCCGCAAACGTGGACTATCTCTAAAAGACATCACATCCCGACAGAATCTGCGAACGAAGCCATAGCACAAGCGATTTGGCAATATGTGCTTGAGGACAATGCCAAACTGCCGACGAAATTGATATTGCATAAAATATTACTGTTTTCTTGGTGCACTGGGTCATACGAGCAAATGGGAACTGTTTATGTCGTAAATCGTGTGAAGAACTCGATTGTGAAGTACTTTGTATTGTGAAATAAGTGATAGTGGGTGGGAATTTTTCCCACACTAACACCCAGGCCCCAAATTAAGCAAATATTGTACTACTTATATTATAAATGTCAATGTTAGGATATTTTTATGTTTGTCGCTCAATTACGTTGTAACGTATGAAAGGATCGGGTTGAAAATTAGAGCACAGGTTGGGATAGTCTGTAAAACATATAGGCTACTTTTTATACCAGGATAATAACGAAAACGGTTAGAACCGCAGGCAAATACTAATATAATTGTAAATAAATACATACTTAATATATAGAAATACCCAGTTCATAGTACAAATATTTTCGTTCTGGGTGGATATCGAATCCACGACGTACGATCCACAGGCATATTTACAACTTTCTAAATAAGGTACTACGAATAATAATAAAAACACCTTAATATTACCAGTCATCATCATAAACTACTACTGCTTCCTTACCTTTTCACTTACGTAAAAAACTTCTAACTTAGAATTTGATAGCTTACTTTGGAAACTACTTGGGTGAAACCGGGGGCGTGACCATGAGCATGGACATCTAGAAATGTTGACGCATTACTAGACATCCAATAGAAAATGCTGACGTATTTCTAAAACTGATGGCCAATGGTCATGTTTTCGAACTTGCCCGAAGATTTTTTATCAATTCCGAGCGTGACGCTAGAAATCAATCGCCCACGAAAATCTGTCTGTGGCGTACCAACACAAGTTTAACTTCAATTATTCTAATCGTGATAAATAATACGAGGCGTATCCTCTTTTCTCCCGTTACCGGGGACGATGGCACTTGATTTGTGTCATCTGACCCGGTAAATATATCACCGGGCCAGTTGAAACTTTTTCTTCCCATTTGGCCCGCTACCGGGCCAAGGCACCGGGCCAGATTGGACCATACCAAGATCTGTACATGTGTGTACATTACACGTCGAAAAGCACAGATTAAAAGAAAAGAGTATATATCTACTTAGTCTGTGGTCATTCCCAAATCAAGTCACAAACTTTGACATTCATAATATTCGAAGGAGCTTGGTATACTTACTTTACCTGCTATCTTGATCTATCAAGTGGCTGTGTATGTCAAAAATAATCTAGAATCGTACAGCACGCGAAGAGAGAGACATTCTCGCAACATACGCAACGCCGACAAGCTGGATGTTATACCACACTCTCTCACGAGATCACAGAAGTTAACTCACATAATGGGACCGGAAGTTTATAACGCTCTTCCCAAAATAGTTTTATCGGCCCCAAGTTTCGGCAGCTTCAAAAACAGATTAAAGTGCTGGCTTATCGATCAAACTTTTTATAGTTACAGCGAATTTTTAGAGAGTGATGGCAAAGTTCCCATAAAAATGTAAATAAATAAATTTGACATAGGTTAGTACAATTGCAATAAAGACATTATACTCGTATAATGCTTGACAGTTTTCTGTACAATAATTATTGTAATACAGTAAAGTAGTAGTTTCAAACTTTGAAAATGTATACAATTTGTATGCTCTTTCTTTTGTTTTTATTTTTTATTAATTGACGTGTGAATTGTACATTTATGAATAAAGTACTTTGACTTTGACTTTGACTTTGAAGGATCGGCAACCAAGCAGTTTTCATACATTTTTAACAATGTAAAGTTTGCACTTAACCACCATCTCAAAAGAGTGTTGTTTATCAATGGTACGAGATCATTGGCAGAATTTCACAGAACCAGAACCGTTTTATAGCAATAGGTTATTCGAAATTGCCTGCATAGTCACGTAGCTAAATCGTGATGGACTCGCCTACCCGATAATACGGGTCTTTAATCGCTCTATTCATAACCGCACTCGGGCCATTGAGTCTCCAACACACCCGGCTGAATGCGCCCGCACTGCTCGGCACTCAGGCTTGCACGTGAATAATTAGCCCTTAGCATCGTATCGTCCAAGGATCTATATCTACAAACAACATGGAAGAGTACTCTCTACTGAATAATCAATAATAAAATTATTATTATTGTCTGGAAAAGCACATGGGATACTTTTTATCCCGAAAAAGTAACGGAAACGGGAAATACGTGATCTCAAAGATTTATTCAAGGCTTAAGTGAACCAAAAACATGTAAAATTATCGACAAATATTCTCTTAATTTCTGGCGTTTACGGCGTCAAATGAAGTCAGAGCGACAATATTGAGATTAGGTAACATTTTCCAAAAATTATGATTATATTTTAAAGATTTCAGAGACAATTCTTTTTGTATGATTTCTCATTTTTACTACTTCTTTAGCTGTAATAAATTTAGGGTGTAACTCCTTATAATTTGTGCTATAATGTTTTTTTAACACAATATACTCGTACAAAACAGCTTTTACAAAACTAATGTAGTTCATTCATCACGCCACAAAATTTTGGTTGTGGCTCGAAATTTTTCTTTCAAACCTCACTGTGCTACAAAAGTGCCACGTAATATGAGTAGCGCATCTACGAAACTGCTAGCTATTTTTACGTAGACATGCTACGAGCTCGTAAGTAGCATAATTTTACAATATAAAATAACAATATAATACTGTAATTAACTCTAGGAAATTTAATTAAAATGGCTGCCATTGAAGTTGACGTAACGACAGCAGTTTATGCTAAAAGGTACTTAGTGAGAAGCGTTGTCGCTATTTAGCTGAAATTGGAAAAACTGTTGAAGAATTATGATATTTTTGGGTTTTTATGAGAATTATCAAATAGATATGACATAATGAAGTTGGTTGGCCTGGTGGCTCAGTTGGTAGTAAGTCTGCATGCGAAGCCGTGGGTTCGATCCCCATCCAGTGCAAATATTTTATTTGGATTAGTGTCAGTAGTCCGGTTGTTAGTTCGGTTGACCGAACTATTGCAACTTTTTAGTGTCAGTAGTTCGGTTCTATAAATACCAATATTTGTAATGTGCCTGGGTGTTTTCTTTATACAATTAGAATGTACTTCAAGTTATATACGTTTTATATCAGCCATTAGGGTTAGATGGTGTTGTGTGTGTATATATTAATATTCATAAATATGCATTACTATTAACTGTCTCTTCAGAGTGAAATTTCAAGATACGCACATACACCAACCTTAAAACGGGACACACTGAAGATAGTTGATGGTTAATTTTAAAAATCCTATGGCTGTTGACTTCAAGTAGCCTTTACAGCAGAAATAACGTTACTATAATTAACACTACAGTTACCGCCGCTAGCCAACTACTAAACAATTATAAAAGTATCACTTCTGGTAGGCGTACATAAGTATACCTACATACCTACATACGAGTACACTATTTATTTCTTAGAATTAGAGTTAATTTCTCAGAGGTACTTCACGACTAAACGATTATTAATTTCGTGCCAAGAACAGACTTTCTTTCGTATTTTTTTGTATAGTATAGAGTGACAAGACTACCTGGACATATGCCTGATGGTAAGCAATAAGCCTGTGAACATGAAGAGTCCAAATCATTACCTAGCACCGCACTGCGCTCGGAGATATAAGGTGCTGTATCTTGGCGTAATTTCTCTGGAAGCATTGCTCTTCAAACTGGAACACGGTAATGGTTGCGTACTATTGCTTGGCAGCAGAATAACTGGCGAAAGTGTGGTAATTCCCCAGGAAAACCCTGCAAGGTGTATGTAAATGTAAGACGTAGGTCTTACCACTACTAAATGTATGTAAATGTAAGACGTAGGTCTTCTTACCACTACTAAATATATGTAAATGTAAGACGTAGGTCTTCTTACCACTACTAAATATTTGTTCGCACTATTAGGTACGTAAAATGAGCTAAGTTTTTGATTCTAATTTCAATTTTTCCCCGTTACTCACCTGCCAGGCTTCGAATGCCTGTTTTGTTAAAACAAACTGATAACTATTAGATCCATTTCAAATACGTTTTCACTAATATAATGCACAATTTTATTCCAGAGTAACAAGCTATATTTATCAAGTTTTTATATTTATGAAGTCGGGGCAAGGTGCTAGTTAATGAACATATAAATAAATCACATAAAATTGTTATCATACGAGCAAAAACGAATTGCACGAGTATCAGTGTCTTAAGATTGTGTGTTAAGAATTCATGAGATAGATCGTAAAATTTGAAGAAACATCGTGAAATTTGTGAAAAATAAGTTCCATGCGATAAGTAAGTAACTTACGTAAGCTATCGTCCAGACTCCAGACATGTTTTACCGTTTTACTGTCTGGTTTTACTCCAATCTTTTAGTTGTACATCTCTTCCATAATTAAAAACGTTATGTTGGTTTGTGTACGCTTCAAAAACTCAAACAGTTCTGCACCGATCGAGCTTACATTTTTGAATGATATCTAATACGCAACAAGGATTGTTTTATCTAACTTTTGCATCACAATGTGCCACAGCGAAGCGTAGCAGGGTACAGCTAGTTAATTATAAAAATATGTTAATCATCCTTCAAACAAAATCGCCTGTTTTTTCAGGAAGCAAAATAAGTTTAAATTTTCGGGAATCCGTACAAAAAAACAAAACCGTATATTTTTTTTAGTACAACTACCACTACCTTTAAGAATAAAAGAAAACAAATTGTAGATAAAACCGGCCTAGTTCGAGTGGGGCTCGAGCACGAAGGGTTTCGTACCATTAGCAAATAAACGAACATAAGTAAAAAACTCCCTTATATATTTAATCAATTTTATTTTTATAGCGGCAATAGAAATACGTCATGTGTGAAAATGTTTACTGTCTAGCTATCACCTTTCTTGAGATACAGCATGGTGACAGACAGACGGACGGAGGGACAGCGAAGTCCCAGTAATAGGGTCTAGTTTTTACCCTTTGGGTAAGGAATCTTAAGAATATTAAAATATGTTTCTAAGAAAACATCTTTCAAGGACTTGAGTCATTCGCTAACATGCATTTAGCCAACGTTCTGGAGTTTTGCACCTGTTTAGGTGAGAATCCAATTAAAAGGAACATAAATTAGGCTGGTTAAACCCTTACTCCAGCAAAGCCGAGACCAGACAAGAAAATAGGAGTTGTGTTTTAAGTAACCAATAGAAATTCGTTTTTACACATTATTGTGCTCGAATAAACAACAGTGTATTCTACCGAGCGAAGATATATAATATTTGTATGGTGTGATGAGCCAGCGGAAATATCAGCTGGCGATGGCCAATTGCTGGCAATGGAGACGAAAGAATAAATGAGAGCTACGTGTACAGAGAACTGTACACGTGTGTACAGAGACGTAATTGCCAGAGTGCGTTGTTTGTATTCGAATTAAATTGGAATACAAACAACGCACAGTCAAGTTAGTACGTATCTCCAATCAGATTTGGTGGGTACACATTCGTTGAAAAACATCTCTTCTCATCTCCGCTACAAACGATTCCTGCTTTCTCCGCTTTGGTATAGTCCGGGCCTAATAGATCTTTGATAATTCTACCCATTTACAAAAAAAAAAACATTATTTTTACTTCTGTATGTTTTGGACAAATTTTTAATCTTGTAAAAAATATTTTTTCCTCAATATAAACAAAAAGTTTTTTATGTTTTATGTACGGGACTCTATTGAGATAGTTTGACTCGCACTTGATTTTTATTTTTTATTCTATTCCAGTGTCGGTAGTAGTACTGAAAAACTCATAAAATAAGAGTTATGGCGCCGAATAAAATATCTTGGGCCTATTTTTGCGCAGCACAAGTGCTTTTAAGGTACAAAGTAGCATATAAATTTGGTCTACATTCAGTATGATAAAGAACTAAAATTCTGTTTAGGAAGTATAACGTTATTTTACGCACAGTTCAAATACTAATATCCCTATTCTGTAAAATGTATACCGATAAGGTACCAACAACTTAGCAACATTGCGACAAATGCCGATACATTAAAGTATTTTTTTGAACAAGAGTGTCTTTTCCGATGAGTCTATGAGCCGTTTTATCACGACTATAATAAAATACTATCTATCATTAAACCTATTCGTTCGAGTCTTTGGGATGTCAACCTTGAAAAATTGTCGCTTTTTCGACCTTACGAGCAGTGAGCAAAATGATATTTGACCATGTAGATCAATTGCACACTCTCCGAAATGTATTCTCTATGAAATTGAGATGAGATGATTGTCTATGAGTCTTTTGGCACGCCTCTCGTTGAAATCCAGAGCTATCAGCTGGTACTTAGCTAACCCATCGCATTAAGGTTAAACCTAATACATAAATACAAATTAAAGTCTGAATAATGTTGCGAAACCCTTAGTAATAGTTTACATTTTAATATACACCGTAAGCCCAACAAATGCCCTCAAAGCGTATGTATTAAATGAACTCAACTTGATCTCTACTACGTGACTTGTATATTTATATAACCCCATACTATCGAATCTATAGTCACATTTCAAAACAGTTGCTGTTTTCCTTTAAAAGTTTTAAATTCGTTTGTAGTAAATAAGCAATGGATCGTGTGTATCCTAAAATATCGTAACAAGACTGAACCAATGCTGCTTTTATAGACATTTTTTAGTAGTGGTCGGGAGATAGTCAGCAGTGAAAAGAAAAGTTTTGTGTGCTACGGAAGCAAAGGTAGTTTAAGGAAATGGTGTAGTTATTGCGTAGGGTATAAAAATGTAGTGTTGGCGAACGCGTGTGGAATAATAATGTGGGGGAACGCATAAAATGCTGTAGTGTAAAAGAGACATTAGTTACAGTTTATCCTGAAATTGATCTTTGTAGGAGCTTTATATTTGAAAAAAGAATCGTGCTTTAGATTTTAAACTTTCTTTTGTTAAGCGCTCTACAGACGATGCCCTGAAATCGGAGGTTATGACGTAGATGTAGTGGAGCACTAAAATTGGGTATTCTCTACACACGTACAAATCAGTCAGTACGATACTGGCTGTACAACGGACTGGTCGTCGATCAGAGCAAAGAGTATGTAATTACTACGTAGGAGTCGGCACTCAGTACAAACCAATAACAGCAGTTTACATGTCTGTTCAATACCAACCTAACAAATTATTTAATTTTCTTAATAATATATGCAATATTAGACTTAAATAAAGTTTCTAGTGGAAATGAAAAACTGTTTGGTAAACTACGTTTTATATTTACAATACAATAGAAAAATAAATATACAGCTAATAAAGAACAAAAAACGCGGAAATAAATCAAATAACAATTATGATCAACACGCAAATGCCACAATGAATAAACAATGCCAGATTGACAAATCGCCTAAATTGGTAAAGAGATGCCCGATGATATGATATTATATTATATATCGTAAAATGCTATTGCCTATTATAAAATTTGAAATCGGATCGGTTGAAATTGCGAAAACAGTTGGATTATAGTCTGGAATAACTTAGACTTTATCAGCTGACTATTATTATCATCAGAGATGTATAAGATACCCTATACAAAGTATCTGAAATACAAGATGAAAGATACTTAAGAAAAAAGGATTTCAGATACCAGATACAAATACTTTTCTGAAAAGGTATCTGAAATACTAGATACAAAATATACAAATACTTTTTAAAGATAAAATACTTTTGTAAGAAAACAACGTTTAATTGAACTTAAGTTTATTCATCCGAGAAAACAATTTTCGAATAAATATATCGCGTTGATAACAAGGATCAGGTAAATGAGAATATAGTTAGTGTTTAGTGTATAAATCAAGGAAAAACTAAACTTCTAAACTAATTTTTCAATAATTATTCGGTCCAGTTTTCCAGATGCATTAACTAACTAAATAAATAACTAACTTTGTAATCCCATGTATAAATGTATAATACTGCAAAGTTATTATTTCATATGCAGTTAATTAATAAGTGAACTTGTGTTTGTGTTTTCATGCGATGGCCAAGTCAATATATTATTTATTTATTTATTTATTGATTAATAGGCGAGCAGCTTTAGCTGATATGCCTATATCTCAGTGTTGAAATAACAAATTGACAAGGGACTGACCAAATTAATAATAATTGACTTGGTATACATCTCAGATTAGATCTCAGAACTTTTTTACGTTAGAACAACTGGAGAGACTTGTTTTTTTTACGAGGATTTTTTTTTCAACCTCCGACCAAAAAAAGGGGTGTTATAAGTTTGACGTCGATGTCTGTCTGTCTGCCTGTCTGTCTGTCTATCGGTCTGTCTGTCTCTGTGTGTGTGTCTGTCTGTGGCACCGTAGAGCTCAAACGGATGAGCCGATTTCGATGCGGTTTTTTTATTTGAACGTTGATATCCGTGCGGATGTTCTTAGCCATGTTTGGTTAATATCGATTCAAAATGGCCGTCTCCACAAAATGGCGGACAAGATATTTATTTCTTCACAAACTACCTTAATATGGGTATCAAATGAAAGGGCTTGACTAGTAGAATGTTGTAAATATAACAAATCTGAGGTAGTCGGGGGTTAACCAAATTTTAAATTTTGTTTTTGTTTATTAAATTATTTTATGTTTTAACATTAGATATATTGGATGTATGTTGCTCAATTACGTCGTAGTAATCGACATGGAAATAAAACATCGATGTTTTGTCCGATGTAACATCCGATTATCACATCGATATATCCTGCTAGTCCTACTAATATTATAAATGTCGTTGTATGGATGTTTGTCGCTCAATCACGTCGTAACTTTGGAACACTTTCAACCCCAGTCTGGAAGACATTTTTATCCCAAAACTAACGGAACTACACGGGTAATACCGCGGGTACTGCTAGTTAATATCATAAAAGAAAAGATTTTATTCTTTAGTGCGAGAGACTACAAATATTTTTCTTATTTAGAACATAACTTGGATTAATATATTTATCTGAGTATATCACTTTTACTGGCTCACCTTATTTACTATGTTTATTATTTAAAATATCAATGTATAATCGATATTTTAAAATTAACAATACATCAGTTTGATCCGATGCATCGTAAGAAAACATCGAGCGTTTTAAAAACATCGATATATGTATATTTGGTCCATTCCTACTCCTGTGCCAGTTTAAATTTAAATAACAGTAAACATATTTCGTAATTTTTTTGTACAGAAAATATCCATGTTTTTAGATATCGATGTTTTTTGCACATCGATGTTTTACGTTCGATGTTAACATCGATGTTTTTCTAATATCGATCATCTCTATTCGAAACACCATACAACACGTGCAAACCGGTGGCGGCATCATTATAATGTGTAGTATTTTACTAGTCAAGCCCTTTCATTTGATACCCATATTGACGTAGGTTGTGAAGAAATATTTTGTCCGCCATTTTGTGGAGGCGGCCATCTTGAATCGATATTAACCAAACATAGCTAAGAACATCCGCACGGATATTAAACTTCAAATAAAAAAAACCGCATCGAAATCGGCTCATCCGTTTGAGCTCTACGGTGCCACAGACAGACACACACACAGACAGACAGACAGACAGACATCGACGTCAAACTTATAACACCCCTTTTTTGGTCGGGGGTTAAAAAAATACGGAATGACTAATAGTGACAGGAATGAAGATGGGACATCTTAGTCGATGACATTTGTAGAACGATAGTGTCGCCATCTGTCATTTGGTTCCCGACCATATCCGCGACTTTTTTTTAAACGACGCGCATCGTTCAGTTGCTTTCGGAGAGAAAAAGTATCTTACGGAAAAAAGTATCTTCAAAATACTAAGATAACCGGAAAATGTATCTAAATATAAGATACAAAATAGAAAAATTAAAAA
The DNA here is from genome assembly GCA_017562165.1 of Ectropis grisescens. Taxonomy (NCBI): domain Eukaryota; kingdom Metazoa; phylum Arthropoda; class Insecta; order Lepidoptera; family Geometridae; genus Ectropis; species Ectropis grisescens. The sequence goes on from CM029785.1 coordinate 22,608,631, forward strand.
GTATTTGAAATACATGATGTAGATACGTATTTTGTATCTTGTATCTGTATTTAAGATACTTTTATCTAAGATACGTCACATCTCTGATTATCATTGTATAAATTCAGACCAGTAGAAACTGTGTTGCCAGACATATTGCATGCTTCTAGAAGAAGAGGCCAGTTTGTACAGGTCAACTTTTAAAATGTTTTGTATCACCTTATCTTACCTTTTAGTTTAGTTAGTTTATGAATAATATTTGTAGGATTATGATGGGCAACAAATTTGTGTGTTTCTAATGGATAATACTGTTGGGGCTATTAAAAATTTTTCATTTTTACTATGTACAATGTAAAAATGTCATCATCATCAGTCTGTATTCGTCCACTTCTGGACATAGGCGTCTCCAATAATATGCTTCTCAACCCAATCTTTGGTCTTACGTCTGCTACCGCCATCAATTGCTTTTCATGTATAGTCATTCCATCTAGTATCTCGAAATCCTATACTACGTTAACTGATTCGCGGTTTGGCCAACAGCTTGATGTCTTGCTTGAAGTCAACCTGACCAAAAATCGACTGTAGGTATATAGGAACAGGAACAATTTTAAATTCCAAAAATTTCTTCAAATAGTGAGTCAACATGGATATAAATACTATTTTAAAGAGTAACCTACTTCTTTACACACGTATTTATTCTGTACTAACTAAAAATACTAGTTGTGGAAGGGTCATACTTTTGTCGCGGCACATCCCTATGTTGTCGTAGTTGACATAAACCTTATCCGCTTACGATTGGCACAAAAGAACCGTGCCGAAAACTCCTATCTATTCTATCTATTGACTTACATTTTATCTGGTTTCCGCAAAATTCAAATTTATTATAGACCATCTTTTCGGCGGCATTGTAGTAAAACGTATTCACTGCTAAATGCTAACATAATATTATTATGCAATATCTTCTATTCAACTTCTATTTCTTCTTCTTTTTCTATTAAGCTCCTCGATTAAAATACACGAAACACAATACAAGCAATGTGACGGACATGACCACAGACTTAAGTAGATACTTTGATATAACAGTGAAAGAAAGAGAAGCTATACATACTGTGCTCTTGACATGGACCGTGTAAATTTCATACATTTATAATTGTTCCAAGTTATGATAGACTTACAACTTACAAAACTAGGGCGTGTATTCCGCAATTCCGAAATCTTGGAGATTTTTTTCGATACTTAAATTCCGAAATTGAAACACTTTAATATCGTTACTCCAATATCGGTATTTTGACTACCAACTTCTTTTCTAACGATACACACACGCGATAAGTTATTAAAATAAACCTGAGCGGCTCCAAAATTATTGAACTGGATTTGTTTAACCCCACCATTCTCCTACTTCAAAGAACTTTTTAAATCTTTACATAATTACCATAAGCTTCCTTTTAGGTCAAAAATCAGTCTTTCCCTAAAGGCCCCTGCTTTAACCTTCTGCTTTAACTAAAATGTTCGATGGCATATCGTTTACTTGCAGGGCGGGCGACTCAGTTATGGAATAAATTGCCCGTGCACATCAGGCATTCTCCTTCACTGAACAATTTGAAAAATATGTTTAACAATTATATTTGTTAAAATTGTAGACTTGTTGTTGGAAAATTTACTACTTATGCAATTACAGGCGTTTTTTATTTATGTTGTAATCGCATTACATTTATTTATAATCGTATTAATTAGTATTGGTATTATACATCAATAATTAAGTACCTACTAGTATTGTTGTATAAGATTAACTAACTACAATATCATTATATTGTGTTTTTATTATTATTGTGTCTTTCATTCCGTTTTTTTGTTCATGTTTGCGCACCCCATATTCTGACTATTTTACATATTCTTTTCCGTCCTAAGGTTGGCTGGAATAGATCGCTTTCAGTGGAAAGGCCGCCCACTGTCGCAGTACTTTACAATGTTTTGTTGAGTTTTGCTGTGCCTTTTTTTAATGTGTCAATAAAGAGTAAGCATAAATATAAATAAATTTTGTAGGTAAAATCCAAATACATTTTCCAGTTTCGAAGCTGTTCCGGAATTCCGATATTGAGTATTTACTATCATGATTCAGTGCAGGAATTGAAAACTTTCCGATATTACATTCCCTACTTAAAACAAAAAACATAGGTGTTGCCATGGCACTTACTACTGAGAAAAGAGAGACTTAGGTTAAAAACTGGTTGTAAAAACATCATGAATTATAGACAAAAACATTAGGGATGTTTTTTGAAAACTTGTTGTAGCGCACACACAGATTTTTCGTGGGCTGTGAATGAAATGAAAGAAATGTTCAGATGAACTCAGTATCGCCCAGAGGAGATGATCGATATTCATTGATGGTGATATCAATTTAATTTTGCAGATAAAAGTAGTACTGCGTAGTGGTACTAGGCGCAATCCGAACGGCTCAAATTCAAAATGACAATCCTTGCTTCTGTAATTCTAAACAGATAAAACAAAGACCGAGATGTGAGATTCGGTGTCGGATCAATCCGACTGGGTTTAGAATTGCTACGCTGGTTTCATTTAATTTCTACAATAAAAGAGTCGTAACATATATCAACTAAAGATAAAACATACCTACACTTTTTTATAGAAAAGAGTGCTTGTCACTGTTTTCTATAAAAAAGAGCAGGACATGTGCTTGATAGTAAGCAACATGTCTGCCACATAACATCACATTTTTGGTAGTGGTAGGACTCTTAGCAGAGTCCAGCTGGGAAGTACCACACCTTTGCCAGTTATTCTACCGCCAAGCAGTAATGTGCAGACATATTGAAGGGCAATGTTTCCAGAGAAATTACAGGGCTTAGAGATATAGCATCTCAGATATCTGGGTGACGAGCGCAGTGCAGTGCTAGGTAATGATTTGGACTCTTCATGTTCCAAGAGCTGCGTGTCACTGTGCCGTTATGTGGCACCTGCCACATGCCTGCCATGCCTGATGGTAAGCAACATACCTATGTTGCTCACCATCAGGCATATGTCCAGCTCGTCTCGTCACTATTTACAAAAAAAAAACACAGTGATACGCAGGTATTGGAACATCAAGAGTCTAAATTATTACCTAGCACTGCACTGCACTCGTCACCCAGAGATGTTTTATCTCTATGCCCGGTAATTTCACTGGAAGCATTGCCATTTTAACCGGCACGTAGTAATGTTTCCACATCACTGCTTCGGGGTAGAATAACTGGTTATTTATTTCAAGATAAGTTAAGAAAATATTTTGTGTACGATTTCGATTACTCGATCGTATATCGTACTATAATAAAAAGTCGTATAAATACGATTTAAATCGTATGGTTGACAACACTGGCTGAAATCGGACCCGATTTTTGATAAGTGATTTATCACGCCCTCCCCCTTTTCGTCATTTCCTCCGATTTCAGGGCATCGTCTGTAGAGCGCTTTAAAGCGCTCTACAGACGATGCCCTGAAATCGGAGGAAATGACGTAGATGTAGTGGAGCACTAAAATAGGGTATTCTCTACACACGTACAAATCAGTCAGTACGATACTGGCTGTACAACGGACTGGTCGTCGATCAGAGCAAAGAGTATGTAATTACTACGTAGGAGTCGGCACTCAGTACAAACCAATAACAGCAGTTAACATGTCTGTTCAATACCAACCTAACAAATTATTTAGTTTTCATAATATATGTAATATTAGATTTAAATAAAGTTTCTAGTGGAAATGAAAAACTTTTTGGTAAACTACGTTTTATATTTACAATACAATAGAAAAATAAATTTACAGCTAATAAAGAACAAAAAACGCGGAAATAAATCAAAGAACAATTATGATCAACACGCAAATGCCACAATGACTAAACAATGCCAAATTGACAAATCGCCTAAATTGGTAAAGAGATGCCCGATGATATGATATTATATTATATATCGTAAAATGCTATTGCCTATTATAAAATTTGAAATCGGATCGGTTGAAATTGCGAAAACAGTTGGATTATAGTCTGGAATAACTTAGACTTTATCAGCTGACTATTATTATCATTGTATAAATTCAGACCAGTAGAAACTGTGTTGCCAGACATATTGCATGCTTCTAGAAGAAGAGGCCAGTTTGTACAGGTCAACTTTTAAAATGTTTTGTATCACCTTATCTTACCTTTTAGTTTAGTTAGTTTATGAATAATATTTGTAGGATTATGATGGGCAACAAATTTGTGTGTTTCAAATGGATAATACTGTTGGGGCTATTAAAATTTATCATTTTTACTATGCACAATGTAAAAATGTCATCATCATCAGTCTGTATTCGTCCACTTCTGGACATAGGCGTCTCCCATAATATGCTTCTCAGCCCAATCTTTGGTCTTACGTCTGCTACTGCCATCAATTGCCTTTCATGTATCGTCATTCCATCTAGTATCTCGAAATCGTATACTACGTAAAATTTTACATAAATACACGGGTAACTCACGTTTAATGTAGTCAGTCCAGTCCGACTCAAGTTTCGATCGCGTCCGGCGATCTTTTTCAAGAGAGAGTGCGCGCGGGTTCGCAGCTCGTTTAGCACGTACTTGTAATTAAACGTGAGTTACCCGTGTATTTATGTAAAATGTAATAACCACGTTAGTTTTCATACTACGTTGATTCGCGGTTTAGCCAACAGCTTGACGTCTTGCTTGAAGTCAATCTGACCAAAAATCGACTGTAGGTATATAGGAACAGGAACTGAAACAATTTTAAATTCCAAAAATTTCTTCAAATAGTGAGTCAACATGGATATAAATACTATTTTAAAGAGTAACCTACTTCTTTACACACGTATTTATTCTGTACTAACTAAAAATACTAGTTGTGGAAGTGTCATACTTTTGTCGCGGCACATCCCTATGTTGTCGTAGTTGACATAAACCTTATCCGCTTACGATTGGCACAAAAGAACCGTGCCGAAAACTCCTATCTATTCTATCTATTGACTTACATTTTATCTGGTTTCCGCAAATTTCAAATTTATTATAGACCATCTTTTCGGCGGCATTGTAGTAAAACGTATTCACTGCTTAATGCTAACATAATAATAATATTATTATGCAATATCTTCTATTCAACTTCTATTTCTTCTTCTTTTTTCTATTAAGCTCCTCGATTAAAATACACGAAACACAATACAAGCAATGTGACGGACATGACCACAGACTTAAGTAGATACTTTGATATAACAGTGAAAGAAAGAGAAGCTATACATACTGTGCTCTTGACATGGACCGTGTAAATTTCATACATTTATAATTGTTCCAAGTTATGATAGACTTACAACTTACAAAACTAGGGCGTGTATTCCGCAATTCCGAAATCTTGGAGATTTTTTTTTTTTGATACTTAAATTCCGAAATTGAAACACTTTAATATCGTTACTACAATATCGGTATTTTGACTACCAACTTCTTTTCTAACGATACACACACATGCGATAAGTTATTAAAATAAACCTGAGCGGCTCCAAAATTATTGAACTGGATTTGTTTAACCCCACCATTCTCCTACTTCAAAGAACTTTTTAAATCTTTACATAATTACCATAAGCTTCCTTTTAGGTCAAAAATCAGTCTTTCCCTAAAGGCCCCTGCTTTAACCTTCTGCTTTAACTAAAATGTTCGATGGCATATCGTTTACTTGCAGGGCGGGCGACTCAGTTATGGAATAAATTGCCCGTGCACATCAGGCATTCTCCTTCACTGAACAATTTGAAAAAATATGTTTAACAATTATATTTGTTAAAATTGTAGACTTGTTGTTGGAAAATTTACTACTTATGCAATTACAGGCGTTTTTTATTTATGTTGTAATCGCATTACATTTATTTATAATCGTATTAATTAGTATTGGTATTATACATCAATAATTAAGTACCTACTAGTATTGTTGTATAAGATTAACTAACTACAATATCATTATATTGTGTTTTTATTATTATTGTGTCTTTCATTCCGTTTTTTTTTGTTCTTGTTTGCGCACCCCATATTCTGACTATTTTACAAATTCTTTTACGTCCTAAAGTTGGCTGGATTTCAGCGGATAGATTGCTTTCAGCGGAAAGGCCGCCCACTGTCGCAGTACTTTACAATGTTTTGTTGAGTTTTGCTGTGCCTTTTTTTAATGTGTCAATAAAGAGTAAGCATAAATATTAATACATTTTGTAGGTAAAATCCAAATACGTTTTCCAGTTTTGAAGCTGTTCCGGAATTCCGATATTGGGTATTTACTATCATGATTCAGTGCAGGAATTGAAAACTTTCCGATATTACATTCCCTACTTAAAACAAAAAACATAGGTGTTGCCATGGCACTTACTACTGAGAAAAGTGAGACTTAGGTTAAAAACTGGTTGTAAAAACATCATGAATTATAGACAAAAACATTAGGGATGTTTTTTGAAAACTTGTTGTAGCGCACACACAGATTTTTCGTGGGCTGTGAATGAAATGAAAGAAATGTTCAGATGAACTCAGTATCGCCCAGAGGAGATGATCGATATTCATTGATGGTGATATCAATTTAATTTTGCAGATAAAAGTAGTACTGCGTAGTGGTACTAGGCGCAATCCGAACGGCTCAAATTCAAAATGACAATCCTTGCTTCTGTAATTCTAAACAGATAAAACAAAGACCGAGATGTGAGATTCCGTGTCGGATCAATCCGACTGGGTTTAGAATTGCTACGCTGGTTTCATTTAATTTCTACAATAAAATAGTCGTAACATATATCAACAAAAAATAAAACATACCTTCACTTTTTATAGAAAAGAGTGCTTGTCACTGTTTTCTATATAAAAGAGCAGGACATGTGCTTGATAGTAACCAACATGTCTGCCACATAACATCACATTTTTGGTAGTGGTAGGACTCTTAGCAGAGTTCGGCTGGGGAAGTACCACACCTTTGCCAGTTATTCTACCGCCAAGCAGTAATGTGCAGACATATTGAAGGGCAATGTTTCCAGAGAAATTACAGGGCTTAGAGATATAGCATCTCAGATATCTGGGTGACGAGCGCAGTGCAGTGCTAGGTAATGATTTGGACTCTTCATGTTCCAAGAGCTGCGTGTCACTGTGCCGTTATGTGGCAGGTATGTTGCTTACCATCAGGCATATGTCCAGCTCGTCTCGTCACTATTTACAAAAAAAAACACAGTGATACGCAGGTATTGGAACATCAAGAGTCTAAATTATTACCTAGCACTGCACTGCACTCGTCACCCAGAGATGTTTTATCTCTATGCCCGGTAATTTCACTGGAAGCATTGCCATTTGAACCGGCACGTAGTAATGTTTCCACATCACTGCTTCGGGGTAGAATAACTGGTTATTTATTTCAAGATAAGTTAAGAAAATATTTTGTGTACGATTTCGATTACTCGATCGTCAAAAAGTCGTATAAATACGATTTAAATCGTATGGTTGACAACACTGGCTGAAATCGGACCCGATTTTTTGATAAGTGATTTATCACGCCCCCTCCGCCCCTTTTTCGTCATTTCCTCCGATTTCAGGGCATCGTCTGTAGAGCGCTTAAGCAGCGTCAAAAAAATAATTCGCTTCAAAAATCGGCAGTTATAGAAGTAAAAACTTGTAACTCAGAATTTGATAGCTGACTTTGAAAACTACGCGGGTGAAACCGGATTGCGATACTAGTTTGGAATAAATCTTCAAAGCATTATCGTATAAATAAGTTTTATTAGTATGGGCATCTAGAAATGCGTTAGCATGCTCATGGTTCCGAGTTCACCCGTAGGTTTCTTTCATTCACAAGCGTGACGCTTGAACTCATTTCATGGCTTTCCACGAAAAATCTGTGTGTGGTGTGGCAAAAAGAGTTTTGACTTCAAATAAGTCCGATCCTTATAAAACTTCCCTTAATCCTTATAAATTTATAAGAGTATCTTATAAATTACGAAATTATGAGTATGACTATTATGACTGGCCTAAAACATTTATCTGGCTATAATACAACGTGGAAATGCCAGCAGTTTGATGGGCACTTTTGGTCGGCGATTTCATGAGCGTGGAGATTAATGACTCCAAACTTGTGTTTTGTAGTAATTAGGTATTCATCTTCATCTGCAGCCTGCAGACGTCCACTGCTGGACATAGGCCTCCCCCAATGATTTCCACAATGACCGATCTTGTGCCGCCTCCATCCACCGACTTCCCGCGACCGAGACAATATCATCGGTCCATCGTGTGGGGGGCCGTCCTACGCTGCGTCTGCCGGTTCGTGGTCGCCATTCGAGAACCTTTACTCCCCAGCGGTTATCGGTTCTGCGAGCTATATGGCCTGCCCATTGCCACTTCAACTTGCTAATTTTAAGAGCTATGTCGGTGACCTTCGTTCTTCTGCGGATTTCCTCGTTTCGGATTTTGTCACGCAGTGAAATTCCGAGCATAGCTCTCTCCATTGCCCGTTGCGCAACTTTGAGCTTGCATATCATGCCAATAGTTAGCGACCACGTCTCAGTACCATATGTCATCACTGGCAACACACACTGATTATAGACTTTCGTCTTGAGGGTTTGTGGTATTTCTGACGAGAAGATGTGACGCAATTTCCCAAACGCTGCCCATCCGAGTTGGATTCGTCGGCTGACCTCCTTGTCAAAGTTTGACCTGCCTAATTAGGTATTAAACACTTCGAATGATGTTATAAGGATTCATCATACATATCTATTATCTAAATTTTTGCGGTGTCTATTTCGAATCTACGACTTACAGTTCTGTGAAGATGGTCACTACCAGTGGAGTCGGAAGGCAAATAAAAAACATACATCTAAGTAATAAAATAAGGCCCAAATTTATTACGAACGTGAGATCGACACTAAATACTTCCGAACTTACTGAACAAAATGGCCGACATTCAAAGGAATAAATTGAAATAGAAGTTACAAGTCAGAATTCAAAGCACGGACTCATAATAAAGAAGTTTCACACGTTAAATTAATACTTAAACTCTGAGCACACCTCTATACAAGCCAGATGTAAGACCCGGTTTACATTGCTGCATTTTTACGAATTGAAATAAAATAAAATATATATATTTTTAGAGTTATACTGGTTTTAGCGCGGTTGGAAATATTATGAGAGTCTTTTTTTACGATGTACACTGCACACGCCGACACACAGATTCGACGCGCTGAATTTAGTTGTGTGATTTTTTTTAAAGAACTCTATGACTGTATAACCTCCATTATTGTCTTCTACAGTACTGTCAAGCCAACATTGAGCTATTAAAGAAGCGTTATTTGCCCATTGGTGTAAGTAATATATGTATTGGTGTAAGTAATAGTATAGGTATATGTATATTTACTAAAAATTAGTCCCTATTTTTTCTGGTCATTTAATAACTGGAAAATGGCTTTACCGATTTCATTATTTTTTTTTATTATATTCTAAAATTTCGTTATAAGTTTAAGGCTGAAAAATATTACAAAATTGCGCAGAAACTTTGAAAATCTAAGAAAACTTAACGACTACCTTTATTAAAAACATTTTTTTTAACCCCAGCATTTTATTTTTCTTGCTAAGCACTTTTGACATAACTGTCAGTTATTTAACTTTCAGAGACAGATCGCAAAAATATACCTAAGCAGCCAGCGAGCAACACGGAAGAGAGTAGGCATACACAGCGTTTCCCCTCTGGTAAAATACAAGTCCGCGTGGACCATGGAGCTTGATAATATACTGTGGCTGAGGGCGGGGCTAGATTTGAATGGTGCTTTATTTTTTATATGTTAGTGATTTGGCTGTGTGAGTATGATCGGCAATGGATCGGTACAGGTATGTTTTGTATGTAATAGTGCGGCTTTGCACTTGTGCAACTTCCCCTTCCCTCCCGCAAGAAATGACAGAAAGATTTGAACAATATGTTTTAGCTAAGGCCTTCTGACTCCCTTCCGTGCTTGCGCGGAACATCGAGTTGCTCGATGCTAAGCAGTCCGCTGGATGTTCCCACTGCTGGGACTTCTCTCGCAAGGAGAGAGTCAAGGCCATAATCCACCAGGCTGGCCCAGTTTATGTTGGTTGATGACCTCGAAAGATTCTAGATACATCTCGGTTTTCTCATGATGTTTTTCCTTTACTGTTTTAAGTTAGCGGCATTACGCTCAAGAGACAGATCGCACTCTGCCAAAATCGTTTTGACAATCAAAGTTTGTACAAATATTACATCTGAATCGTATTTTGAATCCAAGTTGGTATTCTTAGTTTTATGCTATAGTGTTTTTCTTAACAATCAGGATTGGCGGAATATAATATAAAATATGTATGTTTGCCTCCGAAAAAATAATCTTTCTTCAAATTTGGCCGTTTCATTTCATAAAATATGATAAAATTGTCTGTGTGCTTGGGAAACTACGTAAAGATGCAGACAGGGGTTCAAACTTACAACGTTAAGTACATTTAATTGAATCATCTTGCCACTACGTCATCACAGTTCGCTTCAGACAAGACCCTAAGCAAACACATCACAGAAGCCTCGTCTTTATCTCATAATTGTTTTCTTGGTTTCCAAGAAACACAATTATTTTTACCAGCTCATGTGAAATAAACCCAACGTGCGAGAAAATATAAAGTTTCAAGTGTTCTGAAGTTCCATCTGTTCACAGATTAACTTTGCTGTCGTGTGCCGCGAATTAATTCTGTTTGAAGAAAGTTGTCTTCTAGCTGTCTCAGTAATTGGAAACGTTTGGCGTAAAGAGGCGCAGATTTTACTGCAAATGTCTTATTTGCAACAATTAGAACAAATTGCATGCTAATTACGAATTGTATTTTCCAGTGGCCGTGGAGAGTATGGGCAGTTGGGGAGCCGATGCAAAAGATGAAGTCCGCCAGATTGGGCATCGTTTACGAAACCAAGGTGGTGACTCCTGCTGCTCTGGCTCGATATTGAAGCCATTATTATTCGACAGCCAATCTAATTTTTCAATGGCTCCCGACTGTTTAATGTTTTCTTCAGTCACATTATTATTGTAGGATTCTAGACCACCAGAAATCTAATTATTATTTTCAGTTCTTTTCAGTATGTAAGTAGTAAGCCCGTAGTTTGGTTCACTTTTACGCAAATGGTTTTTTTTGAGTTTTTAAATTAAAAAAATTATGTATACTTACGCTTGACCACCATTTCAGCTGATTTTAAATGGCGATGTACTTATAACGGAGTTTGGTTGCTTAAAATGAACTGATTTATTTTCTACTAAAAGACACCACATTTCTCAAATTTTCGTTGTTAGATCGAGTTTTAACACGCTTAACTCAAATATCTTAGTTGGGCATCGAATCCACGACATACAACTCTGTGACCGAACTTACCAGCTGAGCGACAAGACCAATGCTAACACTCTTAATATTTACGTCCCACGTATCGTTCAAATTAAAGCAAATTTCCCGGTAATTTTTGTAGGCACATCCTGCTGTCGATTGAGAGTCCTGTTCAAACACAATCTTGGAACCAATTTAATTTTATTCTCCGTTTCCTATGTAATTAGATTAGACGGAAATGATTGTCGCTCGGTTGGCCGATCTGAAGGGAATTAGTTACGGAAAACGGCGGGAAAATTGGAAATTATTTCGTTTTGAGACGGCGGGTTTAAGGAAATATTGTCGTGTGTTATTGATTTGAAATTTAAATGAAAATTATACAATATTATATACAATGCAACGCAATGCAAGCTAAGAAAAATTCCGACAATTTAAATTTTTAACAAAAATAAATGGTTTACCCGTTCGGGAGCTACGATGCCACAGACAGAACCACACGAACAAATAAATATAGGTAAAAAAAAATAGGTAAATATAAGTCTAACTTATAACAACCACACCGTTTCTGTGTCGAATAGACCTTACTTCATAATTTATGTTTAGTATTATTCAATCTGAAGGACGGTGAAGATTTTGTGTTATCGACCTACCTTAACAATTAAGTGGTTGAGTTTTATTAAAGCAATGATATGATAACTTAAAACGTTGAAACGGATGCCAATCACCGAAAATGTATGAGTCAAAGCCAAAGTTCACTGAAAGTCAAGGACGGACAGACAGAGTCACTTTCGCATTTAACCGCTAAAAGTCTCGCTAAAAGGTGTTAGGATTGAGCAGGTACAGAACACCGCATTTTTAGGGTTCGAGATTGATCGCAGCATAGCGTGGGAACATCACATCGACAAGATGTGTGCTAAAGTTAGCAGTGCGTGCTTTGCGCTAAGACGAGTATCCCGAGTGGTGTCTACGGAAGTGTCACGTGCATGTTACTTCGCCACAGTGCATTCACGGTTACAATACGGCGCCTAGCTATACGCGCGAGCTGCCAACTGGGAGCGTGCGTTCCGCACCCAAAAACATACCGTACGTGCCATCGTTGGCGTATCGCAATGTACATCCGTCAGACCATATTTCAAAGAGCTCAGTATACTTACTTTACCTGCTATCTTGATTTACCAAATGGCTGTGTATGTCAAAAATATTCTAGAATCGTACAACACGCGAGGAGAGAGACATTCTCGCAACATACGCAACGCCGACAAGCTGCATGTTATACCACACTCTCTCACTAGGTCACGGAAGATGACTCACACTAAGGGACCGGAAGTTTATAACACTCTTCCCAAAATAGTTATATCGGCCCCAAGTTTCGGCAGCTTCAAAAACAGATTAAAGTGCTGGCTTATCGATCAAACTTTTTATAGTTACAGGGAATTTTTAGATAGTGATGGCAAAGTTCCCATAAAAATGTAAAGAAATTAATTTGACACAATTGTAATAAAAACATTATACTCGTATAATACTTGATAGTTTTCGGTACAATAATTATTGTAATAAGTAAAGTAGTCGTTTCAAACATTGAAAATGTATACAATTAGTATGCGCTTTCTTTTGTTTTTATTTTTTAATAATTGACGTGTAAATTGTACATTTATGAATAAAGTACTTTGACTTTACATTATGAGTATAAAAGATTACAGAAAGAAACAATAATATTTGCCAGTTGTACTGCCACCAAGCAGTACTGTGCAAATATTACTGTGTTCTGGTTTGAAGGGCAATGTTTCCAGAGAAATTACTGGGCTAAGAGCTAAAACACTTATATCTCCGGGAGACGAGCGCAGTGCAGTGCTAGGTTACTGGTTTAAACTCTTCATGTTCCAATAGCGGCGTGTCAATGTGCTGTTACGGGCAGGGATGTTGCTTATCATCAGGCACGTGTCCTGCTCGTCTTGTCACTCTATACTAGAAAAACTAAATTTTTACCATAAGTCCGAAAATCCTCATGATGTACGAATTTTAATGTTTAATATTGTTTTAAGCAATAACTAGCGGATGGATCTAGATAAAACTTGGTATAGAGACAGATAGTCTAAGATAACGCTGCTTTATCGTTGTGAATTTACGGGAATAGTAACAACTCGGGTAAAACCGCGAGATGCTACTCGTTTAGTAGTATTCATAAAAATTACAAATCGAAATATTTTAAATGTAACAACAAAATAGACAATATTTCACAGGATACTGATAAAAACTTCAGTCTCGCCTCGCGACGGCTCGAACAAATTGCATGAAACTTTTCGTAGCAAACAGAAGCACTATTTGTTGAGTCGCGAATACGAATCAAGTTGAAGCGAGTGACGTAAATTTCATTTCCTTCGCTGAGGTTGAGAAAAGGCGACTTTGGCTCTTATAGTCGCAGAGCTGAAGTTAATTTGTGTGAAATCTAAAACTTTTCGTAATTATCTAGCAGTAACTGTATGAGTATGTTTTGCTATGTTGAAAACTATGCACATGTGAAAGACAGAGTAAATACAACAATCCCTAGACACAGAAAGCAGACTTTAAAGGGGTACAGAAATTACCACACCTTTCAACGACACCCCTGCTCGAAACAGACTTCAATTACCTTTAGAATATTGCCACAAAATTACCAGCTTATTGGTTGTTTATCGCACACATTTCGGAGAATGTGCAACTGATGGTTTTAAATATATTTTTTAAGATTAGGTAAGGCACAGTAGAGAAGCAATCCCAGAATGGGCCAATTAAATTACTATACTATATTTTGTTATCTTATTACGTACGCAGTGGCGACCACAAACCGGAAGACGCAGTGTGGGACGGCCAGGAAAAGTTGCCACCACCCAGTGGCAACTTTTCCTGGCCGTCCCACACCGCGTCTTCCGGTTTGTGGTCGCCACTGCGTACGTAATAAGATAACAAAATATAGTATAGTAATTTAATTGGCCCATTCTGGGATTGCTTCTCTACTGTGCCTTACCTAATCTTAAAAAATATATTTAAAACCATTAACGATGATCTCTCAAGGGTCGCTGGCAACCGCTGATTGCAGGTTGCGCAGGACCGTTTCTTGTGGACATTTAGGGGGGAGGCCTATAGTCTATAAAAGGTTAAAAAAAAAATGCAGTGGACGTCTTGCGGCTGATGATGTACACAGATTCTTTGACGTTTTGTAAATGATGATAGCATTTAAGGTGTCCTTGCGCTATTCGTCGTACGTTGTAGCTATTGAGCACGGTATAACAAATAAACTGCATGGTTTAGATGTTTATTTGACTTAACGGGTACGCTCAGACATATGATATATGAATTTTTTTTATTGTATAGTGTCCAGCCGAGACGACTTGACATATGCCTGATGGTAAGCACCATACCTACCACATAAGAACACAGTGACACGCAGCTATTGCAACAGGAAGACTCCAAATCATTACCTAGTACTACACGACCGCCCTGCAAGATATATAATTTCTTAGATCTTTTACAGATTACAGAATTTTTCCGTTAACATTTCCCTTCAAACCGTCACACTAATGTTTGCTTGTTACTGCTTGACACTAGAATAACTGGCAAAAGTGTGATATTTCACCAGGCGGACTCTGGTAAGAGTCCTAGCACTACAAAAAGTATTTTTTTTTTTATTTTTTTTTTATTTTTTTTTTTTAAATAAAGAGTGACGAGACGATCAGGACATGTGCCTGATGGTAAACAACATGCCTGACACATAACAGCACAGTGACACGCAGCTATTGGAACATGAAGAGTCCAAATCATTACCTAGCACTGCACTGCGCTCGTCACCCAGAGATCTAAGATCTTATATCTCTAAGCCCTGTAATTTCTCTGGAAACATTGCCCTTCAAACCGGAACACAGTAATGTTTGCACATTACTGCTTGGCGGTAGAATAACTGGCAAAGGTGTGGTACTTCCCCAGGCGAAGTATTGTTAGAATTTGACAAAACAAGAAAATTCAATGCTAGTATGTAAATCAATCTGTACCTTAACTCCTAAAGTACAGGCTCTATTATCTACTGTCCTGCAGAATACGCTGTTGCTCCTTTAACTTGTCCAACCAATCAACGTCTGACGATTCAGTTACACTACAAATGACTCATTTTCTGCTCCAATATTGTCGTTTCAATGATACTCTTTTCATTTACAAAGTAATTATTGCCCATTTAAAACTACTAAAAAAGAAGTAATTTAAAATTTTGCTGAATTTTCATTTTGTCTATCTTTATCGAATACCTATTCAAAGACGACTGATTTCCAAAATATTTTTTTAAGGGTTTGCGTTGCATAATTATAATTTCATTTTAAAATTAAGTATCATCAATTAACATAAGACGAGATGGCGGTCAAATGTGATCTCTTTACTATCGACTAAAAATAGATCAAATTTGATACAGCTTTATAAAATAATAATTGATGATGATGTTTGTTTCTCAATCACGTTGTAGGAACTAAACAAAATATTCTGAAATTAAAAAAATTGGACGAGACGATCAAAGCAAGCAGCAAGCCTGCCGAATAACAGTCCAATGACGTACGATTTGAACACGAAGAGGCTTGATAACTGTCTAGCTCTGCACTGCATTTGTTACCCGGAGATATAAGATGTTTTATCTCGTTCTCCAATAACTTCTCTGAAAACATTGTCTTTCAAATCAGAACACAGAAATGTTTACGCCCTACTATTTGGCGGTAGAACAGCTAGAGAAGGCGTGGTACTTCCCCAAGCGGACTCTGCAAAAACAAACCTACTTTTCTTCCTACTACTACAAAAATTTACATTGTGAAACAGTTGTACAGAACGGCACCACAAAACACAGATAGTGGCTGGAATATTTCGCCGGTGCCCAGTTGTGCGCGTGTAAAACCATTCACGTATCACAAGTTTCAACGCCCGTTTGCGATTTTCCAAACAATTTGCGTTCAAAAGTAATGTTAGCATTGACTTTAACAAAAAAACGCTAGATTTTTCGGCTAAAATAGCTTGAACTACATATTTACTTTTTATAAAATGACACCGACGACGTCAAGTAGGTTGAAAATGTTCCCTACTCCCTATTTTTCTTTTCATCTCTTAATACGAGACAAATATTGAAAAAAGAACACAAATTACAAAAGTCACGGACCGCCGAGTCTGTGAAATTACTACATCAAAAAAAACTTTAATATGTATGATATAACTATTAAAATTACAGTAAGGGCCTTCACAAACATATCTGTTTAACATAATCTTAAACGGCTCTGGTGAGATAGATTTTTGCTTGATTTGTATACACCAAGATTATATAAATCGGGGAAAAAACATTATAAGCACATTACACAACTTAAACGTTATTGTCACAAAAGTGGAGTTAAGTCTCTTAGTTAATGTATTTAGAACGTCAAACACTAAATGTTTTTTTTAAGCTATGAGGAGTCCAATAAAAAGAAAAGTAGGGTGTGGTATTAGATAATGCAACTCAGGTGCACACTCTCCGAAATGTATACAAATGTAAAACTATTTTGTACAATTCCTCTACAAACAATAATTGTAAGTCATGTTTTCATTGTTAAATAAATAGATATATATCAGTGGATATTTCACACACAACACCATCTGGCCCCAAACTAAGCAAAGCTTGTACTGTGGAAGCTAGATAGTTGATATTCTAATCTATTTTAATAATTTCGTCAAGGGGTACGATAGACTTGATCAAAACAATAAAAAAATATTGATTTTGAGTCGACAACATATGTCCACAAAATTCGGATTATGGAGAATTTCGTTAAATTCTGATAACACTGACAAACAAACCGCTGTCGCTATCTTTGGCGTGAAGCCCGTTTCGTTCCATCAATCAACAAATTGAGTGCGTCCATCGCGCCAAAAAAGTATCCATCACAAAAAAACTGTGACTTATGTGACTACGTTAAAAGAAAAGTCTTGCCGCCGGACCGGAATTGTATTAGAAGGTACTTACTTATATTTGGTATCAGCATTACACCCGTGCGAAGTCGGGGCGGGTCGCTAGAACTTCTATATTTTGAATACATAAATATGTACACATAAAAAACCAAGGTACAGTACAAATATTTGTATTCGTCACACATATATTTGCACTGGGTGATCGAACCCATGACCCACGGCTTCGCAGGCAAGCTTACTACCAACGAAGCCACAAGGCCAGCCTAAATTAAAGTTTACTTTTAGTTCATTCCATCGCGAATCATTGGTGCAATGTTTATCATAGTTTAATCGTTAATAGACTAAAAGTTATCAATGTTTTAATTAAATAACTTGAAAATTTTACAAAAGTTACATTAACAGTTAAATTAAAACATAACGTATTATTTTAATTAATTCAAATGATAACTATGTTCGTTACCAAAGTAAAGATAACAGTATAAAATAACATCTGAGTAGGTATGCTACGGCGATGTACCGCAACCAAGAACGATGGAAGTTGCGAACAAGTGTTAGCAGTTTGAAGGATGTTTGAGAAAACAAGAAAACCGTTAAGAAATCTTAGCGGCACATGTCCTATACCAAGTATATTCAGCTATGTAATGCTATATCAAGATATTCCTATGTATAATAATATTATAGGCCGACTCTGCTATAGATTTATACTCGTACGTACCCAACAGGCTACTGTGATGTTTGACTCAAAGTAGTATCGTCGTAAATTAACCTATTCATCGAGCTGTAGGGCGTGGATTTCCACTCTAATATAAAAAATACTTGTATTATGTTAAGTACGCGTCAATTAAATTTAAAAACTATTTAGATCTGAATAATATATCAATGTTACCAAATCTGAGGAAAAGTAACAAAATCAGAAAATTAACTTTTAACATATCTCCGACACATGTTACTCTTGAACTAGACGGGAGATCAATGACTGCCAATCTAGAGCCCCAGGTTTGCTAATTTTAGTAAAACATTTGCTGTTACTACAATCTCGCGTATGAAGATACAATTGATGTACGTAATGTTATTACAAAATATTGTAAACTAGCGACCCGCCCTGGCTTCGCACGGGTGCGATGCTGATAGTAAAATACGAATAAAAAATGTTATTGTGGGTTATCACTGAGAGATAGACATATACCATTGTTGACTTTTTGTAGACCTTTTTAAGAGTGATACTTTTTTAGTATTAAAATTAACGTGGTTGTTACACGTATTTACGCGACGGCTGCCCGTTTGGTACTGTTTCAGTCGCGCGCGTGCACTCTCCTTGAAAAAGGCCGCCGGACGCGACTGAAACTCGAGTCGGATTGACCGACCGTATATACCGTATAGACCGTATATACGTGAGTGTCCCGTTATCCAATTAAATAAGAGTTATACTTACTTCAGTACATTATTTTGATCTCGTAGGATCCAACCAGCGTTCGCAAAGTAAGCGCAAACATGTGTTTATTTATGACATCACATTAGAAACCTTTAAATTATTAGTGTTTCTCTACTACTGTTGTATGCACATATTATACAGACAAACCTTCCTTTTGAAACTTGCTATCTATTCAAAAACCCGCATCAAAATCTGTTTGGTAGTTTTAAAGATCTAAGCATACATAGGAATATAGGGACAAATAAAGCGACTTTGATTTATACCATGTAGTGATTTACTTTGTCTTGATCAATTTATTTCAAGTGAGTTGGACATTTATGTTCCTGCGTGTAAAACAGATTTAAGTTCAATTCAGTTTTGGTATTTCTTTATATCTAAATAATCTATGATGGTCCAGATTGTAGGATGTCCGATTTTACAGTCGTTGGTCATAGGTTCAAATTCCGCCTCTACTACTGAGTTTTTTATAAAATGCAGATGGATTAGCTCGTCGTCACCATTTACTTTGACGACCGACCGAACCGACATACATATATTCTAAAATATACATCTTACATGGACATGGATCATCAATCAAAATGCAGTTGGCCTCTTTTGTGGATTATGATCTTGAGTTTCTCCTGTAAAAAGGCCCAAGTGCCAGCTGAGGGAACAGAAAGTATGCTTCAGCTTTATACTATTTATAATTAAGTTCCATCTTGGAATAGTATCGCTTCGCCTCCCCGCAATCGCGTAGGACATTGCGTTATTGAAGTACTCATGTTTGGAATAAGCTAACTTACTTGAACAAGTTTGTTTGTATACTTAGTAATTTATCTACGGTGAGTAATTACCTAAATGAAATATGTTGGTGAGTTTCGTAAAGGTTCTCAATTTTGTGGGATTAGAGTGAAGGTGAGGTAAGTTTGAAATTGTTCCAGATGTTTTATCACGTATTACACGCTAGATTATCTTTGTTATTTCAGAGGCTTGTTATAATATCTGTATATGGCAATCTCGTCTCGATTTTGTGTATGGTATGATTTTATTTATTACTTACTAGCTGACTTTGATTATTCAAATCCTATACATTATGACAAACTTATAATACAAGACCGCTTACAAAAATGGTGAATCCCATTTACAATATCCAAATTTCAAATTCAAGATGGACGATACAAAATCTGCACAAAACAACACATTCCACTGCCTAGTTACTTAGAGCCTAGTTAGGCGTTATTATTACGAAAGATTCAGAAAGCAAACCTCCTTATTTGAATCTTTGGAATGAGAACCATAAATTAATTTTGCTTTTACGAGTTTCGAGCAGTACCCTTCTTATGTCTTTGGAGTAATCCGATGAAGAAAAAAAACATCAAACGAATTGATAACCTCCTCCTTTTTGGAAGTCGGTTAAAGGCAAGGTAGTATTACGTAGATAAATGATAAATATCATTTCTCCGAAAAAAGAAAACTGTCTTCAATTTAAAATTAAGCTCAGACACTCTAAATTTAATATTTTTTGTGACTGTGTATAATGTCATCCATGTAAATTTTACGCAAATTTTAGTATTTTTTGATAAAAACAACCTCACGGATTTCGATAAAGAAGGGGTGGTCTTCTATGATCTACAAAAAATAAGAACTATTTAAATCAATTGACCATTGGGAGAGCTATCGCGTAAAATACATACAATCATTACATACAATACCATACATACCATACCATACAACCATACGAATTGAGTACCTCCTCCTATTTTGAGGTTAGTAAAAACCGATAAGCTAGCAACCTTTCAAAGCCTTTTTGAAGCTTCTTTATTTAATACCCATCAGCGCATGCACTAAAGATAATTACTTTACTAAAAATGTACGTATTATACTTTGATCATGATATTCCGCAAATAAGAACAATTTAAAAATTCCTGGCTAAAAATACACTACAAATTATTATATAATTTTGAGACACTTTTCAGAACGAGGGAGTTTTAAAAATGGAACGTGTACTTAAATTTTTAAAATGAAAACTTAGCATCGAGCATTTTTTTTTTGGTAGGGAAAGATCTTATGTATACGCGTTACTGATATGCTAATACCAAGCGGCAACGGCGGTGACGTAGCCTTGGAGTGGTGACGATGCCCATAGCGGGCCATACCAGTCAGACAATAATAACAAGTAATGGCAAAATTAACTTGTACATGGCAAAATAATCAGGTGTGCAGCAGATTTCTATCCCTCGATTTCACCTCGGCTTGTATATTAAATTAATTCAAAACAGTTTTATAAGTGTTGTTATTTATTGTGTTTTTATTTAACTTCGTTGATATGTCAACATTTGTATTGTATTTAATCACATTGTAAACAGATAAATTATTACACTACTGTTATGACGCAGAAACTTTGCGTGTACGTAAGCGTGTATTTTTGTTCTCACAGTGACAGTTGAACAAATTTAAATGAAATCAAACTCCTTTCCTGTTATATATTATGATTAGTTTGGGATCAGATGGTGTTGTGTGTGAATTGTCTACCAATATTTATTTTATTAAATATTGTATAGGTCACCCGCGGGATGTAGTTAGTGATTTACTGAAGACAAAATAAACACTTATTTTTTAATCAAAATTAAATCGTCCATACCGCTTCCAGTTCGATTATAACTTCCTTGAACTACACCGTATCTGACACCTGCCACTAAAAAGACCTGGCAGCGATCATATTATAAAATTGCACTTAGCGATTGCTGTCGAAGTTTATTGGAAAAAATATCTAAAGTAATAACCAGTGATCTAACGCATCATCATAAAGAAGTTTTTTAAACAAATTTACAATCTACAGACACCTGAGTTCGTGTTTCATATTTACTGATGTTTAAAATTGTTAATGCAGTTTTTGTCGATAGAAAAGTGTGTGTGTACCTGTATCCGCATGCAAGAAGATAATAGAATATACCTACTCCTTGATTTTTACATCTCGTGCTAAGAATACTATACGGGAAATAGTTACCTGCTTAGAGCGAGCCAGATTTTAAACAGTCTTCTTGCAAAACAAGGTCCAAACGTTATTTAACCCATCTGTTAAACAATGGCAAAGTTTCTATAAAAATATAAAAAAAAATTACATAAGTCAGTACAATTGTATTAAAAAATAATTATTATACTCGCATGATGCTTAACAGTTTTCTGTACGATAATTATTATAAAACTAAAGTAATTTTTTTAAACTTTGAAAACGTATACAAATTGTTATGCTCTTTCTTTTGTTTTTATTTTTTATTAATTGACGTGTAATTTATACATTTATCAATAAAGAACTTTGACTTTCCAAGAGACTTCTTACACAGAAGTACTTTGTTTGAGGTTAACTGCATTTATGTGGTATTATTCAAGCTTTTTTTGTATGTTTTTATGTCATAAGGCTATTTGATTTAGTTAATCTTGATGCATATTTACAAGTACTCGTAGTATTTTGTAATTGTCTTTTTAGATCTATTATGTTTTAAATTTACTATCTGTACTTAGCTGTAAGATTCCCTACCTCCACAAAATAAAATAACATGAAACCTTAACCTTAAACCTGATTTATTCTAGACTTGAATACGCTTTAATTATACCTTTCAGGATATACCAACACAGATAAAGCATATTTGAAAGTCGAGTCACACTATTTAATTTATATCTTTCGAACATATAAGACACAGGTAATTACCTAGTGTGGGAGACAGAGTTCCCAAAAGTGAAGTCACTCTTTCACCAATACACATCTTTACTAACCTTTTAAAAATTAAGATTTCACAAAATATGTATTCTTAAATGTACAATAAATTTCATTTCATTTTCATTTCATATTTTTTTTAATTCATTTATTTTAAGTATCATAGACTCATAACATAATCAAATATAAATTAATTTCGTCACATTACATTCAAAAAATTATTTTACACGCATTCATGTCAAATAGAAACAAATAGATAGATAGATACACATACAATAGCAAAAAAAATAATGATTTACAATGTCATACCTGGGCAGGCTCAATTCAATAATATTTTTGACTGTGCTCAACATGCAGTTTACAGGAGTGGTTTAAGTACGGACTGTCGAGCCTCCCCGTGAACGCGGCCAGCATGCTGTTGGGGCTCCGCCGCATGCGTTGTACCAGTGACGTAGCACGCGCCCGCATTGTTGTGCAGAAGCAATCTACACGAGCTTCCTTAAACATCGTCGACGTACCACAGCATCGGCGGAGCCCAGCCAGCATCCTAAACGCGTCATTGTACTGGACACGTAGGGCACTGTACGATTTTTGATATATGTCAACGAGAGCTACAGAAAAAAATGTAAAGATGTACATTTATAATATAAGATGTCTATAGTTCCTATAGCTGTTAGTGTGGAAAGTATAGTGGAAAGGTAGATTAGACTAAAGCGCTCTACAGACGATGCCCTGAAATCGGAGGAAATGACGAAAAAGGGGCGGAGGGGGCGTGATAAATCACTTATCAAAAAATCGGGTCCGATTTCAGCCAGTGTTGTCAACCATACGATTTAAATCGTATTTATACGACTTTTTGGCTATAGTACGATATACGATCGAGTAATCGAAATCGTACACAAAATATTTTCTTAACTTATCTTGAAATAAATAACCAGTTATTCTACCCCGAAGCAGTGATGTGGAAACATTACTACGTGCCGGTTCAAATGGCAATGCTTCCAGTGAAATTACCGGGCATAGAGATAAAACATCTCTGGGTGACGAGTGCAGTGCAGTGCTAGGTAATAATTTAGACTCTTGATGTTCCAATACCTGCGTATCACTGTGTTTTTTTGTAAATAGTGACGAGACGAGCTGGACATATGCCTGATGGTAAGCAACATAGGTATGTTGCTTACCATCAGGCATGGCAGGCATGTGGTAGGTGCCACATAACGGCACAGTGACACGCAGCTCTTGGAACATGAAGAGTCCAAATCATTACCTAGCACTGCACTGCGCTCGTCACCCAGATATCTGAGATGCTATATCTCTAAGCCCTGTAATTTCTCTGGAAACATTGCCCTTCAATATGTCTGCACATTACTGCTTGGCGGTAGAATAACTGGCAAAGGTGTGGTACTTCCCCAGCTGGACTCTGCTAAGAGTCCTACCACTACCAAAAATGTGATGTTATGTGGCAGACATGTTGCTTACTATCAAGCACATGTCCTGCTTTTTTTTTATAGAAAACAGTGACAAGCACTCTTTTCTATAAAAAGTGTAGGTATATTTTATCTTTAGTTGATATATGTTACGACTCTTTTATTGTAGAAATTAAATGAAACCAGCGTAGCAATTCTAAACCCAGTCGGATTGATCCGACACCGAATCTCACATCTCGGTCTTTGTTTTATCTGTTTAGAATTACAGAAGCAAGGATTGTCATTTTGAATTTGAGCCGTTCGGATTGCGCCTAGTACCACTACGCAGTACTACTTTTATCTGCGAAATTAAATTGATATCACCATCAATTAATATCGATCATCTGATCATCTCCTCTGGGCGATACTGAGTTCATCTGAACATTTCTTTCATTTCATTCACAGCCCACGAAAAATCTGTGTGTGCGCTACAACAAGTTTTCAAAAAACATCCCTAATGTTTTTGTCTATAATTCATGATGTTTTTACAACCAGTTTTTAACCTAAGTCTCTTTTCTCAGTAGTAAGTGCCATGGCAACACCTATGTTTTTGTTTTAAGTAGGGAATGTAATATCGGAAAGTTTTCAATTCCTGCACTGAATCATGATAGTAAATACCCAATATCGGAATTCCGGAACAGCTTCGAAACTGGAAAATGTATTTGGATTTTACCTACAAAATTTATTTATATTTATGCTTACTCTTTATTGACACATTAAAAAAAGGCACAGCAAAACTCAACAAAACATTGTAAAGTACTGCGACAGTGGGCGGCCTTTCCACTGAAAGCGATCTATTCCAGCCAACCTTAGGACGGAAAAGAATATGTAAAATAGTCAGAATATGGGGTGCGCAAACATGAACAAAAAAACGGAATGAAAGACACAATAATAATAAAAACACAATATAATGATATTGTAGTTAGTTAATCTTATACAACAATACTAGTAGGTACTTAATTATTGATGTATAATACCAATACTAATTAATACGATTATAAATAAATGTAATGCGATTACAACATAAATAAAAAACGCCTGTAATTGCATAAGTAGTAAATTTTCCAACAACAAGTCTACAATTTTAACAAATATAATTGTTAAACATATTTTTTCAAATTGTTCAGTGAAGGAGAATGCCTGATGTGCACGGGCAATTTATTCCATAACTGAGTCGCCCGCCCTGCAAGTAAACGATATGCCATCGAACATTTTAGTTAAAGCAGAAGGTTAAAGCAGGGGCCTTTAGGGAAAGACTGATTTTTGACCTAAAAGGAAGCTTATGGTAATTATGTAAAGATTTAAAAAGTTCTTTGAAGTAGGAGAATGGTGGGGTTAAACAAATCCAGTTCAATAATTTTGGAGCCGCTCAGGTTTATTTTAATAACTTATCGCATGTGTGTGTATCGTTAGAAAAGAAGTTGGTAGTCAAAATACCGATATTGTAGTAACGATATTAAAGTGTTTCAATTTCGGAATTTAAGTATCAAAAAAAATCTCCAAGATTTCGGAATTGCGGAATACACGCCCTAGTTTTGTAAGTTGTAAGTCTATCATAACTTGGAACAATTATAAATGTATGAAATTTACACGGTCCATGTCAAGAGCACAGTATGTATAGCTTCTCTTTCTTTCACTGTTATATCAAAGTATCTACTTAAGTCTGTGGTCATGTCCGTCACATTGCTTGTATTGTGTTTCGTGTATTTTAATCGAGGAGCTTAATAGAAAAAAGAAGAAGAAATAGAAGTTGAATAGAAGATATTGCATAATAATATTATTATTATGTTAGCATTAAGCAGTGAATACGTTTTACTACAATGCCGCCGAAAAGATGGTCTATAATAAATTTGAAATTTGCGGAAACCAGATAAAATGTAAGTCAATAGATAGAATAGATAGGAGTTTTCGGCACGGTTCTTTTGTGCCAATCGTAAGCGGATAAGGTTTATGTCAACTACGACAACATAGGGATGTGCCGCGACAAAAGTATGACACTTCCACAACTAGTATTTTTAGTTAGTACAGAATAAATACGTGTGTAAAGAAGTAGGTTACTCTTTAAAATAGTATTTATATCCATGTTGACTCACTATTTGAAGAAATTTTTGGAATTTAAAATTGTTTCAGTTCCTGTTCCTATATACCTACAGTCGATTTTTGGTCAGATTGACTTCAAGCAAGACGTCAAGCTGTTGGCTAAACCGCGAATCAACGTAGTATGAAAACTAACGTGGTTATTACACATTTTACATAAATACACGGGTAACTCACGTTTAATTACAAGTACGTGCTAAACGAGCTGCGAACCCGCGCGCGCACTCTCCTTGAAAAAGATCGCCGGACGCGATCGAAACTTGAGTCGGACTGGACTGACTACATTAAACGTGAGTTACCCGTGTATTTATGTAAAAATTTTACGTAGTATACGATTTCGAGATACTAGATGGAATGACGATACATGAAAGGCAATTGATGGCAGTAGCAGACGTAAGACCAAAGATTGGGCTGAGAAGCATATTATGGGAGACGCCTATGTCCAGAAGTGGACGAATACAGACTGATGATGATGACATTTTTACATTGTGCATAGTAAAAATGATAAATTTTTAATAGCCCCAACAGTATTATCCATTTGAAACACACAAATTTGTTGCCCATCATAATCCTACAAATATTATTCATAAACTAACTAAACTAAAAGGTAAGATAAGGTGATACAAAACATTTTAAAAGTTGACCTGTACAAACTGGCCTCTTCTTCTAGAAGCATGCAATATGTCTGGCAACACAGTTTCTACTGGTCTGAATTTATACAATGATAATAATAGTCAGCTGATAAAGTCTAAGTTATTCCAGACTATAATCCAACTGTTTTCGCAATTTCAACCGATCCGATTTCAAATTTTATAATAGGCAATAGCATTTTACGATATATAATATAATATCATATCATCGGGCATCTCTTTACCAATTTAGGCGATTTGTCAATTTGGCATTGTTTAGTCATTGTGGCATTTGCGTGTTGATCATAATTGTTCTTTGATTTATTTCCGCGTTTTTTGTTCTTTATTAGCTGTAAATTTATTTTTCTATTGTATTGTAAATATAAAACGTAGTTTACCAAAAAGTTTTTCATTTCCACTAGAAACTTTATTTAAATCTAATATTACATATATTATGAAAACTAAATAATTTGTTAGGTTGGTATTGAACAGACATGTTAACTGCTGTTATTGGTTTGTACTGAGTGCCGACTCCTACGTAGTAATTACATACTCTTTGCTCTGATCGACGACCAGTCCGTTGTACAGCCAGTATCGTACTGACTGATTTGTACGTGTGTAGAGAATACCCTATTTTAGTGCTCCACTACATCTACGTCATTTCCTCCGATTTCAGGGCATCGTCTGTAGAGCGCTTTAGACAGATTTCTGCGGGCCGTGAATTGAATTCTAGCGTCATTTTTCTTCATATATGTGTTTCACAAAATCAAAATGTTCCCTTAAATCAGAAACGCAGCGTGCAAATTATATTATAACTCGGCACAAAGTATAATCCAAGTCCTAGATTTTCTCATGAAATTAAATGTCTTCATTAGTACGCAGATAACCCGAATTTATTCAGCACTCAACACACTCACTAAAATAATCACCGCAAAGTACTGAGACTTACTATGAACCTTAATCAAATATATTCAGTAGCTTAGATATTTTTGAAGTGAATTTTTTTTTAGTGCGCACCACAGACATATTTTTCATGGGCTGTGAATTGAATTCTAGCGTCACGCTCGGATATCACAAGAAATCTTCAGGTAAACTCGGGACCATGGTCATTGGCCATCTAAAAATGCGTCAGCATTTCTAGGTCATACTCATGATCACGCCCCCCGGTTTTACCCGCGTAGTTTCCATATTAAGCTATCAATTTCTGATTTCTAAGTTTTCACTTCTATCGGCAGTTCCTATGACAGCCAATTTTTTAAAAGTGAAATCTTATTTAGCTACGATGTAAACTTTTTGATAGAGTAACATCTTATGGCTTCGCATCACCGACATGGTAAAATCGGGCAACGACCGTGGCGTAAGAGAAGCCACGTAGCGACGAATCAGCGGATCGGAATGTGCGTGTAGACTTGTTTTGGATGAGTGAAATCTTCTGATTACCTGCCGTATAACAGCACAGTGACACGTAGCTATTAGAACATGAAGAGTCCAAATCATAACCTAAAACTGCACTGTGCTAGGCACCCAAACATATAAGATGTTTTATCTCTATACCCTGTAATTCATCATCGTGAGGAAGCTGACATCTACCTAGAATATTTCAAGATCATCTGTCATTCACTAACCCGTACTGTTCCAACGTGGTGAATTATGGTGATAACTCGCTCCTTGCGAAAGAAAACCCAGCAGTGGGAACATTATTTAGTGGGCTGTTTATGCTAATTACTAGTAAATTTTGATATAAATTTAGATAGGGTGAAGGGAGGTATGTTGGTGATTTAGATAGTATGTGATCGAGTTGGTATGAGTGTGAGAAGAGGCGATAGCGCTGTCTTTTGGAATTTCCTCGCATAGCAAACTGTGTGGTATTACGTTTAAAATATATCACCTACTTACCTAAATCACCAATATACCTACCTCCCTTCATCCTGCTATACACATCACAATGCTCAAAAGCGTGAATTGAATTAAAAATATTCACAAAAAAGTTCTTAGTACGATCCCTGTAGTACATTCATTCCGCTCACATTTAACGCTAGATAAAATAGTTTACTTTTCACTGGAGCGACGACCTCGTGCAATCGGAGGCTTTGAATCACCGAGAACGGTGCATAGAAATGTTTTTGAGAATTCGGGTGATTTAGTAACTGCTGTATTTTTTAACTTTTGACTTTACCTAGTTTTTCCTGCGAGTTACTTTACGAAGAGAGTTTTTAGGTGGAGCAGAGTCGTAACAGAGGTTGAGGTAAAGGGAATTTAGGTGATCTAGAAGTTTTGGCTGGTCTAGATGTTTTGGCTGGTCTAGATGTTTCGGCTGATCTAGATGTTTCGGCTGGTCTAGATGTTTCGGCTGGTCTAGATGTTTTGGCTGGTCTAGATGTTTCGGCTGGTCTAGATGTTTCGGCTGGTCTAGATGTTTCGGCTGGTCTAGATGTTTCGGCTGGTCTAGATGTTTCGGCTGGTCTAGATGTTTCGGCTGGTCTAGATGTTTCGGCTGGTCTAGATGTTTCGGCTGGTCTAGATGTTTCGGCTGGTCTAGATGTTTCGGCTGGTCTAGATATTTTGGCTGGTCTAGAAGTTACGGCTGGTCTAGATTCTAGATGGATTGATATCGTTAGTACTAAGAGTATAAAGCGATCCACACACTGCCACCCACCATGCTGCATGTTGCATGTGGATGCCTCTACGCGCGTACTTGCGGGGTTACAGATCTGCTTTTTCGTGCGGGTTTTTAACGCATTCACGCGCGGTGATCCGTTTTGTAGATTCATGGCGGCTCTGACTCATTTTATACAAACACATGCCAATCCTATCCAAAGTTAAGTACTGCAGGATGCATGTTTTTCCGCATGTAGGTGCGTGATCTGTATGAACGCGCGTGGATGCATTTTCGGTGTGAACTCTGCGTGTTTTCTGTACAAACGGAGATATTTACATACAACGATGAAATACACATGCACGCACTGCGCTGCGTGGTGCGTGTCAATGTGCGGATGTTCTTAAAAGATACGAGGGGTGATCCAAAAGTAATGATAATCAATAATAAACACAATGAATAAAATCAAAAACTAAATTTATTTCTCAACATAGTCTCCTAGCAAGTCTATACATTTAGTCCATCTCTTTTCTAAACCTAAAATTCCTTAGAAAAAAAATCTTTATCTTGACTCTCAAAAGTCCTCAACCGCGGCCATCACGTCGCTATCATCGTCAAATTTCTTGCCCCGGAGGTGTTCCTTGAGTCGTGGAAAGAGATAGAAGTCACTGGGGGCTAGATCTGGTGAATAGGGGGGGTGTTCCACCAGCTCAAAGCCCGCTTCCTGAATGGCAGCCATGGCAATTGCAGCTTTGTGAACCGGTGCGTTGTCTTGATGGAACAGCACTGCAGCCCGCAGTTTGCCTCGCCTTTTCTCCTTAATAGCCTCCCGCAATCTTCTTATTTGTTCTGCATAGTAGGAGCCTGTAATAATGGCCCCTTTTTCCAAGTAGTCCACCATGATTATTTCTTCAGCGTCCCAAAAAACAGACGCCATAACCTTCCCTGCTGAGCTTGACACTTTGAATTTCTTCGGCGTCGGTTCATCGGATCGTTTCCATGTCATCGATTGTTGTTTTGTTTCAGGATCAAAATGGTGGATCCAGGTTTCGTCCATGGTCACAAAACGTGACAAAAAATTATCCTTGTCTGCCTGGAACTTTTCGAGATTTGCTCTTGACATGTCGACTCGTTTCTTCTTTTGCTCGTCGTTTAACATTTTCGGTACCCAACGCCCGGAGACCTTTCTCATATGCAATTCGTTCACAAGGATTCTTTGAATGCTGCCATATGAGATCCCTGTGACCTCAGCTACATGCCTGATAGTCACTCTTCGATCTTCCAATACAACTTCTTTAACTTTTTTCACATTTTCTCCAGTGAGGGACGTCGATGGGCGTCCTTCGCGGTGTTCGTCTTCCGTCGATGTTCTTCCCAGCTTAAACTCCTTAGCCCAGCGTGCAACTGTGGAATATGGAGGAGAACAGTCCCCTAATGTTTCCACCAAGTCGCTGTGTATGTCTTTGGTAGACATTTTTTTCAAGCAGAGGTATTTAATGACAGCTCTGATTTCGTGTTTTTCCATTTTGATGTTCACTCCTTGACAGTCCGTATTCAAATGAATGTAGCTCCCGGGAATCGTGACCTATTTATATGAATTTTTTTTCCTGAACTAGTGGGTAATTGAGCAAGTGACTGTAATTTTTTTGTATTTTTGTGTGCACTAGAAATAACTGATTATCATTACTTTTGGATCACCCCTCGTAAGTGGGAAGACAAGATAAGACAAGAGGTAAATGGGAAGACAAAAATGGCCAATTGCAGTATTCTATTGTTCAAAGCAGTTAGCAGTTGGTTTGCGAAAACTATAAAAAATATGACATTCAACAGTTCAGGTACCCTACGGGTAACACCACCGGGGCGAAGCTATTCGGTAGGCAGGCAAGCAGTTTTGGAAACAATGCAGAACTTGATTGTTAAAAGAGATGTAAAATTAACATCTCTTGGCCACTATCGTTTACTATCAAGCGAGTTGGTGGTCAAACGTGGACCAATACGCGATTAAAAAAAACTTTATAACTCCCATGAATATTTGACACAAATAAATAAATATTGGTGGACAATTCACACACAACACCATCTGACCCCAAACTAAGCAATGCTTGTAATATGGCGGCCAGATAGCTGATATAATACTTAGATAGTTGTAAATACATACTTATACTCATTTTACATAGACACACCCAGATAAAGTGCATATATTTGAATTCATCACACAAATATTTGCATTGGGTGGGAATCGAACACGACCCTCGGCTTCGCAGGCAGAGTTACTACCCACTAAGCCACGAGGCCAGTCAAAATCAAAAATGTTGCACTGAAACCGTTCTGCCTTGTTGTAACGTTGGGTTAAAATTAACTTTCAGCTGATAAAGCATGCCGCTCCGTTAAGTATACTTGCATACTTTTGCAACTATTGCTGCTTTTGTTACGTTCTGAATAATGACTGAGATAATTGTCGGAGGAATGTGCAGCGAAATTTAGTAGGAATTCGGAATAAAGCTAGACTTACTGAAGCTTTTAAATAAGTAGGGAAGTGTGACGAAGGTAAAACAGACGAGGGGCATAAATATTGGCTTCAAATATATGGAGCTGTTACCAAATATGATTTTCTCAGTATCTATACTAATATTATAAAGCTGAAGAGTTAATTTAAACGCGATGATCTAATATAGTACGAAGTGTTCGAATTAAAAAAATATTATTTTGTTAAATTTATCGCGGAAGGCTATTCTACCTGTAAAACATTACGCTAATATCAATAGAAGCGTAGCATGAATGAAGAATGTAACAAAAATGGGAAGAATCAAAGATATAGCCAAAAAAACGAAATTTATTGGAAAAATCTTTATCTTTGAGAGCTTATTGGGTGCGTTGACGTGCGGTAAAGTCCGTGACAGCATGTGTTGTTTTAGGGTTTCGTCATATTACCTTTTTTATGCAAATCCAATCGCGAGTTAACAACGTGTCGCGTAATTTGTATATATTAAAAAAAAAGTGAAACCGGAACGGGCAGATAGTTAATAGTTATTAATAAGGTAAGGGCTGGTCTAGTCGAGAGAACGGCGACTGCCGATCTGAGTTGATTCGACTCCCACGCACACTACTGAATTGTTGACGTAATGTTCGTAATCCCGCTAACTAAAAAATAAAAGTGGTCAAGTGCAAGTCGGGCTCGCCCATGAAGGCTTCCGTAGCCGCAAGTAACATAATACAAAAGTTCTTGTACTTCGTTGTCACTTTAGTCAGTGTTTTCACAATAGTCAATTTACTTTTAAAATGTAGTATGTAGGCTACGGAATCCCAACAAAGGAAAGGGGAAGGCAAACATCATGAAGAAAGTTATATAACAAGAATCTTTCAAGGACGTGCACCAATCAGCACTGGCCTAACGTGATCGATTATGACCTCAAATCTCTCCTTGCGAGAAATGGTTCCGAGTTCCATTAGTGGGAATATTTAGTGGACTGTTTATTATTATCCATGTATTTATTTATTTCCTTATATCTAAGGTTTTACATTTTTATATAAAATTACATAAAACATTATATAACTTACCTTATTATTATTTTACTGTTGGACTTATGTACCTTTTTTTAACCCCCGACCAAAAAAAGGGGTGTTATAAGTTTGAAGTCGATGTCTGTCTGTCTGTCTGTCTGTCTGTGTGTGTGTCTGTCTGTGGCACCGTAGAGCTCAAACGGATGAGTCGATTTCGATGCGGTTTTTTTTATTTGAAAGTTAATATCCGTGCGGGTGTTCTTAGCTATGTTTGGTTAATATCGAATCAAAATGGCCGCCTCCACAAAATGGCGGACAAAATATTTCTTCACAACCTACCTCAATATGGGTATCAAATGAAAGGGCTTGACTAGCAGAGTACTGCACGCTATAACAAATTTCAAATCCAAGATGGTTGCCACCACAAAATGGCGAATTATATAATTTTTTTCACTACTACCACAATATGGGTATCAAATGAAAGGGCTTGACTAGTATAATACTTTGCACTATGACAAATTTCAAATCCAAGATGGCCGCTACCACAAAATGGCGAAATACATTTATTTTTTCACAACTCCCTTAATATGGGTATCAAATGAAAGGGCTTGACTAGTAGAATGTTGTACAGATAACAAATCCGAGGTAGTCGGGGGTTAATCAAAATTTTTAATTTTGTTCTTGTAACACGCTTTTATTAGCTTCACTTGTAACTATCTATATATGTGAAAAAATCTTTGAAACTTAATTTGTCCTACTTCCCAGACTTCGATTAGGACGAAATTTTGCACACGCTCTGAATTCTGATGATAATACATGACTAGCTAAGAAACGTCATTACAAATCCAATATGGCGGCCTCCCCAAGATGTCGGACTAACTGTTTGAAATCTACCCCCATGGTATGGATATCAAATGAAAGGGTTTGCTGTCAAAAATACGAAAGTAATAGTAATTTTTAGTGCAAGCTAAAAGCGTGTTTTTTAGTTTTTTTAAACTATTATATTATTTATTTAATAAGAGGAAATGCATTTACGCATAACCTTTCTCCTGGGAGAAATGACCGAGTTATGTTAGACTCATGAAGGCGAGTGGTGTCGAGTAAAACCTCCACGTGATTCCACATTTGCCGCTTATGGCAGGAACGCTGGAACGCTCTCACATCTTTCTACGAACCTACCGCAGCTTTCCAATAACATTTTTACAAAACTAATCATAATCATAATCATATTTATTGATAAAAAATATTACACGTCACAAAATTCAATATAAAAGAATTACACAAAATGTAATTAATTAAGAATATATAACCCATAGTAGTAGGATAGTATCAATTAAAAAAAAATCAAAAAATAAATAAATCAAAATGTTGTCTGACATAATTCAAATCACCATGTCATTAAATACAATAAATTAAAATAGATGTCAGACACATAAAGAATTAAAAAAAAAAAACAATGTCATAAGTACTATAAGTACCGACACATAGTAAAATTACATTAAGTATAATTAGAGTTAAGTTAATTTCAACTTTTCCGAGTACTTGTAGAACGCCTGCTCGACAAGCCATTGCTTTACACTGCATTTATACGATCCCCTAGAGGACGCAGTTCTTATTTCCCTCGGAAGTCTGTTGTGCACCTCCGTGGCCGCCACATGCACAAGTTTGTCAGACTTGGCGAGGCGGTGAGGTACCGCGCACAGCCGGTGTGCGTGCCGCGCCGTGTCGCGCGCTCGCGTGTGCTCCAGGTTGGAGTACTCCTCCGGGTGGTCCCTGGCATACAGCGCTGCCTGGAGACACACCACACTCGTTAGTGTCATAATACCCATGGACCGGAAGTATGGCAAGACAGATGTGTCCTGTGGCACCTGCACAATCGCTCGTACTGCCCGCTTCTGCATTCTGAAGACGCGCTCCCATTCGGCGGCGCGCCCCCAGAGCTCGACCCCGTACTGTAGAAGCGAATGCACAGATGCGAAATAGCATTGCCGGACCATGGGTTGCGGTAGGATCCTCGCTATACGCCGCAGAGCGAAACAGGCACTACCCATCCTGGCGCAAACTCCATCGATGTGGTCTTCCCACGTCAGTGCGCAATCCAGCTGAAGCTGAAGCTAATTAAGTAATAGTGCCTATTTATCTCTTCTTCCGTAATAATTTCTTACTTCGAACCACTTTAAACTCTGCCCATCCGAACATAAAGCAGAAATTCATTTAAAATTTATGTATTCAATATTGTCGTTAGGAAACTCAATTTCTGGTCAGCGCTAAATCCATTACGCAATCAAAGGAAAATCATCTTTGCATAAACGAGTTATAGTCGAAAATTGATTAGGTTTGAAGCGTAAAACTAATGATTCCCTTTGTATAAAAGTAACCTTGTACAGTGTTCAAAGATTTTAAATTAGATTTATTTGGGTTATGAGCATTATACTAACAGTATAACTTACAAACAGTATGAGAACTTTCTCGGTAAGATATTTTTTGGAAGATAGTGATAGCCTTACCGAATTGGTAACAGTTCTATGAAGATGCAATGTGTAAGCTAAGCGTAATGTGTTCCGGGTTAAAGGGCAATGTTTCCAGAAAAATGATAGGGCTTAGAGATATAACTTCTTAGATCTCCGGGTGACTAGTGCAGTGCTAGGTAATGATTTGGACTTTTCATGTTCCAATAGCTGCGTGACATTGTACTGCTATGCGGCAGGTATTTTGCTTACCATCAAGCACATGTCCTGCTCGTCTCGTCACTCTGTCCTACAAAAAAAATCTACAATACCGCAGAATTAAGTGTTAGTACCATTGTACTATCTCTCTTTTATCTGCAAATCTTACCATAATAATATGAAAAGATATATTCGAAATGAATTTATTGCATATTGAACGTAAGTTTTTGCTGAAAGAAAATATTGCTTGGAAATTAATAGATTACAAGTAAAAAATATGTGTTTGGAATGTTCACATCACCGCACAAGTTCAGCAGTAGTTGACTTTAAAACTACTGTATGTTGAAATTCATTGCTGAAGTGAAATGGTTCACCATTTCACTTCAGCAATGAAATGAGCTTCTGGCTTTTATCCAGCTTTTTAGAAAGACCTAATTGTGTCTTTATTCAGATGGTTTTTACTGTCTAGCAAACATCGGACTAACGCACTCACCTACTTGTGGTATGACTTAAGCTTGTGCTGCCGCAACGCCGGTAGAGGAAATGAAAGATCAACATAGGATCCCCAAAAAGAATGAACATCCTGATTGTGGTAAAAAAAAATATCATAGACCTTGTGATGTGGAATAGATTTTTTTATAGATTGTGGGAAGATAGCACCTGCTTACTTTTGCTCGGTATTTATTTAGAGCTGTTTTTTTTTATTATCTGGCAACGGATGATTTATTGTTTGCGGTCTATTTGGGCATTTCGCCTGATGTTAAGCGACGATGCGGTCGGCGTAAGAGCGTGTTTACCTAGTAAAAACTTGGATTTCAAGACACTAAGATTGTAAACATCTGAAAACCTCCACTCAGGCAACGCATTTAAATCTTCTTGTTCTTATCTTTGGAACATCAACCATGAAACGTTGTCACTTTTTCGAGCTTTAAGCATTCCGGTAGAAAAAGGACAAGGTGGTATTAGATCATGCAGGTCAGTTGCACACCCTCCGAAGTTTATCCGATAAAGAACCGATAAGCTAGCAATTTTTCACCGATTTTCAAGACTTTGATTTTCTTTTTCGCACAGAAGTGTGCCTATAAGCCTATTTGTTCGTTTACTCATACTGCTAATAGGGTGACCATTAGGCAGCATTTTAGAAGTGATGGCGAGATTTAACGACTTGATTATAAAGGCTTTTCAGAAAATAGGCCAACGTTTTTAAGGTATCTGGGTATAAAGAAACCCTTTGAGAACTAAAGAGCTGTCTGGTTACCTATTGTACAAAATCATTCATGTCTAGGTGAATCAGTTTGAAACGTAAAAGGAAATTTGGTTCTTGTAGTACAAGTCTTGCTTAGTTATGGCCTTAAGTAGTGTTGTGAGAAAAATATTCACAAAATGTAATCAATTTACAAGACATGTTGTTACTGTCAAGTGAACTTTTTGTTTGTTGTTTGATGTAAAAAGAACCCAAAGGTACAATTCCTTGAAAATGTGAATGCTAATTTTAGCAGCTGGTAACGAACGCCTACGCACGCAAAACAGCTAGAGAATTTATGAGTGTTACAAAACTTACCTCCGTAATTAAAAATATTGTCCCTTTTAAGTTATTTATAAATAGATATCACAATTAAAAATAAAACAATGGAAACATTTCAACAGGCATGTTGCTTACCATCAAGCACATGTCTAGCTCGTCTCGTCACTTCTGATTTAAAAAAAATCATTACACAATACTTGAGTTTTTGTAAAAAACAACTTAAATTATGTGCTGGTATGGTACGTGCTCGACGATAAATCATGTTCATAATGCACACTCTTCCACCTAAAAATACTGTTATCTTGAACTTGATACCTCTCGCTACTAACTAAAACTTCCATGGGGTTCTACCTTTGCCGCATACAGGGGAAATGCGAGAATTCGGGAAAACAGGGGAAAAAATGGGGAGATATTTTTTCATTTTCCCGCGAACCCGGCTTACCCGTCTCTAGGCCCACCTCAGTGGCAGCGCCTTACCATTAGCGCGCCTGAATACCTAAGGCACGCCACGACCGCCTCAGACAGGACAAATCAGTAAGTAGTGGATACCGTTGCTCCACTTTACGGAACCAGGTTTTCGAACACCTGGTTCGTTTCCACCGTTTTCCACCGTCCAGCTGCAGAAGACAGGGAGAGCGGCGCACCGTAGACCGAGATTTTTCCCCACAGCCCACTGCGTCCGCCGTCTAACGATAGTGACTACGCAAAGCCAAATTGCAAACGCAACACCCTGTCGAGCGGCCTCACCTCGGGTCCGAGGACTCGCGTTTTACGAACACACTTTCAGACAGACTTAGCACTGTTACTTGTCCAGATAATGATATCTGACAAAATTTCGAAGGCATTCAAATCCCATCCCACTCCCGAATTTAATGGGAAGAGCGCACATAAAAGTTCTCTGGAGAGAACAGCCCGGATTAGCAATCAGTCTGCAAAAACCCACCAAAGGACGTTACTGACTGATCTCCAGGGTACACCATGAGTTTGTTTCAGAACCACACATCCTGGCGCATGTTTATCAAGAAAATGACTAATCATTTTCGACTAGAAGACACTAAGATAAAGGTCCGAAAAAAAATGTTTGAACAAGTCGAACGAAGATAGTGAGGTGTGGTGAAAAATTAACTAATTATAAATATTTATTATAATTTGCACAAAAAATCTTCTATCAAAAAACCTGTACCCACAGACGACAAGGAAGGCTATTTTTGCCACACCTCGTATCGTTCTATCTATGCGGCGCGGGGACAGATCCGCTCGTACTTGCGAAACTTCAGACGTTGATTTATGTACCGTGTCACTCGGGACGATGGATCCTATGGCCGTGAACCGGCTGCCAGGTTACTGAGAGATGAACCGCGGTCTGATTTGGCCGATAGTTTAGACGGATAAAATTTTTTGCAATTCTCAAATTGTGCTGGGGTAACCCATTTTAAAAGACAAATATTTTTATATGAGTAATTGTGAAAAGTACACATCTTGGTATTCTATTACACTCTGCAAATTGTAGGCATGTTCTTACGGCTGGTGTCATGAAAAATGCCTTGAGTTCCAGCAGTGGGAGCATTTTATGGACTGCTTATGCTATGCTATCCAATGCTAGTCATAAAGAATTTGCTACGTCAAATTTAAGTCTATAAACGAGTTCTGTTATTGGTTTGAAACTAAACACATACTTTATCAAAATATGCATTTTTTAACGCTCGTAAGCCCACGTTTCACCTACCAACTCACCTGATGGTAAGCGTCGGTGTGGTCAAAGATTATGCACGCTGACCTATATTACATGTTACCTATATTACATATATTATACATTTTCACTCTGAGTTTGGAAAGTTCCGTGTTGTACATTACAGAAAATAACTAAAGAAGCTGTTTCTTGCAAATTATATTATATTAAGCTAAAATTGGAAGATTTATAGTAACAGACACGTGTCTGATGGTCAGCAACATCCTTGTCCATAACAGCACAGTGACACGCAATTATTGGAATATGAACTGTACAGCGCTCGTCACCCAGGGATAGGAGATGTTTATCTTCATGCCTTGCAATTGCACTGGGAACATTGCCTTCCAAACCGGGACAGTAATATTTGCACATAGCTCCTTGGCGGTAAAATAACTGACATAGTTATGGTACTTCTGCAGGCGTACTCTAGAAAGAGTCCTACTATATCAATGAATCCGGCGTTTAATAGTATTTATGCCGGACGTGTATTGAATCTCTAGTAACAAGACCGGCAATCAATTTAACTACCTGTATGTCGTCCTTCAGGTAATATGTCGTACCTTTGCGTTATCGTTATAACTTAGAAGTATTGTACGAGCTTCTTACCTTTAATTGGAACGTACACAATCTTATTTTTCCATCCATCATCAAAAACAAATTTCTCCTCGAATAATTATAAAAGTATTGAAGTACCTACTTTAGTTTCAACTGTTTGTTTGCTGTTTACAACATTCGAGTAATAAGGCGAATTCAAGAGGCAAGTATATTTGTCAAAAATTGATATTTTTTGATTTTATACTTTCTATGACTCGTTAGGGAAATGTGATGATACACACTGAAGTTATCTAATCAGCAACTGAGTATACATTGTAACTTAATTTTTATTGATTTTTTAACTTATATAGGTTTACACTTGACCGTTATCTCGCCTGCTGTTAAACGATGATGCGGTCTACGACGGAGCGTGTTTACCTAGAAGAAACCGATTCACTCTCGATAAGAAGACACAAAGATTGTAACTATCGGGAAAAACCCTCTCAGGCAACGTGTTCCACAGCCTTGACGACGTGTCTTTGGAACAACAACCATGACACGATGTCGCTTTTTCGAGCTACGAGCATTCCGATAGAGAAAAAGGCAGGGTGGTATTAGATCGTGCAAATCAGGGGTCCGAAGTGTATCCGATAAAAACCCGATAATCTAGCAATTTTGCGGCGATGTTCATGACTTTGCAGTCTTTTTCGCACGAGGATGTCATTGCCTATGAGCCTTTTGGCACGTGTCTCGATAATTAAACATTACGTTAATACTTCTCGTGTAGAAGATACGTAAGTATTATCATTTCTGTGGTTAAAGTTAAGCTTTTCGCACAAAACATAAAAAGCAGAAGTGTTACCTTCTTGTGTGCGTAAATAAGTACATACAAACACTTTTTTGTATGTTTTTAAAGTTCCGTACCTGAATATAGGAAAAAAATGGAACCCTGAAATCGTTGTCAAATTTGTTGTCTGACTATTAATATACTTCTTTCTCAGGAACTCGCGGAAGTATCAAGCTGAAATTCAAATTGAATACTCAGGTTTATATAAAACAAAACTAAAGTTTCTTGAAGCTGTGAAAATATCAAACTTCTAAGTCAACACAGTCAAACAATACAGCCTTTTACGCTGCAAATTTTTGACACTTTCAAGAGAACCAAAACCTATATTACCTTACCTTACTTCCCAGGAACTCAGAATCCTGAAATTTAATAATTTTACGTTAAAAATAGCCCAGCTTTAACTTATTTACCTATAGGTACAAGTTTGTACAAAACCCTCGATGCGCGAGTCCGACTCGCACTTGTCCAATTTTTTCTGAAAATACTAACATTATGAAAATAAATAAATGGCTGCATAGTAATATGAATTTTACGAATATCAACACATTAGAAATACGCTTTAAAATGAATATTCAGGAGCATTATCTGTCGTTACCGGTAAAATTACGAGCTGACGCGAATTGCGGCGCAGTACCGAGCTACCACAGACTGCGTCGACTCGATTTATGGAGTAGAGATGCACTATTAAAACGTTTTACACAAAAAAAAAATGTTGATCTACCCCCGACTACCTTGGATTTGAAATTTGCTGTAGTAATCTTATCTCTTTCTTTTCTTAAATCTCTTTAATTTCTAATGCCCTTATTAGAAAGGGCAGAGGGTTGCGGTCTGTTTGGACTGAACGTTATATTGTACTAAAACCGTAATGAACAACGATTTAAGACATTAGAGACGATCTTCTTAGCATTCCATGGATTCACCGTGCGGGTGCCGGGTCCATCGTGTGGCAGAGAGAGAAAAACTCGAGTAGTTCCCGAGACTTGTGACTCGGGCGTAGGTTTAAGGGGCCCCTTTCTGACGTACATCAACACTCACCTTCACCACTCGTTTTTCTCTCCCTGCCCAGCCAAATCTGATATGAGCCTACTAGTGCAGCTTTAGATACACGTTCTAGTATAGAACTTACAGCACTTCTGGATAAGCCAAGGTCTTTCAGTAGGTTATAGAGAGATTTTGCTGGTATACCTCTCGCTCCCACTTCTACAGCGTATAAACTAACTACATAGCCGTTTTTTGTTAATTCGTTTAGGAGGTCGTAATACTTATTTTGTTTCATCGCGTGGTCTTTAGGTATATTAGTTTCCCACGGTACGGTAAGTTCTACAAGGACTATGCGTTTCGTAGCTCTAGAAAAAAGGAAAATGTCCGGTCTGGATGACGAAACACCCACATCCTCTGGGATTTTGTAGTGCTTTTCATACGTGTCCATTAAAATAGTCCAATCAGGTGCTGTACCCAGGATTGAGTAAGGCTTGTTCCTGGAGTTTGAAGTTGAGCCTTCTTTACAAAGTTAATTTGTCTGTTGTTTGTCGTCAATCCCTTTTGGGCTCTAGCTACCGAAAGGCTCATGGCTTCACGTATGATTTCAAGTACTCTGTCATGACGCCGTGAGTAATGACCCCATTAAGGAGCACCTTGCATCCCACCAATATGTGCCTTGCTGTACATATCGCCTCTCCACAAGTATAGCAACATTTTTCAGAGGCTTTTCCCCACCTTACCAAGTTACTCTGGTCAGGGAGGGTCATTTGGAATGCATTTAGATAAAATTTTAATAAGGCAGGGGACCAGTCATAGATCAAGGTGCGCCATTTTAGAGCTAATGGGATACAGAACTCACCTATGGTTAACCACTCACTTTGCATTTCTAAATTCATAGCGTGCACTTTGTAACCGTCATTTTCGTCTTGTTGTAGAAAGGTTTTTACCATGTCTCGGTCTTCCCTTTTTTTTTCTCGCACCCAACCCAGCAGTATTTACTTGTGCACCTGCCATAAATTGTTTATGGAATTGAAGTCTAGATTCCAGGTCTGAAGCAGTTTTGTCTTTTGGGAGAGATGTAATTAATTCGTCTTGCGACTTTCCCAAAACATGCGTTTTTGTAACTCTTAGGTGTTTGTAAAGTTCAGACGGTTTCTTTAGTTTCAGCCCAAAACTATTGTGATCCCTAAAAAGAGTAGAGGGATCAGCCGGATGTGCCAATCCGAACCATGACTTCAATATCTTTATGACATTGGCATCTAGCTTTGCCAGGAGAGTTTTACCGATGTCATATACTAGGAAAGGCCAAGTGAGACGTGATGTGAGGTAGTTGTCATATATCCATGCTTTTTTGATATTGCTGATAGGCTGCTGGTCTACCTTATTGAGGTTGTTCATGAAATTTTCAACAACCACCTCTAATGATGGTGTACGTCCTTTGTGATCTATCTTTCTACCAAGAAATTTGAAAGGCACTGCCTCTGCAATTGTGGCAACTCCTTGGCCACTTATGGAGAGTCCCGGATCGTAAGACGTATATTTGGTATTTCTTCTACCCAGACAAAGACAATGACATTTAGATGGTTTTGTCCTCATACAAAAACAAAAACAAAATTGTTGTCGTAATCATATAACGATTGTAGTGGTAGAACTCTTTCTAGAATCCGACTGGGGAAGTATTACACCCTTGCCAGTTATTCTACCGCCAAGCAGTAATGTGCAAACATTAGTGTGTTCTGAGCGAGCACAGTATTGTGCTAGTTTATGGTTTGAACTCTTGGCGTCCAAAACCCACTGCCGCTACTGCTCCAACTCCGCTCCGCTACGCTGTAAAATTAGCATGTTAGTGACGCGACTCATACAATTTCCCCCACTATAAACTACTTAAAGTGGCTAAAAAGTCAGTTCAATAGTCGTTGACTCAAATAATGTAATCCCCTCTCTATTACCATACAACTAATTATTTACCAGCGTCGATGTCCGCATGCTAATGCTGTGTTGCGATGCTTATCTCTCGTGTAACTCCATGTAGAGCTGCATTGTATATCGCATTCCGTGATATCATACACGGTTATATGAAAATCGAGCTATTACATGACTATAATGAACATATTTATTACAAATGATAAAAATATTAAGAAGTTACGGCTGGACTAGAGGTTACGACTGGTCTTGTAAGTTACGGCTGGGCTAAACAAGTTACGACTGCTCTTTAGGCTACGACTGGTTTAAAAGCTACGACTGGTCTAGTAAGTTATAGCTG
The DNA here is from genome assembly GCA_017562165.1 of Ectropis grisescens. Taxonomy (NCBI): domain Eukaryota; kingdom Metazoa; phylum Arthropoda; class Insecta; order Lepidoptera; family Geometridae; genus Ectropis; species Ectropis grisescens. The sequence continues at coordinate 22,651,845 of CM029785.1, forward strand.
GCCTAGAAGTTACTGTTCGGCTAGTAAGTTACAGCTGATCATGTATGTTACGGCTGGTCTAAAAGAATCTATGGCTAGTCTAGTAAGTTATGACTGGTCCAGAAGCTACCAATTATTGATATAAACATAATGATATATAGCCTATATAATTAATAGATGAACTATCTAACACAAAAATAATATTTTAATTCGGCTCAGTAGTTTCCGAAATCTTAGCGTTCAAACAAATAATCTCTTCAGCTTTATAATATTAGTATAGATTTGAAGTAGTATAGTACTGTAGGATATGGAATACATTAGTATGACAGTACGAGGTATAACAAGGAGTCACGGTCGACTACAAGCAAACTAATTACAGTGTCCATTGTTTATGTAAATTTGGAGCTACGCCGTAGATGTTAATACGATGCTACGACGCAGTTACCACAACCAGCTACAAGCTAGATTCTCGCTACGGGATATTACATAAAGCATAAATACTTTGAATTTCATAAAGATTCGGGATTTAGTTCCTTCTAAAAACTAAAATCAAGGAACAGCAAGGATAGAATGGAAATCTTTAGAGGAGGCCTTTGTCGAAAGACAAGTTGAAAAGTAAATAGTGTTTGCCTATCTGTAAAGTTAGTTCTTAATATTATGTATATATAGCACAATGGTAAAAGATAAATAGTTAATAGTAAAATAGAATAACAGAAAACAAGAGAGGTAAGTTTGTAATTCTACACTAAAGGCTCTATCTACGCGAGTCGTCGTCAAGTACGGATTGACAGAAAACAGACGTCCTCAAAACAATATGACTTTTTTAAAACACGTGTAATTTTTGGAGTGAAATCTTTTATGCCAGGTTGATCACTGTTTTGTGAGGGGCAATTTGATGGGCTCGCGTCACTTACATGGCAATGTAGCAGCGTAGTGTCGTCTTACGTTATACGCTTTTTGCATTGGTGAAATCTTGTAAGTGCGCGGCGCTGACTTACACACACACACACACCTTCGCTGACTGTCACATGACATGCCATATAAATACATATGTCTCATTTTGTGTCATTTTAAGATATAGATGTGCATATGCATGTGTATATGTGAGTTTTAAATACCAAGGTTTTGCGTCAAAAACACACAACAACAAATTGCAACGCATTCTATACAGGGATAACGCATTGTCGCAACTTAAAAGCTTGGTTTTAGAGAAACAGTGCATAACATTTTAGCAATAAAGAACAAATATGAAGGATATTTTCATATTTTGATTCAAGTTTCATACTTTTCGTCTTAGTTTTTTTTTAACTATAATAGGTTCGCACTCGACCACCATCTCGCCTGATGTTAAGCGTACCTAGAAGAAACCGATTCACTCTCGATTTGAAGACATCAAGATTGTAACCATCGGGGAAACCCCACTCAGGGAACGCATTCCACAACCTAGACGTTCTTATCACAAACGTGGAGTCAAATCTCTTCGTTCGCGTTTTTGGAACCTCAACCATGAAAATATGTCGCCCTTTTGTGGAACGAGAAGTCCGATAGAAGAAAGGGCAAGGAGGTATTAGATCATGCAGATCAGTTGCACACTCTCTGAAGTGTATCCGACAAAAAACTGATAAGCTAGCACTTTTGCGGCGATGATCGAGACTTTGAAGTCTTTACGCACAAGAGTGTCATAGCCTATGAGTCTTTTGGCACGTCTCTCAATCGATTTCAGTTTTCTTTCATTTATTGGGCAATTTATTACAGTTAATGCCAAATATCAGTTCCTACGTTCCTAGATGCAATTCAGTCTCCCGGCGCGTCCATACGTCATACTAACTCAGAGCTGGTCGCCCCGTTAATCCTCGCACGGTAATCAATAACCACTATTTACATGCGAACCGCGGATACATCAAACGGACCATAAGCGGCATCTGAGACGGTTGTTGTTAATGGGCACATTACGCAACGGTCACAGCCGCAGTTACCGAGTTTGATCGATTTCTGACCTGCCTTTCTGCCAGTCAAAGTTAGAACTCTAGTCGGGAGAACGGCAACTGCTAATTCGTCAAAAATGCCAAATAGTATCACTATATTCTTGTATTGTTTTGTGGTATAATAAAATGTTTTGTATTGTTGTATAATAAAGTGTTTTATATTGTGGTATAATAAAGTATTTTGTATTGTTATATAATAAAGTGTTAAGTACTGTGGTATATTAAAGTGTTTTGTATTGTGGTATAATACAGTGTTATGTACTGTGGTATAATGAAGTGGTTTGTATGGTGGTATAATAAAATGTTTGTATTGTGGTATAATCAAGTGTTTTGTATTGTGGCATATTAAAGTATTTTGTATTGTGGTATAATAAAGTGCTTTGTATTGTGGTATAATAAATTGTTTCTATTGTGGTTTAATCAAGTGTTTTGTATTATGGTATATTAAAGTGTTTTGTATTGTGGTATAATCAAGTGTTTTGTGTTGTGGTATAATAAAGTGTTTGTATTGTGGTATAATCAAGTGTTTTGTATTGTGGTATATTAAAGTGTTTTGTATTGTGTTACGTACCAGTACCTACACATGTCTGCACAACGTGAGCTGCATTCCAGCACGAGGTTCAAGTCTACAATTTCAACAGAACTCGGCAGCAGCAATGACCTGCCTCGTGTCAACTCAATTCACTGATGCTCACCTCATTAAATTGTGACCCAGATGACCTTTCATCAAAACTGATTTCAATAAAGAAGTCAGTGTCGTTCGATCGTCGAAGGCATTCGCACCTAAGTTAGATAGGCTTAATATCCTATGATGTAAGTGTCGTTCTCATATTGAACGCATTCGCGTTTAGGTTAAATAGTTTAGTATATTTTATTGTGAATTTAAGTATAGTAAAGTTCGTTCTAAGCAATTCTAGTTTCCTTTCGAACCCTCCGTCTGCAGCTTTCGTAATTATTGTGGTATAATAAAGTGTTTTGTATTGTGATATAAAAGTGTTTTGTGTTGTGGTATAATAACGTATTTTGTATTGTGGTATAATCAAGTGTTTTGTACTGTAACAAGAACTCCTGGTTTAAATCCCACACGCAACACTATCGTTTTGAAGTAATGAGTAATGCCGCTAACTTAAAAACGATGAAGGAAAACATCAAGAGGAAACTGATATACTCCTAGAATCTTTCGAAGCTATGTGTAATGCACCAACACGCACGAGGCTACCGACACCGTGGTGGATTATGACCTTGATTGCCTTTGCGAGAAAAGTCCTTAAGTTCCAGCAATGGTAGTCCAAATAGACCGCAACCGTAGCAGATAGTGGACTGCGCATGCGCTTATGCTTATGATTCCTACCAGCATCATACTGGTGGAACTCGCAGCTTTGTCTCACAAAGAGATAATGACTAAGCCACCACGCTGCCTAAGTGTGGGTTAGCGGAAACGGATGTCCTAGAAGAATCTTTCCAAGGACATGTAGTTTTCCTTCACCGTTAAAGCTATTGGCGATGACAAACACGTACATCTTTGCTTGGTAAAGTATAAAAAAGTGCCAATGTAATATGAACCTACAGCCTCATGATTATGAAAGAGACGTTTTCGCCACTAAACCACCACTGTTCGTGGTGATGCGCTGAGCCGTGGTGGTTCACAAATCAAATTACATACCAGGCGAGACAATAAAATAAAACTAATTAGCCTGTCACTCAGATTATTAAAATTATTTATATAAGCATTGCACAATGCACACGTATTCCTTTGTTTCAAAAACAAAAGATGTCGAAGATACGAGTACAGTGTGTAAAAGTTTCGAGTGACGTCTCTATATGGTACGAATTTCACGATAAAGTGACGTCACTGCCATTACGTAAGTTTGGTGATCAATATCTTTATCAATGTTTTATAATTTGATAAAACAAAAAACAATGTAGGTACACACCTCATTTTTACATACTGTAGCTGATAGACTAATTATAATAGGTGTGAGGACAGGTCCTGCATTTATATTAAATTATTTGATTTAATGATAGTATTTAAATATAATAGAATATGTACCAATTTAAATTTTGATATTTTTTAGTTTAACTTACTTTATGATCATTCAAAGCTGGATGGGCAAGTCTATTTTAAGAATACGAAATTATTAGGAAATGTATTTACCATTGGATAACCCATTCAATTTAAAGTTACTTTTGTTTGAAACCAGTTTCCTAAACGCATTATTTTATACAAACTTTACGCGCGACGCATAGAATATACTACAGTATGACGTCACGTTTCTGTCCTGATTTATATGAAGGGTTTTTAGAAGAGTCCAAAATTGTAATTTTAAAATCCTGGGAAGTTTTTAAGATAACAAAGTAATTTTTTCACCTATATTTCAGTTATTGTGTAGCCTTTCGATGGCACATTAAATAAAAAATGAGTCGACATGCCTATGGTGACTGTTTTTTCGACCTAGTGATCATCCCAATTTACAACTTCAAAGATCACCTATACGTATGCAAATTTTCCAAACTATAATATCCTGTCAATATTTCGCGGCTAAAGCCGTCGGGTCATTAATCAAGCCTTCAGTTTTAAACTATAAACCCTGTCTGCTGCAGGGGTGAACTGACACGGGCCGTATTTCACCCGCCTGGCCGACTTGACCCGCCGGTGACGGTCGACTGTATACTTGCTATATATCGACGTGTGAAATTAACTGCTTCGCAAGTATACTCTGATTTATTTGTGGGCCAATAATGAAGAAAATGTTAAACAAAAAAAATCAACACCAATTTTTATTTGCAGAAGGGAGTATATCGAAAAATACGAGCTTATTCTTTACGTGAATAAACGTCATTAATATTGTATATAAAATAAAATCATATTTCATCATCATAATTTCTAAGTTTCCTCAATTTCGGGCGACACTTGTATGCCAACAGCAATCAGTCAGCCAGCATTATATATTTTACACCGCAATCCCCAAACAGAAAATAGAGTAAGCTTTACATGCAGATTAAAAGTTGCCAGGCCCCTACATAGGTCATAGAGCACCCTCTACGGGGATTGCAGTTCAATTCTTGATTTCCCCTAACAGCAGCAGCTTAAGACGAAATAAGTACCGTCTGAAGAGCTTTTACACTAAACGTAGTACAAGTTATAATACTCGTTGAGTCTCGAAAGTAAGTTTGGTAAATACAAAATAAGCCGGCATAGTACGCTCACTGTTGTATATTTGGAACACAAAATAATCAAAATTGATATTCTAAGGCGAAACTCAAATTATGAGTCGTGGAGTGTACCGATAAATATGAATCATCAAATCGTTAACCTTAGCCCCAATATGTTAGACATTTGATAATTCATGGCTGAACAGAAAGGGGTCCCTGTTTTATTTTTCACAGTAGCTGCTACCATCGTTATCCTATAAATATTGTAAATCTGTCTGCTGCCAAAATCGCGAATGCAAAATTAAGTTTGTTGGTTTTGGCCCGTTTATGATATATGTGTATCTATTACACGCCAGTGTCTCAAGCGTCACGCTTTTCATTGAGAGAAAATTACGGGAAAGGGAATAACGTGAGTAAAACCGTGTAACCGAGTAAGTCGTAAGAAACCGTGATAACTTTCTATAAAATCACTTTACAGACAACCAATTTTTTTCTCCAATTTCTCCAAAAACCAAAAAACTCTAACCGAGTGGTCTTGCGCATCACGATGGCAAAAGACCTGACGGCATGACTGTTGTGCCTTGGAAATTACGTCGGCTCCTAGTGTGGGACGCAACTTGCGTCTATACTCTGGCACCATCCATCTTCTAGAGACACATAGTAGGGCCAGTGCAGTGGCTAATTCAGCTGAGTGACTCAACGGCGCAAATATGCAACCCTCGGAAGTGGTTACATATTTGAACCCTTTGGGGTTGAGACATTGAGCCCGTGGGGGCCGGGAGCTCACCTCATCTTCAAATGTCTATCCGAGCCCTTGGTCGACGCGACGCGTGACCAAAATGCTGGCGTTTATTTGGCCCAACGCATTGCCATTCAGCGTGGTAATGCTGCCAGCATGCTGGGTACGCTTCCGATTGGTAGTGGGCTTGAACATCTTGATTATCTGTAGACCTACAGTGGTCTATGGATAATTCAGGTGTGCTTAGTGTAAGTAGTTAGTTGGGTAGGTTTGTTGTGTAGTGTAGTAGTTCGCATTGTATTTTAGTTTTGTTAATTCAGGGTCTGCCAAGTTGAAAAAAAAATTTTTTTGACGTGACGTCTTATACATCGATGAACGCCGGCTGCATGCACGAAAAAGTATCCCGTTATGTCCCGTTACGCTCATTGTACGCTTGCACCGCATCTACCGATGTTTTGTTATGACGTTGTCACGTTAAACTATCGTCCGTAAACCAACAGACAACCAATTTTTATCAGTAAATAGAATTCACAAAGCCTTTTCCCAATTTCTTAGTTAACAAAAACGAATCCTACCAACATTATAAATTCCAAAATTTTGATATTTGTTACCTAATCACATCGGAATATATAAACTGGACGTGTAAATTCAAACCACATAGTTTATGGTCTAAAATCTGTAAACAAATAAAACATATGTAGAATCTGGGTAACAAAAGTTAATACTGACAAAACGCGGCAAAAACGGTCAAAAACAAATGACAAAGGTCACGGAACCCGGAGTCTGTGGAGTTGCTAAATTTAATAAAAAAAAAAAAAAAAACGCGGCAAAAAAATATATCAGCACGGCATCCTTATACTGAAAATCTCACCAAAAATATACACGAGCCAGCCACTACGAAACATCAAAAACACGCCATTTTGTTCCGTCAGAGATAGGGATACCATACACTGATTCTGATTCTACCAAATGTTTCTGATAATTGCCGAAAATTAATTTCCTAAAAATGAAATTGCACAAGTTTTCTCTTATTAAATAGCGTAATTAATGAATCTATTTACTATGTCAATTTAAGGCTTAGTGTTGCTCGTGAAACGATCGCCAACACGTACATACGTCGTACTTATTTTTGATGAATACAAATTTGGGGCACGAACGAATTTTTAAACTTATTTCAAATAATGTTTAAATCAGTTTGTTTATTTTTTTTTTTTTTTAATCAAGTGTCCCTAAGTACTTTTGTTTAAAATATCCCAATTCGTAGGGTAAATACCCGATGATAGGAACACTTAAGTGTTGTCATGTAAAAAGTTTTCAAAAAAATCCTGTATCTACTTTCGTTAGCCAGACTCTACATATCGATACCTTAATTCGCAAAACGAATAACTCCATAGTAGCAAATTTCACAGGGGTCACACTAAATCACCACTAAAATCTATGGCGTAACTGGTATTTTCATTCTTTTAAGTGTTTATTAGTTAATAAGAAACAAGATTTCCAAAGGGATGTTTGTTTTTTTTCTTTTGATGCTTTAATTTTTTTTATATTAAGTTTTTAGCGGCCCCTGTGAAATTTGCTACTATAGAGTTATTCGTTTTGCAAATTAAGGTATCGATATGTAGGTCTTTCACCGTAACAAAATTACAGGAACAGGCATTTTGCAGGAAAAACTGCAGGGCGCTGCTAGTCAATAACATAATAATTAAATTCCGCGTATTTATTTATGTCCAGGTCCGTCCATCTGACCGCCTTCCAGGTGGTTTACCACCATAAAAATAAACTTTATTTATTTTAGCCCTCGTTATAAAAGGGTTTTTCAAAGAAGAGTTTACACAGTAGCAAGTTTATTTTACATCTAATAACAACGGCGGGTTCGCTGTTGAGGAAACATAACGGAATGCAGTTTGTGGGATTCTTTTGTCAGTGTTTGTAAAGAAAATAGTACAGGGAATAAACAAGTTCAGTAGCTCTCGCTGTAACAGTTAAATTTATCAATTTCAGTAAATTGTTTTAAAATACTTATTTTTCTCCGTCAGTTGTTCAATATAATAACTGTTCAACTGACATCAATTTAAAAAATGTGTTATTATATCTATGTCATCAGATATCATATTCGGAAAAGGATAAGTTATGGCTGGTTTAGTCGGGAGAACGGTGACTGCCGGAGACCCCGGGTTCAAAACCACGCGCACCACTGTCTTTTTGAAGTCATGTGCGTAATGCCGCTAACTTAAAACGGTGAAGGAAAACATAGTGAGGAAACCGACATGTACCTAGTATTTTTCGAAGCTATGTATAATTCACCAACCCGCACTGGCCCATCGTGGGAGACCATGGCCTTGATTCTCTCCTTGCTAGAGATGGCCCCGCGTCTCAACACTCGGAACATTTAGAGGGGATGTTTATGTTTATATTTATATATTTATATAGATAGCATATATATATACTTAGCCATACTCAAACCAACAGAAAATTAATTTTAAGTTAATTCTAATATTTGATAAGCGAACAGAACGTTGAAATAATAAATAACTATTAATTAACTAATTATTCATATTAAATGTATTCCATTATCTTAAAATCCACTGTGTTATTATAAAGACACGGAAACTTCCTGTGCAATCCGTTTCAACGCTAAATCTGTTGCTATAAATTACATTTTCGGGTGCCCAAAATATCGGTGCAGCCTAGTTTGGGACCTATAAATAAGTTGCGGAGCCAACTGTGACATTATTTGAATTATATATTTTATTTACTTATGTGCTGCTATTCATATAGACATAAATAAATTACTCTATATAATGACTTTGTAAGCCCAGGATTTGTATAAATAAACGTTTTGTTCATTTTAATTTTTTTCACTCATTATTTATGTATGATTCTAAAGTCTTAACTGACTGAATTAATGGAATAAAAAAAAGTCTCTTTTAAGAGATCAATGCAAATAGTATTTCAGCTAAACTAAATTAATGACAAGACAGTGGCCTAACAATTCTCTGTAAATTTTTGCTGTGTCACATTTTACAGTAAAAAAATACGAAAACTTTGTTTGGTGCATTCTATTGTGACGTCCTGAATAACAGCCGGTAACTGGCGAGTTTATCTTCTTTCCCAGACGGTGTTGGGAGAAGCTTAAGAGCTGTGAATTTTTCACAGAGAGTCACAAAAAATGAGTTTCAGACGTTTGCACTTGTTCTTTCAACCGACTTAAAAATAAGAGAAGGTTCGCAATTTGGTTGTGTTTTTTGTATGTATGGTACGCGAAATTTTAGTTCGTTCTGATTTGTTCAGTAATTGTTTTCCATCCTAAAATTGCCTGGATGAAATAACTTTTAGCGGTAAAGCCGCAAAATATCGTTTTTACCGATAAGTCGTTAGTTGGAATCGTGCTAGAGTATTTCTCTAAGATAAGATGTACAAGTGTTTTATTACCACTGTCTTAAAAGGTGAAACATAACATGGTGAAAAAAACAGCATGTCCCAATTAACCAATTTTTGCAGGCCACCCACTAACCCATAGTTGGTTAAGCTTTAGGACTGTGGCATTGACTCTAAAAAGTCTAAAGTCATAATAGAGGCAATAAAATACCTATCATTATCAGCCGCAAGACGTCCACTGCTGAACATAGGCCTCCCCCCTAGATTTTCACAACGAACGGTCCTGCGCAACCTGCAACCAACGGTCTCCAGCGGCCTTTGTGAGATCATCTGTCCATCTAGTGGGAGGCCGTCCAACACTGCGTTTTTCCGGTTCGTAGTCACCACTCGAGAACCTTTCTTCCCCATCGGTTGTCAATTTTGCGAGCGATGTGGCCTACCCATTGCTACTTCAGCTGGCTTACTCTTTGAGCTATATCGGCCACTTTCGTTCTTTTGCGAACATCCTCATTACGGATTCTGTCGCGCAAAAAGACTCCTATAAAATACCTATGCTATAATATAATTTTATATGACTTTGTTTGGTCACTTCGCTAACTTAACGTAAGAACTTAGTTTTGCACTCAATAGTCTCTCGGTCGGGTTAAGCCGGTATGCTGTGGGTCGCGACCCAAGGAGATGTAAAGACATTGCAAAAATGTAAGTTGCCAAGCGTTGGATGCCTTTGATACAAAGTAGGAAGCAATTTGAAACACTTTCTGGCATCGCCCGCGGCAGTTCATAGTTGCCGTGAAATATTTACCAAAGCAGTTACAAAGCTATCTTATTTTTTTTTTTTTAGGTTAGCCTCTCCACAAACTTTTGCGTCTTTGAATTTTGTCATTTTTAACATATGTATGTTAAAAATGAAGGAAATTTTTCTTTAGGAAACCTTTTCAACCTAATTCTAGTGCTAGTCGAATTTCGTCGGTTGAGCCGGTCACAACCGGTTGGGACTCCGCTAGTACCTAATCGACTCAACGTCAGCATTTGCTACTTTCTATGTCGCCTCCACATGGCTCTCAAAGACTCCACCACGGCTGCATTTCTGTCCTTGACGGTAATCTGTGAGTTGTACTCTCTGATGGTCTTCGGTAATGGAGCCGACGCTCACCGTACAAACCGGTCGATGGAGCCGTTGCCTCGAAGTCTGGGATAGTTCCGTGAAATCACACCTTCACAACATCACTTACGAAGAATAAGCCTGTAAGAATAAGTACAATAATAATTTATTTTCATCAATAGATATTGGTACTACAAATAATCCATTTAAACCGTTCAATTATGTCGCACTTATAATACAAGTACAATAATGCTGTAACTCAAAATACATCGAACTTGATATAACATTATAATCTTAGGTAAAATTAAATAAGACATATTTTATCTGTAAGCTTTGAAGGACGAACTTGGCACCCAAATTAGGAGTATCCTGTGCGATGGGATTTGTGCATTTTAAATTTATTAAATTAGGCAAATAAATTGAATTTTTTAATTAAAATAATCTGATTATTATCAATGGAAAATGCAAGTCTAATTTGATATTAACAATAGTGTTAAAATATTTACAATAGGTATAATTATAATATGTGTGATAAACTATATTGCAGTAAGTATCATGGATAGACAAAGTACATGCAAGTACAGACCGATTGTGTTTCGTGGTATAAAATGTCCATAACTTCGACCGATATATCGTTTATCGGACTTCGTAGTAGACGAGGAGATCTCTAGCAAATGCCTATGGCAACTAAACGAGATGTACATGAGCGAGAAGCATCGCGAACACATCATTACGGTGGTTCTCGCTCGTATTTATTTGGCGGTCCCGAGTTGACCCAAACGAGGCTTTCACTTCAGATTCGCTTACAGCCTTCGGAAAACCTGTGAGTGGTATGCCACACGAAGTTTTTTCTAAAAGGTAACGTACTGTACTCCATACTGCAGGAAAGTCAAAAGGCGAACTTTAGTTTTATGAGTAGCTGCAGTTACACCGATCCGACTGACTGAGAGATACCTTCGCTGAGTTGTTGATGTTTATAGAGTAACTTGCGGAAGTTTATTTGATATGCTTTCATTAAATGTGGATACACTCTCAGCACTTACGTTTCACAATATATAAAATATAATCTATCTATATATCTTTATATATAGATCTTTTCATGTATTAAATGCTTTAAATCAAGATCTTTGCTTAATATAATTCAATAATAAATTTACCCATTTACAAAATTGTATATTACAAAAGTGTATTAAATCTACATGTATAATATCAATAAAATTAAAGCATCTGTTTTTAATTGAACGGTTAAATTTATGAAATTACAATGTGCAAAAAGTAATTTTTGAGATATTGAAATTTTGATTGCGTACTGAAGCAAAATGTTTTTTACTGATTTTTATGTTCAAGATTGACGTTATGTTTACTATTTTTTTACATCGAAATTTAGCTTTATGCTTGGCATAAATAATAACACAACATCTAGGTACCTAGCTGCACTGCAATACGTTCATAATTTCATTTATATTATTACGATAACACAGAAAAACATCTGCGTTCAGCTCACAAATAATTCTTCTGGATGTGAAACAACGGCTAAGAGTGTCAACACCCAGCCGACGCAACCACGACAGTCAAACATAATGTAATTACTAATGAAGGTACATAATAAATTTGTTCATAGTATTTTCATCAAAGCATACCTTTGGACCGTTTTCTCGTGCCTGTACTACATTTTCTAATTTATGAAATTGCTCAGATTATTTTTAATGTACGTTAGGGATTTGTTTAAAAATCGAAAGCTCTCCCATATTGCTAAACTAAATTAAATATTTGGGACCGACATTAAAAATGTTCGAACGGATGGATATCAAAATTCTAAGGTTGATATTAAAAAAATTGGAGAGGGTTAAAAGGGTTTTTAATGTAGATTTATTTAGGGAAAATAAAATGTACCTACGCTTGGGGAAATTTCTGAAAAATGTTTTACTGGAGAACTTTCGGAATATAATTTGCTTTGTTAATTATTATTATGATATCAGTTTTGTAACGATTATAAATTTATAACGATTCTAGATGGATACGTTTTCTCTGCCAACTAATGTGGTGGATCTGCGATTATTTGGGTAATCGCAAATTAGTTTTCAGCTCTAACAATATATTTCTAGATCATAATAACTGTCGGTACGTTTTTATGCGAATTAAAAAGTTTCAATTTATTATTTTATTCCATACAGCACGCTTGGATATATATAGATTACCTAGATATTTGGCAGATAAGAATTTGCTGTGCGACAGAACTGAAAGAATGTGACACTAGAACCGCAAGAAAATATATAACTGAAGTGACGCATTAAAACTGCCCGTGACCAGTGGCAATTTTATTTTGCAGGTGATAGTACCATAACAATATTTTATTTTGCAAGTGATAGTACCATAACAATATTTTATTTTGCAAGTGATAGTACCATAACAATATTTTATTTTGCAAGTGATATTGATATTGTGTGCTGATATATTATCCTAAGGACCTTTGTTCTTAACCGGGGGTCTACCGCCTAACGAAGACTATCTTAGCCCTCTATTATTATGATGTCGCCCTCTCTTTTCTTTTCGCTAGAATAGATAGAGACAGCATTAGCAAGGCTAAGGCCGATTTAGATTTAATAATGAGTTACGAGACGAGCAGGACAGGTTATCTTTGTGCAAAGCTACCATAACGTTTTTATTCAATTGATCGTAAACTCGAGTAGGATATGTGCCTGATGATAAGCAACCTACTTGTTACATAACAGCACGCATCTATTGGAACATGAAGAGTCCAAATCATTACCTAGCACTGCACTGCGCTCGTCGCCCAGAGATCTAAGATGCTATATCTCTACGTCCTGTAATTTCTCTGGAAACATTGCCCTTCAAACTGTAACACAGTAAATTTATCATCGTGACATTTGTAAATACATCAACCTGTTTTTTCTGGCATTTTCTATCGACGTAAATAAAGCTGTATTTGGTCTGCTAAGTCGCGTACACAACCCAGCTGGCACTTGTCAACACGTAACATAATTACCGCTAACCGTGTGAACTCGCTCGAAGGCTGCGATTAACATCGGAGACAGATCTATGACAGAGGGTAATGTTCCGAGTATTAGCGGGCGACCATACGACCAACTTAAGTAACATAAGCATTCCACTAAATGTTCCCACTGCTGAGACTCGAAGCCTTCTCTCGCAAGAACAGAGTTAAGGCCATAATCCACCACGCTGGCCCTGTGTGAGTTGGTTGATGGCACAAGACCTTAAAATATTATACGTACATGTCGGTTTCCTCACGACGATTTCCTTCAAGCTGGCTGAGTAAAACATGGTATTAAAATATTACACATAATTTAATCGGATCGATCGCAATTTAACTAATCAATCTATCAGTAAGAGTGTATATTTATATATTAGTTTATATTATACTCGTATTTATGTATTAGGATGTACAGTTTAATATGTAGGTTTATTTTTAATAGTATTGTAGTGTATTTATAATAAATGCAAAAAAGTTAATTTTCATATATACAGATTTCTAAATATCTTTTACCTACTTATTGTTTGTACTTCCCCGTCTTCTTTTTCTTCATTTCTCCTTTTCCATCCAGCAGTTACCTGGAAGAGATCGCTTTTAGCGATAAGGTCGCCAATTGTTACTTTATTTATTTGTTTGGTTTTCGTATATTTTTGTAACTTTGTTTACTTGTGAAGTGCAATAAAGAGTTAATCTATCTATCTATCTATATTGACTTATTGTGTACCGGATAGATATCATGATGGCTGGACCTTTAATTGTACCTGGATTTTTCGCTTAACAATTACAGGGTTTAGTTTAGTTTAGGGTTATCCCATCCTCGTCACCAATTATTGTGTATGTAGGTAGGAGCGGAGCTAGTGACAACAACGGTGGTTAGATGCGCACTGATTTATTTACGTAAGTAAGTGGCGGTCGCAGCCGCCACCACGCATATAACTATGTACCTATACAACAAGTAACAAAAAACGCGGACGGACGGTTTTAATAACAGAAACCTGAAGCCCACTGGTTGCAGGTTGCGTAGGACCGTACGTTGTGGAAACCTAGGGGAGAGGCCTATGTTCAGTAGTGGACGTCTTGCGTCTGATGATGATGTTGATGAATAACAAAAAACGCACAGTAGATAATTGTATCCTACGAATATCAGAAAAGACAATGTTTGGATGTATGTTGCTCAATTATGTCTCAAAGGATCTGGTTCAAATTTATTGTATTTGAACACAGTACACTAAAGTCCAGATAAATATCGTCATTTTTTTATGCCGGTAAAATAACGTGGTACAAAAATTACGCGGGTAAAATCCCGGAGCACTGCTAGTTATACACAATAAAGATAGAACCATGGCAATACCAAGACGTGTCATTGCACTATTTTATATTTTACTTGAATAAATAAAAAAATATGTAAAATTTTAATCGCCCGCTTATCTACTAGAACCATAGTACTCGCGGCGCTCGGAATGCGGGCGCATGTTTCGGATAATCCCCCCGGGGCACCAACATTTCTCTGTATTGAGGAATCCCCGCCAATTTTACCAACCGCGGAGATCAAACACGGATTACGAAAACACAGACATCAATTTAAGAACCAGATCACAGTTCAAAGATAGGCCTTTCCAGAGGACAGAATTTGAGGAATTTCCAAATTGTCGAGGTCCCCACCTCAACTTGCTCCGGGGGGTTAGTACACCCATGGTGAAGCAAAAAGGAACCGGAGGTGAGACTGCTGGTATAGATTTTCCATTGAAGTCAACAACGGTGCAGCCATGTTGAATGTGCGCTGTATGAATACTGGCACAACTGAGGTAGGCAGCAATACTGCGTGGTGAGTATATCGGCTGGACCACGGGTAGGAAAGGACCACCGGTATTACAGTGCGCCGCTTTTTCTAACTTCCGTGGCATTGACGGAGTCGGAGTCGTCACCATAATATGATGAACGTGGTGGATCAGCAGGCAGAATTGAGGTGCTTCTTTTTTTTTACCTTTACTACCAG
The DNA here is from genome assembly GCA_017562165.1 of Ectropis grisescens. NCBI lineage: Eukaryota > Metazoa > Arthropoda > Insecta > Lepidoptera > Geometridae > Ectropis > Ectropis grisescens. The sequence goes on from CM029785.1 coordinate 22,667,190, forward strand.
AAAGTGGTAGGCAGTGGACATACCTGTCCCGTCCCGAAGAATCAAGATTTTTTAGACGCAGGGGCATCTGACACTCACTTACTGGAAGCAATCAAGGCGCAACGTGCTGGGAGTGTAGGCCTGCCGGTAACAATATTGTGCCCTAAATAAGGGCCAGGAGATGGACAAGTCGCGGAGGGTTCCTGGAAAAATACAAGGAGCATACCCGCCGTAAGCGGCATAAGTGGAACAAAGTCAATTTTTTAGTTCATAAACAAGTGAAGTAGAAGTACAATTTACATGCCAATTAATTTAAAGAACAACGTGGAAGTTTTAGTCTATTAGTTCACCGCACATGGTATTGAGTCCAACATACCCAAATCCTTCCCATTAGGCGAAAAAAAATGCATTTCCACTACGTACAAAAGGCTTAGGTTAGCTTCACTTATCCAATATCTTGCTTGATCGTCGCAAAATTTCAGAAAACTAACTTTTTAAAACTTTTCTCTCTGCTTTATTTTGTGTTCAAGATTAATTGCGAAATAATAGTTAAGCGAGGAAACCTTTGATGAAGGATGAGAATGATGAAAAGCTTCTTAGTTGTGGTTTCGTTCGTCTAAAGGGGTTTCCTTTGGAATACGACTAGCGAAGAATGCGACGGAAGTTCTTGACTCGTTACTATAAGTGGAAGTTAAAGATCTAAACTAGTATGAGCCAGTAATTTCGTCGGGCTTAGTACAAACTAAATTTATGTGGAATATATTTAATCGAAATTGATGGGACGGTTTTTTGAAATATGAACAAAACACTAAAATTTCAATTATCTTGACGACTTAGTAATATTTTCTTGTGAAAATTGGTTGTGTGTCTAAATTTATCTTTAAATTGAACTCTTTTTTTGGCTTTACTGAGTTTTTTTTTTATTTAATTTAAATTTAATAAATTATTACAATATAGTGACGGGACGAACAAGCCGATAATTCAAAGTGTAGAATTAATATCACTGCCAAGCTACGCTGCATTCGTCACCCGGAGATGTCTGATATTTTATCTTGGTATTTACTTTTTTTTATAGAATAGAGTGACGCGACGAGCAGGACATGTACCTGATGGTAAGCAACAAGCTTACCACATTTCAGCACAGTGACACGCAGCTATTGGAACACGAACAGTCCAAACCATTACCTAGCACTGCACTACGCTTGTCACACAGAGAAATGAGATGTTTTATCTCTATGCCCTGTAATTTCACTGGAAACATTACATGCACATTACTTCTCGGCGGTAAAATAACTGTCAAAGCTGTGGTTCTTCCCCAGCTGAACTCGGTAAATAGTCCTACCACTACAAACAATTGCTTGTAAAATGTTGGCGTTTATTTGACTCAATGTAGGTACAAGCTTCAGTGTGGCAATGTTGCTAATGTACTGAGTACTTTGGAATAGTAGTAGGATTGAGCAACTGAGTTATCACATGACTCATCAGTCTATGGATAATAAAACTAAGAGTATGCTTATATAATATGCTTAACGTAACTAATAGTAGTGTAATGTTTGTCTTAATACAATTTTGGTAATCAATTTCTTGCTCTACCTACACAATAAGTGCCGATGTAAGTGCATAAATTATCTTTGTAAAATGAAATGTAATTTTTTTTTTCATTTAATTTCAATCTTTGGGGCTTCGATACTAAGATTTTATCCTAAACACGTAGTGTAGTTTTTATGACCCAAAATGCTGAGTTCATTAAAAAACTACGGGAATGGAAACTACGCGGGTAAAATCGGGAGCTGCTAGTAAACTTTTTTTTATATGAAAAATGTAAGGAAATTAATTCTGGATTTACCTGACCTGAGTGACTGGACTGAACTGGACTGGAGACCTGGATCAAAAATAACTTTAACCTAGATGAAACCACGATAGGTCTTTTTCCATAGAGATACAGAAAACCCATACATTTATTTTTACGCAGATACGAGTAATTCATTTTCTCCGTAAAAAAAAAAACAAAAACCGTATTCAATTTAAAATGAAATTCAAGTACTTTACCAAATTTCATTCATTTCATTACGTTAAGTTCCGATAAATAAAAGACAAGTTTTTAGGTTTTTGGTTGAAGTTTTCAGAATCACATACCGATTTCGACAAAATGATTTTTTGGTTTTCAATGGGGTCACCACTGAATTATTATCTACGCAAAATAACCATCAAAATCGATTCACAATTGGTGGAACGATCGCGTAACATACGTACATAATAGCGACATAACATGTTTTATCTTTTTGTTCTTTGTATCTTTAATTCCACTAGAAACATTTCCATTCAAACCGGAACACAGAGCTGTTTTCACATTGGCGGTAGAATAACTGAAAACTTACTTTATACGGTTTGAAGGGCAATGTTTCCAGAGAAATTACAGGGCTTAGAGATATAAGATCTTAGATCTCTGGGTGACGAGCGCAGTGCAGTGCTAGGTAATAATTTTGACTCTTCATGTTCCAATCGCTGCGTGTCACTGTGCTGTTATGTGTCAGGCATGTTGCTTACCATCAGGCACATGTCCTGATCGTCTCGTCACTCTTTATTAAAATATATATATATATATACTTTATACTGCAGAAAGCTCTACCTACCATTACAAAATTTGAAAATACGCTTAAATCTAAAATTGGTTTATCGATAAATCTTAATAAAATAACTTACCCAAATTAGTTGCCGCACGTCAAGCTGCCACACTTAATTTATCGGGAACATTGAGCTGCGCGTGCGCACGTCTCGCTTCTCCTTATTTATGGAGTTCATTCCTCATTCCATGTTTTGTTTGCTCTTTCTTGTGGCGCTGACTTACTTCGTTAATTTTGATTCATTTATGTGTTACATGGATTTACTCATCAAGTCTACGTTTTTCTCATAAATCTAAGAATAAAACACTTTACTGTTAGATTATATTGGAATATGTGTATTTTAAACTTGCAGCACACCCCACACTAGCAGTTCCCGTGTTTTTCTTATATATATATTTTATTTTTTTTGACTTTTATTGGTTTACACTTGACTGCCATCTCGCCTGATGTTAAGCGACGATGCGGTCTACGATGGAGCGTGTTTACCTAGAAGAAACCGATTCACTCTCGATTTGAAGACACAAAGATTGTAACCATCGGGGAAAATCCACTCAGGCAACGTATTCCACAGCCTAGACGTTCTTATCACAAAAGTAGAGTCAAATCTCTTCGTTCGTGTCTTTGGAACATCAACCATGAAACGATGTCGCTTTTTCGAGCTACGAGCATTCCGATAGAAAAAAGGGCAAGGTGGTATCAGATCTTGCAAATCAGTCGCACACTCTCCAAAGTGTATCAGATAAAAAACCGATAGGCTGGCAACAAAGCCTTATACCTATAACAAAACTAAAATATAATCTCAACCAATTATCAACCCAAACCGTTCAGACGTTCCGTCGTGATTGAGCAACAAGCTTCCAAACTTTCGCATTAATAATCCATACTAATATTATAAATGCGAAAGTAACTCTGTCTGTCTGTCTGTCTGTCTGTCTGTCTGTCTGTCTGTCTGTCTGTCTGTCCGTCTTTACCGCCTAAACCAACCAACAGATTTTGATGAAATTTGATACATAGATAAAATAGATCCCGAGAAAAGACATAGGCTACTTTTTGTTCCGAAAAAAGGGTTGAAAGGGTTAAAATAAGGGATGAAAGTTTATATGGAAAACTTCGTCATTGTTGAAGAACTATGAAACTTTACGTCTAGATATTTAACACGAAACCATAAAATGTATGTTTTAGCAGTTTTGTAGTTTCAAACTGTACCTACGGGGGTGGAATTAGGGTTTTCTTTTTTATTATTTATTCTTGGGTCAAATTTAGTAATTCAAATTTCACCCTCTTCCTGTCAACCGATTAATCTGAAATTTTGTATACACTTTGGATTTTGGTGACAATACAATTATGTTTATTCATTATCATTATAAATTCAAGATGGCCGCCGCTACAAAATGGCGGATAATTTATGTTTTATTAATCCCATCAATATGGGTATCAAATGAAAGGGCTCAACAAGCAGAATACAATATACTATAAAAAATTGAAATCCAAGATGGCGGCCGCTACAAAATGGCGGATAACGTAGGTTTTATCAATCCCATCAACATGGGTATCAAATGAAAGTGCTCAACCAGTAGAATACAATGTATTATATAAAATTAAAATCCAAGATGGCGGCCTCTACACAATGGCGGATAACTTAGGTTTTATGAACCCCATCAACATGGGTATCAAATAAAAGGGCTTGACAAGAAGAATACAGTGCACTATACAACCTCAATACTTAAGATGGGCGCAGCCACTAAATGGCGTATCAGACTATCAGACAGAATTTTTGATAGTCGACGAGATTTCCATGGTGTCTTATCAAATGTTATGCATGATGGACGCTCGATTAAGGCAAATTAAGAACTGTGAAAATGAGTTTTTTGGAGGAGTAAACGTATTACTTTTCGGTAATCTTTACAACTGCCTCCTATAAAATGATCAGGAACACCTGTTTTCAATTCTAATATGAAATTATATATATGAAAGTAACTCTCTCTGTCCGTTACCGTCTAACGCCTAAGCCACTTAAAGAGTTTGTTACAATTTGGTGCATAGATAGACTAGACTTAGGAAAGGACAACGGCGACTTTTTATCACAGAAAAAGAGTTGAAAAGAGTGGAAATGAGGAGTAAAAGTGTGCATGGAAGGATCTTTGCACTCTTTGTATGCTATTTTAACCGACTTCAAAAAGGAGGAGGTTATCAATCCAGTTGTATTTCAATTGTGAATCAATTTAGATGGTTATTTTTTGGTTGGTAGATTATAGTTCAGAGGTGGTCATATAAATTTTATCGAAATCAGTGCGGCGGTTTTAGAAATATGAACAACAAACTAAAATTTGCGTTCATGTAATCAGACGATATATCTACTAATATCTACTAATAGACTCTAATAAAATTTGGTGGACCGTCCCAATATGATTTTAAATTAAAGTCTGTTTTTGATTTTTTTTTGGGATCATAGTTTTTTTGTAATTTGTCGTGTTAATTGTACATTTATTAAATATAAAACTTTGACTTAGACCGATTTTGATTACGAAACGTGAATTTGTATGGTAGTAGACATACGAGTAGGTACTGCCTCAATTACTTTAATAAATATGTGGCGCGGACGAAGTCGCGGGTAAAAGCTAGTAATAAGATAATCGTTGTTGTGGACGTTGCTACTCAAATAGCAAGCTCTTAAATACTTAACATTAAAATGAATTTGGTCTAATATCTGTAGTCCCATTTAAATGTGACCTGTCACCCGTCAACGCCATTTTGCCATAAATAGGGCAATTTGGCACTTAAGCGAATTGCCGTGTCTAAAAGACGAAACCCACTGTGCTTTAGAAACGAACTTTGAAGCAAATATTCGCTATAAGAACACATTTTATACGAACCGAACAGCTTTTTGTCTAGTTTTAAAATGCTTCATATTTAAAACGCGCCACATACGAGGCCTAAAATCAGAGGAAATGACGTAAAAGTAGTGAGGAGGAGCCTACATCGCACCATATGATTGGTGATTTATGGTGCGATGTAGGGTCCTCCCCACTAGTTTTACGTAATTTCCTCTGATTTCAGGGCTCGTGTGTAGAGCTTTTTAAATCTTTTTAAATCTTTAGAGGTTTAGGGAGAGGGTTTAACGCTAATTAAGATAAGATAAGATTTGAAATGAAAACTCTTTATTAAAAGCCACAACACAAAAGAAAAGAAAAACTTAATTATTTCTACATAAATACTTAAAAATCTACATTTAACGTGTAACGATTGTTCCGTATTATCAATTACGAGATATTGGTGAATTACCTTAAATTTCGATTCAGTTTTATGCACCACGGATAAGCTCGCAAATGGTTATCATCAGTTTCTAATAACGGGCAGACAAATCCTAACTTTTACTCAAATTTGAACGTAAATTTCTACAAAAAAAAACTCATAGTATTCTCCTCATGCTCCATAACTATGCTAGAAATTTAAAAAGATGTTTGACTCCCGTAAGCTTTGAGTAAAACACTTTTGGAATAGGTACAGTAAACTTAATAATAAAATTATGGAACATTCATAGAGTTACTGACATAGAGCTACAGTTCCCATTCCTAAAGTTACATTTTTCAGTTACAGTTTAATGGAGCCGGAGATAACCGTTTTTTACAAAAACCGCTAATAGTTACTGCTAATGCTAATTAACGGAACTATGTTATTAATGCCTTGTAATTACTTGACTGTACAAAGCTAAGGTGGTTAGTTTTATAATCCCGGCGAAACTCGTTATAAAACATTAAATAAAAAATAATAAATATTGGTGAACAATTCACACACAACACCATCTGACCCCAAACTAAGCAAAGCTTGTACTATGGCGGCCAGATCTATACTAATATTATAAAGCTGAAGAGTTTGTTTGTTTGTTTGATCGCTAGGATCTCGGGAAGTACTGGTCCGAATTGAAAGATTATTTTTCTGTTGGATAGCCCATTTATCGAGGAAGGCTTTAGGCTATAGAACATAACGCCACTATTAATAGAAGCGGAGCATGAATCAAGAATGTAACAAAATCGGGAAAAAAATATTTCTTATTGAGAGTTTCGTACGTTTCGTGCTTTGACATGACACATGACAGCATGTGTCTAAGATTCATTTAATATCACAGATTACATACCTCTTGAATATAAAACCTTTGCTATTTTTTTTCTAAATCTGAGTTGGTACAACCAAGTTCCGACAGGTGGCGTAGCAGGTAGCTAAAGAGGTGTTTTGTTTGAAAGCGATATTCTCAGGAATGACTGGACCGATTTCCGCCATTCTTTCACCGTTGTATATGTACGAGATCCTGATGAGTACTATATAATGTACCACGGGCAACGCCGGGGCGGACATCTAGTAGCTGATATAATACTTATAAAGTTTTAAACACATACTTATTATAAATAGAAACACCCAAACACAGTGCAAACATTTCAATTCATCACACAAATATTTGCTATGAGCCTCAATTAAAAAAAAAAACTGTTTGAAATAATCCAACAATAGTTACAAGCCTCGGCGAAATTACATAGTGCTCATAAGACATTAATTTAACAAATAAAAAAAATGAAACGAGCGAACATTAACTTATGCGTTTAACAAGCTACTGGTTGTATATACCCCTATACCGGTGAATACCGTTATTCACAATAACCACTAACTGTTACTGCTAACGTTGATCGACGGAGTTATATTATTAACGGCGGTTGTCATCACTTAGCCTTGTAATCAACTAGTCAACGGTTAATTTGCGCTTCACTGTTTTGCTATTTCAAATCCATTTGAAGGGTAGGCGAGGGTTAAGTATTGGAACTACCTATTTTGGATTAACCTTCTTGACAACTTAAATTATTAATTTCCTTCAATAAACTGTCTATAATAATTGTGACACTATAATTATTAAGTAAAGATAATAGTTATAGCTGTGATGTATTTTTGTTTTTCGCAAAAAAGGGGAAAATTGCACCACACGGTTACCATACGTTATTAATTTTAGTTTGGTATTTACTCTGATCAAAGTAGTTTCAATGTTATTCATACTTGTTTGATAAATGTCCGATTATTTACTTTTAAATTATTATTCTCGATACCTGGGAACACTAATTTGTTTGGTTGAGGGATCGTATTTTATTGACCGGACTGTCTCGTAGATTTTTTTTTCTCTCAACACCATCTGATCCCGGACTAAGTAAAATTTGTACCTACTATGTCGGCAAATACATATCATTATGTATAGAAACACCCAGACAAAGTACATGAATTCGTCACACAAATATTTGCACTGGGTGGGAATCGAACCCATGACCCTCTAGGCTTTGCAGAGTTACTACCCACTGAGCCACGAGGCCGGAGGCGAGGGTGTCATGTTTTACCGTCATGGATTTCATGTTAGTAAAGACAAAGCTACGAATTATTTTACAGAGATCATTTAGGTAGGTACTCAGAGTAATACAATTTGGGCCCGCTCAAAACAGTTTGACACGAAGGTAGGTTTCCGATCCGCTGTCCAACATTTTACTACCTCTATTCTATATTGATAGTCTGATAGTACAAAACATGAAACGTTTTAATGTTACCGGAAAAGAGATCACTCTGAGCTCTACATCATTTCATGGTAACAGAGGCTTGAACAATGAGGTTTGCACTCCATTTTAACCGACTTCTTAAAAGGAGATTCTCAAAATGGTGTTGTGTTTTTTTTTATGTTACATGATAGCGCCGCCAATTGGGAATCAATTTTGGTGCCTTTTTTTTTTTTTTGTTTAGTTGTGATATCATATAAGTTTTCTCGAAACCTGTGAGCCGATTTTTGGTATGAAGTTTATTTTTTAATTTGCTTTCATGTATTTAAACGATGCAGTGAGATTTAAATCAATAACTGCATCGTTTAAATCGGACCGGAAACCTGAAATTTTGTTGAATATCTGAATGCAATTTTGAATTGAAGTCCGGTTTTTTAAGAGAAAATAACTGAACATTAAACATAACAAACATTAAAAAATAAGTAAAAACATCTGAACTTGATAATGCGTTGGCTCAGTGGGTATTTATTATTATATTGTCGACATCACCATAGTTTTTTTAAATTAATATTCAATGTAGATCGTTGTAATGTATAAGTATGTACATAATTTTACACACACACACACGACAGTGGTAGTGACATAAATTACCGTCCGACTTGTAACTTTGTGTTATCAATAAAAAAAAAAATCTGGGCAGAGCCTTTATTAACAAAACTAAAATACAATGAGAACTACACTACACTACAAACCTACCTAACTAACTACTTACACTAAGCACACCTGAATTATCCATAGACCACTGAAGTAGGTCTACAGGTAATCAAGTTGTTCAAGCCTACTACCAATCGGAAGCGTACCCAGCATGCTGGCGGCATTACCACGCTGAATGGCAATGCTTATGCGTTGGGCCAAATAAACGCCAGCATTTTGGTCACGCGTCGCGTCGACTAAGCCCTCGGATAGGCTTTTGAAAATGAGGTGAGCTCCCGGCCCGCACGGACCCCCAATGTCTCAACCCCAAAGGGCTCAAATATGTAACCACTTCCGAGGGTTGCATATTTGCGCCGTTTGAGTCGCTCAGCTGAATTAGCCGCTGCACCGGCCCTACTATGTGTCTCTGGAAGATGTGATGGTGCCAGAGTATTGACGCAAGTTGCGTCCCACACTAGGGGCCGACCCAACTTCCAAGGCACCACAGTCATGCCGTCAGGTCTTTTGCCATCGTCACGCGCAAGACCACTCGGTTCGAGTATGGCTGGGATCAATAAATGATTTGAATTTTTATGTGTAGCTTAAAATCAGGCGAGACAGAGCTTAATGCCAAATCTACTTAACAAAAGGTAGAAATAGTAAATGTATCTAGTTAAGTATATTGTCCCTTAAATGAAAGTTGGTGTCTTTCACTACCCACGCAGTGACGAGGTTGCTAATCTATCATCAGAATCAGGGCTTAGAGATATAAGATCTTAGATCTCTGGGTGACGATCGCAGTTCAGTGCTAGGTAATGATTTGTACTTTTCATGTTCCAATAGCTGCGTGTCTCTGCGCTGTTATGTGTCAGGCATGTTGCTTACCATCAGGCACATGTCCTGACCGTCTCGTCACTCTTTAAATTAAAAAAAAAAATAGACAGACTGGGCAAAATACTGAGTTACGTAGAAATATAAGCACAAAAACTTCAACAATATCACTCCTACGTTTGGTATAACATAGTTAATAATCTGAAATAACACATGGCTACTTTTTATCACGGGAAAATACAACCAACTGTTTAGTTTTTAAGGTATTGCATAGCTTTTACCGAAGGCTTTGAGCGTGGCGGCCGAATCAAGAAATTCCGTATTACGTAAAGCAGTGTTGCCGCTTTGGTAAAAAAAAATAGGCACCACCAGACTATTAATGTGAAGTCAAATGTGAATGAAAAAAAACATAATTCAAAAAGCCAGTAGAAGTCACTAAAGTTCTTGATCGATCTTTGTAAACAAAAGCATCTATTTAAGTGGTAATTACAAGTAAATACACAAAATCAGCGGTTTATTGGTCACTAAATCATACAAAATTGTCACTGTAGACATCAAAACTAGTGACAAAGTCACTAAAACGGCAACACTGCCGTAACCCCCACTCCAATTTTTGTCACTCGACTATTTTACTTTAAACCTTATTTGTACTGTAACTTACAGACCATATTTGTATAAGAAGCTATTTTACATAATATAAATAAATTGTCTCGTTTCTTTGCTAAAGCAGTCTGAGTAAACATAATATAGCGTTGTAAGGAATGAAATCTGCTCATTCGGTAAAAGAAAAACTGTCATGCTCAGACACCAATCTTCATAGATTTGTATTATCATGGCACACTTACAATGTGTAAGTGGTTATATTTTTTTAAATGCAAAAACCAAAAAATATTATAAGTTGATAAAAAATGCTACGTAACAGATTTACCGCGGCAGTCCACAAGTTTTTTTTTTTAGAGTGACAAGACGAGCAGGACATTTGCCCATAACAGCTCAGTGCTATTAGAACACGGACCTATTGGAAAATGAAGAGTCTAAAGTCAAAACCTAGCACCGCTCTGCGCTCATGACCCGCAGATATAAGGTGTCTATCTCTTAGCTTAGTAATATCTCTGGAAACACTGCCTTGGAACATCTTCAAACCGAAATACAGGAATTTTTGCGCACTACTGGTTAGTGGCAGAATACTTGGAAAAGGCGTGGTGGTACTTTCTCAAACGGGCTCTTATCAAAGAGTCCTACCACTACAAAACATAATTATAATTATTAAATATAGTCTATAATAACACTCAGAGATATCCAACAACAGTGTAATATTTTTTTTGAAATCGGTCCTGCAGTTCCTGAGATTAGCGCGTTCAAACAAACTCTGTAAATAAAAAAGCTTTTTAATATTAGAATAGATTAACCTTAGTGAACACTGTGCCAGCTTAATGTTTAAATTTGAAAATGTTTATTAGCACATAAAACCTTATAGAATAAGATCCCAGGGCCGCCAGACGTCACATATTTTCTGATGGATGAAATGTAGATGATTGAGTAGAGTTGGTACGTACTAAGAACACATGCTTACCCGCTTACTTGCTTAGACGGTCAATTTTGAGATATGGGGCCCAGAAGGTACATGAAAACATTTATGTACGAGATTATGAGTTTAAGGGATGACTAGCCCCTTAGATCGATCTGAAATTTCGGAAAAGGCTTTACTTAGGAACATTATTTCCGGCTCAGGTTTAGAAGAGGGTTACGTTCGTGATGAAAAAATGAATTACTTTTGCTGTTCCTAACCTGACCCGGTAGCGGGTCAGGTTCGGAATAAACCCTTTAAAATAGTCGTCTGATAAACATATATACAAATGAAGTATGAGAATTTAAGTGAAGTTAAGTCATTATTTTGGGAGTTTTCAAGCGTCTGTTAAGCAAAACGGCCGACGGAAAGTGTCTGGGAGTATTGGGGGGCCTTATTTTTAAAGATATTGCCTATAACATACGTGAAAATTAGTTATTAGAAAATACGCGCAGTAAGTGATGTTTCTATGTATCTTCTGTACCCCATATCACGAAATTGGCCATCTAAGCAAGTAAGCGTATGTTCTTAGTACGTACTAACTCTACTCAATCGTTCACTTGTACAACTTTGCAAAGAATAACAATTATTAGTATCCACCTACAATTCGCGTTTTTATATAACCTTGTATCTGGTTTATAAAAAGATCCTGAAATGACATATCTCACTCTGTGATAGATGACGCAGTTGCTGTAACTCTGGGGCTATGTTTAGTGCCGAAAATACGTATAACTTAATTATTGGATCACAGTATGGGTTCGTTAATTTTAGGAATCATTTCAGGCCTTCACGATTTCGTAATCAATCATTAAGTGATATGGCGGGCTATCCTAAGTCTACCAATGATAAAAAAGTGTGCTCATGACCGCACGTGAAACCCGTAATTATCTGAATTTTGTATAAATAGTATTATTATGGACCGTATTATTAAATAGGATTAAAAAGAGACTTTTTATATACTATGTTTAGAAAAATTCTAAACATAGTATACACAGGGACACATTAGTGAAGAACAGTTGACTGTATGTATATTTTTCACTCCGGTACACTCGGCGGTCCTCAGTTCATCCGATCGAGCCTTTCACCTCACAGTGTGACTGATCAGCAACAAAAATCTACAGAAAGATCTGTGTGCGATGCGCTAAAAGATATTTCCACTTAAAAAACAAATGTATCACCGGCATTCCAACGAGCATCATAGCATATGAAGTTCACAAAAATTTCCATCGCTAGGTTTTGGTACCCAATCATTTAATTTGGTTCTTCCTTCATCGGCCTTGGGGAGGTAGGGTTCGGGCTCAGGAGAAACTTCTTTACCAGAAATAGGCGCCTGAGGACACTTCTCTAGACCCTAGAAGAAGTGAGTTGTGAGATTCGTTCTAGCGGTAGTTGAGTGAGCGCGTCACACTCTCTTACTCTTTACATTTCATCAATTTGGTTCTTCTTCTTCCTTCTCTCACTAGAAGAGAATCAAAGCCGTTGGCTTAGAGCAGATTGGCGGATGACACATTACCTCTAAATATTTTTGAAACATGACGGTTCCTTGCGAAGTTTTCCTTCATCGTTGCTCACAAAAATAGCGAGTGGTGATAGCAACTTGTTCATCTGCACTTGTATAAATACTGATACGTGCAGCCCGGATTCGAACCTGCAACTTCACGATTGTCAATCGTATCTTGTAGTCACTAGACCACTATGCCCATCTGATTTTTGCCGTGTCTCGGTACTTAATTAGGCAATATTTGGGTGGGAGCTTGGACCCGGCAATGGCTGGAATCTACTCAAGATGGATATCTGGAAATTGGTACTTAATAAGAGCTAAATTCTAGATCCGACGAAACTATAATCTATAATTCCATAATTTATCAGTCTACCTTTGTGAACTCAGTATTTGTCTAAATAAACGTTTTTTTCATCTTCACTATGACTACAACTAACGGCTAAAGTTAAAACGACTGAGCCAATTTTGAAGCTAGCTTAATAACATAGCTGACACACACACACACACACCCTTTCATTCACGCTTACATACTCTCTCAACAACACACACAAATACAAACGCATGCGCACTCACAGAGAGAGAAAGAGAGAGAAAAGAGGCATTGACATATACACGCACAAAATATGCAAAATATGATCAATTCGTATCCAGTAAACGCCATCTATAAAACATTTTTGAATTAATCTTCTATCTCATTTGAAAACGGTTCATTACTCGCTTCAAAATTATTTCGTCAAAGTTCTAGAATGTCTATATTGAATAAAGTGTGTAAAGACAAAAAGTTAATACATCAACGTCAGGGCAAGTCGGGCATTTCGTGATGGATTGTGAATTCGTTCGCTGTAGTATAGAGATGATGGCGGATTGAAAATTATAATCAGAACAAAAGGGTATTAAAACAATTAATTACGACGCGTGGGACTGTACCAAAACCTCACACTTTTAAAGCTTAAAACTTAAAAAAATAAAAGTGGTCAAATGCGAGTCAGACTCGCCCATGAAGGCTTCAATAGCAGCAAGTAACATAATTGAAAAGTTCTTGTAGTTCGTTGTTACTTTAATCAGTGTTTTAACAATAGTGACTTTTTTGACGTATTATTATAAAACTACTTACTGGATTTCATTCAAACCAATTATCGTTGAAAGTTTACATGGTACATCATACATTTTTTTAGTTTTGTCATTCTCTTATTTTAGAAGTTATAGAGGGGGGGGGGAACTTTTCACCAATCTGGAAGTCTCAATTTAGATAAATTGTAGTATGTTAGAAACCTCAATATAATTTTTGAAGACCTATCCATATATAACCCACACGTAAGGTTTTGATAGATTTTTTTAACTTTCAGTTCTAAGTATGGGACACCCCCCAAAGTTTATTGCTTTTTTTCTTTTTTTATGAAATGAAAATCCTAGACAGACAAATAGATACAAATAGATACAATAATATTGTAGTTTTTGTTTTGTCAGTACCTACCAATGATGGTATTGTTAACCTTTTATCTTAAAACAAAGAGAAACGCTTTAATCTACAACATTGACTCTTTGCTAACTCTTTATCATTAGGCTCAATTTTATCGACTTAAAGTGAAACCTCTTAAAAACTCAGTTTTAAATACCTATGTCGTCATCAACGCGGAACGCAAGCGCCACCTGTCGACGTTCGATGGAGTTAGTGCCGCGCGCGCTTCCGAATAGACGGTTCGTTTGAGTCAGTTCTCTCTTGGCTTTCGCCGCAAGCGGTCGGCACTGAACCATCGCGCGTTCTACGATATGTGCTTAGCGATAAGAACAACTTTTTTAACTGTGGTTAATAAATTCCATTGTGTTTGCGTGTTTTCATCCAACACTACCCGCCGCTATGCCCACAGCAGAAGGATGCGATCAGTAATGATGATGGCGAGGCTCTGTCGCCGATATATATAATATGCAGGTTCCCGTTTTGTTAGCCGCATAGTTCCCGTTCTCGTTATTTTCCGGGATAGCAAGTGTTATGTATACGTGTTCTTCCAAGCTATAATCTATCTGTATTCCAAATATTATCCCAATCCATTCATACGTAACAACGTGATTGAGCAACAAACATCCACACATCCATACATTGATATTTATGATATTTAATGTTTGTATTATACGGGACTTAATCACGGTATTAATCATTATTTAAATACCTCGACGTTTCGGCAGCGTTACAACCGCCGTGGTCATGAGAAGATTGAAGAAATTGCGGGGCGTCTCGTTATGAAATGAGGAGATCTCCATCTAGGTACCTTTATTCGGTCTTCAACATGATTCATGAGGGTTGATCGAGATCACCTCATTTCATAATTAGACGACCCGCAATTTCTTCAGACTTTTCGTGACCACGGCGGTTGTAACGCTGCCATAAAGTTGAGGTAATTAAACAATGATTATACCGTGATTAAGACCCTTTATTAACTTTCGACTTGAAGACACGACAGTTCTGATTTCGGGCCCAACGGTACCGGCCTTCAGACTGGGAAAACCACACTCAAGCAACGCATTCCACAACCTAGTCGTACATATTTTCTACAAAATTTGAGTTCTGCAATAATTTGAGAGTTTTGGGCTTGTGTAAATGTTCGGGATGCAACAGTGAGGTTACGTAAGCTAGGCTTTACTTTTAATTGGTAAAATTGTGCCTAAAAGTGGAATGCTGCCTAACATAACTTTAGTTTGAAATTCCTTCAAACTTCCCGTGAATAATACAGAGGAATATAATGGTGTTGTAATATTAAACAGACAGCCTGCTCCACAACTTCCTGATAGGCTTCGAACTTTGAGATTAATGCTGTCTGAAAGGTCTGATAAATGGTGCACAATTTTCTGTGTCAATTTTATATTCGGGAGTCTCGTTGGTTCATTAATTGTGTTGGGATGGACGTGGATTGACACCAGTTTGGACTCTTGATCTAACTGATAGGACGATGGAGAAAATGTTTGGACATACGACAAAAAATAAATCAGTTTTTAAGGCCCCTTCAAAAACTCGGCCTAAAAAGTAAAACAAAAAAAAGTCAAGAAATAGCACGACAATTTTATTTTTATAAATAGCTAAATAATTTTCCAGTTGCAGTGTGCAACGCGTGGCTAAGCAATCATAACTTTTACGGATTAAAAAGTACCCTTTGTGTTTTTACTTAATAAAAAGAAACCTATAGCACTAACGTTTATATTGTACGGGGTTTAATCACGATATAACTCATTATTTAATACCTCGACGTTGGCGTTGTAACGCTGGCGAAACATCGAGGTAATTAAACAATGAATTATATCGTGATTAAGCCCCGTACAGTATAAACGTTAGTGCTATAGGTTTCTTTTCTATAGTACTAAGTTGGCGTCAAGTGGTCTACTGGACTGGCTAGCGCACAAACCACAGAACTCTACCGAGATAACCTCACTAACCAACTACACATACTTACGCAAATAAGTATATAGAACATACCCCAAACCTTTCAACTTATCAAATTCACTTACCGTACTCAAGAATCGCGTAAGACAACTAGGGCAAAGGTAGTTTAGACGGTACGAACTCGACTTGGCCTGTCGCCGGTAGAGAAGATCAAGGAACAGCCTGGCATCCCAGAAAGAGTTGCCCTACGGTCCTAGCGCGGAGGATCTAGTACCTACCTGCTGACTTGTAGCTGGTTTGTAGAGCTATACTATATTAATTATATATGCGGAATTTTATGCCTCGTCTTTCTAAACAAACAAATTATTGTTTAATTTCAAACTAACTGACATTGTTATCATAATTAATTTATTATTTTTTGTTTCCTGACATCGTATTGAGAGTGTATACTGTTTGGACTGGCCTCGTGGCTTAGTAACTCTGCCTGCGAAGCCGAGGGTCGTGGGTTCGATTCCCACCCAGTGCAAATATTTGTTTGGTGAATTCTAATTTTTGTACTGTGTCTGGGGGTTTCTATGTATAATAACTAGTACCTGGTTGACCGAGCTTTGCTCGTTTTTTTTAAATGATATTTAGGCAGGTACGAACTACGAAGTGATGACTTACTTAGACCTACTAAAAGGCGCTAAATATAAGATTTTCTCAGAAAAAAAAAGAAAAGGACCACCAGGATTCGAACCGGAGCCTGTCGACTCCGAGGGCGAACAAAAAAAAAGAACAAAAAGAAAAGTAACCACCAGGATGCGAACCGGGGGGCCTCTTGTCTCCGAGGGCGAGCATATTCCGTCTGAGCTATTTAGACTTAACGAACAGTGGCGAAATAAGTTATCGTATTCTAATAACATTGTAGGAGTTTTTCATTGTCTAAAAACACGCATAAAATGATGTTTTAAAAAAATAAAACCTAGCTATATCGATTTATCGTCCCCGAAACCCCCTGAATACATAATTGCATGAAAATCGTTCGAGCCGTTTCCGAGATTCAGATTCTATATATATATACAAGAATTGCTCGTTTAAAGGTATAAGATGTAAGTATTATACTTCGCAGCCACCAACCAAAATATTAGGTACCTTTTTACACCTGGCTGCGAAGTAGTTGCGGCCGAGTGTGCAATGGCACCCATCGATTTTCGAATTCTTTACATACAATGCTATGACGTGGATGATATTTTATTAAAAAAACAAGTAAAGATTTTGTTTGGAAAAATTAATAACATTAATTTGATTAATATTACTTGTGGCAAATTATTGCCTGGCAACCTATTATCAATGTAGGTATTCTCCTAATCATAAATATACATATGTTCAAATATGAATTTAATTAACTACGCGATGAACGTAGAGATTTTGCACCCGGATCTTAGACTATGATTATTATTATCTAATCTTGAATGGAACATGAATTACCCGGATAAAACCACGGGGTACTTCTAGTTACTAATAATCCAAGGTACTGTGCCACCGAGCCCTTCAAGAGGCAACTGGAATCAAATACTCGTACGTTCTTCAATTACTTGGCAATTTAATTTCTATTCGGATGGCGCCGTCAAGTTCCGTCAACTGTCACTTGTGTGCAGAGTCAGGCAAAGATTAGATAAGTTCAGAAGGTGAAGTTTTTTGTTATTGAAGAACTACTTTTAATGATAATCTAACGTGAAAAAAAATGCTAGGTAAAAAAATCGTTGAAAAACTCTTAATATTCAAATAGTTGTGTAACACAATGCTGTTTTAAGCAGGCGTGTTGCTTACTGTTTGTACTGTTCTTCCCATCAATCTACATAATAAAATAAATTTAAATTTTATTTCCCTGGGAAAGATTGTTCCTAACGGTTAGCCGTTTGTTTCACTAGATTTACGTATGTACTGGCTGTCGATCTGTCGTCTGTACGATGTCTCCTTTTTTAAGCTATTGCATAGCTTTTATCGCGGGCCTGGGGACTGAATTTTAGTGATCGTGCATCTCTTTCTTATGGTCACAAGAAAGAGGGATGGAAGACCGTAACGTCGTCCTCCCCACTCGGTCATTCGACTTTGAATCTTATTTGTATTAGCTTTACAGACTAAATGTTCTTAGCAGTGTTGCCAACTTAACGGATTTCCCGTGATATTTTTTATGGTAAACCCCCGTGGTTTATTTAAATTTATTTTGGACTATAAACAGTTTCTATCTATTTATCACTAGCAGTCTGCCCCGGCTTCACCCATTGTACATAATATATAGCCTATAGCACTCAAGGATCAAGTACATATCCAACGGTGAAAGAATTTTTGAAATCGGTCCAGACAAAAACAAAAAACCTATTTAGCTTTATAATATTAGTATTTGTAGATATATCTAACGTGTTTTTTAAATACTAGAAGTCAACCCTAGCTTTGCCTGTAGTGCGTATAATATAGATTACAGCACTCAGAGAACCGTGAAAGAATTTTTGAAATCGGTCCTGTAGCTCCTGAGGTTACAGCGTTCAAACAAATAAACTTTTCAGTTTTGTTATAGGTACTTCGAGAATAAAAGTAAGCCAATTCAATTAATGTAACAATTTAGATTGACAACTGTTGGACATTTCTGTTACAAAGATTCAAAAAGATTCAGTCGCCAGCTTAACCCCATTTACTTAAAGCCACAGCCCCCTTCAAAACTCTTTTTGAGATGGCGGGTAGTAGTAGATGGTTCTGCACCGGCGCCCTCTATACTCAACTTTACCAGTCATATTTAATTGAATAACGGGACACTCACGTATATACGGTCGGTCAAATGGCACTTGTGCCAAACGGGCAGCCAACGCGCATGTGCACTCGCCTTGAAAAAGGCCGCCGGACGCGGCCGAAACTCGAGTCGGATTGACCGACCGTATATACGTGAATGTCCCGTTATTCAATTAAATATGTGTAAAAACCACGTTAATTTTAATACTAAAATTTACCAGTCATGTCCATTTCTTTATATAACCAAATACTTATTATTGTATATAACACATATTTAGACTCAACTCCCTATATTTAAATATAATACTGTACCCAAAATATATTACAAACGATTCAGGTGACAACAGTTTAGATAGAATTTATATTCCAGCTTCAGATTATAGAGTATCTCCAACGAATTTCTTCTTCTGCAGTTAATTAATCTATACTTACAAATCGTAGAACATACGAGTACATGCTCACATTTGTCTTTTTGACAGAGTACGAGTACTTTCAAAGCCAGGGGTATGTCATGTCCATGTGGTACCACACCTCAATTTTACACCTAACTACGAAAGCTTTAGAGTTATTTTTTTGTGTAATATATTTCAAAACGTCATGTTAATAAAATCGGGAGGTTAATACAAAATGTTAATTAAGAAATGTGATTTAGGGAGAGTTAGGTGTAACCCGTTTCGGGAGATGGGGTGTAAAAGAGCAGTTAATATTACGAGGATGGGGTTCGTTTGAGTTCTATTAGAGATGTTTTATTGTGACTGATAATGCATTATGAAATAATACCGATTGAATGATATAGAATGCGAATATGCAAACGTATGCAATGTAGGACGATCTGAGGCTAGGAGTGACGATTTACGAAAGGCGGTTGGAAAGGTAAAACCAAGGGTCGAACGTATTACTGGAGAGGCAGCAGTGGACAAATGATGAGGAAACGCATTGTGACAGCAACAACCACGTAGCGAATAGAATAAAATATGTTAATTTGTCTTCTAACTTTATAATTATTTTATAGCAGGTACGTAAAAAAATACAGGAGTCAAAACTCGAATGAAAAAAAAGTACGTATGAAGTAAAAATATCGGTAGTGTAATAAACATAATAATTGTTTAAAAAAATTGATGCTGGTTGATAGATACTACGAGTGTACGTAGTAAGTAAGCATAGGTAAGTAATATCTATCTAATACCTGTTAGATTTGGCTGGCACCAACTTCAAATAGATAAGTGAGTAGCGCTTAAAATAATATACCCATTATATGTGATCAATTTATTTTTCGCTTTTAGCACAAATGGGCACTCCCATTTGTGCTTTTGAGCTCGGTTAAATTTTTTGTATAAACATAGTTTATTAAACTTTTTAGTGTAAAACAAGTTTGCATTAATTGATTTACATAATTTCTTGTTAATAGGATCGAATTTGAAGTCGGTTAAAACTGATTAATTCTCAATTTGACGACACCAATGCCGTAACCACAAGGAAAACTCCACTCAGGCAACGTATTCTGCAGCCTAGATTCTAATCCCAGAAGTAAAGACAAACCTCTTAGTCTTTGGGATATCAACCATGAAATGATGTCGGTTTTCGAGCTACGAGCAGTTTTCGAACTTTCATTTTAAATATATATTATTTGGAAAAATGAATATCATTCGTAAATTTTAATCCTAAAATTTTCTAATCAAACCTTCAGAGTTACGTAAAAAAATACACCAAAACATATTTTATCTCACTCATTCATATTTTGTACTCGGTTCCGCCTTTTACAAAAAAACGATATCAACACGCAGATCTGCGAGTTTTTAAATATCGAATGCATTTAAATGGACCGTAATTCGGGGGTTTTATTATAAAATTAAAATTAATTCGTACGAATGCTAGCACTGATATTAATGGTGGCGATACATGAGGATTGTTTAACGTAAATAAAATATTCTACCTACACATTTTATTTTCAGATTTGAAAAAATACTTTTCAATTTTAATTCTAAGTTATTGCGTAGAGCATGCTATAAATAAACTACACATGACGAGTAAGACATGTGCCTGATGGTAAGCAACATGTCTGCCCATAACAGCACCGTGACACGCAGCTCAAAGATTTGAGCTCTTCATGTTCCACTGCACTGCACTGTGCTCATCGCCCGAAGATATAATGTGTTTTATTTCTTTTGATGGCGGCAAAATAACTGGCAAAGGTGCAGTACTTCCATAAGCGGACTCTGTCATTAGCCCTACTGCTACTACATGTGGTGTGTTGTGTAGTTTAAACACTAATAGGTAGTTTATTTTATGAATTACGCCTAGTTAGATCGATTTATTGCCATCGGAATCCCCGCGTAGGTACTAAATTTCATGAAAATCATGCCATTTCCAAGATTTAACAAATCAATTTAATATTACACGTATATACAAGAACTGTTCCTTTGTATTTATTTTATCGTAAACACAGTTTTTATTCTTATCGCAAAAATAGGTACTATTTTAATATTATTCCTATTTATAATTTACATGCATAAATTTTACAGCTAAGTTATTTAGTGAAGGTCAATCAATACTAACGTGGTCCAAACCTCACGTAAACACTAGTAAACCATAGGTCCACAGTGTTTCTTTTTATATCCACAAGTATCAGTGTTGTAATTTCAATAAAATAATTTAATAGCATTATTTGTAACATTTGTAGCATTAGCAACAGCATAGCGTCATTGAGTCCGCATTGTCGCTTAACACCAGACAAGATGGCGGTCAAGTGTTTACATCTATAGTAGTAAAAAATAGACGTAGGTATCTACACCACATTCTAATGTTAAAAATAGCAACTACCACGCACAATTCTGTTCCCAATAGCACTGAAAATAAAACAACTAATATGAAATTGGCAATGACATAAGATTCTAGACGCCAAAATAAGAAAAAACAGGGCAATGACAATACCATTTTACCTGAGAAAAATCTTGGTCTCTAAATCTCTACTGACAGCAAAAAATCGGAGTAGCAAGTCGCGTTTACGAAGCCACCAAATGCTCGGATTAAACTCACATGGATTATCCCGAACACCTGACACATTGGGATTTGTGAAACCAAGGAACATAATCTTCTCTCGATGGAGTAATTTGTCTCAATTTTCGTGGCTTTTATTTGTGGTTAAAAGGCTAGTATTTATTAGTTTATAAGTTTAGACACAAATAAATTAGTTTTAGGATTTAACCTGTTGCAGAAACCCTGCAGGAGAACATAAAAACTAAAAAAAAACTTTTAATAATTTACTAAGTTTTGTAATACCCATTTAAGCTAAAATTTAAAGTACACAACAAAGTATTTAGACAATAAAAAATGTATGGCATGACAAAAATAGAGTTTGCTAATAAATTTACAAAAAAAAGATGTTTCATGACCTTCTGTTGTTGATCGATTGTTATGTAGGAGTAATTTGGAACTCTCATCATTGAAATAATAATGATACTCCGATTATTTAAACCATCATTGTAAACTCGAGATGTCTGTCACTACAAATTATTTCCAGTTACTAACTACGTGTGAACGCGCCATTACACCTATAACAATCATAAAAGTTAATAATCATCGACAACGCACAATATGGCGGCTGCAAAATGGCGGCGTAAAATCGGCGCGAAATCTCTCGATTGGAACAGATTTAAATAAATGAGTTTAGGCGGTGCATGCATTGTTGGAAATTGGGAATTCCACCAAGAGAATACAGGATAATGTTATGAGTAAATAATATAAATCGCAAATTTTACCACAAGGAAAATTATTTATTAATTATTTTTACTTTTCCCACTTTAAAACATGTACCTACAGGGGTTCGATCTGTATTATTAATGTTATTAGCAGATTAAGCCCAGTTTATGGTCCCACGACTGGGAATCTGGGCCTTCTCCCACAAGCAGAACTTTACCTATCAAACAATGAAAATTCAAATACATTGGTAAGTTTATTTACTCTATGAGAAGACGATTAGGTAATTATGAAAGTACGTAAAAAAAGTAAGATCGAAATGAAAAAACCTCCTTTTTTGTTTGGCATTTAAAAATGTCAAATCGTTTTTTCATCTCACTCATCTGTTCACTGTATGGGGCTTTGTTTTTAAAATAAATCCCCAATAAGGCAAAAACTGAAAACGGCCCTACAAATTGTGCTACAAATGATATATTACATATGTTTCAAACTCTCTAATTGAGAAAAGTTAAGTTATACATATTATGTCGCCGCCGGATCGTATAATCCGCTGTATTACATTACGGCTAGCCGTTTTGAAAAACAGGGCCGTTTTGTAATGCGGCGGTTCAACGATTAGCCGCATTGTCATTGCGATACGTTCTTCAAAGTTTAGCCGCATTGTACTACTGATTAAATTGTAGGGTGACCATACTTACAAAATAAACAATGAAAATTAATTGTATTAATCATAAAAAGGTGACAGATTATCTCTTGCCATATTTCTTACATTTTTTTTTTAAACATCATACCTCTCAGCTAAAACTTGAAAGCCCCTAACTTGATATTGGTGATGGTACTCCTAAGAAATATGGTGCACTTAGACAAGGGTCATCATTGAGATTTGTCTCCGGGTGGGCTCCCGCCAGAAGCTCTGCGGTCAGCCCTGAGTGTTCCTTGAGCCTACCTTGAGCTTCTGGCTCCCGCATTTTTAAAATACACTCTAGGGGTAGTAGCGACAAGACTAGGTGGAGTCAGGGTGCTCCGAGTCGGATCTGGGTCCTTCCTAACCTATCCGGTCCGATTTAGTCTTAGCAAGATAGACGGTGGTAAACCACCCCAATAATATTGTGTAGGATTCCGCCGAACACCAGAATCCACAGTCACCTTAGCAATTTAGCAACACATGTACTGTTTTCAACGCCATGTTGTTGTTATGTCAGACAGCGCCATGAGTGTTAAGAATCGGAACTAAAAATTGTCAAAGCGGCGGCTAATCTTTCGATTTATTAAAATACGGCTAGCCGTTTTGAATGACGTATGGCATCGAATACATTCCGGCTGTTTTTTAATCAGCCGCTTTCAATCTCGCTAATCGTCAAACCGCCGCTTTACAAAACGGCCCTGGTTTTCAAAACGGCTAGCCGTAATGTAATACAGCGGATTATACGATCCGGCTGCGACACATAGACATAGTTAGATTGAGTAGGCATTATAAGCCTAGAAACACTTGGAGCGATTTTCAACCGCACCCGTTGCGGTTGCGGCCCTCAGCTTCTGCAGAATGCAGATATATAAATACCTATGTAAATACTGAAAGCGCAACTCACGACATTTTACGCACAAGACGCGCGCGGCTCCCGAGCGATCGCCGCCCAACCGAGCCGTCCCCTGCCACGTAATGTGCTGCTCAAAACGCTGCAAAACCGCGAAAATCAGCAGTCACGTGAGTTTTGAAATAAAAACGGCTGAAAACCGTTTCGTGTATTCTTAACCTAAATGTGTAAATTAGCTGATGATTTGGCAGACATAAATAAATATACCCATATAATTGATTGGTAACACAACTTATTTAATTTTCTATGTAAATTCAATTAAATCAAAACAGGCAATGTGTTATTCTGACCGTTCAAGTATTTACCTGATGAGTTTTGTATTTTGCTGTGATATAACAATGACGATGCTATTGTTTAACTATTGCAAACGTTATGCCATTCTCGACTTTACTATCCGTAGATAAAAATTAGATGTATTAATATCACATTTACAATTTTCAGAGTTTTCTATTTAAAGGACAGATATTTTATTAAACAAAACTAATAGGAGTATACTTCTATAATAAAAACTACAAAACACTAGGTACATTCTTAACTACTTATACTAAGCGTTTCTGAATTATCCATAGACCAATTAAGGTTTAAAGATTATCAAGATGCTCAAGCCCACCAGTCGAAAGCGTGCCCAGCATGTTGGTGGCATTACCACGCTGAATGGCAATGCTTATACGTTGGATCAAATAAACGCCAATATTAAGCTCCTGCGTCGCGTCAATCAAGCGGTCGGAAAGGCTTTTGAAAATGAAATGAGCTCCCAGCCGCCACGGGCCCAATGTCTCAACACGAAATAGCTCATATTTGTAACCACTTTTGAAGCTTGCATATTTGCGCCGTTTGAGCCTTCTTGGAAGCTTTTTCTTTATACAGGATCACAGCAGAAACACAAGTCTGTCTATTTAAGGTCTTTTGAATTTGCAGACTTCAAACAATAAATATACTTACCTACCGATTGACTGTACTAAAAAAAATCCGTTTTTCTGATCGTGTTCGAGTTAAGCAATTGTTTCAAATACAGCTGTTATGCCCGAGCTACACGAGGTTAGTTTTCAAGCTAGGGTAGCAAGATTGTGTTAAAAAGCTACGAGTAGCAAGTAGCAAGCTAGAGTACTTCTAGCTTCGTGGAGACAAAACTCGCGCTACGTAGCTTTGTCTACACAAAGCTAGAAGTACGAGCTTGCTACTAGCTTGCTAACACTAGTGTGCTATCCTAGCTTGAAAAACTAGTCTCGTGTAGCTTCCGCATTCGATCCGATAACACTCGCCTAGAGTGCTTAGTTCTATATGTATGTATGAGCTAGACACGAGTAGTTCTCTCCTAGTTAGTTCGTTTTTTTTACAGGTCAGATTCGTAAGTATGTAAGGAATGTTAGGTTAAGTTATTTTTGAGTCCTGCGCCTAACCCAATAGTTCAATAGGTAGTAGGGGCTCACCCAAGCCAGCAACAGTTAGTCACGTTCTAGAAAAAAATTAAAAAATTGGTTGTCAGTAAACTTGATTGGTTTACGGACGATAGTTTATCGTGACAGCGTTATAAGAAAACATTGATAGAAACGACACAAGAGTACAATGAGCGTAACGGGACAATGAGCGTAACGGGACATAACGGGACACTTTTTCGTGCATGCAGCCGGCGTTCATCGATTTATTAGACGTTGTCACGTAAAAAAAGCTATGACATTTTATGGAAGTAAAACATTTAACTTTGAAAATAATTTTGTTAAAAAATGTCTGTTTTGTTAATTACAGCCTTAAATTTTATTTACTCAATTTTCAAAATCCTATAATTATTACAAATGCGAGAGTTTTGATGTCTGTCTATCACGTTGAAACGGAAATGTATTGGGCCAAAATGTAAAAATAACCTGTTAGAATAGAGACTGGAATAGCACATAGGTGACTTTTTATACCAGGAAAATAACAAGAACGGGAACTAAACGGGTAAAACTGTTAGGCGCTACTACTTACTTCATACTTTTGTCTCATCTGCGTGTTTCTCTTTATACTAATTATGTATTTAAAACTATATATTTGTAGTGGTAGGACTCTTGGCAGAGTCCGCCTGGGGAGTACCACACCTTTGCCAGTTATTCTACCGCCAAGCAGTTATGTGCAAACATTACTGTGTTCCGGTTTGAAGGGCAATGTTTCCAGAGAAATTACAGGGCTTGGAGATATAAGATCTTAGATCTCTGGGGGACGAGCGCAGTGCAGTGCTAGGTAATGATTTGGACTCTTCATGTTCCAATACCTGCGTGTCACTCTGCTGTTATGTGTTTCAGGCATGTTGCTTACAATCAGGCACATGTCCTGATCGTCTCATCACTCTTTATTAAAAAAAAAAGAAATATTATATCAGCTATCTGGCCGCCATAGTACAAGCTTTGCTTAGTTTGGGGTCAGATGGTGTTGAGTTTGAATTGTCCACCAATATTTATTTATTTATCTTTTCTTTGGAATACAGTCTAGTCAAAAAGTGATTTTTAAGTCAAATAAATTAATATCTCCTAAAATTATGATTGAGGTATCATTTGATTCATAATGTCATCTAGATCGTTTTTGAGAAAATTCTAAGCTCGCTAATTCGCTAAAATTAGAAAGAGGTGAATTTCTCATGGTTGCAATGAATTTGTGGTTTGGAGTAGTTTAGTATTTCTGCCACTAAACAATTAAATGACTGTACTTCGCTTTGCTATCCGATTACAAAGTTCACTTAACACAAACGTACATTGCGTTAAGTGAATTCACCACTTGAACCATCTAAGTAACGTGATATTATGTTCGATAAATATCTAACTTACAACAAAAGTACTCGTAGTTACGTATTTCAGAGTTCTTTGTTTGTAATTTTTTAGGGACAGAGCCTTAATTAAGAAAACTATAAAGAACTACAAAACGCTACCTACATACCTAACTAACTACTTACACTAAAGTCTTGTTCGAATTAGGTTAGCAAATTAGTCTAGTAAAGAGTAATTTAGTAGCTAAAATACTCGTTACTATTAAAAAATCGTTCGCAACGTGCTTTAGTACAGTTCACAAGTGAGTAGAGTTTCGCAACATGAAGATCCTACAACGCAATACAATAAACGAATGAATAAGCTAATCTTATCGAATCATAATGGCTATTTTAGAAAAGGTGAATGAGGAAATTTGTGTGATCAATAAAATAAGTTATTCCACAGACAATTTCGTATTTGGAAAATTGTTTGAAGTTATTTTTCTCTCCAGACTAATTCGACAAGTTCGAACCTGTTTAATCGGCGAGCCAATGAGCGCACCGCTCGCAACGAACGCGTGGTGGGGGGTGCTCCTCGCCCGTTGAAAATAGAACAAAATGGATTGACTCGACTAAATCACTTCCTAAATAAGGCTAGCAAATTAGTCTAGTAGAGAGTAATTTAGTAGCTAAAAATACTCGCTACTATTCAAAAATCGTTCGCACCGTGCTTTAGTACAGTTCACAAGTCAGTAGCGTATCGTGACATGAAGATCCTACAACGCATTTGTTTGAAGTTATTTTTTTCTCCAGACTAATTCGACAAGTTCGAACCTGTTTAATCGGAGAGCCAATGAGCGCACCGCTCGCAACGAACGCGTGGTGGGGGGTGCTACTCGCCCGTTGAAAATAGAACAAAATGGATTGACTCGACTAAATCACTTCCTAAATTACTCGACTAAATTTTCACTGTTCATACACGTTTAGTTGCTAAATTACTCGCCACTAGGCTAAATTACTAGCCTAGTGCGAACAAGCCTTTAAGCACACTTGAATTATCCATAGACCAATGAAGGTTTACAGATAATCAGGATGTTCAAACCCACTACCAATCGGAAGCGTACCCAGCATGCTGGCGGCATTACCACGCTGAATGGCAATGCTTATGCGTTGGGCCAAATAAACGCCAGCATTTTGGCCACGCGTCGCGTCACGCAGTTTTAACCGATGCAAATAAAGGTGTCATGATCCTTAATGTCACTCAGTTTCATATTTTTTATTTTTAGATAAAGAGACGAGACGAGCAGGAAATGGGCCTGATGGTAACCAGCATCCCTCCCACATAACACCACAGTGACACGCAGCTATTGGAACACGAAGAGTCATTACCTAGCACTACACTGCGCTCGTCACCCAGAGATGGAAGTTATGTTTCAAATAATCAACCCAAGATGGTTGTCGCTACAAAAGAGACTTCCTTATAAATTTTTCAACATGAGCATCAAATACGTACTTATCTGTAATGAGACTATTCGACAATTAATAAATTCAAAATTAACGTCTGTACAACATGTCGGAGTTTTAGAAAGTTTTGCACACCTGATTTCCATACGAAGTGACGGGATGGATGAGTAATATGTGCGCCTAATGGTAAGTAGCTAACGCAACACAGTCTAAAATTAAGGTAAAATAATAGATTTTTAAGACTTTTGATGTTGCATTGTTTGTACTAATGTAGTATATACTGTGTGTATTGATTACTTATTTGTTGTTTGTCTTCGACAAAGCCTTTTACAGCTGCATGTAATTGACTAGGCCCCTTTACAGCTGCTTTATTCTTTTTGACGTTGTTATTTTATCATTTTATGTACACAGATTCTTTGCCTTTTTGTAAATGACGTTACCAAGTGT
Source organism: Ectropis grisescens (assembly GCA_017562165.1). Classification (NCBI taxonomy): domain Eukaryota; kingdom Metazoa; phylum Arthropoda; class Insecta; order Lepidoptera; family Geometridae; genus Ectropis; species Ectropis grisescens. The sequence goes on from CM029785.1 coordinate 22,695,967, forward strand.
TCTTATGAGTTTATGGTATGAATAAATGAATTGAATTGAATGAATATAACAGCATAGTTCTCTTGAACTGAACGTAAGCCTCTATCTTTAGACCCTAACTTTATGTCTTCAATTGGATCTACAGGTCCATGACAAAGTTGGAACTCCCAGACTGACCAACTTCAGACCAACTTTAGATAATTAGTTTTGAGCATCCGACGGCCGAGCCCACGGCTGAGTAGCTTCAAGTTCAATGCGATCGATACATTTATGTCAGGGATTTAAGTAACGACATATACTCGGCTACACCATAGATATAAATAAATGGATGTGCCCTTCCAAACTTCAGGCGCACGTATGTTATCGTTGGGAAGAGTGAGCTCACTCTTTTCCATTTTAGTCCGTTATATGAAGCGGTGAACGCCGGACGTTTATACCTATTAGTTGTCAACAACCAAAATAAGTAGAACCGCAACATAACTCGCCGCTAGCGATTCTAGAGGTCAAGTAGATTGGTAGTTGTAAGCCACTCACGCTATACACACTAAACAGAGACGCAGTTTGTTAACAATTTTAAGGTGATCAGGGCACATCTTTTGATTTATATCGATGGGCTACACGGATGGCATGAGCGTGCTGAAAGAGGAACTTTCTAACCGATTTAAAAAAGGTTCTAAATTCTGCTGTATGTTTTTTTCTGCATACGCGATAGCTCCACCAATTGTGAACCGAATTTGATGTTTTTTTTATTTTGTCTGGTAGATCATAGTTTAGAGTTACTCCTATAGTCATAAATTTAATTTTAATCGTGTGTTCGTTTTTGAAATATGAAAGAAAATCTAAAATTGGTTTTAATTATATATTTTTGAAAGTAAATTTCAGATTTAACTTTACGTTTGCTTTAGTTTACGTTTAAGTATACGAAGATAAAAAATGTGCAAATCAAAATGGAATTACGGTAATTTTTTCAAGAATTTCAATAGAGGTGAAGAACTTTTAAAAACGTTTATTACATTTGGTGATAAAAGTTTCTTCACCTCTTTCACCAGTTTCGTGGCTATATAATAGAACCAGTTTATCCACAAACCAAACCAAATAAATAAATTAATAGATAAATACCTAAAGTTAGTGAAATAAACGGTACCTAATGTAGGTCACCAAAAACTTGTAAAATGTTTTACGTTATTTGAAGAAACGTACTATTTTTAAACGTTACCAAGTTAACAATGTTATATTACATTGTATAAGATATCTTGGTCGTAAATTTAAAACAGTCTACCTCACTACTTACAGGAACAGCACAAAAATGCGCGTCCATCAAGGAATGTAAATTGTTACTTTATATATAGGGAGCATTTGTCTGTCTGTCCGCTTTATTAGTACACGCCAGATTTACGGCTCTTGGGAAAACAACGCGTTATTTTTGTGCTTTGCGTGTAGTGATGTGCGTATCCTAAGGGTGGAGATATGATTCGATTTATAAAGAAATTGTATTATGGGATTATTATCGTGATTTTTAACTCCAGGCAAAATGCGACAGACACACAAATCAAACTTATACGATCAAGTTTGATTTGTGTGTATTGTAGACTCCGTAAAGAATGATTTGATTTTGATTTTGTTTGTCATATTTTGAAAGTTGAATTAAGTGGAAGTGTGCTTCACGGTTTTTTCCGTTTCAATGGTTTTAGCTCATTTGTTAGCTGTAGTAGTAGAAATCTTGGTCGCACACTATTGGTGGTGGATAATATTTTTTGTATTTGCAAACATATGATACTTCTGACCTTAAATCCTACTATAATATAATTGTCAATGTATAAATGTTTGGATATTTGGATGTTTGTTGCTCAATCACGTCATAACGTATCAACGGATCGGGTTGAAATTTAGAATACTATTAAAATAGTCTGGAAGACCACATAGACTACTTTTAACTCGGGAAAACAACGAGAATGCGAAATACGTAGGTAGAAACCGTGGGGCACTGCTTGTATGGAATAATTGCGTTAGTTAATTTTAATTAGTTGCGTTAGTTAGTTAGTTTTTTTTAAATAAAAAATAACGAGAGTACCGGGACATGGGCTTGATGGTAAACAACATGCCTGCCACTTAACAGCACAGTGACAAGCAGCTATTGGAACATGAAGAGTCCAAATCATTACCTAGCACTGCACTGCGCTCTTCACCCAGAGATCTAAGATGTTATATCTCTAAGCCCTGTAATTTCTCTGGAAACATTGCCCTTCAAACCGGAACACAGTAATGTTTGCACATTACTGCTTGGCGGTAGAATAACTGGCAAAGAGGTGTGGTACTTCCCCAGGAGGAATCTGTTGAACAACAACTACTACGGCACTGAACCAGAAGTTTAATCGAAGTGAGAAAATATACACCCAGTTGATTATTTATTCATTACTCTCACTACACCTACACTTACACACTAACACACACACACTCTTATACACTAAAAGATTTATAATAATAGCAAATTTATAGTATAAGTAGGATGAACACAATCCTTTCAGCTTAGGATACGAGTCCTGCGCTACCATAAAGAACCACTTATTTAAAAACTACAATAAAAATTCATGAACTCACAGCGGTTTACTTAGTTAAATCTATCGATGTTTTGGTCTCAGCAAATCTCTCTTTCCCATCCCTAATATTTGGTTTTACTTCAGTACATGTAAGATAGGGAATGTGTCCGCTCGAGACGATATAAAATTTTATGTTAAAAGATTACATTCACATGGAGAGTTCAATGGCATGAGGATCTATAAAAGTGTGGTAAAAATCAAGAAAATACAGTAAATATCAAGGGTGGCTGACATTTTAACAGTTCCGGTTAGAGTGGAGACTTGGTTTAAAAAACACTACATTTTCCAACTCTAAACTGCCTTTGGTATAACGTTACTTAGTATGTGACCCAACCTTCTAATTCCAAATTTCCATAGGTTCCATAAGCAACCCACTAAATGTTCCCACCGAGACTTGGACTATCTCGTAAGCGGAGTCGAGGCCATAATCCACCATGCTGGTCAAGTGGAAAGTGGATGACGCATGACCCCGATACATTTTGGGGGCATATCGCTTTCCTAACGGTGTATTCCTTGACCGTTCGATTGTATGTATGCGTAATGCCACGCACATGACTTAAAATAGACAGAGGTGCACGTGGTATTGAAATCAAGGGCTCTGTTTTAACGGAATTTTTAAGTCCCACAAACTTATCTTGGATCAAAAGTATCCCCAACATTTTTACACAAAATCCGCAATACGCGAATCTAGAAGGCACAACATAAAGCCCATTTTGGAGTCCCCCAATCCTATCCCAAATTATGTCATCACACGAGCCGAGTCTATTACGAACTCCTAATAAAATGATATCCATTCCGGGTGACGAGCTCTCAGACTGATTGATGACGTCACTTATGACGTCACGGGTGTCTGAGATGTTTGCGGCTATTTCCATCTCGAGTGTTGTTATTTAAAGAATTTGAAGTGGTTCTACATTAATTTTATCAGATCGGTTTGGCGGTTTTGAAAATATCAACAATTGATCAACAATTGAGTTTATTGAGTGTATTAGTGTCGAGTGTAGAGTGTGTTGTATTTTACTGTAAATTGAGAAATCGATTCTCGTATTTTCGTAGACAATTTAATAATTTATTTAACAACATAGTAAGTTTATATTTAAACAGGACATTTAAACCGACATTTAAGTCTCTGACTTCGTTATATATTTTGTTAATTATGATGGAAGCTATGAGAAATACATTTGCGCATTAGTGCTGATGTAACATACATAGTTATGAATGTAGATTAGCCACAAAAAGGTTGATTTGTTAATAAGTTTGGTGACGCCAAAGAGTTTAAATATACTTCTTATAGAGTTCGATTTTCCGTACGGTTCCTTTGTGTCAATCGTAAGCAGATGACATTCATACTTTCTATGGCAAAAGAGTGATGTACCGCGACAAAAGTATGGCACTTCCACAAGAGCGACAAGGCAAGAAAGATGCGACCCGTGTTTTCGGTGTAAAGCGTTTGTGCCAACTTTTTACGTAGTATATGTAAACTCTTGGGATGACGCAGAGATGACAAACCGCAGTCATATTCCCGACCATAGGTTAGGTTTCATATTTTGCTATAGCGGTTAGATTATTTTAATAAGTTATTTTCCCTGTTAATAAAGTTGATCCCATACAGTTTTCAGAATTGCTTTTGGTACACTGTTTTAAAATTCCTGGCCAATATATATTTTAATAAAAGCAAAACATTGACAATCATAGTTTTAGTTAATTCCCGGTTTTAACCGCCTTAAAAAAGGAGGAGATTGTTTAGTTCGACCGCATATTTTTTTAAAGTGAAAACTTCTTTTAGCGCGCCACAGACATATTTTTCGTTAGCTGTGAATTGAATTCTAGTCACGCTCGGATATGATGAGAAATCTTAAGGAGAACTCGGGCTATGACCATGGCCATCTAGAAATGCGTTAGAGATTTACTACGATAACATGACCCGCCCCTCCAGAATTCAAAACGTTTGAAAGTATTTGTGAAAGTATATACAACGCACCACACGCATGTGTGCGTACTGCTACTGCAGACGAATAATTACAACTACATACAAACACTTTCGTAAGGATGTGACTACACACATTAAAACAGTAATTTGGAGGGGCGGGCCATGTTATCGTAGTAAATCTCTAGCATTTACCATTCAACCAATTCAGCTATCAAGTTCTGAGTCATAAGTTTTCACTTCTATCGGCAGTTCCTATGACTGCAATTTGTTTTTGTTTCACAGATCACAGATCACAGTAGTGTCTACAGAGACGGAATCTCTGCAGATTCACTCTGATCTATTCAGGTATACATTACAATTTTAACGAACGTAAAATACCTTACCACTAAGGTACCGTCAGTCTGGATCTAATACGCTGCACTAGCGGAAAACCTTTTATGTCTCGTTTATGGAGACGCGGAGCGTAGAGCGTCGCGTGCGGTGCGGGCGGCGTGGCGCTTCTGACTTTTTTCTTCTTTGTTTTTAAATTTTCAGGAAAAATTATATGAGCAAACTCGAAAATTTTATTTCCTACAAATCATAACTTAATACATTTTTTGTAGGGTTGGTAGATTGACATATATGTCGTAAAAGGCGAAGAGTGGCAACTTCACAAACTTGGAGTTAGCCTCTATTCAATAGAGGCTAACTCCAAGTTTGTGTTTAACTCCAATTTAATTTTTAGAACAAGCCAATAGAGCCTATTGGCATTGTCTAAAAATTAAATTGCGTCCTCTAAAAAATGTAAAGCTCATAGAATATTTCAATAGACTACTTCAATGAATGAAACGAATCCAAAATGTGAGGAATAATACCAACTGTATATCACCGGCTTAAACAGGTATTTCTATAATGAGGATAGAAAGATTAATCAATTTCCTTTTATAAGAATTCAAAGCATACTAACACGGTTATTGTCAACGGCTACCTGTGACACACTTTATAATAAAAATTTTACGTGATTGTTGTAAATTTGCTGATCTCTAATAGAAAGTGTAGAAAAAAAAGAAGTGTGGCACTCGGGGACTGCCGCGGTAAAGCTATTGCATGTTGCATGCATTTTTATCAACATAAGCAATAGGGATGTTAACAATTTTTCGGAATTGCTTTTATTTTGAAGAGTGACATTTGTTTACCATAAAAATATCACGGGAAATCCGTTAAGTTGGCAACACTGCTAAGAGCATTTAGTCTGTAAAGCTAATACAAATAAGATTCAAAGTCGAATGACCGAGTAGGGAGGACGGCGTTACGGTCTTCCATCCCTCTTTCTTGTGAACATAAGAAACAGATGCACGATCACTAAAATTCGGTCCCCAGACCCGCGATAAAAGCTATACAATAGCTTAAAAAACAAATTTGACGACTTCAATGTATTTATCTAACTGCAATAATTATTATCATTTATTATTATTTATTATCATCAATATTATTAGTCTAAATTTCTATAAACTTGATGAATCATTTGTATTTTAACATGGTTACAAGTAGGTATAGTTTAATGCATTAGTAAAATTTGATGTAATTGAAAATACTATTTAACATATTATTATTTATTTGAGTTTTAGCCATGAACCAAAATAATACTATTGCTTCTTTTTATTGCCGTTGTATCGTATTTTATATCCCCTTGTGACTATTCCAACACTTCTGGCTGGTAAGCGATTACTTCATCTGTTGCGGCCACCTGTATACCTCTGGCTGTTTTGAGCTACTGTAGCTCTTGTGGCACTTTATCATCTATAGCCATGGTACGCCATCATGGCTTTGTAGCCATCATAACACCTCTAGCTGTTCTGAGCTATAGCGGCTATTGTGGCCACTTTCATGCAGGTGGTTGTGAGCCACTGAGACTGTTGCTATCTTACCACCTCTGACCATTGTAAGCTATCATGGCTGTTGCGGCCACCTCAGCAACATCTGGCTGTTGTAAGCCATTGTGGCTCATGTTGCCACCTTCTTTCCGTTGACACCCACTATGGCTGCTATTGCTATATCTTTTTATTTATCTTTAACCGCTGTGAGTGACGGTGACTATTATTGTAATAGGGATGCGGACTTTCTATTATAAGCCATTCTAATATAATTCGTTCGTCAGGTAGAGTGTAGAAATAGTATGGCGAGTTCACAAAATTGACTTATGTTAACAATTCTACGCTCCTGTGCTTCTTTGGTTATAAATAAATGTTAATGTATTTCTAGGTGGGCATGCTTAGAAACATTGCCGTCTAGTCTAGATGGCCATGCTTAAAATACTTGTTTAGACGACAAAGCTTTGAAGATTTATTCCAGACTGGCAGCGCCCTGCAGCTTCACCCGCGTAGTTTGCGAGCGATCAAATTCTGAGTTACAAGTTTTAACTTCTGTCGATAGTCCTTATGACTGCCAATTTTTTTGTATGTATGTTGCACGATAGCCCTTTCAATTTTAAAACGATTTTGAGGGTTCATTTTTTACTTGGCAGATTACCTGAATAACCTCGTTTCACAATGAAATCCATAATCATCTTTAAATCATCTCAATCTACCATTATTTAGGTCTTCAAAAATTGCAGGGTTGCCAGCACGACACACTACACCAACCGTGCTACCAGGCTTTTCCAAACTCACTCCGCGATGCCCACGCTTATTTACGACAGGAGTCCACGACGCCGATAACCAAAAATCATCCTTCTTGTTCAAATTACTATGTTTTTATTTACTAATGCTTCCTCAATAATTTTTGTGTAGTAATGACGTTCGATGGAGACAACGTTTTGATCGTGGGGCTCGATCTAATGACCGGTCTAGCGCCGAACGAAAAATGTCTTAACTTTAAAATTTCTCTCTCTTTTCTTACCGCTTGAAATGATAGAGACCGCAATAGCAAAGCGAAAGCCGATGTAGTTGGGCGGTAGATGGGCAGTTCCCGCATCAAGCAAATGCTCAGCAATCGTAGATTTCTGTTTAGGGCGATGTTTTATAGCGGCAATGCGTTTTTTTATTCTTTCAGCAATTGGACGCTTTGTTTGAGCTATATAACTATGAGAATAAAATAAAAACATAAATTTTTCGAAACGAATCTAAATGACTGTTTGTCGCCAGCTTAAATAATGTCTTATAATATACATATATGTATTTGTATAAGGACATAAATTATAGAGGTACTAGTAATTAATTAATTTGCTTTTATCAGAATGAACAGGATATTAGCACGGTTATTGTCAACGGCTGCATGTGTCAGTCTTTATTGTTATATAAATTTACATTGTTGTTGCAAAGTTGCAGTGACCTTCAGAAAGTGTAGAAAATAATCAAATTATAAGACTTTAAGGTATGTATTGAATTGTACTTTACCATTTGACTGTCCTCGGGCTTAGTGGGTAGTAGCTCAGCCTGAGAAGCCGAGGGTCGAGGGTTCGATTCCCACCCAGTGCAAATATTTGTGTGATGAATTCAAATGTTTGAACTGTGTCTGGATGTTTCTATGTACAATAAGTATGTATTTCAAACTATACCTATAAGTATTATATCAGCTATCTGGCCGCCATAGTACAAGTTTTGCTTAGTTTGGGGTTAGATGGTGTTGTGTGTGAATTGTCTACCAATATTTATTTATTTATTATTAGTTTTAATGTCAATAAACTTCATGAAGTATATATATATTGTGTTTTGTTCTACTTTATTTAAATAAATAAATGAAGAACTTTAATAAATATCATAACGCAAATACTTATTTTTCCTCCTTGTGTTATTATTTTAAAACGACTACTAAAGAATTTGTATAATAGTATAAATGCAAATGGATTTAAACTACAACATCTCTCATTTCTAAAGTCTTCAGTCTCATTTCTTGAGTTGAATTTGTATGTCTGTGTGTTTCTATTTATAACAAGTATTTATTTAAAAACTAAATAAGTATTGTATCAGCTCTCTGGCCGCCATAGTACAAGCTTTGCTTAGTTTGGGGTCAGATCGTGTTGTGTGTGAATGGTCCACCAATATTTATTTATTGTCATTGTTGAAGTAAGATTTGCCACGAGGAATAAAAAAAGAGGGAAGAGGAAATTAAGTATAAATGTAATTAGTAATTATTATAAGTTAATAATATAAGTGTATTAAGTACCTACTTGTTGCGTGCCTTACAAGGATACGCATGCTACACACATGTTTTTTTTTTAAGATATCTAATATCATATACATATATTTTTTTTATAAAAAGTGACGAGACGTACAGGTCATGTGCCTGATGATAACCAACATGCCTGCCACATAACAGCACTGAGACACGCAGCTATTGGAACATGACGAATCCAAATAAAACGAAATACTCGATATTATAATTATCCATATTATCAGTATTCATTCATTGTATCTCATGGTGTAAATCTCAATTTCTGGCGATGGACAATGACATTGACTATCTAGATTTAATTCTTTTTTTTTTCGACCAAATTGACTAAATTATTTAATTACAATCTTTTAATAAGTAATCAATCTGATGACATTGTAATTTAAATAAATTTTTGCATACCTTTCACGAGGAAAACATAATGGACCTAATTGTAAAAATGACACCAAATTTATCTACATATGTTTACGCAAATAAACCTCATTTCATTTCATTTCAAATCATTACCTAGCACTACACTGCGCTCGTCACCCAGAGATCTAAGATGTTATATCTCTAAGCCCTGTAATTTCTCCGGAAACATTGCTCTTTAAACCGGAACACAGTAATGCTGGCGGTAACAGCTTGGCGATAACTGGCAAAGGTGTGATACTTCCCCAGGCGAACTCTGCCAAGAGTCCTACCACTACTGAATCTATTGACCATATTGAGCTGCGACGGTTGTATTATCAAGTTTTGTTTGTAATCCAGATGAAGCAGTACGTCGTCATGATCCTGTGGATATCCTGCTGCGCCAGTGTGACCCGCTACTGTCACGGAGCTACCCCCCTCCTCACAACCTTTCACGAGAGCCTCTTCCCCTCCTCTGACGCTTCCGTTCTCTGGTTTCTTCTTGACACCGTGCTGGCTCCTTTCTTGATATCGGAGATGAATAACCAAGGGGGCGTGATGGACCTTCCTGTGAAATGCCCAGATGGCTCTGAAAAAACAAGTGGAGGCTGTATACCCGAAAGTTCAAAAGCCACAGATTATTAACTTTTTTAAATTACAAGATATTTGTTACTGTGTCTACCACGGATATCGGGGGATATGCCTTGAGGGCGTGGCAGTGTCTTCTCGATCCGGTTAATATGACCGCAAAATTGGCGCGTTAGTGATGGGGTAGTGGAGTTTTGCCGATGTAAAATTTCTTCGAAAATTTCTTCGGTAATTTACATGGACAATGTTCGTTTTTTTCATTTTAATTAACTACCTATTTTTCCATGTATTTTCAATATATACAAAGAAATAAAACTGGAGCGTTTGTAATATCAAATTAACAACTGTTTACTAAGTTCAAATGAAAGTATGTACGGTACCTATAGCTAAAAAACTATTTAAAACTTTTTGTCTATCTTGTTTGTTCCGCTAATCTACCAAACAGCTGGACCATTTATGACGGGACTTTCACTACCAGACAGCTGATCGTCTAAGGCATAACTTTTTACGTTTATTTAACCTGTACTTTTCTCTTGCTTGATGAAAATAATATGTTAATATTATTAGGTACTAGCCTAGATTGTGCCACTGCTGGGCAAAGGCCTCTCTTCCTTCCTTGCAGATAGTCCAATTCACGGCATTAGGATTTACGGCGTTCGACAATCTGAGATATATGTTTTATCTCCATGCCCTGTAATTTTTCTGGAAACATAGTCCTTCAAACCGGAATAAAGTGATGTTTATTTAACCCTATAGCTAAACCATCAGCTATCTTTCATTAAAAGTCCCTTAAAATTAGTCCAGCCGTTTTAGAGATTACCCAGTACAAGCAGGAAAGCAAAAAAATAAAAATGTTTTTTGTCATTGGTATCGTAAAACCTATTACCTAATATTACAAATGCCAATGTTTGGACGTTTGGGTATTTGGATGTTTGTTGCTCAATCCCATTGAAAATTGAAACATATGAACGGATCGAGTTGTAATTAGAAATACAGTAAGATTATATTTTGGAAGAACACATAGGCTTAGGCTACTTTTATCTCGATAAAAGAACGGGAACGAGAACTACGCGGGTAAACCCGCGGGGCACTGCTAGTACTTTCGTATACATTTGACGTAAAACTGTTAATTTGAAAAATGCAAACTGATTCCTACTCCAAATTTACACAGTTCTTTAGAGTATAATACATGTCGTACAGGGTATCAATTTTTATATATAAATATATTTACGTATTTGTTTATTAGTACAACTTAATAAATGTAAATATAATAATACAGCCCAAAATAAAATGTCGAATAAATTTTGCAATCACTCTTTTCAATCCCTAGTTACGTGTGTGAGCGTTGAGTGACTCCTTCTACATAGACAAAATTATTTGTTTATACGAAAATGTTCCGCCCATTTTATGTATGTTGTCATAAAGAGCGCAGTCATAATTCTTTGTGTGCGTTCTAAAATATGCGGTTGTGTGTCGTAATTATTACTTTTGTTTATGTAGTAATTATTTAGGTGGGAGTAGACTGGAGACACTAGGTTTCGAACTAAATTCGCAATCAAGGCATATCCCCCGAATATCCGTGGTGTCTACTTTTTTGCGATAAGCTCACTGAATCTTCAATCACAGAATTTCAGTGGAAATTTTATCAACAGGTATAAATAGCCCCATAAGTTGTTATCGAGTAAAAATGTAGTGTTAAGAGATTAACACCCCATTGTCTGTTTACCATTTATGATGGAAAAATATGAAAAAAATAATAGTGCGTGGAGTGGAGAAGTGAATCTTTTCTCTCTCGCTTTATGTCTTTCTATTCCCCCTTTCCTGTAACAGTGCTTTTATGGTAGCGTTTAACGTTTAACCTTGTTGGAAGTCGCATAAGAAGTTAAACTTTTCACTTCACTCTTACACAATTTACTTCAAAAAACTCATTAAAAGTCACAACACAGGAGAATAATTAAAAAATAAACTTAAAAAAAACACTGTAAAGTTTTTTCAATTGGCAGCCCCATCTAAGGTAATCAAATAATATTGACTTCGTGAATAACCCGGCGTTAATAAGTTATAAAATTGTCACATCAGCTGCGAGGTGGGTACGACATATTCAAATATAGGATTGGTGAGCTGAAATTACTTCACATTAACGGTCGTTTTTTTAGTACATTATTTAACAATGAGGTAAGATGGTAAAATAATGCAGTTCTATTTAAAAATTATTGATATTTCTATAATGTACAAATGAAATTTCTTAGGAGCAAATCAAGAACTTTATTATTATAAACTAAGTCTTAATAAATAAAAGTGATATCACACCTTCACATTAAACTAACCAATAGATCTATTACTAATATAATTTAGCTCCGACGTAACATAAAATATGTTTTTGTTTCTTTGTTTGGCAGTAGGACAAAAAATGATTACGTCGACCATGAGATTGGGTGTTACAGACCCGCTATATGTTTGTTCATGTAGTTCATTTCACCACAGAAACTCTGTTACTACCGTTCAAAATCACTTTCTTCAACACCATCTCCAGCTACTGAGCCAGGCAAGTCCCAGAAATCGCCCAGTTGAGAGATATTTAAAGTTTTACAAATCTACGGGTGTGACATACCCGACCCAACTCACGCCGGGTTAAGTCCTGTAAAATGTTTTTAATATTCACCTTTCACATACTCATCAATAGTTGTTAATATTATATTATGTTTTTTCTTAATAACTAAACTAACTTGCGTGGTTCAAGGCTCCAAAGGCCTAGTTGGTGTCTTATTCTATATCCATACATTCTATTATGTCGCAGGAAAATGAAGATATCAGGAATTACTCGGAATCCTGGAATCGGATTTTGTAATACCTGTATTACAAAATCACGATAAATGTCAAATATTCTAGCATAATACGTCTTCTTCTGAACATGTTTATTAATCTGTCATTTTTTAAAATGAAGAATGACTAGACGAGAAGGTCATTTACCTAATGGTAACGCCTGCCACATAACAGCACAATGACACGCAGCTAATGGAAGATGAAGAATATACCTAGCAATACACTGCGCTCGACACCCAGAGATCTAAGATGTTATACCTATAAGCCCTGTAATTTCTCTGGAAATATATATTTATATTGATGGACAATTCACACACAACACTATCTGACCCCAAACTAAGCAAAGCTTGTGTGATGGCAGCCAGATAGCTGATATAATACTTATATAGTTTTAAATACATTCTTATTATACATAGAAACACCCAGACACAGTGCAAACATTTGAATTCATCACACAAATATTTGCACTGGGTGGGGATCGAACCCACGACCCTCGGCTTCGCAGGTAGAGCTACTACCAACTAAGCCACTAGGGCAGTCTTCAAGCCGGAACATAGTAATATTTGCCCATTACTGCTTGGCGGTAATAACTGGCAAAAGTAAGTATGGTACTTCCCCAGGCGGACTCTGCGAAGAATCCTACCACTACAAAATAATATACTTTCACGAATCTGACAACTGACCTGACCTATTAACCTAACTAGACAAACATTTTCAGTAAGAAGACGTAAATTCGTGAATATAACAAGAGATTTCGTAAACCCTGATATTCTCAATTTCCAGCTACACACACCTCATACATACACATCTCTGTTACCTATATCTGTAGCAAAATACGAATATTACAATTTCATTACTATCATTTCTTCATACTGTAGTCTCTCGGTCTACGAGCAGAGTCCTAGGAGAGCCCAAGAGGGGATTTCGGGATTTACTCTAGCGCGGCAGATTAATATACAGTGGGAAATCTTGTACCCGGTAAAGTAGCTCAACCAAATATGAACCTCATGTATAAGGACGATTAGGAATTTTTTTTTTTGGTCATCAGTTATTCTCGAGCACGTCAGGTTAAGATGGGTAAGTTAATAACATGCTAAAAACTGTATATTCCACTAATCTGATAATTCGAGAGTGACACAAAGAAAAGGGAGGGCTACAAAGTTATTAAAAAGATATTTCTACATTCTCGAGCGTAGTTATTTTATTTTAAAGGAAATAATTCAAGGATAATGCAAAATATAATATCCAAGGATTCCACAAGCCGAAGTAGCAACGTTCATCGCTAATTAGCTCATAAAGCTGATTTTTCATATTTGAAATTCTATAGCCGCGCCCCCCACAAAAGGGAAAAGGTACCATTATTCAACATTTTTTTCTTCTTATTACCTAAGTTTTGCAATCCAATAGGTATCTATGACGCTCGAGTAACTCCCCGTTTAGCATAGTGGGCTCCCCTACTATAGTCTAGGCGCCCTGTCATGTCTAGATTAAACGAGTCGATGCTGCAATTTCATTGCAGCAGAGCTGGAATGAGGCCTTCACTCGCTGTAAGCATCGTGTGTTGGGGACTTGTATGAAATATTAATTCTACTAGAACTATTGTAGCGGTAGAAATCCTGATTCCGCCTGGGGAAGTACCAATGTTGGCCATTTGTTGGTATAGACCTTTGCCAGTTATTCTATCGCTAATCAGTAATGTGAAAACACCACTGTTTCGGTTTGAAGGGAAATTTTTTCAGTGAAATTACAGGGTATAGAGATAAAACATTTGATGATATTAAGGTGAGAAGCGCAGTATAGTGCTACGTAATGTTTGGGACTCTTCGTGTTCCAGCAGCTGCGTTTCGTTGAGCTGTTGCTTACTATCAGACACACGACCTGTTCTTATCGTCAGTCTAAACAATAAAAAATCTAGATTATTCCGTGGGCACAAATACTATTTGATATTTATATTCTCATGAAGTTTTCCTTCACCATTTGAGTTGGCGATAGCACGAACATGCTTGCGGATTTGGATATGAGGGTTGCTGGTTTGATTCCCGGTTAGTTCAGTTATTTAATATTTTTACATCTGGATTTCCTTTACGAAAAGACAAAAGATGAGTTATTACTATATTAATATCATATAGGTAGTAAAATTCAAAATCTAATTTTAATGCATCATTTTTGATTCAGTAAAACTTTATGTTATAACAAAGAATTTCACATAAACTATGTTACGACTGGTCTAGTCGGGAGAACGGCGACTGCCGATCCGGAGCCCGATAATAGTCCTGTGCGTAACGCCGCTAACTTAAAACGGTGAAGTAACACATCGTGAGAAAACCGACATGTATTCAGAATCTTTCGAAGGGATGTGTCATCCACCAATCAACTAGGTCAGCATGATGGATTATGACCTTGATTCTCTTCTTGCGTGAGAAGGCCTCAAATCCCAGCAGTGGGAACATTTATTGGGCCTGCCTATGCTGTTATGATAACACATAAGCTTTTTGTTATTCAGATTAACTATCATATGGTAGGTCTCTTTACAGGGTACTTATGGGGATGTGTGACACTTTTGGCAGTTATTCTAGCAATAGGCATTAATAGCCACACATTATTGGGTTGGAGTTTGAAGGGCAATGTTTCAAAGAAATTATAGGACAAGGGATAATTGAACTGTCCTTGTGGATAAGTGAGTAGTAACTCTGCTGCGAAGCTGAGGGTCGTGGGTTCGATTCCCAACCAGTGCAAATATTTGTGGGATGAATTAAAATATTTGTACTGTGTCTGGGTGTTTCTATGTATAATAAGTACGTATTCACAACTATGTAAGTATTATATCAGTTATCTGGCTGGCATAGTACAAGCTTTGCTTAGTTTAGGGTCAGATGGTGTTGTGTGTGAATTGTCCACCAATAATTTCTCTTATATCTCTAGACGATGAGCGCAGTGAAGTCTTACGCTTTGATAATGACGACCCTTCTACCGTCTAAATAAATCAGCTATGGTTTTGCTATTGCAGTCTCTGTCATTTCAAGCAAAAAAAAAAAAAAGGGACAACAATATCAAAACTAAGACAGTTTTAGTAGGCGGTAGACGCACGGGTCCTAATAGCTACATGAGACTGTGCTGTTATGGGAATGCCTAATGCTTTCTTAATAAAGCTGGTCGTGCTCGTTTCATGTCTCGATTCTTTCGACTCGATTTGAAGACACCAAGATTTTACCCATCGGTCAAACCCACTGAGGCAACTCATTCCACAATTTAAACTTTCTTGTCATAAGTCAAAACTCTTCTTTCAAGTCTTTGGAACATTAACCATGAAACAATGTCGCTCTTTCGAACTACAAGCACACCAACAGAAAAAAGGGGAAGGTGGTATTAGATCACTACATTGCACAAAAAACGACAATTTTATCAAACAAAATCGTTGCTATAACTCCATATACAAAGTCTCAAATGCATTGACGTTACCAAGCGTCCAGGGATAACTGCATCTTACATACAGCAAGGACGATTTCAAGGAGCCGCGTTTCTGAATGCAAATCTGCGATTCAGCGTAACCAAGGATTCTCGCGCACTTGAGGCATAATAAATACTCGTATATTAATAAACTCATGTAGTTTTGTTGAGCCATGGCCTTGTTTGAGAAAATCAAGTAGGTACCTAATCGTAACTCTGGAAGCCACTAGAAGAAAACAAATAAATTACGGTTTTCAAAACACGAAATCAGCATGAGTGAATACGTAAATAGCTGTTTAAATTTGAAATTGGAATTCTTGGCCAAAGAAGAGATATGTGAGATCAAAGTGGCCAGTACGACAATTTCATAATAGCTAAGGAATTCGGATTAGTAGGACGTTTAAAGCCCAGTTGTTTAATTAAAGCAATTAATTTAAATCATGTATCGGGTTCTTCAATCCTTAACAAGTGAGGTTCGCGCGTAAAATTAATTAATAGACGGGTAGTTGGTGGGTTCGTGATGGAACCCAGCTTAATAAATACAAATCCATTGTGCAAGGTGATTGACAGATAAATAGGTATACGAGTAAATTAAAATGTACGTAAAGCAACATTTTAGTAAACTGAATGATTTTTTGAACAATATACCTATATACAGTTTCGTATGGTTATAAGTCTTTCAATTACGCTGTATATAATTGCAATTTGTGTTTATGCACAATATTTAATGGGGTAGTACGTAAATGGTTAAATTATAATAGCATGCATATATATATCTACATATATTATATTACCTATTATAATTTATGCACAATATTTAATAGGGTAGTACGTAAATGGTTAAATTATAATAGGTAATATATATAATATATATATATACAAGAATAGTAAAAAAAGAGATTTGGTAGAGATAGATAAATAAATATTAATCTACTATTTATTATATATTTGAATCAAAGTAGTAGTGTTTTAAAATTATGTTTTTTTTTGTATGATAAGGCATTGTGTTTGATGGTAAGCAACATAATATCTGCTCATAACAGAACAATGCCACATAGTTAACGGTGTACATGATGGTGGTACGTAAAAAATCCAAATCACTACTTAGTAGGTACTGCGATGCGATCGTTATTTAGAGATATAAGATTATATAAAGCTATTTATAGATTATGGATATTTATTGCACACAGCTCCATGATAAAACTACAAACAAACCAGTATGCACGCTGTACACACTCACGCTCGCACACACATACACACATACATATACACAAACTCACCTTCATCCTACACACTCATACACATCCTAACACATACACACCTTTATTTTAACAAATGTAAACAAAAAATTGTTATGATTATAGAGATGTGGAGTCTCCTATTACAGGTACATCTTGTGCTTAAAAGGAGACACCAATTACTTGTTTCGTAAGTTTACTGTTTGAAAGAAATTAACATTTTTTGTATTTTATGTATTTGTCTTGTATTAAGATGGTTTATCTCTAAACCCTGTAATTTCACTGGAAACATTGCCCTTCAAATCAGAACTCAGTAATGTTTGCACAAAAGTATAATACTTCCCCAGGTGTACTCTGGAAAGAATCCAAACAGCATAAAAGTTCTAATTTTGTCGCCATAGCCGTTAATGGACCAATCCCATTGAAATTGTAATAGTATGGACCTACCTGTTAATTGTTACAACATTCTCTGTCCGTTCAGCGTGACAATGCCGCCAGTTTGTAGGGCACTTTTGGTCGGCGATTTGGCGAGCGCGGTGACTAAATAATTGACTCTAAGCTTGTGTTTGTTGTAAATTTGACATTTTAGTTTGTACATAAATTAATGTTGTAAATACTAATTAAAATATAGGTAAGGTTTTCGAAGTTAAAACTTCATAAGACCCGTTGAGTAATAGCATAATTGTTGATTACCACAATGAGCTAATTGTTACTTTATTTTTAAGCTATTGTATATTTTGTAACTTTGTTTACTTGTTAAATGCAATAAAGAGTTAATACAAATACAAATACAAATTGTTTATTTCAATAAAATAGGTACATTCTACAATTACATTTCTAATATCCCAAACTAGGTGTGTAGCACACCTGTATTTTGGGTATTAGTCCTATTCGTTTTTACATCAATTTATGTACATACATTTTAGAAAAAACATACATAAACATTTTAACTTTATAAGAAATTAAATAAATTTTTAAATAAAGTTAAACTATGTATCTATCTATCTACTTTTTAGGTGATAATCGTAGAGTTGAAGTTGCGTAATTGTCACCTTAAGCTTTATAAGTTACTAGTGGTTTTACCCCCGTAGTTTCCTTACCCGATATTTTTTCGCGGTGAAAAGTAGCTTATGTGTTCTTCTAGACTATAATCTAACTGTGTACTAAATTTCAGGCCATCCTGTTAATACGTTACGACGTGACTGAGCAACAAACATCCAAATATCCAAATTTCGAAACATCCATACATTGGCATTTATAATATTATATACTCGTAGTAGGATAAGTTTTTTATTTATATTAGTGATTAGCAACTTTTTTTTATATCTTGTTCACATTTGTATTGGCGAGCCATCAAACGGGCCAAGTGGAACACTCTGCGCCCTACTCGATGTTACAAATACGCTCAAGCTGACCTTTTTGACAGTAGTGCGAATGCTCCCTTGGCGTTCCTGTCAGGAGCACCAAACATTATTAAATGACGATTTATGCTCATTGACCAACTAAAGAGACATGTGCTGGGAATAATTCACTATTTATCAGGCTATTTACCTACCTACAGTAGGTACTATCTTTAGTAGTGGTAGGACTCTTGGCTAAGTCCGCCTGGTGAAGTACCACACTTTTACCAGTTATTCTACAACCAAGCAGTAACGTGCAAACATTACTGTGTTCCGGTTTGAAGGGCAATGTTTCCAGAGATATTACAGGGCTTAGAGATACAACATGTAAGATCTCTGGGTGACGAGCGCAGTGCAGTGCTAGGTAATGATTTGGACTTTTCATGTTCCAATAGCTGCGTGTCACTGTGCTGTTATGTGGCTGGTATGTTGCTTACCATCAGGCACATGTCCTGCTCGTCTCGTTACATTTTAGCAAAAGAAGTATTGATGACTACCTGCGCATTTTTAACCAACTTCCAAAAAAGAGGAGATTGTATATTTTATTTTTTCTACGTTCTATATTCTACCTATGTTCGCGATAGCGCCACTAATTGTGGTATCAATTTTGATGGTTATTTTTTGTTTGGTACTCGGAGATTATAGTTCAAAGGTGCATAAGTAGCCCACTAAATGTTCCCACTGCTGGGACTCAGGGCATTCTCTCGCAAGGAGAGAGTTAAGGCCATAATCCACCACGCTGGCCAAATGCAGGTTGGCGGATGACACATGACCTCGAAAGATTCTAGGTACATGTCGGTTTCCTCACGATGTTTTCCTTCGCCGTTTTTAAGTTAGCGGCATTACGCACATGACTTCGAAAAGACAGTGGTGCGTGTGGTGGGATTCGAACTCGGGGTCTCCGGATCGGCAGTCGCCGTTCTCCCGACTAGACCAGCCCTAACCCAATTATATTTTAATAGAAGTCCGCCCCGGCGTTGCCCGTGGTAGATTATATAGTACTCATCAGAATCCCGTACATATACAACGGTGAAAAAAATGACTGAAATCGGTTCAATCATTCCTGAGAATATCACTTTCAAACAAAACACCTCTTCAGCTACCTGCTACGCCCCCTGTCGGAAATTAGTCGTACCAACTCAGATAAAAAAAAAAGATTAGCAAAGGTTTATATTCAATGCACAGATTGCTGAAATTCAATGACGCAATCTTAGACACATGCTGTCATATTATGTCATGTCAAAGCACGAATCGTATGAAAACTCTCAAAAAGGAATATTTTTCCCCGATTTTGTTACATTCATGATTCATGCTCCGCTTCTATTGATAGTAGCTTTATGTTCTATAGCTTATATCCTTCCTTGATAAATGGACTATCTAATAGAAAAATAATCTTTCAATTCGGACCAGTACTTCCCGAGATCCTAGCGTTCAAACAAACTTTTCAGCTTTATAATATTAGTATAGATATTGATGTCGGTTGTTGTCTTTTGGATAAAATAAATTTTGACGAGTAAGTATGTAAGCACTTATAAATAGAGATAAATAGTCGCTAGCTCTGAAACCTGCACGAAAATAGCTAACGCTGCGTTTTGATTGGGGACATGCTTCAAATGTAGCCACAATTTATACGTTTTTCTATTATTTTTTTCCTCAACAGCCGATCCTGCGATCAATATTTCTATTTTGATACGTTATAATAGTACTTGAATTAAACGCTGAGCTAATAAATAAGTAACAGTTTGTCATAATCGAAGCTTAATATTAATTAAAAACCTCATAAAAGGTGCGCAAGCTCATTACACGTAGCGAAGTAACTACCTACTGATATAACTCAGTACCGTTTTACAATTTCTAAATAAATAAATTTTATTTCTGAGAACTTACAACCCAATAAAGATTGGACTCTCATAAGCGGTGGCCGATTATACTAATGCAATCATTCGATTATGACAATGTCTCGAGATATCTCGATTATGACAGTTAGTAGTTACTAATTAGTAGTCAGACAGGCACACGCGGTTGCGACTCGACTCGATTCACTCACAGCACAGCCGCGTGGGGTGAGGAGGAGACAAAACGGTGCGGTCTCTCGCGGGGTCTATAAAAGCGGGAGAGTAAAAATATTTACCTAAAACTTAAAAGTATTAAAACAATCTATCAATCCAAACATCGTTAAACTTACCGTTAACTAAATCCACGATAGTAGTAAAAAAGCGACACGTTTCAGCCCACTGTAATAAAAACAAACCAAACTAAAGCAATGTTTATATTACTAACACAAGCCTACTACTAACATACATACTACTAACAAAAGTTACGGAGCAACTGTCGTAGACTTCATAAAACACGATTGCCGATTAGTAGCATCATTCGATTATGAAAACATATGAAAACATATTAGTTACTTATTCCATAATCGATTATCAACATTAGTAATACAAAATACATCGATTATGCTGATCATTCATAATCGTCCACCGCTAATTCTGATTGTCTCTTAATTTAGTAAAATTTTAAGCTCTAACGTTCCTAATGACTTTTGCACACGAACTCCTTCCAATTACTTTTTTTTTTTAAAGTGTGTTGTTCGCGCCGTCTTTGTCGTCTTAAACAAACATTCAAAATTCCCGCCTTCTGCGCAGTTCATTCGTTCACTTAAATTCTAAACCGAGTTCATTCATTACTTTCATTTGTAGTTTTTTCACTTCGTTCTTCCCATCCAACGCGCACGTCACGCTTTATCCAAAATTAACACATTATTGTAAAAAAACCTATAGAAATATTGGAAAATATACGTCATAAGCAAGAAAAACTGCATTTCATTGTTCCGGACGGAACAAAGTTGGCGACCGTGACAGGACCTGCAAACAGTGGACTTCGGAGGCGACGGTGACGACACGTCGGCCGGTCTAACGTGAGCTCGTTCCTTTACATCCTTATCTTATTCCTCTTTTGTTCGGGAATATACTTGAAGCTAGTTCCTTACTGTGTTTCGAAAGCTGTTAATCAATATATTTGCTGTCTTATGTCTTATCTTGCATTATTTGCCTACATTGCATATGACCGCGCCTTGAACCTACCTTCAACAGTTTTTCGTAAATACCTACCTACCTTGTTATTTTAAAAGCAAATTATTGCATTTATTTGCGTATTCGCAATATTTTATGCACTTACAGCATAAATAAGATTAAAATAACGTAATTTACCGACCAACATTTCTCCAATATTTCAACTTATCCATTTCCGAACCATACATATATATAGTTCATAATCGTTAAAATCGTTTCCAATTGTGACCTAAGCTTGTTGCATTATCTATTCCAGCTGCTCGAGCGCTTATCACTGCTTGCCTTGATTGTCTTCGCTTTTGGCTGCTGCTAGACGCTTTCGTGGTACCTGCGCCGGCGCACCGCTCGTCGGGGTCATTTACCTGCGAGTCTTATCTCCGCATCAGCTGGCACAACAAAGCGAGGGACGTACTGTATGCGAACTTTGTTTATTTAATTTCAATTCATTCCAGTTTATTTTATCGTAAACTTCGTCATGTCTTTCGAAGATAACTTACGAGATTTAATAACGAAACGTAGTTCTATTAAAGGACGCGTTACTAAATTCAAAAATAACTTGGATATTTTGGAAACCTTAGAAAATATATCGCCTATCGAAATTAGTAAGCTTGCGATGAAATTAACGAAGTTTGAGACGTTGTTCAGTGATTATGACGAGCTGCAAAATCAAATAGAAATTTTGTGTTCCGATAAATTAGACGCCGAACTAGCTGTCCGCGAATTAATGGAACAGGATTTCTACCATTGCATTGCATTCGCTAAAACTTTATTAGAGAAGAACACTACTCCTGCGCCCAGTCAGCATGATTCTTCTCAACAGTCGTGTTGTCATAATCACAGCCATGACACAACCAACCCGTTAGGATTTCGCTTACCTGAAATCAAAATACCACCTTTCGAAGGGACTTATTACAAGTGGCTGGAGTTTAAAGAAATATTTACTTCATTAGTGCACAAAATGAGAGAATTAAAACGTTCACAAATTCGTATATTTGAGTAGCTATTTGCAAGGCGAGGCTAGTCGCGTGATTTCCAATTCGGAGATGACAGACGCTAATTATAAAGAAGCTTGGAAACTTCTATGTTCACGCTATGATAACAAACGCCAACTTATAGCAAATCATCTCAAATCATTATTTGACATTGATTCGTTTCATGAAAGCGACAAGTCACTTCGATTTATCATTGACCACATTACAAAAAACCTACGAGCGCTAAATAGTTTAGGCTTACCTACCGATAAGTGGGACGTACTAATAATACATCAAATTGTTAGAAAGTTGGATAATACTACATTCATCAAGTGGGAAGAACACAGGAACGACTTACCAGAAATACCTACCTTAGAGCATTTTTTCTCGTTCCTGAAGAGCCGTGCCGATGTGCTTGAAACTGCATTCCAGCGCTTCAAGAAAGTAAAACTGAAAATCAAAAATACAACACAAGTTTCAGTCAAAGGAATCAACAAACCAAAGCGCTAGTAGTTACCTCATCTAAGGAAAATAAATCCTCTAATTCCAGCTCGAGAACTCTTTGCGTCGCATGTCAGGGAGATCATCACGTTTTCCAGTGCAATGTGTTCAAACAAAAACCTGTGGAACAACGGCGTGAGTTAGTAAACTCTCACAAACTATGCCTCAACTGCCTCAGAACCGGACACAAAGCACAAGATTGTAAGCTGCCTGGAAGTTGTCGCGTGTGCAGATCGAGACACAACTCCTTAATCCACGAGGAAACTTACAACCAAACAAATGGTGAGTCAATTGCAATGTCTGTTTTGTCATCACCTGAGGTACTACTTTGCACAGCCAAAGTGCGTGTTACCAACCCAGTAACGAACGAGACAGCCGTAGTACGCGCTTTCCTTGACTGTGGAAGTCAGACAAGTTTTATTACGGAAGCTACGATGCGTCAATTAAACCTAACTACCCAAGAATCAAATACCGAAGTATTCGGTATTGGAAACACACCATTAAAGCTACCAACTAAACGCTGCACTATCAAGTTACAATCCGGCTACAACGGATTCAACGTCGCAGTGTCTTGCCTAGTTTTGCCTCATATCTCGAGCGATATGCCAAAGGTAAATATAGACGTTAGTCACTTAAACCTAGCCAAATATCAACTCGCTGATCCGGACTTCAACCGGACTGGTCCGATCGATATGCTGATTGGCGCTGACCTTTTCTGGGACATCATAGATTCTAAACAAGAATCACTAGGACCTGGAAATCCTATCCTACGTAGCTCCAAACTAGGCTGGCTTATCGCTGGACCTATTTTCGTACCTAACAATAAATCAAACAAAGTCATGTGTAATTTCACACTTAATGATGAGCCTAACTTACACGATGAACTTGCTAGATTTTGGGAACTAGAGAATTTCCCACAAACCAAAGTTCTCACAAAAGAAGAACGACTATGTGAACAACATTTTTTAGCTAACACTACTCGCTTTCCTGATGGTCATTTTTGTGTGGCGTTACCTCTCATTAAGGACCCTAGTACATTAGGAAACACTTACAGCTTAGCTAAAAAGCGACTACTGGGTTTAGAAACTCGCTTTCGCAAACAACCTAGCATCAAACAAGCATATACCGACTTCATAAAAGAGTATGAGGCTCTCGGACACTTGAGTAAGCTACCTAGAAAGCAGATAAAATCTGAAAACGCTTACTACTTACCTCACCATCCTGTTATAAAGGAAACCAGTGAATCTACAAAAACTAGAGTTGTTTTTGAAGCAAACGCTAAGTCAACTTCTGGCATAGCTGTCAATGACATACAGATGGTAGGACCCACTATTAAAGTGGATACTTTTTAACATTCTTGTACGTTTTAGACAACATAAGTACGTATTTTGTGCAGATATAGAGAAGATGTTTCGAGCTATTTTTGTGAGAGAGTCAGATCGTCCCCTGCAACGAATATTATGGCGTGAACACGAAACCAATCCCATTCAAGTTCTACAGCTGAACACTGTGACCTACGGCTTCGCTAGTGCCAGTTTTCTTGCCACACGTTGCATATTTCAAGTGGGCGAAGAATGCAAGGATACTTCTATTAAAGAAATCATACAAAATGACTTCCTGTGCGATGACTTACTTACAGGTGCTGAAACCGAATCCGATTTGACTTACATCCAGCAGTCTGTGTCGACCGAGTTGGCTGAACACGGGTTCAATCTTCGTAAGTACCGCACCAACTTACCTAATTTTCTCGCTATGGATTCCAACGCCTCAGACGACAATCTGAGGATAAGTAACGCCACTAGTACTTTGGGTGTTGGTTGGAACCCGACTCCTGACGAATTTCACTTTGACATCCAATATACGCCGCCAGATGTTTTGACTAAACGCTCAATACTTTCATCGACATTCAAAATCTTCGATCCATTAGGACTCTTATCATTATGTACAATCAAGCCTAAAATCCTACTCCAAACACTGTGGGAGCTGAAATTAGATTGGGACACACCAGTGAATTCCGAAATAAGCAAACATTGGCTTAAATTCACGGAGCTACTACCAATGCTCTCTACACTTAAAATTCCAAGATGTATTATTATCAACAACTTCACCTACATAGAGCTACATTGTTTCAACGATGCCTCTCAGAAAGCATACGGATCCACAATTTACCTGAGGTCTCTCGATGCCAATGGTAATATAAATGTGTCTTTAGTTTGCGCTAAATCACGAGTCGCGCCGATCAAGCCCACTACTATTCCGCGATTGGAACTGTGTGCTGCTCTACTTGGGGCACAATTGTCCCAAACCGTCATTCAAGCGCTACGACACCCTATCGATCGTCAAATCTACTGAACAGATTCTAACGTTGTTCTGGGATGGATAAGGTCCCCTAACAAAGCTAAAACCTATGTTGCTAATAGAATATCTGCTATCAATGACCTGACTGATACATCAGCTTGGAGAAAAATTGGAACAGCATTAAATCCAGCTGATCTTGTTAGCCGTGGAGTAGATCCCGATAAAGCAAACTCTACCTTATGGTGGCATGGACCTGATTTTCTCATGGAGCCTGAAGAGAATTGGCCAGTGGAACAATCATACGCAATCGACTTACCCGAAATGAAAGCTCAGTCCGCTTTCGTGGGGGAGGCTGCACTCATGTGCGATGAAAAACTTATTAACCTAGACAATTATTCTAGACTACCGTTTCTGCAGAACGTTTTAGCAAGAGTTCTTCGTTTTACACACAACTTAAAAAACCCAACAAACAAATTCACAGGTCCTTTATCGACTGACGAAAGACAACGTGCACTGTCTCACTTAATTAAGATTTCTCAAGCAGAGTCATTTTCAAACGAGATACTGCGTTTATCTAATAACAAAACCTTAAAATCTCAAGCCGCTTTAATGTCACTTAATCCTTTTCTTGACTCTAAAGGTATTTTGAGAGTAGGAGGTTGCATTGACACATCCCTTTATTCGTACGACAAAAGACATCCTATCGTCTTAAAGTCTGATAATAGCTTAACTAAACTAATATTTCAGAATGAACACAAACGGCTTCTACATGCTGGCCCACAACAAATGCTCGCCTCGGTGCGAGAGCGCTACTGGCCGATCGGTGGTCGGAACCTAGCCAGACGTGTCTATCGCGAATGTTTCATTTGTCGTCGATTTAGAGCTAAAACCTTGACTCAGCTTATGGGCACTCTACCTCCTCAACGCGTAGAGCCCGATCACCCTTTCCGAACAATATCAACTGATTTCGCAGGGCCTTTTTCATTGCAGACCGAAAGGGACGCGGTTGTAAAATCACCAAATGCTATTTGTGTATATTTTATGCTGCCGCTATAAGTGCATTCATTTAGAAGCAGTTAGCGCTCTTAGTAAAAAGCGTTTCTACTAACTTTAAAACGGTTTATAGCGCGCGGGGTATCCCTAATCTTATATTTTGTGACAATGGTAGAAATTTTGTTGCAGCAGCGAAGGAAATTAAAGAATTTTTTAAACTCTACAAAGACTCTATAGTTGATTTTGCAGCAGATCGTGGCATTGAGTTTCGGTTCGCACCTGCATACAGCCCTCATTTTTCTGGACTAGCTGAGAGCGGAGTCGCGGCTGCCAAAAGGCATATCAATAGAGTTCTTAAAAATACTCATTTAACATACGAGGAACTGGCTTCTCTTTTTTCCCAAATAGAAGCAATCCTTAACAGCCGACCTTTATGTCCTCTCAGTTCTTCACCTAACGACTTTACCCCCTTACCCTGGGCCACTTCTTGATCGGCAGACCGCTCACTTCTCTTCCAACACCGTGTCATCTAGAAGCTAACTCCAACCGCTTAGACCGATTTCAACGACTGGAACAAGCTAAACAACATTTCTGGAAGCGATGGTCGAACGAGTACATTGCCGAACTTCAACAACGCACAAAATGGCGTACCAAAACTGCAGAACTACAACTAAATGATTTAGTTCTCATCAAAGAAGACGCACCTCCACTTTATTGGCGCCTAGGAAGAGTGGCCAAGCTGTTCTACGGACCCGATGGCTTACCCCGCGTTGCGGACATCAGCACAGCACAAGGAACCACCATGCGTAGAGCGCTGAATCGCCTCTGCCTACTACCAAGAGCAGAACATTGAAAGGCATCCAGCCTTCCAACGCCCGGGAGGATGTTCGCGCCGTCTTTGTCGTCTTAAACAAACATTCAAAATTCCCGCCTTCTGCGCAGTTCATTCGTTCACTTAAATTCTAAACCGAGTTCATTCATTACTTTCATTTGTAGTTTTTTCACTTCGTTCTTCCCATCCAACGCGCACGTCACGCTTTATCCAAAATTAACACATTATTGTAAAAAACCTATAGAAATATTGGAAAATATACGTCATAAGCAAGAAAAACTGCATTTCATTGTTCCGGACGGAACATGTGTTGTTCTGAGTCACATGACTCCCCACCCTTCACTAACGTTCAAAATACATAGAGGAATGTACACAAACAACTCGTTTTTAATGGAAGTCGTACCGACAAACTCTAAAACATCCATTTACAAAGGGACACCACTCTTAAATCGATGTAAATATTTTTAGATAGTATTAATTCACTTCAATTTAATTTATTTCGCCTCCACGAAGCACAAAACTAAATTTCTTAGCATAAATACGTGTAAAATGTTTTCGTCTGCGATAATTACCGCTGTAATTGGCGGTGACGCGCTCTGCCGGAAACCAGTGATAAGCGCCGCGCCGGATGCAGCGAAACGTTCTACGCAGTTCCTAAACTTTAGCTGTAAACAGTTTATGGCCTTGGTTTGCAGGCCCCGCAGGCAGCGAGAGATCACCGGCAGGCCCGACACTTCCAGTTGATTTTAAACCGAAATTCTAATAGATAGAGTCTATATATGATTAACTTACTGCAAGTAAGTTTTATCAGAAAATCAAGGTAAAGATGAGACCGGAGAGTCTCCTGTCCAAATAAAACTGTCTTAAATAAATAAATACATATTGGTGGACAATTCACATTCAATCACCATCTAGCCCCATACTAAGCTAAAATTGTACTATGGAAGCCAGATAGCTGATATTATACTCATATATTTTACATAGAACACACCCAGGCTTAGCTCAACTTTGAAATTATTCACTTCTTTTCGCTTAAAATTACAGAGACATCAATAGGAGTGCCAAAGCAGATTCAGTTAGGCTGTAGACCTGCGTGACTGATTTCATCATCATTATAATCAGCCCAAACTCATCCAGTGCTAGACATCTCCAATAATATCAAAGGATCATATCATAGGACTCTCCAATAATATGCCATTCAGCCCAATCCACGGCTTTACGTGTCTAGCCTATCGTAAACCTACCACCTAGTCTCAGAGCGTCCTACACTACGTTTGCCGTATCCACGGGTCGCGGTATCCACTCAAGAGCTCGCCTGCACCAACGGTTATCAGGTATTTAGACAGATATTTTATGACCGGCCCACTACTACTTCAACTGCTTGTTTGAAACTTGAAAAAGCAATCGTTTTATTGTTAATGTTCCAAATACACAAAAAAAGGTTTGTCTTTACTTTTGTGACAAGAAAGTTTGGGTTCCTCAACACCTTGTCGAAGTGGGGTTTTCCCAAAAGCTACAATCTTGGTGGTGTCTTGAAATAGAGACTGAATTTTTTTTCTAGGTAAGAACGCTCCATGGTAGACTGCATTGTTGCTTAACATCAAGCGAAATGGTGGTCAAGTGTAAATCTATATATGTAAGAAAACGATTAAGCACACTACAAATAATCACATGATCATATGGATAGTTAACGATTATACAAAAGACAAACTGTCATGTTCGTATAACATAATATTTACAAATTTAGTTTAGTTTAGTTTAGTTTGGCGGGGCCTTTTCCGCACCTAGCCTCTTTAGTTGGGCCATTGTGCGTGACTAAAAATTTAACTAAATATTTACAAACTTATATCAAACAATATATTTTCTGAACTAAAGTACTGAAGTATACTGCAGTCGACGACGAGGCTAACGGTTCCCGCCGCGGCTTGGAAGTAATGTACTGTGCTCCACTGAAAATTATAAAGGTGTAAGAAAGATATGAAATTTCGTATGAAAATTAAAATTCTAGTTTATTTGTATAGGTGTGCTGTATTAGTAAGGATGTAAATAAATACCTACATATAGCGTTGGTCATTTCTCAAACAACACATTAAAGTTTTTTTTTAAATAAGGAGTGACGAGACGATCAGGATATGTGCCCGATGGTAAGCAACATGCCTGACACATAACAACACAGTGACACGCAGCTATTGGAACATGAAGAATCCAAATCATTACCTAACACTGCACTGCGCTCGTCACCCAAAGATCTAAGATCTTATATCTCTAAAACCCTGTGATTTCTCTGGAAACATTGCCCTTCAAACCGGAACACAGTAATGTTTGCACATTACTGCTTGGTGGTAGAATAGCTGGCAAAGGTGTGGTACTTCCCCCAGGTGGACTCTGCCAAGAGTTCTACCACTACAATGAGATATCATCAATATTATTAATCAATAAGATCAGTGCCGTTTATTGTTAAAAATTCTAAGTTGCAACTTTTATCATACATCTGCTGTATGACTGTTAATTTTTAGCCTACTTCAAATAAGTAGAAGTTTTTCAATTCGGTTTTATGTTTTTTGTACGTGTGTTACGATATAACTTCGCAAATTCTTATGAAAGTTGATCAGTTGAAGTCGGTATTCGATTATGAAAATAAAATATATCATCTATGCTTGACCTCCAAATCTATGCACCTACCGTTTCCCGCAATTAACCAGCGTGAAAGACTTTTTTATATCATACAGTGAGGGGACTAGAGTGACTTGTGGTTGGTGGTAAGATCCCTGCCCATAACAGAGTAGTGGGAAAACAAAGTGAATCGATTATTATTATTTGCCGTTCGGTGAAGTCAGCCGCTAAATATTTAGGTTCAGTTACATGTACCATGTTATCGGGTAATATTATTAACTTAATGGTAATAGTGTGATAAACAGCCATGATATCTTACAACTACGTATGTTAATAAAATATTTAAATACGTCAATCAAAATGATTCTATTCTATTCAGAAAATACGTAGCTATTTTCACTAAAATTCTTACTAAACTTGATAAGGACTAGACAAATAGAATTAACGTCTCTGTCAGGGAATATCTTTTTATCATTGCCATTTCATTACCAGTCAGATAAAGTGAGGATTCGACGGGATGAATTAGACCTCCGACATTGACCTTTGACGTAGAATTGTAAGAGCAGTTGGATAACTTTGTTTTTGGGTTATATATGAACAATATATGGGCCTGATGGTAAACAGCATGCTGAGAATGAACACGTAGCTAAAAACAGAGTGGTATATTAAAGGTAATTTATTAAAGTTATGGCTAGTCTCGTCGGGAGAACGGCGACTGTCAATCCGGAGCCCTTTCGAATCCTTCAGGCACCAAAATCTTTATGAAGCCATACACGTAATGACGCTAACTTAAAAACGGCACTGGAAAATATCGTGATGTAACTGACATGTACATACATAGAATCTTTCAAGATGATGCGTCATTCATCAACTTGCACTCGGGGCAGCGAGATTGATTTTCTCGCAAGAAGAAAATCAAGACCATGATCCTCCTTCTTTTCGCCCCGAAAAGAAACTACTGCTGGGGAGCAGTAGGAACGTTTAGTGGGCTGGTTACCCCTTTAGCAGCGCTTCACCTGCTACCTGCTGTGTGGCTGGGAACTAACAGAACGTCAAAATACTGATGCACTTGGAATCTCAAATGAGGTTGGACTTCTACGCCAAGGAATCAAAGTAAGCTCATCAGACCGTTTATCGTCCAAGTGAGGCAAGGGGATTAATCGCGCAGATATCGTCCATCTTGGCTATACTCCTAATGAGATCTTTTACGTTTTTTTTTTTACTTTTATAGGTTTACACTTGACCGCCATCTCGCCTGATGTTAAGCGACGATGCGGTCTATGATGGAGCGTGTTTACCTAGAAGATACCGATTCACTCTCGATTTCGAGACACAAAGATTGTAACCATCGGGAAAAACCCACTCGGGCAACGTATTCCACAGCCTAGACGTTCTTATCACAAAAGTAGAGTCAAATCTCTTCGTTCGTGTTTTTTGGAACATCAACCATGAAACGATGTCGCTTTTTCGAGCTTATTCTGATAGAAAAAAGGGCAAAGTGGTATCAGATCATGCAAATCAGTCGCACACTCTCCAAAGTGTATCCGATAAAAAACCGATAATCTGGCTATTTTTCGGCGATGATCAAGACTTTGTAGTCGTTTTCGCAGAAGAGAGTCATTGCCTATGAGCCTTTTGGCACGTCTTTCGATCGATTCCAGGGCCTCCAGCTGATACTTAGCCGATCCATCCCAAAGGTGCGAACAGTACTCCATACAAGAGCGAATCTGTGCTTGGTATAACGTGAGCAACTGTTCAGAGTTGAAGTACTTTCGCACCTTTGAGAGGACACCTAGATTTTTGGCAGCTAATTTAGCCTTGGACTCGATATACGAGCCAAAGTTGAGTGTAGATGTCAAAGTAACGCCCAAAAGCTCAAGACGGTCAGAAACTGGCACGGATACACCACGAAAAGTAGGAGTCAGTTAGAATGGACTCTTTTTTTGCGGAGAACAGACACGCCTGCGTCTTACTCTCAATAGTAATATTAAATTAACGTGGTTGTTGCACATATTTAATTGGATAACGGGACACTCATGTGTATATGATCGGTCAATCAGACTCCAGTTTCGGTTGCGTCCGGTGGCCTTTTTCAAGGAGAGTGCATGCGCGCGATGGCTGATTTGAGTGCCAAACGGGCAGCCATATATACGTGAGTGTCCCGTTATCCAACCAAATGAGATCGTTCAGAACAGCAGTTAGCGGTATTCATCCCATCGGTATCAGGTACAGCTACCTTCGTTGGGGTAGCTGTAGCTGATACTGTGTAGGCCAGTTGCATCCACCATCGCACCACCAAATCGAATAAAGCCAAAAACAAAGAGAAAGGTGTGACGAGAAATTGTAATTTTAATAAAAAACATTGATTTTACAAAATTTTATTCTACTTTTCTTTTACTATCTTGAGTTGTTTTTTTATTTTGACTAAAAAACACATTTTCTTCAAAGGCAGAGTTTTATTGCTCACCCAACACAAAACACCTTAATAACAAACACGATTTTGTGGTGCTCCATCGCAAGTAGGTACTTATGTTAATAACAAACACGTGCGCAATAGTAGGACATGTGCTTTGTATTGTACACGAGTTTGGAAAGAGAATAAGCTTACCAAACCCGTGTGCAACTGGAGGACACGTGCCTCGTATTGTACACGGGTTTGGATAGAGAATTAGGGCAAGGGTGCCTCCTACTCTACACGGGAAAGGAAATACGCGCCCCGCTAACACGAACGTCAGGTAACACACATAAATTGATTATGATGAAAACAAACGCAGCTAGCTAAGAGAAGCCACTATGGAGACAGAACCACTCTACGTAATAAATGGAGACGTCCACCAGCCGTACTCAGTTGTGAAGAAGGTAGCGACTTACAGCTAGACCATAGGATCTGGTTTGGATCACACACTTGTTACCATGGTTACCATTAGACATCTACACATCTAACTATGGCCATTATGTCTAGATGACTATGGTTATAAGACTTATTTAGACGACAATACATTAAAGATTTACTGCAGACTAGGAGCGCCCTCCGATTTAACCTGCGTAATTTCTAAAGTGAGCTATCAAACTCTGCGTTACAAGTTTCCACTTCTATCGGCAGTTCCTATGACTGTCATTTATTGTCTCTATTTGTACTAAAATAACTTTCTCTTCAAAATTGTACTGTGGTATATTTATCAAGACGAAACTTTTCTAGTAATACTGTGAAATAAATTTATTTACCCCTTAAATATTTTTTTATGATACAAAGTGACGGGGTGAGTAGAACATGCGCCTGATGGTAAGTAATACGTCTGTTTATAAATGCCACGCAGCTAGTTGAACATCATCATCATCAGCCTGTGTTCGCCCGCTATTGAACATAGCATAAGCAGCCGACTAAATGTTCCTACTGCAGGGACTCGGAGCTATCTTTCGCAAGAAGAGCATCAAGGCCATAATTCACCACGCTGGCCAAGTGCGGGCTGGTGGATGACACATGACCTGGAAAGATCCTAGGTACATATCAGTTTCCTCACCATGTTTTCCTTCACCGTTTTGAAGTTAGCTGCATTACGCACATGACTTCGAAAAGACAGTGGTGCGCGTGGTGGGATTTGAGCCCGGGGGCTCCGGATCGAAGTCGCCGTTCTCCCGACTAGACCAGCCGAAACTTAACATACGCCTCTCCCATATATAAAGCTGTATGAATAATAATAAACCCCAAAGGAAATTGTAATTAAGATACCAATAGGTACGGTTTTATTCAGTTCACATAATAAACTCTATGATCGGAGTTTAAAAGATGCTGTAAATTAAGATACATTAACAGTCCCTAAAGGTTTCTGAACGCTCGTTAGGTTCGAGTAGTTTTCTTTTTGCTAAATGAACAGAATATATTCTACTTTTAATTATCTTATATTAAGGAATATGTTCTCTTCTGCTGATATATTTATATGTATTCGTCAATTACATGAAGACGACTAAACCGTATTTCGTTGAAACGTTTTTCAGAAAAAAAAATACTCGTAATCTTTATTAGATCGTAAAAAAATATATGTTTCTTACAATTATTTTTTTCGGTTTGTCGTTTATGAACCTTTATATGTATGACAGTTATTCTGTAAGTTATTTATGTATGGCATTTATTAACAAGTGAATAATATTTTTGAAGTTAATTTCGCACGTTGTGGAAAAATCTTGAGAATAAATTTTGACAATTTTGCATTGTATAATAACACACTAACAAAGAATAAGAATTTATTTTTTGCTATAGGTACTGTGTTTACAAATCTTATAGTAGTAGCTTGAATGTACAAATAGTGTGCCCAATTACGGACAATAAAACCATTGTAATAAACTACAGAGAAATAGAAATAGAAATAAATGTTATTGCTTAAGACCGTGTACATTGATGGTGTTATACAAGTTTAGTATCAACAGTTTGTCCTAACGGACGTGCAACATATAATAGTTGTACCTTATAATTAAGGTGATAGTTAGGTAGATAATAGTTAAGTGAGTACATAGGTACTTAGTGAGTACATAGGTACTTAGTGAGTACATAGGCACTTAGTGAGTATATGGTCACTTTTCTTACTATCTTTTAAACATCTTCACAAAACAAATTATTAAATTCAGGCTTAGTACTAAATACTTTTTTTACTTAGGTACAAGTTAATTCAACGCAAAAACTATATACTTTTAAGATATTCTCCATTGAATGATTGAAGTTAGACTTCTTAGCCTGAGGACTAAAGAGAGATACTTCTTTCGTGTAAACATACACACACACACACATTACAGAACCGTTAAAAAAAAAAGTTTTTTTAATAGTTAAACCTGGGCCAAAAAAAAATCAACGCTTCTGTAGACAATTTAAGCTTTAGTTAATAATAACAAATATTACTAGATATTCCTTATGCTAACGAGCCCACCAAAAATCGCAAAAAATATAATACAGATATTCAATAAAACTGTTCTTGAATATAAACAGCTATAAAACAAAACACATCCCTATGCCGTCTTTTTCTTGTTGAAACAATGTTATGCCTCAACAGTTCTAGCCCAACAAAGTGCTAGCTTTTCCCGAAAAGTGTTTATCCTAACAAGATTCCATATATGTATTTAAAATAAAAGTGACTACCTACCATGACTATTACAAAGGCTGTTAAAAATGTTTCAAGCGAAAATATATGCTATAGTGTTGACTTAGAGGCGAAATTAAGCGTTTAGAAAAGTTGGCAACTGCTTAGTGGATAGTGCAAACTTAGGGATGGTCTGAATCATAGGATGGAGCGATAAAGCTGCAGTCTCAATAACAGACATATAACTTTTTATTGTTATACAAGCAAACAGAAATATTAAGGAAAAATGTTTGTGGAGTGCCTAAAATTTCACAGTCATCTTCCTGACAACTTAGCTTAAGCTTAAAGAAAATTTGCGTGAATACAAGTTTAGGCCTGAGAGTTATATTCATTTTTATTAAAAAAAAAGAGAAGGTTCTCGATTCGGCTGTATGTTTTTTATGTATGTTACGCGATAGGTCCACCTATTCTGATTTTGTTTTTTTTTTTGTTTGGTAGATCATAGTTCAGAGTTAGTCCTAGATCATTTTTAATGAAATCTGTGTGGCAGTTTTTTTTTCGCGGGACGGCTCTTGCATTTGACGGCGACCCTGGTGCTGCCACCGCCCTTGCGGGTTCGCTTCGTGGGGTAACGAGCCGCACATTTGGCTGCAGTAACGAACCAGAAATCAACGGTGCGCCATCTCCTCGGGAAGGCTTAGCGTAGGAATAGCCGCGGTTCCCTTTCCTTGACCACCTACTGAGCACTTTGATTACCAGAGTTTGTTGTCAATCCTCGAGAGAGATCGTCACCTCCATAAGTCTCTCTCTCCTCCCCTCAAGGGTCCTCCAACCCTTTTCAGAAAGATTAAGACATTCTGTTTGACAGATGAAAAATCAGCCAAGTAGCCTTCCCCATCCAATTACGAATTATTTCGATCTCTTTTCACTAAACTTTTAAACACATAGCTCGTATAGTTAGCGACTTTGTTATTGTTTGCCCAGGGTGCACCACATGGAAGTTGCCAAGCTTTCCAAGTTGCCGAGTTTTTCTAAATCCTTAGATGGATATCAAGATAGTACTATTCGATTCTACTACCAACTATACGTGCAAAACCAAATGCTAGTTATTACAAATAATTTTTAGTTTTATATTTTTTATCCTTTTTGACATTTTTGTTCTATAATTCGTAGTTGTTGCTAATAGTTGTACATTATTTATATGTTAGGTTTTCTATTTAACTCAAATACCTACACTACAGTTGGAGTCCCTAATCTGATAACTTGTACCAACCCGTGGAATAGAGGTAGATTCGTTCGCGCGAGCGCCTCCACTCACAATCCATTAGACGGGACACGGCGAGAGACTGAACTAAAACGATTTCGAGGAGCCCCGACAAAAATAGAGAGAGCTATGCTGACCAGACATCTACAGATTCATAACTTATGTACACCATACACTTAATCGTACTTGATGTAGGCATTCTAAGTATCAACAGAGTATCTCTCTACTTAGTCTGTGGTCTCAACCTCGCGTGATTTGACAATGACATTTAATATTTGATTGAATTTTTTTTCAAATAATTTGACATTGTATATATAATACGTGACATCGGCGGAGTTGTGAGGCTAAACCACAATAATAGCCATTAAATCAAGAGTTGAAGTTGAAGTTGACATTGTATAATATTTTTTAACAAACATCTTGACATTATTTCATAATTTTTTTGCATACCTCACACGAGGAAAACATAATGGACATGATTCTACAAATTACACCTAATTTATCTACATATGTTTACGCAAATAACCCTCATTTCATTTCAAAACCGGTAGAAATCTAAGCGAAGTGCTCCTGGAGAAATAGCACACTATTGCCAATTATTATATCGCAAGCAGAAACATTTGCAATATAACTGTCTTCTAGTTTAAAAAGCAATACTTGTAGACTGCATAGCCGCGTAACTTCAGCCGAGATTCAATTCAATTCATTTTTTATTCATACCATAAATTCATAAGAACACTTGGTAACGTCATTTACAAAAAGGCAAAGAATCTGTGTACATAATATGATAAAATAACAACGTCAAAAAGAAAAAAGCAGCTGTAAAGGGGCCTAGTCAATTACATGCAGCTGTAAAAAGGCTTTGTCGAAGACAATATAACAAATAATCAATACACACAGTATACAGATACTACATTAGTACAAACAATGTAACATCAAAAGTCTTAAAAATCTATTATTTTACCTTATTACAAGATTCTAATTTCGACACATTTCTCTTCCATACGTTACTATCTTTAACAAAGTCGTCTATATTATAATATGCCTTGCTCAATAGGTAGCTTTTATTTCATTTTTAAACTTGGTTTCATTGAGGCCTTCCACTTGTACAGGGATTGCATTATAGAAGCGAATACCATTACATTTGAAAGAGTTATTTGTTTTCTGAAGTCTGCACTTAGGAAATACAATTTTGTGTTTATGGTGCGCTTTTGGATTCAGATCAGTTAATTTCTGCAGACGACTTCGATTTTTTCTTACATACATTATACATTCATAAATATACAATGAAGGGACTGTTAATATGTTAATAGTTTTGAACATCTCCCGTACTGATTCTCTAGGTGATAAATTATATAGACCACGGATTGCTCTTTTTGCAATATGAAAACAGAGTTTCTGTCCGCAGCCGAACCCCATAATAAGATCCCGTAGGACATAATACTGTGAAAGTAGCCAAAATAAACAAGCCTAGCTGTTGCAACGTCTGATATTTTTTTTTTAATTTGACGAACTGCGTGGGCAGCTGAACTGAGTCGATCAGCTAGTCTCTCTATGTGAGGACCCCATTGAAGCTTTGAATCTACTGAAATACCCAGAAAACAAGTAGATTGTACAGGTTCGATAAGTTCATCCTTCAGTCTTATATCAAGTTTACCGCACATTACATTGCAGAGTGTGAACTTTATACATTTCGTTTTAGTTGGATTAAGTACTAGATTATTTGCATCAAACCATTTGTACGCAATGTCCAAAAGTACGTTTATTTCAGTGAAATCGTTCATTCCTCTCTTAATTTTGAATAGAAATGATGTATCATCGGCGAACATAACTATTTCTATATTTTTATGTTTCTTTATCATAAAAGGTAGATCATTAACGTATATAAGAAACAAGAAAGGTCCAAGTATGGAACCTTGTGGTACACCCATTCTTATAGGCGACTCATTTGATTGCACACCGTCAACATCGACTATTTGTACACGGTCTTTAAGATATGAAGAAATGAAATTTAGAGCTGGTTTCGAAACCCCATAAAACTGCAGTTTCTTTAAAAGAGTGTCATGATGAACACAGTCGAAAGCTTTTGATAAGTCACAAAATACTCCCAGAACGTCATGATGATCTTCCCAGGCTTTCAATGTATAATTAGTTAGTTCAATACCTGCATCGGTCGTGGAACGTCCTTTTGTGAATCCAAATTGGTTACTATGTAATAGATTAAAGATTATTAATATTAAAGTAAGATAAAAGTTGCTGGAGAACAAGTTTCTCGAATATTTTGCTGATGCAAGGCAAAACCGAGATGGGTCTGTAGTTTCCAAGTTCGTTTTTGTCTCCAGATTTAAACAGAGGTATCACTTTACTATATTTCATCATGTCAGGAAATGTACCATTTTTTATACATTCGTTAAATAATTCTGCTAAATATGGGGCAATGTTATTAATAATCCCTTCAAGTACCTTAAGAGAGAGGGACGATTTTCTTAGCATTCCATGGATTCACCGTGCGGGTGCCGGGTCCATCGTGTGGCAGAGAGAGAAAAACTCGAGTAGTTCCCGAGACTTGTGACTCGGGCGTAGGTTTAAGGGGCCCCTTTCTGACGTACATCAACACTCACCTTCACCACTCGTTTTTCTCCTCCTGCCCAGCCAAATCTGATATGAGCCTACTAGTGCAGCTTTAGATACACGTTCTAGTATAGAACTTACTGCACTTCTGGATAAGCCAAGGTCTTTCAGTAGGTTATAGAGAGATTTTGCTGGTATACCTCTCGCTCCCACTTCTACAGCGTATAAACTAACTACATAGCCGTTTTTTGTTAATTCGTTTAGGAGGTCGTAATACTTATTTTGTTTCATCGCGTGGTCTTTAGGTATATTAGTTTCCCACGGTACGGTAAGTTCTACAAGGACTATGCGTTTCGTAGCTCTAGAAAAAGGAAAATGTCCGGTCTGGATGACGAAATACCCACATCCTCTGGGATTTTGTAGTGCTTTTCATACGTGTCCATTAAAATAGTCCAATCAGGTGCTGTACCCAGGATTGAGTAAGGCTTGTTCCTGGAGTTTGAAGTTGAGCTTTCTTTTACAAAGTTAATTTGTCTGTTGTTTGTCGTCAATCCCTTTTGGGCTCTAGCTACTGAAAGGCTCATGGCTTCACGTATGATTTCAAGTACTCTGTCATGACGCCGTGAGTAATGACCCCCATTAAGGAGCACCTTGCATCCCACCAATATTTGCCTTGCTGTACATATCGCCTCTCCACAAGTATAGCAACATTTTTCAGAGGCTTTTCCCCACCTTACTAAGTTACTCTAGTCAGGGAGGGTCATTTGGAATGCATTTAGATAAAATTTTAATAAGGCAGGGGACCAGTCATAGATCAAGGTGCGCCATTTTAGAGCTAATGGGATACAGAACTCACCTATGGTTAACCACTCACTTTGCATTTCTAAATTCATAGCGTGCACTTTGTAACCGTCATTTTCGTCTTGTTGTAGAAAAGTTTTTACCATGTCTCGGTCTTCCCTTTTTTTTCTCGCACCCAA
Source organism: Ectropis grisescens (assembly GCA_017562165.1). Lineage (NCBI taxonomy): Eukaryota > Metazoa > Arthropoda > Insecta > Lepidoptera > Geometridae > Ectropis > Ectropis grisescens. The sequence goes on from CM029785.1 coordinate 22,735,671, forward strand.
CCCAGCAGTATTTACTTGTGCACCTGCCATAAATTGTTTATGGAATTGTTACGCTAGCCTAACACTCGGTAATCGCTGCGTCTGCATCGCCCTCGATTCCGCGGTAGCAACGAGGACCGCGCCGTCAGCGCAACGTGCCTGGGAACGTGCAGCGACGCGACACCCGAAGCCGCCCGTTCGAGCCCGGCATTCTTCCGTCATTCTTAGATCCAACTTCGATCGAAGCAATCCATTTTTAGTTTTAATTATAATTGTAATTTTATTTTATTAAATTAAGTTTAAAGTAAATTGTTTTTTTGCGACCTTCGGCTGCAATAAACATAATTGGCGCAGTCGGTAGGATTGTAAAGTAAAGTCACTAAAATCGCGGCTTTTTACAATAAAAGAACTTACGGTTGTAGTCGAAGGAATCCAGACATTGATTCGGCAAAAGGAGACCATGTTGTAAGTGCTTTGAATTTTCTCAGTCCTTATTCCTTTAGCCTTATTCCATCCTAATTTTATTGAACCCATATTTTATTTTATTTTCTCTCATTTATTTTTTTTGTGTGTGTAATTTCTTTTTATACTGTGTCATTTATTTCTGTGTAATTTTGTGTGTGCTATATGTGTACTGTGTAATTTTTCCAGGCTCATATATTGTGTTAGATTAATTTAAATTTTTCCAAAATTTTCCATCCGAGGAAAATTAAGGACATTAGAGTAGGTAGAAGTAGGTCGTATAATAGGTTTAATTTAGTTGACGCGAGTAGAAATCTAGAAGAAATGGAGCAGCCCCAAGCTCAACCTCAGCCTCAGGCCCTCGCTCCATCCGCGCATGACAATATAGATGTCATTTACAAGTCACTTAGACTGTTACCCGAGTTCGACGGGAACCCGCATATCCTTACGCGGTTCATTAATTTGTGTGATCAAATAATTATAGCTCACGCGAATCCGCAGCCTGGGCACGAACTATCCAACTTAGCCCTCACTAACGGAATACTAAATAAAATCACGGGACCCGCGTCTAGATTGATAAACGCCAATGGCATACCGGAAACCTGGCAGGGTATTCGGAGTGCCCTTATTAACAATTTCGCAGACCATCGCGATGAAACTGCTCTGTATAGTGACCTTTCCCTACAGACCCAAGGGTCTAGTACACCTCAGGAATTTTACGAGCGCTGTCAAAATCTTTTTAGCACAGTTATGACGTATGTGACTCTACACGAGCATATTCCATCTACTATTGAGGCTAAACGTACACTGTACCAAAAACTAACCCTTCAGGCATATTTAAGAGGTCTAAAAGATCCCCTAGGATGCAGGATACGCTGTATGCGACCTGAATCTATGGAGAAGGCGTTGGAATTTGTCCAAGAGGAGTTAAATACGCTGTATTTGCAACAGCGCAATGATAGTAGTGGTCCTAAAAAGGAATACCATCAACCGTCACAATTTGCACAAAATTTACCCTTAAACACTTTTGTTCCAAAGCCCATGACATTCGGTATGCCTGTTAGACAGCCGAATTTCAGCATGCCCGGTCCGTCGCGGCAAATGCCAATGTTGACCCAACCTCCTCAAGGTTGGAGACCTAGCTACCCAAACCAAGTGCAACAGCCTCGAGGCCTAACCAGGACACAGCAGATGATGCGTGCTCCACCACCAAATTACAATAACCAACAAAATAACTTTTCTATGAATAATAGGCCTCAACAGCAATATAGATTCGGCACCCAAACTCGTCCGATGAGCGGGGTCAGTCATTTTGTTCCTAGAGCTTTACCACCCACTATGCAGGGACACGATTGGCGGAAATTCGGGAATCCGCCCCCGACTAATTACTTTAAAACTCGCGAAATGAACCATAACGAGTGCGACTTTAACTACCCTGACCACGACACATATTGTACCGATTATGAAGAACAGTACTATTACCCCTACTATGACTATACCGACTATGGGTATTACCCAGAGCCTCAGCCCTATGCTGAATCGATAATTTTAGAGGAAGTAGAACAATCCCCTCCTGTAAATGATACAAATTTTCAACAGGAGTCGAAGTGCGAAAAGCCAAAATAGAATTGAACTTTCACATCCAAAGACAGCTGGGTTACATTCAAATATCTAACCCACCATTAAAACTTTTAATTGATACGGGCGCTAATCAGTCTTTTATAAGCCCAGACGCTGTCGAAAAATATTTCAGTGATGTCCCTCTGAACTACGACCCTTTTGAGGTGACAAATGTACACGCCACGAGTAAGAACGATTACTCGATAACATTACCTTGTTTCTCGGAATTCTGTGAGCAAGATGACATTACGTTATTCGTGTACAAGTTCCACAATTACTTTGATGGACTAATTGGCTTTGATTTACTTGACGTGTGGGGTTCTAAAATAGACCTTAGTAGTAAAGTTCTGGTTACTCGTAATGCTGAGATACCTATTCGGATGTATGACTCTCGTAACGCTAATCTTTATGAGGAAATTATTCCAGCCAACTCTTCCAAATTAATTAGGCTACCAGTAAATTCACTAGACGGAGACGTGGTAGTTGAAACTCAGACTATGTAATTGCCTCATTTCCGATTGCTTAACCACAGTTGAAAATAACCGCGGTTGGGTAGAAGTTACTAACCCCACATCTAACGATATTATTTTTGCTATGGATAGACCGGTAGAAGCCGAGGTATTTAACATCGAAAGTGAACGTACTGGAATTTTACCGAATCGCGTTAGTGAAGTTGTTTCCCGCCTCCGCACTAAACATCTAAATGTGGAAGAACGCGTTAACTTAGAACGCTTATGCGCGGCCTATGCTGATGTGTTTTATCTTGAGGGAGAATCTTTAACATTCACCAACAAAATAAAACATAAAATAAGAACCACCGATGAAATCCCAGTACATACAAAAACTTATAGATACCCCTATGTCCACCGACAAGAAGTTAGAGACCAAATTAATAAAATGTTGGAACAAAATATTATAAGACCTTCCGACTCTGCATGGAGCTCTCAATTTGGATTGTACCCAAAAGGCCGACGCTTCAGGCAAGGTTAAATGGCGTCTTGTTGTGGACTTTAGAAAAGTTAATGAGAAAACTGTTGATGACAAGTACCCAATTCCCAACATAACTGACGTACTTGACAAACTTGGCAAATGTCAGTATTTCACCACGCTTGATTTAGCAAGTGGGTTCTACCAGGTGGAAATGGATTTGGAAGACATACATAAAACTGCATTTAACGTAGAGAACGGACACTATGAATTCTTAAGAATGCCCATGGGGTTAAAGAACTCTCCATCCACATTCCAACGGGTGATGGACAATGTTCTCAAAGACCTGCAGAATGAGGTATGCCTTGTCTATCTCGATGACATCATTGTATTTAGCACGTCACTCCAGGAACACATCCTAAATCTGGAGAAAGTGTTCAAAAAACTGCGAGAATCTAACTTCAAAATTCAAATGGACAAATCCGAATTTTGAAGCTAGAGACTGAGTTTTTAGGCCATGTCATTTCAAACGAGGGTGTCAAACCTAACCTAATAAAATACAGGCAATACAAAGGTATCCCCTGCCAAAACAACCACTGAAATCAAACGTTTTCTCGGACTACTTGGCTATTATCGAAAATTCATCCCAGATTTTGCACGTGTGACTAAACCTCTAACCCAATGTCTCAAAAAGGAAGTAAAATTTCGTTAGACCAGAAATATGTAGAGTGCTTTGAGAAATGCAAATTACTTTTGACGAATGACCCCATACTACAATACCCTGATTTCACCAAGGACTTTGTACTAACCACGGATGCATCGAACTTCGCCGTAGGCGCTGTTTTATCACAAGGAACGATAGGCAGCGATAAACCCATAGCTTACGCATCAAGAACTTTGAACTCTAGTGAAATAAATTACAGTACAATAGAAAAGGAGCTTTTAGCTATCGTATGGGCAACTAAATATTTCCGCCCTTATCTGTTTGGAAGACAGTTTAAAATTGTTACAGACCATAAACCATTGCAATGGGTTATGAACCTAAAAAGCCAGGGTCTCGCTTAACACGCTGGAGACTTAAGCTAAGTGAATATAATTTCACCACAGTATACAAGCAAGGCAAGGCTAATACAAATGCCGATGCTTTGTCGAGAGTAGAAATTAACATCAACGAAGATGTCAGCTCTATTATTGCAAACCCTTCTGAACAACCCTTATCTAGATCAGGATCTACCACTATAACAGCTCACAGTTCTGACGAAGTCCCTCCGTCAAATAGATCAGTGTCTGGTTCATCTACCGAAACCATTCACTCTAGCGCTGAAAACCCTATTTTGGAAGTCCCTATCTCAGACGACCCCTTGAATAGGTTTACTAGGCAACTAATTCTAAATGTCGTAGGTGACATAAAAGGCAGACCAATCGTCTCAAAACCATTTGCAACTCACACACGCACATCCGTTCAAATATCTGAGTCTAACCTTGAGGAGGATGTAATTAATGCTATCAAAGAGTACGTCCACCCTAAAGTCAAAACTGGGTTGCTAATAAATCCGCCTTTAGCGTTATACAAAATTATACCTGTTATCCAAAGCGCATTCAAAAGCTCATCCATGAGCCTGACACTCACTAAAGGGAACTAGAAAATGTTAAGGAGTACCTCCGTCAACAGGAAATTATTAACAAGTACCACGATGGTAAGACCAACCACCGCGGTATAAACGAATGCTACTTAGCCCTTTCACATAAGTACTTTTGGCCAAATATGAGAGAAAATATTACTAAATTTATAAATGAGTGTACAGTGTGCGGTCGAGCCAAATACGACCGTAATCCTATAAAACAACAATTTAAAAATAGTGCCACCAGCTGCTAAGCCCTTTGAACTAGTTCACTTAGACCTTCTGACAATAGAGAGTGAAAAGTTCCTTACAATTGTTGACGCATTTTCTAAATACGCCCAAGCCTATTACCTAAGAGACGGGACCGCAGTTAGCGTAGTACAAGCCCTTCTTAGCTTTAGCACACATCACTCACTACCATTGACTATAGTCACAGACAATGGTACCGAGTTCACCAACCAACTAATGGCAGAGTTTTGCGTATCCATAAAATTCACCACCACAGGGTTGCTCCGCATGCACCAAACGAAAACGGTATAGTGAGAGATTCCATTCAACGATATTGGAACACCTTCGCATACTTAAAATCAACCATAAATCTGAATCAGTTATAAACCTAATGCCCTATGCCTTACTTGCATATAACAGTAGTATACATAGCCTCACTAAATGTAAACCAATTGAGGTCATAACTGGACATTTTGACCCTAGAGACCCGTTTGACATTGACATATCCTCGCAACTATTACAGCAATACATTACAAGCCACAAAGACAAAATGACCATAGCGTATAAAGAAATTCACGAACTCTCTAACGCCTCGCGTCAAGACTTGACTGAGAACCGAAACAAAACCGGGAACCAGAAACTGACTATTCCCCAGAGCAACAGATTTTTGTTAAAAATCCAGTCGCATCACGACAGAAGTTAGCTCCTAGATATACTCATGACGTAGTAATGGCTAACCTCCCTATTCACATCTACACAAAGAAGAAGAGAGGTCCTATAGCCAAAAATAGGTTAAAGAGAGTCCCTAAATCTAACCAATTGTTCCAGACTGATCCTGATTCTCCATCTGATCCTGCAACCAGCTCTAACGCAGGACATAAAACTTGAAAGCCTCAATGATGGCCCCGGTATTTTACCCTTTAAATTAGGCTCAGCTAAAATTATAACACATTACCATTCGTTCTTACAATACATTGACTTACAAGACCTAGAAGACAAAATTAATTCCATTAATAGCCAAATAGATAGTATCAGCCCTGACCTTCACTACAGAACCCACTCACTATTTGAACCACACATAACTTTTCTTAAAAATAAGCTTAATAACGTGCTGAGACAGCTAGAGACATTCGAGACTAACCGCGTTAAGCGAGGACTCATAGACGGACTTGGTTCGGTTATAAAAGTATAACCGGCAACCTTGACTTTACTGACGCTAAACACTATGATGAGATTTTGAAGTCCCTTAAGACCAATGAAAATAAGCTAGTTACCGAACTAAATAGCCACGTCAGTCTATCTAAAGAATGGGCCGAACGATACTCTAAAGTTATAGAGAGCATCGTGGAAAACCAAGGCAAACTTACTGAACTCACCAATAAAATTAATGAAACATTAGTTACTAGAGATCACGACCTACTTAAATATGCTCACTTAGCCCAAGTACTCACAATACTTAGTGACAATGTCGATGCCATTTCTCAAGAGCTTTTAATCTCCAGAACGTTTTAGCATTCATTAGAGCTTCCACTGTGCATCATTCGGTCTTAGATTTGTATGCGATACGAGCTATGATTAGCAAGTTAAGCACACTATATATAGCAGAGAGAGAGTAGTAGATTTAGACTTTAGAGAGTATTTTGACATAATTAGAATAGGATCATATTACGTAGAAAATAGGATAGTTATAGTATATAAATTTCCTATAGTTTTACCCTCTTTATATGATATGTATAAGTTATCTATAGTCCCGAACCATAACCGTGAAATCCTTTCTCCACCTTTGCCCTACCTAGCCTCCTAGAGAAAGATATCAAGTACATAGAGGCTGAATGCCCGAAGACCAGTAAATGGTATCTCTGTAAAGAGAGTCGGAGCCTGCAGAGCCGATCTATAGAAGATTGCATAGTCCAGCTGATAATTACACAGAAGAGAAACGCCACCATCTGTCACCCAATGCAAGTTTCCCTGCAAACACCGGCATATGAAGAATTGGACGAGAAACATTATACCATCAGCTTCCCTGCCCCTACAAAGGTTCACCACTCATGCAGTCAAGATCTCTACACTACACTACAGGGTAGCTACCTCACAGTAATTCCCCGGTCATGCTACCTGGAGACTACACATTTCACCATCTCCAACACTGACGATCGTCTCAAGGGACATGTACTCAAGCTTATGGATATAGTCAACGAGACAATTGTTACGCCATCGACTGTTCCCGCAATGAAACTAAACTCCATAAAACTAGACAGCCTTCACGAAATTAGCAAGAAAATTACTCTGCAATCCGAATCGATAAGGATGAACGACGACGCCGACTACAGCCTTTATCACACTACAGTACCGATGTACACGCTACTATTAAGTGCATCTGTACTAGTCGCCTGCCTATACTATCGCCAGTACCATTTCAAGCCTGCAAAGAAATTGCCCGAAAATGTAGAGGAAGACCCGAACTCCAGAAGGGTTGACATCAATCAACCCCCAGCTCAATTCACGACCAAGGTCTTCCATACTCGCTGTTCTTCGGGGGGAGGTGTTACGCTAGCCTAACACTCGGTAATCGCTGCGTCTGCATCGCCCTCGATTCCGCGGTAGCAACGAGGACCGCGCCGTCAGCGCAACGTGCCTGGGAACGTGCAGCGACGCGACACCCGAAGCCGCCCGTTCGAGCCCGGCATTCTTCCGTCATTCTTAGATCCAACTTCGATCGAAGCAATCCATTTTTAGTTTTAATTATAATTGTAATTTTATTTTTATTAAATTAAGTTTAAAGTAAATTGGTTTTTTTTGCGACCTTCGGCTGCAATAAACATAATTGAATTGAAGTCTAGATTCCAGGTCTGAAGCAGTTTTGTCTTTTGGGAGAGATGTAATTAATTCGTCTTGCGACTTTCCCAAAACATGCGTTTTCCCCAATAATCCCCATAAGTTCTCTGTATTCTTAACTTTAATATCTTTGAACGTTTTTAGTATTGCAGTGGCAGTAACATGATGAAATTCAAATGTAGATGAAGGACAATCAACATTTTCTGTCAACAATTTTTCTGCAAGAGAGGGAGACGAAGTTAGATGTTTAGTTGTCTCTAATGGAATATCAGCAAAATAAACCTTGAAGGCATCTACTATGTCCGATTTTTTCGTAGTGACTTTTTCGCCAATCCGAAGTGCGCTCATCATTTCACGACTTTTAATTTTTCCAGACTCATTGTTTATTATCTTCCACGTGCTTTTCATCATATTATTGGAGTTTTTAATTTGATCCCGTATAAATATTGCTTTTGCTCGAATACATACATTTCTAAAAATACTTGAATATCTCTTAACATATAGTTTTGTGGCATCATCGTTGCAGTATGTCTTTAGTTTGTATAAATTGTAAAGATTGATCGACTTTTAATAAGACCTGGTGTTGCTAGTCAAGTGTAAACATATAATAATTAAAAAATCTAACTAGGTAGTGACTATTCATGTTCAAATATCTTTGGCTTAATAACAATTTTGGTGTCTTTAGTCAGGAGCCAATCGGTTTCTTCTAAGTTAACACGCTCCATCGTAGACCGCAGCTTCTCTTATCATCAATTTAAGTGTAAACCTATCATTGTCAAACTGTCTGTGATGTTAAGGGCAGCCCTTACCATCATGCGCATTTTTTGCTCATCTTATCCCTCCATATTAGGTATCCTGGGTATAAAACAGGTATCTACAATTTGTAAACTTTTGCGATTTAGCCTAATTTCGAACCATTTTACTCATTTCAGTGACACAGTGTGACAAAGCTAACAAAAAATAGACAAAGGCAAATAAGTGAAGACGATTTACTTTAAGAGCTTAGTTCTTATTTTTTACTAGCGATGCGTTCCGGTTTTATCCGTGTATAATATACATATATCCCATAACACTCAGGGACCTCGTACAAATCTAACGGTAAAATATTTTTTGAAATCGGTCCAGTAATCAAGGACTACTGGGTCCTTGATATTAGCTGGTTCAAACAAAAAAACCTCTTCAGCTTTGTATGATCAAGTATAAATGCCTAGGTTTTTACGTATAAGGTAAAAATGTTTCTATAATTTTTCTGTATAAATCGAGCTGGAAATAATAACAGGAAAAAGTAGCATCAGTCATATCGCTTGAACACTCGTAATTAAAAACTCCAAGGCTAAAATGGCACACATTAATTTTGCTCTCTTTCTATTTCCGCTGATAAAAGAGAGATCAAAGATATAAAGGACGGGCCGGGCTAAACCCACCACCCACCACGCATAAACGCTCCACACACCAGTCCTAAAATCAGAGGAAATGACGTAAAAGTAGTGGGGAGGAGCCTACATCGCACCATATGATTGGTGATTTATGGTGCGATGTAGGGTCCGACCCGTCCGGCTCGTGTGTAGAGGGTTTTAATTTTAACTAGCAAATATGTATAAGTGCGCCAGAGTATAAAAGCGTCCACACACGTCCTAAAATCAGAGGAAATGACGTAAAAGTAGTGGGGCGGAGCCTACATCGAACCATAAATCACCAATCATGTCCTACATTACGTTTACGTCATTTTCACGTAAATTGTCACGTAAATCCTAAACGATCCCTAAACTGTAGATGGAAAATAAAAGACACATTTATTAGTTTAGAATGTTACTTTTTTTAACAGGCAATATATAAAATATTTATTAACAAAAATAAAATACAATTAGAACTGCACTACGCTATAAAATATATGTAACTATGTCCACTAAGCACAAACATCTGAATTATAAATATATGTAACTATGTCCACTAAGCACAAACATCTGAATTATACTCACAGACTAAATAGAGAGATTATACTTAAACAAATGCAAGTCTAAAGATAATCAATATAATCAAGCCAACCACGAAGCGTGGCTAGGATGCTGGTGGCATTACCACGCTGAATAGCAGTGCTTATAATGTTATTATTATTTATAACGTCTGTTGATGGATTTCGTTAACCCCGCTATTTACTTTTTTATTAAGTATATCATTGTGCTTACAACAAAATGACTCTTGTTTGTACTAACAGTCACAATCCAAAGCACAAAAATAGTCAATTGTAATTAAAATTTGCTGAAAATACAACAACAATAATTATTACCAAAAATATCTAAGTTATGAAACACTGTAAAAAATCACAAAGTCCAAAATTGATAATATGCGTTATTATATTTTATTTCACTTATGTTTAATATTATCTTTATTATAAATTGTGCCATAGCATCGAGCAACTCGATCTTCCGCGCAAGCACAGAAGGGAGTAGCCTTGGCTAAAAAATATGTTCAAATCTTTCTGCCATTTCTTGCGGGAGGGGAAAGTTGCACACTAGCGCAAAGCCGCACTATTACTTACAAACATACCTGTACCGATCCATTGCCGTTCATACTCACACAGCCAAATCACTAACACATAAAAAATAAAGTACCATTCACAAATCTAGCCCCGCCCTCAAGCCACAGTATATTATCAAACTCCATGGTCCACGCAGACTTGTACTTTGACAGAGTGGAAACGCCTGTGTATGCCTACTCCCTTCCGTGTTGTTCGCTGTGCCACAGTGAACACAGCTATGAGGAACATAATTCCGACGATAATGACGAGCCAGAAAATAATGAATGACCCGGATGACCCCATCACCGCGCCGCCACTGCATTGACAGCTGAGGTCACCCAATCCCTCAGCTCGCGGTGAGCGTAAAAACCCCGTTTTTTGGCACAGGTACCAATGACAGTCTACCTTGCCGGCGAGATAGACGACCTCTTTCAGGATCTATCATTGTGTGTCATTCACATACCCTTTTCGAAGTAAAAACTTCTTTGACACGCCACAGACAGATTTTTAGTGGGCTGTAAATTGAATTCTAGGGTCACACTCAGGAGTGATAAGAAATCTTCGGGTAAACTCGAGACCATGACCATTGGCCATCCAAATACTGATGTATTTCTAGATGACCATGCTCATGGCCACGCCTTCCGGTTTCACCCGCGTAGTTTCCAAAGTTAGCTATCAAATTCCGAGTTATAAATTTTCACTTCTATCGGCAGTTCCTGACTGCAATTTTTTTTTTGTAGTATAAAGTATAGAGTGACAGGACGAAAAAGACATGTACCTGATGATAAGCATCACGCCTGCCTATAAAATCACAGTTTATTAAGGCTATTAGAACATGACGAGTCTACAATAACACTACACTAGTTTTGTGGTGGTAGGACTCTTGGCAGAGTCCGCCTGGGGAAGTACCACACCTTTGCCAGTTATTCTACCGCCAAGCAGTAATGGGTAAACATTACTGTGTTCCGGTTTGAAGGGCAATGTTTCCAGAGAAATTACAGGGCTTAGAGATATAAGATCTTAGATCTCTGGGTGACGAGCGCAGTGCAGTGCTAGGTAATGATTTGGACTCTTCATGTTCCAATAGCTGCGTGTCACTGTGCTGTTATGTGTCAGGCTTACCATCAGGCACATGTCGTGATCGTCTCGTCACTCTTTATTAAAAAAAACACTACGCTAGTCCCCTAGAGATATAAGATGATCTATCTCTATGCCCTGTAATTTCTCTGGAAATATTACCTTTCAAATAGGAACATACTGCGTTTGCGCATTACTGCTTGGACGTTATTTACTACTTCTGCAATTAATAATCATCTGCAATTGCAGAATTTGGTATACAATTAACTGTATCGCCATTAACTTGTCGTGTTGTATCATCTGGGCACTGGACATCAAGTTTCAGTCCGTATAAACCACTGTCTCCTTGAGTATTCGCCTCGGATATCAAGAAGGGGAGCGAGAACGGTGTCGAGAAGGAACCAGAGGGCGCCCGCGTCAGAGAGCGGGATTGGGGCCGCAGCAGTAGAAGTGGTATTAAGTATTGGGGTAGCTCCGTGACAGTAGCGGGTCACACTGGCGCAGCAGGATATCCACAGGATCATGACGACGTACTGCTTCATCTGGAATCCAAACAGGGTTTGATGAACAAAAGATCATTTAAATGTTTTTTTTTTAATCGACAACTGGATTGTTGACTTTCCTGATATTTAAACTGTCTATGATGAAGCGCTCTTACTTAGAAGAAAAGGATTCCCTCTAGACGTGGCGATACTTAGATTATACCCCAGTACCTCCTTACCTTTTCAGTATATTGCGGGGATAGTAGATAATAGGTGAATAGGAAAATGGTTACAGGGTTTGTTACCCTTGAAGAATATAAGGAAACTAGTGAAATAAGGAAGGCTTTATTGTTCTGGGAAATATTATAATGAGAACAAATGATTAGTTTGGACTCTTACCTTCCTGTAATATTTAATTCGAATTTCTGGCTTTGTTCATTAATTTAAAGAGTATTGTATTTGTATGTGTCGCTATTTATTTAATTTTTGAAATTGACATTTAATTTCGAACATTTTTCTTGTATTTATAATTTAGTTCAATTAATTTTGATTTGACTATTCATCTACTATTTAAGATGTGTAATTAGCATGATATAGACTGATCCAATTTAATTTTTATTTTTAATTCTGTTACAATTTTAATTTTTTTAAATCTCTTTAGTGTAATTGGCGATGTGCCATTCTGACTGATTATATAAATAAATAAATTAACCTAACTTCTTCTCTGAGCTCTCTAGCCGTACCCTTGCAATATAGCAAACCGACCCTTTTGGCGGAACAAATAGGTGCTTTCTCATTTTACCGCGAACCCGTCTCGTCTTAATCGTTTCACTATTATCTTTGAGCCCACCTCGGGGGTATTGCCTCGTCAACGATATACGATATACACCAGTACACCCATGGCATGCTGGAAACAACACGTTGGTAGGTGCCAGACGCTATCACGTCTAGACACACAATGTTCCCCAGAACCAACCAGACGTTTGACCCCGTCGCGCATCATCCATTTGCAAAGAACAGGGAGAGCAACTCATTCATATATCGGATACATTCCTACTCCTGATTATGATCCTCTTCCCAAAAGAACGGTGTTTCATAACATCGACATTCTTTTCCCGCTGTACGTCACCGGCGCGATGTCCAAAGCTTTAAGCATCGTAGCCCGACCCAGTCGCGCTGGTACCGCCTGTGCCACGTAAGTAAGTTTCTCTTGGCCTCACTGCCGTTTACAAGGAGGCAAAGCTCAGGTGAGCGGGCTCTCGCTTCGGTTTCTCACAAGACCAGCGTGTCATGAAACCTTTCTGGAAAAACTTAAGACTGTAATTTGGCCAACAAGTAACGTTCCCAAGTCTTACCATTCCCTCTCTCTCTACAAACCCCTACACAGCTACACACGCTGCTCAAACACAGCCTGCATAGTCGTTCACACTACGCCGGGATTAGCGTCAACAAGAACATACTCGGTATTGAAAATTGGGATCCTCAACCTAAACTAAAAGTACGTTTTCGAACCAAGAATCACTACATGTTTAGAATTCTACTAACATTTTAAATTCGAAAGTTTAGATTGTATTTGAATAACGGACAACGGTTACTTGTGATTAGTGTTAATGATATACTAACAGCATTCCGCGGAGTTTTCCCGCGTGGTACCCGTTCCCGTTATTTCCCCAGGATAAAAGTATTCTATGTGTTCTTCCAGACCATAATCTGTGTTTTGACTTGTAAACGCAAATGACGATGTAGCTCAATCACGTCACAACGTGGCAACAAATCGGGCTGAAATTCGGAACAGAGTTGGATTATAGTCTCGAAGAACATTTAGGTTTAGTTTTATTCTGGGTAAATAACAGGAATGGAAACGACGCGGCTAAAACAACGGAGTGATGCTAGTAGCATGTAATTCTTGAATAACATTGGCCCTGTTTTAATTGTTCCGGTTTGAAGGGCAATGTTTCCAGAGAATTTACGGGGCTTAGAGATATAAGATCTTAGATCTCTGGGTGACGAGCGCAGTGCAGTGCTAGGTAATGATTTGGACTCTTCATGTTCCAATAGCTGCGTGTCACTGTGCTGTGTCAGGCATGTTGCTTACCATCAGGCACATGTCCCGATCGTCTCGTTACCATTTACTTAAAAAAAAAAAAAACAACTTATTTATACGCAAGCGAAGCCAAGGGCCAAATTGTAATGCTGAAATAAATACCTTTGTATATTTTGCGATTCCTCTACTTTCCTTTTTCTTGTAGTTCAGAACTTTCCTTAATGCGTGTATTTGTCTTCTGCCACTTAAAATCAGGTTCAACAAAAATACAATACACAACTATAATGCACGCGACCACTTATTAAGAAACGGACTTGTCGTCTGACTTTATTTAAGGAAACTTAATATAAATTACTGTTTTATGTATTACGTTTTACAAACAATCCTGAATTATTTCAAGGAAAATACCTACGTAATTTTGATGAGTTTACTACACTTATAAGTAAAACCTATGATGATCTAATGGCTAAAACGTTCGATTCCACAGTCTTAAGGTCGTTGCTACAAGCCCGGTATGCACCTCTGAGTAATTTTCAAAGAACAGATCTAAGTTTGTAATGACTATATCACGTTGGGGTTCCCACTCTGGCGATGGGTGCTTGAATCTGTGGTGACAGGCAAATTAAATGCTCGTGTTCACGGTATGGTGGTTAATAGCTGACTGTTATTTTATAATACAACTGTTGTTTATAACTAGTGCTATACAAAGAATAACGGACGACGGTTACTTGTGATTAGTGTTATTGATATACTAACAGCATTCCGCGCAGTTTTCCCGCGTAGTACCCGTTCCCGTTATTTCCCCAGGATAAAAAGTATTCTATGTGTTCTTCCAGACCATAATGTGTGTTTTGAATTTCAATCTGATCCGTTCATACATTACGACGTGATTGAGCAAAACACATCTGAACATTGACATCTATAATATTAGTAGAAAGTAGAAGCAGAATAATACAGTAGAACCTCGATAAGTTAAAGTCAAAGGGAAACAAAAAATATTTTAAGTTATAGAGGTTTTAAGTTATCGAGGGGTTTGGTTTTGGGCTCTGATGGGAAGGGGACATATTATTTTTTTAAGTTATAGAGGTTTAAAGGTTTTTAAGTTACCGAGGTTTGAGTTATCGAGATTCTACTGTATATCCGCTAGGAATACAATGACCAAAGGTTAAACAGAACTAGTAGATACTTGTGGAATACAATACATCCGCCACATTGCTTTAACAGTAAAGGAAAGCCGTCTTAAGGAAATCAACATTCCAAGAACGCACACGCAAAACATGTGTCATCCGCCAAATAGCACTTAGACAGAATGATGAGTTACGGGCTGGACTCTCTACTTGTGAGGTAATTTCCAGAACACTAGTAGTAAGAACATGAAACAAGCTGGTTATGTATAGATAGATTGGTAGATAAACTCTTTATTGCACTTAACAAAACAAACAACTTAAAAAACAATCTTAAAATATGGTAGTAAATGGCGACCTTATCGCTAAAAGCGATCTCTTCTAGGAAACCATGGGATGGAAAAGAAGTTAAAGTATAGAAAGACGGGAGTAATCAAATAAAGAGTTATGTATGCATGTTTATAGTGATTAAAATTTTTTTTTTATGTTTATATACTCCTTCCTACTAAACTATCTCCCTAACGCCGTTGAGTTCGCAGACATATTCACGTATGCAGATGCAGATGATGTTGTGATGCCATAGTAACCGCCCCTTCAATAGAAGAACTAGAAGAATACTTAAACACTGTAATGAATGGTTTAAGCTCATGGTTTTGTGCGAAAGGTTTCATGATAAATTAAAAAAAAAACTACTTTACTTACTTTACTTTTGTCTTTCGGCGATACAAACCCGCTAAAATTCTTGCTTAACGTTGTTCAGATACAGAACACACCATGTCTGGGGTTTGAGACTGATCACTGCTTGACGTCGGAACACCACATCGACAAGATGTGCGCCAAAGTAAGCAGAGCGTGCTTTGCACTGAGACGGGTATCCCGAATGGTGTCTGCGGATGCGTCTCGTGCGTGTTACTTTGCCACAGTGCAAGCTCGACAATAATGCGGAGCTGAAATACATATATGCGCCCTGTCAACTGGGAGCGTGCGTCCTAGTAATGCAGTACGTGTTAAGTCTTTGGATGACGCACTGGTGCGAATCAAAGTAGTTATTCTACGTGATAAATATGCATCGATATAAACCAACAGATGTGCCCTGAGCATCTTAAAATTGCTAGTAAGCTCTGGGCATATCGTAAGTGGTTTACACACTACCAATCTACTTACTCCTAGAATCGCTAGCAGCGAGATATGCTGTGGGTCTACTTATCTGGGTTGTTGACAACGAATACAGATAGGTAGAAGCGTCCGGCATTCATCGCTACTTGCACTCGATTAGAACGGAAAGAGTGAGCTCACTCTTCCCAACGATGACACAATTCCGTGCGCCTGAAGTTTGGGAGGGCACATCCATTGTTTTATATCGATGTAAATATGTATATTTTAGTGAATTACAATAAGTATTAAAATATCACTCGCGGTGTCGAGTGTCGATGACGGCTACGTGGCAAATGTTTTCTTGTGCGCTCGTTTATTAATAGTAATGCGCGGTGGTAGCTTTGGTAGTTGCTATTACATATCTAACAGGCTCTTCATGGGCGTGAACAGTACGTGCCATCGTTAGCGTGCCGCAACGCATATCCGTCAGACCATAGTTCAAAGGACTTGGCATATTTACGTTACCAGCAATCTTGATATAATAAGTGTCTGTACATATGTGTCCGAAATAACCTTGACTTGTTCAATACGCAAGGAGAGAGACATTCTTAAACCATACAAAACGCTGACAATCTATAGTCTATTATCACACTACCTTACGAGGTCGGAGAACCTGACTCATATTATGGGACGGGATGGGATAGAAAAATAGTTAAATTTGTCCGGAGTTTCGACAGACTGACATAGTTCGTAACAATGCTACTCGTATCTATACTTATAATAAAACTGTAACGGGTCGAATTCTGTACATTGAAGATATTTTGAAAAATTTTTTTTTGGGGCACTCCATAGTCGATACTGATGGCGAAACTGCATTTTTTTTCTTTCATGTCTGTCTGTCTGTCTTTCTGTATAGGGATCACGCATCACGCCGAAACTACTGATTCAATTCAGCTGAAACTTGGCATGATTTTAGTTTATACTAAGGACATTGCTGTAGGCTACTTTTGATCCCCAAATTTTGATCGGTTTTCTTGCGGGAGGGGGGTGAAAGTCAGAATGTGTATTTGGTTGTAACTCATGTTTGCGTTGCTTAATTTCATTAACTCTTTTTTTGTTAGAAAGAACATATTTTTTATATTGTCCCGTCAAAATTTGAACAATATCGGTCAGTTGGTTCGGAAAATATACAAACATTAAATAATAACGACACGCGCGGCGCGTTCGGTACATACTAACTTCTAAGTATTCTGTGTATCACAGACGATCCACAGAATATCTAGATTCTAGAAAGTGCCCACGTGATCGCGTCGCGTCGACTTGGATGACAAAATAATTGTCAAAAATATATTTTTGTGTGGAAAAACAAACATCATTCGGTTATAATCGACTTCAAACAAGGAGGATGTTCTCAATCGGGTTGCATGTTTTTTTATTTGATTTTATTTTACGCGATAATTCCGGTAATTGTTAGATGATTTTGATGATTCCTTTTTTGTTTGGTAGAAAATATTTTAGAGGTGATCTTAGATATCGAAAACAGGGAGGTAGTTTTTTCAAATATCAACATGTACGACATAGTTATACCTTCTTATAAAATTTAGTCGAATGACAGAATTAAATTACCTGTCATTGAAGAAGATTTTTGTATTTTGGAGAAAACATATCAGCATAATAAGTAGCAGCATAAACAACCCATTAAATGTTCCCACTGCTGGGCGTCGGGGCCTTCTCTCGCAAGGAGAGAGACAGGGCTATAATCCACCACGCTGGCCCAGTGTCGGTTGGTGGATGACATAAGACTTAGATCTTAGATTAAAGGTAGATTTTGGTTTCTTCACGGTGTTTTCCTTCACCGTTTTAATTACCGGCATTACGAACATGACTCTGAAAAGATAGTGGTGCGCGTGGTTTTGAACCCTGGGTCTCCGGATCGACAGTCGCCGTTCTCCCAACTAGGTCAGCTGTAACTTACTAGACCAGCCGTAACTTATTAGAAAACGTATTATTTCAATCCAAATACTATTTAAAATTTAAAGGTAGTGTTCAACAAGCTTCGGTGACCGAAGCAGTCCGTTGTTAGGGTTCCGTACACAAAGGGTAAAAACGGAACCCTATTACTGAGACTTCGCTATCCGTCCGTCCGTCCGTCCGTCCGTCCGTCTGTCACCAGGCTGTATCTCAAGAACGGTGATAGCTAGACAGTTGAAATTTGCGCAGATGATGTATTTCTATTGCCGCTTTAATCATGGCGGAACGTATCAAGTGATCGGGTTGAAACTTGAAATATAATTAGATTACAGTCTGGAAGAACACATAGGCTAAATAAACATTGCCTATGTATAAGTACTCTATGTATTACGTAACAAACATCCAAACAGTGGCATTCATAATATTTACAGGACAACGTTGGAACGGCTGAACATATTTGGATGGAATTCGAAGCACACGTAGTTTGAACTCAGAAATAGCAAATCGGTTACTTATAGGTTACTGTGACGTAGGAAAGACTAAGCAAATTTGGTAGAAAATTGAAACAGAGATAACTCATAGTCTGAAATACCACATTTATGTATTTATTACCTATCAACCTGAAAAGAAGCATGGGCCCTAAGGAAACAAATATTAACTATCACGTCAAAACGGCACAACGATATGGGTTGACATACGAAACACATATAGTTTAGAGTCTAAAATTTCACATGGGCTAATAAGTCTACACTTTCATTCTACTATTATAACTCCATATTAATATAAGCATATATTTTCGTAAGGAACTTGATGTGATGGTAAGGTAAAAGCCAAAAATGAAAAATATATGCACCTGTTTTGGCGTAGATAATATAGGTGATTTGCGTTCACAATCAAAATAACAAGCAACATACTATTCTCATTAGACGGCGCTAATGCCAGTTTAAATCTAAAAGCACTAAAGGCCATTTAAATCGATGTTTTACTATTGTGGTATGTATTTTTTCTTTCATCACTAGGTGGCGTTACTGGTATTCTAAATTGTACTAATAAGTTTTTGCTGCTAAAAGGATTATGATGCCAAATTTGGATTCTTTCGTTCTTGATTTTTTTCTATGTTACCTACAATTAAATTCATACATTAACATTTCACTAGGACTTGGCTTAGGTAAGTCTAAGGGTTCAACTTGCTTGAATATCATTAAAACTCCAAATTTTAATTATTTTGATTCCACACAGGCTTCGTTCAAAATTTTACGCCGGCGAAGTCGCGGGTAACAGCTAGAAAACAGCTTGCGGATAAAAAGAAATAGGTAAGTAGGTATCAGATCATGCACATTAGCTTCAGACTTTTCATAATGTATCCTATAAAAATCCTACAAACTTTACACTTGCGGCTATGTTAGATACTACGAAACCTTACTAAGTATGTTTGATTTTGTTCAAAAAAAGAAAAATAAAGATGATAAAATAAATAATTTTTTGTGTGGAAAAACAAATTCACTCAAACTTAAAGGTTTTTCAATGACTACTTATCCAAATATTTGACGTACGATACTTCCAATTAATGTATAAGTCAGTAACATCTGCTTACGCGAACGAAGTGGCGGGTTCAGCTAGTTGTAAATAAAACTGTTATCTCTATATATAAAAACGTTATGTTGGTTTGTGTACGCTTCAAAAACTCAAAAAGTTCTGCACCGATCGAGCTGAAATTTTACAATGATATATAATCCGCATCAAGGATTGTTTTATCTAATTTTTGCATCACAATGTACCACAGCAAAGCGTGGCAGGGTACAGCTAGTATTTAATAATATGTTAAAATAATTTGTGTATGTTAATTTTGATTGTACCTACAATGAAATATTTAGTTTAGATATTAGAAATGTATACAAACATATTACCTTACTCAAACATACGCTCTTTTGTTATTTTTAAAATTGAAGTGTGAATTGTACATTCATGATTGATCTTTTACTTTGACTTAGACTTGGATTGCGAGGTGTATCGGAGCAATTAAGGAGCGCCCCGATGTTGGGCAGTAAGCATCGCGGCTGTCCATCCGCAATCGCAACCTGAACTACTAGTCAAGGACTAGTTAAGTAATCTGTTTTATTTTGTTAACTTTATCAAACAAAAACTTTAAAAAATTATAGAGTATATCAAACCAAGTTATCCATCTGAGAGCTTATTATTCTGCGCTCCCGGCGTCGGCTAGGTATAAACGACAGTATCAAAACGGTGTCTGACATGCCGGACCTTTGTCTCCTCAGCAGAATTCATAGCGCTTGATGGACAGAGTCAGCATTGGGTTTTATATCTAATGAAACGAGCAAACCATGCGCCTGATGGTAAGTGAATGTTTGATGAACGGCCCAGTAATATTATACTAATGTTAGACATGCAAAAAATTGGATTTTTGTTCCTCAACCACGTTGGAATGGCTAAATAAATCGAATTTAAATGCAAATGCAGCTTATAATCTAGAATAGATATTGCGGACAAAATGGGAACAGAAATCTTGGGTAATCTCTATGCTGTGTGGTGCTATTTTAAACATACTCGTAAATAAGCCTAAATCACAATTTAGCTACGCATTACACTCGTCACTCTGAGATACAACAAAATTCCTTTATTTGTCCTTTCATTTATCGGTAAATATTGTTTTTCAAACAAGAACACAGATAAGCTTTATGTTATATGTCTTAAATAAGGTACCTATTTCTACTCGTAGCATTCTGGGACCGTTACTTGGAAGTAATTATTCTTGGCGGTATGATCGTTACTTCTTGGCGGTAGAATAAATGGCAATGTGTTTTTTGTGACGAACTTCTACTTCCAGGAACTTTGGTTTTTAGAAGTTGAATTTATATATTTAAATACGAAGTTGCATGAAGTGACCAGGCAATAGTTATATTAATTCTTTTTTTAAAAGAGTGATGAGACGAGCAGGTCATGTTTCTGATGGTAAGTAAATGCCTGCTACATAAAAGCATAGAGACACGCAGCTATTGGAACATGAAGAGTCCAAATTATTACCTAGCACTGCACTGGGCTCGTCAACCAGAGATCTAAGATGTAATATCTCTAAGCCCTGTAATTTTTCTGGAAACGTTGCCCTTCAAACCGAAACACAATAATGCTCATTTGTTCTATTGAATACAATCTTTTTTAACCCCCGACAAAAAAAAGGGGTGTTATAAGTTTGACGTCGATGTCTGTCTGTCTGTCTGTCTGTCGGTCTGTCTGTCTGTCTGTCTGTCTGTCTGTCTGTGTGTGTGTCTGTCTGTGGCACCGTAGAGCTCAAACGGATGGGCCGATTTCGATGCGGTTTTTTTATTTGAAAGTTAATATCCGTGCGGATGTTCTTAGCTATGTTTGGTTAATATCGATTCAAAATGGCCGCCTCCACAAAATGGCGGACAAAATATTTCTTCACAACCTACCTCAATATGGGTATCAAATGAAAGGGCTTAACTAGTAGAGTACTATACACTATAACAAATTTCAAATCCAAGATGGCTGCCACCACAAAATGGCGAATTACATATTTTTTTTCACTACTACCTCAATATGGGTATCAAACGAAAGGGCTTGATTAGTAGAATACTTTTCACTATGACAAATTACAAATCCAAGATGGCCGATATCACAAAATGGCGAATTACGTTTCTTTTTTTCACAGCTCCCTTAATATGGGTATCAAATGAAAGGGCTTGACTAGTAGAATGTTGTACAGATAACAAATCTTAGGTAGTCGGGGGTTAGTCAAAATTTTTAATTTTGTTCTTGTTGTATCGAACAAAGCGGCTCAACGTTAAAAAAACTCAATAGCTTACTAGTGATTAATTAACGGGCTTGTCGTTTGATTTTATTTAAGGAAACATTTTAAACTATTATTTTATTAAAATGTTCTCCTTCATTCCAAAATTATTTTAAGGAAAATGCGTATTTGTGCATGTGTCAGCTTGAAATAATTTACGAGTTAAAATTACACTCATACAATATTATTTTTCATCCATATACTTAACTTATTAACCTATTAACATCGCCCCGTAGCTTTACTCAAGGTTTTAACCTTTATAATTATGTGTCATTACAGACTATAATCTAAGTTAGTTTCAGATATAAACTTATTTTTTAAATCAGAAGTAACGAGACGAGCAGGACATGTGCCTGATGGTAAGCAACATGCTTGCCACATAACAGAACAGTGACACGCAGCTATTGGAACATGAAGAGTCCAAATCATTACCTAGCACTGCACTGCGCTCATTACCCAGAGAGCTAAGATGTTAATTTAGTTTCAAATATAAACTCGATCCGTTCAGTAGTACCGAGGGTCTACCGCCTAACTAAAACTGGCTTAGCTTTGAAATTGATCTCTCTTTTCTTTTTGCTTGAAATGATAGAGACAGCAATACTAAAACCATAGCCGATTTAATTAGGCGGTAGAAGGGCCGATGTGATTGACCAAGAAACATCTAAACACCCAAACCAAACTAAAACATATAGTACAATATCTTCATACAAACGTGCCGTTCTCGGTTTGAATGTGTGCGTGCGCGCCGCGCGCCGTGTCGGCACACGATTTCACGCACACGCTAGCATAATATATGGGGGAATAAAGTGGCGGCAGTACGGGATGTGCAGCGCGACTGTAAGCACGTGCGTACGTTACATGAACGCTCGCGTTCTCAACTCTCGCCAACCTCGCAATAGTGACAACCCTGGGGATCAACGCAAGAGTAGGCTAATAACTCGGCGGGCGGCCTTAGATAACCTTCTGTTATGTATTCACTGTGCCCAAACTTTCGCATTTAGTATATTAGTAAGAAGTAGTACATAATACCTATAATACACCATAATATGTCCTAGTCGTATAGTATACAATATAATAATATCTCTATATATAAAAATGTTATGTTGGTTTGTGTACGCTTCAAAAACTCAAAAAAGTTCTGCACCGATCGAGCTGAAATTTTAGAATGAGATAAAATCCGCATCAAAGAGTGTTTTTATCTAATTTTTGCATTACAATGTGCCACAGCAAAGCGTGGCAGGGTACAGCTAATAAAATTAATTAATTATAGCTAATAATATTTTATTGTACACCATACGACAAATTTTATTAATATTTCTACAAAAGAACAAAACCGTCTTCAATTTAATATTAAACTCGGAAATTCGACTAAATTGAATATATTGTTTGTGGCATAATAAACTGAACAAAACATTTTTTCAATAAAACAGCTAGATTTCATTGAATAAAAAAAGCGAATACTTATATTATGGTTGAGGCATGGAATAATAAAAAAAGTCGGACGTAGTCGCTCAAACAAAAAGTGTGTCCATCGAGTCGGCCACATAATATGCACGTGTGTGCTGTCACATACAGGCTGACACACACAGATCAGTGGGTTATTACAAGCGCTACTTGTGTATTTAAGTGCGTGTCAGCCTATCAGTGACAACCTGACAACGCACACGTGCAAATGTGGCTGACTCTAGTGACACAGATTTTGTTTTAGCGAGACTATGTTCGACTTTTTTATACGTCCATGGGTTGAGGTAAGAAATACTATAGATTAATTTCACAAAAAAATCTCTTGCTTTTCAATCACGTGAATTTGCGGACAATTTCACATAGCAAAGCCATTTTGATGCTTGTCACTGAGCTTGATAATGGTATTGGTAAAACTGGTTACACAAGAAATGAAATGAAATGAAATGAAATGAAATGAGGTTTATTAGCGTAAACATATGTAGATAAATTAGGTGTAATTTGTAGAATCATGTCCATTATGTTTTCCTCGTGTGAGGTATGCAAAAATTAATTGAAACAATGTCAAAATGTTTGTTACTAGAAAAAAATATTATACAATGTCAAATTAGTTGAAAAAAAATAAAATAATTAAATCAAATATTCAATGTCATTGTCAAATTAGGTTGAGACTTAGAATACCTATATCAAGTTACAATGAATACTGGTATGAGTAATTATAGTATTATAATATCAAGTATTTCATATTACTTCCTAGTTTGACTCACTGGAATACCACAGTACACATTCAGATATTCGTCTACCGAGTAATAACACTCGTCGAGTAGCCAATTATGTAGGTAATATTTAAAAGTTTTCTCAGACATTTCTCTGATTTCATCGGGAAGGGCATTAAACAATTTTATGGCCATGTGAAAAACATTCTTTTTTGAAATTTCCAGTCTGCAGTAGGGGGTTTCAATTATAGCTCCAATTTTAGACCGCATCTGTCTTTTGGATGCCTCCTGTCATGTTATAAAGATTTCTGGGTTACTCTTGACAAGAAGGCATAAGCTCATTATATACATGCACGGTAGTGTGAGCATTCTATATTTTTTGAAAATTGGCTTACAAGAATCTAGATCACCAACACCTCTTATTGCTCTCAAGCATCTCCTCTGTACAAGGAACATCCGGTCAACGTCCGTAGAATTCACAGTTTACGGCAAGTTCTAGATTCTACTAAAGCTCCTGCTTTTCTACCACCTAAATCGGCTTTCGCTTGGATATTGCGGTCTCTATTATATCAAGCAAAAAAGAAAAGAGACAACAATATCAAAGATAAGATAGTTCCAGCGGTAGACCCTCTGGACTTCACATTGCGAAACTGAGCGAATGAATTCAGACGTCCACTGCTGGACATAGGCCTCCCCAATGATTTCCACAATGACCGATCTTGTGCCGCCTCCATCCGCGACCGAGACAATATCATCGGTCCATCGTGTGGGGGGCCGGCCTTCACTGCGTCTGCCGGTTCGTGGTCGCCATTCGAGAACCTTTACTCCCCAGCGGTTATCGGTTAGCGGTTTTTAATAATCATCTTTCTCTAATACAGTAGAACTTCGATAAGTTAAAGTCCAAGGGAAACAAAAAAGATTTTAAGTTATAGAGGTTTTAAGTTATCAAGGGTTTTGGTTTTGGGCTCTGATGGGAAGGGAACATATTATTTTTTTGAAGTTATAGAGGTTTTAAGTTATCGAGGTTTGAGTTATCGAGGTTCTACTGTAAACTAAATATCCGATTTCAATTTAAAATGAAAATTAAGCTGATTTAAGTAAATTTCTTGAGAGCAAAATAAGGTATAGATACGAGATACATACCATATATCTACATACTTACGAGGTAACAGTACCCAACAGTTATACACGTACAGCCTATGATACCCTTATTTCCCGGGGATGAAAAGCAGCCTATGTGTTGAGACCACTATCTGTCTGTGAACCAAATGTCATCCAAATTCCATAAGTAGTTTTTACGTGAAAGAGTTACAAATATACAATAAATAATAGTTTGTAAGAATGCAGAGACATTCTTACAAACTTACGCGTATATTATACGCGTATATATAAGATTATGTAAAAGTTTTATAATTTAAGAGTACCGATTGCTTCTTTAGTATGAAAACTAACGTGGTTATTACACATTTTAAATGAATAGGTAACTCACGTGATGTACAGTCAGTCTAGGCCGACTTAAGTCCGGCTTAACTTTAAAAAGGCCGCCGGACGAGGCCGAAACTTAAGTTGGACTAGACTGACTGTACACCACGTGAGTTACCCGTATATTTATTTAAAACTGATTGATTCTTTCGGATGGGTCAGTTAGATAACTGTTAACTGGAGGCTATGGATTCAATCGAGAGATGTGACAGAAGGCACATAGTCAACAATTCTTTTTTTGGCAATAGATTTCAGTCTTCAACATCAGTTAGTCATCACCATATACCTAAGTTCGTTTCATAGTAAACATCTCTTTTATTTGCTACGTTAAAAAAATTAACCACATAATGGGTATTAGCTATACTACTTTCTATGTTTGGCCCGAAACTGTGAACTTTGAAACAACTGCGTTAGGGTTTTTGAAGAGAAACATTCCTTTGGCACGCCACAGACAGATTTTTGTAGATTGTTAATTGAATTCTAACATCACGCTCGGGAATGATAATAACTCTTCGGGTAAACTCGGGACCATACCCATTGCCCACCTAGAAATGCGCCAGCAGTTTCCAATGGCCGTCTAGAAATGCATCAGCATTTCTAGATGGCCTTGATCATGGCCACGACTTCCGGTTTGACCCACGTAGTTTCCAAAGTACCTGAGCTTTCAAATTCTGAGTTATAAGTTTTCACTTCTCCTATGACTGCCAATATTTCTTTGAAGTAGCTATTTAGTTCTTACTTGGTTAACGAAAGTTGTTAACGGTATGTTATGAATAAATGATGATTATGATTAAATGATGATTATGAATATATATTTTATACAGATACAGAAAATGTGCAGCAGATCTTTATAATCTAATATTGCCTTCGTCTTTTCTCTAACAGACTTTTCGTAGCTCCAGAAATCGATATCGTTTCCTAGTTGTTATTCCAAAGGCTCAAAAGAAGAGATTGAAATCAAGACTAAAATTTAACTTGTTTTTTTAGTTAAATAAAGAGTGACGAGACAATCAGGACATGTGCCTGATGGTAAGCAACATGCCTGACAAATAACAGCACAGTGACACGCAGCTATTGGAACATGAAGAGTCCAAATCATTACCTAGCACTGCACTGCGCTCGTCACCCAGATATCTAAGATCTTATATCTGTAAGCCTTGTAATTTCTCTGGAAACATTGCCCTTCAAACCGGAACACAGTAATGTTTGCACATTATTGATTACATTGAAGGGCCATGCGCTCTACGTATGTATACCATCGGTCGTGCTTACTAAGAAAAAAAACGATTTACTGTCGATTTGAAACATCGAGATTGTGTTACCATTGGAAAAAACACACACTCAGATTTAGTCATCTGTTTGTTCTGGCTAAAATCTGAAATGGGATATCACTGGATTTTCCAAGAAAGATGGCGTGTGAGGAAATTAATTTATCAGCAAATCCGCATTTTCTTAGTGCGATGGATTTTGGCCTTGGTTCTCTCCTTTTTAAAAGAAGACCATAGTTTCAGCAGCGGAAATATAAGGCCCATAGCACACGGCGTTTTGTAAACGCACTGACGACGCGCAGAGTACGCACGTATACGCGATTCAAACGAGATTGGATCGCAGCCTTGTAACTTAAGCACACGGGGCGATTGTAAGCCGTGCCTCTACTATACTGTACCGCTGTATCTGCGCGTATACGCGGTACAGACGCGCTGTAGATACAGCGGTACAGACGCGCTGTAGTCGCTCGTAGCTTTTGCGTTTTGATCAGAGACTCCTCTTCTTCAGTTGTACAATGGCGTCGGTTGAGACAACACTGCTTACGTTGGCTTTTGTACTTCTTAAAAAGTAAAAAACGTAAAAAAAGCTTCAAATGCGCGTATACGCGCTTCATGTGCGCGTTTCTAATATCAATGCAAACGCAACAATCAGCGTTTATGGCGCCGAAGAAGCGCGTTCCTGAAACGCGCGCCGTCAGCGCGTTTAAAAAAACGCCGTGTGCTATGGGCCTAAAAGCTCCTTGTGTTTACGAATTGCTTGTTTAAAAATTATTTAAACCATTTAATTATTTATCAAACTTTATTTATTAATTACCTCTAAAGAGTCAGGACAGAACAGAACAGAGTCGAAATTGTTACCTAACACTCACCCTGTGAGGCTCGGTACTCTGTGTGTTACGGCTGGTTTAGTCAGTGCATCCACACTCGCTCAAGGTCGCGCGGTTTTAGCCTACAGCTACACCGTTCCTCGCACGGAACATGTGCCAGGCGGTTGTCGAACGCACGTCTGAGCGCTCGCGCAACACGTTTCCCGCGCAAAATTACGTCGCCATATATTGTGCTGTATATGGATGCACGAGTCAAAAAACAAAGAATTATCATTTTTTCCTAGTTGTACAAAATGTACCATTATTTTTATATTTTTCTGCTAACCGTACAAAAGTACGGGACATTATAAAATAACTTGTAATCGAAGCTGGTTGTATGTATTAGTGTAGGTAAGTACATTAAAATATGTTACATATTTATCAAACAACATTTAGACGATCAAGTAGAATAAAAACAGTCAAAGTATACTTTTATTGTTTTAATTTCAATGTGTCCGACCCTATGTTACGGCCTCTTCTAGCTGTCTTGCGCGTTACGAAGTAAATAACTAAAATATATAATCTGAGCTACAATGCTGACTACCTACATAACGAAAGGTTAATTTAATTTTTTATTAGATAATATGTCGACAACCCTTTCGATGCGCATCATTCCGCGCCAGACAGCGACAGAGTTACGCGTTAGAAGAGAGCGCAAATGTTTAGGTTAAAAATTGCGATAGGCATTGAGCGCTAATGCGAGCTGAATTGCACTTTGTTGCGTCCTAGCAAGAGTCGCTATTTATATAAAAAATTTCGCTAAGTGAGGGTTCTGTAATATCTATTCTGTGGTTTAGTCGGCAAATGGCGATCAGCCCTAGGCTCAAATCTCAAGTGTTCCAATGTCTTTTTGGAGTCATGTGCGTAATGTTTCTAACTTAAAAACCGTGAAACATCATGAGGAAACCCACTTTCGAGGTCATGTGTAATCCACTAACCCGCACTGGATTAGCGTGGTGTACTATGACCTTGATTTTATCCTTGCGAAACTCAGCAGTAGGCACATTAAGGTGGGCTGCTGATGCCCTTATCACCCAGATATACCTTTATAAGATGTATTATCTCTTTGCCTTGTAATTTCTCTGTAATATTCTAAAAGTCTGTACATGGCTTTACAGAACGGACGTAGCAAGAAGGATCATTTCCGTGCTCAGAGAGAGCTAAAGTACGAGCTATTCAGAACTGAGAGCAATTCTTGTTTCAGTAATTTAAACTAACTCATTCACTTTCTTCAGGAAATTGTTCGAGAGATAGTTTCGGCGATAAAACTAAAGTGCAAAGTTGCAGACTGCATTGCTCTATTTAGGCCTTTCTTTAAGGAAAAGAGTCAAGGCTTCCTTTTGATGTAACATGCAAAGTGCTGTTTGGTAGTGGTGGAAAGGACCTTATAGTCTGCTTGGGGAAATACCGTACATTTGCCTATAATAACTGGCAAATGTGTGGTACTACCCCACGTGAAATCATTAATGTGTTCCGGTTTGAACAGCAATGTGTCCGGTAAAATTACAGAGCAAAGAGATAAAACATCTGTTGGTGACAAGCGCAGTGCGGTGTTTAGTAATGATTTTGACTATATGTTTTGAAAACATCCTTGAAACCGGAACACTTAGCCGATACAATAACTCGTCACCAAATTGATATGCAACAGAGTTTGCCGAGTTCATATCTAACAGGTTAACTACGTCATTAGTAATTAAAAATGTTATTGTTTCATAATGTTATTAATAATCGTCACCTGCGAGCGCATCATTTGGCAAACAATTAACTTTACCCGCATAAACTTGTCGAGTTGTGCCGCCTGGGCATTCGAAGCTAAGTGGTAAGCCAAATAGGCCGTTGTCTCCTTGAGTATTCTTCTCCGATATTAAGAAGGGAGCGAGCACGGTGTCGAGAAGGAACCAGAGAGCGGCCGCGTCAGAGGAGGGGAAAAGAGGTGACGTCAAGTGAGGTGGGGAGAGGGGTAGCTCCTTGACAGTAGCGGGTAACACTGGCGCAGCAGGATATCCACAGGACCATAACGACGTACTGCTTCATCTGAAATCCAAACAATTTTATCTAAATAGAAAAAACCTCAGACACTTGACAAATTTTCATAAAGTTAAATCAATTTGACATCCTGTTCAAATGAAACAACAAGATAGTAGAAGCTACTCCACCGATCAACTGCAATAACCGCTACTCAATCTGAAAACCGACCAAAGTCCATAAGAACATTCTGCTGAAACACAAGACATTGGCGAAATTATGGTCATATAACCGAATGGAAGCCAGAAATGAAAAAAAGAAGAAGAAGGTAGTATAAATAAGCAAAAACGTGCAATTTTTTGTTGTATTCCCAAAATCGCCATACCAGTACCAATAAAATTTATTGACCCAAATAAATTTGAAATTCTTACAAACAAACAAAAAAAATCATTAAAATTGATTTTCTATTGGCGGAGCAATCGCGTAATTTAGGTACATACAGAATACCAATAGAAATAAAAATACATATATAACAGAAAATTTATCAAAAAAACTATTACCGAATTTAGACCCGTTATATGTTTTTTGAAGGGAGTTATAAAGTGAACACGACAAGTAGAAGACTGTGGCTTGTGGTGGTCCTTCGCCCAACAGTGGACGACACATAGAACATGCCCACGATTACGATAATGAATTATTATACCACAGGGTTATTGGTAATACCCTGCATCTATTTAAATGCATACGCTGCATATTTAAGCAAATTTTTGTTAAAACTCAATACATTTTTTTTTTTGTTTGTTGTATATGCCCACTCTAGTACTGTTTATCTCTATTCGCGTCAACTCTTTATTTATCGAGCGTTAAAGAGTGCGTGAGTTATTGTTAGAGTTCAAAAACACTGTTTTTATTTTGTATGAGGAAAATATACGAATTTTCAAAACAGTCAAACAAAAGTTTACGCATTTAATGTGTTTGATATACCCTTAAAAGGATGCAGGTTGATTTCCAATTACTGTGTAGTGGCATAGAATTTATTATAACACTACGAATGGGATTAATAATCTTTTAACCTTTGTGCTTCCTAGGTTACGGGTAGTCTAGTCAGGAAAACGGCTACTGTCGATCCGAATTGAACGATTATTTTTCTATTGAATAGTCTATTTATTCAGAAAGATTATAGAACATAACGCTACTATTAAAAGAAGCGGATCATGAATCAAGAATGTAACAAAATCGGGAAAAAACATCGATATAATTAAAGAAACGTTTTTAAGAGTTCGATGGAAAAAATATTCCTTTTTGAGAGTTTTCGTACGTTTCGTGCTTTGACATGACACATAACAGCATGTGTCTAAGATAGCGTCATTGAATGTAAACCTTTGCTAATTAAATTTGTTTCTAAATCTGAGTTGGTACGACCAATTTCTGACAGGTGGCGTAGCAGGTAGCTGAAGAGGTGTTTTGTTTTAAAGCGATATTCTCAGGAATGACTGAACCGATTTCAGTCATTTTTTTCACCGTTGTATATGTACGAGATCCTGATGAGTGCTATATAATGTACCACGGGCGAAGCCGGGGCGGACATCTAGTCTGAAGATAAAAAGAAAACTTTGTTATAGAGAGCAAAACATTTAGTTTAATTTGTCATCACCAAACTAGAAAACAAATACCTATTTTCGTCTCTATAGAGGTGTATATATAAAACTAGCAGCGCCCGCGGCGTTGCCCGAGTAGTTCACGTTCCTGTTATTTTAAAGATAAAAGTAGTCTATGTGTTTTTCCAGACTATAGCCTACCTGTTTTCCAAATTTTAGTTGATCCGTTCATACGTTAAGACGTGATTGAGTATTGACATTGTTATAATATTAAGTAAGAATTAAGATGAATGTTTGTCTGTATGTCTTTTTTAGAATTAATTCTAAAGTATGTATTTGATCATGTCAGGACCTTTAGCTAAGTATAGTTGTTTTGCATGAGGCAAAGAAGGTTTCTGAATTAGTACGACCATATTTTCAACAGATAGCGCCACAAAAAACTCTTAAAACCTGAGTGAAACCGTGGGCACAGCGAGTTTGTATAAAAAATAATTAAACCAGTTTTAAGCATTAAATAGTCAGTTATTTTGCGATATGCTATCGTAAGTAGTATTAAACTTATTACATTTTGACTGGCCTCGTGGGTTAGTGGGTAGTAGCTCTCCCTGCGAAGCCGAGGGTCGCGGGTTGAATTCCCACCCAGTGCAAATATTTCTGTGATGAATTCAAAATATTTGTTTTGTGCCTGGGTATTTCTGTGTATTATAATTATGAATTTTTACCTATTTTCAGTATTATATCAGCTATCAGGCCGCCAATACAAGCTTTGCTTACTATATTAATCGTGAGTTACCCGTGTATTTATTTAAATCATGTATTAACCACGTTAGTTTTCATACTAAAAAGCTTTGCTTGGTTTGGGGTCAGATAGTATTGTGTGTGAATTGCCAATATATTTACATAAAATAAATACCTTTGATTATCGTATGACTTCCGGCCCAATTATACACCTCTTGAAACACGGCGTTTTTTTAACTAAAAATGAGATTTATTTAACACAAAATAATTAAATTGTAATGAAAACACACGCCCACTTTAATAACCAGTTCTTTATCCTCTGACTGGGTGTTAAGGAAATAAATACTGGAGTAAATTCCTTTATGCCAAATGAGTTATTGAGCCATAGAGTGATGGAAAGGAAAATGTGTTTTTGTATAATTAATATCTTCAAACGAGCAATCTATATTAATATTATATAGAGCATTAGCGCATTAGCGGCCCCTCCCGGCTTCGCTCGGATAGTAACCAAAATATCAAGTGCAGTGCCATCACCCGGGCTGATTTGTGAATCTAAACCTTCCAGGGCCCTGCAAAACCCAAGCGTATAAATACATTAAAAAAATCATTCAAATCGGTCGAGCCGTTTAGAAGGAGTTCACTTACAACGAAAAGTGGCATGATTTTTATATAATTATATAGTAAGATCCCAGGGCCGCCAGACGTCACGTATTTTCTGATGAACGCAATGTGTACCATTGAGTAGAGTTAGTACGCACTAATAACACATGCTTACCGGCTAGCTTGCTTAGACGCCCAATTTTCTACTCAATCGTCCAGATTTCGTTCTTTTGAAAATACGTGAAGTCTGGCGGATCTGAGATCTTGGACTATTATAAAACTGAATAAGTTTTTTGTTTGAACGCGGTAATTTGCTGTTGTGGCATGTTGTTTACCATTAGGCGCATGTACAGCTCGTCACGTCACTCTTTATTAAAAAAAAACAAACTAACAAGTAACATATTCTCATTAGATGGTGCTAATGTCAGTTTAAATCTCAAAGCACTAAAGGTCATTAAAATCAATGTTTTGCTATTGTGGGATGAATTTTTCGCTAGGTGGCATTACTGGTATTCTAAATTAAACTAATGAGTTTTTTGCTGCTGAAAAGATTTTGATGCCGAATTTGGATTATTTCGTTCTTTGATTCTTTTTCTGTGTTACAATTAAATTCATACATTAACATATCACTAAGACTTAGCTTAGATTTACGGGTTCAACTTGCTTGAGTAACATTAAAACTCAAAATTTTTATCATTTTGATTCCACACAGGCTTCATTCAAAATTTTACGCGGGCGAAGTCGCGGGTAACAGCTGGAAAACAGCTCGCGGGTAAAAATAGATAAGTAAGTACAGTAGAATCTCGATAACTCAAACCTCGGTAACTGAAAAACCTCTATAACTTCAAAAATAATATGTTCACTTCCCATCAGACCCCAAAACCAAAACCCTTGATAACTTAAAACCTCTATAACTTAAAATATTTTTGTTTCCCTTGGACTTTAACTTATCGAGGTTCTACTGTATCAGATCATGCACATCAGCTTCAGACTTTTCATAATGTATCCTATAAAATCCTACAAAATTAACACTTGCGGCTATATTCGATACTACGAAACATTACTAAGTATGTTTGATTTTGTTTAAAAAAAGAAAAATAAAGATGATAAAAACACATTCACTCGGTTTTTTCATGACTACTTATCCAAATATTTTGACATAGGTACGATACTTACAACTTTTTTTTTTTTTATCGCGTATAGGTCCGCGTTTGACCACCAACTCGCCTGATGGTAAGCGACGGTGTGGTCGAAGATGACGCACGTTGACCTAGAAGGTACCTATTCACCCTGACCTTGAAAAGTTCTAGATTGTATCTCTCAGGGAACAAGGAGGCCGGCAACTTATTCCACTCCAAAGCTGTACGTACGAGAAAAGTGGATTCAAACCTTTTAGTACGGATTTTGGGAATATCCACAGTGTATGGGTGGTAGTGAGCCGACTTACGACTTGTCCTGTAGTGGAAAGGGGAAGGCAATATCAGGTCGTGCAACTCCGCTGCACACTCTCCAAAATGTATCCTGTAAAACACTGACAGACTAGCCACTTTTCAACTAATGTATAAGTCCGTAACATCTGCTTTCGCGAACGAAGTAGCGGGTTCAGCCAGTATTATAATAAAGCTCACAATATACTAGACAGTTATTACGATTCGAAAACACGATTTCATTAAATTTCCTCGACATCAAAAAATCGCAAAGTTACCTCTATTTCTTTTCAATAAAACGTTGAAATATCTGTGTTATCTTGTGGCTGGCACGACAAGATAATTTCTGGATCCGAAGTACGTAATGCGAGCCGTTCCTTAAATTGGATTGATGTAATTCCTTCGTTATATTTCTTTTTTGTTCTCTCGTGTAACACTCCTGAGGAGCAACTATTGTGCAGTTGTTAAGCTTCGAAATGTAAACTTATTTCAAAATGGCTTCTTTTATCTCTAATGGGTCTATTAAATATAATAATAGGTATATATAAAGTCTAAACGTATGTTTAAACGACAATACTGTCTTCAACAGTATTGTCGTTTAAACATCGGATGAGATGGTGATTAAATGCAAACTTATCAACGATTAAATAAACATAATTGCAGCTTCTGACTAACTTTTTTTCGCGTCATTAATAAATATTGATTATTCATATATCGTATCTTACTTACGTCACAGATTTAAAAGTTTTATAAGATTTCAATAGATGTTATTCATCTTTACATTTATTTACAATCACTGAGTAACTACTCAAGACTGAAAGAACAGCAGGTCTACTACGAAGTCCGATAAACGATATATCGGCCGAAGTTATGGACGTTTTTATACCACGAAACACAATCGGTCGGTTGATGACACAAAAACTGTCAAATTAGTGTCGGGAGGGATGAACGAAACTCCCGATCAGATCAACCGACCGATTGTGTTTCGTGGTTGAAACGTCCATAACTTTGGCCGATATATCGTTTTTCTGACTTCGTAGTAGACCTGCAGAACTGAATGTACGAGGCATTTTATCGTATCGTATGTACATGGCATTTTTTTTTTAGGATGAATTTTCGCTGTTGGATACTTTTTATCTCTATAGGTTCATGTTTGACCACCTACTTGCCTACTGAAAAGCGGACGGGTTATCGAAGATGATCCACACTAACATGGATGATACGTATTCACTCTAGCCATGTAACAATTTATCCAGAGTAATGGACCTTTGGCAGTTAATCTCAGGTGGCCTACACTACCTACCAAACTATGGGAGCTTGGTCAGAACTCTAATGCTGCCGTCCACAAGCTAAACTGTCTCTACCTAACTACCAAAACCGATAATGTTTATAATGTACAGGACTTAATCACGGTTTAATTCATTGTTTAAATACCTCGACGTTTCGGCAGCGTTACAACCGCCGTGGTCACGAGAAGACTGGTTAAGTCCTGTACATTATAAACATTATGTGTTCAAATCGCGAAAGCATAAAAACAATATTTACCAAAACCAAGTTTCAAGTTATAAGCGAAAAACCGGTAGTATGTAAAAATGCTACCATTTCAGAACCAACGAACTTATGAAAAACTTACAAATATGAAAATATAGAAATAACTGAGTACTTCGTAATAATTACAGAAACCATTTTTAGAATTATTCATTTAGTAATTAAAGACGTTTATGTGTTGCAATTGTGTCCATGGGTACTCGTAGTTACTTGGCGACGTTTCTCATTATTTCTAAATCAAAAACTAGAGCTGCTAAGAGAATACTGATAAGATAAATCGCTAGAGATTTTTTTTCTTACATAGTATTTAAGAGTAAACTTAGGTAAAAATGTCACTTAAAGACGTTACAGGTTATGGACGGCAGAATAACTCCTCCAATTTATTACTCACCTTGGCAGTATGAATGAAGAAGAGAGACACAAATTTCTTATCTGAAATGTAAAAATTTGTAGTCTGCCAATCACTGACTGTTCCTCCATAGGATCGGTCATTCGATATGACGGATGATTCGTCGGCAAACAAGAGCTAAGAGTTCTGTCTTGTCGTTTCTAGAGTTTATTTTACTTCCTTTACCTTGTGTATGCTTTTTATCTAAAGGTTATTTCATTCGCTAGTCTTACAATTATGTATCCAGTTTACTTATGTTAACATATTGTTAATAAGCGTAGTTGATAATTTGTGACCAACTGGTTGGGTATAGAAGTATGTGACAGTTTTTAGCGTGCCTCAAATGCATACCCACATCCATATATACCATATCCAAACATACCTCTTGGAATTCTAGGACAATTCACTGGGGTTGTAGAACCGATCACATACGCCACAGAAACGTGGGTCACGGTAACCAAACAGTGGTTTGTCCAAAGGCGCTTTGCACAAAAAATATCTAGTTTAGTTAGTTAGTATTAGTTAGTGTTTTTTTTTAACTTAGCACTAATGCTCGCGAAAACATTAATCCAAGATCTCAGGATACACGAAGCAGCTGCCAGTACCTACGAGACATAGAGGCAAGAGGCCTGCAATAGAATAAAAGATAAAGCAAAGAGTGGCATTTATTGACGATCATCGTCTTGTGCAGCAAGTTTCACGGTAAATTAATAAAAAACAAAACAAAATACTTTTTTTTTGGACGGTAACAAAACTGACGGAATGGTTGCAGATTGCAGTGTTAAGGTAGCGGTTCGCGTGGAGACCGCGGCCCGAGACCACGACAGGTACTTGACACTATGGAATTGTATAGGCGCCAGTTCGTACCGAGACCGCGACACGAGACCGAGACACGTGTCGCGAGACATGTGTCGCGGTCTCGGCGCGAACTAGCGCCCATACAATTCTATAGTGGCAAGTGCCTGTTGCGGTCTCCGGTCGCGGTCTCGTGTCGCGGTCTCAGCGCGAACTTGTACCTTTAACCTGTTGCGGTGGTGTCGAAAAAAATCGCCGAAAGTTATAGCTATCATCATTTTTGGCTGTTGGCTAGTCGTGGCTGAGATTATTGGGACCAGGGATAAGCCCATCCAAATTTGTAGTAGGTCGACGCTGCAAGATAGCACACCACTGATTTTTTAACCCTTGCAACCAAGATTCGAGTACAGACTCAAATAAGTAGGAGCCCAATATACGAGTAATAGACTGGACCTACGCACGCAAATTCTACAGAAATTAAAGAGCTGACGCACTCGCAAAATAAGCCCAATTACACCTAAAATGCAGACCACATTATGACAAATGCCCAGTTTCATTCGTCAAGCGCTAAATTCGGTTGGTGACGCTTGAACATGGAACCGCAGGTACAAGACAGGTGACCCCGTCGGTGTGACAAAACCTTTCCTCTATGAGAAGAGGCTTTTAAAAAAAATCCATCTTATATTATAAATGCAAAAGTTCGGAAGTTTTAGATGATTGTTGTTCAATCACGTCGGAACTTCTAAACAGAATTAATTTAAATTTGGAACACTGTTAACTTATAGTCTGAAATAACACATAAATATGCTGTTTTTATCAGATAAATACACGGGTAAAACCAAGTGGCAATTCTAGTAAGTAATAAGTCATGGCTGACTTGTTAACGAATGATTATATAAACAGATTAAGTAGGAACTTTTTTTTATAGCATAGAGTGAGGAGATGGACAGGGCATGTGCCTGAGGTATTAAGCAACATGCCTGTCCATAACAACACAGTGCCACACATTGGAACATGAAAAGGCCAAAACTCATCACCTATCACTCAAAGAGTTAACATATTTACTTATACTTTATCTAAGTTATCACTAAAAACCGACTTCAAAAAGCACTCAAAAGCGAAAAATAAATTAATAAAATTACTATAAGCACTATATTCACCCATTTATTCTCACTCAGAATAACTTTAATTTAAAAAACCCGACTGCAAAAAGACAAGAAATAAAAAAAACATCATGTTTTACTATCTAAGGACACTTGAGTGATCGAGACGAGTTTAATGATATCTTAGTTGTCAAAATCCATCCAGCCGTTTAGAAGATACGTGGGTATAAAGAAACTAGATGTCCACCCCAGCTTCGCCCGTGGTACATTATATAGCACTCATCGGGATCCCGTACATAAAGCTAACATCGCTTTCAAACAAAACACCTCTTCAGCTACCTGCTACACCTGTCGAAAATTGGTCGTACCAACTCAGATTTAGAAAGAAATTTGATTAGCAAAGGTGATGTATGTAATCTGTGGCAAAGGTTTATATTCAATGACGCAATTTTAGACACATGCTGTCATATCAAAGGACGCTACGAAAACTCACAAAAAGGAATATTTTCCCGTTTTTGTTACATTCTTGTTTCGTGTTCCGCTTCTATTGATAGTAGCGTTATGTTCTATAGTCTATAGCCTTCCTCGGCAAGGGAACTATGTAATAGAAAAATAATCTTTTAATTTGGACCAGTAGTTCCCGAGATCCTAACCTTCAAACAAACAAACTACTTATAATATTAGTATAGATATAGATTTACAAACGCACAAGATATGCGCTAAAAGCCTAACCGTTTCAGTCGGGTAATAAGGGCATGTGGCTTTTTTGTGCAAAACAATTTTCCATTGATGCAACTTCGTGTCGATTTCCTTTTTTGTTCATATTTCAAAAACCACCCGGCCTATTTCTATAAAATTCAAATGAAGTCATGCGGGAAGCATACCCACCCTTCCGAACAAAAAAGTAAAATTTTTAAATTGGTCCGGGAAATCAGGCATTTATAAAAAAACATTGTGGTCGAATTTATAACCTACTCTTTTTTGGAAGTCGGTTAAAAAGTGCTCAGCGTGGCTAAAAAAACGCTTTATAAACTCAAAACGGCGCTCCAAAATGCTCAACAATAAACTAACACAATAACAGTCAGTTCTATTGTGTGTGAATTTTACTATAAGAATAAAAATATATCATTGTAAAACTTACACAATGTTCCCACTAAAGCAACCGTTCCGTGGCATTCGCCGTCATATTTTTTACGTTATACCCGCCCGTTTCCTAAACCGTGAAAACTCTTCTTTTACGGGCAACCATTGAGAATAAAACTGTAGAAATTACCAACAGAGTCAAACAAATGTAGCTAGAAAGTATGAGCAAAAACAGTTTCAAAAGAAAGGGTTTAACACTAAAGGGTGGGCCCTAGTACCCAAATTCAAAATCAACATTTTTACTTCAATAAAATCTAAGCACCAAACATAATACTCGTAGTATCCTGATGAATACAAGTGTCTGATTCTTGTAAAATTTAATAAAAACGAAGCAATTATGGCAGTTTTATGTGGCGACGTACATTTGTTTCAAAGCTTTTTATTATTTTTCTAAGGTTGAAATTGGCACTTTGATCATTTAGATAAAGTCTAAGTCAAAGTTATTTATTGATAAATGTACAATGTACACGTCAATTTTATAAAAAAAAAATAAGAGCATACAAAGAGTATTTATTTTTAAAGTTTAAATTGAACATTATATTGTACGATAATGGTACCGTACAAATAAGTGTCAAAAATTAAAATATATGTACTTATTACAATTGTAATGAACAATGTCAATTTTTTACAATTTTATTGTGAGTTTACCATCACTATATACAAACTCGCTGTAACTATAATTATTTAGACGCTGTAACTATTTAGATCTACAACCGTTTAATTTGTATAAACAATAGCTATGGAGCACTCTACCGAGGCTGAGGCTGAGGCTGTGTTTTACAGTCTTATTACTACTACTAATATTATAAAAGGCAACGTATGGATGTATGGATGTTTATTGCTCAATCACGTCATAGCGTATGAACGGATCGGGCTGAAATTTGGAATATACAATTAAATTATAGGCTGGAAGAATAAATAAATTACACTACAACAACACAATACCCATATGAAATTCAAATAAATAATAATCTAAATAATGTAATAACATTTTTAAGTAATGTAACTAATAACAATAATAATGTGTGTTGTAATCAGTACTAACTATAGAAACAACCTAGACATGTATTATTCCAAACTACATTAACTGTAGACAGTAATAAAATGGAATACTTAAAGTTACAAAAAAATGCGAAATGCTTAAATAGAAACCTGGACTAGAGCGCCCAAGATACAGGCATAGTCTAGTTTGGGGCTCAACTTTAACTATGTAGCCATTGACATATATATATAGATGTTATTTATCCCAGCAAAATAGCTGGAACGGAAACTACACTGGTGCAGCATGGGACGCTGCCAATGTATAATACAAGGAATTTTATAAGTATTTTTAAATCTAGAATTAATAAGTCTCTTAAGTATACTTATAGTATATCAGTCATCTGGCTTCCACAGTAAAAGCCTTGCTGTTTAGGGCCAAATGATGTTGTGTGAAAAAGACTTGTCTGCTCCATCTGCTAAAATACTCCGCCGAGAGATCGCGTTGTTTTTACTAAGTGTACAGCATTTGTTCAGTTCTTCGCGTTTACCGCCCAAACTTGTTTATGTAAGAAGTAGATTACTAACGTAGAACATCAATAAATATTTCACCCAATTATGGTTAAGAAACTATGACATCATTGGAAAGCAATTTGAGCGTTAATGACAGGACATTACCTGTATTCATTTTGTGGAATTTGCATCCATTTGTAGCCAAATAAAATACAGGTTTTCCCATGAAAAATATTTGAGTTCCTATGTATCGTTACAAACTGTAATCTAATTACACCTATTACATCTATTTACA
Organism: Ectropis grisescens; assembly: GCA_017562165.1. Taxonomy (NCBI): domain Eukaryota; kingdom Metazoa; phylum Arthropoda; class Insecta; order Lepidoptera; family Geometridae; genus Ectropis; species Ectropis grisescens. The sequence goes on from CM029785.1 coordinate 22,776,365, forward strand.
ATCTATTTATATGGCCATTATCTAGAACAACTGTTTATAGTATTTGTCACCAAAAAACTTTAAAAAACTCTTAATAAAATACTTATTTCTTGTTTAGCGTAGACCACTGAATATTTGTCATAGATTGTAAGTGAAACTAGTCTCCAATATTCCAATACATTTTCATTTGCTTAGTTTGAGGTTAAATGGTGTTGGGTGTGAAATTTCCACCGATATTTTTTTATTTTTGTATTATTGTTTATTAACACCCTATTGACAATTAAGTAAAAACTTACTAAGTGATATATTACGACCAAAACCGCAAACATACACTAGTATTTGATATAAAACTCCATAAAATGTACTCTACATTTAGCAGTAATTGTAGGTTTTATCTGTTAGTGTCATCATTGGGGCGGTAAAACACTACACTTAAGTGAATAAAATATAAAACAATATAGAGGTGCACTTATACAGTACGATGTCCTTAGTGGTTATTATAATCCAACGATAGATTACATACAGGCTCGTGAACAAAAATTATGGGTCATATGAACCACCAAGATACCTATGTAGGATGATAGAAGGGTATAAAATAATAAGATTCAGCACTATCAGCAAGCAAGAGGTATTGAAACTGTATGGAACCAAAGTCGCACATAATCAAATGACCCAATTGACTCTGAACATCATCGGAAAATCGTGAATTTTTCCTACAAAATAATGATTAAAAAATTAAAATTTACAATTTTTATAGTGTCAATACATCTTCTAATCCTTTATTCCGCAACACCGTACAAAAATCATGCGACAAGGAGAAAAGATCGAGAGAGCAACCCTCAAACTTGCACTCAGTTGGACAGCTTACAAGTGACGACATAGCGCTGAATCTTATTATTTTATACCCAACTATCATCTACATAGGTTTCCTAGTGTTTCATATGACCCATACATTTTGTTCACGGGCCTGTGGTCTATGATATTAAAATGTCCAGCTAAGTGAGTATGTTACGTATGGTGTAGTCTGAAGAACGGCTACCGATCTGGAGCCTCTAGCTCGAATCCTCGAACTCCAAAGCCTTCTGGAAGCCATGTGAATAATGTCGCCAGCTTGAAAACGGTGAAGAAAAACATCGTGACGTGACGTGTATCTAAAATCGTTCGAGGCCATGCGTGATCCACCACTCCGCATTGGGCCAGCGTGGTGAACTAAGGCTTGACTCTCTCCTTGTCTGAGAACCATATCTCGGAAACATGTCTTTCTTGAAATATGGTTTTAAAGCGGTATTTTCTAGTAGATCTATCTAGTGGTGGTAAAAACTTATTCTTTTTTAAATGGGAAGTTAATCTATACTTATAATAAAACTGTAACGGGTCGAATTCTGTACATTGAAGATATTTTGAAAAAAATTTTTTTGGGGCACTCCATAGTCGATACTGATGACGAAACTGCATTTTTTTTCTTTCATGTCTGTCTGTCTGTCTGTCTGTCTGTCTTTCTGTATAGGGATCACGCATCACGCCGAAACTACTGATTCAATTCAGCTGAAACTTGGCATGATAATAGTTTATACTAAGGTCATTGCTGTAGGCTACTTTTGACCCCTAAACGCTGATCGGTTTTCTTGCGGGAGGGGGTGAAAGTCAGAATGTGTATTTGGTTGTAACTCATGTTTGCGTTGTTTAATTTCATTAATTCTTTTTTTGTTAGAAAGAACACACTTTTTATATTGTCCCGTTAAAATTTGAACAATATCGGTCTGTTGGTTCGGAAATTACACAAACATTAAATAACGACACGCGCGGCGTGTTCGGTACATACTAACTTCTAAGTATTCTGTGTATCACAGACGATCCACAGAATATCTAGATTCTAGATACTAGAAAGTGCCCACGTGATCGCGTCGTGTCATCTTGGATGACAAAATAATTGTCAAAAAAATATTTTTGTGTGGAAAAACAAACATCATTCGGTTATAATTTATTTATTTATTTATTTCTTTATTGCTATAAATACATTATTTTTCTAAAAAAACTAGTTTTTTAGGTTACAATAATGCATTAACCCTGTATAAAGAGCGTTGCAATTTTACGATGTGCATGTTCACACACGCATACTTAATACTAGAGACAAATTACTTAATAATAACTAAAGTTCAATTTTTTTACAAAGTTTACAATAGGTGCTCATATGTTCTAAATAAAAATTGCATGTCTATATTCTAAATATATTTAAACATACGATTATTTATAGGACTTCTCCCACAACTCACATGAGTAGGTACTTACATTAGTAATAAAAAAAGAATAAAAGAGATCAAATTTTGTCATTATAAAAGTCTTTTACGCAGTAGTAACACTTATCTACTAAAACGAACGGAGTTTCTTTCGGAATGTATTGATGTTTGGTTCTTTTTATGCATTCAGGGATGTGGTTGTAAATATTGATTGACGAGTAAAATGGGCCTTTTTTATAAATTTCTAGTCTAGGTACTGGAAGTTTAAGTTTGTATTGTCTCCGAGGATTAGTGATAATCGACGATAATCGACTTCAAACAAGGAGGATATTCTCAATCGGGTTGCATGTTTTTTTATTTGGTTTTATTTTACGCGATAACTCCGCTAATTGTTAGTTAATTTTGATAATTCCTTTTTTGTTTGGTAGAAAATACTTCAGAGGTGATCTTAGATATCGAAAACAGATATCAAATATCAACAAAAAACTAAAATCAGCTTAGATTTATTTGTACGCCAGTTATACCTTCTTATAAAATTTAGTCGAATGACAGAATTAAATTATCTGTCATTGAAGTAGATTTTTGTATTTTGGAGAAAACATATCAGCATAATAAGTAGCAGCATAAACAACCCATTAAATGTTCCCACTGCTGGGCGTCGGGGCCTTCTCTCGCAAGGAGAGAGACAAGGCTATAATCCACCACGCTGGCCCAGTGTCGGTTGGTGGATGACATATGACTTAGAACTTAGATTATAGGTAGATTTCGGTTTCTTCACGGTGTTTTCCTTCACCGTTATAATTACCGGCATTACGAACATGACTCTGAAAAGATAGTGGTGCGCGTGGTTTTGAACCCTGGGTCTCCGGATCGACAGTCGCCGTTCTCCCGACTAGGTCAGCTGTAACTTACTAGACCAGCCGTAACTTATTAGAAAACGTATTATTTCAATCCAAATACTGTTTAAAATTTAAAGGTAGTGTTCAACAAGCTTCGGTGACCGAAGCAGACCGTTGTTAGGGTTCCGTACACAAAGGGTAAAAACGGGACCCTATTACTGAGACTTCGCTATTCGTCCGTTCGTCTGTCACCAGTCTGTATCTCAAGAACGGTGATAGCTAGATAGTTGAAATTTTTGCAGATGATGTATTTCTATTGCCGCTTTAATCATAGCGGAACGTATCAAGTGATCGGGTTGAAATTTGAAATAGAATTAGATTAAAGTCTGGAAGAACACATTGCCTATGTATAAGTACTCTATGTATTACGTAACAAACATCCAAACAGTGACATTCATAATATTTACAGGACAACGTTGGAACGGCTGAACATATTTGGATGGAATACGAAACACACGTAGTTTGAACTCAGAAATAGCAAATCGGTTACTTATAGGTTACTGTGACGTAGGACAGACTAAGCAAATTTGGTAGAAAATTGAAACAGAAATAACTCATAGTCTGAAATACCACATTTATGTATTTATTACCTATCAACCTGAAAAGAAGCAAGGGCCCTAAGGAAACAAATATTAACTATCACGTCAAAACGGCACAACGAATTGGGTTGACATACGAAACACATATAGTTTAGAGTCTAAAATTTCACATGGGCTAATAAGTCTACATTTTCATTTAACTCCATATTAATATAAGCATATATTTTCGTCAGGAACTTGATGTGATGGTAAGGTAAAAGCCAAAAATGAAAAAATATGCACCCGTTTTGGCGTAGATAATATAGGTGATTTGCGTTCACAATCAAAATAACAAGCAACATAATATTCTCATTAGACGGCGCTAATGCCAGTTTAAATCTAAAAGCACTAAAGGCCATTTAAATCGATGTTTTGCTATTGTGGTATGTATTTTTTCTTTCATCACTAGGTGGCGTTACTGGTATTCTAAATTGTACTAATAAGTTTTTTGCTGCTAAAAGGATTATCATGCCAAATTTGGATTCTTTCGTTCTTGATTTTTTTGTATGTGACCTACAATTAAATTCATGCATTAACATTTCACTAGGACTTGGCTTAGATTTACGGGTTCAACTTGCTTGAATATCATTAAAACTCAAAATTTTAATTATTTTGATTCCACACAGGCTTCGTTCAAAATTTTACGCCGGCGAAGTCGCGGGTAACAGCTAGAAAACAGCTTGCGGATAAAAAGAAATAGGTAAAAAAATAGGTATCAGATCATGCACATTCGCTTCAGACTTTTCATAATGTATCCTATAAAAATCCTACAAACTTAACACTTACGGCTATGTTCGATACTACAAAATCTCACTAAGTGTGTTTGATTTTTTAAAAAAAAAGAAAAATAAAGATAAAATAAAAAAAAAATTGTGTGGAAAAACAAATTCACTCAAACTCAAAAGGTTTTTCAATGACTACTTATCCAAATATTTGACGTACGATACTTCCAATTAATGTATAAGTCAGTAACATCTGCTTACGCGAACGAAGTAGCGGGTTCAGCTAGTTTTTAAATATAACTAAATTACAATGAGAACTACAACATTCTGCAAACCTCTAAAAATTTATATAAATGAAAACTGACCTTGTAGGTACATCAGGCACTTAGAACAGGCCTCATACTCGAATAAAAATACCAAAAACTCCTGTGATGACTATGAAGTACTTATACTATTAATCCTATGGCAGTTGTCGGAACACGCTTTATCATAAACAAAATTCAATTTATTAGCGTCCGTATACAAAGTGTCAATCTGTTAATATAATGTAGACATTTCTTTTATTACAATTATGGTCGTATTCAAAGCGATCAAACGCAATGTACGTATAGAACCGTATGTTAATGGACGTGTTTCTGTATACCTAGTATCATTACAACAAAGTAAATTTGATAAATACTTATTAGATTGTCCACTTGAGATTTTGGCGCGCGAGCGTTACTAAAATTGGCGGGAAAACGGCTGTCGGGTTACATAAGTGCGTTGTTTATGCTTCAGCTCATGAAAAGTCGTTCACATAATTAAATATTATTTATAAAGAAAATGTCAACAGCTTATAGATTTAACGTTGGGATTAAGATGACGAAAGATTTGTTTTACACGATGTCACCATTGAATTGGGTCCTAAGAGTATTTATTCTCAGCAGTGTAAAGAAAAAGCACAACCAAATAGTTAGCTGTTGGTCATCGACTTGGTCGTTTATTGTTTTAATGTTAATGTTAGTTATTAACGCAGGCTCTCTCTTTGTAAAAATACAGAATTTCGAAGGTAATTTTAGGGGAGATATAAAATTTAATGACTCCTTACAGCTAACATATCTACTTGGTTTCATAGAATACATCATAGACATATCTTTTGTCTACAAAATGAGAAATAGTTACGTAAAGTATTTGCAGTACTACGAAAATATCGATAAAATTTTGGGATATCCTAATTTTTCGCGGGTTCGGATTAAAAATTTGAAATATTTGATATTACTGATCCTAAGTCACGTTATAACGTGTTTGTGTGATTATTTTTCGTGGTCATCATCATATGGATGGTTACTACCAACATTATATGGATTGGATTATATTTTTGGATTTATAAATGCGTTGACTATGTTGGATGCTGTATCCAATGTGATGCAAATAGAACACAGAGCGAAGCTTATTTTAGACCAAGTCAAAGAATTTTCGGTGCAGAATGGGGAATTTGTCACGATGGGGTTTGAAACTACTGTAAAGACAAAAGTGGAGAGATTGAGAACCGTGTCTGATGCTAAGGAATTCCGAGTTTTTTCATTCACCAAATATTATTTGATGTTGTTGGAGCAAGTAAACTTTATTAACAAATCCTTTGGTATCCGGGTAAGTGCTATTATTATAATGGTATTCGTTCTATTCGCAAACTTTTGTTCACAAATCGACATAATATGATAACTAATGTTCCACAAATTCACGGGTCATCAAATTACCATTACACAAAAAAATGTTTTACAAATTGGTTATATCGCCAAATAATTATTTGTCAATCTTTCATTCTAAATTATTTATCATTCTATACGTATTATTTGACAAATAATTGTTTTCATCATACATGGGGCACACTAAAATTTTACACTTCGAAACTTGTATTTGAATTTCGAGTTTTATATTTTTTGAAACGTTGCATCCTTTTTACCAATAAAAAAACGATTGGCGGGAAATAATTTGTCAATTGTTTTTATCACACATCAAAGTTGTACGTACGCAACTCAGATTGAAAACTTCGTACGCAACGAAAGTCGAAAAGATTTTAGTTGTTTTTTTAAAGTTATCTCACTCCACAAGACTGTGCCGTTCGTTTTCAAAAAGCTTTCGTGAGTAAAGCACCTTGTTTGAACACCGTAAGACGATGGTTTCATGAATTTGAAAAAGGTCGAGTTTCAGCTAACGTCAAAGAAAATGATGTAGGTACTGTTAAGCGGCCAATTGTAGAAAACCCGCGGATTACCTATGAGGCAATTCAAGGAATATTAATTGGGGATTGGTATGGGAGCAGAAGCGGGGTCGCGTTGATTGGTGCTCACAGATGCTATTGAAGTACACTCCGCGAGGCATAAACTGAGCTTTGCATTTGTGTGAGTGTACATGGATAGTGTAGGTGTGACAACCGGCCTTAGGCGCGGCGCCATTATGTCTCGCCGCGCTCCTGCCTGATTGGTGATCACTCACACTAATGCAAAGCTCAGCCTATACCTCGCGGACAAAATTTCAAGCTCCTGCCTGATTGGTGATCACTCACACTAATGCAAAGCTCAGCTTATACCTCGCGGAGTGTACGACTACGGATATTCTAATGCTGTTTATGATACTGTCACAGGAGACGAAACGTGTACTTATTGTTTTGAATCCTAAAATAGCAGCAATCTTGATTAACAACTATTTTCAACAGTTTTTTTGTATTCTAAAATCTCCTCGTGAAAAAATTTCGTTCACTTTTTGGTTTTCTTTTTCAGCTGGGAGCGTTTTGTCTGAATATATTAATCAGTTTAATTTATGTCATCAATATCGTCATCAGAATGATTACTGGACAATATGTGAGTATATCTTTATAGTTTATAGATGCAAAGATTCGTGGTTTTATCTTCAACAACAACGAACTTGTAAATAAACTTTCAATTCCCAATTTAATAGAATTCAGTCTTTTTTTTAGGAATAAGGGGTAGTCAATTTCGAAGCAACATCTGTTATATTTTTCTATATAAAGATTAATCAAAATCGGTTTCAGCAGTGGACGAAGGTGGGCTGATTATGATGAATTTTCTTCATATTCAGTATAAACGAGTATATACAAAACATCATGGTTTTATCTTCAACAATGACGAACTCCCATATAAAATTTCCTTATTTTCACACTATAAGCTCTTGTTTTGTGATAAAAAGTAGCCTATGCTCTTTTTGGGATTTAAATCGGTTCAGTGGTTTTGACTTTAACGGTCAGTGTACAATGTGGGGTCTAACAGACACCAGTCCTCAAAAATTTAGAATTCTTTTTAAAAAACGCAGGAGTACGTATGTATTCTTATTACTTGCTGGCTACAAGATATTGGCTCTTTAAGGGCGTGTGGGCCGTAATTTTGAATTTTTAAAACAACTTTAAGACCTTTAAAATAGTGTATTAAACTCTGGAAAAAAATATATGTATTAGTTAAGGATCTAATCTAGTGCAATTCGCAGTCAATAACACGATTTATTGAATTTTACTTGATAGAAAAAAATCCCAAAAGTTACCCCTTTTCAAAAAGGTTTTTCAAGTTTATGACTAAACTAATTTTTTTTTTTACTAAATTTTTGTACTCAACGAAAGCCGCTAAAAAGTTAAAGATGCATTCGCAGAGTTTGACTTGATAAAAAGTATCAGTTATTCACTATGTTTTAATATCTACCATATATTATATATAGCGCGCCGTTCGGCAGGCCTGATCAGTCGCGTTTCGGCGCTCACGGACGACGGGCCTGTGCTTGATTTTGCAATTTTGACAACCAATAAATTTTAAGTATTACGATCTTAGTGCCACAGTATAACAATATCAGTAGGTATTACTAGTGAAGCACGCTATGATCTTGATTTTTGATACCGTTTTCATTGGAATTGCAAATAGACGCTGATACTAATTAGTATGCTGTTTACTTTATGTTGTAGACCAATAGGGGAGTCTCAAAAAACTGACGTCGATAACACATCAGTAAAAAATTCAATGCGGATGCAATGGAAAATAGATAAGTATCGGTAAAATATACGTACGTCAAATCAGAGATCAGGATAAGGAAATAATGAGAGGGGAGAAATCCCCTGCGTAAATCCCCTAATATAATAATTTATATGCCATTTAGGTAAATTCTTTGGTAGTAAGGTAATTAGTACTTGAAAGAAAAGTCCTCATTTACAGATTTTACCACTTTGGAAGAGACTCTTGCGCAAACTATTCAGTTTAGAAAAAAAATGTTAGGAACTTCAATACAATTTTTGAACATCTATCCATAGATACATCTATGGTTTTGATAGATTTTTTTTTATTTCTTTTCCAAATTTGTGACACCACCAAAATTTATTGTTTTTTCTTTTTTTTCGTGTAAAAATGTTAATATTGTTCATAGAATATATGTACTTAACAAGTTTTAATAGTAGGTATACTTCTTATAGTTTCGGAGAAAAATGGCTGTCACATACGGATGGACAGACATGACGTATATTTTAAAATTTGTCTACGAATCCCTAAAAACCCAACTTCGTTCATTTAAAACTCATTTAAAATGAAATTTAGACACTCGACCAAATTTGATACGAAGCCTTTTGGGCAGTAAAATTACTCGTAGAATTTAACTCTGTACAAAATTTCCTATTCATATTTTTTATCTATGGTTTAGAATCATTTCCTGAGCATAAAATTACAAAATAATAACAAATCCAGGTGGAGCTTCAAGCGCCAGCTCGAAAAAACGTTTTTTGCCGATATTCTGAAAAAGTTATAAAGCCTATTATTATTGTACAAAATAAAATTTCCCATCTTTTGTTGCCAGTAAACTTTTTTTTCGAACTTACCGATTACGATTTATTATGTCGAATTTAATGATAATGTGAATTCTGTTCCCTGTAACATAAACATGTCTCTTTTTACCGGAATGGAAGAAGGGTTATGTTTTTCGCGCGTATCTTTATGTTTGTAAAACTTTTATTTCCACATATCTTCCAAACGGCTGGATGGATTTTGGTAACTAAGATATTCTAAGACTAGTCTCATTCGCCAAAGTGTTCTTAGATAGTAGGTAATATTTTTTTACGTGTAGATTTTTTTGTAGTCGGGGTTTTTAAATTAAAGTTATTCTATCATATTGCTCGTTGCTCGAATAAACAGCACCGTTCATCATCATGATTGAAGAGTTGAACGAAGAGTTTGGTCTCCACTTTTGTAATAAGAACAACTAAGCTGTGAAACGCATTGCCAGAGTGGGTTTTTGTCGAAGGTTCGAACTTTGGGGTTACGAGGTACACTGTGTTTGTTTCTATTAGAGAAGCAAGTTCCATCGTAGACCACATCATTTTCATCCACTATTATCGGCATCATCACAACCGTATCATTAAATTGGTTATAAATCGTAAACGGTAAGTTTTACAAAAAAAAGTTTACTAGCAACAAAAGATGCAAAATTTTATTTTCTACTATTAGTGTCAAAATATATAGTTTCCAAAATATCCGCTAAAACAGTTTTTTTTTTCAATTAACGTTTGAAGCTCTACCTGGATCTGTGAGCATTTTGTAATTTTATGCTCAGTAAGTGATCTTTACCTCATATAAAAAAAATGTTAGGAACTTGTGAATTATTAGGAAACATTTTAAAAATTAAATTGGAAAAGCCGTTCTCAACTTATAGTGTGACCAAAAAAGAAAAGGTTGAGTTTTGTAGGTATACCTACGAGTATAGATAAATATAATATTTCTTCGTTTATATAGCAACAAAACTCTTATCATAAACAAACAAACATAAACAAACCTTGAACAAAAAAATGAGTTTAAATTACATAGTCCAATATTTTAATGTTATTTCTGCACTGTGGCACCGATTCCGCGGTCGGTGACGGTCGCGAGAACAAGACAGAGTTAAATGCCTACTTTGACAGAATTACCTGGCCTTAATTGGCACCATTCGGTGACTACCGTCAAGTAATGTGCTAAGTGCGCGTGGGCAACGCACACCCCACATAGTTCGATCGGGATATGTTGCGGAATTGACGATCTTATTTATTTATTTTAACATTTTGTTTTTTATTTGTTTAGAATTTCTATATTAAAATTAATTGTTACAGATTTAATTTAAAAAAGGAATATGTCGCAACTGACAAAATCAGATATATTTTATTCCTAAAATTAAAAAAAGTTACATTTCTGCTTTGATAAAATTAATAAAAATAATTAATTACTTGTTTTTTAGCTTAAACCTATTAATTACAATCACGATTTCAATTGACCCACTTTCATAAGAAACCATCACTACATAAAGCATTTAATATGAAAGTTAATTTTAGTTTTTTGTTCATATTTCAAAAACTGCGACACTGATTTCAATAAAATTTATATGGGACCACATGAAAACTATGATCTACCAAAGAAAAATGAATAATTGATTTACAATTGACGAAGCTATCGCGTAGCATATACACAAACAAGCATTCACCCGAATTGAGAACCTCCACCTTTTTAGAAGTCGACTAAAGTCGCTTAAATAACGACACTGCTTATTTTTAGTACAAAATTACAACCATTTTCCTTGTTTCATTTTATGAATCGGCTATCGGATACACTTCCTAGAGTGTGCGATTGATCTGCATGATTTAGTCTATCTAATACCACCTTGCCCATTCTTATATCGGACTGTTTGTAACCTGAACAAGCGACATCGTTTCGTGGTTGATGTTCCAAAGAATCGAACGAAGGTTGGACTCTACCTTTGTTACGTTTATGGTTTGGAATGCATTTCATGAGTCGGTTTACCTCGATGGTAATAATATTAATGTCTTCAGATTGAGAGTGAATTGGTATCGTCTAGACACGCTCGCTCCATAGTAGACCGCATCTTCTCTGAGATGGCGGTCAAGCACAAACCTATCAAGTAAAGAATCATCAACAGCCCACTAAATGTTCCCACTGCTGGGAGTCGGGCCTTCTCTCGCAAGGAGAGAGTTAAGGCCATAATCCACCACGCTGGCCCAGTGCGGGTTGGTGGATGACACATGACCTCGAAAGGTTCTAGATGCATGTCGGTTTCCTCACGATGTTTTCCTTCACCGTTTTAAGTTAGCGGCATTACGCACATGACTTCGAAAAGACAGCGGTGCGTGTGGGGTCTGAACCCCGGGGTCTCCGGATCGGCAGGTGCAGTTCTCCCGACTAGACCAGCCGTAACTTCATATCAAGTAAAGAATAAATCATTCTGATTGAAAAAGAAATGTTCTGTTTCAAATCTTAATATGTACATATAAATTACGCGTCACGTTGTTTGTCCGCAATGGACTCCAAAACTACTAAACCGATAAACTACTAAAACTTGCATACCGTGTGATCCAACTTGAAAGATAGGATAGTCTTAATTCCGATTATTTGCCTTTATTAAAAATATCCAGAGAAATTACAGGGCTTAGAGATATAAGATCTTGGATCTCTGGGTGACGAGCGCAGTGCAGTGCTAGGTAATGATTTGGACTCTTCATGTTCCAATAGCTGCGTGTCACTGTGCTGTTATGTGTCAGGCATGTTGCTTACCATCAGGCACATGTCCTGATCGTCTCGTCACTCTTTATTTAAAAAAAAAATATGACAATATCCGAGCGAAACCGAAAACGGGCTGCTAGTAAATTTATATTTATTGACTGGCCTCGTGGCTTAGTGGGTAGTAGCTCTGCCTGCGAAGCCGAGCGCCGTGGTTTCGATTCCCACATAGTGCAAATATTTGTGTGCTGAATATTTGTACTGTGTTTCTATGTATTATAAGTATGTATTTACAACTATATAAGTATTATATCAGATATCTGGCCGTCATATTACAAGCTTTGCTTAGTTGTCAGATGGAGTTGTATAAAAAAAAATGTGTTTCTTCGTTGTTTTAGGTGTTAGACACGACTTCATATTATCTGGCAGCGTCGTCTTCTGTGTTTAGATCTACAAACTTCTCCTGCACTCTCTTAGCGCTAGTGTATCACTGTGAACAAACATACGCCCAGTGTAGTGACGTTGTGCGAATCATAGACTTCACTGCTATCGGCAAGAACATCTGTAAGTATCGCCCCACATAGAGACTAACAACAGGTCTACTACGCAGTCCGATAAACGATTTATCGGCCGAAGTTATGGACGTTTTATACCACGAAACATAATCAGTCGGTTGATGACACAAAAACTGTTAAATCAGTTTCGGTCGGGATGAACGAAACGCCCGATCAGATCAACCGACCGATTGTGTTTCGTGGTATAAAACGTCCATAACTTCGGCCGATGTATGGTATATCGGACTTCGTAGCAGACCTGCTGGTACGAAGTAGTACGCACTATAGTTTATTTATTTTGTAATGATAGGACTCTTGGCAGAGTCTGCAAGGGCAAGTACCACACCGTGATTTCAACCTACAGATGGCCATCATGGGCAGAAATGCGGCCGTTGTGGAGGCTCTGGGCCGGGAGGTGGCGCCTTAAGCAAATGACAAATGGCAATTAGGCAAACACTCGATGTCGATTCGATTACTAGCGGAATCCACACCGGTAGTGATCGGCTCTACAGACGAGCCTTAGAATTAGATTTTAAATTAACTCAACTCCCCCCTATTTTCCTCTTCTTTTATCCAAGAAATATGTAAAAAAAGACAATTGATATGACAAAGATCACGGACCCCGGAGTCTGTGGAGTGGCTAATTTAAATAAAATAAAAGTACCACACCTTTGCCAGTGATTTTACCGTCAAGCAGTAATGCGCAAACATTACTGTGTTCCGGTTTGAAGGGCAATCCTTCCAGAGAAATTGTAGTGCTTGGAGATATAACATGTTAGATCTCTGGTTACGAGAGCAGTGCAGTGCTAGGCAGTGATTTGGGCTCTTCATGTTCCAATAGCTGCGTGTCACTGTGCTGCTATGTGGCAGGTTGCTTACCGTCAGGCACATGTGATGCTCATCTAGTCGCTCTTTATTAAAAAAAATGACTTCAAAAAACCACACAACCGAATTTATGAAGTTGTTTAAAAATATCGCACTAAAATATTTTACGAACTGCGTGCAAAATTTTCTCAAGAGTTTGATAGACGTTTTAGAGCATTTTTATGAAACTAAAAATTTACTATATCTTAAAGTATTGATTGTAAACATGGCGCGTTTTAGAACTTAATTCCAGTAAGAGCATGGTTTACGAGTGTCGGTTGCCGTGTAACACGCGTCAGCTCTCAAGTTGATTTGATCAACTCCTTTTACATTTTAGATAAGAAAAAAACAGTCAGATTTCTTGATGGGAAATACCTACTTGAATAGTGTTGATTCTGTTCGAACCATTGGTGTTTGGCGTTATGTTCAGATCATTTTCGTCTATAGCTGATAAAATATGTATTTAATGCTAATATACTCGTATTTTCTACATAAAAATAATGATGAAACGAGCAAGACATAAGCCTGATGAAATGAACTTAGATTTATTTGGTTCAAGATATTAACCTGTTTTTTAAGTTAGTGTTTTATTAAAAAAAACAGGTTAATATCTACTTATTCATAAACACAAAGATATTTAGACAAATGTAGACTGGTACTCACACTAGGGCAACCTGTGTTGTGGTTACCAGGCATAACAATTACACAACAAAATTTTTTAGAAACTTAAGAAAAACAATAAGAAAAATAAAAAAAATGATGGTAAGAAACATGTATGGTCATAATAAAACAGTGCCACACAACTGTTTATGAATATGACGAGCCTAAATTACTGCCTAGTAGTGTACTGCAAGAGTCGCCGAGACACAGAATGGTTTCTCTTCGTCTTATAATTTTCCTACAATGCCACGTTGCACATCCAACCCGGAACAGTAATTGTTTGCACAGCACTGCTATACAGCCAACCTTAGCTTCCCACTGGTGTGACTCGGGACCATCTCTCACTGTAATCCATCACACTTGCCAACTCAGATGACACATATCCTCAAAAGATGGAACTTTTCTTGGGACGTGTAGGTTTAGGTGTTTTCCTTCATCATTAAACTTGGTAGGACTTTTTCCATAGTCCGTCTGAGGAAGTACCTCACTTTTACCAGTTATTCTACCGCCAAGCAGTAACGTGCAACTACTTACTGTGTTGCGGTTTGAAGGGAAATACTTCATAGAGATAAAACATTGAGTGACAAGCGCAGTGCAGTGCTAGGTAATGATTTGGACTAATGATTAATTTTCCAATAGCTGCGTGTAACTGTGCTGTTATGTAACATACAGTTTGCTTACCATCAGGCACATTTCCAATCTCGTCCCTCTACAGGTACTATATAAAAGAGTATTGCAAACTAGTACTTCTGCTCTTGGAAACATTCTGAGAGCTACAGACAGGAGTCAAATCCACATCCTCAGTCCTCACTAGTCTGAAATCGCCCGTTCGAGCCTAAGTTGTTCCGCGGTTACAATACTCGTTTTTACGGATCCTAAATTTTGTTCAGTGACAATAATACTACGACATCATGAGTGTCCAAGTATCTGACGTAATTGAACATTAAACATCCTAACATTCGCATCTATAATTTTAGTAGGAAGTAGGATTGTGTCAGCTATCGTGTCCCTTATTACAAACTTTCCATAGTTTGTGTCTGATTAGTGCCATGACAGGAATAGCCACCGATATGATTTATTTCGTTTCTCAGCTGCTGAAACGAAGACCGCCCTGTTGGAACTACGAGCGCTGATGCTGTCGCGGCCTATCAGCTTCCACGGAGCCAAGTTCTTCACGCTCGACTACCCTCTGCTGGTCTCCTTGACCTCTGTCGTCGTCACCTACTCCATAATACTTCTGCAAAGCATGAAATAGGACATTTACTTTACGAGCAGGCAGCGCTCCGTATGGGCCTCACAACTACCGTAGCTTTCATAGTTCCAGGCATAAAAATAATATCTTATGTGTTATGTTATAAATGTACTAAATTTCAAGCAGATGCTGTTGGTAGTTTTTGCAAGAAAGAGTAAGGCACATGTATCTATCCCTTCGTTCTCACAAACTTGCAATAATGTACAGGCGTATCTTTATTACTCTTTCACGCAAATGCTGCTGAAGGGATTTGGGTAAAACATAATACATAGATAGAAAATGGTCTAGAATAAGACATAGGTTATATTTTATCCCGGAAAATGAATAGGATTGTGAACCACGCGAGTAAAATCGCGAAGCACTGCTTGTTTATAATATAGAAGTACAGCATGATAGCATAGGTATTGTGTATAACTTTTAATATTGCGTCATGTTAAACCTTTGATAATCAAATTTGTTCTAAGTTTGAGTTGGTTCGACCAATTTTCGATAGGTGGCGTAGCAACGCGTGGGTTAGCTCATTTAATATAAAATAATTTTATTTCATCTAAAATTCAGATTTCCAATTTTAGTCTACCTGTGTGTTGTGTGAAAATGTTAAATTATGTACAAAAATATAAATACAAATTAAGGAATAATACAAAATATCTTAACCCCGTTCGTTATCGTCAATCATATCCATTCCTTTGGTAAAATATAATGAGTGCGACTATCTCATGATTCTTATTACACATCTACAGTAGCGACACTATCGAATGCTTTTATCAAATGTACTGATGCTAGTTTTTAGTTAATCAATTTAGATAACTATTAGGATAAGTTTGTAAATGTGTGAGCATTAATTAGGAATATACCAAATTGTGTAGTAAATTATTCCTGTTTCGGTGTCGAGAAATAAATTATTCGGAGTATTTTGACGGTAGAAAGGTTACGGAAGGACGAAAATTGTATCATTTAATTAAAATAAACTGTTCTTTTTTGTAATTTGCTAATGGTTTACTTTTGCTTCTTGTGGTAGGACTCTTTGCTGAGTCCGTTTGGGGAAGCACCACACTGTTGCCAGTACAGTTATGGTGCCGAAAAGGGTATTTTGTATGTACTTATATGCATAGCTCTGTTATTGGTAAGTAAACTCTCTATTTATCTTGAAATTTTGTCTTGAAATTTTGGAACGAGAAAATCGCATGGGTTTGCGCCACCGACATTCTTATATCGGATAGCAGCAGTGATGTATCAGCGTAGCGTCCGAGCGAAAGCGGAGCGGTACATACGCGTTAGCTGCTTTTTGGATGGGTAAAATCTTGTAAGTTGGCACCTTCGACCAGACCAGACCAAACCTTCTACCTAACTAAATCGGTTTTGGCGTTGCCATTGCTGTCTCTATCATTTCAAGCGAAAAGAAAAGAAAATATGAAAGCTAAGACAGTTTTAGTTATGCGGTAGATCCTCAGGACGTCTACTGTCTTTCTACAAAAAAAACGTAATTTCGAAACAAATTCGCGACTATGCTACTACGGTTCTACTTTGATACGGCGATTCGTCTGTTTAAATATTCTAAGCCTAGAAAGAAAGAGACGAGATTTAGAAAGAGTGTTGACGCCTGTATACTAGCAGTACATTATGTAAGTACCGTTTTGGGACCCATTCTGATGACGTTTTGTGCAAGATTATTACTGTTTAATATTAAATTCCAAGTAGGTAATAAGTTTCCGCTTCCGTTCCAATTTAATCTGTAATTTAATAATTTCGTCAAGGGGTACGGTAGACTTGATCCAATCATTATATGAATAACAAAACATAAAAAATATTGATTTTGAGTCGACAACATATATTATGTCCACAAAATTCGGATTATGGAGAATTTCGTTAAATTCTGATGGCACTGACAAACAAACCGCTGTAGCCATATTTGTGTGAAGCACGTTTCGTTCCATCAATCAACACATTGCGTGCGTCCGTCGCGACAAAAAAGTATCCACCACAAAAAAACTTATGACTTACCTATGTGACTACGTAAAACGAAACGTCTTGCCGCTGGACCGGATTTATATTATTATAGTGTAATTAGTAGGTACCTACTTATATTTAGTATCAGCATTGCACCCGTGCGAAGCCGGGGCAGGTTGCTAATAAAAATATAATCCTTTGGGTTCGGTAATCGGCAATTATTTTAAAATAGAGCCCAAATTGATATATACATAGATAGAAAAATTAACTCTTTATTGCACTTAATTTCAAAAGTAAACAAAATTTACTTTTAACAAAACAAAATAAATTGCCAATGTCGCTGCCGGTGCTCGATACGAGTATAAGAATCGCAATGGCGATGGCGTAATCCAATATTATTTTCTCGTACCAAATTGATAAGTGAACACAGTACAACTTCATAGCGTCTTCCTTATCGTCACGTTACGCTACCAAAAACACTTCTACAACTTTGTAGGCAAGCCTAGTAACTAATTAGTAATCTGTGCGGCTATTTGGCGTAAAGCCAAGCCTGGCTACGTTGTAACGACATGGCGACACTAGCCGGTGTTGTTATGCACAGCCATGATTTAAACACGTACAAAGCCACAAATTTATTCAAACCTGCGTCCAAAAATGAAACTAGCGTTGTAAGTGAAATGGGGTGTAACGGGACCTCAACACCTAAGTGTCCCCAAAACTGTCAACCTCACCTGCCCGTGGTGCACCCTGCCGACCAACAAACGAGGCTCTGACGACCGACCGATGGCGGGATATCCATCCAAATAGCCGTGCTGTAAATATAGCTGTGACGGGCAGCAGCGTCACAGCGGAAGACAGCACGGGTCTGCGGTCGCCAACCCGCATGCCCAGCGTGGCGACTATGGGCAATAACCTCCTATGACAAGCCAAAGAAATGAAAGGCCCCTAGTTCCCGGCCGCCCTGCTATTCCTGGCCAAGGCGGCGGCTATGGTAACGGCAGGGCAGGGGGTGCGAAGAATCCCCGGGCTACGGTAGGCCGCCAATCCAAACTGACCCTGGCTGTACATAATGGACGAACGATTCGCGATGACGATAGGCTTGCGCAGCTGGAAGAAGAGCTGACTCACATAAGATGGCACATTCTTGGGTTATGTGAAGTCCGAAGAGAGGGAGAAGACACCGTAACCTTGGAATCAGGCCATCTTATGTACTACCGTGAAGGTCACCAGCTGTCGCAAGGTGGTGTAGGGTTTCTGGTCCACAAAACTCTCAGTAACAACGTTTTGGAAATCGCAAGTGTGTCTCCGAGGGTTGCGTACCTTGTGCTAAAGTTGACCGAGAGGTATACCCTCAAAGTGGTCATGGCGTACGCACCCTGGGAGGCATACCCTGATTCAGAGGTGGAGGCTTTGTATGAGGATATTGCAAAGGCCTTACATAACACCTCTAAAGCCCACTTCAACGTTGTTATGGGGGATTTTAACGCCAAAGTGGGAGTACAGACTTGCAGTGAATCGGTAGTAGGACCATATGGTTTGGGAAGAAGAAATGATAGGGGCCAAATGCTGATCGACTTCCTCGAAAAGGAAAGGCTGTTTCTGATGAATTCGTTCTATAAAAAACAGCCTCAGAGGAGGTGGACATGGCGAAGCCCCGACGGACGGACGAAAAATGAGATTGACTTCATCATATCGGACAAACGGCGAATATTCAGGGATGTCTCAGTGATCTCTCGGTTTGCTACCGGTAGCGACCACAGGCTTGTTCGAGGCACCCTGAATATTAATTACAAGCTTGAACGGGTCCGTTTGATGAAGTCAACACTCCGCCCGAACCTTCTTCAAACCATAGTTGGGTCTGAAGTATTCCAGCTAAAACTGGAGAACCGATTTGCTGCCTTGGAAACCACTAATAGCGTTGACCAGAAGCTCGAAAATGTAGTGGAAGTCTTGCGAGATGAGGGCACAAAGTTTTGCGAAATGCGGCGCAAAGGCAGAAAGTCAAAGCTTTCAGGAGACCTTAGATCTCATGGAGGAACGACGGAATCCCACGTTAACTTCGTCAGAACAGGGGCTCTTAGTAAGAAAATTACCAAGCTTGTACGACGTGACCTCCGATTAGCTAATACGCTTTTGATTGAAAAATCAATTGAGCAAAATCGGGGTCAAAGGTGTTCGTCAAGACACTGGGTAGAAGCCATCTGACGAAGTTAACTACCGCGACGGGGAGAGTTGTTACATCTAGAGCTGATGTTCTCTCGGAAGTGGAAGACTTTACAGCCAGCTGTACGCATCGCATGCTCCTCATCTCCCACAAAACGAAGACAAAGGGCCACTCTGACTCGCCACTATACCGAAGAACTGCCGGAAATAAGTCTAGACGAAATCGTGATGGCTCTTGGGCAACTTAAAATGGAAAAGCCGCGGGTGAGGACGGAATTACAACAGAGCTCTTAAAGGCAGGTGGGGCCCTCTGATAAAAGAGCTCCAACAACTGTTTAATGACGTCCTCTTCACCGGGAGAACTCCACAGTCATGGCACAGAAGTGTGGTCATCCTATTCTTCAAAAAAGAGAAAACCCTTTTGAAGAATTATCGACCAATATCGCTTCTGAGCCATGTCTATAAGTTGTTTTCGAGAGTTATCACGAATCGTCTCGCCCGAAGACTCGACGAGTTTCAGCCCCCGGAACAGGCCGGATTTCGAAGTGGGTACAGCACCATAGACCACATTCACACGGTACGGCAGATTGTACAGAAAACAAAGGAGTACAATCGGCCTCTTTGCTTAGCGTTTGTGGACTATGAGAAGGCGTTCGACTCAGTCGAAACCTGGGCTGTTTGGAGTCCTTACAGCGATGTCAAGTCGATTGGCGATACATCGAGGTGATGAGATGTTTGTATGACGCCGCTACGATGAAAGTCCAATCCAAGACCAGCAGTCAAGACATATTCCTCTGCAGCGAGGCGTGAGACAAGGGACGTAATTTCCCGAAATTGTTCTCAAACGCCTTAGAGGATATGTTTAAGACGCTGGATTGGGTTGGACATGGCCTAAACATCAATGGCGAGTACATCTCTCACCTACGATTTGCAGACGACATCGTCATTATGGCAGAGTCGCTCGAGGACTTGCAGTGTATGCTGGACAGCTTGGCTAACGCTTCTCAACGCATTGGCCTCCGGATGAACTTGGATAAAACCAAAGTCATGTGCAACGAGTTCGTTGCTCCGGGGCCGATTGCCGTAAATGGAACCACTCTCGAAATTGTTCAGAGATACGTTTACCTAGGGCAGACGCTCGAACTAGGTAGATGTAGCTTTGAGAGTGAGGCCATGAGAAGAATCCAGCTGGGTTGGGCAGCATTTGGTAAACTTCGTCGAGTCTTCTCGTCACCCATCCCACAAAGTCTCAAAACAAAAGTATACAACCAGTGCGTCCTACCTGTTATGACCTACGGTGCAGAAACGTGGACACTGACAGTCAAAATGGTCCGAAAGCTCAAAGTCGCTCAGCGAGCTATGAAAAGAGCTATGCTTGGGGTTTCTCTGAGGGATTGCATTCGCAATGAAGTAATTCGTCAGAGAACTAAAGTCACCGACATAGCTCAGCGTATTAGCAAACTGAAGTGGCAATGGGCCGGTCACATTTGTCGCAGACCCGATAACCGTTGGGGTAGACGGGTTCTGGAGTGGAGACCGCGAATTGGTAAACGTAGTGTAGGACGCCCTGAGACTAGATGGAGTGACGATATACGAAAGACAGCTGGTGGCGGTTGGAAGCGTAAGACCGAGGATCGGGCTGAGTGGCGTATTATAGGAGAGGCCTATGTCCAGCAGTGGACGAACACGGGCTGATGATGAAATGAAATGTCAATCTCCAAATACGTTAGTGGCGACAGAGTACGCCGTTCTGAAAACTTTGTGGCCCTGTAGCTGGTAGTGGAACAGAGATACCAGAGTGGGTCAACAATTTCTACACATTATTTGGGATCTGTAAATAAGTACTGTTTAAAGGTGGATCTCTTATTGAATTTCCCAAAGATGGTTGAACTCAAGATTAGCCCTGAACATCTTGACATTGATAATAAACTGCGTCTGTGACATCTGTCTCTATCTAAGACATCTCTGTCTCTGTCTAAGATATCTATCTCGCAGGCGCTAGTTATAATTGGTATTATTCTCTCTCTGTCACACGGTGATGTGTGACCGCTGACGGTGATGGTAGCCATTTTAAAATTTTTGTTTATGTAATTAGAAAATATTTAAAATCATTTTAAATGCAGTAGGTACTTACACATGAAATGTCATTCCATTAGATTTATTTGAGTTTCTAGAAATATCGGCGCCCGCGCCCGCTTCCTGCAACTGAATATACCTACTATGAATCTGGACTTTTTTTCCTTTTGTGGAGCTTTCAAAGGTTTTTGAATAGTTTAAAGTAATTTTTGCGAGCGGTTTGTAATGTCTTCCCAAAAACTATTTAGCTGGCATCCCGAATCTAGTGACACCTCAAACATAACATTAGGAGAATTTGTAAAAAAGTCCAATTGAGATACCTCCTTTTTTGAAGTAGGTTAATTAATGACATAAAAAGTTGACTAGACTATAAATATTCATACATACGTATCTATTTACAAACACTTTTACCAGTAACAACCGCAGCTGTAGTATGCAAACATCACTATATTTCGGTTTGAAGGTTTACCTCTATCATCGGCCTTTCATTCTACTAAAATAAAACCCACACACAAAGTTCGAAAATAATACTTCATAGCAACTTTAATAATCTTTCACACACAGTAGTTAGTCAAGATATGAGTAGGGATCGGAAGCAAGGTATACAAATAGTGGGGGAGTCCTAAGCAAGCTTCAACATCCGACAATGGCCGGGGTAACCCGGTAAGATGTGCAAACGGTGCCTTTGATCTGCTGCCGAATGTCGCCGGTTCGAGACTTTATACGCTTTGGACTTGAGACCGAGATATGAACTATGGTATTAGTGGGTTACATTTATTATTTTGGTTATTGTTTTGGGTTATGACTTCATATATAGACCTTTAATTATGATTTTAACCGACTTCCAAAAAAAGGAGGAGGTTATCAATTCGACC
The DNA here is from genome assembly GCA_017562165.1 of Ectropis grisescens. Classification (NCBI taxonomy): domain Eukaryota; kingdom Metazoa; phylum Arthropoda; class Insecta; order Lepidoptera; family Geometridae; genus Ectropis; species Ectropis grisescens. Next base: position 22,798,679 of record CM029785.1, read on the forward strand.
CCTATGTTTTTATTTTAATCTTGCAAATATCATAGTTTGGATGTTTATTGCTCAGTTACGTCAGAATGGCTTAACGGATTGAGTTGAAATTTTGAACACAATTAGATTATATATAGATCTGTACATATGATACTTTTTTATTGATAACAAATTACGGGAACGGAAGCTACGTGGACAAAACACCGGTTTTACAGAGAAATTACAGGTTACACAGAAAACTTCCACTTCAAAGATTTGAACGTTATCGCAAAGTTTTGAATGAAGTCGCGTATTGAATGTTGAATCTATCATAATCGTATATTACTTATAACACTTGTTACAAGTCATTAGTTTGTATATGTAAACATAATAACTACTAATAAACAATAATTATCATACATTGTGTGTTGGTATAAACAATATTCGTCGGATATATTTCGTAGAGTGTGCATGATATGCATGATCTGACAACACTTTGCTCATTTATATCGGACTGCTCGTGGCTCGAAAAAGTGATATCGTTTAATGGTTGACGTACCAAAGATCCGAACGAGAAACTTTGACCTCACTTTTGTGTGTGGTAAGAAAGTTTATGTATAAATTGTGGAATTGGGTGGGTTTTCCCGATAGTTATAATTTTAGTGTCTTTAAGGCAAAAGTGAATCTGTCAAGTAAAAATCCTCTAAAATCCTCTACACACGAGCCCTAAAATCAGAGGAAATTACTTAAAACTAGTGGGGAGGACCCTACATCGCACCGTAAATCACCAATCAGATGGTGTGATGTAGTCTCCTCCTCACTACTTTTACGTAATTTCCTCTGATTTCAGAGCTCTTGTGTAGAGCGTTTTAGATTCACCGTAGGTGTCCAGGCTACGACTTCTGTGCCTTTCCACCTCGTCAATGCAAGACCCCTTCTGATGGTTCCGAAGATAACTTCAACTAATTGAAGACAGACGGGTAAATTGGCGTTTCCAATAAATAATATTTTAATTATATTGTGAATTGTTTACATTTGAAATTTGCGGCTTGTTTGTCTGTTATATAAATTAAGTTTACATTTTAATTTTTGAAGTCACACTTCTTTTTTTGATTTTTTTTTTTTTTTGAAACGTTAAAGTTAAAGGTTGAAAGTAGGTACATTTTACGATACGCGCGAAAATCGGCTCAAAAAACCGACTCCCTGATAGATATTTATTTAACATTCATACTTACTGCGTTGAAGATACGAGTATTGTCTATTCTAAGTTTGAAGTTTTTCGCATTAGAATTAAGAGAAAAAAAGTAGATAGATAGATACTCTTTATTGACACACCAAAAAATTAGGAGACATAGCAAAAACTAAACAAAACATAGTAAATTAGTGTGACAGTGGGCGGCCTTATCATATAAGCGATCTCTTCTAAGCAAATTTTTCAAGACACGTCACGTTACGTCAAAACACGTCAGAAATCGAGGTGCGCAAATAAGAAGTACAAAAAACATACTATTAACTTCTTGCATGCGTAAATTAACACTTTTGAATAACTTGTTTTTTTTTTAATAAAGAGTGACGAGACGATCAGGACATGTGCCTGATGGTAACCAACATGTCTGACACATAACAGCACAGTGACACGCAGCTATTGGAACATGAAGAGTCCAAATCATTACCTAGCACTGCACTGCGCTCGTCGCCCAGAGATCTAAGATCTTATATCTCTAAGCCCTGTAATTTCTCTGGAAACATTGCCCTTCAAACCGGAACTCAGTAATGTTTGCACATTACTGCTTGGCGGTAGAATAACTGGCAAAGGTATGGTACTTCCCCAGGCGGACTGCCAAGAGTACTACCACTACCAAAAAAGTATAACTATTTAGTATTTATAAAAAGTCATTAAAAAGCCTTAACTCCAGAGTTTGACAGGTTCCTCCCGATGACGCATTTATGAGCGTCGCTGTGCCCTGTGAAGCTTCACAATTGATCCGAACCCCTTCCCCAAATCCATCGTTTTATTGTCGCGAATCTTGCCTGTACGGAATCATCGCCGACATAATATTGTGATCACCGTAGATGAAAACCATTAGTTTCTCGATTATCACACTCAGAGGCTAGTTAACAATGTAAATTGGCGGACAGACGGAGGCCTATCAGTCATAAAAACTATAAATAGTAGGTATGTATACGCTTTGGAGAGTGTGCAACTGATTTGCACGATCTAATACCACCTTGCCCTTTTTTCTATCGGAATGGTCGTAGCTGGAAAAGTGACATCGTTTCATGGTTGATGTTCCAAAAACACGAACAAAAAGATTTGACTCTACTTTTGTGATAATAATTATTGGACATATTACAAATGCCAGCATAGTGCTGAATCTTAGTATTTTATACCTTTCTGTCATCCTACATACGAATGGGTCATGGTGGTTCATTTGGTTCACGGACCTGTAGTTTATAGCACTAATTTGCTATCCTAGCTTGCAAAACTAGCCTTGTGGAGCTCGGATACATGTAAAAAGCGATTAAAAATTTAGTTTCATATTTATCCCCACAAAAAGAAGTATAGCTTCAAGAAAAAGTCGTAGTAACACGTGTTTTAAGCTCTCATATTAGCATAATTTTAATCTATTAATGTCAGTTCAATTTCCGGACAACATAATCGCAAGTGCTTAGAAATCGCTTTACGACGTCATTTCCTCAGCTTTGTGGATGTTTGTTTGTCATCGCACTCGTAACATGCAAGTTATCAAATTAAAATCAAGAGGATATTACATTTTGATTTGAATGGCAACTTTATTGAGTCCTTTGAGTTACGCTTATTCCTCTCGGAAAAGGAAGTTGGAAAATACGCTTTAGTATCTTGTTTATAAAGAACTTATCTCAGTCTAATGCGACCCCACATGAAGAACGGCTTTCATTGCTAGACTCTCGACTTTCTGAACGGTGGACCAGTTTATCAGAGTCGGTTTCTAGGCATATCTGTCTTCTACATCTGTAAGCCATTAGAGTTATTTATGGCCCTTGGCTTATAAAAAGTTAGACCTACTTTGTCTCCGTAGAGATGTGGGATCACTATGTATTCTCTACCTGCTTTATTTTGGGGAATGCTTAGAAGATCTTTTTGATCCAATCTCAGTGTTAGAATTCCACTTCCGCACTGCCGAGGACCGAAAAAAAGCTCACGCTCTAATGTCTTGCCATTGTCAAATCGACCAGTTCTCCCTATTATTCAGATATACAATTGTTATAATAGACAGTTCTATCGCGGACCTGCTGGCCACAGAATTCCTTTCCTTTGAAGGTATTTTCGACGGGATTCGACAAGGAAAAGTTTAAAACGGGCGTCTTAATACACCTCTTGAATGGATCGATGGAAAGAGAAAGGGAGAGCTTTAGAAAATGCCTTCGTTATAACTTTTTTATAATTTAGAGTAACCAGATAAGCAAGACATGCGCTTGATGGTAAATCCGACGTATGCCCATAATAGCACAGTACCACGGAGTTCGCAAATCATTGCCAAGCTCTGCACTGCGCTGGTCTCCCAGAGATATACGAGTAAGATGCTTGTAAGATGATCCCTATGGCATTTGCTCTGCAATTTGGAAATATTATCCTTTTCACCAGAACATAGTTACGTTTGCACGTTACATACTGGTTGCAGCTTGAATATCTGACAACGACGTGATACTTACTTTAGCAGAATCAACAAATAATTTAACCACTACAAATAAAATACCAACACTGTATTTTTAGATAAACTGTACTGTACAAGAGTCGGAGATAGAATTTTGATTCATTTATTTTTACATGAACCTGTATTTATAGCAGTCGGCCTCAAATAACTCTTACTACCTACCAGCTTTTGGCTCAGTGCAGAAGGTATAGAGCCAGAAACAGAGCAAAAAACGATTGTAAACTTAAACTAGCCATACTTATGCAGTTGTATATATAAGACAATACCAGCACCCCATGGTTTTGCATAGCTTCCGTTCCCATACTTTTTCTGCAATGGAAAACCTAAGCGCTATTCCAAATTATAAGCTACCTGTGCCCCAAATTTCAACCCGATGCGTTTAGATATTCAAACGTGATTGAGTTACAAAAAAAAACTTCCGTATTTCACATTTATTAGTAGGATACATCCAAATAGTTTACATATTTACCCGTGTACACAAATAAAGAATTGAATTAAAATACAGTATATGAATGTAAACTCTTTGGACACATCAAATATATACGAGATCTACGCACTTTTTCAACAAAGTACATCACAAAAGCATTTGTCCATAAATAATAGTGAGAAACCAATAAATAATCGAAACCACGACCTACGCACGGCTTCGCATGCAGACTTTACTGCAAACTAAGCTGCTAGACCTTCGAAATGTCGGAAACTTACTACACCGCTATGATTATTCCGTCCTTAATCAAATAAGTTTAACTGCATTATATTTCTAAATACATTATTGATCCACGACCAAACCTGCAGATCAGAATATCCCGTACCTCTAAATCCAAGCAAATACTTTTCCAGCATCCACAATTCCAAGAGTATTGACCATTAGCATAATTCATCTGGCAAAATCTCGCGCAAAAATCCTCTATAACAAGCTGAGGGGTAATGAACTGCCCCCTAGGGGCTACGTTGGGGGCCAGGGGCTGCGAATACATCGAATTGAAGACAAAAACTACGTCTACAGTTTTCTTGGCCTGAAAATAAAGTTTCGGCCGAGAGAAGTTTTACGACAAAGATTTGTTTTATGGATGTGTTCTGTGTTATTGTCCTATCGATTAATAATTCCAGTTCATGTCTCAAGGCCGTCACAGACGTAGCTATAATATATATTTGCATATTTTCGTGACATCAGCAAAATATACCGTAATCTATTCATATTATGGCATATTAACATAGCAAGACATATTTTGAGTTTACAGTATGTTTCAACATTGTCTGAGCGCACGTCACGAGTCTTTTGAACTTTTTAACCTCCGAAGCAATAACGACGGGGGTGTTATACGTTTCACATAGCTGTGTTTGTGTTTGTAGCATCGTAGCTCCCAAACGGATATACCGATTTCATCAGACCAAGACCACTAAAACTATCCCAGATTTGACGAAGTTTCATTACAGAGTTCCTATAACCCACTTCAAGATCCAGCGTCAGATCTTGGTTAATATCGGGATAGGTGAGACGAATAAATATAAGCTTGTATAACAACTCGTGATGTAGACAATATAACAGACAGACAATATTGAAACGCGCTGTACATTCGAAAAATGTCTGCTATACTATAATTTATATTAATATGCCTTAATATATATTACGGTATAGTTGGGTGACATCACGAAAATATGTATTATAGCTGCGTCTGTGGACACTCGAAGATTTGGATAGAAAATTTACGGAAATATGTGCAGCTATGAAATATGAAAATATATATTGTAGCTACGTCTGTGACGGCCTTTACTCTGTAATATGTTTGAATTACTTTTAAATAACCATTATATTACAAATTAGGTACTTTTACTTCGTTAAAAAACTGAGAATATGTAAAAAAGTCTGGTCAAGTCATTTGACACGTTATAATTTTCAAAAATGACAAGTTTACACTTGTTCCTTGTTTTACATACACCGTCGAGGAATTCGTTCCAGATTTCGAATGACATTTTAAGTTGTACTTATTTGTTTATTTTTAAATACGTTAATTTATCGACAATAATTATGGTATAAAATCGATGTAACATAACGTAATGTAATTATAACCTTTGACATGTAATCTTTTTTGTGAGTTACCAAGAAATGAATGAATGAATGTTCGGTTTCCCATCTGTTTCACATCTCTCATCACGAAATTTCGCCCGAACAGAAAGCGTCTAACGCGCACTTCACACTCTGCTGCTTACGCTGCTACGCCCCCGACGCCGACGCCGCCGCTAGGTGACAGTGACGTGAATTCATGATATTTTTCTCTACAAAAAAGATGCCAAACCGGCTAAAGAAGCTTTTTTTAAGCTTTTAGATAATAGGTTTCTATTATACCGTCTACTCCTCTGATAACAAGCGATAATGCGGTCCACAATGGACGCTCCATTGTGGGCCGCATTATCGTTTACCGAGTAGAAATCGATTCACTCTAGATTTTAAGGTACAAAAATTGTAATCATCGGGAGAAACCGATGAAAGAACCAAGAAAGGGTAACGTATTCGATATTTACGTACTTTTCGTCCTTAACACAAATTTTATTTTTATTGCAAAACTACTAACATCACAATCTAACAAAATTCTTAATTGTCATAATTATTTAGTACATTTATTACAGAACCTAATTACTCGGAAGCTTGCAGTCGACTTAGAACCAATCAAAACTGGTTCAAAAGGCCACGCACCCGGTGGGTACCGGTTGAAACCAGCTCAGGTCTGAACAAACCGGATTAACAGCGGGACGCCGCGAAATTTACTGATAATTGCGTTAGGCTCTCGGCACCTCGGCACATTTATTCATTGTTTGTTTATCTTTATTTATGGTTATGGCTTTAAAACTTATTTTCAGATCGATAAACAGGCAAAATACTTGGATTCGAGCCGTAATTTTTTTTTTTTGATCACTTCAAGCTAGAATTTCGCGAGTTAAGAACGCTTAAACTGTTAAATGCGTTGTCAGTATGAGTATTTCCTGATGGATAGATCTGTGGGTGTATTCATATGATATTTAGTATTGCAAGTGAATTAGTTTCTTCTTATTAAGCGAGCTCCATCGTCGATTAAAAGTCTAGTATCTGGGTGACCGAGCTTTGCTCGGTTACTGAGATACATACAGATTTTCTCAAAAAAAAATGAACTTGAAAAAAGAAAGGCGTCCGGCTGGATTCGAACCCGGACCTACCATGTTATGACCGCCCAACTTTCCGACTGAGCTAAGATACTGTTGTGCGATGTCGCGAAGTTTACTGACGCATTCTAATGTAACAGCCTATGTAATGTAATGTAATTTGCCTATGTAACAGTTTTTCATTGTCTAAAAACGCGCATAAAACGGCGTTTTTTTTTAAATAAAACCTGGCTAGATCGATTTATTGTCCCCGAAACCCTCTGTATACATAATTTCATAAAAATCGTTCGAGCCGTTTCCGAGATTTAGATTCTATATATATATACCTACAAGATTTACTCGTTTAAAGGTATAAGATAAAACAACTGATCTGAATGACTTATACTACCTTGCTCGTTTTTCTCGTAGCACAAAAAACAACATTGTTTCAAGTGGTAATAACGTCTATGGAATGCGTTGCTTGAGTTGGTTTTTCCCGATGGTTACCTACAACCTTGGTGTCTTCAAATTGAGAGTGAATCGGTTTTTTCTAAGCAAGCACGTTCCATCATAGACGGCATTCTCTGAACATCAGGCGAGATGGCGGTTAAGTGTGAACCTATTATAGTTTTTTTTTAAACCCCTATTCCAACGAAACAGCGAGGTAGCACAAATATGTCGTCGAGGTAAGCAAACGTTAGATTTATATTGTCATTTTAAATACCGCTACACAGATTTCGACAAAATTTATACGTCTATATCTGAAGTATGATCTACCAAACTAAAAAAAATATCATCAAAATCAATTCATAATAATTGGTGGAGCTTTCGCGTAGCACAGGCACCTACCTATATTATGTGCATACATTATGTAGTGGTAGGACTCTTGGCAGAGTCCCCCTGAGGAAGTACCACACTTTGCAAGTTATTCTACCGCCAAGCAGTAATATGCAAACATTACTGTGTTCCGGTTTGAAGGGCAACGTTTCCAGAGAAATTACAGGGCCTACTAGATATAATACCTTAGATCTCTAAGTGACGAACTGTTAGATTGGAATTCACTGATTCTATAAAAAAAAACAATTTGTACTTATTCACTTTTTATTTAAGTTCAAACAAACACTTCACAAGTTTTTGGAATTAGTAAAAGGTCTTTCCTAGACCAACCGAAATAGAAACAGACGCGCGCGGCACTTCTCTAGGGGTATCTGAGGTCTCAGGTCCGGCGGGCATGAACCAGGTCCGTAGGCTGAGAGGCAGTAACCTTTCGAGAACTGACTGGGAGATTTATTCGACATTTCGACTTTATATAGCAAAATACTGCAGAATCGCCAATATCGACATCGAGGAATTGACTTTCTGCAGCATTAGCAGTTGTAAGGTTGTAACAGAACGCAGTGCTAAGTAATGATTTGGACTCTACGTGTTTCAATAGCTGCGTGTCACTGTGCTGTTCTGCTGCTGGCAGGCATGTTGCGTAGCATCAGGCACAAGTGTTGCTTGTCTCGTCACTCTATAGTTTATCAAAATAAAACATAGAAAATATACAACAGCATTGAGTACTTTCTTATTTTTTGAAGCCGTTTAATAAATATATGTACACTACGCTCGTCATGTCCGGATTGCTGGTTTATCTCTTCAACCTGTAATTTGTCTGTCAGTGAGTCGGCCAGGGAAGAAGTAGCGAACCTTAATTAACACATTGGGTAATTCCAGTAAATTATTCTTTTGGGATTGGTGCAGCTGTTTCGCGCTAAATCTTCACAAATAACTACTGTACAATTGTCTGAATGTACAAAAAGGCTTTTATTTGTTTTGTGTCCGCAAGAAGTTGTATTCGTTTAATTTATAAGTAGTACGGGACTGCGCTAGTACTACTGCTACACACTACTAGTAAGTCTACACTTGACATCGTCATTTTCTATTTTCTAAGCCACCTACTCCTGGCTCAGAGCATGGATGCATTTCTGACCCTGCCGGTCATCTGTAAGTTGTACTCTTAGATGGTCTTCGGTGATTCAGCCAACGCTCCCCGTACGAACCGACCGATGGCGTCGTCAGCAGCTTACGGTTAATGTTGGTAGGTAGTATTATCAATGGTTGCCTGGAAGAAATCGCTTTCAGCGAGTGTTGGCAACCCCGTTTAAAAGCAAGAAAAGGTGCATGATGGCATGGCAACATCGTGCGACGAAAACTGGCTTTAAGTAGTGGGTCGAGAGAGAAGGGAAGGACTTTTGCTCCTGACGCCGGCCACGCCGGACATACTGTGTTTGCCTTTGTATCTTTGTTTGACTAATTGATGATTGTTGTCATTGAGGTTATAGTAAATGTTTTAACGTTCCTTTAAATATTGTTTGCTTCACTCTCCCAATCTTCTGATGTAGATTGTTAACACGAGTTGTAGCACTACTTTTGCTATTGTTTTACTTTTTTACTTTGTTTGTATATCTGGTTTTAGTCTGAATATTAAGAGTATCCTACGAAAATTATAAACGTGAAAGTTTGTAAGAATGTATGGATGTATGTTTGTTACTCTTTCACGAAAAAACTACTGAAAGGATTTGGATGAAATTTGTAGATATATAATGGTCTGGAATAACACAGGCTATTTTTTTATCCCGGGATCGGGCACTTCGCGGGCAAACCCAAAGGGCGCTAGTAATTTATCTATACCTATACTTCTATACTAATAATTTCGTCAAGGGGTACGGTAAACTTAATCGAAACCTTATATGAATAACAAAACATAAAAAAATATTGATTTTGAGTCGACAACATATCTCCACAAAATTCGGATTATGGAGAATTTCGTTAAATTCTGATGGCACTGCCAAATAAACCGCTGTCGCCATCTTTGGTGTGAAGCACGTTTCGTTCCATCAATCAACATTGCGTGAGTCCGTCGCGCCAAAAAAGTATCCATCACAAAAAACTGTGACTTATGTGACTACGTAAAACGAAACGTCTTGCCGCCGGACCGGAATTTTATTTCACTAATTAAATTCCGTGAGTACATACCTACGTATGTACATATATTTAGTATCAAACATTGCACCCGTGCGAAGCCGGGGCGGGTCGCTAGTAAAATTATAAAGCTGAAGATGTTTTTTGTTTGAACGCAACAATCTCAGGAGCTACTAGACTATTTTCAAAAATTATTTTACCGTTGGATATGTACATGATTTTTGAGTACTGTAGGCTATATATTAAGTACTACGGTCAAGCCCGGGATGGACTACTAGTATACCAATGCATAGGTAATGTCGTAAGGTGTAAAAGTGGGGTGTTTTCTACAACTAAGCGCATGTGAAGAAGCGGGTAATAGTTAGTCTTCAATAAAGAAGTAATGACTATTCTGGAAGATTTAGCATGTTAGCAGAATGGCTTCCGGCCGGAGCGGGTAATCAAAGAAGGCAATCGCCGCCGCTTAGAGGCCAGCGGGACCCATTGAGCCGGATACCGGTTTGATGTACGGTTACTCTGTACCCGGAATTACCCGGACATTTAAGGGTATCAAATCTTAACCCGAAAAAAAAACGTGAGTCGTCACGGGACACCTGGCAGATGTGAAACATCCACATTATGTTGTAAAAGTAATATGCAGAAAAGAACATATTGTGATAGGAACTAAATATGTCATAATGATAAAATAAAATATAACGATTTTTTCCAGATAACGATGACTATTTATTGAATAAACATTTATTTTCGTTAAATACAAAAATTTACGAATTTATTTCAAATCGTGACTGCTTATATCGTTTAATCAGTGACTTCGGCTATAGCAACTATAGCGTGGCGACGCGTCACCACGGCATGCGTCGCCACGCCAAAAATCGGTTTCACATGCGACTATAGATGTTTCACATCAAAAAGTTACTATAGTCTACAAAAAACAAAAGACACGTTATAGACTACAGACCCGTAAACAATATTTATAGGTCATATTATGAACCACCAAGAGACCTATGTAGGATGATAGAAGGGTATAAAATAATAGGATTCAGCACTATGCCGGCGCATTTGAAAGCTTTCCAACTGAGTGCAGTTGAAGAGGGGGGAGGTTGCAACTCTCGATCATTTCTCCTTGTTGCATGATTTTTGTACGGCGTTGCGGAATAATGGATAAGAAAACGTATTGAAACTGCTAAATTATTTTTATTAATTATTATTTTTGTCGGAAAAATTCTGTTTCTCCGACGATTTTCAGGGTAAGTTTGGTCATATGGTCATGGTCAATACAGTTTCAATACCTCTTTTAATCCAATAATTATTCCGCAATGCCGTACAAAAATCATGCGACAAGGACAAATGATCGAGAGTTGCAACCCCCTATCGTCACCTGCACTCAGTTGGACAGCTTACAAGTGACGGCATAGTGCTGCATTTTATTACTTTATACCATTCTATCATCCTACATGGGTCTCCTGGTGGTTCATTTGACCCATACCTTTTGTTTACGGGCCCGTAGTCTATTATTACATTTGAAAAATATTAACAACAAGCCCCGCGGTTTTACCCGGGTAGTTACCGTTCCTTTTATTTTGCCGGTATAAAAGTATTATCTAACTATTATTTTATCAGTTCTTCAGGTTTCATTCCGAGTTTTATTATAGGGTTATATTGTTTCTCAAAAGTCAAAATGTAAGGTACATTCTTTTTTGAGAATGGGGCGTTTCCAAGAAGCAAAAAGACCTGTCAAAGACAGTTCCCAATTTCACCGTTGGTGGCGCTACTGTTTTATTTTGTTAGAGAAATTTCACAAAAATCAACAGTGGTGTCACTCTTGGCAATATTTAAATCTATTTTTGACAAGTATTTTTGCGTCTGTAAAACGCCTCATTGTAACAAAATTTGTATGTGTTTGATCGTGAAGTCGTTCGTGGATTCGAATCTATCCTTACCTCTGAGTATTTTTCCTAGTGCCAGACGTAGAATTAGTTTGTCATCGCCTCTGGTTTAAATGGTGAAATAAAACATCACCAGTAAACCAGTATGTTCCAAGAAAGATATTTTCCAAAGACATGCATCATTCGGAAAACTGCTTGGCCAATTTATAGACTTGACTTGTTCTGTGTAAAAGAAACCCCAGAGTCCCGACGAATCCGGCAACTAAAATGCATAGAAGTTTCGTTAGAAGTGCTAGGTCGTTCAAATATATTGAGAACAATACTGGGCCAAGTAAACTTCTCTGCGGTATACCACATATAATACACTAGCAGCTTTCCGTGGTTTTACCCGAGTAGTCCCGTGCCCGTTAATTTTTCGGAATAAAAAGTAGCCTATTTCTTCTTCTAGCCTATAATCTAACTGTGTTCCAAATTTCAATCCGATCCAATCATACGTTACGACGTGATTGAGCAATAAACATCCAAACATTCACATTTATAATATTGTTATAGTTGGAAGTAGGATTTAAAATTTGAATAAACTTTTTCGGCTGTTTTAGATTGTTGTTTGTGATATCCGAATATTGAAAGTGATTGATTTGGTCTTCTGCCTACCACTTTTAATAATAAATTAATATGGTTATTAGAAATGTCACAATACAATCAGGTACCTATTACTTTTTGTCATGGAGACATTGATGGCTACATCAAAATAACATTTAGCATGATTTTAACATTTAGTGTTTTTTTTTATTAAAAGTACTATTAGTAAACAAACATTTTCCGGAATTTTAGTTTTTAGATCTGGTAACCCTAAATTTAATAAGATCTGTGTGGGTACAAATCACGGAGCGGGCCAATGAATTTCGTCTCATGCTGGCTCTTCACATGGATATTCGTGTGTACGTATTAATGAATTCAAGAATTCAGAATATTATACTACGTAAACGTTACGGCTGGTCTAGTCGGGAGAACGGACACTACCAACCCGCACTGGGCCAGAGTGATGGATTATGGTCATGACTCCTTGCGCGAGAAGGCCCCGAGTTTCAGCAAAGCTGTGGGGATATTTAGTGTGCAGTTTATATTATGCTATTTTATTCTATATTCGCCAAATCATTCGACAAATACGCCAATTAGTGACAGTTGACCGTCTACATTATGGGGTGGAATAAGAAAGAAGTGATGTTAATAGTTCTCAAAAACACAGAATATGTTACTGTGGGAGCTAGGGCTTATATATTGTTACCTATTACTCAGCATGATAGTTTGTTTAAATCAATATTTATTTTATATAATTTGTCGCGTGTCTTCCATATTCCCGGACGTTAATTTACTTTTATAATCGATCGGTATACGACGAAGAGCATAATCTAAAAGAAATAAATTCAATCTTGACTCTATGACACCCATTTTGTAACCATGAGATAACACTCACTCAGCCATCGTATTCCATGGTTGAAATGATGTTATTACAGGAGTAAAACACCTTAGAGACATTGAAATATCTGCCATAAAACCTTGTTACTCTTTTGAGATACCAATAATTCATTTTAATAACATCGATTATTTGACAAATATTGCCAAATAGGCAAACACAAGTATGATGTAACTATGTGATGAGCCAAGACCAAAATAATTATGTATCTTATACTAGCTATTTTTTGCGACAGACATTGGTATGGGTTGTAAGGAAAAATCAGTGGATGTATACTATGAACGGTTTTGATCAAGTTCTATAGTAGATTTAGTTAACTTTTTCCTATGGTTTTTCAGCCTTTATGTTCGCACAGTTAGGAATCTAGGTCACAATCCTCACTGGGCAATTCAAAGTTAGATTATCATATACTCGGAAGACTTTGTAGGTGAAGGATTTCTACCAAAATATCGGGTTCCTCAAAATGTTTATACTTTTTATAGTTATTTAATTAGTGAAGAAAATGCCTTCTATATCTGTACTTACAAAAATCAAAGAGGTACCAGTCGGAGTTTGAGCCTACAATCTCACTCTGTGTGAATGTGAACAGAATAAATCAGATTGTAGACCAATTAACAAATCCTAAAATTCTACCAATCTGACCCAGTGTGGGTTGGCAAATGACGAATGTTATTGAAGGTTTAGCAGACACATATTTATTTATTCCAACATTTTTAACAGTCATAGACTTCTTAACAAAACTAAATTGCAATAAAAATGCATTAGGTACGTACCTAATTTCAAGTATTCATAGACCGATTAAGTTCAGAGATGATCTAGATGCTTAAGCCATTTGAAAGCGTGTCTGGAATTCATTTTAACGCGAAATATAAATGCTTTGATGCATTATGTTGAGCTAAATAAACGCTAGCATTTGGTCACGTGCCGTGTTGGTAATCGTTCAGTAAGGTTTCAGAAAATGAGATGAGCTCCCGTTTCCCAAGGGCACTGCACATGAAACGGTACAGTAGCGCGAATGGATTAGTGTAATTAGAAAATAAGACACTGATGACCATCGATATAAACCATTAGATGTGCCCTGAGTTTTGGTAATAAGCTGCGCCTGTGTGTGTAGCGTAAGTGGTTTAAAACAACCAATCTACTTGACCCCTAGAATCGCTAGCGGCGAGGTATGCTGTGTGTTCTACTTATTTTAGTTGTTGATAACGAATAGTGATATGTAAAAACGTCCGGCGTTCACTGCTTTCTCCAACCGACTAGAACGAAAAGTGTGCTCATTATTTCCAACGATGACATAATTCCGTACCTCTGAAGTTTGGGAGGGCACTTCTTATGGTTTATATCGACGACGAATTCGTATTCTGAGTCTCTCCAAAACGTTCCCTGGACGAAAACCTATCATTACAGAATCTTTTGTATGTGCTAAATTTACAGCGTCACGAAGTACTTATATGAATAAAGTTCTTGATAAAACTGACTGCACTTCGCCTTTTATTGAATGAAACTCGTAAAATACATTTTATTCAAAAAATATTATCTACCATTCTAGGCCACTAGTTTCAGAAACGCTCGTTCATTGGGCGTATTTCATTTAGCTAATTACTAAAAACCTTTTCAGACGATGGCTTTCGTGATTATGAAATTAATTACTGGAACATTCTACAGCTTTTTTGGACGAAAATACTTCGGCGATGAAAATAGGGTACTTACGAATAATGTTCGTAGAAACCAATTATGAAGAAAGCGAAATTGATAAATTAAGTATTTATTTGAAATGGATTGTGATCGATTTTACTGATATTCCTCGTATATTTTTTGTCGAACTACATATTAGACTGCAGGCCCGTGAACAAAATTTATGGGTCATATGATACAGCAGGAGACCTAAGTAGGATGAAAGAAGGGTATAAAGTAATAAGATTGAGCACTATGCCGTCACTTGTAAGCTGTCCAACTGAGTGCAGTTGAAGAGGGGGGGTTCTAAACCTCGATCATTTCTCATTGTCGCATGATTTTTGTACGGCATTGCGAAATAATGTATTAGAAGAGGTATTGAAACTGTATGGAACCAAAGCCGAATACAATCAAATGACCAAACTTACTCTGTGAATCGTCGGAAAATCATGATTTTTTTTCACAAACTAACCATTAGAATTTTAAAATTTATATTTTTATAGTTTCGATACCTCTTCTAATCTATTATTCCGCAACGCCGTACAAAAATCATGCGGCAAGGAGAAATGATCGAGGTTTAGAACCCCCCCTCTTCAACAGCTTTCAGTTGGACAGCTTACAAGTGACGGCATAGCGCTCAATCTTATTACTTTATACCCTTCTATCATCCTACATAGGTCTCCTGCTGTATCAGATGACCCATAAATTTTGTTCACGGGCCTGCTGTCTAATATGTAGTTCAACAAAAAATACGAGGAATGTCAGTCAAATCGATCACAATCCATTTCAAATAAATACTTAATTTATCAATCTATATGTCGTCTGTTCGCGATATTCATTTTATCATGTTATACTTGTCTGGCACTCTATTACAAGTATTTAGGTACTTATAATTACACAAATATTATCTAATGAAAAAAAATCCTGGAAGCCATTTCTAGGATTTTTTTTTAAATCCTGGAAGCCAGTTCCAGGATTTTTTCACAGTAAAGAGTGACGAGACGAGCACACACGAGTGATGGTAATAAACATGCCTGCCCAGTGACACGCAGCTATTGGAACATGAAGAGTGCAAATCATAACCTAGCACCGTACTGCGCTCGTCACCCGGAGATATGAGGTGTTTTATCTCTTAGCCAGAAATTTCTCTCCATACATTGCCCTTCAAACCGGAACACAGTTATGTCTGCACACTACTGATTGACGAGAGAATAACTGGCAAAGCTTAATGAAAGACATGCGTCTTTTCTCCGCATAAGGTAGTCAATTTCAACGGACTCCTACTTTTTGTATGATGTATCTATGTATACTGATTATTGATATCTTGTGGGCGTTACTTTCACATTTACGACCAGCTTTGGCGTAAATGTCAAAGTAACGCCCAGATCGACTACCGATATCGACTCAAAAGCTAAATTAGCTGCGTACTAATCTACTTTTGTAATAAGACATCTTTCTATGCATTGCCTTAGTGGGTTTTCCCAATGGTTACAATCTTGCTGTCTTTAAATAGAGGGTGAAGCGATTTCCTCTGGTGCTTTGTTGACCACATCGTCGCTTAACATCAGATTGCGGTAAAGTGTAAGCCTGTAAAAGTGAAAAAGATAGAAGTGAAAAGTTTTACTTCTCTCAGAATTTGATAGCACACTTTGGACGCACACGTGGGTGAAACCGGTGGAGCTACTAGTCTGGAATATCTTCTAGTATCGTCTGGAATATCGTCTAGTCTTCAAACCACTATCGTCTAAATAATTCTAGTAAGGTCTAGTCTAGATGTTTAGATGTAAATGTGTAATAATACAACAATGGACCCTTTCCCGAGTTCCTTGTTGACCAGGGTCCCGAGTTCACCCGAAGATTTCTTTCATTCACGAGCGTGACGCTTTAGCTCAATTGACAGCCCACGAAAAACTGTGTGAGGTGCACCAAGAGCAGTTTTTTTTAAAGTACCTATTTACACAGCTTGCTAAGTTTAACAGTAAAGTTATACTTATTTGAAACTTGTCCATCTAATCTAATCATCAATCATTCCAATCTAATCTTTCTGATCTATTATTTAAGATTATTTTTAAATGGCTTTTCATTACAAAGCCCAGGTTTTCAGTTTAAATCTTACTAAAGTGTCATCAGTTCTTCAATCAAAGATTATATTTAATTCAATAAAAGTTTATTTCAAATTGAATTATAAATAATGGATAACTACAGGTTTTCAGTTCTAATCTTACTTAAGTTTCATCACTAATTCAAAACACTTATTAGGTAGTAATCTAAAGCAGTGTTTCATTAATGGACTTAGAAAATAGAGGTAGGTAAATTTGACAAATGATTTTCTGGGGATGGCTTGGAGTCCGACGGCCCTAATAAGAGCTTTTGTTTTAAATAATTGAAATGTTTTATTGTAGGTATTTATTTTTAGAGTACAGATGACGGATGATACGTCAATTCATATATGAACTCAGCCAGCGTGGTGTTTATGGCATTAGCATTTATGGCATAGGTCAAGATTTCTGGTACAATTTTTGAATATTAGTCAAGCAAAAAAATAAAGCTTCCAACATGTTTTTTTTAACTATAATAGGATCGCACTTGACCACCATCTCGCCTGATGTTAAGCGATGGTGCGATCTACGATGGAGGGTGCTTACCTAGAAGAAACCGATTCACTCTCGATCTGAAGACTCCAAGATTGTAACCATCGGAGAAAACCCACTCAGCATTTCAACGCATTCCACAACCTAGAGACCTAGACGTTATTATCACAACAAGAGGGGCTTCCAACGTGTATCGATAACGAGGTGATGATTTGTAACCAGCTGATTTTTTAACCCCCGACCAAAAAAAAGGGTGTTATAAGTTTGACGTCGATGTCTGTCTGTCTGTCTGTCTGTGTGTGTGTCTGTCTGTGGCACCGTAGAGCTCAAACGGATGGGTCGATTTCAATGCGGTTTTTTATTTGAAAGTTAATATCCATGCGGATGTTCTTAGCTATGCTTGGTTAATATTGATTCAAGATGGCCGCCTCCACAAAATGGCGGACAAAATATTTCTTCACAACCTACCTCAATATGGGTATCAAATAAAAGGACTTGACTAGTAGAATACTATAATACACTATAACAAATATCAAATCCAAGATGGCCGCCATCACAAAATGGCGAATTATATATTTTTTTTCATTACTACCGCAATATGGGTATCAAACGAAAGGGCTTGACTAGCAGAATACTTTGCATTATAAAAAAAATCAAATCCAAGATGGCCGCTACCATAAAATGGCGAATTACATTTCTTTTTTCACAACTCCCTTAATATGGGTTTCAAATGAAAGGGCTTGACTAGTAGAATGTTGTACAGATAATAAATCCAAGGTAGTCGGGGGTTAGTCAAAATTTTTAATTTTGTTCTTGTTATTTATTTACTAATCTAAAATTACTATACATAATTTAACAGTCATATTGTACTACAAATTGCGTGGTACATTATCCAGGTCCTAGGCTCAGATACATTTTATCTTAGTATTAAAATTAACGTGGTTGTTACACATATTTATTCAGTGCCCAACGGGTAGCCATCACGCGCGTGCACTGTCCTTGAAAAAGGCCGCCGGACGCGACCGAAACTCGAGTCGGATTGACCGACCGTATATACGTGAGTGTCCCGTTACCCAATTAAATATACATTTTATCTGTTAGCTACCACAATTGAGAGTTAATTACAGGAAATTATTAGATATTGTAACGCAAAATTGGCTTGATAATTAATCAATTGCAAAATTGTGCCGGGATCCTAGACTATTAGTGACAATCTCTCTAATAATAGTTATGGTGTGGTAGGACTCTTTACAGAGCTTGCCTGGAGAATCATCACATCTTTGCCAGTTATTCTACCGCCATTTAGTAATACGTAAACATCACTTAATACTTTGATTGGCCTCGTGACTTAGTGGGTAGTAACTCTGCCTGCGACGCCAGGGTCGTGGTCGTGGGTTCGATATGGGTATCGAACCCACGACCACGACCCTGGCGTCGCAGGCAGAGTTACTACCCACTAAGTCACGAGGCCAATCAAAGTGCAAATATTTGTGTGATGAATTCAAATGTTTGCACTGTGTCTGGGTGTTTCTATGTATAATAAGTATGTATTTAAAACTATATAAGTATGATATCAGCTATCTGGCCGCCATATTACAAGCTTTGCTTAGTTTGGGGTCAGATGGTGTTGTGTGTGAATTGTCCACCAATTTTTTTATTTTTATTTATTTATTTTACTCAATAATAATTTATTTTGTTTGAGAACACAAAAACCGATATCAATTTAAAATAAATTCAGACATTCGACCAAATTCCGTAAGAAGCTCTATCAAAACATCGTCCAGAGAAATTAAAGTAAATTTTATTTTTTTGTTGATATTTCAAAAACCATCGTATCGATTTTGGCAAAATGTATATGATACTACCTCTGAAGTATTTTTTACCAAACAATAAACTAACTATCAAAATCTGCAAACAATTAGCAGAGCTATCCCGTAATATTTGTACAACAACAAAAAAACACACTTAACCGTATTGAGAACCTCCACCTTTTTGGAAGTCAGTTAAAGCCTGTATAATAAATTATTATTATTGATTATTCAATAATAATTTTAAAGTGGCAATGGGCAGGCCACATCACTCACAGAACTGACAATCGATGGGGAAAAAAGGTTCTCGAGTGGCGACCACGAACCGGAAGACGCCGTGTTGGACGGCCTCCCACTAGATGGACAGATGACCTCACAAAGGTCGCTGGAAACCGTTGGTTGCAGGTTGCGCAGGACCGTTTGTTGTGGAAAGCTAGGGGGAGGCCTATGTTCAACAGTAGATGATGATTATGATTGATTATTCTTTAATTCCAACCATAAATTCATAAGAACACTTGGTAACGTCATTTACAAAAAAGCAAAGAATCTGCGTACATACCTACCTAATAAGATAACATTACAATGTCAAATAATATTTTATCATAATATGATTAATGGAACTTTGAAAGGATTCGTCAATTAAATGCAGCTATAAAAGGGCTATGTCTGAGTAAAGATAACAAATTATTGTGTGTTAAATGTCCACCAACATTTATTTAATTTATTAATACACACAGTAAATTATCGAGTACAACCGATATAACATCAATAGATTTAAATAAGTAATTATTATTTTACCTCACTATAAAATTATCATTTCGACACATTTCTCTTCCATGCATCTTTAACAAAGTCATCTATCTATATTTGAATATTATGCTTTAATAGGTAGCGTTTTTATTTCATTTTAAAACTTAGTCTCTTTGAGGCTTTCACATGTGCTGAAGAACTGAAGAAGTTTTTACTCCAAAAAAGGTAAAAAAAGTCGTTCTATTGGTAAAAGAATAATTACCATACTCTCTTGAAATGTCGTGTGTTTCAATTAAAGTTCCATACAAAAGGAATGGTAACTCCTTAGCTAAGTAGGCCCGTGTGAACTCGGCTCAGCTGACTACAAATGACTCTTGTTTAGTCAGACCTTGTTAAGTTAGCAATTAAACGGCATTTAGCAAATAATTCCAGTATTAGCAATCTTAGGCGGGTCTTACGAGTCAATCTCTGAGATTTCACATTCTATGCAAATTTACCAATTATGTATTCTATTGAAGCGTTAGAACAATTGGTTATTATTATTTACTAATACATAAATTTACTATAATTTAAATTATATTACAGTACTAGCAGACCCCCGTGGCATTACCCGCGTATTTTGCCGCGATTAAAAGGAGCTATGTGTTAGTTCAAGCTGTAATCTGTGTTCAGTTCAGTTATCAGCTCAATCTATTGAACGGTTCCGACGTGATTGAGCAACATATATCGAAACTTTCGCAATTATAACATTAGCGTGAATTGAGATCAATTAAATAATAAATAGTTTTTTATAGTTTAGGTAAGACTCCTTGCAGAGTCCGCTTGGGGGAGTAGTATACCATACCTGGTCAAGTTTAGTAAACTTTTTAACTTTGAGATGTTTCGCTTTTAATTATAATAGGTAATAATAGTGTTTCTCGACAAAATACAGATCATCAATGAGGTAATCTTTTATTAAGGCCAGGTAATTCTGTAAAAGTAGGCATTTAACGCTGTCTTGTTCTCGCGATCGTCACCGACCGCGGAATCGGTGCCACAGTGCAGAAATAACATTAAAATATTGGACTATGTAATTTAAACTCATTTTTTGTTCAAGATTTATTTATACTAGTGATAAGAGTTTTGTTGCTATATAAATGAATAAATATTAAATTTATCTATACTCGTAGGTATACAAAACTCAACCTTTTCTTTTTGGTCACACTATAAGTTGAGAACGGCTTTTAAAATTTCATGCATCTTTTTAAAATGTTTCCTAATAATTCACAAGTTCGTCAAAAAATGTGCTGAAACGTAATGAAAGGCCAGTAAAATAGACGGTTTTTGGACAACTTTGCACTAAATTTCTAATCCAATTTTTTTCTATGAGGTAAAGATCACTTACTGAGCATAAAATTACAAAATGCTCACAGATTCAGGTAGAACTTCATACGCCAATTGAAAAAATCTGTTTTAGCCGATATTTTGGAAACTATATATTTTGACAACAATTGTAGAAAATAAAATTTTGCATCTTTTGTTGCTTGTAAACTGTTTTTGTAAAACTTACCGTTTACGATTTATAGGCCATTTAATGATACGGTTGTGATGATGCCGATAATAGTGGATGAAAATGATGTGGTCTACGATGGAACTTGCTTCTCTAATAGAAACAAACACAGTGTACCTCGTAACCCCAAGGTTCGAACCTTCGACAAAAACCCACTCTGGCAATGCGTTAGTCACAGCTTAGTTGTTCTTATTACAAAAGTGGAGACCAAACTTTTCGTTCAACTCTTCAATCATGATGATGAACGGTGCTGTTTATTCGAGCAACGAGCAATATGATAGAATAACTTTAATTTAAAAACCCCGACTACAAAAAAATCTACACGTAAAAAAATATTACCTACTATCTAAGGATACTTTGGCGAATGAGACTAGTCTTAGAATATATTATTTACCAAAATCCATCCAGCCGTTTGGAAGATGTGGAAATAAAAGTTTTACAAACATAAAGATACGCGCGAAAAACATAACCCTTCTTCCATTCCGGTAAAAAGAGACATGTTTATGCTACTGGGAATGGAATTCACATCTTATTTTTTTACATTGTTATCATTAAATTGGACGTAATAAATCGTAATCGGTAAGTTCGAAAAAAAAGTTTACTGGGAACTTTTATGATGGGAAATTTTATTTTCTACAATAAATAATAATAGGCTTTATAACTTTTTCGGAATATCGGCCAAAAACGTTTTTTCGAGCTGGCGCTTGAAGCTCCACCTGGATTTGTTATTATTTTGTAATTTTATGCTCAGGAAATGATTCTAAACCTTATATAAAAAATACGAATCGGAAATTTAGTACAGAGTTAAATTCTAACAGTAATTTTACTGCCTAAAAGGCTTCTTATCAAATTTGGTCGAGTGTCTAAATTTCATTTTAAATAAGTTTTAAATGAACGAAGTTGGGTTTTTAGGGATTCGTAGACAAATTTTAAAATATACGTTATGTCTGTCCATCCGTATGTGACAGT
Organism: Ectropis grisescens; assembly: GCA_017562165.1. Taxonomy (NCBI): domain Eukaryota; kingdom Metazoa; phylum Arthropoda; class Insecta; order Lepidoptera; family Geometridae; genus Ectropis; species Ectropis grisescens. The sequence goes on from CM029785.1 coordinate 22,821,117, forward strand.
CGTTTTTCTCCGAAACTATAAGAAGTATACTAATAAAACTTGGTAAGTACATGTATTCTATGAACAATATTAACATTTTCATGCAAAAAAAGAAAAGACAATAAATTTTGGTGGTGTCACAAACTTGAAAAAGAAATTAAAAAAAAATCTATCAAAACCATACGTGTATCTATGGATAGGTGTTCAAAAATTGTATTGAAGTTCCGAACATTTTTTTTCTAAACTGAATAGTTTGCGCAAGAGTCTCTTCCAAAGTGGTAAAATCGTATGTGAGGACTTTTCTTCCAAGTACTAAGTACCTCACTACCAAAGAATTTACCTAAATGGCATATCATAAATGATACCTAACTTGCATTTATATTAGGGGATTTACGCAGGGGATTTCTCCCCTCTCATTATTTCCTTATCCCGATCTCTGATTTGATGGACGAATATTTTACCGATACTTATCTATTTTCCATTGCATCTGCATTTAATTTTTTACTGATGTGTTATCGACGTCAGTTTTTTGAGACTCCCCTATTGGTCTACAATATAAAGTAAACAGCGTACTAATTAGTATCAGCGTCTATTTGCAATTCCAATGAAAACGGTATCAAAAATCAAGATCATAGCGTGCTTCACTAGTAATACCTACTGATATTGTTATACTGTGGCACTATGATCGTAATATTTAAAATTTATTGGTTGTCAAAATTGCAAAATCAAGCACAGGCCCGTCGTCCGTGAGCGCCGAAACGCGACTGATCAGGCCTGCCGAACGGCGCGCTATATATATGGTAGATATTAAAACATAGTGAATAACTGATACTTTTTATCAAGTCAAACTCTGCAAATACATCTATAACTTTTTAGTGGCTTTCGTTGAGTACAAAAATTTAGTAAAAAAATTCATTAGCTTAGTCATAAACTTGAAAAAACTTTTTGAAAAGGGGTAACTTTGGATTTTTTTTCTATCAAGTAAAATTCATTAAATCGTGTTATTGACTGCGAATTGCACTAGATTAGATCCTTAACTAATAGATATATTTTTTTCAGAGTTTAATACACTATTTTAAAGGTCTTAAAGTTGTTTTAAAAATTACGGCCCACACGCCCTTAAAGAGTGGCGAGCGCAATTAACTGCTCTTCAATGTTCTGGATTTATACACGTTCAAGTCCACTTGGGGAAGTACCATTACTATGCCAGGTATTCTACTACTGCCAAGCAGTAATGTACAAACTTTACTATGTACCGTTTTAAGGGCGATGTTTCTGGGCGAAATACAGTACAGAGAGATCTTTTATCTCTAGAATATCATCATATAATCTAGGTGGCGAACAGAGTAGTAGGTACAGGGCTAGACAGTGATTTGGGCTTTTTGAGTTCAAACAGCTCCGCGGCTAAGATTACTATTACGGACAGGCGTTTTGCTTTCCATCAAAACTATATTTTGCTAATTCCAAATTCATGCTACTAATTTAACTCGTTCAATGTACTTCTAACTTCGTGTAGACAAAACTGGCGTTGCGTATCGTTGTCTGCACGAAGCTAGAAGTACCTACTATTACTAACACTAGGTTACTATCCTAGCTTTAAAAACTAGCCTCTTGTCGCTCGGGCATAAGGGTTTACGTATTATATCGAACGGTGAAATAATTTTTGAAATCGGTCTAGGAAAGTTCTTGAGATTAACGCGTTTAAACAAAGAAACTCTTCAGTTTTACAATATAGGTAGTCCCGCAGCAATTAAAGTAGGTTTGTAATGCAACGTACGGGCGCATAATTGAATATACAGCATTATAATATCCTTATAATCTCATTTACAGCGTTATAGCTCCTAAGCTATAAATGGCACGGGAAAAAGTTTCTTATAAAATGTATAGGTAATTTCATGCTCTACAATTCAGTTACCATTATTTTTAACTTATAAACAAAACATTAAATAAAACCATGTTTAGTAAAAACCATATTGTAAAAAGTTTGGAGTTCTATAATTATAAACCTATGCATACAATTCAATTTATTTCTGTAATAAATTTACAAAAATAGACGTCCACAAAGTCATGTCAATTAGATTAACCCGCCTCGAACCGTTCCTGGTGCAAATGTGCCCAAAACGCTGGCCGCATTGCCTCGCTGAATAGCGATGGCAATCATCTGCCTCAGAAACGATCCAGAGCGGGAGTCGCCACCTTGGTTGCCACCACCTATGCATTATACAAAAAAAGTTTCAAAGTAAAAAAGATGACAAATATTATTATCTACAATAATGATTTCGACAATTTTTATCGTACGATGCGCGGTTCGCGAGATATTCAATAAAACGTGTTTTCCAAGATGGCGGCTGAAGTAAGCCCCCTCCCGCCGCGCCAACTTGGATTTACATTTAAGAGATACGATCGAAAATATTTAAAAAAAAAACAGGTCCCGTACGTTGCAAAAAAACCCCCGGTGCTTGACCTAGTATGAACTAAAGATAAAAGGACACGGTTCTATATTAGATTACTTTGTAGTTAAATATTTAGCCTGATTGTCAAATATATATTTTTTTTTTATTAAATTCATAAGATTAGCCTCATGGCATTCTGTAAACAGCAGAGCAAGCCCAAACTTGGTCTCCTTATCTACAAACACCTCGAAATTAAACTGCGCGTCTCCACTAAACTTAAGATATAAGCCTCTTTGCGTAAATATCATCCCGTTTTATTCAGATTCTTGGCGAACCGAGCTGCGGGCTTAAAGTGCTTCTTTAATAATAGTTTGGTGCAACTTTAGTGCGAGTTCGGTGCAAGCTTAGTGCAAGTTTGCGGGAAGTGGTTTAGATGACAGGGGTTTGTTGGTGGGAGATGGCAATAAGAAGTTTTCAGGTGAATTGGAGCACCGAGAGTTAGTAGAGAGTTCATTTTATCGGCCGCATTGTGAGGTTGTACAACTTTTTGGCAGTTTTGTTTTTTTTGGCAACATTTTTTTGTTTAATGCCTGAACCGATTGTTTTTTTTAATTGTGATGTGATTTTTTTGGCGCACCACGCACATTATTTTTAATATGCTGAATGAAGGTCATCGTCACGTTTGGAAATGAAAGATTCGTTCGGGTGAACCTGAGTGCATTTGAGCGTGAGAGATTGACAGCTGCTGCTGTTTATCTGCTGTCCTGTTCTGTCGCTATGTTTACTGTATTCAATTTAAATGTAATATTTGTTAATTAATTATTAAAATATTTCAGTAGTGTCAATACTTATTTCTTATTATAGTTTTTATTTCTGCCGTGCAGCCTTAAAACACACTTTTGTTTAAATATTATCGAAAACGGTTGAAATTAAAAAATGTTAATCATAGTAGTAAGGTATTCATCGATGTTTTCAACGTAAGTATCCTTCAAAATTTTGATGTCTCATTGGAAAGGCCTATCTATAATTGGGTTTCACACATTCTATCGAAATTAGTTGAGTGAGCGACTTTCCTTTTTGAATAGGAGTTGAATTTTTGTTTTGGTTGTAGTCCAAGATCCCAGAGCCACCAGACGTCACGTATTTTCTGATGAACGAAATGTGGAAGATTGAGTAGAGTTAATACGTACTAATAACACATGATTGGATAATCATGCCAATAAATAAACGGCCAATTTTGAGATATGGGGTCCAGAAACTACATTACTTCACGTATTTTCTGATAACTGATTTTCACGTATGTTATAAGCCTATAAGCGTAGATATTGCCTATAACATACGTGAAAACCAGTTATCAGAAAGTACGCAAAGTAAGTAAGGTAGCTTCTGGACCCCATATCTCAAAATTGGCCGTCGAATCAAGTTAGCGGGTAATCATGTGTTCTTAGTACGTACTAACTCTACTCAATCGTCCACATTTCATCCATCAGAAAACACGTGACGTCTGGCGGCCCTGGTACCTTACTCTATTGGTATTAAGTCGTGACAGTTAAGTGGCTAGAACGTAATCGTTCGATTCACATCTTTACTGTGAAGTCGTGGATTCGAATTCAGCCCGCACCACTAAGTATAAGTATTGTCCAAGTGCTGGTTGCAGGTTGCGCTGCAGCAGTAGTCGTCTTGCGGCTGATGATGATGATGACGAATATTTACATAATTACATAATAATAATTAATATTTATTCAGTAACTGTAATTTGGTTTTATGCCCTTAACTGATTATAAGCCAACCGCAAACTGTTTTTGTGGATATAGGGAGCCCAAGAAACAGGCTTTGCTTAATTAGTTTGGGTCCATTGTAAAAGTGCCATAGTAAAAGATTACATTTTTGTAAACCTTTAAAGTCTAGCGTAAATGTTTTATTGTAATTCTTTCATGGTAAATAAAATTTTACTTTACTTTGGTTCAGAGGATTGGTTGACAGAACGAGTAGTTCGTACCAACTGTTTATTATTTCAGTACCACATGTGCAATTCATAAAAATAAAAGTATCCATTCAGGCGTTATATTACAATTTTGCCAGTATTACTACCGTATAATACAGTCCATAAAATATTGCGAATAGTACTCCTGGGTGCCGTGCGTCATATTAGATACTGCGCTATCGGGCCGTGTGTTTCGTACCTGGTTTAAGATTAACTAATTGCAGAACAATATTACTGTTTTGAAACAGATTAAGGGCCTACCTGTAAACATCGTGCATAAAACTGCATAGAAATATCGGGAAATCGTTTTCCCATACAAAGTCTAAGCACCCCAGCAAATGTCTGCTGCTCCTGGGACGCGGAGCTTTCACTTTTCACATGCAGGAGAGACTCAAGGCTATAACGCACCACGCTGGCCCAGTTTGGGTTGGTAGATGACACGTGAGCTCGAAAGTTTCTAGGTACATGTCGGTTTCCTCACTACGTTTTCCTTCTCCGTTTTTAATTAATGGCATTACATGGCTTCGCAAAGCCTGTGGTGCGCGTGGACTTTGAACCCAGAGGCTCCGGTTCAGTAAACGCCGGTCTCCCGACTATACCAGCCGCAACTGAAATATAACAGCGGTAAATATTCCGGTAATTCCTTTTGATTTTTTCTAGGTTACCGCGATCCGTCATGGGACGTATTGTCAGGCGAGATGACCGTCAAGTGCACTCCTAATATTGATAAAGAATACTTTACCTAGGTAAGCTTCATTGACTGGTATGAAGGGCTTAGAGATATAAGATCTTAGATCTCTGGGTGACGAGCACAGTGCAGTGCTAGGTAATGATTTGGACTCTTCATGTTCCAATAGCTGCGTGTCACTGTGCTGTTATGTGTCAGGCATGTTGCTTACCATCAGGCACATGACCTGATCGTCTCGTCACTCTTAATTTAAAAAAAAAAAAAATGTTCTTGTTGTCTTCAGAGCGAGAGTGAATCGGTTTCTTAAAAGAGCCTAAGCGCCTTCTATCGTAGGCCGCATCTTCGCTTAAAGCATGACACAGTTGTTAAGTGCGAACATAATATAATTCATAAAAAAGCGGGAAAATATATTGAAACTAAGTTTTGGTACCAGTATTATGGCTTGCTTAGGTGCGCGACCAAACTGAAAAAAACGTGAGACTATAGCCGTAAAGATACAAGATCGCGCGGAGACCGCGACATGAGACCACGACAGGATACCGCGACCGGAGACCGCGACAGGCACTTGACTCTACAGAATTGTATGGGCGCCAGTTCGCGACAAGACCGCGATACATGTCTCGCGACACGTGTCTCGGTCTCGTGTCACGGTCTCGGCGCGAACTGGCACCCATACAATTCCATAATGTCAAGTGCCTGTCGCGGTCTCCTGTCGCGATCTCGTGTCGCGGTCTCCGTGCGAACCGCTACCTTAATACAAATATACAACGGAAGTGACGCGTAAAAACTACTATTGACTAATGTTGCAAACTTTATTTTTGGGATGATCGTACCATGACTAATAATTTTTTTTTTTTTTTTTTAAATAAATGGTGACGAGACGATCCGGACATGTGCCTGATGGTAAGCAACATGCCTGACACATAACAGCACAGTGACACGCAGCTATTGGAACATGAAGAGTCCAAATCATTACCTAGCACTGCACTGCGCTCGTCACCCAGAGATCTAAGATCTGATATCTCTAAGCCCTGTAATTTCTCTGGAAACATTGCCCTTCAAACCGGAACACAGTAATGTTTGCACATTACTGCTTGGCGGTAGAATAACTGGCAAAGGTGTGGTACTTCCCCAGGCGGACTCTGCCAAGAGTCCTACCACTACAAAAACTGCACTACCACTGCAAATAGAGACACTGTGAATTATAAATATTTGATCAAATAGTAAACAAGCCATACTACTGCATCCACATTAGCTACAAAATATTAGCTCATTTAAAAAAATAGTGCTCTTAAAGTTTGTCCCGTCAGATATAAAAAGTAAACGTTGAGGACACGTCATAGCGTTCTAGCTCTCTGAGCGTAGTGAGTAAGATTTAAAATCATCGGGTGAGAAGGCGAAATTTGATTTGGCGTCTTTTCAAGCCCCACAACGTTGTACGGGATTTAATTTGGCAGGCTCGTAACGCAATTAGGATTACAGCAAATAAGACAGATTTTCTTTCATCAATTTGCTAAAGAGATATGTTTTATTGCAGTGTAATTTGAGTAATTATTGTAGAGGCGGTGTGACTGGAGAAGTTCCATGCCTTTGTCATTTGTTTTACCGTAAAGCCGTAGGTACTGTGTTCCTGTCTGAAGAGCAATTTTTCCAGAGAAATTACCAGGCAATAAGAATCTTTATATTGTATATATTAAGTGTCTCGTTTTTTGTTTGTGATGGACTCCTAAACTACTTACCGATTTTATATACATTTTCGTGTGCAGTTTGATCTTGAAAGATTTTGTTTATTTCGATTAATGGTATCCGAGCGAAGCCACAGCGAGCCGCTAGTATATCATAAAAAGAAACACCAAGATACAGAACAATGTATTCATCACACAAATATTTGCACTTAGTGTGAATCGAATTTAGTGTAACTGTGACATGCTTCTTTTAATTTTACCAGTTAACATTGAATGTAAATTAGGCCTTAGTTTGTATGAGCAGACTGCTACCTACCTTACATTTGTACGCCTAGCCGGCACAGCATGATATGGCAACACAAATTATTATTACACCTATGTGCACATCTTTTGTACAAAACTCACTCATGTTGTATGGAAATAAAAATATCTTTATATTCATCGAAGCTACAATACGCAGGCAGCTTAACTAACAACTAAGCATTGAGTCTAGTCTAAAATAAAGTAAATGTTTCTAGTCCATGCTTTGCAGAAGTATTATGGAGTAGGTGACGACGACAGAGGTCAAGGAGACCAGCAGGGGGTAGTCGAGCGTGAAGAACTTGGCTCCGTGGAAGCTGATAGGCCGCGACAGCATCAGCGCTCGTAGTTCCAACAGGGCGGTCTTCGTTTCAGCAGCTGTGAAAGGAAATAAATCATATTGGATATTCCTTTCACAGCACTCATAGACACAGCTAATAAGACACGAACTGAGCAAAGCTTAAATTACCGTATGCGTTTGTGTCTACACACACTTTTCTGGCTGGCCTGGTGGCTTAGTTGATAGTAAGTCTACCTGCGAAGCCGTGGGTCGTGGGTTCGATCTCCACCCAGTGCAAATGTTTGTTTTTTTTTTTACCTTTTATCGGCTCACACTTAACCGCCATCTCGCCTGATGTTACGCGACGATGCGGTCCACGATGGAGCGTGTTTACCTAGAAGAAACCGATTCACTCTCGATTTGCAGACACAAAGATTATAACCATCGGGGAAAACCCACTCAGGCAACGTATTCCACAGCCTAGACGAATTCGAATATTTTTGTATTGTGTGATGAATTCGAATATTTGTGCTGTGCCTGGATGTTTTCTTTGTAAGTATAATCAGTACATATTACGTATTAAATACATATTTAAAAATATATGAGTAATAAACCAGCTATCTGGCTTCCATAGTACAAGCTTTGCTTAGTTTGGGGTCAGGTGGTGTTGTGTGTGAAATGTCCACCAATATTTATTATTTATTCCAAACAACTGTCGAAGCGGTTGGTTCTCGCCTCAGGGGATCCCAGAGCTGGCATTTACTTTGCCCAAAAAGTAAGTATCGCCATCCAACGGGGTAACGCTGCCAGCGTTCTGGGAATCCTGCCGCGCGGCAGCGATCTCGATGGCGTGTTTGACTTGTAGAGAGTGTTTGTTTTAATTTATTATTTGTTAATATTGTCCATATCTTTATAGTATTCCAAATGAAAAGTCCCATTTTTTATTTATTATTTATTTTACTTACAGACGTTTTTGTTGATAGCAGTGAAGTCTATGATTCGGACAATGTGACAACACTGAGCGTATGTTTGTTCACAGTGGTACACTAGCGCCAAGAGAGTGCAGACAAAGTTAGCGGTCCCCGCCAGGGTAGCGAACGTCGCCAGATAATATGAAGTGGTGTCCAACACCTAGAACAGTGAAGCCGTAACATATTTAAATAATTCTATTACAATTGTACGGAAAACGGAAATTTTGTTAATAGACTGCAGGCCCGTGAACAAAATTTATGGGTCAAATGAACCACCAGGAGACCTATGTAGGATCATAGAAGGGTATAAAATAATAAGATTCAACGCTATGTCGGCCGGCACATAAAATGAAAATTTCAATGTACGTATAAAACTCTAAGAAGAGAGATACAAAAAACTGATAAAATATTATAAATAAGCTTTTGATCTTGATAAAAGCCCAAATGGAGATCTCACTTTCGGATGAGTTGACCCCCCATTGTCTTCATTCTTCTCGTGACCACGCCATGACCAAAACAAATAAAGGAAAAGAAGGAAGGAAGGAATAGTAAATACGGGGTAATATTAACAAAAATGTTAACAAAACTTAACATACAGATAACAAAATTATAAAATACTTTGTGTGAGAATATTTCGATTTATAAGGCAAAAATAGTGGTAGGACTCCTAGCAGAGTCCGCCTGGGGAAGTACCACACCTTTGCCAGTTATTCTACCGCCAAACAGTAATGTGAAAACATTACTGTGTTCCGGTTTGAAGGGCAATGTTTCCAGAGAAATAACATCTTAGATCTCTGGGTGATGAGCGCAGTGCAGTGCTAGGCAATGATTTGGACTCTTCATGTTCCAATAGCTGCGTGTCACTGTGCTGTTATGTAGCAGGCATGTTGCTTACCATCAGGCACATGTCATGTTCGTCTCGTCACTTCTTATTTAAAAAAAAATAATATCCGCGATACATAGTTTGTACATCGTAGAAAAACTTATCGAAATTTATAAAACAGTTCATGTTCAAGTTTCATGTGTTTTTTGTAGTACTTATAGAGTGAGTAAGCAACATGCATAAAAGTATAAACAGCCCACTAAAAGTTCCCACTGCTGGGACTCGGGGCCTTCTCTCCTAGGAGAGAGCCCAGGCCATAATTCACCACGCTGGCCCAGTGCGGGTTAGTGGATGACACATGACTTCGAAAGATTCTAGATACATGTCGGCTTCCTCACGATGTTTTCCTTCACTGTTTTTTTTAGTTAGCGGCATTACGCACATGATTTCGAAAAGACAGTGGTGCGTTTGCTTTGCCGTAACTTGCTTTCAGTACGCAACATGCCTGCTCATTATAGCACAGTGGCACCCAGATATTGGAACATGAAAGGTCCAAATCATTACGTGGCACTGCACTGTGTTCGTCCCCCAGAGATATAAGATGTTTTAACTCTATGCCATGTAATTATACAGAAAACATTTCCCTTCAAGCCCGATCACAGTGATGTTTTCACATTACTGTTAGGCGGTAAAATAACAATCAAAATTGTGATGAAAAAAATAGAAATTTAAACTATAAAATGTAAAAAAATGTAATTATACTCACAAATTTTCCATTAAGCATTCTGATGAGGACATTGATTAAATATATTAAATTAATAAATAAATTAAGACAAAATACTACAACCTGAAAAATAAAACAAAGAAATTACTTTCATCACAAGACGTTGGCGTAATTGTACTCATCAAACATATCACACTAACACAACACAACGGGATAGAAGCCAGAAATTAATAGACGATGAATCAGATGACATATATGATACAACCGATTAAAAGTTAAAAATGAAAAAAGAAGAAGACTTTATCAGCTGACTATTATTATCATTGTATAAATTCAGACCAATGGAAACTGCGTTGCCAGACATATTGCATGCCTCTAGAAGAAGAAGCCAGTTTGTATGGGTCAACTATTTAAATGTTTTGTATCATCTTATCTTACCTGCAAACAGCAATAAAGATTTTTGTATTTGTATTTGCATCTCTCAAGGATCTTTTTAAATCTTTTTTATGATCTTTGACCTAAGAGTTCTGAGATCACAAATTTTTTTTCTCAAAATTAGTTTTTCTCTATCGCGGTACAGGTGGATTTAATGAGTCACCAGTACAATAAACAAAAAATTTGCTGAGACATACTAATCGATACCTATGACTGACGATTTTTTTTCTTTTATTAAGGTTAAAAAGTCTTGGTTAGTTAGTAGAAAGGACACCATCTATTTTTAGATTTTTTAGGTACTTCAGGTCTAGGTCATACAGATTAGCTACATACTCACCAAAATGTATCTTAATTTATAAAACACCCCGATAAGCTAGGCCGCTTGTTCTAAGTATTTGTTCTTACCCGTCTTGTAACTGCTAAACAAACTTGAATAAAATTAAATACGTAGTAAGTACATTACCTGGGTTATTACATAGAATTATTGTGTAACTCCGTTACTGTATACCGGTTTAAAAGGCAATGTTGCCAAAAGTGATATTACAGGGCATTGAGATAAAACATCTTACGTGTCTGGGTAACGAATACAGTGCAGTGCTAGGTAATGATTTGGACTCTTCATGTTCCCATAACTGTGTGTCATTATGCTGTTATGGGCAGGCATGATGTTTCAGGCACATGATTTGCACGTTTCGTCCCTTTTTTTCCATAAACAATAGGTACGTTTATCCCAAAGAGTTTACAAATACTACGTATAGAGTTAGGTTTTCCGCACGGTTCCTTTGTGTCAATCGTAAGCAGATGACGTGCATACTTTCTATGGCAAAAGAGTGATGTGCCACGACAAAAGTATGACACTTCCACAAGAGTGACAAGGCAAGAAATATGCTACCCGTGCTTTCGGTGAAAAGCGCTTGTGCCAACTCCCAACTCTATACGTAGTATATGATGTAACCTCTTTGGTTTATCCCGTTAAAGTTAGAAGTGTGATATTTGGATGGCGAGACGTACTTTGTTTAATTTAGCTTTAAAGTACTATAGCACTTACCCGGATACCAAAGGCTTTGTTAATATAGTTAACTTGTTCCAACAACATCAAATAGTATTTGGCTAGTGAAAGAACTCGCATTTCTTTAGCAACAGACACGGTTCTCAATCTCTTCACTTTTGTCTTTACAGTAGTTTCAAACCACATCGTGACAAATTCCCCCATTCTGCGCCGAAGATTCTTCCACTTGGTCTAAAATAAGCCTCGCTCTGTGTTCTATCTGTATCACATTCGATACAGCATCCAATATAGTCAACGCATTTATAATACCATAAAAATAATCTAATGCATACAAAGTCATTGTAAACAATCCATATGACGGTACCCATGAGATGTAATCAAGCGAACAAGTTACAAAGTGATTTAGGATCAGTATTATTAAATATTTCAAATTTTTCATTCGGATCTGCGAAAAATTTGGAAATCCCAAAATTTTGTCGATATTTTCGTAATATCGCAAATATTTTACGTAACTATTCCTCGTTTTGTAGACAAAATATAAGTCTACGATGTATTCTACGAAGCCAAGTAGAAATAGCAGTTGTGAAGCGTCATCGAATTTTATTTCACCCTCGAATTTTTGTACCTTCATAGTGAGGAAGCCTGCATTTAACACTACCATAGACACTAATACAATCACTGTCCAAGTTGATGGCCAACATTGTACAATTCTATTTTGCTTCTTCTTAACACTGCTGAGAATAAATAATCTTAGAACCCAATTTAATGGAGACATGGTGTAGAATAAATCTTTCATCGTCTTATTTCCAACGTTAAATTGATAAGTTGTTGACATTTTCGTTAAAAGCAATGTTTAATATTATAACATTAAAAGATACAACAACAACTAATTGAATTAGTGGGTTTATCAAATTAATTTTGTGATACAAAGTAAACAGAAACGCGTCTATTGACAAACGGTCCCAAAACGTACATCGCGTTTAGTTCCTTTGTGTATGACCATAATTATACCTAGTAAAAATACTCAACATTTCATTAACAGCACGACATTTAAACACGAACAAAAATATAAATAATAAATTGTTATTTTCTTTGAAATAGCGTGTTCAAATAACTTCCATTGGATTAACTAGCTTTAGTTTACGTTTTTATTTGTAGAGAACTCTTGAAACAGTATTAGATACAAATGGGTTTTCATCATCATATTTTATTTTTCCAGGCCTATGTGCTGTTAAAGTTCTCTGAGCTTACTAAAACCTTATTTACCTAATAGTGAGTTACAGAGAACGTTGTGCGAAAGTAGCCATCCACAATTGTGAAATGTGTAAGAACAATTTGTAAGCCTAAAGGAAATGGAAGTTTTAAAACCAAAGTCCAAAATCTCAAATTTAATATCCACTATCTTAACATCTACGACGATTTGATTGAAATGTAGAATACAGAACATAGTCTGGAATAGATAAGTATAAGACCCTGCTAATGCAGATAGGCAAATAGGGAAACAGAATTAATAACAAATGGTGCTGAATATATATACTCGTATCTAGATAATTTTATAAATCAAAGAACAAAATACTGACGAATGAGACGACCGTTCCTTAGAGCCAGTTAAGTTTTCCTTATACATACTTAAAAAGGCCTGTAAATGAATACTTAGCTGACAAAATTTAATACTTTATCGGTTCTATTAATATATTTACTTATCCAAATACAATTCTTCATTTATGATTTTTGGTATTGTTTTGGTTCTATTAATATAATTTCTTTTTTATTTTTGTTCATTCAAATTTATTTGTAAACTATATCAAAACATTTGACCGTGAATAGAGTAGCACTGACGTATCTGATTGATATAAAGGCAGTTAGTTTTATACAGGATCAGTAACTGTCGTCAGTCGACTGTCGAGTCAGTGCTGACCTGACACTGCCATCGTATAAATCGATTTCAAGTCAGTACAGTACTGTCGCGTCAGCACTGGCTTCAATATTCCCGCTTTATATTTTCGGCGTCAGTCCGCTCCCCCCGCCACCCGCGCCAGCGCAACTGACGCCGTGTGAATTGTCGAGGTCAGTCGCTGTCACTGTATTGTACGGGGACCACACTGCGACTCGCACTGCGTCACAAAATGACGCGAAAACTGAGCGACACGGAAAACTTGAAGCTTATTCAACTATACCGCGATAATGAATGCCTGTACTTTACGGAATATTGCACGATTATAGAATTTAGCAGGGTTTGGCCCAACCGATCTATCATTATCATCTATCCATTTTCTCACCCAAGTTCTTTTCTGCTTGGATAATTCTTCTCCTAACATATCAGTTACTTTTTGCATCATGATAATAATAATAAATAGTAAAAAATCCGCACTGACTTTACAAACGTGTGTACACTGAAAGAAATATCCTCGACTTCTGACGAAATACTAACTGCGTCAAAATAACACGAGTCAGTTTTCGGCGCCAGCACTGGCGACAGTTACTGACTCTGTGTAAATCTGCCTTAATTTGTTTAAAATGCAAAAAGCAATTGTGTGCTTTGAATTTTTTATTTAACTATCGTCATTTGATATTGGTGCTAGTAAAGATTAGACAACTAGTATAATATTGGTGGACAACTCACTAACAACACCATCTGACCCCAAACTAAGCAAAGCTTATAATACTTGTAAAGTTCTAAATACATACTTATTATACATAGAAACACCCAAATACGGTACAAATATTTGAATTCATCACACAAATATTTGTACTGGGTGGGAATCGAAGCCACGACCTTCGGCTTCGCAGGCAGAGTTACTACCCACTAAGCCACGAGGCCAGTCAATCATGTAATGGAGCATGTGCAGTGAATGTAAGTGTTTTATAATTCGTAAACTGTTTACAAATGTTTTATTATCTTGCATGCTGAATGGTAGTAAACTTTAAGATCTTACCATCTTCTATAAACCTATCTACGCAATGTATGTTTTTCATCTCACTGAAATTATATCAAGTTCTGTGATAAAATGATTTTATAAATTTTATTCTGAAATTAAAATCTGTGTTTTTTTTTCAGAGAAACAATTTAGACTAACACTTATTTTGCTAAATAACACGAGAAGCAAAAACATTGTCTCCCTTTTTATGAAAATTGCACGGATGGCGGAGTAAGACATTCTCATTCTCAGAACAGAGTAAGCTCTTATCTTTGAAATTTCTCTGGAAACGTTGTCCTTCAAACCGGAACACAATCTTATAAGTACATTGTTATTTAGCGACAACTAGCTAGGGTGTGAAGTACTTCCCCAGGCGGACTCTGCAAAGAGTATTAGTACAGTTTTTGTTTAAATTTAACCAATTAAAGAATTCCATGGAAGAAGTTTACAGGAAACCTCGGTCATTAGAGTTTTTCCACCGAATGGTGAGGAAACCGACCGCATTTTTCACCAAGTGTTTTTACTAAGTTAAAGTTTCTTCGACAGTATTGCAACTTTTTTAGGATAAGAAGTTTTTTAATAAAAAACTAAGCGTTCGACTTCTGCTTCACACACTACTAAGCCAATCTTACTAAAACTGTCTCAACTTTGATAATGCTCTCTCTTTTCTTTTCGCTTGAAGTGATAAAGATAGCAATAGCAAAGCCACAGCCTATTTATTAAGGCGGTAAAAGGGCAAGTCTGCGCTGACTTATACGTCTTGGCTACCACCTGACAAATAAAATATATTCAAATATGGACTTTATGTTGTGCACTTTAACATACATATTGCAACACAAATTAGCAGATAGCTCGCTGACAGCCGTCTGCTAAAGTTGCTAATGTAATCTATATCTAAACTGGCATGACAGGGATGGGGTGGAGTGGAATGGAGTGGAGTAGAGTGAAGTGGAATGTAGTGGAGTGCGAAAGCTAGGCAAACCTGTGAGATGGCGTACCAATATCTAATACCCTCCGCCAAAAACTGTATAGTTAATTATTATAGTTATCAACTTATTTTACAAGTAAACAAAAATATTATAAACTGTTTACCTGAAACTCAGGCAACCCAATCCACAGTTCACGTTCATACAAAAGTAGAGTAAAATCTTTTCAAATTCATATGTTAGTTAAGCAATGGACCGTTTAGAAGTTTCAGCAGACCTAGAGCACTCGCCAGCACAGTGTTTGCGTTCGCTAATTATCTTCCAAGATCGCGCAGGATACTGCAGATGTTCACGCAAAAACTCTGAAATAAATTTTGTTTTTCTTCATAAATGGTTTCGTTCTTTAGATAGTTACGAATACTGTATTATTAATCTGCTGTTTTGTAATGTATGTTTAATGCGCGTTGTTCTAGTAGCCGTAATTTTCCCAGCATATAAATAGCCTTCTGTGTGATGTGATCTTCCAAACGAAGTATAATTTAACTATCTTCAAAATTTCAGCTTGATTCGTTCAGATGTTACGATGTAAGTATAGAAATATGTTGTGTTTATATTTACGTATTGTATTTTTTTATTTCTCGGCTAAATATTTAGTTCAAATGTAACTTTTTATTTGTATTTATAATATATATGGAGTCAGTCGCACCACCGCTTCAACAATTTTAATAGATTTCATATGAACCAAAAGTTTATCTGGAAGAGGTTGCTTTTAGCGATAATTAATTTAATTATTATAGTTAAGGTAATTGGAAATTATAAACAAATAATTAAATTTCATTTATATGTATAGATCACCTATAAATTTGAAAATGGACGAGTCAGCGTTTTCAAAACTAGAATATGATAATTTGTGATTTTATCAGAACGCTTCAAGAAAATGAACAATCAAAACAGTCTGCATAGAACAAAGAAGTACAGCAATAATTTGTTTTTCCATTCGAATCAGATAGTTCAGCAAAAATCCAGACGAAATCCCGAAAGGACTGCACAAATTGAACAAAAAATGGCAACGGTTTTCAATTTGAAAAACATTTTTCCGAACCATTTACTTTGAATGGGCAAGTACATGGGCAAAAAATGTGGGCAAGCGTGAATTGACTGTATTTCGAATTAAAATAATAGGATGATGTTTAACTGTACATCAAAATATTAATGTTAGAACCTTTTCGGAAGAGATTTTCAGGATACATATTGTTTGTGCGAGTACAACAAAAAAAACTGAAATTAATGGACTGTATGATTTTATTTGAAATTTGAAAATGTAATCGCAATTTGTTGGTCAATACAAAAGAAATGTTTAGGACTAAATAGGAAATGAGCGGCTAGATTAGTTCTTATTAGGAAATGGATGGATGCACAATAAATACCTTATTTTATCTGTTGGAGTTCTTGAGTTTCAACCTTTCAACTCACACCGAGTTTAGGTCCGTTATCCAGTCCAAGCGAACAAACTAATTTGAGTTTGGTAATTTACATATCACAGTATTCACACACGAACGTTTGATTGGAGAAAACAATTGGCTATAAGTGACGACACAAATTACAGTTTTTAAAGCGAATATATCCGAAAAGGTGATTAGATATCTATTAGTTTTTCACAGCGAACAAGTCCATCGAGAGAACGCGTAGCCATAATTTTCTTCTGTTGTTCCAAACTGCCACGACGGTATTGCTTTCCTTCTCACTCATGTGTCTCATTCAATGTGCGGAAAAAGGTGGAAGAATGGAAGCATTGAATTGACCAACATGCGATTTATTTCATCAAAGTGTTTTTTACTCCGAAACATTATTTTGGCGAGAACACATTTTTTTTTCTGAAAAACGAAATATTTTCGTTTACGTTTTCTATGAAAAAACTTATATAGTTTTAACTGATTTCAATTTGAAAATTAAATTCCCACGCTTAACTAATACTAAAGGCCTCATAGGTAAAATAATTGGTGAAGAAAACCACAAACTGATACATGTGCTCGTAGCTCGAAAAAGCGACATCGTTTCATGGTTGATGTTCCAAAGACACGAACGAAAAGATTTGACTCTATTTTTGTGATAAGAACGTCTAGGATGTGGAATACGTTGCCTGAGTGGGTTTTCCCCGATGGTTACAATCCTTGTGTCTTCAAATCGAGAGTGAATCGGTTTCTTCTAGGTAAACACGCTCCATCGTAGACCGCATCGTCGCTTAACATCAGGCGAGATGGCGGTCAAGAGTAAACCTATAAAAGTTAAAAAAAAAAATTGTGCACATTTATTTGGTTTTTGTTAATTTATCTGAAAGCACTTCACTGTTTTCGATAACATTTCATAAACGCCTTTGAAGTACGACCTACAAAACAAAATACATCAACATTGATTATCAACTGGTGGAGCTCGTGTAACATAAATATTATGTACATACAAAAAAAATCAGCAAAATTTAAGAAAAACTTCCTCCTCTTTTGAAGTCTATAAAAAAAATATACTTCAATGATACTACGATGATAGTTTTATTCGTCTGTGAAACTAGGTTTTACAAAATTGTGTTGTTGTGTCAGAGATTAGAGAAACGTTCGCTAGTTTCCACCACAGTATGGGATACCTACATTTTGTTGTTTTGTGTTTTTCTAAATATAATATGTGCACAATAAGTATTCACACAAGTGGTACCGTTTCACATTAAATGTAATACCAATGAAACTCTTTGCTATGTCCAAGATAAAAATAAATAAGATTTAATAATAGCACCCAGTGGTTTTACCCACGTACCTATTTGCAGTACGCAGTACCTGTTCCTATGCTTGCAGCGTTCAAACGTTAACAGTGGTAACGTAATTCCGAACTTTAATCTATCTTTCTGTAAAATTTCATCTAAATCCATTTGGTATTTTTATGCGAATGAGTAATAAATATCCATTCGTTGACAAAGATTCATATATAAAATTATAATACTACTTATTTAGGTAGTATATTAGGGTATGGTAGGTTAGTATTTATTAATTCTATGTAAGTAGGAAGTAGGTTATAAGCCAAAATATTTCTCGATCCTATTGTGATTAAATCAGTTTTCAGATAAACCAACCACATTAAGATCGATCAATATAGATTGATCGATCTTAATGTGATCAAAAAAACACCCTAACTACTCAATAGTGAGTAGTTAGGGTGTTTTTTGCGATTCAGGTACAAAGATACACCAACACAAATACGTAAGCACAAAAGACGCAGAGATTCACACATACACATACACAGATACACTACTATAAACATAAACAGACGCACACACACCTTAATACAATACCTACCTGCCTACTTACGGTCTAAATTTACTACGAGTACATGCTTCTGTATCACTACAACTTAAAAAGTAAGTTTAAGGCGCGCTTACAAATTTTGCTACACAATAAACAACTGAGCAAGTTGTTTATTGCATATCCAAATAATGTACACAAACATTTAAATCCCCTGTGAAGACTTTATCGAGCAAATATTGCATTATTCACTACGTCATTCGAACAGGTTTCAGTATTAATGTTAACACTATGCAGGAATACGGAATACATGATAACTTGTGTAATACAAGCTGACGGATTTAAAACAATTCAAATGGTATAGCTGCGTTGGATTAAAAGCGGTGAAATAGTTATTTGTTATACAAGAGTGCAAAGTTGATTTTTAACCGCGTGCTCAATTTTGATGACGTAGCAAGGGAATCAAAAGAGCACAAGGTGAAAAATCTTTGCACTCGAGTGCAACACGTAACTTTTCATTCCACCTCAGCGAGGAAATGACTAAATGCAAATTTATAAATGTTTTCGCGCTAAGCAAATTAAAAAAGTAAGTAAGTAAGTACACCAAGGAGGTTCCGAGTCTGAGTTTTTAACATATTAAAAAAAATGTATCATGCATTTGGCACCAAGGAGGTAGAAATAAATAGATTGAATTATGTTTTGAATTCAAAACCTCAGTACACACGATGTTCTAAATTCAAATTTACTTTAACCTCTAGAGGGTTAAAACGACTTTTGCGCCCTGATATCGAGGAGCAAAAGTACTCTTTCCGAGCTGGTGGGATGAAAAAATGATTTACCAATCGGTGACATTTTAAATGTTTTAAACGTTTTTTCTCCGGTCATAAAACGATTTGTTTTTCAGTATTTAATTTTAAAAAAAGTGGTGGGTGTGAATTATTTTATATCAGGGTCGGCAACCTTATAAGAGCCATGGACCGCATGGTGAAAAAAGTAGATAAAAGTAATAAGCTAATGTAAGTTTGCTTTCATTATGATACAATACAAATCTCTACTCCTTGATAGTGTGAAGTAAGTGTAAGCATCGTCTCTCTACTTAGTCTGTGGAAGCATCGTTTGGGAGAAGTTCCCGAAGTCAGTTCTTTATTTTTTATTGACACCATCAAGTTAATAAATTAATTTTTAAATCTTAATAAAAACCATCACGAGCCTCAATAAGGTGGTAGGTCGCCGGCCCCGCGTTGACGACCCCTGTTTTATATGACACTAGCAGCGCCCCGCAGTTTTACCCGCGTAGTTCCTGATAGATCGGGGTGTGAGGGGGAAGCGCTTAACATCTAGCTTCCCCAAATGTCAACCTCTCCTGCGCGTGGTACACCCTGCTGCCAACTAACGAGGCTCTGACGACCGAACCAATGGCGGTATATCCATTTAAAAGCCAGTCCTAAATGGACCAGGCCGATGACGGGCAGCGGCGTCATCGGTGCAAAGGACTGGCTCCGCGGTCACCAACCCGCTTGCCAAGCGTGGTGACTATGGCAAACACCCCCCCTATGAAAGTCACAACCAGAAAACGGCCCCTAGTCCCCGGCGGCTCCGCTATTCCAGGCGCTGGTGGCAGCCTTGGTTCCGGCGGAGCATGGGGTGCGAAGAATCTCCGGCAGACGCCCCGCCACCAAACCCAACGACTCGACCTGGCAACATATAACGCACGGACGCTGAGGGCTGACGAAAAGATTGTGGAGCTGGAAGAAGAAGTGGACAAGTTGCGATGGGATATCATGGGGTTATCCGAAGTCCGTAGACAGGGCGAGGACAGGATAACCCTCGAATCCGGCAACTTGTTCTACTACCGGGAGGAGATCAACAATCCCAAGGGGTGTCGGGTTTATCGTCCGCAAGTCTCTCGTCAACAACGTGATAATGATCGAGAGTGTGTCGAACAGGGTGGTATACCTTGTACTTAAAATTAGCGACCGGTATTCATTGAAGGTCATACAAGTATACGCACCGACCTCGACACATCCCGACGAAGAGGTTGAGGCCATGTATGAGGACATCTCCAAAGCCATACATGTCTCGCCAACACATTTCACAGTTGTGATGGGAGACTTCAACGCGAAACTGGGCAAACGTAGCGGTGATGAGTTGAGAGTGGGGAATTTCGGATATGGGCAGCGGAACCCAAGAAGGCAACGTCTAGCGGATTTCTTGGAAAGGAGAGCCTCTTTATGATGAACTCCTTTTCAAGAAACAACCACAAAGAAAGTGGACCTGGATTAGCCCTGACGGTTCCACAAAAATGAGATCGACTTCATTATGACGACTAAACGGCAAATATTCAGCGATGTCTCTGTGATCAGCAGGGTTAAGACCGGCAGCGATCACCGTATTGTAAGAGGCACGCTGAATCTAAACATTAAGCTCGAAAGATCACGTCTAATGAAGTCCACGCTCCGACCAAATTATGCTCAGATCGAAGATCCCGATAACTTTCAACTCGAACTTCAAAATCGCTTCGAATCCTTAGATGAGTGCGTAACGGCGGACGAAATAAACGACAGGCTAGTGGAAACTGTTCATGCTGTTGGCAGAAAATTTTATAAGAGCCGACGCCAAAACAGAACCCAAAAGCTCTCCGATCAAACTCTAGATCTTATGGCGGTCAGACGAGATATGCGGTTACAGTCTTCGGTCGACATGACGGTATACAGACGGCTCAATAGACAGATCTCTACTTGTGTGCGACGCGACATACGCTGCTTCAATACTTCGAGTATTGAAGAGGCGATTAAGCAGAACAAAGGCTCAAAAGTGTTCGCAAGAAATCTGTCTCTTGGGCAAAGTCAGCTGGCCAAACTGAAGACCGATAGTGGTAACGTTGTCTCGTCGAAGCCTGAGATTTTGGAGGAGATTGAGAGGTTCTATGAACAGTTATACACCTCTACGCAAGCACAACCTGTCGATAGCATGGCAAAGACCCCAGAGCCAAGCTGACCCGACACTTTACCGAAGATATCCCAGAAGTCAGCCTGTATGAGATTAGGATGGCCCTCAAACAACTTAAAACAACAAAGCACCTGGCGACGACGGAATTACGACTGAGCTTCTGAGAGCGGGTGGAAAACCGGTACTTAAAGTCCTCCAGAAGCTGTTCGATTCCGTCATACTTGACGGTAGTACGCCAGAAGCGTGGAGTAGAAGTGTGGTGGTGCTCTTCTTCAAAAAGGTGACAACACCTTGTTGAAGAACCACAGACCCATCTCACTTCTGAGCCACGTTTATAAGTTGTTTTCGAGGGTAATCACGAATCGTCTCGCACGCAGGTTTGACGACTTCCAGCCACCCGAACAAGCCGGTTTCCGAAAAGGCTATAGTACCATAGACCACATTCATGCGCTTCGGCAGATTATACAGAAAACCGAGGAGTATAATCGGCCACTATGTATAGCGTATGTGGACTATGAGAAAGCCTTCGATTCCATCGAGACCTGGGCAGTGCTTCAGTCTCTCCAGCGATGCCGCATCGACTATCGCTATATCGAAGTGTTGAAGTGTATTTACAGCAAAGCCACAATGTCTGTCCGATTACAGGACCAGTGCACAAAACATATCCAGCTACAGAAAGGCGTGAGACAGGGAGATGTTATATCTCCGAAACTGTTCACTGCCGCGCTGGAAGATGTTTTCAAGCTACTGGACTGGAACGGATATGGCATCAATATCAACGGCGAATGCATCACTCACCTTCGGTTTGCCGACGACATAGTCATTGTGGCGGAGTCGATGGAGGACCTCGGTGCTATGCTCAGGGACCTCAGTAGAGTATCCCAACAGGTAGGTTTGAGGATGAATATGGACAAGACGAAGGTCATGTCAAATGTTCATGTCTCACCTGTACCGGTTATTGTTGGGAATACCACACTCGAAGTTGTTGACGAATACGTCTACCTGGGTCAAAAGATCCAATTAGGTAGATCCAACTTCGACAAAGAGGTCCAGCGAAGGATCCAACTCGGATGGGCAGCGTTCGGGAAACTTCGGCACATCTTTGAGTCCAGAATACCCCAATGCCTAAAGACGAAAGTCTTTAACCAGTGCGTGTTGCCAGTGATGACTTATGGAACTGAGACGTGGTCCTTCACTGTTGGTCTCATAACGAAGCTCAAAGTCACACAGCGAGCTATGGAGAGAGCTATGCTCGGAGTCTCTTTGCGCGACAGAATCCGTAATGAGGATATTCGCAAAAGAACGAAAGTGGCCGACATAGCTCAAAGAGTAAGCAAGCTGAAGTGGCAATGGGCAGGCCACATCGCTCGCAGAACTGACAACCGATGGGGAAAAAAGGTTCTTGAGTGGCGACCACGAACCGGGAGACGCAGTGTTGGACGGCCTCCCACTAGATGGACAGATGACCTCACAAAGGTCGCTGGAAACCGCTGGTTGCAGGTTGCGCAGGACCGTTCGTTATGGAAATCTAGGGGGGAGGCCTATGTTCAGCAGTGGACGTCTTGTGGCTGATGATGATGATGATGATGAGTTCCTGATCCTATTGACCTACGCTTTATTCCAGACTTATCTATACCAAATTTCATTGAAATTCCAATAGTAGTTTTAGCATGAAATAATAATTAACATCACAATAATAATCATAATTAATTGATCATATGAATTTATTTAATCTTCGAGAGTTATTCTAATAAAGAAACATAACAACTAAACTTTTATACATAACCATAATTTATATATACATTAAATATAAAAAGGAACCTTTAAAACAAACA
This sequence comes from Ectropis grisescens, assembly GCA_017562165.1. Taxonomy (NCBI): domain Eukaryota; kingdom Metazoa; phylum Arthropoda; class Insecta; order Lepidoptera; family Geometridae; genus Ectropis; species Ectropis grisescens. Next base: position 22,844,303 of record CM029785.1, read on the forward strand.
CTCAATTTATTGATAACAGGTCATATTAGGTCAGGTCATCCTAACAAACTTTATACAGAATTACAGATTATACAGAAGACGGAGGAGTATAATCGGCCGCTCTGTCTAGCGTTTGTGGACTACGAGAAAGCCTTCGATTCAGTCGAGACCTGGGCAGTGTTACGGTCGTTACAGCGGTGCCAAATCGACTATAGGTATATCGAAGTGTTGAAGTGTTTATACAACAAAGCCACCATGTCTATCCGTCTTCAGGACCAAAGCACAAATCCGATCCAAATGCAAAAAGGGGTGAGACAGGGGACGTTATCTCTCCGAAACTGTTCACCTCTGCATTGGAGGATATCTTTAAGCATTTAAACTGGAACGGATATAGCATCAACACTATTGGCAAATACATTACCCACCTTCGATTTGCCGACGATATAGTCATTATAGCTGAATCGCTAGATGACCTTGGCTCAATGCTCAGAGACCTCAATGCTGTCTCCCAACAGGTAGGGCTAAAAATGAACATGAGTAAGACAAAAATCTTGTCAAATGCCCATGTTGCACCCATACCGGTTCATGTTGGAAACGACAGTATCGAAGTTGTCGACCATTATGTGTATTTGGGTCAGCTGATCCAATTAGGCAGGTCAAACTTTGACAAGGAGGTCAGCCGACGAATTCAACTCGGATGGGCAGCGTTTGGGAAATTGCGTCACATCTTCTCGTCTATACTCATAATACGCCAAACCCTCAAGACGAAAGTCTATAATCAGTGTGTGTTGCCAGTGATGACATATGGTACTGAGACTTGGTCGCTAACTATTGGCATGATATGCAAGCTCAAAGTTGCGCAACCTGCAATGGAGAGAGCTATGCTCAGAATTTCACTGCGCAACAAAATCCGAAACGAGGAAATCCGCAGAAGAACGAAGGTCACCGACATAGCTCTTAAAATTAGCAAGTTGAAGTGGCAATGGGCAGGCCATATAGCTCGCAGAACCGATAACCGCTGGGGAGTAAAGGTTCTTCATTGGTGACCACGAATTGGCAGACGCAGTGTAGGATGGCCCCCCACACGATGGACCGATGATATTGTCTCGGTCGCGGGAAGTCCGTGGATGGAGGCGGCACAAGATCGGTCATTGTGGAAATCATTGGGGGAGGCCTATGTCCAGCAGTGGATGTCTGCAGGCTGCAGATGATGATGATCCTAACAAACTCTATGCTAGTAGGAAGTAGAATAGTTTTCACTAATCATACATTAATACTTGAAGCAAAAAACTTTATGTATTTTACTAGATGCCCGCCCTGGCTTCGCCCGTGGTATATTATATAGCACTCATCGGGATCCCGTACATATCCAACGGTGAAAGAATGATTGAAATCGGTTCACTCATTCCTGAGAATATCTATTTCAAACAAAAAACCTCTTCAGCAACCTGCAACGCCACCTGTCGGAAATTGGTCGTACCAACTCAGATTTAGAAAAAAAAATAGCAAAGGTTTATATTCGAGGCATTATTATTACTGAAATTCAATGACGCAATCTTTCACACATGCTGTCATGTGTCATGTCAAAGCGCGAAACGTACGAAAACTCTCAAAAGGGGAATATTTTTTCCCGATTTTGTTACATTCTTGTTTCATGCTCCGCTTCAATTAATAGTAGAGTTATTTTCTATAGCCTAAAGCCTTCCTCGATAAATGGACTATCCAATAGAAAAAAAATCTTTCAATTCGGACCCGTACTTCGCGAGATCCTAGCGTTCAAGCAAACAAACAAACTCTTCAGCTTTATAATATTAGTATAGATTTATTTTGATAAGGATTAATACCAAGGTACAAATCAAGAGCCTTTTCAAGAGGCGGCTATATAAATTAATATTTTAGAATAAAAAACTGCTTACTGTGACATAATAACTATAATATTTGGACATATGCTGTCGCGACACTTTTTGTAGATAATGATGAGTTCTGCAAAGTCGTAGTAAATGATTTTGTTCTATCATCAATAGTTTTCGCAGCGCACGCGACGTAAGGAATTTTTCAGGTCTTTTTTTACACCTTATGTTACATTATTGGAGTTTTAGTAAGGATTCCTATTTTTTTTTTTAAATGTAATATAGCCTATGTTACTCGGGGATAGTGTAGCTTTCCAAAGGTGAAAGAATTTTTGAAATCGGTCCAGTAGTTTCGGAGCCTATTCATTACAAATAAACAAACAAACAAATCTTTCCTCTTTATAATATTAGTATAGATATTGTAGAGAAAGCAAACGCTGATACCTATTGTTTCTAGTTTTAAGGTTTGAGTGAAATGAGATGATCGTAGACGAGGTGAGATGAAGTGATATGAGGTGAAATGCAGTGAGATGAGATGACATTAAGTGAGATTAAGTCTTATTCTTGTAAGACTTCATGATGAGGTCTTATAAGGATTAGATATTATTAATATCTGATGAGGTGAGATGAAATGTTAATTCAATTAACTTACAATCTTGTAATTTTTCAATTAAATTGTGGAATCCAAACTTGGCTAGACTAGTATATTGGTGTTCCACTCCTAGATTTACGCAAGATTCCGTAAAGGCTTGTTCGCATTAGGCTAGCAAATTAGTCTAGTAGACAGTAATTTAGTAGCTAAAATAGTAGTACAGTTTGTAGTACTGCTTTAGTACAGTTCACAAGTGAGTAGCGTTTCGCAACATGAAGATCCTACAACGCATTTGTTTGAAGTTATTTTTCTCTCCAGACTAATTCGACAAGTTCGAACCTGTTTAATCGGCGAGCCAATGAGCGCACCGCTCCCAACGAACGCGTGGTGGGGGGTGCTACTCGCCCGTTGAAAATAGAACAAAATGGATTGACTCGACTAAATCACTTCCTAAATTACTCGACTAAATTTTCACTGTTCATACACGTTTAGTTGCTAAATTACTCGTCACTAGGCTAAATTACTAGCCTAGTGCGAACAAGCCTTAAGTGACAGTAAAATTTTAACACAAAAAAACAACAACCCTTATTAATGAAGCAAGCTTAAAAAACCGGTGAACACAAATACTTTGTGTCTGGAAACTTGATGGCAGTGAATACAAATAGATGACAAATTAAAAGTTTTCTTTCTTACAACTTTGTTTCAAGTATTAAAATACACTCAATTAAAATTGGGTTTTCACTGTATTATTCAATTAGTTCAATGGGATTGAAGACATCATGGAAAGACATTTCAGTAGACCAAGTGCAGATGTTTCTCACTGACGACCATTTTAACCAAGATACATGAAAGTCAGATGTCATGGGAGGCGATAGTCCGTCTCTGCAAGACCTTCATCTTGCGGAAGAGATTAAAGAGCGATAGAGGGAGGTTGACCCTCTCGATTATCTGCGGAAGAGGCAGTGGAAATATGGGGGAGCTACTTTGGCTCGCACCCTGAGTCTTCTTTGAGGGCGTGGGGTCTCGGTCGTTTAGAGCTATCAGATACCTTATCCCAGGGATAGACCCTTATGAATAGATGTCGCACCGCTGGAGACAAATGCAGAGGTCTTATCTCCCCCATGAAAACCCCTAACGCTTTTTCTACACTAGGGCAAAACTGGCTAGTCCGTTTAGGAAAGAACAATCAAGGTCAACTAGTATAGGTCACTTAATAAAATACACACTAACTTCAGTGTGTCAAATTTGGGTATTGGTGTGCGTAAGCATCATTTACTCTGAAGAGAAAATTGTATTCCAACTTCATCATATTTTTGGTTATCAGTGTCAGTCTACGCACGCATAGTGTAGAATTCATTGCTTATGTTTAATTTTTGACGTGACAACGTCTTATAAATTGGTTTGCCGGGTGACACTTCAAGAAACTGCGTTACGCTCCGCTCACGTTATGCGCTCACAACGAGAGCGAGTGAGAGGCACGCGTCCCTTCCACTCGGGCATGGTGAGCCCGCCTAAGAGCGAGAGAGACAGACATAAAAAGTGAAAGGCACGCGTCCCTTCCGTAAAATTATTTTACCACTCAAAGTCGTTGTCACGTAAAACTTTCGCCCGTATACCGACTTTACAGGCAACCAATTTTTTCCTTAACTATTATATTTAAACTTGAACCGCCATATTGCTATTGTTATATAGCACACTTGTTTGATGTTATATAGCAATGCGATCTTGGACAGAATGTGCTTACCTAAATGTACAGATCAAAATTAATTCAGTCTTGATTGGAAGAAAAAAATTGAAATGAATCTTCAACTATTGAAAACTAGTTGTGCCCTTGTGCCCCGCGATGTAATTTGTAGCTTACCTAAAATATTAATACAAATTTTACCCCGTTTTCTATAAATGTAATCAAAAGCAAAAACATAAAGTTTCAGGCTACTTCAAAAATTTCAAAACTTCACACAATATTTATTCATCTCCTATTTAGAAACCTATTTTACATTAAAGGTGACTTATGTCCTTTCTTAATCTATGCATGTATCAAATTTCATTTCATACAACTATTTCGCTTTTGCTGATGTCGTATTGATTTCTGAAACCATCTACGTATACCTTTCATATTTGTAACTCCAGTAAAACGATGTAATTATATATGTGAAATCATCATCATCATCATCTGCAGCCTGCAGACGTCCACTGCTGGACATAGGCCTCCCCCAATGATTTCCATAATGACCGATCTTGTGCCGCCTCCATCCACCGACTTCCGAGATATATGTGATAATGTGAATGTAAAACAAATTGTCACGACAATATCAGAATTCGTTTAAAAGCAAAATATCAAATGGGACAACAATTTCGGATCTGGATTCCGTCTTAAATAATCTTGCTGCTATGAGCGTACTTCACAGTTTTTCTCGGATAGGATTGAAATAAAAAAAGGATAAGGGACCCAAAAGTTGTACACTCCCAAAAGTATTTGTCGCGTTTGTTCTAAAAATGTCGCCGAATTCTCGGTGAGATAGGTCCTGGGTGTTGTCTGGTGCAAATAAGTACCAGTCTTGATTTAAACCTTCCGAAATACTTGAAAACCTGAGTGTGATAAATAAGGATTTTTTAAGTTAGACTTGGTTTCGACCATCGACTGACCTGAAGAACTTTTATAGTAGTGTAAATCGAGCCATTATTCTGACCCCAAAATGGTACGTTGAAAGAGTAAGTATACAAATTTTCAAACCCCAAAAGGCACCAGCATTCTGATCAAAATCGTAATAATTTTTTAACAACCGAACAAAAAAGGGGTGTTATAAGTTTAACGTCGATGTCTGTCTGTCTGTCTGTGTGTGCGTCTGTCTGTAGCACCGTAGAGCTCAAACGGATAGGCCGATTTCAATGCGGTTTTTTTTATTTGAAGTTTAATATCCGTGCAAATGTTCTTAGCTATGTTTGATTAATACCAATTCAAGATGGCTGCCTCCACAAAATGGCGGACAAAATATTTGTTCACAACCTACCTCAATATGGGTATCAAATGAAAAGGCTTGACTAGTAAAATACTATAACAAATTTCAAATCCAAGATGGCCGCCACCACAAAATGGCGTATTAAGGTAAAGGCACCTTATTCCGAGGGGTTCTGGAATTGGCATCATATTCCGAGGCATTTAAAAATACGGCATTTACTAGAGATTTAATAACTGAAAATTAATGCAAGATCTTTCGTTACAAAAATAACATATATTTGCGTAGTTATATCGTCAAATAAGTAGTGTTATGTGTATACGTTTTGAAATTATCGGTTAGTATTGCGTCAGCAGCTGGCCCGAACGCACACTTCATACATTCTGGACCCTGTGCACGCGAGAACCAAATTTTTTCAAATAGTGTTATTATCGGAGTTTTTTGTACAGTGTGTTTACTTCTTTCAGGTAAATGATTGTAAAAATATATTTTAAGTCAAAAACACATAAATTTTGTGTATTTTTCTAAATGATTTAAGTAAAAAAATGCATTTCTAATATACCGCGGAATTAGGTGCTAAATATTTTAGTCGGTTTCTTATTCCGATGTATACCGCGGAATAGCGATTTCATAGAGTTAATTTATGTTTTTAATTTTAAAGCTTTTTTGTATGATTAGGCATAAATCTCTTTGGATTTGACAAATAAAATAGTGAATGAATATTAAAATCTATTTCCGAGGTACATTTTTGCGTCACGTTCACTAATTATAACATGTAATAGGTGACTTTTCTAACTGTTTTATTAATTAGTTGTATAGAAAAGATAAGAAAAAGAATTAAGGTTCATACATAACCCAATATAAGTGTAAGCAAGTATTATATATATATGCGACGATAATGCAAATATTTTGTTATCTGTTCTAAAATTATACAAAAATCGTTTATATTTTAGTACTCGGAATTAGGAAACATTATTTTATTATATGAAACGCTATTCCGATGTACAGTAGGTCGGGATAAGGTTCTATAAGCACGTTATTCCGCGTCATAGACACAACTAAAATACAGAGTGTTCATAACTTTATAAAGGTTACAATGTAGTCGTTTTAGTTTCAGTAATGTCAACACAATAATTAAAAATAATAAAATTACTAATTAGCTGTCATAATAGTTATAAAATATCACAAACTAAAGTAAGGTATTGTATAAACGTTTATGTTTTTTTATAGATGTAATGTAAAGCTATCATTATACATAATACCTTGCTTGGCAGTGAGTCCCATATTAAAACGTTTGTATTACTTACCTACTTGAATTTATTTCACTATCGTAACATATTATGTAGCTTATTTTTTTCTTTATTTCTCTATTATTTTTTCATTTTTTAAATATATATTTTTTGTTATAGCCTAATGAAGCCTAGAATTAAATATACAGAAGAAGATCTCCAAAATGCTATTGCAAAGATAGAAAATGGATGTAGTGTTTATAAAGCTTCTCGAGACTTCAAGATTCCAGAGACAACACTGCGAGATAAACGCGATAAAAAATACTGTACCAGTGTACCAGGTAAAAGAACGGTGCTCACACAGTCGGAAGAAATAAAAATTGTTGATTGGATCCATTACTTAGGAAAACAGGGTTTTCCAGTTTCTAGAGAACAACTGAAGCAAGGAGTGGCAAAGCTAGTCGAAAGTTTAGACCGACCAAACACATTTAAAGATGGAATTCCTGGTAAACACTGGCTAGCCAATTTTTTATCAAGACACCCAACTGTTGCAAAGAGAGTAGCACAGAATTTGCCGACTCAACGTAACAAAATTACTGAACAAGATGTACGCAGTTGGTTTGATAGAGTAAGGAATTACTTTCAAACAAACAATTTACTAGATGTACTTGAAAATGAGTCTAGAGTATATAACTGCGACGAAACGGCTTTTTTTCTCTGCCCCAAAGAAAAAGATGTCTTAGTTAAAAGAGGAAGCAAGCGTGTGTATAACAGAGTTGCTAACGATGAAAAAGAATGTCTGACAGTCTTAGTAAACGTTTCTGCTGCTGCTCCCGAAAAACTTGCCTCTAACCATACCGCCTAAATGGGGTGTAGGGTGCACGGAGTCAGGATGGATGAATATGCAGGCTTTTTATGAATACATCGCGAATGTATTTTACAAGTGGCTGTTGGACAACAAAATACCAATGCCAATCGTCTTATTCATGGATGGCCATACCTCACATATTTCATTGCCATTAAGTCTTTTTTGCAAAGACAAAGGTATTATTCTGGTGGCATTACTACCAAATTCGACGCATCTACTTCAACCACTTGATGTTGGAGTGTTTCGACCAGTTAAAGGCACGTGGAAAAATGTTGTACACGAGTTCAGAGTACAAAACAATTACGCCAAATTAAAACGCACAGATTTTGCCAGAGAAGTACAAAAATGTTTTGAAAATAGCTTAAAAGCAGATACAATCAAAAACAGTTTTAAGACTGCTGGAATTTTTCCTTTCGATGCCAACAATATTGATTTCTCCAAGGTTATTCCACAAGATTCAGACACCACTCTTAAAACTCAAGAACAAACAAACAACCAAGCAGCAAGAACAACAACAGGAAATAAAGAACAACATATAGAGGAAACAAGCGGATTTCTCGAGCAGTTTGAAAAACGGCTGGCACCAGATGTGCTTCATCGCTTTAAGGAGTGTGAAAATGAGTGGCAGGGTGAAGAAAAATATTTTTGCTTATTTGAATTTTGGAAGAAGATTCAGCAAGAATCACAGCATCTTACAATATTTGACGATTTAACGATTGTGAACAACATAGAAGATTGTGATGTATCTGATGTTGTCATGAATATGGAAGTTGGACCAAATGGCAGTATCATACTTCCCTTAGCCCAAATGATAAATCCATAACAAACAGTGATATCGTCTCTCTAGATGGTGATCAGCAGATGACGCCGCGGCAACGTTCTACAAGATATTTATCCAGTTCCAGAACTGATATACATAATGAATCATCACCTGCTCTTTTTATTGAACAAACGTGTCTGAATTCACAGCCAGCATATAGATCACGACATACTAGTAGCAGCCAATCGGCCGATGCTTTAGGAACGGCAGAAAATATTCTCAACCTGAATATAGCTAAAGTATTAATAAGCCAAGAATCCTCACAGACCGGCGAAAATGCGCACACTGATTCAAAGCCGTGTTGTTCCAAGACTCTAGATTCTCCAACATTACAAGCAAGCTTGAGGAAGTCCAACAGTGATCTGTCGCTTAAAAATTTCAACCCTGCTGATAACACAGACAACAAGTGCATAGATGAAAAAGTTGTGGTTGAAAGTGCGTCCATACACAAACTGAATTTTTCGACTCCATTTAAAGCAGCTTTTTTCTTTCCAAAATCTGCGGAAAAAATCAGCAAAACAAGAAAAACTACCAAAATTACACCAACTGTTGCTGTTGCTGACGAATTCATAGAATATCAACGAAGAGTCGAAAAAGAAAAGAAAGAAAAAAGAGCTGGAATTCTAAAACGACGAGCAGAAAGGTTACAGAAACAGAACAAGCAAAAAATTCAAAACCTTTCACTGATAAAAAAACAAAAGTGCAGCAATACTGAAAATAAAATGATCACCAGCCAAATGAACAAAAATAAATACACACCAAAAACATTCATGAAAAAACCAACCACCCTTGAAGAAATTGACAACATGGAATTTAAAAAATGTTGAGAGAAATAATGACCAAGCCATCGATGAAGACAAATGGCTAACAAAACCACTCCCACTTCAAGAAAAACGAAAATATAACATATTTGATTTGGAAACATCCAGCGATGATCAAGATTTGGTCACGTTAAACATTAAACAAAAAAAAATTATGAAAATCAAGAAATCCCGTAACAAATTGTTCGGTGAATCATCGGACAGTTCAACCTAGCGCATTAGGAACTGTATTGATATCATTATAAATTATATAAGTTTACATAAAAACATTACTTTTTATTTAATATAAACTTTTGAGCCCACTTACGACTGATATACTCGTATGTCAATTAGTACACGAGTCCCTTCGGCCAACTTCCAACTCCATCATCAGATTAGCTCCATGTTACCATATTATTACAGTATCACGCGTTACCGAAAAAATAAATTAAGTTTCAGCTCAATTGTAAATCGCAAAGTTAGTCAAATTTAGCTTGCAAGATTTGAATACAGACCGACACGCGCACAACGGCACAGGTGAACTAAACAAAAGCTTGTAATTAATCTGGATATAAAAATGATATGAAAACAACACATAATTAAAAATACAAATGTCGAAGACTTTATGTATATGAATTAATAAATAGTAATTTTGTGAACACCATGTGTCGTTCCTACCTCTTCTTCTATTTTTTATTTTGGACACTCGGAATTAAAGACCAAATACATCGGAATAAGGATTTTTCCATCGGAATAAGGTACTTTGGACTTTTTTCAGATTTAATTTAATTTTGAATACAAAATTTAATCTTAAAATCAAATATACAGTTTATTTAAAAAGTAAAAACAATAAAGCTTCTATTAAAAATAGCCAAACTGTCAGAGAAATTCAGTTAATATCTAATTTTCAATGTCCTATCGAGTTTTGGTGAAAATACCTCGGAAAAAGGTGCCTTTACCTTATATTATTTTTTTCACTACTACCACAATATGGGTATCAAAAGAAAGGGCTTGACTAGTAGAATACTTTGCACTATGAATAATTTCAAATCCAAGATGGCCGCTACCACAAAATAGTGAAATACATTTCTTTTTTTCACAACTTCCTTAATATGGGCATCAAATGAAAGGGCTTTACTAGTAGAATGTTGTACAGATAACAAATCTGAGGTAGTCGGGAGTTAATCAAAATGTTTAATTTTGTTCTTGTTTATCTACTCATCGATATATCGATATGCAGCGCAGCACTATAACCTTTTGAGAAACCACGGGGTTGTCTCAAAGTCCATTGACCTCAGACCTCAGGTAGGTACTCGTATTTCAACATCAAAATTATGCTCAAAGACAAGTGAAATTTGATTAATCTGTCACGTCGCAGGTATTAGTGAATCAGGGGTTTTGTTAAATATCTGTTATATTATATTTATGTCGTTAGTTATGACAGCAAATGAAAACGATGTATCAATCTAATTATTATTAAAGCAGGTATATATTTATTCCCGGTATTAATTATATGTATAATAAGTATGTATTTAAAACTATATAAGTATTATATCAGCTATCTGGCTGCCATCACACAAGCTTTGCTTAGTTTGGGGTCAGATGGTGTTGTGTGTGTGAATTGTCCACCACCAATAATAATATATATAGCAGAAAAGATGCGAGTGTTCCACTGTACCGTGGAAATCGGGATTATAACTATAAGTCATCAGTGCTCAGTAAGTACTAAGCCCAAGTCCATTATGTTCATGTTTAAGTACATATGGATGGAGAGGCCCTATTAACTATTGTAAATAAAAAGTATAAAAATAACGAAGGTTTTACAAGTGTGAGAAATACCTTTTTTACGTGAGAAAAATACGTACGCAAGCAAACCTTTTCGCCTGCGGGAAATGGTCGTGTTATACCGGGCTCAATACTATGAATGGTGTGCTTACCTAATAAAATACCACGAAGTTCCTTCCACCTTTACCACGTGCGGTGGGAGCGCGGGCAGGCCTCCTTGTCCTGTCACTGGCCTTTCTGAACCAAAGATACGCCGTGATCACCTCGGAGACCAAAATGTACCTAAGTGGGTGCCAGGCGACTCATTGTCTCCCAATCCTACCGATATTATAAATGTCAATGTTTGTGTGTCTAAATATTTGTGGCTCAATCAATTGCTTGTAAATTATAAAAACGATACAAATATGTAAATAATTTTTAGAAAAAGCTGTAGTAAAATTGAAGATTGTGCTCAACATTACAGGAAACTGGGCTTGCGACTGTGGAATCTGATAGTTCGAGATTCCAAAGGTAATCATGACCTGTGCCTATTTGTTCAAGTGCGCCGATTTTACAAAAACATAATATAAAGTTTTGAATATTATAAGAAAAGTACACAGACCTTAGGCAACTACCGCACCGGGTCGTACCTGGTTGAAGAGTTATTCGTAGCCATCCAGCGTGGTTTCGCGACCAGTGTACCTTTGCAACAAGTACCGAACGAAACGGGCTATTCGGTGATAGTTACATCGCCGAATAGCCCGTTTATATAACCATAACTTATCAATAACCACGACTTTTCAAGTAACTACTTACTTTATTGGGATTAAGAATATCCTTTGTGTTCTTACGTGTGATTTACTTAATATTGTGTTAAATACGCATGTTTCTATTTAATTTCTTTAAATCTTTTCTAGCGTTTTAATAACACGTGGCAACATATAAATACATGCACAAAACAAACGTTCTCTTTTGTTATATTACTGTGATAACGCTTAAAACTTAAATAAATAAATAATTATTTTAGAAAACTCTGAAATGTTCCAATATCCCATCATACCTGCCACAGAAACTATAGTTATTCCTCGACAAATGCCTGAAGTTAAACAACAGCTTAACAAGTAACGTAAGGAAGTTTCAGTGACAACTTCAACAGTTCGCGTAATTTTCCTCGAAAATAATTATCTGTTCTGAACTTTGGCTTCAAACAACGAAGTAATTGTTTTGAACGCGGATAATGGGGTCGTACAGGTAAATTAATTTTAATAAGTATTTATTTTTATATAACATATACATTAATTAGTTTTTCATTGGTCGCATTTTAATATAAAATAAGAAATATCCTGATGAAACACAAGACGTTGGCGAAATTGTGCTCACCAAACATTTATCTCACACAAATATATATCACAACCAAATAGAAGCCAGAAATTAATCTAAGATGAAGAATCAGATGACATAATTAAAAACCAGAAATTAATAGAAGATGAGGAAGAAGAAGACTTTAATCAGCTGACTATTATTTAATTATTTTTTTATTTATAAATTACTAACAAATTGTCTTGCCAGACATATTGCATGCCTCTCGCAGAGGCCAGTTTGTATGGGGCAACTTTTAAAATGTTTTGTATCATCTTATCTTACCTACAAACAGCAATAAAGATTTTTGTATTTGTATTTGTATAAAAAATCAGTCTTGATTCATCCTAGTTCTGAGACCTATGCCCGAGCGACACGAGGTTTGTTTTTCAACCTAGGATAGCAAGCTAGTATTAGCAAGCTAGCAAGTACTTCTACCGTTACTTACTACGATCTTACTTTCTAACGTTACGCATCGCTAGTTTTGCCTACACGGAGCTAGAAGTACTTACTATCTTGCTAGCTTACTAACACAAACTTGCTATCCTAACTTGAAAAACTATCGTCGTGTCGCTCGGGCATAAATACTGTAATTTTGCGAACATTTAGTTGTTTAAATGTTCGTATATTGGTTTGTCTATCACTTGGCAACGCTTGGACGGGACAACGCGGGAAAAACCGCAGGGTTTTGCTGGTTTCACATAATTAATTAATATTCTACCGCCAAGCAGTAATGTGCAAACATTACTGTGTTCCGGTTTGAAGGGAACAATGTTTCCAGAGAAATTACAGGGCTTAGAGATATAAGATCTTAGATCTCTGGGTGACGAGCGCAGTGCAGTGCTAGGTAATGATTTGAACTCTTCATGTTCCAATAGCTGCGTGTCACTGTGCTGTTATGTGTCAGGCATGTTGCTTACCATCAGGCACATGTCCTGATCGTCTCGTCACTCATCATTTAAAAAAAAAAAAAAAAAATTATTAAATAACCTCTCAAATTTAGCAACTTAATAGATAATTCTAAATTTGACTAGGCTCATAAGCCTTTAGTACTTGTATAAAATTCCACAAGCGTTACAGTAAAATTTAATACCTACTACCTATATGGTTCATCATCATCATCAGCTGCAAGACGTCCACTGTTGATAGGCCTCCCCCCTAGATTTCCACAACGAATGGTCCTGCGCAACCTGCAACCAGCGGTTCCCAGCGGCCTTTATGAGGTCATCTGTCCATCTAGTGGGAGGCCGTCCAACACTGCGTCTTCCGGTTCGTGGTCGCCACTCGAGAACCTTTCTTCCCCATCGGTTGTCAGTTCTGCGAGCGATGTGGCCTGCCCATTGCCACTTCAGCTTGCTTACTCTTTGAGCTATGTCGGCCACTTTTGTTCTTTTGCGAATATCCTCATTACGGATTCTGTCCCGCAAAGAGACTCCGAGCATAGCCCTCTCCATAGCTCGCTGTGTGACTTTGAGCTTCGTTATGAGGCCCACAGTTAAGGACCACGTCTCAGTTCCATAAGCCATCACTGGTATAAATAGCCTATATGGTTAAAAAGCCTGAAAAAAGCTGTTGATTATATATAAAAAAAATCAACCTTGTAGCTTACTTGTAATTAAGAAACTTCTATGCTAATATTTGTCTGTTATTTAAGCCCCTTGAAACGCATTTTCGCTTATCAAAAGATTTTTTCCGAGACTCTGGACTATTTCTGATCCAAATTTCATTTAAACTGGTTCAGTAGTGTGATTTTTTTTCGCAAAATAATATAACTGGTAAAGACCGCTAGTAACGATGACTTCGAATAACTTTCCCAAGTCCCAGGATCGTATAACATTCTGCGTTGATGGCTTATTGCGATCGCCCACGAAATGCTTTCACGACCAATCTAAAGGAGTCTGCGGCTATAACGTATGACCCGATCAATCTTTTGCGGCGTCTGTAATTTTCAACTGACCTTTTAGCCCGCGACTTTGAGTGTAAAGAACTGCCCATATATGTTTATCAATGTGTTTGTAAATTTGAAGATTTTATTTATAAAGATTTTATCTAAACTTGTCATTTGCTTGGCACAATAATACGAGTATTTTATGTAATACTAGCGGCGCCTGTGATTTTACCCGTGCAGACCCCGTTCTTTTTATTTATCCGTGATTAAAAGTCGCTTGTGTTCTATTATATCCCCACTATAATCTAACTTTGTTCCGTTCGAACGTTCCGATGCACTTGAGCAAAAAACATCTGAAGTTTCGCATTTATAGTATCATCGTATTATTATTTTAATAATATAATTTTGAATAAAATAACCTTTTTAAGTTCCTGAATTTGGAAAAGAAGAATAAAATAGAAGTAAGAGAATGTATATTTATCAAATGATTTCTTGTTCACTTATGTACTCTGTCAGTCATGCTCTTCATCAAACGTATTTAGGTTAGTAAGGCCATGATCCTTTTACGCTAGCCCAAAATAAGCAGTAGAAGCCATTTGAAACCAACAGAATCCAATAAATATATCTTGTAAATCTTGTAAAATTAAATTTATTTTATTAAAACTCTCCAAAACAAGAACACATAACTCCAAAAGCTTACAATTTCATACCTAGCGCTGTGATATACGTTTCTAAATAAACATAGTTTCTTAACTAGGACATAGATAGCTGAACACCAAATAACACAGGCAATTAACTCAACAGAACTTACAAAGAACAATCTCTAACTCAAACTGAAGTTCTCAATAAATGACTTAACATGAAGATATACAAACTTCAAGTAAATTCTCTTTGGCACAAATATTAATTTTGAGCTCCAACACCTATTTTGAATCGGGCTAAAGTTGTAGGGCAGTAAGTCAGACCGTTTACACACGGTATCTTGGTATGAGAGGCGACAAATCTATAATATGGAGGTATGATATAACCTAAAATTAACGGTATTGATGTATACACATTTTACGTTATATCATACCTCCATTTGCCTAGTGCACTGCCCTGCCCTAGTGGCTTAGTTGGTAGTAGTCTGCCTGCGAAGCCGAGGGTCGTGGGTTCGATCCCTACCCAGTGCAAATATTTGTGTGATGAATTCAAATGTTTGCACTGTGTCTGGGTGTTTCTATGTATAATAAGTATGTATTTAAAACTATATAAGTATTATATCAGCTATCTGGCTGCCATTGCACAAGCTTTGCTTAGTTTGGGGTCAGATGGTGTTGTGAGTGAATTGTCCACCACCACCAATACTATTTTATAGATTTGTCGCCTCTCATACCAAGATACCGTGTGTAAACGGTCTGGCTAACAGCCCTACAACTTTGGCCCGTTTCAAAATAGGTGTTGGAGCTCAAAATTTATATTTGTACTGTAATCTTAGTACAGAATAGTACATACATAAATCATCTTATTTATACTCGTATCTCTGGGTAACGAGCGCAGCGCAGATAATGATTGGTAGGTAACAATTTTAACTCATCACGTTTGGTGACGCTATTGCGTCGTGTCGCTCTGCTGTTATGGGCAGGAGTGTTACTTATATTAAGGCACATGTTTCTCCTACTTGTCTCGTCACTCTTTAAAATATATCAAGAAAAAAAACATAACACTCGAAGCTACAAGTCAGCACTTCAGTCAGTCAGTCAGGAGACTTCTTTTTGAGGCTGTTTCTCAATATTTTCTATTGGCGGCTCCTAAACAGGCCCCACCAAAACCATACAGTCTGAAGGTAGCTTTGCTTTGCATTGGTCGTTGTTCGAGGTAACACGTGAATACGGTAAGATAATGTTAGTTTGTCCCTTCGCCTTCTGCGCTTGCCCAAAGTTCCGTAAACAGATGAGGCCAACGAACGCCGGTATATAGATTCCTTAAAAAAACTAATTTTTACTCCCCCACTTCCTATATTCTTTAGTTATTAGTAGTTAGATATTAAAATTCTTTTTCATCCCACCAGCTCGGAAAGAGTACTTTTGCTCCTCGATATCAGGGCGCAAAAGTCGTTTTTACCCTCTAGAGGTTAAAGTAAATTTGAATTTAGAACATCGTGTGTACAGAGGTTTTGAATTCAAAACATAATTCAACCTATTTATTTCTACCTCCTTGGTGCCGAATGCATCATAATTTTTTTTTAATATGTTAAAAACTCAGACTCGGAACCTCCTTGGTGTACTTACTTTTTTTTAATTTGCTTAGCGCGAAAACATTAAAAAATTTGCATTTAGTCATTTTCTCGCTGAGGTGGAATGAAAAGTTACGTGTTGCACTCGAGTGCAAAGATTTTTCACCTTGTGCTCTTTTAAATCCCTTGCTACGCTCAGGATTCTAATTTTGAATTACTCGCTGCGCTCGTGATTCAATTTTAGAATCCTTCGCTTGCTCGGTCATCAAACGCGGTTAAAAATCAACTTTGCACTCTTGTATAACAAATAACTATTTCTATCCTACGGTTGCCAGCAAAGATATCGGATGTCAAAGAAAATTCGAAATCTATGGTTGACACGACAAGATAACATGATCGTCAACTGTTATTTTATTCTAAAAGTGGCGGTGTGCCCTAGCTTCGCTCGTGGTACATAATATACTGTTGTAATCAACAATTACGTAAATATTCTACGGTGAATTAATTTTTAAAATTGGTTCAGTAGTTCCTGAGATTAGTGCGTTCAAATGAAAAACCTCTTCAGCTTTGCAATATTAGTAGGTATAGATTATTCTGTATTTTATATGAACTACCAAATCAGTTTCACCAGCAGATATCCCGTTCCTATTATTTCATACAACAAACAGAACTATCATAGCCCGATCTATAGCTGTTCCTTTGTGCTTGAGCAATAAACAATTAAACATCCAAACGTGCAAATTTTCGCGTTTATAATTTTAGTTGTATTATTAAAGTATTTAATTGATTGCCTTTTTGAGAGTTCTACCAGGCAACTTTATAATTATATAATCAAGACCTTGAAAGTGCCTAGGATGTCCTGGATCGAAACATATAATGGTTTTAAGTTTCCCGGATAATTTTCAGCCCTTCGAAGATAAAAACGCTTTGTCTCCGCGACAATGGACCGCCAAAGTTTGTAAAGGATGAGTGTCATTGCAGACTTGCTACTTTTGTAGTGGAGACTGTTGCCAGGAACTTTATTGTAGGAGTTAAAAAATATGACATAAGCAGCCCGGTAAATTATTCTTCTTATTTAAAGTCAATTAAGACGTCAAATTGTCGATTCAAATCCATAATCCGACACACTGGCCCAGTGGTCTGCGGGTTGGGAAATGGCCTTAGAAAATAGATAATTACGGCAACCGTTTATTCCAGATCCAGACAGATGTTTTGGCAACAAGGATCATCCTCTTTTTATAGTATTGAAAGTCGGGATAGTCGAAATGTGCGGCTGATGCAAACAAATATCCTTAACCACACAGTGCCATACATCACAGAACATTAACACAAAAAAATCCACATTACTACCGAAAATCTCACTGCACTACCCAGAGATATAAAGAAATGAATCTCTTTACCCTGAAATTTATTTGGAAACAAAATACTCTTCGAAACGAAGCATGGCATCATTTGCTTATCACTGCTTGGTGATAGAAGACTAACCTTACTGCCTAAGGCATGGATGGTACTTGCTTGAAATCTGCAAAAAAATGGATACATTACTCAAGACTTACTGACGATCGAAATTATTATCACCTGCCGTGGTCACGAGAAGACTACCAAGACGAGTCTCCTAGACAACACGGCTGCTAAAACGCTGCCAAAACGTTAAGGTAATATCTATTAATATTATGAATTTGAATGTTTGTTGCTTATTTACGTCGAAACGTTTAAACAGATTAAATTAAAACGTTGAACATAATTTGAATAGAGACGAGAATAAAACATAGGCTACTTTTTATAACGAGAAAATAACGGAGACGACAATTGTGCGGCTAAAACCGCGATGCAATTCTTATTAATTCATAATTTAGATCAGCAATTAAGTCCTGATAATGTGCTTAATCTGAGTTTAAATCGCTAAAATTGAAATATTAAATTGCTACAAAAATACCACTATAAAGTTGCAAGTCTGCAAGACCCGCGACAACCCAGTTCAAGGTCAAAGTTAACAGAGATTGAAGATAAAACGAGAGCTGGAATCAAGATTACAGATTTATGGACTGCGAGCGACTCGGCCCGCTTTGTATGGAGATTGGGCGAGCAATAATGTTCCTCGGTGATAGAAGCGAAAATCTGCTATGTATATTTTATTTTGTTACTTTTTTTATAGTATTCAGTGTAAACAGTCTTCTCGGGACCACGGTGGTTGTAACGCTGCCGAAACGTCGAGGTAATACTGAAATAATAATTTACATTACCATGCCCTGAACAATAACAACACGACACATCACAGTGACAAGACAAAAAAAATATAGGCGCGAGATGGTAATTAGTACACTTGCCCATGTTGTCATAACAGTGGCACGCAGCTATTAGAACGCGAAGAGTTCAAATCATCTTACGCTTGTCATCTATATAATAATTATATAAAACGGTTGATTTCTTGGCTTTGTGATTTATTAGAATACAGTAACATTAGCACATTATTGCTCGACGGTTAAATATTGGTGGACAATTCACACACAACACCATCTGCCCCCCAAACTAAGCAAAGCTTGTGTGATGGCAGCCAGATAGCTGATATATTACTTGTATAGTTTTAAATACATATTTATTATACATAGAAACACCCAGACACAGTGCAAACATTTGAATTCATGATACAAATATTTAGACTGGGTGGGGATCGAACCCACGACCCTCGGCTTCGCAGGCAGAGCTACTACCAACTAAGCACTAGTAAATAACTGGCAACGGTGTGGTACTTCTGTAATTGGACTCTGCTAAGAATCCTCTTACCACCACGAACGTGCTTATACTATATGTTATAAAAAGTAAAATAAAAACAAGGACATCATTTAAAAAAAAATGCATTGGTAACTTATAGCAAAGAATCATTTCGATTACGATAGCATGACTAATGAAATTCAACTTTTTAATTACATCAAAAAGTTTATTTGGTGTTTATTTGGACCAACGCATAAGCATTGCCATTGAGCGTGATAGTACCGCCAGGATGCTGGGTACGCTTCCGATAGGTAGTGGGCTTGAACATCTTGACTATCTGTAGACGTTCATTGGTCTATGGATAATTCAGGTGTGTAGTAGTTAGTTAGGCATGTAGCGTTGGGTATTTCTCATTGTGTTTTGTTAATAAAGGCTCTGCCCCTACAGAAATCATTTCGTTAGTTCATGTTCCACATTTACTTTCAACTTAATCTATTCACATTATTGTACAAGTTATGCACTTTCATTTGATATGAATATAGAGGTAGTTTGAATTAAAAATGTTAAGTCGTGTTTTTAAGAATTTCCACTAAATATTCCCTCAGCTGGGACTTAGGACACAAGCACGAAGCTCAAATCGCGTAGCAGTAAGTTTTATTTTCTTCCTTACTCTTTTGTTAGATGTTTGCTTTAGTTAATTACTTCAGTTATTCGTTAGCTTTTATATTTACGACTCATTTAAACATCATCTTGTTTTCATCTCGGTAATCTGTCGAGCATCTTCGCAGACAAAGCGGAAGAACGATCGTTAGTCAAGTATAAAGAACTGTTTTGTCGGAAGTATCAAAGGATTACGTGCTTGGTTTGTTCCCGACAAAAAAGGGCTCTCCTTATCCGAAACGAAGTACTGAAACACAGAAGGATTTGTTTTTGATCTAAAGTTTTCAGCTGTTCTTGATGGGACGCCTTTTTAAAAACATTGCTGTAAAGTTAGTCCTTGAGATTCCGAAGTTTTTTCTGTGGCCGAGAAACGGCTCGAGATTCTGGCTATGTTGATTTGAAGTTTATTTCGTATTTTCATCATCGCATATTATTAGATGTGACTCGAGATGAGAGGGATGTGAGTATTCTTGCATTTTCACGTAATTGTTGAATTGCAAGATCTACTACTGCAAGACCTTAGACCCTGGATGGCCATATTGATCAGACTCAAAAACACAAGGCAATATCCTGTTGAAACACAAGACGTTGGCGAAATTGTGCTCACCAAACATTTATCTCAGACAAATATATATCACAACCAAATAGAAGCCAGAAATGAATCGAAGATGAAGAATCAGATGACATAAATAAAAACCAGAAATTAATAGAAGAAGACTTTAATCAGCTGACTATTTTTTATTATTTTTTATTTATAAATTAAGACTAACAAATTGTCTTGCCAGACTTATTGCATGCCTCTCGCAGAGGCCAGTTTGTATGGGGCAACTTTAAAAATGTTTTGTATCATCGTATCTTACCTACAAACAGCAATAAAGATTTTTGTATTTTGTATACATTGTGTTTGCTCGGTCTAGTTAAATTTGAAAACTACGCGTGTGAAACCGGAGGGTGCTGCTAGTCTGGTATTACTATTCATAACATTGTCATCTAAATAAGTCTTCTAACCACGCCCATCTAGAAATGCTTTAGGTCCCGAGTTCACCGGAACATTTCTTTCATTTACGAGCGTGATGAGCTCGATAAATGATAATTGTAATGATCACGGACCCCGGAGTCTATGGAGTGGCTTATGTAAATAAATAAAAAAAGCGTGATGAGCTTTATTCATAGTCTGCGAAATATCGTGTTAGCAATTTTCACTTTAAAAACTACATACTATCGGAAAAAGCCTCAGCCAATCTAACTGGCAGCCGAGGCACCAACACGGCATTCGTGACTGCTTCCAACGCAGCAGCAAGGAGCGTACTCCGAATCACATCCCATTCATCACCTTCCTCGAAGTCAAAGACCCCCAAAGCAGCTTCACAGCAACAAACAGCCCTAACGAGAGCCGACATGGGACAGGGAAAATGGCTTCGTGACACTGAACGAGAGAGAGACAGAGCGCGCGGGAGTGCCTGTTTATGCGACACCACCAAACGACTCAATTTTAGTTACTGTCCGATGCACCAAGATTATGCTGGACGATAAGATCCTAGAGATGGTCAAGACCATCGAAGGGAACGGAAACGTCAAAGCAGGTTGGGAAAATTGGGAGGTACCGAGAACACAGTGGGTCAACGGATTTCCAGGATGTGGAAAAACAACATGGGTGATTAGACACTTCGACGTGGACAAGGACGCCATCATCACTACAACAACTGAGGCAGCAAAAGATCTAAGAGAAAAGCTATCGCACCGAATCGGAAACCTGGTCAAAACCAGAGTACGAACCATGGCTTCTGCTCTGGTAAATGGTTCCAGTAGATAAAGTTTCAGTCGCCTCATGAACGAAGCTCTCATGAACCATTTTGGAGCCATTGTGATGGCTTCAAGGCTGTCTGGTGTTGGTGAAATTGTCCTCATTGGAGATGTCAATCAGTTGCCTTATATCGACAGGGAAAATCTCTTCGAAATGAGGTATCATCGCCCGAACCTGGTAACAAAGATCAGCCAGGAGTTGCTCTGCACACATCGAAACCCAATGGACGTTGCATATGCACTGATGGAAATATACTCCGGTATGCACTCCTCAGCGTCCCGTATAAAGTCCTTAGAGCAGAGAAGATATAAGGGAGCGCAAATACTCAACACCCTACCAAACACCCTCTTCTTAGTTCACACTCAAGAGGAGAAGGAGACCCTGACTAACCAGGGTTATGGGTCAGGCACCGGGTCACGCATCCTTACCATCCATGAAGCTCAGGGACTAACATACGAGTCGGTAATTGTTATCAAAACCAAGGCAAACATGAAGCTGGACGAGAGCGTGCCCCATGCGGTAGTTGCACACGGGGACCTTCACATACTACGCTGACGACACCGACGACGCCATTGGTCGGTTCGTGCGGCGAGCGTGGGCTGCATCACTGAAGACCATCCGCGATTTTAACCTACAAATGGCCATCAGGGACAGAAATGCGGCCGTTGTGGAAGCTCTGGGCCGGAAGGAGTCAGCTTAGGCAAATGGCAAAAGGCAATTAAGCAAACACTCGATGTCGAGTCGATTACTAGCGGAATCCCAACCGGTAGTGATCGGCTCTACAGACGAGCACTAGAATTAGATTTTAAATGTACCCAACTCCTTCCTATTTTCCTCTTGTTCTCCTTATCCAAGATATGTGTAAAAAAAAGATAATTGAATGACAAAGATCACGGACCCCGGAGTCTGTGGAGAGGCTAATTTAAATTTAAAAAAAACTACATGCAACGTCATTGAGAACCTCCTCTTTTTTTGAAGTCTTTTAATAAGGTCGCTAGTCCTAAGTGACCGATAAAGTCATATCTCAGCTATTCTATTTAATATAACGATGTCATAAAATTCTCACCACTGGCTGTCAGTGAATGCGTGGTGTTTTAGAGTTCCATCCCGCCGCACTTTGGAATTTTACCTATTAACTGAAATACCTACACGTAGATCAATGAAAACTATACCAATGGTGTGGATGCGGTATTTAAAAGGAGTTGGATGATACAGTTGAGATGTGTCCTAAATTCTCTCAAGTCGGTGCTCAGTCATAAGCATTCCATCAAATATTTCCACTGCTGGGATTCTAAGATCTAAGAAAAAATTGTGGTAGGACGCAGGGTCTTCTCTCACAAGGAGAGAATCAAGGTCTTAATCCACTACCTTGGCCCAGTGTGGTTTGGCGGACGACGCATGACCTCGAAATAATCTTAAAACAACACAACATTAATGTCAGAATTATAACGCTGTGTAGATTATATTTCAGATTTAGGTACCTTGTTCCCAACTTCCTAACGGTTGAACAATAGAATGTTACATCATCATAAGTATCAGTCTACTGCTGGACTGATGATGTCACCATCGATGATGATGATGTCACAAGCGTTACCTAGATTCGAATTCCACTGACCCCGTGAGAATTTTTCAACCGGTAGATAAACGAAATTGTTATAACCACTAGTTTTAACGAAGGAGAGAAACTTCGTGAGAATATTCCAAAAAAAACTCGTACATATTTTCGAGAGCATGTATCACCATCCAATCTGCACTTGGCCAGAGTAGTGTATAAAGATGTTGGCTCTCTTCTTCTGAGAGAAGGCCTAGAAAACGTAAAGCGGCTCATGCATGTTATTGATTTCATATGCCGCATCTCATCAAAACATTTATTGGATCGTTGTTTTCATGGACAGCGGCAGTACTATTCGTATAACGCGACGCAACCGTGCAATATATCGGCTATATTGATTAATTAGACGGCTGCGACTGACGGTGTGCGGTGGACCTTAGCAGATGACACGAACAGCCGGCCGACGTCAGGGACAGCTATTATTATTATTTTATCTTTTATTATTAATTTCCACCGAGTCCTGAGTATTGGAGACTTATGTTTAAATAATCTAATATTGGATTCCATTAACATATAATGTCATTATTTGTAACAAACACAATTGTGTTTAGAATAGTAGTGAAGACACAGTGAGCTCAGTGTGCTGCAATATTCTCGCGCAGCTCACCAGCGACGAAGAGTTCAAGTGTACACTGGTACAGCCCTCCCGCACCCCTTCACCTGCACACCCCGCAGCAACCGTTAAACTTGCGTGTGCGCCGTGCAACGGCCCGCAATGCTAAGCGAGATGCAAACACGCGCGCGCACTCTCCCTTGAAAAAGATCGCCGTACGCGATCGAAACTTGAGTCGTACTGGACTAACTATATCAAACGTGAGTTACCCGTGTATTTCTTTAAAATAGTGAAACCTAATTAAATATTAAGATTTTTTCTATGATTTCGAAGTTTACGCTAAATTAAAAAAAGGAAATGACGTGTCTACAACTACACGAAAAGGCTAAGCACCATCTGTGGAATTTGATGAAATATTGACGGTGTACAGCGAGGCTTAACTTAGTAGCCAGCGCGAGTAATAACGCGGATTAGAGTTGGCGAGCATGCGCTTTAAATTATGTCATATATATTGATCCATTTTGTAATTTGCCAATATTTTGTTCGGCTTTATAACAGGAAAATGTACTCAATTCAGAAAGTTTAACAAGAGAAAAATTTAGTTTTAGTTTTAATCTATGCTGAGGAGCATAGATTTTAGACTGCCCATGAATTTAAATATCTTGAATGTTTTAAATTCCACTCATAACAGTTTATTATAATTTTGTCATAAATATATTTTATTTATAATGCTGAGAAAACACGATTTTTTAATGATTTAAAAGGTCCACAAGAACACGTTCAGGTTATGTGCAGCCTGTTGAGCTTGATGAAATATTGACGGTGTACAGCGAGCCTTAGCTCAGTGGGCACCGGAGTAATGACGCGGATTAGGGTAGGTGAGCATGCGCTTTGTATAATGGTTTATTGATGGATCCATTTTGTAATTAGCCAATCATTTCCACCTAGGCTCTTCTTTGAGGGTTTACTTGAAAATTGTACACTATTGAAATTCGAATTTGGAATTCGGTCAATTAGAATAACTGGTTGTCAACTACAGAACAGGTGAACGTACTCAATTCGATAGCATTTTTGATTTGCGTTACCTCGGTATTTTATTCAGATTATTGTAATCATCGATATAAACCAATGGATGTGCCCTCCCAAACTTCAGGCGCACGGAATTATATTATCGTTGGGAAGAGTGAGCTCACTTTTTCCGTTCTAGCCGGTTGCAAGAAGCAGTGAACGCCAGACGTTTTTACCTATCACTATTCGTTGTAAATAACCAAAATAAGTAGAACCACAGCATATCTCGCCGCTAACAATTCTAGGGGTCAAGTAAACTGGTTGAGTCTAAACCACTTACCATACACTAATTTGAAAGATTTTTGGAACGTGCCGGTTTCTTTACGATGTTTTCCTACACCGTTAAAGCCCACTGGCTTTAATTACGTAATGATGAACTTGCTCAAATGAAGTTAGAAAAATACTTAAAGGTGCAGATGGGATTCGAACCTACAACCTCAATTCTAAATTGCATGTCTGAGCCACTGCACCACTACAGCTTCCAACTTTTATAATCAGATAAAATATACATTATTATCATACATTACGGTTTAGTCGATGTAGTTGTATCACATAAGCACGTCCCAGCATTTTGACCAACAAACAAACAAACTTTCGAAGTTATAATATTAGATATAAATATTACTTCATGATGATCTAATTATTACTTAATATAAAGTCAAATTGATACTCAAGAAATCACATGAACCAAAACAAACACTCACTCTCGAACTTGGTACAATTTCATAAATCTATCTAGTTTCATCTTAACCAATATCCAATAGAAATGAAGATGGCTTGTTCACATAAATTACATCAAGAATTTATGTCCATACTACCACAAAGCTTAGTACAGTAATAGAGAGTACAGACAGACCGTCCAGACAATTTTATGGATGAGTAAAGCAACCGCAACCAGGGTGTTGGTGTGGCTTTTATACATACCGATACGACATTTTTAATAAAAGGTAAGTCGTTTGATGGTTGACGTTCCAGAACCTCAAACGAAGATATTTTGACGTGACAACGTCTTATAAATTGGTTTGCCGGGTGACACTTCAAGAAACTGCGGTACGCTCCGCTCACGTTATGCGCTCACAACGAGAGCGAGTGAGAGGCACGCGTCCCTTCCACTCGGGCATGGTTAGCCCGCCTAAGAGCGAGAGAGACAGACATAAAACGTGAAAGGCACGCGTCCCTTCCGTAAAATTATTTTACCACTCAAAGTCGTTGTCACGTAAAACTTTCGCCCGTATACCGACTTTACAGGCAACCAATTTTTTATTTGTTATTACTATAATACGCATGTCGACTCGTTTTTTATTTAATGTGCGATCAAAAGGCTACTCAATAACTGAAACATAGGAGAAAAAAATACTATGTTATCTTAAAAACTTCTCGTGATATCACGATTTTAAATTACAATTTTGGACTCTCCCAAAAACGCTTCATACAAATCACTAACAGAAGCGTGACGTCACACTGTCGTATTTTTTTATGCGTCGCGCGTAAAGTTTGCATGGTAGCTATATTAAATATTGAAACTTAAAACTGTTAAGAAACTGGTTTCATAACAAAAGTAACTTGAAATTGAATGGGTTCTCCAATGATAAATACATTTTCTAATAATTTCGTACTTTTATAATGGACTTGCCCACTCAGCTTTGAATGATCATAAATTAAAGTAAAGAATATCCAAATTAAAATTGGTACATATTTTATTCTATTTAAATACTGTCATTATATTAAATAATTTTATATAATCGGAGGGACCTGTCGTCACGCCTATTTAAGAATATCAAAATTGTATTCGTTGCATTAGCCAAGTTAGCTACATAGTCGACAAAGCTTAAAGATTTATACATAAGTTAAGTTTGTTAACAAGAACAAAATTAAAAATTTTGATTAACCCCCCGACTACCTTAGATTTGTTATCTGTAGAACATTCTACTAGTCAAGCCCTTTCATTTGATACCTATATTAAGGGAATTGTGAAATAGGAAATGTAATTCGCCATTTTGTGGTAGCGGCCATCTTGGATTTGAAATTTGTCATAGTGCAAAGTATTCTACTAATCAAGCCCTTTCATTTGATACCCATATTGAGGCAGTAGTGAAAAATATTATATAATTCGCCATTTTATGGTGGCGGCCATCTTGGATTTGAAATTTGTTATAGTGTTTAGTACTCTACTAGTCAAGCCCTTTCATTTGATACCCATATTGAGGTAGGTTGTGAAGAAATATTTTGTCCGCCATTTTGTGGAGGCGGCCATTTTGAATCGATATTAACCAAACATAGCTAAGAACACCCGCACGGATATTAACTTTCAAATAAAAAAAACCGCATCGAAATCGGCCTATCCGTTTGAGCTCTACGGTGCCACAGACAGACACACACACAGACAGACAGACAGACAGACAGACAGACAGATCGACAGACAGACAGACAGACAGACATCGACGTCAAACTTATAACACCCCTTTTTTTTGTCGGGGGTTAATAAAAAAGAGAAGCCATTGGCACCCGATCTACAGTCTTAAACTAGTTCGGGAGCCTTTGGATCACCATTTACGAGTATGTAAACTTGTTGTTTGTGTCAAATAAAGTTTATTAAAGTTTTACTCTATTTTTGTGATAAAAACGTCTAAGTTCTAGAATGCGTTGCCTGAGTGAGTTTTCTCGAAAGTTACTCTACAGTCTTCGAATCAAGAATATTCATTCTTTTTACATTAATTCGGTTTTAAAGCATGATGATTCTTCGTAGTCCGCATTGTCACTTAACATCAGGTGAGATGGCGGTCAAGTGTAAACCCAGAAATATAGTTACAGTTTACTGTAACAGTTTTAAAAAAAGATAGGCGTTCAAAAAGCTCATAGATAACAATTTTCTTGTTCGTGAAAGACTTGACTTGTTGCAAATGTTTTTTAGATGAAGAGTGACGAGACGAGCAGTACATGTGCCTGATGGTAAGCAACATGCCAGCCACATAACGACCCGCAATTTCTTCAGTCTTCTCGTGACCACGGCGCCGGCGGTTGTAATGGTACCAAAACGTCGAGGTGTTTAAACAATGAGTTATTCGTGATTCGTGGTACTATATAAACATTACAAGTTAATACTCAATCATTTTATAGCCCATGGTGAATTGGTTCTTTGTTAGTTAACGCTCTCTACCATAAACCGATTCGTCACTATCAGGTCAGTTAGCGGTCAAGTGCAAGCGTATTATCGATAACAACAAAGA
Organism: Ectropis grisescens; assembly: GCA_017562165.1. Classification (NCBI taxonomy): domain Eukaryota; kingdom Metazoa; phylum Arthropoda; class Insecta; order Lepidoptera; family Geometridae; genus Ectropis; species Ectropis grisescens. Next base: position 22,872,260 of record CM029785.1, read on the forward strand.
ACCCTAAAAACAAAGAATCCTACTGTCAAATACCACAATTGCCCAAGTTTAGTGGTTTGGATGTCATATCTGTAATTTCATTAAAAATTACCAAATGCATAGTAATGTTTTCACATCACTACTTGGTTCATTATACGTCCTACACGTTACAAGTATATTATAAGTAATCATCCCTATTCTGACGACATACCATTGTAAATAAATATCGTGTAGTTTAAAACTTCTTCAATTTTAGAGACTGTACGTATTTCAGTCGCGCTGAATTAGGATCTACATGGAGCGATGTTATTTAGGAAAGGCCCTCGTTTTTGTAATGATTTTGACCTTTACTCGGTTTGAAGGTCGATTTCCACAGGAAACTTAATAAGGGCAAACGCCAAACTGGTGGAAAAGACTTTTTGTTTGGGTAAAAGACAAGATTTGCAAATCATTCATGATCGAGCTAAGTTCATATTGTACTCGTATTTAAGGTTTGCAGATTTGAATATTGAAAATATTGCACAATAATTAATTGAGACGTGGCAAGTTTAACTCAAAACAAAAAACTCCAGTGTCTGTCTTTGTTTATTAGGTTGCTTTTATTAGGTCGGCCTGTATGTTATCTATGGAGGTGTGTAATCTGTGTATCAGTGTAATTAAATCTAAGGTTTTGCTAAACTAATTTAACCATCTTCCAAGGATTGTAGCGTCATGAAAATTGGCAGTTGTATGTAGTTTTCTGATAGCTAAATATAATAACATAGCACTGTCAAACTGATCTGATGATGGAGCTGGAAGATATGAACTGAAACTTCATTATGGAACATCGTATCGTAGCTGTGTTTAAATTTGTAATGCCTGGGCCACACTAACGGGATAATTAATGGCGTTTCCCGTTAGTGTGCATTAGAAAAGTTTTGTAGTGAACTTTAACGACGATTAGGTTTCGAAGTCCGATGATGAAGCCGGAAGACAGGTAAGCGTGTTTTTCCAGTGTTTTTATACTATTCATTTATAATTATTGGAAGTGTTCAATTCAGGATCTCCTCGTTGTTTAAAATCACCTTTAACTTGTTTTAAACACGGTCTACAATTGCGTGTTATGTAACCAATATGTAATTCATATATATATCATATATAACTCGATAAGAAGACACCTAAATTGTATCTATCGTAAAACCCCACTCAAGCAACGGATTGCACAGCCTAGGCGCTCCTGTTACGTAAGTGAACTCAAAACACACAAACCTCTTTGTTCGAATCATTGGAATGACAACCATGACGTGATGTCACTTATTAAGGTGTGAGGAATCCCATAGAAAAAGGGCAAGGTGATATGGGATCATACAGACCAGCTGCACACTGTTTGAAATATATTTTATGTTCTATTAACTGTGTCAATAAGTTTCATTTGACCTGACGCTCCGTTCCTGCGTATCCCTGAGTTTTCTACTAAGTATGTCTGGACAAAGATGATAGAAATAAATCGTGGCAGCCGGCGCCATGGGCTTAAGTTAATTTTAAGCTTGAGACACACTGCTCGAATGCCTGGGTATCAAGTTTTCAAAAATTAGTTCAATTTCTTGCTGTTTTTAAAGACCAAACAAACAATTACATTTTTTTCAGTCAAGATGAAGTAGTACTCTTATTTAGTTTTCTATCTGTATTTTTATTTGTACACATGTAGTTAGTTCATTAATAACCCGTTTGTGCCTTGACACGAAAACTTTAATTTAATTTGTAGGTATATTAAATTGTAAAAAGTAAGCTTTTGGGGCCATTTGTTAGTATTACAGAAATAAACGTGTATTATAATAATGAACTCGTATATCATATAAGTACATCTAAGTTTATTTATGTGAATCGGAAGAAACAACTCTAAGCCAATCGATACAGCCACCATTCTGATTTTATTACCACTTTTTGTGTGTTTTATGTTTGTAAGTTAAGTGCATTAAATAGGTTATCTACCTATCTATCAATACTTACTTACCAACCAAATATGTAAGAAAAATCAGTTAAACAAATACAGACTCAATGTTATTAGAATTTAGATTTAAATCAACAGGACGAGGTCACGCCGCGTGAGATGTAAAAAAAAGCCAAGTAAGTACTTAAAACGCACACGAGAAGTAAGTAAGAAGTATTTGTTCTCGTTTCCTCGTGCTAAAAATTCTATCTTCAACCATAGACCATAGAATAACATGTTCAACGCAAGAACTATTAACCTGAGGCAAGTTACGGTTGCGGTTTTACTAAAACATTGTTTAGTGATGGTGTGCGCGCGCATCGTAAAAATCTTCGAAAATCAATTAATTGTTATCTAGTTCTTTTTTGTATAACTGAAAAAGTGACGAGACAAGAAGAACACGTGTCTGATGGTAAGCAAAATGCCTGCCACATAACAGCACAGTGACACGCAGCTATTGGAACATAAAGAGTCCATATCATTACCTAGCACTACACTGCGCTCGTCACCCAGAGATCTAAGATGTTATATCTCTAAGCCATGTAATTTCCCTGGAAACATTGCGCTTCAATCCGGAACACAGTAACGTTTGCACATTACTGCTTGGCATTAGAACAACTGACATAGGTGTTGTACTTCCCCAGGCGGACTTTGCTAAGAGTCCTACTACGAAACCGAGCAAAAAAGTTTGTCGGTCAAACCAGCCGTGTGTCTCAGTACTAAATTTATTCGTGGAGTCAGACAGACGGATCTATTGTTGCATAGTTCGTAGTACAGTCCCCGGTTACTACTCGTAGTAGTATTTTTAGAGTAACACATGCAACTACGCTCGTCGTTTTTACTCGCTGATTTAAGCAAAGAATTTTAACTGCTGTTTTCACAGCTGCAGCTTCTCGCGATACTGAAGTTTTATTTCTGTATATTTTAATATTTCAAATTATTTTCATTTCATTAACTAAAATGACTTGGTGTTTTTTGGAACGAAGTTCCTTATCGCGCGTTGTGAAAGGGGGGCTAGATGGAAAAAAATCTTACGAAAAGTTGTCACGACACTTTTTGCTATTGTAAGCTGTGCGGCGTCGCATGTTTCTCTGTCTGTCTCTCTCTCTCTTATAGAAAGCAAGCCAGATATTTTCATTTCTATTTCGCATTGAACAGTGTGGTGTCGCGACGATTATTTTTGTTGAGTGTAGGTATACAGGTTTTTTGTAAATAATAAATATAAAATTAAAAAAAAAATCCTTCACTAATTAATCGAAAGAAACTTCGTTCCATCCGGGTGTCCCTTGACACCTCTCAAGTTTTTTTTTATAAGAGTAGCTAGACGAATGGGATGTTATTTTCCTTTAGTCCAAGTTCGTAACTGATTTTTGTTACTACTTTAGTTTACTACGTTTAGATACTCGTATGCAAAACAGATATATAATTCTGTTTTGATAACCAGTTATGAACAGAGAAAAAATACACTATTTTCGTAGCTGGTTATGAAACATGGTTACGAAAATGGCAAATATATTCCGTTCTTGTAACTAGTTATCAAGCAAGAAAAAAATTCAATGTTCGAATCTGGTTATCAAAAATCAGTTACGAACTTGGACTAAAGGGTTATTTTAGTGGTAGGACTTGTACTACAATGTACATTGTACATATGTATGGAAAAATACTTCGAAGTGCAGACGGGTTTCGAACCTACCACTTCTCGATTGTAAATCGCTCGATTTAATCACTAAGCCACCACGGCTGATTAAAAACCATAAAATCTCTTTTCAATGGGAACGAAAGGACCAAAGTGTTTACATAGTATAGAGTTGACGCCACATACTAAGTACAGACTACATACCTCGCACAAACGCTTTACACCGAAAGCACGGGTAGCATGTAGCATCGTTCTTGCCTTATCGCTCTTGTGGAAGTGTCATACTTTTGTCGCGGCACATCTCTGCTTCATCATCTGCTTAAGATTGACACAAAGTAACCTTGCGGAAAATCTAACTCTATACGTAGTATTATGTAAACTCTTTGGAAAGCACTAAATGAGTTTTGAAGTGAAAACATCTTTCAATATTTTTCTTAGGCTGTAATTGAAGCTCATCCGCTCACGCTATTAGGCGAAAAGCTCGGGTGAACGGAAACGAGCGAGAAAGAGACAGCGTGACAAAGATCCTCAGATTGAACAAAGATCCCTCAGAGATCCTGTGTTTACAGTTTTGATTTGTATAGGATTTTAAAAATTGTTTCTTATTTGTCCTAATAAAACGATCCATAACACAAAATTCAGATAATGAAGTTTTATGTGTGGTAAAGTTAGCAGTGCGACTGGGAGTGTGCGTTCCGCGCCCAAAAACGTGCCGTACGTGCCATTGTTGGTGTATCGCAATGTACATCCGTCAGACCATATTTCAAGGAGCTTGGTATACTTACTTTACCTGCTATCTTGATCTATCAAGTGGCTGTGTATGTCAAAAATAATCTAGAATCGTACAACACGCGAGGAGAGAGACATTCTCGCAACATACGCAACGCCGACAAGTTGGATGTTTATTAATTGACGTGTAAATTGTACATTTATGAATAAAGTACTTTGACTTTGAATTTGATTTTGCACACATATTTTGTTTTTTGCATGCATCTATATATGGTTTTTAACCGACTTCCAAAAAAAGGAGGAGGATATCAATTCGACCCCTATGTTTTTTTGAATCATAACAAGAACAAAATTAAAAATTTTGATTAACCCCCGACTACCTTAGATTTGTTATCTGTACAACATTCTACTAGTCAAGCCCTTTCATTTGATACCCATAATAAGGGAATTGTGAAAACAGAAATGTAATTTGCCATTTTGTGGTAGCGGCCATCTTGGATTTGAAATTTGTCATAGTTCAAAGTATTCTACTAATCAATCCCTTTCGTTTGATACCCATATTGAGGTAGTAGTGAAAAATTTTATATAATTCGCCATTTTGTGGTGGCGGCCATTTTGGATTTGAAATTTGTTATAGCGTATAGTACTCTACTAGTCAAGCCCTTATGATATATATATTTGTATATATATAGGTTGTGAAGAAATATTTTGTCCGCCATTTTGTGGAGGCGGCCATTTTTATTCGATATTAACCAAACATAGCTAAGAACACCCGCACAGATATTAACTTTCAAATAAAAAAAACCGCATCGAAATCGGCCCATCCGTTTGAGCTCTACGGTGCCACAGACAGACACACACATACATACAGACAGACAGACATCGACGTCAAACTTATAACACCCCTTTTTTGGTCGGGGGTTAAAAAAGAACTATAGATAGCCGCCCTTTATTTTACACTAGCACCACCCCCGCGGCTTAACTCCCGTAGTTCCCATATATTATGTATATTATCCCGTTATATTCCTATAATCTAACTACGTTACGAATTACAGCCCAATCCGTTCATATGTTCCGACGTGATTGAGCAACAAACATCCACATATTGACGTTTATAATATATCCTAATAATACCTTTAGGATTATAATCTACCGGCACGAGAAAGCATGGTGGTGGTTATCAACATGCCTGCAAACAACACAATTTGAACAATAGCTTTCGAATTTTTTTGCTGTACGGACGTCTTTGATTTGAACATGAAGAGCTCAAAAGACAATGTCACTGACAAAACATTTATTGGGACAAGAACTTAACCTGATATTAAAACTATTGTTTGTGTCGCTAAACCACAATAAAAGTCATAAATCAAGACTTGAAGTTGAAAACTATTGTTGGACACTGAAGACACGGTTCAAATCACTGCTTAGCACTTCACTGCGCTCGTCACGCATTTATCTCTTCACCATAAGATTCATAAGATTTATCTCTTCACCTTGTAATTTTGTATAATTTATTTATTATCGTCAAATTCTTCGCTTACTAGGCCAAATAATCCTTGACGTGGGAAGGTTTCGCAGAAAAAAATTGCTGTATAAATTCTATTTTATGCTCCTCATCCGTATTTTTGCGCATTGTACTATTCCCGAGTAAAATATATTTCGGAAAATTTGAATATTTCCCGGAATCGATATTGAAATGTTATTTTAACGAATATTGTCGAATAGCTCGAGTTAAAATCGTACAAATCTCGTTTTATAATAAACCAGTGAAAAAGTATACTGAAAATGAAATTAAACGTAATCGTTCAGCATCACTGTTACATAAAGGTAACGAATCAATAATGTGGCATTCTAATGTTGAAAAAATCTTTGAAATTATTAATATTGGTTCAGTAGTTTTTGAGCGAAATTCCTTAGGGCAGGCTTAGAGGCAACAGAGATTTTGCTGTGAGACTGAACTGAAAAAAATGTGAGACTGAAACCGTAAGAAAAAAATATATTTTATAACGGAAGTGTACTCTTGGTAGGACTCTTGGCAGAGTCCGCTGGGGAAGTACCAAACCTTTGCCAGCTATTCTGCCACCAAGCAGGACTGTACAAACATTACTTTGTTCCGGTTTGAAGGGCAATGTTTCCAGTGAAAATACAGGGCTTAGAGATATATCATAGATCTCTGGGTGACGAGCGCAGTGCAGTGCTAGGTAATGATTTGGACTCTTCATGTTCCAATATCTGCATGTCACTGTGCTGTTATGGCAGGTAAGATGCTCGTCTCGGCACTCTACAATTAAATAAACTATTTTTTACAAAAAATTAAACCGACTTCAACACCACAAATAGGCACTCAAAAGCGAAAAATAATTTAATATAGGTAATTATTATAACCTCTACTCACTCATCCATATGAAGTCGGTGCCAGGCTAGTTAAAAAAGTTAGTAGATATACTATGTACGAGGTAGTAAGTAAGTAGGCATAGGTAAGTAGTATCTATCTACTACCTGTTAGGTTTGGCTGGCACCGACTTCATATAGATGAGTGAGTAGAGGTTATAATAATTACCTATAATAAATTATTTTTCGCTTTTGAGTGCCTATTTGTGGTGTTGAAGTCGCTTTAATTTTTTTGTAAAAATAGTTTATTTTTACCCTTTTAGTGCTAAACAAGTTTTCACTAATGCATTTACACGATTTCGTGTTGAGATCTCAATACATGAATTAAACCCAAACACTGGGTAGTTCCTGTAAACCGTTAAGAAATTCCCTTGACTGTCCTTTATCTTCATCATCAGACCACTAATGACAGTCACAACCCATCTATGTAAAAAGTTCTCATCAATACAAATTCATCGAGCCCAAACACAAGGTAACTACTATGTACCGTCGAGGAGTTCCCTCGACCGTCTTCCCGTTCCCTCATCAGATCGACTCCAGACCATCTTTAAACTATACTGCTTTAAAATGCTCAAGCAAAAAACTTAACTAACGCACTAGTCATCTTTACAATTTTCGAAAGTTATCCTCGATTTCTCTAGGATGCCATCATCAGATCCTGATTCCCTTATCATGGTACCACCCTTGGAATATCTCCTTTACAACAAAAAAAGAATCATCAAAATCGGTTCATAAACGACGAAGTTATCCGCGAACACACATAAAAAAAAAAAAAAAAAAAAGGAACAAACATACGGTCGAATTGAGAAACCTCCTTTTTTGAAGTCGAAAAAAGAGAGTGATGACAGTCAACTTTAACTTTTTAAACTGGCACAGTCATTCGTTAATAAAATGGCGTGTCTTAACAAAGACATATTTTGTGGACTTATGTCATTATTTTTTTGATTACCTTTTACCTATTATTTTTACCTTTCTCTCTCCTTGTGAGGGAAGGCTAGTTGCAGCAATGGCAACACACAGTGCGATGTTCATGCTGATTAATTATTTCAAGTCTAAACCCTCTACACACGAGCCCTAAAATCAAATTACATAAAACTAGTGGGGCGGACCCTACATCGTACCATAAATCATCAATTTTATGGTTCGATGTAGGCTCTTCCCCCACTACTTTTACGTCATTACCTTTGATTGTAGGACTCCTGTATGGAGCGTTTTAGACCAAAACAGGACCATATTTTAGGTGACTACGAAACAACATAAAAACTGGCAAACGAGAAAACTCAGTAACGCAACAAATATTTACCCTAACTTTGCGTAGCTAGTTAAAAGTCCAAGGAAAATTATAGTCTTTATTTACTTGTAAATACTCGTAGATACGGAAAATGTGCTTAGTAAACGGAAAAGTTATGTCCTATTTGGTTTCAAAGAAGAGCAGTTTTGAATACAGGTTTAAAACGTTTGGATTTTGGTCATTTGGTCGTAAACTGATTCTTTCAGGCTAAAAACCTTTGGAATTTGGTCATTCATTAGGTAAACTGATTCTCTCAGTAAGTATAATAAGAAACAGTTAATGTATAGTATAATGTTTAAAAGTGCAGGCGAGATTCGAATAGAAAATCATTGTGAGCAAACCGTCATGTTCCAAGAATGACATGCTAAGAGGACATAGGCCATTTGGCCTATGGCCCGGGTGTCTATCGCCTAAGGAAGGGTTATTTGTCTATTGATAATGATTTGTCTCTTTTATTCTCGCTTGAAATCATAGAGACAGCAATAGCAAACCAAAGCCGATTTAATTAATTTAGTTAGGCGGTAGAAGGGGTGGTGGAGAATGGTCTTGATTCTCTCGTTACGAGAAAAGGCCCCAATGCCACTTTATTATGCACACCAAAATGAGCGTTATAAAATGATCTCTCAACGTTGTATGTGACGACATTAGAAGTAATACTATGGTGGTCGTGCAATTAGTTAGGTATTCGTACGTCGAGCTCTCGGAACCGTTCCTATATCAGCGGCAGCGATCTATAGCTGTGAACTGGGAAGTAATTAATGACTTTCCACTTGCATTCCTGTTTGGTACACGCCATAATAAATATTACGCGTTTAAATAAACGCGTGATTTTTATATTCAAATGAAATTTTTATTCTTTATTGGTAAGGGATATGTGATGAGTTCGTGTCACGCAAATTCTGATGTTAATTATAATATAATTTATAAATATAAATTATTTTAAATGAATACACGGGTAACTCACTTCTGGTATAGTCCAGGCCGACTCAAGTTTCGATCGCGTCCGGTGGTCTTTTTCAAGGAGAGTGCGCGCGCGTTTTCACAGCTCGTCTAGCACATCAAAAATGTGCGTTAACCACATTAACCACGCTAGTTTTCATACTAAAATATAAATTTTATATTTAAATTTGTGTTGCATGAGTGGTTTTTCCCGATGGTTACAGAGTTACAGTGTCATTAAATCAAATGTCGACTGCATCAACGCTTAACATCAAGCGTGATGGCGGGCAGACCAATATCTATGTACCAAATTTCAACCAAATTCTTGTAGTAGTTTTTGCGTGCAAGATTACCAAACATCCGTCTTATGGCCTGTTTATACTATGATTAGTCCAGGTGTTAAGTGATTAGTAGCTAACAAATGTAGACGCGGATTAATTAGTGCGAGTATATAGTAACTTGCGTAGTGAAGTGATTAGAAACGTGTTCTATTTTTTGCGAGTAACATCCTCCCGCGCTCTTTTCATTCCCCCTCACTCGCAGCTTTCCTGTTAGTAAACACGTCTGGACAGTAGCGTTTAGCGTGTAGTGTCAGACAGCGTTGCTGTCCTGCACTTATCAGTCGCGAATCACTCGCACTCGCACTAATCAAAATATAACTTTCACGATTATAGTATTCGTCGGATAGTACGTTCATCTGTAAAATATATTATAGGCCTATGCGCGGTCCGAAGGGGGGGGGGACATGACCCCCCCCCCCTCAAATCAAAAACCTAGTACTTTAAATTTAAAATAAATATAAACCAACATTTGTTACGGTACATACACATAGACTATTTTTAACGCGGGAAAACTGGAATGGCAATTACGCGTTTAAAATCGTGGAGTGATACTAGTAAAGTCTTTTTTTACTCGATTTATTGCATTTCAACTGGTGACACCCTAAAAATCTGAGGCTGCATACTAGTAACCCCTTCTAAAATTCGAAGCTGGGACCGCGCCTGAGTGGGCCGGCCCACTCTGATCACGGGTAGTTTTTTCGCATCACTTCCGTTTTATATTTTTGTTACCTACGGGTTTAGCCTCACATTTTCTTCAGTTCGTACTTCTCGTAACTCAAAGAAGCGGCACCGTTTCATGGTGGATATTCCAAAGACACGGACGAAGAGGTTTGTGATAAGAACATCTAGGCTGTGGAATGAGCTGCCTGATTGGGTTTTTCCCGATAGTTATAATCTTGGTCTCTTCAAATCGAGAGTGAATCGGTTTCTTCTAGGTAAACACGCTCCATCGTAGACCGCATCGTCGCTTAACATCAGGCGAGATGGCGGTCAAGTGTAAACCTGTAAAAGTTTAAAAAAAAAAGTTCGCAGCGCAAAATCCCAATCTCTTTGAAATCTACCGTGCTGTAAGGAAGTCCGTCCCAATAACAGACAAATCAAATTAAAACGCCTGTCACTTGCGGCAAAGCTCACTCTTCGCCTCTCATTGCAGTGCACGCTACATCAGGATCGTATAGTCATTATGCACTCGGGGCAATCAAAATTGCATTAGTTGAATACCTAGTGGTCTAAACGTCGAATTTAACCAATTTCAATGCATAGTTGTGGTCTAAATTTTATAATATGTTTTTACTTAAATGAGTTCACTGTATAATTACTCCGTGGTTTAACAATCAGTGAAAGTAACCGGATAAAAGGTAGCCTATTTGCGGATGACCTATTTTAACCTAAAGGTAATTTATCACGTTAATAATTTCTATTTTATCTGTTCTGTCGTTCCGACGTGACTGAGCAACCATGATCTTTCTGAGATTCTGATACTTTGAACGTATTTCGTTCTCAAATTTTTAATAATTTTAGTCCCCAGTGCATTACTGCCCAATTACTTTTTCCATTCCTAGGCTTCGGGATCTCATAAAAAGAGATTCAAAGCCATAATCTACCATACCTGACCGTGTGGGTGGGTTGTCGGAAGACCCAACACCTCGAAATAATCTTGAAACATGTCAGTTTCCTGAAGATGTTTTCCTTCAAAGCCAATATTGATGAGAAACTGGAACATCTGAACTTAAAGACATATTTGCGAGTGGAAATCAAACCCACAATCTCAGGATTATGTACCGTACGTTTTAGCACATTGTTTGTTTTTCTATCGACAAACTATTTTAAAGAATCCTTACCACGATCCTTACTAATGATAAATGAAGAATCCATGCTTCTGAGTATCGTTTCATGGTTGTTGTTCCAAAGTCACGATCGAAGAGGTTTGAATCTATTTTTGTGAGAACTTCTAGGCTGTGGAATGCGTTGCCTGAGTGGAGTTGTTCCAATCAGTGGAGTTGATTCAATCGATTTTTTCTAGCTACTCGTAAGTACGCTCCATCTTAGACCGCATCGTCGTTTAAAATCAGACGAGAAGGTATAAGCCTATAAAATTAAAAAGCGTATGTAGAGATGTTTGTTCACGCAAAATCTCAATCAAATGACAAAAACAAACGTGAGGACCGACATGTACCTCAAATCTTTCGTGGTCATTGTCATCCACCAGCCCGCAATTGGCTAGCGTGGTATATTCGTGATGGACGTCCTTGCGAGAGAAGGCCCAGAATCCCAACGGTGGGAACATTTAGTGGGTTGCTTATGTACGCAAAATCTAGTACACATAGTCTGGGAAAATAATAAGACCGAGAACTATGCCAGTGAAACCATGGTACACTGAAAACGGATATCAAACAAATTTCGAATAAAAGTACTGCAATCGAACAGTGCCAATTTTACGCAACTTATTTTGTTTCAACTTTCGAATAACCAGCAAATCTGAAACCGCTTTACAATTTGCCGATAAACCAAACAAACGATTTCAGCAGATTCTATTCGAATAAAAGTGCTGTGTAAACTGTATAACTCGTTTTTAAATCGATTGAAACCTGTACGGACGCGCCGAGGTAGATTGGAAAATGTATGTGACATTTTTGGGATTCATGCTGAAATGAAACTCTCGACTACAATGTGAAGGTTATGAGTCAGGTTTTACACTCTCGTCATAGAATGGATAATATTCTATCCTGGAATAGACATTCCGTTAACAGAGGCTTTCTCACCGCGATACTGAGTTCTTGAGACGAGTTATCCTACGTTTCCTACCAAAGTACATCTCAATGTTTTGATGTCACATGTTTGGATGTTTGTTACTCAATCACGTCGTAACGAATGAATGGATTGGGTTGAAATTTGAAACACAGTTAGATTATAGCCTACAAAAACACATAAGCTACTTTTTATCTAGCGAAAATAATGGGAATGAGAACTACGCGGGTAAACGAGCGGCGCGGCGCGAGGGTGCTGCTATATAGTTTATGTTAGAATCATTGAGTACATATAAGTACTATAGAGCACGCACAACGAAGTGGGAACAGAAGGCACGGGTGAGAACAAAACGACGTTCCCGCCGCGAGCGCCTGTAGTCGTACTCGATCACTAGTAAAGTGCGTTTCTCGAAGGATTTTTTTCAAATATTGTTATTAAAATAAAACAGTAATATTAAAATAAAGTGCAAAAACGATACTAGAAAACGCACAAAATTGAAATCCAGTATCACATTTCATCAGTAAGTCGATTATTTTACTTATTTTTATAAAAACTATTGAAAACTAATCCGGAATCACGGGGTGAAGGAGACGTTCGGGAGGCGGGTACGCGCAGGACCACCCTCGCACCGCGCTCCCGCCGCGTGATTTAGAGATGGGACGTGATATAATGTTTGCTAGAAAACTACATATTATAACAGATTTTTGTAACTTTAATACTCAAAATGTTTAATAAATTAATGTAATAACTAATATTTTAATAAATAATTTTATAGTGTGTTTTGTACGATATACTTTCATTTTTTTTAATTCGAAAGTATTATAGAGTAAACTGGAAGTAGGTACATAATATTATGTAATGTTACGATATCACGTCTTAACAGTTAAATTGATTTTGAAGATTTTAGTAGGTATATAAAAAATGACAATGCGAGGTACAGTTTTGTAAGGAAAATACAGGGTTCTACAAATTTAGTATAAAATATTTTAAGGACAAACCTACGCAAAACACAGAACATTTTTTCTTTTTTTGAACAAGAACCATACAGCAATCATTTACTGCATTTGCTTACAGCGTTGATTCAAAAATACATTGAAATACGCGTTAATATTTAGTTCGAAAGTCAAATGTCACAAAAACAACAACAACAAAAACAGCTTTTAACAAGCTTACGCTTTTTAGCGGTCAGTAAAAATGACAAGTAATATTTAATTAATATAACATAATAGTATTTTTTGTTTTATAAATAAAAAAAACATTGTTAATTTTTATAAATAGGTAATAGGGTTAAATTGTAATACTAATAACTACTAATTGCACGAAATAATTATTTACACCATTTTTCGGTAATAATTGCCAAATATAGGCATTATAATCCAATTAATGGTTTGTCAGTTCATATCCTAAGCTCCTTATATTTTAAGTAAAAATAAAATAATTTGAGAAATACCAGCTTTTTATTGACATACAAATCCAATCATACACATTTTGTATGAAATATGTACATATTAATATTGTACAAATGTAAGTTGCATGTAGAAAAACTTATTAAGCCTGCACGGGCACTAACTCTATAAAACTAAAATACCTAGGTACTTATATTTTAGATGTTATCGCACGAAATAATTATATTTATAGATGTTTGTACCGCGCTGAACCTGCATCAATCGCTAACAAAATGATTTTGTGTTGCCCGCGTGCCCATCCCTAGTAATCCCCAACGTACATATCTATGTAGCTATACATCATCTGCCTACGACGCGCACTGGGCGTCTAGTGTGGTGTTAGCACTCTATACTTTAGTTATTTGTCCTCTATGGTTAGAATATACACTCCGTCAAAAGTAGATTTCTCACCGCGACTTTTTAAGACGACTTATTGAGTATACCTTAAGAATTATTGTATTTATCTCCTATGTTTATTTTTAATATCAAATTATTATTTTTTGGCATTTCAAACCAAGCAAAGCTTGTACTATGACGGCCAGATAACTCATATAATACTTATACATTTTTAAATACATACTTATTATACATAGAAAACACCCAGGTACCCATGGCTTCGTAGGCAGACCTACTACTAACTAACCCATCAGACCAACCAACATAATCAAATGTGTTAAGTAGTCTATTTTTAGTATGAAAACTAACGTGGTTATTACACATTTTAAATGAATATGCGGCTAACTCACGTGATGTACAGTCAGTCTAGTTCGACTTAAGTTTCGGCCACGTTCGGCGGCGTTTTTTCAAGGAGAGTGCACGCGCGCGACCGCTGCTCGTTTGGCACATGTGGACGTGGCCGAAACTTAAGTCAGACTAGACTGTACATCACGTGAGTTACCCGTATATTCATTTAAAATATATTTAATTCGATAACGGGACACTCACGTATATACGGTCGGTCAATCCGACTCGAGTTCCGGCCGCGTCCGGCGGCCTTTTTCAAGGAGAGTGCACGCGCGCGGTGGCTGCCTGTTTGGCACTGCGGGCTGCCGCACGGCGCGCACGCAAGCTCAACGGCTGTTGCGAGGGTGCAGGTGAGGGGGTGCGAGAGGGTTGCGCAGGTTTACACTCGAACTCTTCATCACTGGTGAGCTGCGAGTCGGGAACATTGCAGCTCACTGAGCTCACTGTGTCTTCACTCATATCGCGAACACCATGCCGGGTACTATGGAGGCACGGCTTCCAAGCGGGCGGTACATGCCATCCTCCATCTCTATTAAAGGTCGGACGCTTACCGATTTTGATGGCCTCCCTGACCTTACGGGGTACGAAGAACTTCTCCCATGCCAGGATCTCCGCCTTATCGAAACGAATAAAATGTTGGGCGTCCGACCTAAGAGTATTTAAAATAGTCTATTTTTTACTGTCACAAGTGACAGCACACCATTTTTATTCTTGTATTCTGCTTTCGGAGTATAGTTGTTCTCAATGTATTATCATTTAATTGTATTCCTGATTCGCTATTAGCGATATAATCACGATTTATGATACACGATATAAGTAATTGTTTAATTGTAGGTATGTACTGGACAAACTTCTTCGTTGACTTGAGAAGTCAACCGTTGATTTATTCTTAGCTAACGTGTCTGCTTTGATCTAATGTGTATAGCCCCATCCTATGCTTTTTAACCCCCGACCAAAAAAAGGGGTGTTATAAGTTTGACGTCAATGTCTGTCTGTCTGTCTGTCTGTCTGTCTGTATGTGTGTCTGTCTGTCTGTGGCACCGTAGAGCTCAAACGGTTGGGCCGATTTCGATGTGGTCTGATTTTAATGCGGTTTTTTTATTTGAAGGTTAATATCTGTGCGGATGTTCTTAGCTATGTTTGGTTAATATCGATTCAAGATCCGCCTCCACAAAATGGCGGACAAAATATTTCTTCACAACCTACCTCAATATGGGTATCAAACGAAAGGGCTTGACTAGTAGAATAACTTTGCAATATGACAAATTTGAAATACACGGTGGCCGCTACCACAAAATGGCGAAATACATTTCTTTTTGCACAACTCCCTTAATATGGGTTTCAAATGAAAGGGCTTGACTAGTAGAATGTTGTACAGATAACAAATCCAAGGTAGTCGGGGGTTAATCATTTTTTTTAATGTTTTTTTGTTTTTAATCATTATGAGTAAGAAGTTAAACAATTTTATTTATTTCTATATATACGGCGATTTTCGATTTTCCGAACAAGGAGGTCATTGCATATGTGCTTCTTGACTCGTCTCTTGATCGAACTCAAAGTCTTCAGATGGTACTTAGTCGAGAGTGAATTATTGATTTCTTCAGCGTAACCACGCTCCATCGTAGACAACATCATCGGTTAACTTAACCCACACCGTGCCCCTCTAAGTTATTTACCCGCGATAAAAAGCAGCTTATACGTATTTCAGACATTCTTTGTTTCAAATTTCAAATCAAAACGTTCCGACGTAAATGAGCAACAAACATTGAAACTTTCTTTCAAAACAAATAAGACAAACTTTCTCATGATATCAGTAGGATTAATATTGAAGTGAAAATTACTTTAACTTTATTGAGCAGTTTGTGATTGGAGAAGATGTTATTCGTTCTGTCAAAGACATACATACAATATGTCAGCACACCTGTATCAGTGCAGGTGACTTATTGTAAAATATTAGAGCGGTTAAATACTAATAATAATACAATAATCACTACAATAATAATACAATAATACTATCATCACGGACAGGACTATTGTCGCCAATAAGCCTGACATCGTACTGGTAGACCGGTCTCAGCGCCAGTCTGTAATCGTCGATATCACCGTACCACATGACGAGAACCTCGTGAAAGCTGAGAAGGACGAGCTTAGCAAGTACCTTGACTTGGCTCATGAGGTTACCGCCATGTGGGATGTTGATTCGACGATCATAGTCCCAATAGTCGTGTCGGCAAACGGCCTTGTAGCGAAAAGTCTCGACCAACATCTCAAGAGACTTTCGCTAGACGGTTGGATTAAGGGTCAGATGCAGAAGGCGGTCATCCTCGACAAAGCGCGCATCGTCAGGAGGTTCCTCAGTCTGCAGCCCTAACCACCGGTAGCTTGGCCCTGGCCCTGCCCCGCTGCTGGCGGCACCCTAGTTTTTAAGTTTTTTATAATGTTTATATTTGTTATAAAAAACTTAGAAATTAAGAGTAATTAATAAATGACTGAATACAATAGTAATAATAAACTTTATTTCAGACTATTGAAATCCATCTAGACACAAACATATTATAAAGAAAGTTACAAAATTATAAAGACTAAAAGACACAGTTTAGTTATTTTATCCCGATCAATAGTTTCGACCAATACCTCTGTATCGGACATTCAATTCTATTGGATATAGTGTTCAGGATGTTGTTATCGCTGCCACGTAGACTTTGTAGCACTGAATAAGCTAAGGTCCTGGTTCTAAGTCTACGTTTAGACTGTGGAATAAGTTTCCTGAGTGGGGTTTCCCCGATAGTTATAATCTTGGTGTTTTCAAATCGAGAGTGAATCGGTTTCTTCTAGGTAAACACGCTCCATCGTAGACCGCATCATTCAACATCAGGCGAGATAACAATCAAGTGTAAACCTATAAAAGTTATAAAAAAAGTGAAAAGTTATCACTTTAATCGTCAGTCCCCATGACTGCCAATGTTTGTTCCGTATTTCTATTATCAACTTCATTTTTCTGAAGTGCAGATACTGTATTTTACTTTTCGTCAAAGATTTTACGTAATTTATTTAGACCATAGATTGTGTGTGTTCAGGTTTCGTTTAACATTATCTTTACATCTGTGCGGTATTAGTATTCTACGAATATATCGAATACGTTATTTGCTTGAGAGAAATAAATCCGATATCCCAGGACTGCGATCTTTGAGACCGGCCCTTCTGTCGCCGAAATATATCGGCTTTTTCTTTGCTATTGTGGTCTCTATCATTTCAAATGGAATGAAAAGAGAGAGAAATATCAAAAATAATACATTTTGCGTTCGGCGGTAGACCCCCCATTGACGCACTAGTTCAGTTATCTTCAAAATATTTGAAATATTTAAGTATGGTGGGTAAATTACATAAGAAATTTTGTAGTAGGACTCTTTGCAGAGTTTTTTTTTTTAATTTAAATTAGCCACTCCACAGGCTCCGGGGTTAGTGATCTTTGTCATTACAATTATCTTTTTTTTATACATATCTTAGATAATGAGAAGAAAAGGAAAATAGGAGGGGGTTGGGTACATTTAAAATTTAATTCTAGTGCTCGTCTGTAGAGCCGATCACTACCGGTTGGGATTCCGCTAGTAATCGACTCGACATCGAGTGTTTGCCTAATTGCCTAACTGCCTCCTCCCGGCCCAGATCCTCCACAACTCTTTGCAGAGTTCACCTGGTAATATACCACACCTTTACAGTTAATCTAACCCCAAGTAGTAAGTAAGTGTCAGTTTCCTCGCAATATTGCACTATCACCGGTAAAGTCGTGTTCAAAATATAATGAAGCCTTTAAGTTAAAGTTATAGTAAATTTGTACATTATATGCACTTGGAAAACTATTAAAAGGTATAGGTGGGATTGGAACCCATAACATCACGATTGATAATCGCATGTTGCCACTAGGCCGCCAAGTTTAAATATTATTCAAAATTCACACGAACGAAAAGTTTTCATTATTTAAAATTTGGGAAATTTTAAGTAATGTTGGTCATGTCATAGAAAGAACTTAAACGTAGAGATTTACTATGATAACATGACCCGCCCCTCCAGAATTCAAAACGTTTGAAAGTATTTGTGAAAGAATATACAACGCACCACCACGCATGTGTGCGTACTGCTACTGCAGACGAATAATTACAACCACAAACAAACTCTTTCGTAAGGATGTGACTACACACATTAAAACAGGAATTTGGAGGGGCGGGCCATGTTATCGTAGTAAATCTCTACGTAACATCAAACATACACATTTACAAACACACAAACTTTCGTTGTTATAATACCTACTTACCAGCAGCGTCCCTCAAATTTACACGCATAACTTCTACATATGAGTCGTTCACGAACGAACGAATCAAATAACCCGGGTCGCGAGAACCATAAGAACCATTGGATCACTAAGCTTAAAATGATTCGTTCGTTCGATTACAAGATCAGGTTACGCGTGAAGTTGAGGTCGAATAAGCCGACGAACGGCACGAACCATATTTGACCGAACCATGAGTTATTTGTTATTATCGTTTATCTTGTCTATTGTATGCTGTTTATTTTTTGACGTCCGAAGTGTTCATTTTTCATTTTAATCTATCTCCATTCACTATAGTTACATAATATAAATCCAGTTTGTGTATTAAAAATCGTACTAAGATCAAAATCAGACTTAAAATGGTTGTCAAACGATCGTCATGAATCCCGAAACGTAATTCACAAACTGTTTATTAGTTTATGTTTATGAACCAATGGTTTGATTAAACGGTGAACGAAACGAAAAGCAACTGAACGAGAAGTTCTATTGACTAACATATGTAGCACTGGCTCAAAAATAACCAATGGTTCGTTTGAACGGGTCGAACGAACCGGGTCTTTTTATCTATGGTTCAGGTGCGATGCGGTTCTCTCAAATTGAACGAACGACACATTCTTAATAACTTCAATTTCAATTTTTTCTTTTGGCTTCCATTCGGTAATGTCACCGTAATTTCGCCAATGTCCAGCGTTTGAGCGTTGGGTCATGTTTCCGTAATTTTCCCGCGTTAAATACCTAATATATTTTGTGTTATCCGTGTCTATAATCTGTGTTCCAAATTTAAAGTCAATGCGTTCCGTAAACTTCGAAGTATTGGAGACTTCACACAACCAAGCTTTCGCATTTATAATATTACAGGATACACATCCCACTAAATTTTCTCATTGCTGGAACTCGGAGCCTTCTCTCGCAAGGAGAGAGTTAAGGCTATAATCCACCACGCTGGCCTAGTGCGAGTTGGGGGATGACGCATGACTTCGAAAGATTCAAGGTGCATATTTCCTCGCGATGTTTACCTTCGCCGTTTTAAGTTAGCGGCATTACGCACATGGCTTCAAAAAGACAGTGGCGCATGGTTTTGAATCCGTGGTCTCCGGATCGGCATCAGCAGGCGCGTTCTGCCGACTAGGCCAGCCTTAACTTCAACGATTTTAATTTATCATAATTATTTGTATAGGTAGGATATAATTTGCGAATGTTCAATCACCCATTTCCATCACCTTGGTTGATTAAACTGTTGAATTCTTATGTCCCGTCGCAGTTTTACTTCGTCTCATATTTGCTCCACCGTTGTAATAAAAACGGTATAAAACGGACCTCAATAAACCCTTTCAGACGAGCTCAAAAGATGAGCTCCCCCTACATTCCTGCATCCGCTAGCATTGTCTGGACGGACTGTAATTAACTTAAGCCTTTCTTATCTTGGACAATGAGTAGAGCTGCCCGAAAATCAGTCTTGTGAAAGTATTTTTTTATATCTTGATCCCAAAACGACAGGGTGTGTGTCTGTCTGCGGCTTCATAGCTCACCAAGAAAATAACCGATTTTCAGGTCAATCACCCTGATTCAGAATTATAAAAAAAGGCATGTTTGTTTGTTTTGTTTGGCGTCGATGTCTGTTTGTCTGTGGCACCGTAGAGCTCAAACGGGTGGACGGATTTTGATACGTTTTTTTTATTTGAAGGTTAGTTTCTGTGCGGTTATTTTGAGCTATGTTTGGTAAATATCAATTCAAGATGGCCGCCTCCACAAAATTGCAGACAAAATATTTCTTCACAACATCCTTCAATATGGGTATCAAAAAGGGCTTGGTTAGTAAAATACGAAACATTATGACAAATTTCAAATCTAAGATGGCCCCACCACAAAATGGCGAATTACATTTATTTTTTCACTTCTCTCTCAAAATAGGTATCAAATTTGGCTGGCCTGGTGGCTTAGTTGGTAGTACGTCTGCCTGCGAAGCCGTGGGCCGTGAGTTCGATCCCCACCCAGTGCAAATGTTTGTGTGATGAATTCAAATATTTGTACTGTGCCTGGCTGTTTCTATGTAGCTATTATAAGTATGTATTTAAAAGTATATAGGCATTATATCACCTATCTGGCTTCCATAGTACAAGCCTTGCTTAGTTTGGGGTCAGATGGTGCTGAGTGTGAAATGTCCATCAATTTAAAAAAAAATTAAAGGGCTTGACTAGTAGAGTGTTTGACAAATTACAAATCAGAGTTAGTCTGGGGTAAATCAACATTTAGGTAATTTTGTTGTTGGGTTACAATGTTTCTAACATCACAATAACACAAAGACATATATCTATATCTTGCCGCCTTCGAAAAAGGAGTAGGCCTCAATTCAGTTGTAAATTTTTTTTGGTCTTTATTAGTCGATCATTGGTCATATAAATTTTATTTATATCGGTTTGGTGGTTTTTGAAATATAAAAATACTAAAATTTGTTCTCCTTTATTTGGACGGTGTTATGGTCGATTTCACAAAAAAAATCTTATTTGAGTCTGAGTTTAATTATAAATTAAAGTAGTTTTGTGTTTTTTCGGAGGACATTCAACTATGTTTCTCCGTATTAAAAAACTATTTATCTACCGTAAAGCTTGAGTAAAAGTTTAACGGCGATAAGACATCACTAGTCCTGGTAAAAGTTCCTAATACGGCGATAAGACATCACTAGTCCTGCCCATGGACAATAATAGGCTCACCCTTCGCATGTCTGCCTAATAACGTGTTATATCAGACATCTTGCTATTCGGCCGGATCGCGTGCCTTGCACGGACATTGCTCAGCGGAATTGGTTTTTATGTTCATCATTTCCTCATCATTATATTTAATGCAATGATTGAGTGAAAATCATATTGAAACACGACTGTTCAATGTAAAGTTTTAAAGTTTGTGTGGAACTAGCTAGAACGGTTCGTTTTTTATTTACATAGGTATAATTTATTTTATCTTTACGGACTCGTGGGTCTATATAAGCCTTTTTATAGTAAACTAGCTGTGCCCTGCCACGCTTCGTTGTGGCACATTGTGATGCAAAAATTAGATAAAAACAATCCTTGATGTGGATTATATATCATTGTAAAATTTCAACTCGATCGGTGCAGAACTTTTTGAGTGTTTGAAGCGTACACAAACCAACATAACATTTTTATATAGAGAGGTTTGTTTATTATTATTGGTTTTAGTTATTATTTGTTTTATTTGAAATGCCGGAAGACTTAATAACCAAATTTGTTCTGGAAAATCAAGTACATCACAAAAATATATTTTTAAAAGCTTTCCTTCAGAACAGAATCGTGAATGTTTAATTTCATAATGATGGTCTTAAGTTCGAACCCCACTTGCACCTCTTAGCAATTTTTTTAAGTGCGAGTTTATCATCGTGACTGTCTTTAAAGATGAAGGACAACATCCCGAGAAAACCAACGTGTTCTAATAAAACATATTTTAAATAAATGTGGCATCCGTCAACCAGCTTTTGCCTAGCGTAATTGATTATAACCTTTATTCTCTCCTTATAAGAGTAGGTCACGAGCTGCACTAGTGGGAACATTTTAAGGGCTCCTTGTGAATCTTAAAAAAAAATACGTTACGTAAAACACAATTATCCGTTTTATTGTAATTTATGTGACCAAACAAAGTTTGCTGCTATCAATATTTAATTCATTAAAAACTCCGTTGTCTCCAAAAACATAATATTTCGATCATATTTTCCAAGGAACGAAAACCTTTCAATTTCCAACAACAGCGACGTAGCAAGCGAAACCGCAAACAAAAGGCTAGTCTAATAATACGCCGAAGCAAAATAAAGCGGCCAATAAATAAGCCGCTATTAAAAACGGCGGTGCCATCTGCTGGTAATAAATAGACAACTTTACTATAGTGACTGTATGAGTAAGAAATAACGTGGACTCATAAACGTATAAAAAAGTCGGACGGAGTCTCGCTAAAACAAAAACTGTGTCCATCGGCCACATAATATGCACGTGTGCGCTGTCACATACAGGCTAACATGCACACATCAGTGGGTCATTACACTCGCTACTCGTGTATATGTGTGCGTGTCAGCCTATCTTGTTGTCGCGTGGTACTTCCCCAGACGGACTCGGAAAAAGTGTCCTACCACTACAAATTTTCTAAGTCACCTTCTCCCGGCTCAGGGGCCTCCCCCACGCACGGATTTCAGTCCCTGAGGGTCTGTAACTTGAACTCTAAGATTGAACTCTCTAACTTGAAGTCTTCAAGCCTTCAGAGATGCAGGCAACTCTCACCGAACGAACTGACCAATGGCATTGTCATAATATCCTAAGCCTCCATAAACTTATTCGAGTCCTGTAACGAGACGTATATGGATTAGATGCGTGTTTCCAACCTATTTAAATTAACGAGTATGAAGTATATATAATAAAAATACCCGATAAAAATCTACATTAAGTATTATGCTTTCATTTTCAAACGACCCTGTATAAAGCAAGTCACTGAAATATAATTATGTATTTCTACGAAAAATATTCTAAATTCCATACCCTTAATTAAGTTCCACCCCATTCACCCGCACTGCACCCTTAGCGGAGCATAAAAAAGCCCTTTCACATGATGATGAAATCCGAGATAAGTTTCCAGGGGCGTACGTCACTTGACTGAGGCCCCTGATGAAAACGGGCCCCTGCGTTTAAAAACAAACGTGTGTACTGAGGTTTTGAATTCAAAACATAATTCAACCTATTTATATTTACCTCCTTGGTGCCAAATGAATCATACATTTTTTTTGATATGTTAAAAACTCAGACTCAGAACCTCCTTGGTGTACTTACTTTTTTTTTAATTTGCTTAGCGCGAAAACATTTAAAAATTTGCATTTAGTCATTTCCTCGCTGAGGTGTAATGAAAAGTTACGTGTTGCACTCGAGTGCAAAGATTTTTCACCTTGTGCTCTTTTGATTCCCTTGCTAGGTCCGCTCAGGATTCTAATTTTAGAATCCTTCGCTTGCTCGGTCATCAAAATTGAGCACGCGGTTAAAAATCAACTTTGCACTCATGTATAACAAATAACTATTGCCGTGTAAAAAGTTAACAATTATAATTTGTTTCGTATATGGATGGCTGTAAACTAATTTTAATCGGGTTGTTATAAATATGACATGTATGGGTGTGTGTGTGTGTGTGTGAATGGATGAACCGATTTGATTTTAATTTTTTTTGGTTTGGAAAATGAATTATTATTAGTCGGGAGTGCTCTTAGTTGTTTCATTAAATCTGATTCAGCCATTTTAAAGCTATCTTATTAGTCTATATAGCTCTTTTGTTAGCCGCAGCAGAAATCTGATCATGTAATGGATCTTTGTTGGTTTCTTTTTTTATAGTATACAGAGAGAGAGACTTTGCTTAGTATCAGGCCCATGTACTGCATGGGCCTGATACTAAGCAAAGTGCGCCTATTCATATTAACACAGTGTTACTCACCCATTGGAATATGAAGAGTCCAAACCTTGCACTGCACTGTGTTCGTCGTCTAGAGATACGATGATTTATCTAATGTTCAGTTATTTCTCTGGAAACATTGCCCAGAAAACCATGAATAAAATACTATAAATCAGTTAAATAAATATTAAATAAATAAATATTGGTGGACAATTCACACACAATACTATCTGACCCCAAACTAAGCAAAGCTTGTGTGATGGCAGCCAGATAGCTGATATAATACTTATATAGTTTTAAATACATACTTATTATACATAGAAACACCCAGACACAGTGCAAACATTTGAATTCATCACACAAATATTTGCACTGGGTGGGGATCGAACCCACGACCCTCGGCTTCGCAGGCAGAGCTACTACCAACTAAGCCACTAGGGCAGTCAAGTTCACAATCAACAGTTGCAGGTGGATACAGAAAAAGGATACTTTTGTACATTAAGGTACACTAGCGGCTGCTAGTCATGTATGTCAATGTTTGGATATTTGTTTACAAATATCCAATGTACCTACACACACAGTGATAGGATAGAGCGCATTCAAAAACGATGCCTAAAAATTATGGGTTACAGATGTGGCATGGGTCGCAAACTCCCATCGTACAATGATCGTCTACAATATTTTCACGTTACCTCCCTTAATACTCGTCGTAATTATATTGATCTTACAGTGTTAAATAAGATCGTCTATTCTTCGATTGACTCCCCAACCCTTCTTTCTATTTTAAATTTTAATACACGTTTCCGGTCTCGTAATCGTAATTATAATACCTTCAATTTGCAAGTTTTTACCAATAATACATCTTATTATAATCCCATAGTCAGAATGAATCGCCAATACAACGAAGTCCTTGTCTCCAATAGGGACATTGATATTTTTCACTTAAAGCCATTCCAATTTCAGAGGAAAATCAAAGAAGTTAAGAATAACCCGGTTGTGCTTACTGTAAATACTTTTATGAGTTTTTTTTTTATATTATTTGTTTATACATTTTATCCTAATAGAACCTTTATTGTGTTTTGCAACGTTTTCTTTCTTATAAATTTGAAATTTGACCAGTTAGTTGTTTCACAATGTTTATGTACTTATCTGTTGTGTTATAATGTTCTATGTTTATATCTTATTTATCTACTGTTTTAAAGTATGTTAGTTTTAAGTTCAGATCTGTTGGCCTAATTTTCTTTATGTATTATCTCTAATTTAATATTAATATTATCAAACCACTGTATTTAAACAAATGTTGTTCCTGGGCTCACATAGTTTGGAATGTAATACAGTTCTGTACAATATACTCTTATGTTATGGTTTGTGCTTATTACATTCTGTTTTGTGTGCTCATTGAAATAATAAATAAATGAATATGTCGTAACGTATGAACGGATCGGGCTGAATATGACGGAAACGACTACGCGTGTAACAGCGCTGCTAGTAAATCATCGAAAAAGTAACATGAGCGACTAACCGAGGACCTTAACTTTTCTTTTCGCTTAGCTTCTAACGCCGGCCCTGTACCCAGTCTCGCCGTCATTAAGCCGGGGACCCATCAGCGGCTCAGCAAACACGATCTCAAACGCGTGCATTATGCTCACAAGATGCCACGAATGACTTTGATTCATGCCTTTCATACAGTGAATGCTGTCTGCGGCGACCTGTCCTGACCTCTTATTCATGGGGCTTTAAAAAGGGCAGACTTTGCTGGGGGCTGACGCATACGTGATGTGAAAAACGTATTTATATTAGTAGTATTTTATCTTGACCACGCGTTTAATTTTGCGTTTTTTAGTTTCAAAGCTACGAGTATGGTGGCCCTGTGGACAATATGTTGTGACAATGGTGGTGACAATTTTTGAAGTACTCTTTAGCCGTGTTAGACAAACGTTATGGGTTGGTAATGGAGCGGAGGATGTGGCGGAGCAGCGAAGCGAGACCTAGATTTACCCACTGTATTAGATTTAGTATTTAAGGGGCAGGGTAGGGGGACAGGAAGACTTGGGAAGGTTATTCGGCTGATTTATCGACTAAGTAAAATTCCTATGTCTTCCATATGCGGGTCCTCCACGACCACTCCGATTAGTAGAGTATTTGTGTGAGTATTTTACTAAACACATTTTACACAGTATACAAATGTATTTTCAACTTGTCAAATACAGTATTAGCAAATCCCATTGTGCAATTAATTTCTCGCCGCTGGCTATTAATCTGATTTTCAACCAATTACTGCACAAGTCTCTGATTAGGTAATAATTACGATCAGCTAATTTGGTGGTGATCAGTTCACGGCATAAGCTGCGACTCAACTCAGAGTCAGAATATTCTAAAGTAGTTGTGGTATCAGGGGACACCAGGCACGAACAAAGTTCCTTCGGAAAATATCTTAGAAGCAATACAATTTGCAAAAAAACGCTGTGTTTTTCTTTCCATTATTTATTGTGATTACTATAAGTGTGTTTATTTTTGTACTTCTTATTTGCGCACCCCAATTTCTGGCTTGTCCACATATGGTTTTCCATCCTAAGGAAGAGATCGCTTTTAGTGATAAGGCCACCCATTGTCGCACTAATTTACTATGTTATGTTTATTTTTTGGTATGTAGCCTGTTGGTGTTTCAATAAAGAGTATCTATCTATCTTCATGTAATTATTAATTTATGGTACGATCATCCGCAAAGTTTAGTTGGTTACACTGGTCACAGACAGTTTTCACGCGTCGCTTCCGCCATATATTTTTCTTACGGTTTTGTCTCACATTTTTTTCAGTAGCATAATCCCTTACTCCTCCAACCCTGCGGGAAGGAACTTCGTTCTAATAATTAATAATTGAACAGAATATTCCACGATCATAGTTTACAACGTAATATATCCTAACACAGAACACAACTGCTTGCACATTACTGCTTACAATAGAATGACTGACAGTAGTGTGGTACTGTCCCAAGCTGACACTGCGAAGAGTTTTATCACAACGAAAACTTTTTTTCTTCTACTATAGTCCAAGAAGAAAGACATGTGTCTGATTGGTAAGCAATATACCTGCGGTGCCTGCCCATAACAGCACAGTCACATGTACTATTAGATCATTAAGAGTTTAAATCATTATCTAGGACTGCACTCCGCTCGTCACCCAGAGACAGAAAGACACTGGAAACATTTCCCTTCAAACCGGAAAACAATGATTGACGTGGATCATCATCTTATACCACCAAGTAACTTAATATTTTGACTTCTATGCCAGCCACAAAACCTTGGAAAGTAGTAGAGAAACCCATTAGTCATAGCCAGTTTATTAAATAACACGAACTGATAGACCTTAAAACCATTATTTGATCGTGTAGTAGGTAACTAAAGGAAAATCACAACCGTAACGCATCATTCGATTAGAGCTGCGGTTACAACAAGGGTTGTCCGTATTACCTTATAGAGCCTTCCCTTGGCAAAACGAGTTTTTTGTCCAGGTTACAGAGCTATGTACTCATTAACCAAAACAAATATCAACTCGTAAAACTTACATTAAATTTCAAAATTTTTTTTACTTCATAATGGTAGTTTTTTTGTTAGTGAATTTATTGTTTATATAATCTTCTTACAACGGAACCATAAAAAAGAAATAATTGTAATTATCATACATCTACTAAACAAAACCACCATTATTTGGATTCTGTACTTACACCAAGGGTTAGGCAATTCCATTACATAACATTTTGGTAAAAATATTTTTTTCAAAAGACTAAAAGTTAATTTCATAAAGAGTTTATTTTTCTAAAATTTGAGCGTACAACAGCGACATATCCTACTGTTTCTCTCTTGATCTTTCTTGCGGTGTGCGCTGAGATAACAAAATACTCAAGGTCATTTTCTCGGGGTACGGCCTTAATACAGAAAACTCCAGTGTCATGAAACATGTGGTTTTATCCGCAAAGTTTCCGTTCCGTTAATTTCTCGCGATAAGAAAGCTGTGTTGTACCAGACCATAACCTGTGTTCCTCAACCTAATCCGTTGAGACGTTCCGACATGATTGAGCAACAAACATCCAAACTTAAGCATTTATAATATCAGTAGGACTAGGAGTGCTCTGTGGTTTTACTCGTGCGGTTCCCGTTTCAATTACTTTTCCGAAACAAAAAATATTCTCGGTGCTATTCCATATTAGATAATTTTCAAGGAACATTTTAATATCGAAACATCACATTTTTCGTTATTATCTTATAGCATTTTAGAAAAACAGAAAATTGTCTAAAGTGCATTAGGTTTCTTTTAGGTTAGCAAGATCCATCCTGGACCGCACATTTGCTTACCATCAGGCAACATGATGATCAAGCGTACAATTGACATAACATAAAAGTTATTGTAATTCATTGTTACTTTAATAATTTTTTTAACAATAGTGAATGTATGACGTATTAAAATATAACTACTTACTAGATCTCGTTCAAACCAATTTTCGTTGGAAGTTTACATGGCAATGTCAGCTCCTCTTCTTCTTCTTAGATCTTCAATATTTTTTAGGTGGGGCAAAATCTGAAAACGCCGCCCCCATCGGTGCATCACGGGTTATGTCCCTCTGACTTCTTTGCCCCTCGAGTATTTCCCCTAACTTCTCCAACACGAGGAAGGAAGAATTCATGAAGATAATGTTGGATCGAATATTACGGCGATGACTTGAAATACCTGATGAGACGCTCAATTTGGCGCCCCCTGAAGCGTGCCCCTAGATCCGGGATTGGGTAATGTACATATGCGTAGATAAAGATAACCCACAAGTATGGTTTTGATTGGAAAAAGTTTTTAAGTTTCAGTTCTAAGTATGGGACACACCTAAATTTTATCGTTTTTTTTCCTTTTGAAGTTATACTTCTTTAGGCGCGTTATGAAAAAATGATGAGAGTGAAATTTAAAGATGCGCGCGCACCTGTGACACAAAATTAACAGTATGAAGTTGTCTGCTTAAAGTGGTTCGATTTTCATACTAATCTATTTGTCCATTCAGACGCCAAGACGCGCGACGTTGCCAGCTCGTGACATACGCGGGTAACGCGCTGTTGCCGCTCTTCTCTGTCAACTTTGCTCAGCTCAAAAATCAAATAAATTATTGAAAGATTAGACAATGTATTGCCAGTATTTGAATGTTATATATTGGATAAATTTTCGGTGGCGATAAATTTAGTAAAATAAAAGAAGTATAACTTCTCACACGCGTACATAAGTACACGCACCCATTTTTTTTTTGTATTTAAAAATCTTAATGTGGTAACATTTAGTAAAGATTTTTAACTGACCAAGTTTCAATAGTACAGTTCTTATAGTTTCGGAGAAAAGAGGCTGTGACAGACAGACATGACGAATCTTATAAGGGTCCCGTATTTTAGCATTTGGCTACGGACCCCAAAAAACATACAAGAGTTTAAAAAAAATTTGTTTCGTAAAAATGTTGACAGCCCTAATCCCACAGGGCGCACGGTTAGCTCTTCCGGGCAAATTTGAAGACGTCCCGAAGGACAAACTGACGAGAATTGGGTTAAAAAGGTCGGCTTATTACATAATGGATTTTCGAAGACTACATGACGTAGTTAACTACACGAACCGAAGACAATAAACAGATAATAATCGATACACTCACTATGAAAACTGGTAATTTTGTTGGTTTCTTTTGTAACCGATTTCAATAAAAGTAATGAGGAAGGAAGTTCTCAATACGATTGTATATTATAAAATATATGAAATCAAATATTTGTACTGTGTCTGGGTGTTTCTATGTGTAATAAGTATGTATTTAAAACTACATAAGTGATATATCAGCTATCTGGCCGCCATTGTACAAGCTTTGCTTAGTTTGGGGTTAGATGGTGTTGTGTGTGAATTGTCCACCAATTTTTTTTTTACGTGATAGCGCCGCCAATTCTCCATCGATTTTGATGGTTATTTTTTTGTTTGGTAGATCTTAGTTTAGAGGTCCCACATAAATTTTATCGAAATTGGTGTGACGATTTCTGAAATATGAATAAAAAACTAGAATTTGCTTATATACGATATTATATTCAACAGAATGGAATGGAATAGAATGGAATAGAATGGAATAGAATGGAATAGAATGGAATAGAATGGAATAGAATGGAATAGAATGGAATAGAATGGAATAGAATGGAATAGAATGGAATAGAATGGAATAGAATGGAATAGAATGGAATAGAATGGAATAGAATGGAATAGAATGGAATAGAATGGAATGGAATGGAATGGAATATTTGAAATTAATGAAGTATTTTTTTTTTCAAATATATTGATTGATTCTTATGAAGTTTAGTCGAGTGTCTGAATTTAATTAATTCGAAGTCGGTTTTTGGTTTTTCGGAGAAAACAAGTTATTAAAGTCCTATTGGGGAAGTATCGCTCATTTTAGTATGAAATCTAATGTGGTCATAATTATTGTGGTTCGTCACTTTTTAAGGTCATCCTATTCGGGAATATTACACTTTTGTCTGCTATTCTTTCGGCAAGCTGTTATTTGTAAGCACTACTGCGTTCCGCTTTGAAAGGCAATGTTGACAGAGAAACTACAAAATAGAGAGAAAAACATGTTAGATCTCAGAGTAACCTGCACACTGCAATGTTAGCCAGTGGTTTTGTTTCTTCCTGCTCTTCATGACTGGCCTTGTGGCTTATTTGGTAACAGATGTATGAGGAATACAAATATTTGTTCCACGTCTGGGTATTTCTATGTACCAGAATGTGTTTACTGTTGTATAAATGTTGTATCAGATGGCTCCCATAAAACAAGTTTTGCTCAGTTCTTTATTTTTAAATAAAGAATGACGAGACGAGTATGACATGTGCCTGATGGTAAGCAACATGCCTGTTACATAGCAGCACAGTGACACGCAGCCATTGGAACATGAAGAATCCAAATAATTACCTAGCACTGCACTGCGCTCGTCACCCAGAGATCTAAGATGGAATGTCTCTAAGCTCTGTAATTTCTCTGGAAGCATTGCCTTTCAAACCGGAACACAGTTACGTTTGCACATTACTGCTTGGCGGTAGAAGAGTTTGGAGCAAGATGGTGTTGGAGGGAGGACTGTCTAACAATATTTCTCTATTTGTTGATGCGACAGCATAGTCATTTTGAATCAAGCGGATTTGACTATTATTCTAATTTCACTCTTTGTGAGTAATTTGCTTTTCCAACTCATCCTTTCCCCAAACGCTGCTAACCCGAAATTATTATTAATCACGTCTCATTTATTAAAATCGATCTGTAATAATTTTTCATTCCCCGATTACCAGTCCCCGATAACAATTTTAAAGTGATTACAGACCCGACCGGACAAGCCGGTCAGAAGGGCGGCGATAACCGGTTACAGGCGGCTCGGGCCAGTTAGAACCGGCTGAAACTGGTTCGTATCCGGATCAATGCGGATGAGTTAGCGGATCACACCCGGGAACTTCGCTCGATTAATAGAAATCCAATTTATGATCCTTTGTGTGCGCGATGGGAGATAGGGAAGAGGTAGGAATAGTGTCCCGTCAATTACGGAGCAAAGCGAACTTTGTAGCAATGAACTAATAAGCAGACAAATTATGGTTTCGGATGATTTTTAAATAATTAGTTTTTTATAATTTTACTCCTTTTGGAGTGCATGAAAAAAAATAATGAGTTAGTTTTTAATACTGCGCGTGGAGGTACATCCCAAACAAATTATATGAGATAATGATTATAATTTTTTTGACATTTTAATTTTAATTTTGTGTGACAATTTAATACTATTTTCATTTATTTTTTTGGATTTTTATGGTTGTTTTCAACTTTTTATGGTTGTTTTGGATTCATATGGTATGGTTTTTTATGGGTGATTTCATTTCTTAATTGTATATTTATGGGTATAATGGCCTGAAATAAATGAATTTCAATTATTTTTTAATGCTCTAAGAAACACACCGATGGCCAAAGGACATGATTTAAGCGGCCGCTGCCGCTATCTTACCTGGACGTCTACTTCCTCTCGTCGAATTTCGAAAATGATAATAAATAATTTCGAAATAAACTCGCGACTTTCCCACTCCGGTTCCACTTCGTTTCGTCCGATCGAATATTAATTAACGTTTTAAATGTTCTAACCCCACTCTATTACAGTTAAAAAAACTCTAAATGAGTCTTAAGCTTAAGTTTTAAATGAGTCTTAAGCTTAAGTTTTAAGTGTCCTCCTCATTCCTGGTGCTAAGCAAAGTAACACAATAGTACGTCGTCGTCATCATGAACAACCCACTAAATGTTCCCACTGCTGGGACTCAGGCCTTCTCTCGCAAGAATATAATTAAGGCCATAATCCACCACGCTGGCCCAGTCCGTGTTGGTGGATGACACATGACTTCGAAAGGTTCTAGATACATGTCGGTTTCCTTACGTTTTCCTTCACCATTTTAAGTCGGACTTCTCGTTCCACGGGCGACATCGTTTCATGGTTGATGTTCCAAAAACGCGAACGAAGAGATTTGACTCCACGTTTGTGATAAGAACGTCTAGGTTGTGGAATACGTTGCCTGAGTGGGTTTTCCCTGATGTTTACAATCTTGGTGTTTTCAAATCGAGAGTGAAGCGGTTTTTTTCTAGGTAAGCACGCTCCATCGTAGATCTTATCATCGCTTAGCATCAGGCGAGATCGTGGTCAAGTGCGAACCTATTATAGTTAAAAAAAAAGTCAGCGGCATTACGGACATGACATAGTTATAAGTATCTCTTGTTTTGTATATTTGGATTTGTTACTGGTGTGCATAATAAAGCGTTTCTGTCTGTCTGTCTGTCTGTCTGACTTCATTACGCACATGATGAGTGGTTGAACCCGGGGTCTC
This sequence comes from Ectropis grisescens, assembly GCA_017562165.1. Lineage (NCBI taxonomy): Eukaryota > Metazoa > Arthropoda > Insecta > Lepidoptera > Geometridae > Ectropis > Ectropis grisescens. The sequence continues at coordinate 22,905,130 of CM029785.1, forward strand.
CGGTTCGGCAAGCGCCGTTCTCACGACTAGACCAGCCGTAACTTACAATAACGTACAATAGTATGTTGTCCGTGCTTACCTAGAAACAGTAAATTCCCTGACGATTAAAAAAACTCAAACAAACAGGGAATATCCATGCAAACAACGTATTTCCGTCTTAAGGTGTTCTTATTGTCATCAGTTCAAGCATTTTAAAGTAAAATAGGTCATATATCAAGTAACAGTTGGAACGTAAGCTCTACCTTGCTTAATTCGGCTCGGAACGTCTGAAAAGTGTCTCTACTCACATGTAGCCAAATATTTGTTGTTCCAACTCCGCTGGCTGCGTATTTACCTGCGCCAAGTGAAAAACAGGGCTGGACTCAGGAAATATGCGGGGGCAAGACGACTTTTAATGAGTATTTTAGCTTTAAATCGACAATAATTGAAGCGATTTCAATTTGTTTTAAAGCTAGCTATCGCAGTTCTACCACAAGTGGCCTCTACTGCCTTTGGCCTATCACAGAAGGCAAACAGTCTTATCAATCTTTTCTGTATGGAGAAAATGTTTTTATGCACCCTCCGCCGTAGAAGACTAGAAAAAGGCCGCAGTGTTGGACTAGACATCAACGAAAGTGGTGCCACTCCCGACTGTAACCCATACAGGTGTGTCAGACATGGTTTTAAGTGTTTCTGTTGCACTCGATCAGCGACTCCGATACCGCTGGTACGAGTACTCTTGTAGGCCCTGTTCCCGGGGGGCAGATCCCCACGTTAGAGTGTAGCGCTATGTTCCCGGGGGGACCGATCCCCACGTCAGAGTGTTACGGTATGTTCCCGGAGGGACGAGTCTCCACGTTAGAGTTTTGCGCTATGTTCCCGGGGGGACGGATCCCCACGTTAAAGTGTTGCGCTAAGTTCCCGGGGGGACCGATCCCCACGTTAGAGTATTGCGCTATATTCCCGAGAAGACGGATCCTGACGTTAGAGTGTTATGTTCTCGAGGGAACGGATCACGTTTGAGTGTTGCCTTATGTTTCCGGGGGGGCGGATCCCCACGTTAGAGTGTTGCGCTATGTTCCCGGGGGGACGGGTCCCCACGTAAGAGTGTCGCGCTATGTTTTCGGCGCAACCGGACCAGCAGCACATCGGGGTTTCCTCACTTCTGGCGACACTAAGCAGATCCAGAAACAAACAAGTCCCGAGAGCAAATGTGTAGTCCAGAGGCATTCGTGTCCTCTCTGAAACCACATAGCGAAAATGTGACGGATCGACTTAACGAGCCTGGAATACATTAATTTTCTCACACTGAATTCTATAAAGTTAAGCAATAAATCTTCAAATTCTTATTGCCAAAGTTACTAGTTTTTACAATAAAACTTTTCCTTTAAGACAAACGCAAGCTTAAACTTAAACAATTTGTTCAAACTTTTGTGAGTATATTTTTGAATAATATAAGCATACATTTAAAATAGTTTTATTTTTTGTCTGACACCTCATCTGATTTTAAGCGGCAATGCAGTCTACGATAGTGTTCTTTTCTAGAAAAAACCTATTGCTTTTTGATTTGGATACACCCACATTTTCTTGTTCAGGGAATACCTACTCAAACAACATATTCACAGCTTGGTAGTTCTGTGTAATAGTAGGACTCCTTGCATAGTTCTCTTGGGGCAGTGTCATACTTCTACCAGTTATTGTATAACCAAGCAGCATTGTGCTACCCACACTCCATCGCCAAGTCCTTCAAGTTGACGCATGTCTTGGTTCCGATAGTATACAATCACTTGCGCCGTGAAGTCACAGAAACGGAGACCCTAATTCAATTTAAATTAAACTTAAAAAATGACTCGTTAAGAAATCTTTTTACGGTATTTATTTTATTTTTATAATTTTAAGGTGTAAGTTCGACATTGAATTGAATTTATGATAAAATAGCGACGACGTATAAATTTACTTATCCTCGTTCTTTGACTTGTTATTTTTTTTTAATACAAAAATCTTTATAACTGTTTGCAGGTAAGATAAAATGATACAAAAAAATTAAAAGTTGACCCATTCAAACTTTGTAATTTTTTTTTTACATGAATAAAAATTATGGTGAAGAATACGAGTGACTCCCGCTCCGGCGCGTTCCTGGAGCAAAGGTTGGTCATTGCCATTCAATATGGAGGCGCGGCGAGCGTCATTGCGTTTTTTTTTAAACTTCTTACAAAAACAAAATAAGTCGTGTTTTATAATTGTGATTTGTGAGTGATTTCGATTTGTTATGAAATTTAATATACGAATAATAATTACTTTAATTTAAATACCCGACTGCAAAAAATCACCAGATAAAAACATTAAGTAGGTAGAATAGTAGATGTAAGTATCTATAGAGATTCGATCACTCTCGATTTTAAGACAACAAAATTATAACTATCGAGAAAAATCCACTCAAACGACACGAGTTCTTCGAGTTACGATAAGTACGATAGAATAAAGGGCAAGGTGGTATTAGACCATGCAGATCAGTTGCACACTCTCCGAAGTGTATTCGATAAAAAATCGATAAGCTAGCAATTTTGCGGCGATGTTCAAGACTTTAATGTATTTTTAGCACTAGAGTGTCTTTGCCTATGAGCCTTTTGGCACGCCTCTCGAAGTCTCGACCGACTCCAGAGCACAAGCTGATACTTAGCCGATCCATCCCAAAGGTGCGAACACTACTCCATACAATAGCGAATCTGAGCTTTGTATAACATAAGTTACTTGGATTCTTGAGACGAATCTTTGTCAAAATCCATCCAGCCGTTTGAAGAATAATAAAGAAATTTACAAACATGCAAGACACACGCAAAAAATATAATTCTTCTTTCAGTGGGGTAAAAAAAAAATTTCTTCTCTCTAATGCCCCTTTCTCAAGCCCTGATTACCTCCCTGCGCCAAGTTGACACATGAAAAATTAATGAAAGGATGAAAGCGTGCAGACTTCGTTTGTATTTTAACTGTATTATTAGGAGCCGGTGTTCAGCTGAAATATGCATAACTGGGCCTTTGGTGGGTGCTTCAGATAAGGAAACGTCGTTGTCTTTGTAAAACTGCTTTATACTTACCATTCTTAGCATCTTCCATACCCAAGGTTACTTTTTTTAACTGGCCGAGTCTATTTTAATTGACAATTTATTTTATTTTAATTGACATAAGAACAAAATGAAAACAAAATGTTTTCCCCCAATTTCCTAATTTTCCCTTGGATTTGAAATATTTTGTTTTATTCTACGAGTCAAGGCGTTTCATTTGATATCTTTATTGACGGATGTTGTTATAGGAAGGTTGTACCAAGAATAAAATTAAAAAAAAATGATTTATCGCGACTACCTCGGATATGTAATCTGTACAACATTCTACTGTTATAGTTCCTTCCAAGACCTTTCATCTACCCATTTGAGGTAGTAGTGCAAAAAGGAAATGCATTTCGCCATTTTCGGCTGGCAGCTATGTAGGGTTTGAAATTTGTCATAGTTTATTGTATTCTACTAGTCAAGCATTTGATACCCATGTTGAGGTAGTAGTGAAAAAATATAATGCAATTCGCCATTTTGTGGTAACGACCATCTTGGATTTAAAATTTGGTATAGTGTATTGAAATCTACTGGTCAAGCTCTTTCATTAATACCCATATTGAAGTAGGTTGTGAAGAAATATTTTGTCCGCCATTTCGTGGAGGTGGCAATCTTTAATCGATATTAACCAAACATAGCTAAAAACATTGGCACAGAAATTAACCTTCAAATAAAAAAAACGCATCGAAATAGGTGCCGCAGACAGATACACATACAGACAGACGGACATCGACGTCAAACTTATAACACCCCTTTTTTTCGTCGGGGGTTAAAAACGTAGTTAGATTACACTTTGGTATAACACAGGGGCTACTTTTTATTGCGGAAAAATAAGCAAAACAGAAGCGGAAATTACGTCAGTAAAACCGCGGGGTGCTGGCACTAAAGATTACTCTAAACAAGACCTTTCACATGGACGCGAGTCTCATCTTCTCGTGGCCGCGGCGGTTGTAACGCTGTATTATCTTAAATCTAGTCAACATCAACAGCCCACTAAATGTTCCCACTGCTGGTACTCAGGCCTTCTCTTCCAAGGAGAGAGTTAAGGCCATAATCCACCACGCTGGCCCAGTGCGCTTTGGTGGATGACACATGACTTCGAAAGATTCTAGGTACATGTCGGTTTCCTTACGTTTTCCTTCTCCGTTTTAAGTCAGCGGCATTACGGACATAACATAGTTATAAGTATCTCTTGTTTTGTATATTTTGATTTGTTACTGGTGTGCATAATTAAGCGTTTCTGTCTGTCTGACTTCATTACGCACATGATGAGTGGTTGAACCCGGGGTCTCCGGTTCGGCAGGCGTCTTCCGATGCGGTTTCCTCACGATGTTTTCCTTCGCCGTTTTAAGTTAGCGGCTTTACGCACATGACTTCGAAAAGACAGTGGTGCGTGTGGGGTTTGAACCCGGGGTCTCCGGATCGGCAGGCGCCGTTCTCCCGACTAGACCAGCCGTAACTTAAATCTAGTAAGTCTTGTAAAGTGTTCACATTTTGTGTTCAAATCGCAAAAGTTTAAAAACTAAAGATTAAGTTTTACTAATATAAAAAAAAAGAAATTCTCCCCTTTCGTAGAAGTCTCGTCATTATGATTTCAAAGGAGTTATTAGAAACGGGGACGTGGCTAACTTTAATGACAAAAGTTTAATTGCTATTCGAATGGAGTCGGGAAAAAATTGGGAATCCTATTTTCGAGATGTTTCCATTTTTTTATTGGATAGGAGTTAGGAAAATGAGATTATTGGGTTATAACTCTTATTTTTCATGTCTCAAGGTCTTGGTAATCGATTATAGTCACCTTTGACTTTCCTTTATTCTGCTGCTTTTGCCCATTAGGTACTGGTCTAATTCTATACATAAGTATATAGATTTAGACCAGTAACTTGTTTATTTATTTATTCATTCACCGAGCACACAAAACAAAATGTAAAAAACACATACATAAGAGTATACTGTACAGAACTGTATTACATTCCAAACTATGTGGGCCTAGAAACGGTATTTGTTAAAATACAGTAACTGGCAAAACCCCAAATTTTTAGTAAAACAACACAAAATAAAAAAAGTCTTTTGACAGCAATACAAAAATAAAAGTGGTCAAGTGCGAGTCGGGCTCGCCCATGAAGGCTTCCGTAGCAGCAAGTAACATAATACAAAAGTTCTTGTTCTTCGTTGTTACTTTAATCAGTGTTTTAACAATAGTCAATATTGACGTATTAAAATAAAACTACTTACTATATAGTCCGTTCCACGGAGAGGTGCAGAAAATGTAAACAAAGGTGCTACCATAACATAAAAATCGTTTAACCTGAGTATTTTTCTAAAGCTGTCTTAAAATATTTTTCACACATATGATACGACTTTACTGTGATCTTAAATACAACATACTTGGATTTGTATTGATAAAATTATTATTTATTAACTTATCTTGAAAGTTATCAATAGTAATAGTAGAATGTGGTAGATACGATTTTAAACAGTGGCAATTTGATCTATGTTTCTCAAACTGCGAATCTCATCGAAACATAAATGTGAAGTGAAAGACCAATATGATATGATTTGAATATGATATTAAAACCAGCCAAGTCAGACTGCTTTTAATAATCATCATACATTATAAAAACAAATCATATGTTAAGTGTTTAAAACTAGTCTATGTTATTATAAATAGATTTTAGAACTGACCATTTTAGACCATTTAGATTATTATTCTTTAATCGTTGAAGTCAACAAACAAGGCATATAATATCATAATACTGAACTTTGATCTCACTTCACTTAAGTATACGCATGTTTCTGATGAGATACTCTTACTTTTTGCACGTAAATTATAGGACGTTTACCCAATGAACCACCAAATAATGTCTATTTATTGGCAAGAAAACCTACTAATACTTATTATAAGTGCAAAAGTTTGGATGTACGTTGCTCAATCAAGTTGGAACAGCTAAACGGCTCAGGTTTAAACGCGGAACACGGTTAGATTATGATCTGGAACGTACAGGTATAAGTTTATTTTTATGGAGGGAAAATTACGGAAAAGTCATCTAAGCGGGTAAATTTTCGGGACGCTGCTCACATAAGCAACCCACTAAAAGTTCCTTGCTGGGGCTATAATTTTGCCGTGTTGGTGGTGGATGACAAACCTCTCTGACCTCGAAATTTTTTAGGAACATGCCAGTTTCAAGATTTGCCAGTTTTCTTTTACCGTTAGCAGCATTACTCTCATGAATTCGAAAAGGCAGAGGTGGACGTGAGATTAGAACCAGGCACTGCATCTGCGTGCGACAAGACCACCCGAGCCGAGCAATAACTTAATGTTAATAAATGTAAAAACAACTTAATGTAAAAACAGAACGCTCATTAACAAATTTGTTTGGATGCAAAATCTTATATTAGGATAGATGAAAACACTACCCAGTATTCGATACGTTTTAAAATTAATTGCAACAGCATCTAACGTAGTAGAAATTAATTGAATTTTTGAATGAATTACACTTACCAATCTTATTAAAAAAATATCCCATGGGGCACTTAATATTAAAACTATTTGAATCTTTTCAGAATGGGTAGGAATAGTGCCATCAATATCTTTTGTGTGGCACCATTTGTTTTGTCATTTTACTCACCTTATTTGTTTGTTACGGAATCACGTATAAGGGCCACGTTAGCTATATACTCACACTGGATTGCTTTTTTTTTAGTTCAAATATAAAACGTAGATCAATAATTATAGCAAGGAATAGTATATAGGTTACCACTTGCATAGGTACACCACTTTTTATTAAGACAAAATAATAGCAATGGCAGCTACACAGTAAGAACTACACTAGTGATGTCCTGGATTGTGAAAAAAGTACATCCACGGATACGGATCTGAATGGGGAGATATATACGAGTATCTAAAGCTGCGCTCATATCAGATTTGGCTGGGCAGGGAGAGAAAAACGAGTAGTGAAGGTGAGTGTTGATATACGTCAGAAAACTTAAACCTTAAACCTACGCCCGAGTCACAAGTCTCGGGATCTACTCGGGATTTCTCTCTCTCTCTGCCACATGATAGACCCGGCACTCGCACGGTGAATCCGTGGAATGCTAAGAAGATCGTCTCATATATATATATAGCTCATTAAATTTAAGTTTACTAAAAAGTCAGTCATTTCACATACATAATGAAAAAGGAATTTAAGTGCTACATAACAAAACAAAGCTGTACTTAATAATTCATATTAATAAAAACTGTTTATATGTTACTATTGTGTTCCACGAACCAACCACCCAAGTTATTTTTGTATTAATGTTTTAAACTTATGCGCACCACATATTTAATAAACGTATAATTATAAATTAATAGAAATAAGACAAAAGGTTGGAAACGGCCTTATTGGAATATATTTAACCTTGTTATGTGACGAAAATCTAAATGGGCAAACAGAGACGTTTACAACGAACTATCTTCTAAAACAAAGGTTGAGAAATGCTGGTCTGTCATATTGAGAGTGACATTGATTTGTTTACATTTCCTACACCTCTCCGTGGAACGGACTATAGATGTCATTCAAACCAATTTTCGTTGATAGTTTACATGGTAACGTACATCATACCTTTTTTTTATTTTTGTCATTCCCTTATTTTAGAAGTGACAGGGACACACTGTTTACTACTTTGGAAGAGTCTCTCGCGCAAAGTATTCAGTTTAGAAAAAAATAATTAAAAACCTTAATATCATTTTTGATGACCTATCCATAGATACCCCCACACGTAAGGTATTGATAAAACATTTTTTTTAGTTTCAGTTCTATGAATGGGACTATGTATTTTCCCCTAAAAATGTTTGTTTTTTCTATTGTTTGTATCAAAATCTTAATGCGGTTCACAGATTACATCTACATACCAAGTTTCAATAGTATAGCTTTTATAGTTTCGGAGAAAAGTGGTTGTGACATACGGACGGACAGACAGACAGAGATGACGAATCTATAAGGGTCCCGTATTTTGCCATTTGGCTAAGGAACCCTAAAAATACGAAATTAAATGAAGAAAAAAGTACTAAAAGAACCATCAATACAAATAAACTATTTTTTACAAAAAATTAAACCGACTTCAACACCACAAATAGGCACTCAAAAGCGAAAAATAATTTAATATAGGTAATTATTACAACCGCTACTCATTCATCCATATGAAGTCGGTGCAAGGCTAGTTAAAAAGTTAGTAGATATACTATGTACGAGGTAGTAAGTAAGTAGGCATAGGTAAGTAGTATCTATCTACTACCTGTTAGATTTGGCTGGCACCGACTTCATATAGATGAGTGAGTAGAGGTTGTAATAATTGCCTATATTAAATTATTTTTCGCTTTTGAGTGCCTATTTGTGGTGTTGAAGTCGGTTTAATTTTTTGTAAAAAATAGTTTATTTTACCCTTTTAGTGCTAAACAAAAAAACATAAAAACATAAAACATAATTTATTTCGGTACCAAGTAAGCTGTTACAATATTTTCAGTTCCCTACCTTTTGCTTTAGTTCTAAAGACTGTGTTGCAAAAGGCAGTGTCTTCCATTAGGTACTAGAATAATACAAATTTGATATTAACGTTCTAAATATACAGTGTATAATATTCTCTATTGACATATACATATTTGTAAAGATAGTAAATATAGATATATATAAATATATATAAATATAAATATATATAAATGATATGTGCGTTTGCGATGCATGTGTGTGTGTGAGGGAGAGGTGTGTGTGTGTGTGTGTGAGAGAGAGAGGGTGTGTGTGTTTGTGCGTGTTCTCGTATGTTAATCACGGATGTAGTTATCCGTTATAAGTTATAAAAATGATGCAATCTGATTTACATAATACCCGCTTGAGATACGATTATTGAAATTTGTTTAGCACATTTTCTATTTCATTGTAGTCTTGACCCAACAACCATTCTCTAATCCTTACTTTTAGTTTGAATTGCAGTAGGCGTTTAATTTTTACTTTATCATTGAGTAAGTTGTACCAAATCGGCGCCAAGTGATAAAAACTCCTCCAGCCAACTTGACTATTATATGGAGGAACAGGACACCTGTCTCTCCTTTTTTATATTTTTCGGAAGAGTGGGAATAATATCTCTGTGATACCTGCGGATGCAGTGGTAAACATAGAGTTTTTTAACTGATAACATTCCACTACATCTATACAATTCATCAGTAGGAAATCTGTATGGGAGGCTCAGTATCACTTTTAGTAAGGCTCTTTGTGAACGCTCTACCACTAGCATATTAGTTTTTCCTGCACCACCCCAGGAGGAAATACAGTAGCCTATAGCACATTCTGCTAATGATCTATATATCTGCAGGAGAAGAGGCTGATTGACAACATGTCTTAACGATTTAAAAAACGTGTATTAGTTTTCTCGTTCGAATTGAAACGGTCGTGATGTGATTTGCCCAGGTTAGTTTGCTATCAATTATTATTCCTAGATACCGGATCGTTTCAGAGTTAGTCAAACTGTTACAGCTGCAATTGACACGATTGGTAGACCGATTACACGGGTATGTGTGAGCTTTGATGACATTGTTGGTATGGGGTTTGGACGCGTCAGTTTTACGGAATGAAATATATTTTGTTTTCGTTGTATTTAGAGAGAGTAGATTGTCTTCCAACCACGATATGATTTGGGACAATCCTGTCTCGGCTTTATTATACACTTTTTCCCAAGTACTTTCATGGAATATCAATACCGTATCATCGGCAAACATCAGGGTATCAGCACTCTGTAGATTAATTTTGCACAGTTCATTAATGTACGTCAAAAAGAGAGTTGGCCCTAGCGTGGAACCTTGAGGAATTCCGTAGTTACATGTCTCTTTGTCACTCAGTTGTTTATCCACTCTCACTTGCTGCACACGGTTTCCAAGATAATCGGTGAACCAGTCATGTACAGTACCCCTTACACCAATGCCATTCAACCGGGCCAAGAGTATAGGGATTGATACCGTATCAAACGCCTTCTGCAAGTCCAAAAACACAGCAATACATTTCTGTCCCTGATCTAAATATGATGATATTAAAGAGGTCAATTTTAATACGGCGTCATCAGTTGATTTTTTATTGCGAAAACCATACTGATTATGTGCTAGCAAATTGTTTTTCTCTAAAAATGACAAAAGTCGTTTATTGGCTATTTTCTCTAGAATTTTTGATATTACTGATAATAAAGAAATTGGTATATAGTTTGAAGGGAGCAGTTTGTCGCCTGATTTGAAAATTGGGCATACAATGGCCTGTTTAAGTATAGTAGGGAAAATTCCAGACGTAAAGCTAAGATTGCATAAATAAGCTAGTGGTTGGGAAATATATGTAGAGCAAGTTTTTATTACAGATGTAGGAATTTGATCATGTCCAGGAGAACTACTACTTTTTAAGTTTGATATAATATTCTCCACTTCCTTCGCATCGGTCAAGAATAAGGATAATGAGTTTAACGGCGAATCTTGTGATTTTGACACCTTTGCTGCCAGCTCAATTTCTGATTTGTTTAGTTTATTTAAGGTGTTTAGCGCTAAACTAGAGCCTATTGTAGTAAAATATTTGTTAACCAGATTCAGGGACTCTTTTGTGTTACTTTTTAGGCTCAGTAATGGATTCGATGAGACATTTTCTGTTGTGTAATTCGAGAGATCTTTAATAATCTTCCAAGTACTTTTCATATTGCCCTTTGAGTTTTCTAATTGTTCCTTGTAATAATTTTGTTTTTGTGTTTTTATTAGTAAGTTACACATATTTCTATATTTTTTATATTTTGAAGCAAGATCGTCGTTGTTTGGATAGAGTTTAGATTGTTTCTGCATAATGTTACGTTTTCTAATACATTTGATTAGGCCAGTATTTATCCAAGGTTTTAAAGATTTAAATTTTGCTGGAACTTTCACCACAGTACTGTTAGTTTGGATAATCGATAGGATTGCATTAACTAAATAAGAGGCAGCGTAGTTAGTGTCGTTTATAGCGTAAAATTCGTCCCAGTTTAGTTTAGAAATTGTTTCTTTTACAGCATTTTGGTTTATGGTGCTTTTAAATTTATCTGACATATTCCTTTTAAGTTGTGATGTATCCATTGATAACAGTATAGGACAGTGATCAGTAAATTTATCGAATACCAGTGACTGCCATTTATTCTGTGATTTTACCATAAAGTGATCCAAGCATGTCTTATGTCTGGTTGGTAAGTTAATAGCTTGTAACAAGTCATGAGAAGCCATTACGTTTAAGTACTCTGATGAGTTTTTCAAGTTATCTGCTTCTGGTAAAATATTTATATTTATGTCACCAGCCAGCACTATATTAGTTCTTATTTTTAAGTTAGATACAATACTATCCAAAGACTCTATGTATTTATGTGGATTTTTAAAGCAACATGGACGGTAAGAACAGATAATAGAATAGAGATTGTTTAATTCGAGTACCATACAATTGCCTTCAATCATAGGCGGCTCATATGCATTAATCATAAAATGATCTCTGACATATACTACTACCCCATCATTCTGGTTGTAGTTCTCTTTTGTGTAGTACATAATATAATTTTTCAAGGGTGGCGGTACATAGTTCTTCGTCCAACATTCAGTCAAGATAATGATGTCAATTTGAATGTCAAAACTACTTAAGAAAACAAGGAATTTATCAAAGTTTTGCTGTATACTGCGAATGTTTACTGACAATATTGTCAGCTTTTTCCTTAAATAGTTGTGATTGTATTGGAGTAAGTTTGAACACATTGAAGGATCGCTTGTGAACCTGCATGGAATATTGCCGGTACTATCCAGGTAATCTACGATGCTGTTTTGGTTTTTATCCATAATCAAAAGATTACAAAGTAGTCAGGCCAGTTGCAATAATGTTCTTGTTCAAAGTTAGTAACGTATATAATATTTATTTTATACAGGTGTTTGTCTGACCAAGAAACTGTGCCATGGTAAAAAGCAATATATATAGTCATCGAGCAGTAATCCATATCCACGTATGTTTGGCAGTATGCACTTATTGAGTACGTAGTCATATGATTATGTTTACAGTTTATAATGAATGGGTAATCTACTAAAAGTATCCATATGCGAACCCGAGCTTGTACACTTTTATGTACATCCTGTTCCCAATGTTCGTGAGAATATGATAAATAGGTAAGAAATGAACACGATATTTTGGTTACGTCGCAATTTTTAGTATAAAATGGGTAGGAAAGAGATATTGGGTACTTATGTGTATGATAATTAAAACTGAGTATAAGAATCATGTGCTGACTTATGACTTTACGCAGTATGCTATGGTATAATGTTGACATTGTAATATCTACAGAACATATAGAATACAAATAATGCTTCAGTAAGTTATGTGTGCAACTAGTGTAAGTATATAAGTAGGTAATTTTGTATATAGTAAGTGCGTGTACGTAGTGTGTGTGTTTGAAATGAAGAAAATATAGTATATTATTGAATAATTTTTGTGTGTATGTAGTATATAATTGTGAATATTTGGAATGTATATATGTGGTTTTGTTTTGGTTTAATGTGTAATTGATATATATTTGTAAGGATGTATAATATGTATATGTGGATGTGTTATGTAATATGTAAAATTTGTTTTTGGATATATTATGTATTATGTAAAATTTATACAAGTAGACAAAAAAGATTCTAATGTACGAGACTATTATAGAACACAATATGTAGAGGTTACAGATTATAATAAACTTTACAGCAGCCTTCATCGCGATGTAGTAAGATCTATAATGGGTTAAAAGTCATTTGTTCCTTAGTTTCTCGATATCATCGTCATCACCGATCTTGTATGCCGCTGTGTGTACAAATTCATCGAGCCCAAACACAAGGTAACTACTATGTACCGTCGAGGAGTTCCCTCGACCGTCTTCCCGTTCCCTCATCAGATCGACTCCAGACCATCTTTAAACTATACTGCTTTAAAATGCTCAAGCAAAAACTTTACTAACGCACTAGTCATCTTTACAATTTTCGAAAGTTATCCTCGATTTCTCTAGGATACCATCATCAGATCCTGGTTTCCTTATCATGGTACCACCCTTGGAATATCTCCTTTACAACAAAAAAAGAATCATCAAAATCGGTTCATAAACGACGAAGTTATCCGCGAACACACATAAAAAAAAAAAAAATTGAGAAACCTCCTTTTTTGATGTCGGTTAAGAAGAATCAATTCTCCTTCATTAATACGAAATTAAATGAAAACTATTACTAAAAGAGCCATCAATACAAAGAAGAATCATTTCTCCGTTTTTTCTTCTGCCATCTGCTTAGATTCAATGCCGACCAACCGCGGCTTCGAACCCTTATGGCGAAGGAACCCCCCACTCATATTGCTTCCCATAACAGCCAAAGTGACCTGGTCAGGACAGCTGCTCTGTGGTGGCATATTGGTCGCTGAAGTGATGGTAATGTACGTGTGCTCCGGTTTGGACACCAACGTTTCCAGGGAAACTAGGACAAAGAGATAAATTGGCGTATATCTCCAGGTGACGAGTTCAGTGTAATGCTAAGTAGAATTGTGATCAAGCCAAGCGTATAACTAACCTCCTCTTTCCCCCTCTTTCTCGCATAAAACAAATATACCAAGTACCTAAGTAAGATAGGCGATGTAACAGACAGTTAAGAAACAGTTTTGCATCAATAATAACTATAGCTTTGCTTTGGACCGCCATCTCACCTGATATTAAACGACGAAGCTCTATAGAAAGAAGCACGCTAAATTAAAAGAAACCGATGCTCTCTAGACTTGAAAACAATCCATTTGAAACAGCACTAATGCTATACACTTATTGTTACAATACATCACCTGTATACCTTCGGAAACACTGCTAATACCACAGAAAACCAAATAAAAAAATATTTAGATTTCTGTGGCTATTACGCGTGTCAGTGATGTGAACTTGCCGTATTTTGACCATCCCAAAGTGTCTAACGTACACATCCCACTCTATTAGTTCGCCGCTACGCCTCCGTCACCTGACAGTTGCTCGTTGGGGACGCGAATTTATAAAATTTCCTCATACCAAAATGTGACTAACAAAAGAAATTTTCTCTCCTTAAACTATATGATAATTAGCTTCTATACTGAGGCAGAATTCAGAATCAGTTAATTCATATGAAAACATTGCGAACGAATGGCTGACTACCTACACAAATATTAGTATTCCAAAGTCTGAATATTACAAAGCTACTGAAGTCCTAAACCCATAATCTCCATTGGCGTTTCGCTCCATAATTTAACTAAATACTGGCCAACTTAATTACAAAGTTGGCCAACGATTATAACTAAAATATTAATTAACTAGCGACCCGCCTCGGCTTCGCACGGGTGTATGCTGATACTAAATATACCTACTATTAAAATTCCGGTCCGGCGGCAAGACGTTTCATTTTACGTAGTCACATAAGTCACAGTTTTTTGTGATGGATACTTTTTTGGCGCGACGGACGCACACAGTTGATTGGTGGAACGAAACGTGCTTCACACGAAAGATGGGGACAGCGGTTTGTTTGTCAGTGCCTTCAGAATTTAACGAAATTCTCCATAATCCGAATTTTGTGGACATATGTCGTCGACTCAAAATCAATATTTTTTGTCTTTTGTTATTTATATAAGGTTTCGATCAAGTCTACCGTACCCCTTGACGAAATTATTAATGTAGATTTATTGTTATTTAGCGTAGGATAAGCAGCCCACTAAATGTGCCCACTGTTGAGGCTCAGGGCCTTCTCTCGCATGGAGAGAATCAAAGCCATAATCCACCATGCTGTCCATGCGGTGTGGGTTATTGGATGGCGCAAACCCTTGAAAGATTCTAGGTAAGTACATGTCGATTACATCGTGCTGTATTATCCTTAACCGGGTTTAAGTTAGTGTCACATGACTTCGAAAATACAGCGGTGCGCATGGGATCTGGATGGTCTCTGGATTGGCAGTCGACGTTCTTCCAACTAGACCAGTATAGACCGGTATCTTAAAAGTGTGAACTATTGTAATATTATTCTTTAAACCTCATCTTCTAAAGCCTATCCGAGAGCTTGGTCGACGCGACGTATGCCCAAAATGCTGGCGTTTAATTGGCCCACGCATAAGCATTCCCATTCAGCGTGGTTATCCCGTCAGCATGCTAGGTATGCTTCCGATTGGTAGTGACCCTGAACATCTTGATTATCTGTAGACCTACAGTGGTATATGGATAATTCTGGTGTGATAATTCTGGTGGTGGTAGTTAGTTAAGTATGTAGTGTAATTCTCATTGTGTTTTAGTTTTGTTAATAAAGACATTGTAATATTGTGTTCAACATTGAAATTGAATTCAATATTGAATACGCTGTTTTCTGGCTGATCTAATTTCACCTTGTTCTTTTTTATCGAACTGGTTCTAGCTTGAAAAAGCAAAGTCGTTTAATTGTAGTTCATAGTTATTTGTCCAGTCAAGTCCAGGCAGTCCATAGTTTATTGCGTTTTTATTAAAACCCAATCGTGATCTTGAATCTTGAATCGATATTGACCAAACATGGCTAGGAACCATCGCACGGAAATTACTTTCAAATAAAAAACCGCATTTAAATCGGACCATTCTTTTGCGCTCTACGGTGCCACAGGTAGACAAACAAATAGACTGAGAGACAGACATTGACGTCAAACTTATAACAGCCCTTTTTTTGGTCGGGGGTTAAAAATACTACTCGTCAGTTACGATTGTGGCGGCACTACAGATCAGCATTTGTTGGTACGTTACTACTCTCTAATCCATTCGGTCGATTTACTCTGCTGTAATCCACTAACAATGCTGAAATATTCAGAAGGTAAGCCTAATTGTCAATATTGTCTGATGTTATAATTTATTCTTCGGTTCCTGACGATTCGTGGACTTAGCCAAACGAAAAATTCGAAATTACAAAAATTCCTTTTTGCTTTTAGCATCACACACAGATTTTCCGTGGGCAGTGAATAAAGCTCAGCGTCACGCTCGGAAATGAAAGATATATTCGGGTGAACTCGGAATCACCGAGTGTGCGAGAGCGAAAAAGATGGTCAGCTGCTGCTCTCTGTCTGCTGTCACTGATTTTTTTAAGTGAAAACTTTTTTTGGAACGCTATAGACAGATTTTTCGTGGGCTGTGAATTGAATACTAGCGTCACGCTCGGGAATGATAAGAAATCTTCGGGTAAACTTGGCAGCATAGCCATTGGTCATCAAGAAATGTGTCAGCATTTCCCATTGGCCATTTAGAAATGTGTCAGCATTTCCCATTGGCCATTTAGAAATGTGTCAGCATTTCCCATTGGTCATCAAGAAATGTGCCAGCATTTCCCATTGGCCATTTAGAAATGTGTCAGCATTTCCCATTGGTCATCAAGAAATGTGCCAGCATTTCCCATTGGCCATTTAGAAATGTGCCAGCATTTCCCATTGGCCATTTAGAAATGTGTCAGCATTTCCCATAGGCCATTTAGAAATTAGTCAGCATTTCCCATTGGTCATTTAGAAATGTGTTAGCATTTCTAGATGGCCATGGGGTACGCCCTCCGGCTTTACCCGCGTTGTTTCCAAAGTAAGCTATCAAATTGTGAATTCTATGATTCAAATTCTTTCGGCAGTTACTATGACTGCCAATTTTTTATTTTATTCTAACTGATTGTTTGGAGTTCTTTGAACGACGGTCTGAACTGTGGTGGCCTATTTCATGCCGTGAGGGCACAGCTGAAGCCGTGGTGGACTAGGGAAACCATGCTAATGAGAATGTCTTATATCTTTTTATATTTATGTTATTTTTTATTTTTCCTGACAGAAATCGATAAACCGATTTCAATTAAACTTACCGGGACCTTTTCGAACAAAAAATAACCGAGAAATATGATTAAAAACACAAAGGTTGTTGAATTAATGATCTCCTTAATTTTTTAAATTAGGAACATACTAAACAATTTGTAACAATTGGCTAGCTTATCGCTTAAAGCAGTTTTTTCCACACAATCCAATGCAATCGAATGGGGTTACATAATAAAGACGATAAAACGCCAGTAGGTAGGTACGTACATAGAAGCGTACAATAGCGATGGCGAGGGCTCCAGAGTACATTATCTATTATTATCCTCGGTTTCTGCGGTTATGTTAATGCTGCACTTTAGCTCTATGCATTCTGGGTAAAAGTGTATCTGGTCGGAAAAGCAGGTAACAGTCAGCTTACTGTAATTCGCATACGAAATACAATATGCATATAAATTGTAGTGGTAGGACTCTTGGCAGAGCTTAGAGAGGGAAGTACCACACCTTTGCCAGTTGTTCTACTGCCAAGCAGTAATGTGCAAACATTACTGTGTTCCAGTTTAAAGGGCTATGTTTGCAGAGAAATTACAGAGCTTAGAGATGTAACATCTTAGATCTCTGGGTGATGAGCGCAGTGCAGTGCTAGGTAAGGATTTGGACTCTTCACGTTCCAATAGCTGCATATCACCTGCACTGTTATGTGGCAGGCATGATGCTTAACGTTAAACACATGTCCTACTCGTCTCGTCCCTCTTTATTAAAAAAAAACAGTAGATTTGAAAATGTTGATGGTTTTCGTAATCATGGAATCAGCTAGCTAGTTTTACAGGCCAGTGTCATGAAGCTATTGGACTTTTCCAATAGCGTCGTGACACAGTAACTGTCGTGCTTCAATTCATTACTTAGCACTGCACTATACTCGTCATCCAGAGATTTAAGTTGATACATCTCTATGCCCTGTAACTTCTCTGGAAACATTGCCTTTCAAATTTGGAAACAGTGTTGTTTGCACATTCTTGATTGAAGTTAACTGGCAAAGGTGTGGTACTTCTACAGGCAGACTCTACAAAGAGTACTTAACCTTTACTTTAGCTTTAAATAAAACAAAATGTGACAAGACCGAGACCTTGAAAAAAAAATTTGCAGACACACGAACTGACGATAAAAGTGAAAACTTAAAACTCAGAATTAGATAGCTTAAACCCTCTACACACAATCCCTATAATCAGAGGAATTACGTAAAACTAGTGGGGAGGACCCTACATCGCACCATTAATCACCAATCATATGGTGCGATGTAGGCTCCTCCCCACTACTTTTACGTAATTTCCTCTGATTTTAGGACTCGTGTGTCGAGCGTTTTATTTTGGAAACTACGAAAACCGAAACGGGAAACCAGAGGCCGTGGCTATGAGCATGACCGTCTAGATACGCTGACGTATTTTTACATAACCAATAGGAAATGCTAAGACATTTCTACATTTCTAGATGGCCAGTGGCCATTGTCTCGAGATTACCCGAAGATGTCTTATCATTCCCGAGCGTGACGCTAGAATTCAATTCACAGCCCACGAAAAATCTGTCTGAGCCTAAAGAAATGTTCACTTCAAAAATGTTAGATGCCATTTCTTTGTTCTAAGAATACTTAGAGTGTATTTCTAGCCTCGAGTACATAGAACAACAGATGTGCAGTACAATACGTAATGCACGTTGGTATCGCAGCCTCATAAACTATGTGTGCGGTTACTGTAACTCGGGTAGTGCATGCCAAGCTTGCTAACAACTTTATTGTGATCTGCCTCTTGATATAAACTGGCTTGCGTACAATAACCGCTAGTTTATTGTTTTTTACTGACTTTTTACTGTTTTTTACAAACAAAATAAATATAATTTAAAACGCAAAAAACCCGATTGCATAAAAGTGAACCAAACGTCTCCGCTGTAGAATACGTTGCCTGTGTGGGGTTTCCCCGATGGTTACAACCTTTGCGTCTTCAAATCGAGAGTGGATCGATTTTATTAACCCCCGACCAAAAAAGGGGTGTTATAAGTTTGACGTCGATGTCTGTCTGTCTCTCTGTGTGTGTGTGTTTCTGTCTGTGGCACCGTAGAGCTCAAACGGTTGGGCCGATTTCGATGCGGTTTTTTTTATTTGAAAGTTAATATCCGTGCGGATGTTCTTAGCTATGTCTGGTTAATATTGATTCCAGATGGCCGCTTCCACAAAATGTCGGACAAATATTTCTTCACAACCTACCTTAATATGGGCATCAAATAAAAGGGCTTGACTAGTAGAACACTATACACTATACAGAAATTAAATCCAAGATGGCCGCCACCACAAAATGGCGAATTAAAATATATTTTTTCACTACTACCTCAATATGGGGATCAAATGAAAGGGCTTGACTAGTAGAATGTTGGACAGATAAGAAATCCGAGGTAGTCGGGGGTTAATAATTTTTTTTAATTTTGTTCTTGTTTCTAGGTAAACACGCTCTATCGTAGGCCGCAACGTCGCTTAACATCAGGCGAGATGGCGGTCAAGAATAAACCTACAAGTATTTAATAATAGCTTCTTTACAGCTGAAATTTTAGAATTTTAAATTAATAATGGTTATTTTAGAAACGTACTTAATATTTATGTACCTAATTTCTTGTTTTAAAGTCTTTATCATATTGCTAAACTAGTGGTTACTTACCCATGATCTACGGCATAATAAAATGTAATCATATTTTTATAATTATTGATGAGTCTGACTTACATGATAAATAAATAAATATTGGTGGACATTTCACACACAACACCATCTGACCCCAAACTAAGCAAAGCTTATGCTATGGCAGCCAGATAGCTGATATAATACTTATATATTTTTGAATACATTCTTATTATACATAGAAAACACCCAGGCACAGTACAAATATTTGAATGATAATAAATATTTTCTATTCGATTCTATAAAAGTTAAAAAAAGTCATGAAGTGTATGTTTTTTGGTTTGCATAATAAAGTGTTAGTGTTTGTTTGTCTGACTGTTACGATTCATAATCTTTTTCAGAAAATCTTAGATACTCATTTCGGTAATAAAAAAGTGTTGTCACGGTAATGTCTAGAGCCTCAATTTCTCAAGTTGATGGCCATAAGATAGCCATAAAGCGACCGACAGTAATGACTTTAGGTACTCAGCGACGTTCATTAGTCGCTAGCGGCGTGTCTGGACACTGTCTCAAGTGGACACTAATTGCTATTGCGGCGGACGCTCTAACTGAGCAAGTTACAACATCATGAATTAAACACATCTGGACAATATTTTGAGTCGTGGTCTATTGCCGATAAGCAAAAAAGTAGAGCCTTTTTTGCTTATCGGCAATAGGCCAAATCTATGTATATAATAATCGTTAAAAAGTGGCTAGTCTATACGTTTTTACACATTAAATTTCAGATGTTGCACTTGTGCAGCGGGATGACATGACCAGAGGTAATCATATTCAATCATATTCCCTTCCCCTTTCCACTACAAGAAAATTCAAAAGTCGACGCCCTACCCATACATTGCAATAATCCCTAAATTCGTAAAAAAATACCAAACGGATTTAGTCCTCTTTTCTCATACGTGGGTGCAGCCTTAGAGTTGAATAAGCCAATCAATCAATCATTTATTCCTCAAAGATTATATCTACATTTTACAAAAAGAGTTCATAATAAAATCCTTTTCAATTACTTCAACAGTTAACGTTGAGCCCCAAACTAGGCTGAACCTGTATCTATATATAAGTGGACCCATTGTTCCCGGAAAGATAAAATCTAGAAATATTCAAGGTCAGAGTGAAAAGTGTATTTTCTAGGTCAGTATGCGTTATCTTCCACCACACCGTCACTTACCATCAGGCGAAGTAGTGGTCGAACGCTGTATGTGTATGATGAGGATGTATGCGCGACAAAAAATACTATCCAAATCTTACAATCGTGAGAATCCGAGCAAATCCTCGTAATATCATTCAGAAAACTAATGAAAAGACACTATTTAGTAAAGAGGCTAGGCAGTCAATTGAATTGCTGTCTAAGTTAGCTGGTTGCAACATACATATCTCGCGGTGCCTGGCGGTTTTACCCGCGGAGTTTCCCATTTTTTGTATAAAAATTAACGGTTTATATTCTTACTGTGTTCCAAATTTCAACTCAATCCATTCAGCCGTTTCAACGTGATTGAGCAACAAACATCCAAACTTTCCCATTTATAATATTAATATAAGCGTATCCCACTATTGTTAAATCGGACATTTTCTCTCTACTGGATCATTCTTGCACTTGAACTGTTCAAATAATTAACTTCTCTATCAAGTTTTGTGCAATAATCGTTTCATAATAATTAAGGGCACTCTCCTTGGCCAGCGCATCGATCGGATCGCGCAAAAACCAGGGAATCTAATTTCGTATTGTAACTGGAACCCAATCAGGGGCCGGAAGTGGCCATTAAACGGATATCTAACTGTTACACTTAGGGCACTGTACCGCAGTCGAAAAGATCTTGAAGAACATAAAATGCCATACGTTTTTGGTTGAATTATCTTATACCTTTAAACGACCAATTATTGTAGGTATATGGGTATATATAATCTCAATCTCGGAAACGGCTCGAACGATTTTCATGAAATTTTGTATACATGGGGTTTCGGGGACGATAAATCGATCTAGCTAGGTTTTATTTTTTTTAAATATCATTTTATGCGCGTTTATAGACAATGAAAAACTCTTACAATGTCATTATAATACGATAACTTATTTCGCCACTGTTCTGTAAGTCTAAATGGCTCAGACGGAATATGCTCGCCCTCGGAGTCAACAGGCCCCGGTTCGAATCTTCATGGTTACACTCGGGACTTTTCTTTTTGTTCTTTTTTTTCTGAGAAAATCTTATACTTAGAGCCTTTTATAAACGCATTTAATTCGTATCTAAGTAGGTCTAAGGTCTAAGTAAGTCATCAATACGTAATTCGTACCTGCCTAAATATCATTAAAAAAACCGAGCAAATCTCGGTCAACCAGGTACTGGCTCTTTACAGAGCTAATAAAGTAAATATAAACTCTTTATCAAAGTCACAAAACAACAAGCTACGAGTAATTAATTATATTTTTAAGTTAGCGGTATTACGCACATGACTTCGAAAAGACAGCGGTTCAAAACTGCGCAGTTTTGAACCTGGGGTCTCCGGGGGGTCTACCATCTAACGGAAACTCTCTTAGCTTTGATAGTCGCCCTCTCTTTTCTTTTTGCTTGAATAGACAGAGACAGCAATAGCAAATCTAAAGCCGATTTAGTTAGGAGGTAGAAGGGCGGATCTCGGCAATCGGCTACGGCAATCGCCGTTCTCCCGACTACACCAACCGTAACTTGTAAAAATTTGTGTGTGATGAATATGTTAACGGAAATGTGTGTAATCCGTCATTGTATACAATTTCTAGGAAATGTATGTAATTCCTAAAATCGCATAAAATAAGTTGTATTATACTTACACATTACACATTTCCTAGGAAATCTATACATTTCCTAAATAGCAATCGGAAATGTAAAACATTTAAGATATTGGTAGGTAGGTTAGGTTAGGTTAAATTTGATTTTATAAGAATAAATATAAGTTGAATTTGTGATACGTTAAAAATTAATAGATAGTTGATTTTAGCAGTTTTCATTAGGAAGATAATATGAACATATTATTATTATTTTACGGCATTGTTTACCGTTACGGTTAACGGTAAAAAATACGGTTGCCCGATTGTCTCAATAAGTGCTATGATAAAAAAAAAATAACAACGAGTTTTATTACAGAAAGCATTTACTTGATACATTTCCTAATACAATATTGGAATTATATACAATTCCGAGGAAATTTATACATTTCTTAGGATATCTATGCATTAAATAGTTTTTCAAACAATATTTTATACATTTCCTAAATAGTATCGGAATTGTACACATTTCCTAGAATTTGTATACAATTCCTTGATTTCATACATTTCCGGTAACAAATACAAATATTTGTTCTGTGTCCAGATATTTCTTTGTATAATAAGTATGTATTTATAACTATATAGAAGGGAGGAGGAAGAGAGGTAGACCTAGGAGAAGTTACATGAACCAAGTGAAGGAGAAGATAAATGTAGTGTCGTATCAGGAAGTCAAGGAGAAGGCGGAGTGTAGAAGTACATGAAAAGAACTCCACCGACAAGAGCGTCGCTCTTAAATTGTGAATGAATATAACTATAAGTAACTATTCTGTCGGTTATCTGGCTTCAACAGTACTCGTACAAGCTTTGTGTAGTTTGGGGTCAAATGGTGTTGTGTGTTTATTGTCCACCAATATTCATTAACTCAGTACATGTATCGGGTAGTCAAGTTTAAGTACTGTGCAGTACAGGTAAGTACCGTGCTAACGACCCGGATATCTAGTATCAATACTAAATTTCGTTCACAAAGAGGGCGAAAAAGACGTGGAAACGAATCCAATTTTAAGATGGTCGACGAAACGAGGATCGTTCCACTTGAGACCTTTTTTTCTAGTAAGTATTATATTTAACTCACTTCAAAAAAGGAGGTTCTCAATTCGGGTATATGTTTTAGTGATTGATGGCTTCTTATAGAATTGAGTCAAGAATTTAATTTTTAACTGAAGTCAGTTTTTTATAGTACACAAGCTGTACCCTGCTACGCTTCGTTGTGGCACATTGTGATGCAAAAAATTGATAAAAACAATCCTTGATACGGATTGTATATCACTAGATGCCCTCCCCGGCTTCGCCCGTGGTACATATATAGCACTCAGCGGGATCCCGTACATATCCGTGAAAGAATGACTGAGAGAGACGAGCAGGACATGTGCCTGATGGTAAGCAATATGCCTGCCACATAACAGCACAGTGACACGCAGTTATTGGAACATGAAGAGTCCAAATCATTACCTAGCACTGCACTGCGCTCATCACCCAGAGATCTAAGATGTTATACCTCTAAGCCCTATAATTTCTCTGGAACCATTGCCCTTCAACCCGGAACACAGTAATGTTTTCACATTATTGTTTGCTATTCCATTTCACATTACTATGCCGACTACGCAAGTAACAACGCGGGGCACTCCTAGTGCTTTTCTAAATGGCAGAGTATTTAAAGCGTGTGTCCAGGGGTCTACCGCCGACCGAAAACTATCTTACCTTTGATGTTTTATCTCTTTTCATTTCATTTGAAACGATAGGGACGGCAATAGCAAAGCCAAAGCCGATTTAGATAGGCGGTAACCAGCTCGCTGCTTGCTACGCTGCGCCTTTACATTAGCAAGTCGGCTACGCGAGACCACAAGGTTTTTTCCTATCAAAAATGCTCAACGCGACTAAATAAAATTTTACTCCAAATTTTAACCACAATTTAATTGGTTTAACCACACGGATTTCGATAACATTTATACATCTATACTAATAATATAAAGCTGAAGAGTTTGTTTGTTTGAACGCTAGGATCTCAGGAAGTACTGGTCCGAATTGAAAGATGATTTTTATATTGAATAGTCCATTTATCGAGGAAGGTTATAGTCTATAGAACATAACGCTACTATCAATGGAAGCAGAGCATGAATCAAGAATGTAACAAAAACGGAAAAAAAATATCCTTTTTGAGTTTTCGTAGCGTGCTTTGACATGACAGCATGTGTCTAAGATTGCGTCATTGAATATAATAAACCTTTGCTATTCAAATTTGTTTCTAAATTTTAGTTGTTACGACCAATTTCCGACAGGCGGCGTAGCAGGTAGCTGAAGAGGTTTTTTTCTAAAAGCGAATTTCTCAGGAATGACTGAACCGAATTCAGTCATTCTTTCACCGTTGGATATGTACGGGATTCCGATGAGTGCTATATAATGTACCACGGGCGAAGCTGGAGCAGACATCTAGTTTATTGTTCCTATGGGTTTTGTGAAATTGGAAGTTCTGGCCACTATGTCGCCAAGTCTTCCACTTTAGGGAGCTAAATAGAATCATCCAGAATGCACCAAGCCTGTATCTGACTCGTTGCCCAACTTGTAGATAAGATCTCCAGAAACACTCCTTTGTCGTCAGTTTTGGATGCTGGTCGGTGAACGGGCGCTCCGATCTGTGGTCAGATTAAGAAAATGCAGTGGCGCTATTCTGCCATAGTCGAAAACTAGATGCGTAATTTAACATTTTGGCAGGCTTACACAAGCTAGGCATTTTGTTAACATAACTAAAAACTAAATTGTAATGAAAACTTACACAAAACTACATACCTATCATACGTAGACAAAACATAACAAGTGAAAATTAAATGAAAATACAAAACATTGTTTTTGCGACGGAGCGTGCTTACCTAGAAGAAACAGATTTAGGTACTCTCAAAGGTATCCTAATCATTATATTTATCCGTAAATACCTACTCAGGCCATGCATTCCATAGAAGGCATTCTTATTACAAAGTAGAGTTTTTTTTTTTTTTTTTTTTTAACTTTTATAGGTTTACACTTGACCGCCATCTCGCCTGATGTTAAGCGACGATGCGGTCTACGATGGAGCGTGTTTACCTAGAAGAAACCGATTAACTCTCGATTTGAAGACACAAAGATTGTAACCATCGGGGAAAACCCACTCAGGCAACGTATTCCACAGCCTAGACGTTCTTATCACAAAAGTAGAGTCAAATCTCTTCGTTCGTGTCTTTGGAACATCAACCATGAAACGATGTCGCTTTTTCGAGCTACGAGCATTCCGATAGAAAAAAGGGCAAGGTGGTATCAGATCATGCAAATCAGTCGCACACTCTCCAAAGTGTATCCGATAAAAAACCGATAGGCTGGCAATTTTTCGGCGATGATCAAGACTTTGTAGTCTTTTTCGCAGAAGAGAGTCATTGCCTATGAGCCTTTTGGCACGTCTCTCGATCGATTCCAGGGCCTCCAGCTGATACTTAGCCGATCCATCCCAAAGGTGCGAACAGTACTCCATACAAGAGCGAATCTGTGCTTGATACAATGTGAGCAACTGTTCAGAGTTGAAGTACTTTCGCACCTTTGAGAGGACACCTAGTTTTTTGGCAGCTAATTTAGCCTTGGACTCGATATACGAGCCAAAGTTGAGCGTGGATGTCAAAGTAACGCCCAAAAGCTCAAGACGGTCAGAAACTGGCACGGATACACCACGAAAAGTAGGAGTCAGTTGGAATGGACTCCTTTTTGCGGAGAACAGACACGCCTGCGTCTTACTCTAGTTGAACTTGACCAGATTGGCATCACCCCATTCAGACACCGCCTCAAGGGTCAAGCTCAAACGTTCAATCAAACTCTCTCTCAGTACCTGGGTTTGCTGCCCACTGGCTCTCGCGCTAGATATGTAGCTCTCTACAACGGTGCTATCATCTGCGTACCCAAAGATATCAAAACACAGAAAGTAGAGACAAAGTAGAGTAAAATTTTGTTCAAGTCTTCGGAACATCAACCATGAATAGAAGTCGCTTTTTCGAGCTGCAAACAACACAAACACAGCCGTGATTATCCCATAACTTAGCCAAGGTTATTATGGGAAGTGTGTCCATTATGGGAAGCCAGATACAAAAACTATGACGCGTGAATGACCATGACGTAAATAGTCGACTAAATTGCTGGGACTCGGCATCTTCTCTAGCAAGGAGAGAGTTAAAGCTATAATCCACCAAGCTCGCCCAGTGCGATTCCGTGAACGACAAAAAACCTCAAAAGATTCTACAATCATGTCAGTTCCCGCACAATGATTTCCTTCACAGTATTTAAGTTTTAAGTTAAGCGGCACATGACTTTTAAAGACAGTACTTCGCGTGGGAATTAATCCAGGGCCTCCAATTGCCGTTCTCTCTTCTAGACTAGCCGTAACTATTATAACAGCCGTAACAATATTACCTACATATCCAGATTTGCCAAAACCAATCTCGATTGGCTCAGAATAGCCATAAGTTTGGGAACGCGAGTTTGGTCCGCAATGTTTTCGCTAGTTTACAACAGTTCTTTATTATTCATGTACACACGAGTACATACAAATATTAGTTTCATAATACAGCGGAGTTTTATAAAAATATTCTTAAAATTCTGTAGCTTACGTTTTATTTTTCTCATCATCGTGTACTGAGAAAAATGCATGCATACCCTTGTATAATACAACCGGTAATTTACTGCGAATACCTTTATACAGCGAATTAGCGCCTTCAAACTTACGAAGACTTTAGCGTTACAATATTGTACAACATTCTACTAGTCAAGCTTTTTAATTTGACACCCATATTGAGGGAGTTGTGAGAAAAGAAATGTATTTCGCCATTTTGTGGCAGCGGCCATCATGGATTTAAAATTTGTCATAGTATTTTCCTAGTCCTCCTTTCCTTTGATACCAATATTGAGGTAGTAGTAAAACAATTAATGTAATTCGCCATTTTGTGAAATAATTTGGCCGCCATTTTGTGGTGGCGGCCATTTTGAATTGATATTACCCAAACATAGCTCAGAACATCTGTACGAAAATTAACTTTCAAATAAAAAAACCGCATCGAAATCGGCCCATCTGTTTGAGCTCTACGGTGCCACAGACAGACATCGACGTCAAACTTATGACACCCCTTTTTTTGGTCGGGGGTTAAAAAATAACGTGAAAAAATGCACAAACTGCAATAATTAACAAACACTATAATTATTTCGATTATATTTATCGTGGTTAAATGAAAATTCGGGCTTACCAGTAAAAATACTAATAGGTATTTCAATGCATGCATGCATTAAAATATGGAGAAAATAATACCTATGTAGCTATGTACCCTTAAACGTGGGTGAAACCGCCTGTACAGTTAAATATTGTATGAGTCAAATCACTAACTATCAACTGTTTAATCTTCCTGCTCCATGTTTTTTTTAAAAACACTTGTGCGTGAAATACCCACCAATACGAGTATATCTATTTCAATTCAAACAAAATTTAAAATCAAGCTAAACTCAGCCAATTACGTAAATGCCTCTTAATATCCCAAAAATCAATTGAACCCACTCAGAATCGGGATCAGAATCGTCCTTAAGCATTTGAGTACACGCATCTATGTGTCATTCCATCAAAATCCCTCATCAAACGACCCTCCATGGGACCCAAGTGGACCGCGGCCAAACGATTCCATATAATTGAAATAATCATAAATTAGCCGTAGGACCGCCAACGACATTAAACCCCGGCCGAGAATCGGCGAGAACGGACGAGAATTCGCGAGAATGGGCGAGAATTGAAAAAGCATTTCAATTCCAATGCCCCTATTATACATTGGGTGATAAATGCCGTTATTAGCAGTAATGTGATTTAAAAACCTTTTTGTAATTAGGGCGTTTCTGTTTGGTCTTGGAAATTTAAAGTGTCTGGGGCAAACACGCAGTGATGCCACACAATAGCCATGGCCACGATGAATATGCCACAGATAAACCATAAGTTACGGCGAGTCTAGTTGGAAGAACGGCGACTACTGATCCAGAACCCCTGATTCAAGTCCCACGCGCACTACTATATTTTCCAAGTCATGTGAATTTAAAAAAAAGGGAGAAGGAAAACATCGAGAGGAAATCGGCTTGTTCCAAGAATCTTTCACGGTCATGCGTCATCCACCAACCCGCACTGGACAAACGTGGTGGGTGGTGGATTATGGCCTTGACTCTCTCCTTGCGAGAGAAGGCCCCAAATCCCAGCGTTTAATGGACTGCCTGCTAAACCAACTTTATTAATTTAATACTTTTAAACAAGCAAATTCTTGTATTAAATAGTTAGAATAGCTAGCTAGCTCGAACGATTTTCACGAAATGATTGCATTAGTTTCGGGGGCAATAAATCGATCTTAGCTAAATCGATTTAATTTAAAAAAGGCAGTCATAAGAACTGCCGCTAGAAGTGAAAACTTTTAACTCAGAATTTGATAGTTAACTTGGAAACTACGCGGGTGAAACCGGAAGGCGTGGCCATGAGCCAATGCTGACGCATTTCTAGATGGCCAATAGCCATGGTCCCGACTTTACCCGAAAAGATTACTTATCAATCCCGAGCGTGACGCTAGAATTCAATTCACAGCCCACAAAGCTATGTCAATGGCGTGGCAAAAGAAGTTTACTTCAAAAAGTAGTTTTATCCGTCTAAATCTAGCAAAACTGGGCCATCCAGGTACTTAATTCATGCAGTGCATCTAGTTATTTCCGAAGTATTTTATCGAAGGAGAACCGCTAAACGAAAATCACGATGTTTGCCGCGCTAAAAATTAATTATTCCTTTATGAAAGTCCACCGTTTGGGAGGCTTCCGAAAATAGCCGAGCTCGGAAAATGCGAAATATGGTTCATCATAAATGCATTCCCAATCGCGGAGTACATTTTTAAAACATGAGAGTCATGAGCCTGGGCACTGCCCCAATTTCCGGGAAAACGCTTGATCAGGCAACATCTTTTGTACTGCCCCTCTCTTTCACATCTATAGCGTTGGAAGAGAAAGATTGGGTTCACTAGTTTTTAAATGCTGAAACGAAATTACGGGTTCATTTACATATTTTAATTCATTTCAAGGAGTTGACAGCTGATTTCTACTAATAAAGTCGAGAGAAAATAGATGAAACATCGAGGGACGAGCGCGCGACAGTGTCGGATATTGACTTAAGCTTGCGTTATCACCGAAAGCATCACACTTTTAGCAGAGTTCCTTTGCAGGTGCCATAGAGGTTTTATGGCAGAAGACATAAGCAACCCTCTTATACTGGATGTTCACGACACAGGACTTAACCTAGTGTGAGATCCAGGGTCCCTTAAACAATATTACTATTGTACTTGCCATATTGTTTTTTGCTCAAATAAAGTTTTTTATTATTTATTTATTTATACTCCAGCTAGCTGCGCCCCGCGTAGTTCCCAAGGGTCTACCGCCTAACCAAAACGGTCTTAGCTTTGATACAGCTCTATCTTTTCTTTTCGCTTGTAATCATAGAGACAGCAATAGCAAAGCCATAGCCGATGTAGCCAAGCAGTAATGTGCAAACATTCCTGTGTTCCGGTTTGAAGGGCAATGTTTCCTGAGAAATTACCGGGCTTAGAGATATAAGATCTTAGATCTCTGGGTGACGAGCGCAGGGCAGTGCTAGGTAATGATTTGGACTCTTCATGTTCCAATAGCTGCGTGTAACTGTGCTGTTATGTGTCAGGCATGTTGCTTACCATCAGGCACATATCTTGATCGTCTCGGCACTCTTTATTTAAAAAAAAAAAGTTAGGCTGTACTGTGCCCGTTATTTCTTCGGAATAAAATTAAGTGCATATTTGTGATAAGAACGTCTAGATTGCGTTGGCAGAGTGGATTTTACTCGATGGTTAAAATTGTAGTGCCTTCAAATCGAGAGTGAATCGGTGACTTTTGAGTAAACACCCTTCATCTGTGTAGACTGATTGTCACCCTAGAAGGCGGTCAAAAGTAAACCTATAAAAGTTAAAAACAATCACGGTTAATTTTACGTAGTTAATATATACGCTAAGTTGTACATTACAAATGCGGGGGAAGGGGTTCAAATCTAAAATAATATGACATTCAATAATACCTCTTCTAATCAATTATTCCGCAACGCCGTACAAAAGTCATGCGACAAGGAGAAATAATCGATTTGTAAAGCATATAAATCCCGGCATAGTGCTGAATCTTATTATTTTATACCCTTCTATCATGCTACAAAGTTCCAGGTGTAATTATGACCCATGAATTTTGTTCACGGGCCTGTAGTCGAATATTTCTTGTCTCAAACGCCGCATTAATAGATTAAGAATGTATTTTTCAAAAGCCGTAATTTAATCAGCCCACGAATAATTTCACGCTTCAAGTCAGTTCATTCCATAAACATCCATGATGGTCCATCATGGCATTCATATATCCAAATCTGCTTAGACCAACTTTACTGTACAGTTGACTAAATTAAAAATATTCACAGACAAGCGACTGTTACAAAATATTTTATGAGGAGAATAAGTTAGCTATATTTATAACTAGTAGCTCTCTGCTGCTAGTATTATTGACTTAATATTCAGACACTATGTTTGACAAGTCCACAAAAAAGCTTAGGATCTAATTCAATCAAAATGAAATAAATGTACTGTTGTTGTTAATTCGGTACGTTATTTATTCATATCATTCTACATAGATATCATAGATTTCGTTTTTTTTGTTAATAATAGGCACCATTGAACGTCCAATTATCAAATAATCAACTTAATGCAAATTAATTTTGTGACACTCAATTTAAAGACCGAATTTTAAAGTTTATAATTTCCTACATCACCGCTATAAAGATGATATTAAAAGAATACATTCATGGCTCCCCCAATGAGTTTCACTTGTTTCTGTCGCTACACTGCACGGCCACAAATCAGAGTAGCCAGTGTACGTAACGGAACTCCGGAATATGCCAATATTTTTGCCCGCGCGATAAATAACACGCTGTGTTGCCATATTTTTTGTTTCCACAAACAATTTTCACGGCTTGATGCGTTGTAAACCAGTTTTTCGTGACGTCACGAAATTTTCGGAGATGTCTGGCTGTCAGATGACTGTAGGTACAAATTGATTTATTTTGCACTGGGTCATGGGTACAATTTTGTAGTTCTAGTTTATTTTTGGCAGACATTTCCACACACTACGCTAACTAGACCCAAGCTAAACGTTGCTTACAGACTGTCGCGTTTATATTATAATGTTTTTTTTATTTATTTAGGAACTCCACAGACTCCGGGTTCCGTGACTTTTGTCATTTGTTTTCTTTTTACATGAATCTTGGATTAGGAGAATAAAAGGAAATAAGGGGGAGTAGGGAACATTTTCATTCTAATTCTAGGCCTATTTTATTTTCTAAACCGCCTCCTCCCGGCTTAGCGCCTCCACCACAACTGCATTTCTGTCTTTGATGGCCATCTGCAAATTGAACTCTCGGATATAATTAGGATAGTGGGCTGTCTAACATCACTTTAACTACTAACAGTTACTGAAAAAATAACACATTACACAATAAACTACTCTACAATGAAACCCTTTTTGCGTTATTTTTGTTTTGGGGATTTGCGAAATTTAAGCCCTATAAGATTAAAACAATGAATGGACGGTAATAAAAATTCCGTCATTTTCAAAGTTGTAAGCATGAAATCCAATGAACCTATTTTATTGAAATTTGGTACACAGATATACTAGATCCCAAAAAGGACATAGGCCACTTTTTATTACGGAAAAGAGGTTGAAATGGGGGATGAAAGTTTATTTGACAGTTCGCAATTATTGAAGAGAAAACTATGAAACTTTGTATCTAAACACGAAATAAGTGCTTTGTAATTTCGAATTGTTCGGTTATTGTATAAGATGTATATAATTAAAGTTTATACGGAAGTTCGTCAATGTTGAAGACAAACGGTTACATTTTTAGACACCTGAAATGCAATTTTTTATGTAAATTTGAAAGTAAGTTTAGTCTTTTTTAAAGCCTAAACTGAACCAATTTTGATGAAATTGTAAAATAAAAATAATACTTACAAACTGTTTTTAGTAACCGTAAATTTGTGTGGGTGTACAAATACTGCCTCAGTTACCTTAATATTTATTTTGCGCGGACAAAATCGCGGGTAAAAGCTAGTAAATAACTGCCAATTTATTTTACTTGTTTTCTTTCGAATCCAATCCGCGCAGGGTTGCCGCAAATTAAAATTAAATGTTTTGTCTTACTACAAATAGTTGTAGTACAATCATTGAACTCTTAAAAATAAGTATATCGATGAGTACAATAGAACATTGAAATATCATATCGTATTAAAATACTGAAATTTATTTTGTCCTCCTATGGCATGGCTTTTAGTACAGAGTTTTCGAATCGTATTTTTAAACTTACTAAAACAAAGCTTTAATATATTTATCACTTAGTTTAACCGTGAATGTTGTGTTGACAAAGTAGTTAAGCGTCATAACTCCTAGTAAGCACATTTCATTGCCGTAAACCTACATTGTTCTGAAATACAAGCTTTTATGTAACGTTCAATGTAGCGCTACCTTCTCTAATGAAGGTGTAATCCGTTGGATTTTGTGATATTCCCAAACTTATTTATTTTTTCTAAATAAGTCGTTTTTTTCTACAATAGATCTTCGATAGCTGGAGGATTTTTGGATTCACAATGTTTGGTCTCTGAAACACTGTGAAGACTGTCACAGTGTTTCAGAGACTGAAAATATTATGTTTGTATTTTCTGATAATTAACATTATTAATTACAAAAAAAATGTACTTACATTTTTTCTCATCCATATTATTATGTACTTTGCTCAATCACGTCGAAACGGACCGGGTTGATATTTGGAACATAGAATATAGACTGTCATACCACATAGGCTACTTTTTATCCCGAAAAAATAACGGTACGCGGGTGAAACCGCGGGTGCTACTAGTAATATTAATTAGTCAACTTATCAACGTGGAACGTCGACCTGAAATAGGTCTTGCCTGCTGACACCAATAGATAGTAGCCTTTTTTTGAGCTGTACTTTGGGACGAAAGCTTAAATATAATTTGATATTTTGCAATCCCAATCGAAATCTGGAACTCTCCACCAGCTAGTGACTATTTGTCATTATCAGCCCATTTTAGTCCACTCTGGACATAGGTCCCTCACTTAGCCTGATCAGTTTATGTTTTAGCTCACTATGTAGTAGGTACCTCTTGTCTTTTACCTGTATATCGTCACTCCATCTAGTCTCATGGCGTCAAGTGTTGGGGATCTGCAGTGTTCACTCAAGAACAGGTTTACCTTATTCTTCCATTGTCATTGTCATTCATTCATAGATTATATTTTATTTTGGTGGTATGTTTTTCGTTTAGTAGGTTATATATTTCAGAGGTGGTCCCATAATAATATGAACTTTATCGAAATAGGTATATAGCGGGTTTTGAAATATCAACAAAAATCCATTCAAATGTTGACAGTTTATTCAAATTAATTTTAGTTCCCTCATTCCATCAAGTTTGTGAATATATTGGTCGCAACAAACATTCTCCAAAACGCTTCTAAAATTAATTAACTCATCATAAACCACAGACAATATAAACTTTTAAACTAACACTAGAGTTTACGATCAAAATGACGACCAAATAAAATTACTTTTATAGTAAGAACTATTAAGGTACCGCGGGTCTACCCGTGATCTAATTATTTTGTTAGTTTGTTGTAAAGAAAGAACAAGACATCTATCGCACTCTCGCTGGTAATAATTGTTATTATTCGCTCTCTATCACACTTATGCCCGATTAAAATATTATAACGTTACGCCAAAACGTTAAAATTACGCCATTGATTACGCTTGTAATATAATAATACCCATGGATTTATTTGTGGTTATTGAATTATTAGAACACTTTCTGAAGGCACATAAAGGCGTATTTTATTATATTTATGTATATGTGTAATGATCAAAATCAGTGATAGGTAAAAACGTTGGGCGTTCACCGCTTCCTACAACGGTCTAGAACAGAAAGAGTGACCTCACTTTCTCACTCTTCCCAACGACAACATAATTCCGTGCACCTAAAGTTTTGGAGAGCATATCTTTTGATTTATTTCACAAAAAATATGACAATTAGAATTAAACTCAGCCAGAGTAAAATTTTTAACTGAAGTCGGTTTAAATTTTTACTGTGATTCTTTTTATTCACCTGTCTCAGCACCCAAGTGTTGCCAGTTGCCATTCAAATCTGCTACGTTGGCTCGTGGTCAGGTCGGTGTCTCTGGTCGAGTCCGCCGCAAGGTCAGGCTAGCGAGTGGCGACAAATCAGCCGGCTCCAATCAGCGCCGTCTAATTGCCGAAACCGATTCCACCGCGGCACTACGTGACCGGCTGCTCTAGTGATGGGATACACGATATTTGAAACTCCGATTACTTTTCCTGAATAACAGATTCTTCAGTAATATTTATATAGTATCCACGGGGCTTAATCACGAATAATTCATTGTTTAAATACCTCGACGTTTCAACCGTGGCCACGAGAAAGAAGGACCACGGCGGTTGTAACGCTGCCGAAACGTCGAGGTATTTTAACCATGAATTATTCGTGATTAAGCCCCGTAGGTACTATATAAGCATTATGTGTTCAAATCGCGAAAGTTTAGAAACATTGGATTTTTCAGCAGTTGTAAGATTTTCATTAGAAGTAGAAAGGCTAACCCCACCAACAAACCAACATGTTTGTGTAATATTTAGAAGTAGAAAGGCTAACCCCACCAACAAACCAACATGTTTGTGTAATATTTAGAAGTAGAAAGGCTAACCCCACCAACAAACCAACATGTTTGTATAATATAGTAGGTATACATATAAATAAAAATAAATATGAATATAGCCACAACAAAGAGAGGACTCTTTGTTGTTTAGAAATAAGTGTATACATAGAGTAATTAACTTGACCGCTATTTCGTCTGTTAATCGAATAATCGTTAATCGATACGGTCTACGATAGAGCGAAGCGTTTCACGACATCACAATCGTAACGATTGGAATAAGCTCATCCTGGCAACGCATTCCACATTGTGATTTAAATGAAAATAAATGTACTGTAATGTATACTTAGCATAAGTACTTTTTAACCGTTGTCAAAAAACGAGGACGTTGTCAATTCGTTGTATGCTTAGATAGAGAATAAGTAAATAGATCCGGTCTTTCCGCACGGTTCCTTTGTACCAATCGTAAAAAGATGACGTGCATACTTGCTATGGCAACAGACTTGGCCCCGACAAAAGTATGAAAAAAATATTGGTGGACAATCCACACACAACACCATCTAACCCCAAACTAAGCAAAGCTTGTAAAATGGCGGCCAGATAGCTGATATATGCAAACTCTTTGGTTGTATGTCTTTCACACATGAGCTACGGCTTTGAAAGCAGACTTACTCCCAACTAAACAACTAGACGAGTCAATAATGTGTGAATGTAAGGTTGAACCCTTATTGCACTTGTTAAATTCAGTGACTGAATTCAGAAGCAAGTTGCTTGCTCGCTACTGAATTTAGGATACTAACTTCCTGAATGCTATTACATATCACTGAATCCAGTAGTGCCTAAATTCAGCTGACTAAATTTATCCAAGTGTAATATAATAATATTTTTAATTTACATATTTTGATTAATCATACAGTATTTTCTAGTAATTTCTACATACGAACCGCCTCACTAAAATCTGCTGATTAGCGAAGCCGAGAATCGGGCTGGGCTGTGTTTTAGCAACTACAGATTTGAGGGCACATAAAGTGGCTATTTACTAGGTTCATTACAGCTATTCGATCCCGGATACTGGCCAGTCACATTGGGAATAGGCTTTTTACAGGCGTTTATTTGAGTTTCCATGTTTGAGTGTTTTTCGTTTCAAACTTTATTATTATTTAATTATTTATGGTCCATTTATGTTATGAAACATAAGTTTTTACAACATTACAATTTAAAACTACACACAGCGGCAGAACGGCAGGGGCTTACGTTCGGTGGTTAGACCGGTAGTTCACGTATTATCAGGAGGTTCCTCATCCTACAATGAAGAACCTCCTGAAAATACGTGCTGTGTCGAGGATAGTTTGTTGATTTTTTATTAATTGACGTGTAAATTGTACATTTATTAATAAAGTACTTCGACTTTGAGACCACCTTTGGCGTCTAACGCTAGATCCAACCGTCTAGCGACAGTCTTCTTAGGTGTAGGCCGAGGCTTTTTACGCGATAGCGCCATTTG
Organism: Ectropis grisescens; assembly: GCA_017562165.1. Lineage (NCBI taxonomy): Eukaryota > Metazoa > Arthropoda > Insecta > Lepidoptera > Geometridae > Ectropis > Ectropis grisescens. The sequence continues at coordinate 22,941,861 of CM029785.1, forward strand.
TCAACACAGCTGTAGTAGAGTATAGTCTGCAATGACACATGCTAATTACTGTTCCAAGAGTATAGCAATTTTCTAAATTGAACGTGGACTAACTCTCAGATAGAGCTGTATATGAACCCTAAAAGAATACAATATTACATGATAGGTATAAGTATCTTAACAATTGGGTATTTATTAACCCCCGACCAAAAAAAGGGGTGTTATAAGTTTGACGTCGATGTCTGTCTGTCTGTCTGTCTGTGTGTGTGTCTGTCTGTGGCACCGTAGAGCTCAAACGGATGAGGCGATTTTGATGCGGTTTTTTTTATTTGATAGTTAATATCCGTGCGGGTGTTCTTAGCTATGTTTGGTTAATATCGATTCAAAATGGCCGCCTCCACAAAATGGCGGACAAAATATTTCTTCACAACCTACCTCAATATGGGTATCAAATGAAAGGGCTTGACTACTAGAGCTCTATACGTTATAACAAATTTCAAATCCAAGATGGCCGCCACCACAAAACGGCGAATTATAAAATATTTTTCACTACTACCTCAATATGGGTATCAAACGAAAGGGATTGATTAGTAGAATACTTTGAACTATGACAAATTTCAAATTCAAATTTTGTTCTTGTTTATTTATGGTACACAAAACACGAAATTTACAAAATAATTGTGAAATTTGATGTGGTATTGTGAAAGTGCAGTCAGAAAAGGCGCTAAATGGATTAAACCTTCTGAAAAGCTGCGAATGTGAATTACCATCCGGCGCACGACTTCTGATAAATATGCCATGAACACAAGAATGTGCATATCCGCCGATTACCCTGCCAGCGGGTGTAGTATCATTATAATACGGTCCATATTTCACGTATTTGCAGGATCTGTTGAGCGTTTACGGCGTTCCAGCAATAAGTCGAGTCTCGTTAGATTTTTTGATTTTTTAGAACAGAGTGACGAGACAAGCTGGACACGTACCTGTTGGTAAGCAAGAAGCCTGACCATAACAACAGCACAGTGTCACGCAGCTGTAGGAACAGGAGGCGCCCAAACCATTACCTGGCACTGTACGGCGCTCGTCACCCAGAGTTTTAAGATTATTTGTCTCTATGCCCTGTCATTTCCATGGGATTCCCTGACATTTCACTTCAAACCAAAACCCATTGAAGTTTGCACGTTGCATGTTACTGCTTGACGGTAAAATAACTGGCAATGGTGGTTATAACAGGTGGTTTGTGCAAACAGTCCAACCGCTCCAAACCAACATTACCTGCAGGATCCAAGTCAGATCTTAGTTTTCAATATTTATTATCGTTAAATGTAATAAAGAATGACATTTTCAGTTCTTACAAAACCATTTAAGTTCTTTCAATCAATGTCAAAATTGATTATTGTACTTTGTCATTCATTTAGATCTCACTTCTTTTGTTGTTAAAGTCAACAACCAAGCCGTACATTTTAAGATTTATTAAACTTGGCTCTCATTTCAGATTTATTTTTTTGGCAACTTATATTACGTAAATTATTTAAGACAATTAAAATGATTAAAAATTATTCTGATTTATTACTTTGTATTGACCCAATTTCATATCTGAATGTCAAATTTGAATTTTCTAGGTCGTCTGAAACTGGGTGATATCTTTTTGGTCCATACCTCCGTCAATGTTAATATCTAAATTACCGTATGTAGTATGATTATGAAAATGGGAAAACCTATTGGTATCCGGTAAGTTTTAATATATGAGCAATTTGACATGTTAATCTAAAATAGTTTTTGAGTTACGAGGAGAACAATACCAGCAACAAATGGTTTGTGTAATGGCGGCTCGCCAGTTTATTTACTTGAACTTGGCTTGCCCCACTATCGTTTCTAGATTTCACATAAATTATGGCTAAATGTCATTGATTGTCTAAGTTTAATTTTAAATGGAGGTCGATACTTTTTCCGAGAAAATCAAATTACATTCTTGTGGTTTCGTGACTCGTTCCAGTAACTGATCGAATGTGAACAGCTGTACAGCGGCGCACGAAACACGCCTGCAAAAAACTGTTGATTATGATGAATGGGGCTCCCATCCATCACCCGCCGGATGTTCCCAATGTTATGCCGAGTGGGGGATACTTCCGAGAGGTAACTGGTATTCAGGATACGTGATAAGTAAGTACTCACTTCGGAAAAACGAGCGGTTCTTAAAGTAGCCATATGACGTGTAATATTTGACATGTTAATTTTTTCAAGTGAAACTTTCTACTCGCGTTTAGCAATTGGTCAACGATATGATAATGTAGCGTCGAAGATGTGGTGGAGCAGCATATAGGGTTATGAGCGTTAGATCCTTTTTGGATGAAATCTTTTGAGGTTGCTTGCCTGACATGCGCTTTAGCAGTAGGTATATCAGTATTATCAGTAGTAATACATGGTGGCGTATTTTTTGATATTAGTGGTGTTGAAGTCTAAAATTTTAGGTTATAAGGTTTTACTTCTGGCGGCAATCCCATTAACTGCCATTTTTTTAGGGTTACGAACCCAAAGGATAAAAACGGGACCCTATTACTAAGACTTCGCTGTCAGTCCGTCCGTCTGTCCGTCTGTCACCAGGCTGCATCTTTTTAAAGTGCGTAGCTGGGTCCCCTCTGTTTACTTTTTCCTTTCTCTTTATACACACAATGATACCCGACAGTATGTATGACGTTGTATCAACTTCAGGCAAAATGTGTTAGCCAAAGAGGATACATCATTATATTATCTATGGTGTTAACGCAAAAGAGTTAACATATTTTACTAATACTTTATCTATGGTTAGTCCTATGTCACAGTCATCTCTCCGCCTCTTCGCGCTCATTGGTCAAATCAAGTACCGCTTCCCCGATTTCTTTTTATACATTTCCGTTTCACAAAATCACTCGCACAAAAATATCTGAGAGGAAAAATGTTAGACAACAATGAAACCGTGCTACGCAAAACACGTGTACTTACCAAACCAAAATATAATTATAATGTATTATACTCGTATCAGCTATTTATTTAATAAAATTTAAAGTCTTAATATTTACACTATTTACATATGTCATATCAGCTATTTGACTTCCATTAATACTAATGATAAAAAAATCATTAATAATATGATAAAGCTTTGCTTAGTTTGGAGCTAGATAAATAAAAATAAACAAATATTGATGGATAATTCACACACAATTCAATGGACAATTCACATGGTGTTGTGTGAAATATCCACCAATATGTATCAGATATATTAAAAAAGGGACGCGTAATACTCACTGGTGTCATTAATGTTTGTAAGACTAACCCTGATGTGGAAAAAAGTTACTGTCGGAGATTTTAAACTATAATTGTGTTTGGTTCTGTAACTCGCTCGCTTAACATGAGGCGCGATGCCGGACAAGTGCAAATTTACCATTTTTGTTAAAAAAGTAAGATAAGAAAAGGCTACCTTATGCTCCCACTGCTGTCTGGGATCTCTCTCACAAAGAGAGACAAGTCAAGTCGAGTCAAGGAACTAAGGTAAATGATTTAGTTAGGATGCCAAAAAAGCAGAGGTTGCGCGCGTGCCCTCTTCTTGAAAAAGGCCCACAGACGTGGGTGAAATTTAAGTGGGGATACACATCGCCTTCCTCATCTCTACTGGAGGGTTTGGAACGTTTGACGTCTTCGGGCCATCACACGTTTTTAGGTCATTCATTACTTTACCTAGGATATCTTAACTAAGGAGATGACGAACCGCGGGGTTCCGGTTCATTACTGAAGCTAAATTCGAAGTTTCTGGTTTTCCGCAAGGTGGGTCTGCAAGGGCACTGACAGTGGCAGGGTCGAATACAAAAGCGGTCTTGCGATGCTGACATTAAGTTACGACCGTAAAACCTGTGGGGATTTAAGCTAGTGGGGGGCACCACTCTATGTGATTTCGACCCCAATATACATGGCGAACGATGCATAAATGCATTCACCGCAAAAAAAGTTGGCGGTATAGTGCTACCCTACAAAAGATAAAATAACACGCTGATGCCCGAGGGACACGGAGCTAGTATTTCAAGTAAAGATACCAAGCTAGTGCTAGGAAATAAGCAACCTAGTACTTCTAGTTTCATGTAGACAAGGCTACGCAATGCTAGTTTTGTCTACACGAAACTAGAAGTACTGCTACCATAGCTTGAACAAGAACAAAATTAAAAATTTTGGTTAACCCCCGACTACCTCGGATCTCGGATTTGTAATCTGTACAACATTCTGCTAGTCAAGCCCTTTCATTTGATACCCATATTGTGGTAGTAGTGAAAAAAATAATGTAATTCGCCATTTTGTGGTGGCGGCCATCTTGGATTTGAAATTTATTATTATGTATTGTATTCTACTAGTCAAGCCCTTTCATTTGATACCCATATTGAGATAAGTTGTGAAGAAATATTTTGTCCGCCATTTTGTGGAGGCGGCCATCTTGAATCGATATTAACCAAACATAGCTAAGAACATCCGCACGGATATCAACCTTCGAATAAAAAAAACCGCATTGAAATCGGTCCATCCGTTTGAGCTCTACGGTGCCACAGACAGACACACACACAGACAGACAGACAGACAGACAGACAGACAGACCGACAGACAGACAGACATCGACGTCAAACTTATAACACCCCTTTTTTTGGTCGGGGGTTAAAAACTAGCCTTGTGCTTACTCGGCAATCTTCCTAATATGCATTTCATGACAGCCAGGTTGTACCTATCAAGAAACCTAGTAGTACATACAATAGGAGTTTTCCATTACTTTATAAAATGATATAACACGTTTATATAATTCGTGAATTCCTCTCTCAACGTTCGTCGGGTACGGTTTTAGTGAAATGAAATTTCAACCTACATTTTCAGATGCGTCTTTATTTTAAATGTTTTTAAGCGTATGAGGATGGTGAACGCGATGTTTTAATTTCTTTGGGAGGTTTTGGTTACTTTTAGTACAAATCTATGCCAAATAAAATAATATTAAGTACACTTTATTACTCGGTGCTGTCAATCACAAGGAAAGAGTGAAATCATCAATGCAACCACAAAGCCAAAGCGTCTTTAAATCATGTCGGTTTCCTCGCGGTGTTTTCTGGACTATTTTTTTACATCAAAAAGTAGATTATGATTTAATTAATGCCTTGTTATAAATGTCAATGTTTGGATATTTGAATGTTTGTTGTTTAATCACGTTGTAACATATAAAAGGATCGGTTTGAAATTTGGATTTGGCAAAGAAGCTCTGGGACGCTGGCAATGAAATTTTGGGACGTTGGCGAAGGTACCGGCTCAGAGAGTAATTATTATATTGGATGTCATCTTTATCACTTTACTACGAGCTCCTAGTGGTTTTCCCCGCATAGTTTCCCATTATCTTCCCGGAATAAAAAGCCTATGGTTTCTTCCAGACTATACTCTTTTTTTTTTTTTTTTTTTTTTTTTTTTTTATTTAAATTAGCCACTCCACAGACTCCGGGGTCCGTGATCTTTGTCATTACAATTATCGTTTTTACACATATCTTGGATAAGGAGAAGAAGAGGAAAATAGGAGGAGTTGGGTACATTTAAAATCTAATTCTAGTGCTCGTCTGTAGAGCCGATCACTACCGGTTGGGATTCCGCTAGTAATCGACTCGACATCGAGTGTTTGCCTTGTCATTTGCCTAAGCTGCCTCCTCCCGGCCCAGAGCCTCCACAACGGCCGCATTTCTGTCCCTGATGGCCATCTGTAGGTTAAAATCGCGGATGGTCTTCGGTGATGCAGCCCACGCTCGCCGCACGAACCGACCGATGGCGTCGTCGGTGTCGTCAGCGTAATATGTGAAGGTCCCCGTGTGCCGTGAGATTGCCACTACTGCATGGGGCACGCTCGTGCAGCTTCATGTTTGCCTTGGTTTTGATTACGATTACCGACTCGTATGTTAGTCCTTGAGCTTCATGGATAGTAAGGATGCGTGACCCGGTGCCTGATCCATAACCCTGGTTTGTCAGGGTCTCCTTCTCCTCTTGAGTGTGAACTAAGAAGAGGGTATTTGGTAGGGTGTTGGGTATTTGCGCTCCTTATATCTTCTCTGTTCTAGGGACTTTATACGGGACGCTGAAGAGTACATACCGGAGTATATTTCCTCAGTGCATATGCGACGTCCATTGGGTTTCGATGTGTGCAGAGCAACTCCTGGCTGATCTTTGTTACCAGGTTCGGGCGATGATACCTCATTGCGAAGAGATTTTCCCTGTCGTTATAAGGCAACTGATTGACGTCTCCAATGAGGACAATTTCACCAGCACCAGACAGCCTTGAAGCCATCACAATGGCTCCAAAATGGTTCATGAGAGCTTCGTCCACCATGAGGCGACTGAAACTTTCTCTACCGAAACCATTTACCAGAGCAGAAGCCATGGTTCGCACTCTGGTTTTGACCAGGTTTCCGATTCGGTGCGATAGCTTTTCTCTTAGATCTTTTGCTGCCTCAGTTGTTGTAGTGATGATGGCGTCCTTGTCCACGTCGAAGTGTCTAATCACCCATGTTGTTTTTCCACATCCTGAACCCGTTGACCCACTGTATTCTCGGTACCTCCCAATTTTCCCAATCTGCTTTGACGTTTCCGTTCCCTTCGATGGTCTTGGCCATCTCTAGGATCTTATCGTCCAGCATAATCTTGGTGCATCGGGCAGTAACTACAATTGGGTCATTTGGTGGTGTCGCATAAACAGGCACTCCCGCGCGCTCTGTCTCTCTCTCTCGTTCTGTGTCACGAAGCCATTTTCTGCACTGTAAGCTGCCATATACTGTCCTGTCATGGTTCCCTTGATGACCCGGGAAGTGACATTATTGTAAATGGCTGCTTCGGCCTCCTCGAGTTTCGCCTTTAAAAGGCTTTCACTTCCTAGCCTATAGGACTGCATGATGTTTTCGCAGGTCTTGAGGTTGACTTGTCGTGTCGCGCTCAGTGTGGCTATGAATTCGATGAAGGCGTTGCGTGCATGGCTCCGCGGCTCCGAAGCCGTGACATAGCGGGGCGGTTCAACCTGTCCCATGTCGGCTCTCGTTCGGGCTGGTTGTTGCTGTGAAGCTGCTTTGGGGTCTTTGACGTCGAGGGGGCGATGAATGGGATGTGATTCGGAGTACGCTCCTTGCTGCTGCGTTGAAAGCAGTCACGAACGCCGTGTTGGTGCCTCGGCTGCTAGTTAGATTGGCTGAGGCTTTTTCCGCGGCTGCCCTCTGCTGTACTCTTTCGGAGCCGGTTTGGATGGTCGAACTAGGAACAGGATGTCCCCAGCTGTCAGTTGCATTTGTTTGGTCGTGCGAAGGGGCTCTGAGGAAGCTCAGATTTTCTCCCCTGTCTTCGTATACGACAACCTCATGATGTTTAGAGGCCTCAATGCAACCCAGCCGGTCTGCGACTCGCTCTTGAATATTCGATTGCCATCGCATCCACGCTTATCACCCGGGTGTTTCACCTGCATTTCTGCTCAGATGTGCGAGCAGCGCACTTGCCTGTGTGAAAGGCGTCCGACCTTCCGAGTACTCTATTAGTGCAATCGTTTTGTTTTTCGATCGCACCAACCGAAATCGGTGGCCGTCTACCTCGCACACCGGCATGGCGTCGTAGGTTTTCCGCTTCATCGTGACTTTGCGGTACTCCCATTGAGCAGGCAAGACAATCCAGGCGACAAACGGGCTCGTTTCGCTCCCAAGCGAAGCAAAAGCTTATTCCGAATCTTTCTTTGTTGCTGTCCATGAAGAGAGCCACCCGCGGATACGGATCCCTGCTTCTCCTCGGTCTGCGTTCTCCAGTAGTTGTTTGACGGAATGCTCTTCGAGGAGTTATGTTGGGCGGGAACCGCATGCCGCGCGGCGTCCACAGACAGCGGGGCAGGGTGTGGTGGTGATGGGGGGCGCGTATTTGAATTAGTGGAGTTTCTCATGGCCGCTATGCGGAATGAGCTCTCCATGAAGGACAGGAGCCGTGTTCTGTTATCTGGATCTACTAAGATGTTGTGGAGATCCGAGACAACCAGTCTTCTGTCGATCATAGATTCGAGCTCATGTCTTGCGACCATGAATCGGGGACAATCGACCAGCACATGCCAGACTGTTTCGGGTTGGTTGGGGTCACACTCGCATGCCGGACTGCTCTTGAGCTTAAATCTGTACAGGTAATCTGCTATTCCTCCGTGTCCCGTCAACGCTTGTACCTGGAAGGGAGTCAGTTTCGTGAGTTCTCATCACCCGATATGCGTTTGCTATATCGGGGAGGAACGTCTGGGTGACTTTTCCGGTGTCCCAGGTCTCATATCGATCCTGCCATTTCTTGACCGATTCTTCGCGGATTTTCCTTTTGACGTAGGACAAGGGGATCCCTCGTAGTCCCTGGTGACTCCGTGAGTGCCGCCGATTTGGCCAGTTCGTCGGCTCTTTCGTTGCCGACGGTGCCAACATGCGCTCTCACCCAGAAAAGACGAAGAGATCTCCCTTCAGCATTTATCTGTCCAATGTTTTCCTTTACGCACTTAACCAAGGGGTGGCTCGTTTTTGGGTTACTTAGCAGTTCGAGTGAAGATCGGGAGTCACTCAGGACATTGACTTCTGGGTCCTTGCTCTTTAACGCCATTTGAGTTGCCCGGTACAGAGCATAAAGTTCCGATTGAAAGACTGTGCATTCGGAGTGGAGCTTGAAGGTCGAGTTCTTGACCTCTCTGCCATTCTCCCACCATGTTAGAGCAGCTCCAACTTTACCTTCAATTTTACTGCCATCAGTATAAATTTGAGGTCCTTGTGGAAGATTGGAGGTGTCTTCTAGGAGCTCGTACTCTACGGATAACTGCGTGGACGGATGGGGTTGGTCCAGGCAGTTAACATTTCGTTCAAGTTCCACTTCTGGTGGGAGGTAGTCTTGGGAGAGGTGTTTTTTTACTCTGTACAAATTTGCCGCTTCCTGTATTCTCAGATCCAAGGGGAGCAGACCGGAAAGGGCAAGTGCTGCTTTCAGAGAAACAGTACGGTACGACTTACAGATTTTCTGGGCAAACCTCTTTGGATAGCGTTCAACTGAGCCTTATTTTCCTCGAAGTCTGCCGCTTGCGCCCATACACTTGAGGCATACATGATGATAGGTTCCACCACCGCGACGTAGATTGTTCTCGTGATTTCGCCATTTAATCCCCAGGTCACCTTCGCCGCACATGCGAGCTGTCTATAAATGTTCGCCACTTTTTTACATTGGGCGGTCACATGTGCTTTAAAGTTGAGCCGGCGGTCGATCAGTAGGCCTAGCAGTTTGACTTCATCGACCAGATCGAGCCGGACGCCGGACATGACTATGTTTGGAGTTTCGTATTTCAACTTTTTTGTGAAAAGCTTCGCGTTGGTTTTATGCGCTGCAAAGTTGAGTTTGTTAGTTTTACCCCATTCCACTGTCATGCTCAGCGCCCTGCTCGCCTGCTGTTCGATGATATTCGAGTTGCCTGTAAACACGAGAACGACGTCATCTGCGAACGCTTGACAGTACACTCCCTCTGCTTCTAGCATTCGCAGTAACGAGTCTAGGATCACATTCCAAAAGGTCGGTCCGCAGATGGACCCTTGGACGCATCCCTTGGTTGTTTCCTTCTCGTAGACTGCTCTTGCATAGTTGACCTTGATTTTACGGTCGCTGAGGTAAGAGTTTACCATGTCGTAGAGGTTTGTTGGGCACCTCTTCTTCGCTAATTGATTTTTGAGGGTGGGCCACCATGCATTGTCGAAGGCGCCTTCTATATCCAGGGAGATTAAGAGTACGGTGTCTTTACTGTCTACTCCTTTTTTGATGTGCTCTACCAGGTCATAGAGGGCGTCTTCAGTGCCTCGCTGGGGCATGAAACCGTACTGTTTCCTACTAATGGTTGGGAGGAGATGCCATTGGAGACGGTTTACCAGAAGCTTTTCGACGATTTTTCCTAGAACGGACAGAAGACCTATGGGGCGGTATGATTTTGGATGTGTGTAATCTGTCTTACCGGGCTTGCGTAATATGACCACGTGCGCTTCTTTCCATTGCTTGGGAAGTATTTCAACGACAAGCATTTGTTTGTTATCGCCAAGAAAACCTCCCATTCGCAACGTATGGCTGCTTCACAGATATCAGCGGTTAGCCCGTCTGTACCGGGAGCTTTTTTCGGATTCAGAGTTCTCAGTACTGATTCCAGTTCCGCTGATGTGAATGGTGGGTCATTTTCCGGTAAGCCCATAGGCGTTTCTGTCATTCGCTCCCGTAGCTCTGTATGACAAGGTTGGTCTGTGCTCTCAGAGTCGTCGGGATAGAAGGTTTTGGCAAGTAGTTCTGCAGATAGCTGGGATAGAGTGTTACCTTCGGTGTCTCTTAGAGTATTTCTTCCTGTCTTGTCGAAGTTTGTTTCATCACTCTGTAGATCTTGTCCCACATGCTTTCTTTCTCCTGATTCGTGCAGAACTCCTTCCAACTTACCGTCTGAGCTTGTTTGGCTTTTTCCTTGTAGTCTTGTCGAGCAATTTGATACTGCTCGACTACAAGTTCAACTCTGTCGGGGGCGGCATTCCTGATCCGTCTCTTTCTTCTGAGAACTTCCTTTTTCAGATTATCGAGCGTTTTCGTATACCATGGGGGGGTTGGATTTCCTTCGGCGAGCTTACCAGTGGGATGGTCTGTTCGCAGGCTTCATGTGTATATTAGCTGTGTAGCTCGTAATCATCGACTCGAGTTCTAATGGACTTTCACATTTCTCCACTGACTCGGGCGAGATGTTTCCTTCTACAAGGGAGGATTTTAACTGTGACATAAAGTTTGACCATTGTGCCTTCTTGGTGTTATATTTGCGTGTTGTTATTGGTCTCTGTTGTTCGAGAGCTTTAACTAGACGCAAAGTGAAGGTAATTGCGTTGTGGTCTGATGTTGTAATACTTTTGTCAACATTCCATCCCTCGATTTTTCCCAGGAGAGACTCGCTGCACGTTGTTACATCTACTATGCTTGTGCAGAGTCTACCTTCCCTAACGATCTCGAAGGTTGGTGTATCGCCAGAGTTGAGAATAAATAAGTCCATTTCGTTGAAGAAAGAGTTTACGGCTTCTCCTCTCTCATTTTGGGATGTACTTCCCCACCAGTGGGACCACGCATTCACGTCACCAGCAACAATCAGATCTTTTGTCGCTAGTTTTCACTGAATACTTTAATCCTGCTGAGGTAGGGGTCGACTATTTGGTCTCCTTCTAAGTAGACAGAAATAACTCCCAGTTTTAGGCCTGTGCCGACCAACAGGACAGTTGCTTTCGTTTCGGTAACAAGTTGGGGTCATGGATTACCTCCAGTTTGTCACCGAAGACTATTATGGCTGCCTTAACTGGTTTTTGCCTATTTAAACTGCACTGAATAATACGAGTTCCAGGATATTGTTTCATTACGCCTTTGTTTCCCACATAGGGTTCTTGAACAAGGGCAACTGAAACTCCCCTTTCTCTCGCGACCTTCAGGAGTTCTGCTGTTGCATTCTGGGAGCGCTGCAGGTTTGCTTGAATGAAACGCATACCTGGTTCGCCTACTCTTTGGGAGACTGAGCCACGTTCCTCATGAGTGCCCTTAGCAATAAGATATTCGAGACCGCGCTATCCCATCCCATTTTAACCTTTCAGGGCACTCGCTACTAAACGCATTGTGTGCGAGTTCTTTTTGGGGTCTGTTGGGATGAGCAGTCGCGCAGTTCTTGCATTTGGGGGACAGGTCTTCTTTCCTTGCCTTGCATTGAGTCCAGGAGTGAGTTTTCCCGCAGTGACTGCAGTACTCATCCCTATCCCGACAGATCGCTTTTGTATGACCAAAACCTAGACACTTCGAGCATTGCACCAAGGGCGAGTGGTCTGCCACTGGTCTCCTCTGAAGTCCTATGTAGACTTTTTCAGCATCCAAAAACGCTCTGTGAATGCGAGGAGAGACCTCGATCACCGGATGGCACTCATGAGGGTTACGTGCTTTTTTCCTGTACCGCACTCTAATCGCGCTTTCTTGCAAATTAACCCCCTGTAGCAAATGTTTATTCTGCGCCAAAAGGTTTTCTACTATTTCGTTGTCTTTGTGATAAGACAGGACGTCTCGTATGATGATCAGTGGATTACCCGCTTTTGCAGTTTCCACCTTTAAAGACTTGTCCTGCTGCACACGATTTCTGACCAGACCAAGGTCTTCCTCTGTGCTGCAACTCAGGATGACTTTCCTGTTTCGAGCTTTTCGCACTCGGTCAACTCTTGCTCCAGTCTTCTTCGTGTCCAGAGCTAACGCTATCCTGTCTATTAAATTTTCGGCGGTCTTGGGGGATGTGGGATTCGCCGTTGTCACGATAAGAGTGTGGTTCGGTTTTGGCACGATCGGCTTAGCCGCTATTTTTGCGTAGTTAGGCTTTGGTGGCTTGCCCGTCTCCGCTTGGCAGATTTCGGCCTCGATGCTTAGGGCTGGTGGGGGAAGAATTAGTTTTTCCTGGCGCATCGTCCGGAGTTCTGACGATACAGCTTCTAGACGTTCTGTAATAGGCAGCACGTGCTCGTCGATGTTTATTTTAATTGGGGCAGAAGATGGGGTGGTGTTTGTTTCGTCAGCATGTTTTCAATTTTACTTAGCTTATCCGAATAGTTTGGGGGGGTAGGAGGTGGTGGAGCTGAGGCGAGTTCTTTCAGCATATCAGCGTTTTGGTGGAGGGCCTCGATGGTTTTCGTCCTTTCTGCGTTAGAGTCCTCCGGAGCTCGTCGACCTGCCTCCGAAGAATTTCAATACCGGTTTTAGGCCAAGATAGTCATTCTGCAGTGGAGTCAGATCAACGGGGCGCTTCGAATTGGAGCAGGCGATTTAAGAAAACCACTGATGTCCTTCACCGCTTCGGCCGTTGCTTTAATTTGTTGATGAGGCTCTCTTGATTCAAAGCTCTGCCAATCTCTAATGACTCTTAACTCTTTCTGGAGTTCGGTGAGTGTTTCCCTGGCCAAAGCTACCTCCTTTGTTAGATCGTAATGAATTTGTTGTACTGACTTAGTGTGGGCCCTTTCCACCGAGAGCAGCTCCACGGCGTGTCGAGTCCGCTCCTGTTCGAGTGAGGCGATGTGTCGATGCCTGGACTCGGCCAAGGAAAGGACTATCTCGAAGAGCGTCTGGAGACTCTCGATCGCGGTTTGTTTTAAATCCCGTCTTTGGTTAGTGGATTGTTCGAGAGCGTCCTTTCCCGGAGTAGTGCGTCATTTGCCACTTTCGTGGCGTTGTCCATCTCGACCCCGTCCGCTTAGAGCAGTGTGCGATTAGCATACTGGTTCTTTTGCACCGGGCGGAGGTCGGGAAAGACGATTCTGACACACTGTCCGTTTCCTCATCCATCGTCAACTCCTTTGAGGTGATATTCCACACTGTTTCCAGTTCTCGACTCTATCTATTGCGGCCAGGTGTTCTGGGCTCGACTCTGGCACTGATGTTACCGGCACAGAGGTTTCGCTTACTGTTTGTGAGCGCGGTGGCGATGGGACTTTGTCGAGTAATTGATCGCAGCGGGACTCTACCTCGGGGCATCTACGGGCACACCGGGGTACCCTCCCGATTTTGCGTTGGCGGCACCACGTCTGAAGCGCTGGTCCTAACATTTTTTTTTTAAAATGCGCTTATGTAAGCTTGACGCTACTGACCTTACAGAGAGCACCCTTGGTCGTCTGGGTGCATTGGCAGGGCCAGATGTGCGGCAGGCAGATGTGGAGGCGGAGGCTTTTTCGTTGTGTCGGACATTTTACAATATTTTCTAACTAAATTAGGTTAATTAAATTATTTATTTTTATTGTGGCAGATGGTGGTGTGAGGTGAGGTGAGGTGAGGTGAGGAGAGTGTTGAGTGTTAGATACGTCAAATTAGATTGTAATTCCTTCTTCTTCTTCTTCTCTTCTTCTTCTCCAAGTTTATATTTGTCAATATTCTTGCGTACACGCTTGACTTAGATGGTGTTCGGGCTGTCCAGTAGATGTCCAGTTACCAGCAGTCAGTTCTTCCCAGGGGTTGGCGATGATGATGATATTCGCTGATGACGTGCGTCGAGTCGCCGGCGCCGGTCGGTCGTGCAGCGATATGAACGTGTCAGGCGGAATTTTTATACCGATGAGATCGCTATGCGGCGGACGTGACTTTTGTCCAAATACAGCTGTGCGATCTTGTGATGTTGCTACTAGACTAACCTTTGATTTCGGCTGTTCGTCCGGTATTTTCGGTGATTCCTCTTTATCCCTTACGTCCCGGGGGCTGTCAACACGGCTCCTGGCTCGCTGAACTGTCGCCGGTCCACTGATATCACTGGGCTGCTCGTAGCTCCAAAAAATCCGCTTTTATTGATTTTTATTTACAGAGCTGATGTTGAGCGTGTACGTGGTCGTCGTCGTTCCTCCAGACTATACTCTATGTTCTAAATGTCAATGCGATCCGTCCAGCCGTTCCGACATGATTGACAAAAAAAAAACATTCACACATTCACATTTATAATAATAGTAGAATTTGCCTTAATCTTCTTGTGTTATTGAGTGGAGACCGTGAATACGCAAACTCAAACTGGGTGACGAGCGCAGTGCAGTGCTAGGTAATGATGTGGACTCTTCATGTTCCAATAGCTGCGTGTCACTGTGCCGTTATGTGGCAGGCATGTTGCTTACCATCAGGCACTCGTCTCGTCATCTTTTATTTAAAAAAAACTTGGTGTAGGACACCCTGAGTCTAGATGGGATGACGATATACGGAAGACAGCAGGTAGTGGATGGAGACGTAAGCTGGATAGGGGTGAGTGACGAACCATGGGAGAGCCCTATATCCAGCAGTGGGCTAAGATAGGCTGATGATGATGATGACGCTATAATCATAGACAAAACAGCTAAATACGAGTAGGTACTAGGAAAGTAATAAGAGTTTCTTTCTCGGGTTTATGCGAACACAGGTGAAGAGGCCATCAGCCAATATTATTACATTTCCAATAGCTTTTCCATTTTCGTTTTGTCTACGAACTAGGTTTTATTGTGTATTTTATTGGCATGGCAGAAATAATATATCTCTAACAAATGCGAAAGTAGCTATGTCTGATATGGTTTCACGCCCAAACTACTGAACTAGTTTTAATAAAATTTGGTAAGCTTTTGTCGCGAGAAAATTACAGGAACGGGAACTACGCAGGTATCACCGCGGGGTAGTGCTATTACATTCATAATAGGCATGTTGACTCATTTTTGATTTAATGTGCCATCAAAAGGCTACTCAATAACTGAAATATACGTGAAATAATTACTTTGTTATCCCAAAAACGCTTCATACAAATCACTACAGAAACGTGACGTCACACTGTCGTATCTTCTATGCGTCGCGCTTAAAGTGTGTCATCATCATCATTAACAGCCCACTAAATGTTCCCACTGCTGGGACTCGGGCCTTCTCTCGCAAGGAGAGAGTTAAGGCCATAATCCACCACGCTGGCCCAGTGCGGGTTGGTGGATGACACATGACTTCGAAAGATTCTAGGTACATGTCGGATTCCTCACGATGTTTTCCTTCACCGTTTTAAGTTAACGGCATTACGCACATAGCTTCGAAAAGACAGTGGTGCTTGTGGGGTTTGAACCCGGAGTCTCTGGATCGGCAGGCGCCGTTCTCCCGACTAGACTAGCCGTAACGTAAAGTGTGTATGGTAGCTATATTAAATATTGCGTTTAGGAATCTGGTTTCTTAACAAAAGCAACTTGAAATTGAATGGGTTATCCAATGGTAAATACATTTTCTAATAATTTCGTACTATTAAAATGGACTTGCCCATCTAGCTTTGAATGATCATAAAGTAAGTTGAACTAAAATATATAAAAATTTAAATTTATTATTCATTACCTAGAACTGCACTGCGCTCATCACCCAGATATCTAAGATGTCATATCTCTAAGCCCTGTAATTTATGTGGAAACATTGCCCTTCAAACCGGAACACAGTAATGTTTGCACATTCCTGCTTGGCGGCTGAATAACTTGGCAAATGTGTGGTACTTCCCCAGGCGGACTCTGTCAGTAGTCCTACCAATACAATATATATTTGTAAATACATACTTATTACACAAAGAAACACCCAGGCACAATACAAATATTTGAATTCATCATACAATTTAAAAACATTTTCTAATAATTTCGTACTATTAAAATGGACTTGCCCATCTAGCTTTGAATGATCATAAAGTAAGTTAAACTAAAATATATAAAAATTAAAATTGGTACATATTTTATTCTATTTAAATAGTACTGTCATTAAATCAAATAATTTAATATAATTGCAGGACCTGTCGTCACGCCTATTATCGGAATAATCGACGTACATAAAAAATGTTAAAATACACGAACAATCAAACTTTTTCTTATTATCAACTTAGTATGCGCTCAGATCTCTATCTGGCCCAAAACATTTCCCTGGCCATACAGCGTGGAAATGCCGACAGTCGGACACTTTCGGCTGAGAATTGACTAGTGCGGCGACTCAATTAACTAATGGTTCAAACTTTTGTTTATTGGTATATCTATTATTTGAGATTGTAATTTGATTGTTTGTATTTAGTTTACCGCTGTAAATAAATCATTTAATTATTACCTAAATTTAATTTATGACGGTCAACCATATTAGCTCAGTAGTCTCAGTACCTACAGATAAAAAATAATAAATTTTGATTGACACAAAAACAGTATTATTACTGGTGAAAAATAAATAATGCAATGTCACAATTTTCGCGTTCCCGCCAAAACTCGCGTCGCATCAGCCGCGGGGTTGCCACGCTGCACGGGCTATATTCTAGCTCAGTGCACGTTAGCCACCTTCTGTGCACGCGAGATACAATTTCCGCCGGTAAATGGCGGATTTTGAGCGAAGCGGACAGAGACGGATTAAGGAATCTAGTACAACCTAGACATAAAGTGGTCTCAACTTAAAAGTTTTGCTGTAAAATGTTGAGGTTATTTATGGATGTGTATCACTTAGTTTTTTTATTAGTTTGGTACGGTGACTTTTTTTTCAATTCATATTATTGGAACGAAGTTCCTTATCGCACGTTGTGAAAGGGGGCTAGACGGAAAAAATTCTTACGAAAAGTTGTCACGACACTTTTTGCTATTGTAAGCTGTGCCGCGTCGCATGTTTCTCTGTCTGTCTCTCTCTCTCTTATAGAAAGCAAGCCAGATATTTTCATTTCTATTTCGCATTAAACAGTGTGGTGTCGCGACGATTATTTTTGTTGAGTGTATACAGGTTTTTTGTGAATAATAAATAATAATTCCTTCACTAATTAATCGAAATGAACTTCGTTCCATCCGGGTGTCCCTTGACACCTCTCAAGTTTTTTAGGATTTCGTACTACTGGGCAAAGAGATAAAACACCTTATATATCCGGGTGACAAGCTCAGTGCAGTGCTAGGTAATAATTTGGAATCTTCACGTTTCAATAGCTGCGTGTCACTGTGCTGTTAGGTATGGGTAGGCATGTTGCTTATCATGAGGCACAAGTCTTTCTCGTCTTGTCACTCTAAACTATAAAAACGAAAAGTTTATTCTAGCATATGTAGCCCGCTCATTATGTTTCTACAGCTGGGACTCGGAGACTTCACGTAAGAAGAGAGTCAAGCCTTCTTCCCCAGCGCGGTGACCACGTGCAGGATGACAGTTGACACAACCATTGGGAAAACTTTGGAAGCTTCCAAACTGAGCTTTCAAATTCTGAGTTATAAGTTTTCACTTGTATCTGCAGTCCCTACTGCTTGTAACTGGCATTTTTTTCGATTTGTGCAATTAAATCCTGATTATTTTATACAAATTTCAGCTTGATACCTTCTTGCGTACTTCAGAAAAAAATCTTGACAGACGGAAAACAAAGTGATTTTAAAAGGATTCAATATTTTTCCTTTTGAGGTCCGTGCTTCAAATCGTGCGTGGGTTCCATAACCTTCTGTTTTTTACGTAATTACGTTTTAATAAGGATTTAGTAAAAATCTTTTAATTTTTAATTACAAACAGAAACAGTTCATTTTAAATTGCTTAAAAGTAGCGGTTCGCCCGGAGACCGCGACGCGAGACCGCGACCGGAGACCGCGACAGGCACTTGACACTATGGAATTGTATGGGCGCCAGTTCGCGTCGAGATCGCGACAGGAGACCGAGACACATGTCGCGAGACACGTGTCGCGGTCTCGGCGCGAATTGGTGCCCATACAATTCTATAGAGTCAAGTGCCTGTCGCGGTCTCCTGTCGCGGGCTCAGCGCGAACTTGTACCTTTAGATATAACATTTTCTCTGATCTGCTAATATTTCTGTAACCTTAAATCCGTCCCTGTCACGTTTGAAGCAAGCCTACTGAACCCGATAAATTGGGATCCCCGCTCGTTTCCGGAAAATGGAGATGCATCCAAGTAATTATAGATGAAACTTACTGTTTACAGCGCCGGCAAAACTTCTTCCACTCGAATTGAAGCTAGCTAGATATTTAGGCTGAAAGGGCTTATTTTCCCTGGCAACATAGAACCGACGAAACAATTAATGATTTAAATACATAACGAGAAGTTTTTTGTCATTATTGATTTATAGAGGATTTTATTCGTAAATGACTAACTCAACCACATGGAATGACTAAAATTATTTAGCATAGGTACGCAGTCCATTAAATGTTCCCATTGCTGGAATCCGGGGCTTTCTCTCGCAAAGAGATAGTTAAGACCATAATCCACTACGCTGTCCCAGAGCGTATTGGAGCATGACTTACAAAACAAACATTTACAAAAAATGTTTTATTGCATAATCTTGCTAGCCTAGTAAATCTCCACCAAATACAAAAAGACCAGCGGCTCAAGCTCGCATAGAAACACAAATATCTAGTAAGTGCACCATTCACTCCCTTGTAACCATTTTAAATCTAGGAAGTCACTTTGAAACCTAGCTTTTTTTTTTTAATTTTATACATTTGCACTTGAACTCTACCTCAACTGATGTTAAGCGACGATGCGGTCTACAAAGGAGCCTGCTTACCTAAAAAAAACGATTCATTCTCGGTTTGAAGACACCAAGATTGTAAGCATCGGGAAACCCCACTCAGGCAACGCATTCCACAACCTCGACAAAAGTAGAGTCACACTTCTTCGTTCGAGTCTTTGCAACGTCATGAAATGAAGTCGCTTTTCATTGTAGAGATCAGTCCTACACTCACTGAAGTGATTCCGATGAAAAAAACAATGTGCAAGATTGTTGAATGTTCAAGACTGAAGCCTTTGTAAAAAATAAACGATTTTATATCTCTATATGTTTTTTTTTCTTTTATAGTATATACTATAGAGTGACAAGACGAGCAGGACATATACCTGATGGTAAGCAACATGCCTGACACATAACAGCACAGTGACATACAGCTATTGGAACATGAAGACTCCAAATTTTTACCTAACACTGCACTGCGCTCGTCACCCAGAGATCTATTACAAATACAAATACAAAAATCTTTATTGCTGTTTGCAGGTAATATAAGATGATACAAAACATTTAAATAGTTGACCCATACAAACTGGCCTCTTCTTCTAGAGTCAATATGTCTGGCAACGCAGTTTCCATTGGTCTGAATTTATACAATGATAATAATAGTCAGCTGATAAAGTCTTCTTCTTCTTTTTTCATTTTTAACTTTTAATCGGTTGTATCACATAATATGTGATACAACATATTATGTCATCTGATTCATCGTCTATTAATTTCTGGCTTCTATCCCGTTGTGTTATGTTAGTATGATATGTTTGATGAGTACAATTACGCCAACGTCTTGTGCTTCAGTAGGATAATGTTATGGACTTTGACAAACGCGAAATTATATATATTTATTTTATTTTTTATTTATTTATATCAATCAGCACCGTTATAGACAACGACTTACACTAATGAGAGTTAAGCTAGACCAAGTACAATGAACATTTTAAGTGATTATTTTAAGGTAGTGATATTATTCTTACATGATATAATAAATCAACTGTCAATAGCAAGAACCATACATCTAAGATATATTCTACACGCGCTCCTCACCCCCTTGAGCAGTGCGTTTAGAGCTTGGGGAGAGGGACTGGAAGACTTGGGAAAGTTACTCGGCTGACATATTATCGGCCAAGTAAAATTCCTAAGTCTCCCAGGTGATGGTCTTCCACGAGCATTCTGATTAGCAATATTCACAGAATGTGTAGTTTAGATATTGGTTGCTCAATCACGTCGGAACATCTGAACGGATCAGGTTTAAATTTGGAACACAGAGATATATTCCGGAATAGCATAGGCTACTTAACTCATCGTCGCTTAACATCAGAGACGGCGGTCAAGTGGAAACCTATTAAGTCAAGTGTAAAGCTAATAAAGGTAAAAAAAACTTTTCATCCCAAGAAATTAAACAAGGACGATAACTACACAGGTAAAACCGTAGAGCGATGATAGTTATTTCATAATCATCAATGTCACATCATGAAATATCGATATGTTACAAAATAAAAGGCTTTTCAACGCATCCCACACACGAAAGGTCAATGCGATCGCCAACAATATATATCCCGAAATCCTGCCGTTCATTGTAATCTCTGGCGCTGCCTGATAATAAAAAATACAGAGATGTAATAAGGGCCAGGCGCGGGGGCCAAAAAGGTTTGGATATTAAAACGTGAAGTAAAACCTTTTTACCCTTTTTTACGAAAATTTTACGAATGGACGAGTATAACATTTTGCACACTTACAGTTGACTAGCAGCGTCGGTTTTACCCACGTAGTTCTCGATCCGGTCAGTTTCCCGGAATAAAAAAATGCCTATTTGTTTTTTCAGACCATCATCTATCTACGTGCCAAATTTCGTCCAAATATCTTTGGTAGATTTTGGGTGAAAGAGTAACAAACATATCTATATCCACACAATATTTAAAATGTTCGCGTTTATCTTATACCTTTAAACGACCAATTCTTGTAGGTATATAGTTATATATACATATATATATAGAATCTGAATCTCGGAAACGGCTCAAACGATTTTCATGAAATTATGTATACAGGGGGTTTCGGGGACGATAAATCGATCTAGCTAGGTTTCATTTTTTTAAAACATAATTTTATGCGCGTTTTTAGACAATGAAAAACTCCTACAATGTCATTAGAATACGATAACTTATTTCGCCACTGTTTTTTAAGTCTAAATGGCACAGACGGAATATGCTCGCCCTCGGAGTCAACAGGCCCCGGTTCGAATCCTGATGGTTACACTCGGGACTTTTCTTTTTGTTCTTTTTTTCTGAGAAAATCTTATACTTAGAGCTTTAAGTAAGTCATCACTACGTAATTCGTACCTGCCTAAAAATCATTTAAAAAAACCGAGCAAAGCTCGGTCAACCAGGTACTAATATTATTATACTAGTAGTGCCTTGTGAGTTCCCGTTTCCATTATTTCCCCGGGATAACAAGTAACCTATGTGTTCTACAAACTCAGGCAACTTTGACAATGACAGTTATGACATTACACAGCCTAGACGTTCTAATCACAAATGTAGAGTCAACCTTCTTTGTTCGAGTCTTTGGAATGTCAGCCATGAAACAATGTTGCTTTTGCGACCAATAAAAAAACATTACCTCCAGTGCCTACAACGTATTTGACACAAATGCATAATTTTATTATATACTCTTATTTATAGTAAAGTCTGTGTTCAAATGGAGAACAGATTAATATTAATGCAGAAATCGAATGAATAAGAAGACTTTTTATAGTAAAGTCTGTGTTCAATTGGAGAATAGATTAATTTTAAGGCAGAAATCGAAAGAAGAAGAAGACTTTCATCAGCTGAATATTTTTTCATTGATAATATTTTTTGTGTTGTTCATTGGCAGACATAATGTAGGTATGTCTCTCTAATATGCCAGTTTGCATTCGGTCAATCTTTACAGATGTTTTACATCATCTTTATCTTACCTGCAAAGAGCAATAAAGATTTTCGTTTTATATATTTTATGGTCGAATTTCGTCTTTAAAAAACGCTGTGGCTGGCCCCACCCCCCCCCCCCTCCTTAGTCCCCAAACAAAAGCGAATGTACAAACCGTCCAATTTAGCGGCAATATAATAAAATGGTATTCAATGTCCCGGCAATAAATGGCGGATCGCGGCCGCGCTCGTTCGATTCATCATTTGTTTTGCGACTGGTACTGTGATTACGGGGATCGTGGCATTCTATTATTCTGATACGAATTTTCATTTTGATGTTATAAGTACTTTACTTATATTCCGAGAAGTGCTAGCAAATTTTGGGTTGAGTTGAGGCAAACTAAAACTTGTCTCATAGCTTTTCTATTATTCCCCAACATGGATGGGGCAAGATAGATAGGTACGAGTACATACATTTTTTTAATTTTTATTTTGTTTTCAGTGAATATGTTTGAGGCAATATGCAATGTTTATATGTTGTAGTTTAAATAACAAAAGAAATAAGAAGCTAGACGATTTATTTATTCGGGGTTTTAACATTGCCAGTCGCGTGCAAATATGTATCGCAAAAAATTAAAAAAAATGGATTTGGGGCAATCCGAAATTTAAATTGGGTGCTATTTAAAACAAAAAAATTTACATTCTCAAAAAGAGAGACCATTTTAGAGGGACTATCTACCTGCCAGGTGACCTAAATTGAGGGATTCATTTTGCCTACTCACCAGCCCGGTAGCTTTGTAGGTAGCATTGTAGGACTCTTGGCAGAGTCCGCCTGGGGAAGTGCAACACCTTTGCCAGTTATTCTACATATATATGCAATACAGTTGATGTTCCCAATATCACAAAAAAAAACAAAGAGTTTAATATAAGAAATATTTAATATAAGAAATATTCTATAGCCAAGCAGTAATGTGCAAACATTGCTGTGTTCCGTTTTGAAGGGCAATCAATGTCTCTAGAGAAATTATTAGGAAAGAAATTATAAGGATTATTAGGATAGAAATTATTAGAGATATAACGTCTTAGATCTCTGGGTGACAAGCGCAGTGCAGTGCTAGGTAATGATTTGGACTCTTCATGTTCCAATAGCTGCGTGTCACTGTGATGTTATGTGGAAGGCATGTTGCTTACCATCAGGCAAATCTTGCTCGTCTCAACACTCTTAAATAAATAAAAAAGTCGGCGGTTCCGTGTAAGGATATAATAGGAGAATTAAGTGATAAGTTTCAGCTTGCCTCAAACACAGTATACCCGAATTTTGCTACCAGCTCTCCGATTATTATACTTTATCTAAATAAGTACATCTTTTGTGCGCGTTACGGCAAAATGATGAGAGTACATTTTTGCCCCGCGCGCCCACCGATACGAAAAATCGACACCCTGAACCAGCGAGCAACACGGAAGGGAGTAGGCATACAGAGCGTTTCCCCTCTGTCAAAGTACAAGTCCGCGTGGACCATGGAGTTTCGTAATAAACTGAGGCTGAGGGCAGGGCTACATTTGTGTATGGTGCTTTATTTTTTATGTGTTAGTGATTTGGCTGTGTGAGTATGATCGGCAATGGATCGGTACAGGTATGTTTTGCATGTAATAGTGCGGCTTTGCGCTAGTGTGCAACTTTCCCCTCCCGCAAGAAATTACAGAAAGATTTGAACAATATTATTTAGCTAACTGCTATGCTACTATGCTACTACCTTCCATAGTTGCGCGGAAGATTGAGTTGCTCGATGCCCTGAAATTAGCAGTCTTAGCATGAGAAATAAATAATAGTAAAAGTACTAACTTCCTGCGTGCGTATGTATAATGTATACCTACTTATGTAAACAGTATGCAGTGTTTTGTGTTCCCGGTATTTCGTCGCAATATATAGTAGTCCATGTGTTACTCGTAATTATTTCAGGCTAAATTAAAACGTAGCATCGGCAGGCAAAACGTCGAAACATCGAAACGTCCAAACATCCAGCCGTTCATCTTCTATACTTTCAAACAACCAAACATCTAAACTTCCGTATTTGTATCTAATATTACAATGAAAAATACACTAAACACCTAACTGACTACAGACAGACAGAAACACTTTATTATGCACACCAGTAAAATTAAAAAGTACAAACCAGAAAAGACTTAGGTATTACTAGTGCCATAAATGGCGGCCTTATCGCTAATAGCGATTTCTTCCGGACAACCATTAGAGGCAGGAAAAACACAAAAAGTAAATATAATAAAGATATGGTGTGAGGGAAAAACAAAATGACAAATTAAAAGTCGTCACTTGGGTTACTAGAATATACATAAATTACGTACTAATACTATACATATTTAGTTGCAAAAATACATAACCATCCTATACAATAAATACACAAATACTATTATAACCATACAAAATAATAACAAAAATAATGTACAATGCACATGATCAATAACAATGAACAACACAGAAATTAGTAAAACAAGACAAAGGAAAAAGTAAATAACATCAAGAAAGGGAAGAAAAGAGAAAAACAAAAAGAAATTAAGAGACCAATTTAGAAAGATAGTGTGACTACAGTAATAACATTAGAATGATCTGTGGTCCGTGAAGGTCTAGAGGTAAACAAGATGATCAACTGCCAGTTGGAAATGTGCTGATCATACTGACAGTAATTACCTGAATGCCATTGCCAATGCTACTTTCGGAATAAGTAGGGAAACTGTGGAATACATGGGCTGAGTGGATACTCCCTGATAGATATAAACTGGATGGGGATCAAATACAAATCTATTTTCGATAAAAAGAGCAATACTGTCGGTGAAATAGTTAAAAACGACATAAACCAACCATCTTATCCGTTTATGTACACACAACACACAACTCAGACAAACTATTTGTGCAAAACCAAATAAAAAAAACTTCTGGATAAAAATTTCAAACGCATTGAACGAAAAAAAAAACATGATTCGACTTTCGAAGTAACACGTCAACAACAATGCACTTAATCCATACTAATCCATACTAATATTATAAATGCGAAAGTAACTCTGTCTGTCTGTCTGTCTGTCCGTCTTTACCGCCTAAACCAACCAACAGATTTTGATGAAATTTGATACATAGATAGAATAGATCCCGAGAAAGGACATAGGCTACTTTTTGTTCCGAAAAAAGGGTTAAAAGGGTTAAAATAAGGGATGAAAGTTTATATGGAAAACTTCGTCATTGTTGACGAACTATGAAACTTTACGTCTAGATATTTAACACGAAACCATAAAATGTATATTTAAGCAGTTTTGTAGTTTCGAACTGTATCTACGGGGGTGGAATTGGGGGGTGAAAGTCTGGAAGTTCAATATTATTGAAGATAAACCATGAAACTTTGTATCTAGACACTTGAAATGGAGTCGATAAACGTTTGTTCCAGCAATTTTATAATTTCTAACTATACGGGGATACTTATATAACCGCTTGATACACTGGCCGCTTTTCGCGTTTTACAAATTTGGCGGGAAAACGGGTGTCAGGTTACATAAGTGCGATGTTTATGTTTCGGCATATGAAGTGCCACCTTACTTTTACCCGTTTGAGCCATTTACTCTCAAGAGCGTTTCAAGACGCTTCTAGCGGTATCATTTATTTATAATTAATGTACTTAAATAAAATCAAGATGGCCGCCGCTACAAAATGGCGGATAATTTATGTTTTATTAATCCCATCAATATGGGTATCAAATGAAAGGGCTCAACAAGTAGAATACAATATACAATAAAAAATTGAAATCCAAGATGGCGGCCGCTACAAAATGGCGGATAACGTAGGTTTTATCAATCCCATCAATATGAGTATCAAATGAAAGTGCTCAACCAGTAGAATACAACGTACTATATAAAATTAAAATCCAAGATGGCGGCCTCTACACAATGGCGGATAACTTAGGTTTTATCAATCCCATCAACATGGGTATCAAATAAAAGGGCTTGACAAGAAGAATACAGCACAGTGCACTATACAACCTCAATATTTAAGATGGGCGCAGCCACTAAGTGGCGTATCAGACAGAATTTTTGATAGTCGACGAGATTTCCATGGTGTCTTATCAAATGTTATGCATGATGGACGCTCGATTAAGGCAAATTAAGAACTGCGAAAATGAGTTTTTTGGAGGAGTAAACGTATTACTTTTCGGTAATCTTTTACAACTGCCTCCTATAAAATGATCAGGAAC
Organism: Ectropis grisescens; assembly: GCA_017562165.1. Lineage (NCBI taxonomy): Eukaryota > Metazoa > Arthropoda > Insecta > Lepidoptera > Geometridae > Ectropis > Ectropis grisescens. The sequence goes on from CM029785.1 coordinate 22,968,068, forward strand.
ACCTGTTTTCAATTCTAATACGAAATTATATATACGAAAGTAGCTCTCTCTGTCCGTTGCCGTCTAACGCCTAAGCCACTTAAAGAGTTTGTTACAATTTGGTGCACAGATAGACTAGACTTAGGAAAGGACAACGGCGACTTTTATCCACAGAAAAAGAGTTGAAAAGAGTGGAAATGAGGAGTAAAAGTGTGCATGGAAGGATCTTTGCACTCTTTGTATGCTATTTTTAACCGACTTCAAAAAAGGAGGAGGTTATCAATCCAGTTGTATTTCCAATTGTGAATCAATTTAGATGGTTATTTTTTTGGTTGGTAGATTATAGTTCAGAAGTGGTCATATAAATTTTATCGAAATCAGTGGGGCGGTTTTTGAAATATGAACAACAAACTAAAATTCGTTCATGTAATCAGACGATATATCTACTAATATCTACTAATAGATTCTAATAAAATTTGGTGGACCGTCCCAATATGATTTTAAATTAAAGTCTGTTTTTGATTAATTTTTTGAGAACATAGTTTTTTTTTTGTAATTTGTCGTGTAAATTGTACATTTATTAATAAATATAAAACTTTGACTTAGACCGATTTTGATTAGGAAACGTGAATTTGTAGACATACGAGTAGGTACTGCCTCAATTACTTTAATAAATATGTGGCGCGGACGAAGTCGCGGGTAAAAGCTAGTAAAAAATAAATTAAAAAGCTTTTGAAAAGTTTCGAAAAGAGAACACGAAATGAAATTGAATTGCGGCCGAACAATAAAAGCGGGAACACGTACGAAAACCGCACAAGGAGGTTTTAATAATGGCTATTAAGCTTTATTGGGTGGTTATTACTGATTTCATTCACTGGATTAAAGGATTGCCCTGCTTCGTCATCCCATGAATATGACCAAAGAAAGGTCAAAAGTCTTGAAAGGATATTACGAATTGATTGAATTGATTGATTAGACATACCGCCGTAATATGAAACTTGACAAAGAAATCTAACTAAAAACATTAAAAAAAATGATTAATTCAATAAATTCTCTGAGACATTTTCAAAATGCACAGACCTGTCAAAGATAGTTCTCGATTTCGCCATAAGTGGCGCCACTATATCATTTTGTTAGAGAAATTTAACAAAATGAAACGTCAGCGCCACTTATTTAGATTATATTTTCATTTAGTAGTAGCTCCAGATTTCGTAAGTAGGTACTTAGTAGAAGTATTATTAGAAAAAGTATATTTCAATAAAGCCTTTTAAAAAATATTTTTTATTCGGTATAAAAATTCGACAAAGAGAATATAAGTACTATGATAAGTAAGAGATCGCTCTAAATGGGTATTTCCCAAAGTGGGGGATAACTCCCCTTGTGGGCATTGCGTCCTAATAATCCCAGAAAAATAATGAGGTTGTTGTGTAAAAGCTTGGAGGGTAGACGAAATGTTTAATCTCCGCTAATATAGCTCACAATAATTTATTTATTTCATTTGAAGTTTTACTGATTTTTAAGTAAGTGAACAAATGGGGCACTAAAAAATAATTTATTCTCAAAACAAAAATAAGTTTGGGATCCCCTGCTCCAAACGCTAATTCAGATAAGCAATTGTTTTTTTTCTATTTGCACCTAGTGTCGTTATTTTTTTTTTTTGTTCTCCTGTTTTTTGTTCGGGCTTTTTAAGAGTTTTCTTGCCCTATCTCATCTAAACATTTCAATTTTATAAAAAAATTGTAGGAATTTAAGCAATAAAAATAGTGGAATAAAATTATAGAATTTACAAGTGTTACAGGAAGTAACATTGATCTAGTATGATAAGTTTTCTAAATTAGTAGCATAGTGTAGCGTAGTGCATATTTGTACCGAACGTATGCTGCACCCCTTTTAATTGGACTTACGTAACTACCTACATTTACTTATTTAGGTACATACTCGTTTAAAAAACTGCTTAATTGTAACTGTTTTAGATATAATACAAAGTGTGTATTTTGATTATTTATTGATAAAATTGTTATGTTTGGTAGTTTTTATTTGTATTTCTATGTGTATATTTATAGCAAAATAAAAAGTTCTAGTCTCCGAAAAACTAATATTTTATATTAGCGACATCTATCACATTCTGCATAAACTACGATGACTGTAACATTACAAGCCGCAGAAAACGAGGTTTTGTTTTTGAGTACTAAAATAGTTTTAGTAAGAGAAAAGAGATGTCGCTTTCAGGTCATAGGATCATAGAATTCTACGATCTTGTTCTATTAGATTGTATTATACGACAATCTTGTGCCATAGAATAGATAGTTAATATAGATTTGTGCGAAAAAGACTACAAGCCGGCACACCTCGAAAAATAGGAGTCTATCGGAGTCCTTTTTGTCGGAGAACAGACACCTTCGTTAAACTTGGCCAGATTGGCTTTGGAACTGTGTACTTCGTAGATTTCTCAAAAGATCGAGTAGCCAGGTACCTATTGTCTGAGTTTAATTCTACGACTCGATTCACCCGCGTAGATTTCAAAGTAAGCTATCAAATTCTGATCTCCTTTGTTTGGTAGAGGCAACATGTTTTCGTTGCCAGCGTGTTTTCGTTTCTCTTAAAAAATGCCTGTTTACTATTGGCACTTATTGAACATTTTAGGACAATGTGAACAAACTGACTAGTAAAAAAATAACCAAGTGACATGACAGATGCGAGGTTCCACTCTGTGCTATTACTGGTACTATTATAGAGTCTGCGTCCCGTAACAAACCCCTTATACTATGAATACACAAACAAAAGCAATCAAATATAGAACGAAAATGCGACAGTAACGCTACATGTAAACGGACAACAGTTATGGCGAGAACTCTATAACATGTTTCAAAGAATTTCACACGAACCAGCCCAATGGTAGCCAGCTAGGAACACAGATTAAACACCTCAGTGGGAACAATATTGCCACCATAGAGTTTTTTAGAAATGTTTTTTATGTCAACCTTTTCTAATAAAGTATGGCTCTAGCTTGTTTAAATTTCATTACTACAATCGAATTGCTGGTTCCTTCTACCATTTAGTTAAAAGTTTTCATTTCTATCGGCAGTTCCTATGACTGTCAATTTTGTTTTTGCTTGTCTGTTTGCGAGCGCATCGCAAAAATTCACTCTCACTATTTTTCCCAATCGCGTAAAAGAAGTCTTTTTATATAGGTTTACACTTGATCGCCATCGCGGCTGATGTTAAGAGACGATGAAGTCTACAATTGAGCGTGCTTACCTTGCAGAAATGGATTAATTCTCGATGTAACTTGATAGAACCTAAGATATTATAATATTACTCTTTCTAACATAATAAGTAAAGGCGAAAGTTTGTTACTTCTTCACGTCTAAACGGCTGAAGTGATTTCAGCAAAATTTGGTACGGAGCTAGCTGACAACCTGGATTAAGGGTGCTTTCCACCAGAGATGTGCTATGCAGCTATGCTGCGAAGATGTGAAATCTACGCTACGCAAATATGTGACCGTTTCCACCAATACTACGCTAGGTAGCTGTGCGAGGAAGATGCGCTACGAAGATGCGCATCTCGAGCTATGCTATGTATTGATAGTAAGGAAACACATCTATTTATAGCACGCATCCATAGCACACATCCATAGCACGCATCCATAACACACATCCATAACACACATCCATAGCACACATCCATAGCACGCATCCATAGCACACATCCATAGCACGCATCCATAACACACATCCATAGCACGCATCCATAGCACGCATCCATAGCACACATCCATAGCACACATCCATAGCACGCATCCATAGCACACATCCATAGCACGCATCCATAGCACACATCCATAGCACGCATCCATAGCACACATCCATAGCACACATCCATCCATAGCACGCATCCATAGCACGCATCCATAGCACACATCCATAGCACACATCCATCACAGCACGCATCCATAGCACGCATCCATAGCACGCATCCATAGCACGCATCCATAGCACGCATCCATAGCACGCATCCAGCACGCATCCACGCATCCATAGCACACATCCATAGCACGCATCCATAGCACGCATCCATAGCACGCATCCATACGCACGCATCCATAGCAGCACATCCATAGCACGCATCCATAGCACGCATCCATAGCACACATCCATAGCACACATCCATAGCACACATCCATAGCACACATCCATAGCACACATCCATAGCACGCATCCACAGCACGCATCCACAGCACACATCCACAGCACGCATCCACAGCACGCATCCATATCGCATCCAGCACGCACGCGCACGCATAGCACGCATCCATAGCACACATCCATAGCACACATCCATAGCACGCATCCATAGCACGCATCCATAGCACGCATCCATAGCACGCATCCATAGCACGCATCCATAGCACGCATCCATAGCATCCATAGCGCATCCATAGCACGCATCCATAGCACGCATCCATAGCACGCATCCATAGCAGCATCCACGCATCCATAGCACGCATCCATAGCACGCATCCATAGCACGCATCCATAGCACGCATCCATAGCACGCATCCATAGCACGCATCCATAGCACATCCATAGCACGCATCCATAGCACGCATCCATAGCACGCATCCATAGCACGCATCCATAGCACGCATCCATAGCACGCATCCATAGCACGCATCCATAGCACGCATCCATAGCACGCCCTTAGCACGCATCCATAGCACGCATTCATAGCACTCATCCTTAGCACGCATCGATAGCACGCGTCCATAGCACGCATCCATAGCATATTCTATGGCTATTCTATGTGCACCAATGAATATGATTGGTGGATATCAAACGCATCCATAACATCGTAGCATAGCACATCTCTGGTGGAAAAGCACCCTAACACATAGGCTACTTTTTATCCCGAAAAAAAAATTACAGGAACAACCGGAATTACGTGAGTGAAACCGCGGGGCGTTGCTAGTACAAGTAAATACGAGTAATATATAATAAATAAGTACATTATAACTTGTCAAGAATACAAATTTGCCATTCTCTTTTTTTAACATGAACTGATGTAAAAAGATAAAATGGAAATGGCATACAACGCAGCTGATAGTATAAAAATACCGGGCTGATTAACGGTACAGCTATTCAAAACAATATCGAGATGATTGTCCCACAGTAGCGGTCGACGATCGACCTGTTAACCTAGCCAGCGGTGCGCAACTGTTGGTTCGCTATATCCACTAAATATTATTGAATTGAAAACTTTTTTTGGCGACCCGAAAGAACACAGTTTTTTTTTTTTTTTGGTGAAGACAGAATTTTTGTAGGCTGTAAGTTAATCTGACCTTATCTGACACGTCACGCTCTGACGTGAAAGGCTCGATCGGGTGAACTCGGGACCGCCGAGCGAGAAAGTGCTCGCTCACGTCCATTCAGAGCTATGTTACAGTGGTAATCACAGTGACATTTTGATTTCTATAGAATTTAAAATAACAGTTTTATTTCAAACTTGTTCCTCTATTTTCCTACTACCTAATACGATCCATAATCACACTACATAGGTAATACAAAATTCAGAAAAGGAAATTTACACTTTTGCCGTGTGGCACACACATTTTTGAACCGATTTCCAAAAAAGAGGAGATTATCAATTCGATAATCACGTTTTTGAAGTGAAAGATCTATATGCTCTCCAGTCTACTGCCTATTTTGACTTGACTGGCACCGATTTATACACAACACTATCTAATCTCATTTTGTGTAACTTATAACAATTCGGTTATAACTTATATAAAGTCGGTTCATTATTTTCAACAAAAAAAAATTATCAATCCAGCGCCAGTGGTACGCAACTTTCGGTTCGCTATTTTCGCAAAAAGTTAATTTATAATTTTAGAAAACGCTGGCGTATGTTCAATATTTAGGAACTGTCGAGCAAATTTGACCTGATGGCAATGGCACGCAAAATTATGTGGTTTCACTTTTTCGCAAAAGATAATTTTACTAACTATTTTGTGTCTAGAAATTCCGTGTAATATTCACAGATTCACACTTAACTATTCAGCGGTACGCAACTGTTGGATCGTTTTTTTATTATTTTATAGAAACAATTTTGTTATAATATTACTGTTGCCATGCCAGTGGCAGGCAACTGTTGGGTAATTTTTATCATAAAAAACCACCTATTTATTTATCGGTTACTATTCTGTATCATAATTAAATTACCTATTATTTTAAATGTAATTATTTCAATTGAGGTATCACTACCAACCGCCTTTTTTACTCATAGCTTACGCGAACTAATAAACAAAATACTTACGTATATTGTGTTTAAATATTGTATTTTCTCAGAAAATAAAAAAAAACTGACTTTATTTTAAAATTAAATTTAGACACTCAACCAAACTTCATAAGCAGCTACCACAGGTAGGTACATCTTCTAGATAAATAAAAGCAAATTTTAGTTTTTTGTTGATATATCAAAAACAACCTCACCGATTTTGAAAAAAAACAAATGGGATTATTTATATAAAATAAAATTAGGAACACATGTTACAAATGCAAAAAAAAACTATCACAAATGTGCTTCAATAAAACTCGTACGTGCCGAATTCACAAAACGCGCGCCAAAAAACGATTCATCAAAATAAAAGTTCAAAAATGGAACAAAACAAAAATGAAGACATCTGCAAAAACCGCCGCAGCATCTGCGCGATTCGCCGCGACCTTTCGCGGCCACACGGTCAGCCGACCAGTGCGTTCCCGCGAGGCTATCTCGCCGGCTGTATACCGGTCACGTACGAAGCCAAATAAAAAAAAGAAAATTCGCGCCAAACACAAACTGGCTGAAAAGAATTTTTAATTATTCAAACGATATGTTTGAAACTTTTGTATTTGAAATGTGTTCAACTAAATGTTTTTACCGTATTTTGTACAATAAGTGTAAAGTGTAACTGTAGAGTTCTTTAATTGAAAAATTAAGTAAATAAATAAATTGACAAAAAAAACTCGAGTGCAGTTAGGTATATTTGAGGTCGGAAGTGTTATAACATAGCTACATCAGCCAACCGTAACGACAGAAGAGTCCTTGAACAAAAACTTTGACTAAAATTAGTGCAAATTAAATTTAAATTAAAAATATATAGGTAGATGTGAGAAATGTAACAACAAGCCGAGAATATTGTTAGTGATAAAGTGCATTTGAAAATCAAAATGCAGTGGATTTACTTAACTCTTGTTTTTGTGCAAGTGCACTCGCAATATTTAAATACCACTGGAAAAGCTGGCAATCTCATTAGGTAAGTATTTTTTGTATCAATTCAATTCAATTCATTTATTCATACCATAAATTCATAAGAACACTTGGTAACGTCATTTACAAAAAGGCAAAGAATCTGTGTACATAATATGATAAAATAACAACGTCAAAAAGAATAAAGCAGCTGTAAAGGGGCCTAGTCAATTACATGCAGCTGTAAAAAGGCTTTGTCGAAGACAATATAACAAATAATCAATACACACAGTATACAGATACTACATTAGTACAAACAATGTAACATCAAAAGTCTTAAAAATCTATTATTTTACCTTATTACAAGATTCTAATTTCGACACATTTCTCTTCCATACGTTACTATCTTTAACAAAGTCGTCTATATTATAATATGCCTTGCTCAATAGGTAGCTTTTTATTTCATTTTTAAACTTGGTTTCATTGAGGCCTTCCACTTGTACTTGTATAATTATAGAGTGATGAGATTGAGATATGAGATGATCAAGACATGCTCTTGATGGCACACAATACGCCTGCCTATAACAACAGCAGTGCCATGCAACTATTTTAACGTGAAGACACCATAAAGCTTCTTGTAATTTCTCTGGAAGTTTGCCCTTCAATCTTAAATACAGTAACGTACCATTGCACATTTCTTTTTGGCGGTAGAATAACTAGCAAAGTTTCTGCTGTAGTCAACTACACGGTGCTATTTTTAAAATATCGATGCTTAGATGTATAATGTCAACTCAACTTATACGAACTTAACGATTAACGACCCTGCGGGGCCTAACACTAATATGAGTTTGCCATTACTCATTTTTTAATTGCACGCGAAACTAAAGAGAGACATAATTTCATTTTCTCCAAAAAAAACAACGAATTCAAAAATTAATTCAGACCCTCTACTACATTTCATACACGTTTTAACAGACTTTAAAGAAGTAGGTAAACCAGATGTGTAATAAAATATTAGTAAGAATATTGTCCGACAATAGATATCTCATGTCTATAAATTTGTAAGTACATAGTTCGTTGCAAAAGTACCTACAAAAGAAGACTTAAACTTTACGCCAAAACCGCAAACTCTTCTCGCAAAGGCTATCGGAATACGAGCCATAGCTCGGATGTAAACAAAAGAAACGTAACAACGTGTTGAAGAATGAAAAATAAGTAACTCATATTTCTAAACACATCACGTCTGGGGAACCGATAGTTTTCATAATATTTCTGTTTAAAACGTCAATAAACAACGGAACAACTAGTGATTACTTAATGATGTTCTACATTACATACCGGCTACAAGGGGGCAGGTGCTAGATCCTCCCCGCTAGAAACGAAGAGCACCCTGTTCTGGGATGCCAGAACGTCTACTCTCTTTCTACGAAAACGTAATTTCGAAATAAACTCGCGACTTTCCTACTCCACCCAGAGATCTAAGATGTTATATCTCTAAGCCCTGTAATTTCTCTGGAAACATTGCCCTTCAAACCGGAACACAGTAATGTTTGCACAATACTGCTTGGCGGTAGAATAACTCGCAAAGGTGTGGTACTTCCCCAGGCGGACTCTGCCAAGAGTCATACCACTACTTATTGTTTGACGTTTAAATGTTCTGAGCCTACTCTAACGTATATGCTCTAGAGTTGGCTCTACTATACAGGTTACGTTCTCTCAGCCCCGGGTAAAATATTTGAATCAGTTTGAAATCGTCATATCACCAAGCAGATCAAACCTCGACTGGCGGAAAGTCAGCACGGTTTTAGAGTAGGTAAATCTACGGTAACGAACCAAATTAACTTCGTTGACTACGCAGTCACACAAATGGATCAGATGAACCAGGTAGATGCTGCATATTTCGACTTCAAAAAAGCTTTCGATCGAGTTCAGAATGACGTCCTTTTAAAGAAATTTGCAGCTATTGGTTTCACTCTAACGTATATGCTCTAGAGTAGGCTTAGACCATTTAATTTTTTTTTTTTTAACTTAGACCCATTTAGACGAAACGACGGATCGAAGTAGAACCGAAGTAGACGATGGCAGTGGCAAAGTCGCAGTTGAACGCGATAGCTGCATCACGCCTCTGCCGAATGGCTGGAGAAACCTGTGGGGATTAATTGGTAGGGAATAACGCTTCCTGGCATCCAGCCCGACATAGTCAAAGTCAAAGTTCTTTATTGATAAATGTACAATTTACACGTCAAACCCCGCCGTATCCCTTTTTTTTTATTTGCCATTCCACAGAATCCAGTTTCCGTGATCTTTGTCATTAATCATCTTTTTTTACACATTTATTTATTTGTTTTGGATAAGGAGAAGAAGAGGAAAGTAGGGGGGAGTAGGGTACATTTAAAATCTAATTCTAGAGCTCGTCTGTAGAGCCGATCACTACCGGTTGGGATACCGCTAGTAATCGACTCGACATCGAGTGTTTGCCTAATTGCATTTTTGTCATTTGCCTAAACCACCTCCTCCCTACTATTTCCGCCGTATCCCTGCAAGACGGACGATCCGTAAATGTATTTCCCCCACAGCAAAAAGTAATTCGAAAAAAACACACTCCCATTGTCACTCGCTGATTTCCGATATTTGTGGTCACTCGATACCTCGATAGTATGTATTACTATACAGCAGGTCTACTACGAAGTCCGATAAACGATATATCAACCGAAGTTATGGACGTTTTATACCACGAAACACAATCGGTCGGTTGATGACACAGAAACTATCAAATCAGCGTCGGTCGGAATGAACGAAACGCCCGATCAGATCAACCAACCGATTGTGTTTCGTGGTATGAAACGTCCATAACTTCGGCCGATATATCGTTTATCGGACTTCGTAGTAGACCTGCTGGTTACGTCAAATAATCTAGCGGTATTGATAAAAGAAAATGACTATCGGGATACATTTATTAAATATACTGCAATGGCACTAAAAGTAGTAAACAAAAATAAGTAACTTTAGTGTATAATGAGTAAATACTAAGAGTAAAGAAAACAAAAATGTCACAATAATTTAATGTTAACAGAATAAGTAATAAGTTAGTGGAAAAAAAAATAAAAAAAGGTGTAAAAGAGAATAGATAAGAAGGACTGAGAACATAGTAAAAAAGGAAGGAAAAAATGAAAGGAGCAATTAAAACTTTCACTCAATTGGCTTCATCCCACGATTAACGACGAGGGCATTGTATTTTAATATTAGATACAAATTGCTCGGATAAACTTATATTAAAAATGTGAAAATCTAAAGATTGACACAATCTGTTTTTGTGGTTAACGACTCCGACTCCGTTTCAGAGGTCGGAGGAGAATAGTTACTGACGGACATACAGAAAAAAGTGTGTATTACTAAATGTAGTATACATGTACTCGGAGATACATACTTACCTGTACATATAACTAACGATTCAGTCGTCCAGTAAATTGTTACGTGTGATCACATCACATCGGATCGCTTTGTTTCGGTCATTGTGATTCAAATCACTCCCGCCAACTGTCGATCATATTCATTCTTTGGAGAAAAATTTAGCATATTTCATCTGGGTCATTAGCATTCAATGATATGTGATAAATAACAATTCACACAACAAAAACAAAATACAAAGTAACCGCCGTAAATAATTCTGTCAGGCTACACTGATGGCCTCGTTATGTCGATAATATTGGACGAATCGAGGATCAGGCTTAGATGAGGCTGGTCCAGGATCGAGAAAATTCCTCCCTGAGGGGTTCTAGCATCTCGCGCCGTGGGGGTGGTATGAGGTATAAATCTACGTTTTGCCTGCCGACAATGCGGCCATATAGATTACTCGTATATAAATTACTATCACTGAGAATGAAAAACGTTGTTTCTAAGCTAAATAGTCCAAAGTTGGTTATAAAATAGATGTGAATTGCATATTATAATAGGCCCTTTTAAAAAGGCATAACTGACTCCAGTGTGTCGAATTCAGGAGTCGCCGTGCACGTGCATCGTAAGCAATCACTCCGAAGAGAGTCGTCAGCCAACTTCATAATGTCTTTTTTTGGTTGCCGATTTGAGAGCGCATCGTTAAAAAACCACTTTCGTAATTTCTTCTAAATGACCTAAAGAAGTAATAATTTCAATTAATCTCTCAACGCCATGAGTCATCTTCGCACCCACGTTGAGCCAGCGTGGTGGATTATGTCGTGGACCCTCTCCATGCAAGAGAAGGCTCTGTGTTCAACAATTAGCTATGTAACGATAAGTTAGTGGGCTATTTATTTTATACTATTTCAAGGGAAAATCAAAAAAGAGCAATCAATACCAATGACAAGACCATTTTAGTTAGCGACCCCCTAGTTCTGTGTTCGTACATTTTCGCGTGGGCTCAAACAACAAAGCCATGTAAAGAACAAGATTAGCTTCTATTGTAATCAGTTCTAATAACGGTCTTAATGACAACCTTGATTTTTACGAGCCACCATACAAGGAAACGGTTAGATTCCATCGTATTATCGTCGGTTTTGGGGTTCCTTACAAAAAAGTGGACCCTCACTTATACCTACTTTCTATCAGTTTTTTATTTGTCATGTCCGTATACGAAATTGTTTATTCATAAAAATTACGTCGATGTGAGAATGTTATTGCAGCTAATTACAATCAAATGTTAGAAATTATTTCATGGATAACTTTCGTGTACCTACTATGCATAGTCAGTCCAGCCTAAGTTAAGTTTCAACCAGGTTCGCAGCCTTTTCGGAGTCAATTTCTTCTAGGTATGCACACTCCATCGTAGACCGCATTGTTACTTTTAATATTTCAACAAGAAACTTAATTTTTGATAGTGTATCAGTAATTTTGTAATGTGTAATACAAAAAAAATGTGGTGTCATGGGACACCAGTTACGAACGAAGTTCTTTCGGAAAACACAGAAGCAACACAATTTGCAAAAAAAATTGCTTAATACTGTCTATCGGTAAGATCATCTGAAAAATAAAATTGGCTACACTGGTCAGTTTTCACGCGTCACTTCCGTTGTATATTTTTTCTTACGGTTTTAGTTTCTTTTTTTTTAGTTCAATTGCGCAGCAAATTTCCAAGCCTGCCGTTAGAAATTTCGATCTATTTTTTTTTTAAATCCTGTCTTAAAACTCCTTGTTGTGTTGGTACGGTTTAGTACCTATACTGAACCATCACTATAAGAGTCTGACGCGCACTTGACCGGTCATTATCCCTTCGTGACTTCAGCTACTAATTATACGCCCTATAATAGATAGGAGACGACAATAAAAACGAACTGTTAATTGGTATTTAAACCTGTATGTTCCACGGTAGGTTGCTTCATTGCTGTTGTACTAAGCATTTCATCACAGACAACAATTTAGGGAAATAGACAGTCCTTAGAGGACTAGAGAATAGATGGAATAGAACTGATCATCAATACTGCCAATTGGCCTCAAGGATACTTGTTGAGCTGTTTAACTTAGGTATGTAATATAAAAGTCATCGTACATAAAATCATACATACATAAAAATGTATAACATTTAGCAGCTTACACTAAACGTTAAACTCATAATATTCTGAAGCAGGAAACAGTTTAGGTAGAGTAGTGGTAAGACTCTTTGCAGAGTCCGCCTGGGGAAGTATCGCACCTTTGCCAGTTATTCTACCGCCGAGCAGTAGTGTGCAAACATTACTGTGTTCCGGTTTCAAGGACAATGTTTCCAGTGAAATTAGAGGCATAGAGATAAAACATCGTATATCACTGGGTGACAAGCGCAGTGCAGTGCTAGGTAATGAGTTGGACTCGTAATGTTCCAATAGCTGCGTGTTACTGTGCTGTTTTGTGGCAGCCAAGTTGCTTACATCAGGCACATGTCCTGCTCGTCTCGTCACTTTTTATTAAAAAAAAAATATACATATTTTGTAAAACAATGACATTTGCTCGTAAAGTGTCTTGACTGGCCTTTACTTTGATTAGTTTGTAACCTTTTTTAAATAAACTAGCTGTACCCTGCCACGCTTCGCTGTGGCACATTGTGATGTAAAAATTAGATAAAAACAATCCTTGATGCGGATTACATATCATTGTAAAATTTCAGCTCGATCGGTGCAGAACTTTTTGAGTTTTTGAAACGTACACAAACCAACATAACATTTTTATAATTAAAGATGTATGTCTCGAAGATGTTATAAGCAATGTTGCATATAATATCTTCGCAAAATGTGACGTTGTTTCCTTACGAGGAATCCGAATGATTAAAGTTTTATTAAATATTTTAATTTGAATTATTTTTTAGAATAGTCGCCTGACCACATTCTTGGCTTCCTACATGAAGGCTACCATTTTTGAAAATGTTAATTGGTTTTCGACAATTCTAAGATTAATGATGGTTTGAGCACAGAACAATCGATGTGCAGAAGATAAGCTACAAAGAACGAGAGCCCGACTTACTCAGTTACTCACACGAACTCATCACTTACGGACACGAGATTTCGGAACGGTTGGAAACATTAACAACATTTTTTAATTTAAAAAAACACTACGTACTTACATGTACGCAAAAAAATTGGAGCGCTTTTTGTGGGTTTGATAGGTACCTACATTTATTTTCCTTTTAAAGACGATTAATTTATTAAACTTTAAAATCCATTGGGCTACCGAATTCGTTGATGGCATACGAGTAAGGTACCATAGCATAGCATAAATTGATTTAGTAATTATAGCAATATTTTTAAAACAAAATATATACATTTTTTTAGATAAAGAGTGACGAGACGAGCAGGACATGTGCCTGATGGTAAGTAACATGCCTGTCACATAACAGAACAGTGACATGCAGCTTTTGGAATATGAAAAGTCCAGATCATTCATTACCTAGCACTGCACAACGCTCGCCACCCAGAGATCTAAGATGTTATGTCTCAAAGCCCTGTAATTTCACTGGAAACATTGCCCTTCAAACCGGAACACATTAATGTTTTGACATTACTGCTTGGCGGCAGAATAACTGGCAAAGGTGTGGTACTTCCCCCAGGCGGCCTCTGCCAAGAGTCCTACCACTACAATAAATAATATATTACGAGTATATAAATATAAATATTGGTAGACAATTCATACAACACCATCTGACCCCAAACTAAGCAAATCTTGTGTGATGGCAGTCAGATAGCTGATATAATACTTATATAGTTTTTAAATACATACTTATTATACATAGAAACACCCAGACACAGTGCAAACATTTGAATTCATCACACAAATATTTGCACTGGGTGGGGATCGAACCCACGACCCTCGGCTTCGCAGGCAGAGCTACTACCAACTAAACCACTAGGCCAGTCAAGCCATAGATACAAAGATAGATAAAGTACAATAACAATATTATTTCTAAAAAGTAGATAAACCTAATAATACTTACATATATATTAGGTAGACTTCTGTGCTGATTGTTTTGTTGCTTACGTCACCTTATTATGATAAAGATGAGGCTACTTGCTTGCCTCGAGTTTTTGTAATAAGCTCTCCAGTATGCTCTAATACTCTAATAGAACGACATTTTTTGGAGTAGGCGGAAAACATACTTACATGCGGGCATGCTTAGATTTCGTTACATAAATCTACATCTTTGTATACTTAGCATAACATTTTATGTGAATAAGCATAATAGCATAAGCATCACACTAAATGTTCCCACTGCTGGGATTCGGGGCCTTATCTCAGAAGGAGAGAGTTAATTTAAAGTTATTTGTTCTATAAATTACAAACTCATATCATAAAGAAAACAATCACTCACTAAAAGTTACAAATAATATATTGCAGTACACCATGCATAGACCAGAACCACTTCTTCATGGCGCCAGGAGTGTTAACAGCAGGCGGTTCCAACCGAGCGTGTGTCTCCCGGTTCTACCCCGAAGGACCAGCTCGAATGGTGCTCTCCCCTGGTCACTGAAGACAATCAAACGGCCACGGCTTCCAGGGAGCTTCCTCCAGGTAAGCTAACTACATTTGTTAACTTAACCATCACAACAACCGACTTATTATGACACTATGTCATCACTTCTCGTAACTTATGCCTTTATGACACTAGTTATCAAGTAGGTTTTTAGTTGTCTTACTTTTCTGGTGTGCACAAAAAAGTGTCTCTGTCTGTGTATTTTATTGCATTATCGTATAGGTACGGTATGAGTGGGACATGTGCCTGATGGTAAGCAACATGCCTGCCACATAACAGCACAGTGACACGCAGATATTGGAACATGAAGAGTCCAAATCATTACCTAGCATTGCACTGCGCTCATCACCCAGATATCTAAGATGTTATACCTCTAAGCCCTGTAATTTCTTTGGAAACATTGCCCTTCAAACCGGAATACAGTAATGTTTTCATATTACTGCTTGGCGGTATAATAACTGGCGAAGGTGTGGTACCTCCCCAGGCGGACTCTGCTAGGAGTCCTACCATTACAAAACTATTATACTATGTCCTGTAATGACTCTGAAAACATTTCCCTTCAAATCAAAACGCAGTGATACTTGCACATTGCTGTTTTGCTGTAGTATCCTACAGTAAAGGTGATGTATTTCCTCAGACAGACTTTGCAATGAGCCCTACTGCTATTACAGATGGAATCACTGTAAACAAAACCCCTAGCTATATTATGTAAGTTCTTATTGTAATGATGTCACTTTGACATTTCATTCGGTTGGATAGTTTGTGGGAAAACAAAGTATGTGGGGTCAGCTACTTTTTTAAAAATTAACCCCAGTATTTTCACAGATGGACAAAGGACTCCTCCATTTCCCTCCACTAAATTCGATCCTGAGCTTCCATCGTCAAATCCTTTTTAAACACTCCAAGCTTCTCTTTCTATCCCGTTTGAGACGACCCTGGGGCTAACCGCAGTATCGGCGTTAGGGTAGGGCACGGTAGGGCGACCGCCCAGGGCACCGGATGTAAAAGAGCGCTGCGCTACAAGCGCAGGCGTCCCTTTCTGTCTAGTCTGTAACCAGGCCTCGCTTATAAGTCGAAGAAGACTAAAATGTCGCCCAGGGCGCTGGTAGTGCTAAAACCGGCACTAGTTAACTCATTTGTAGCGTCCACTCTATAGAAACCCTAGCTTACCGACCGGAGTAAACGTTCTGCTCACATGACCCGCGATTTCACATAAAAATATGTCGGCGGAACATAGTCTCGCCATCATCATTACTCTTCGCATCCTTCTGCTGTGGGCGTAGCGGCGGGTAGTGTTGGATGAAAACTCGCTAACACAATCGAATTTATGAAGCACAGGTAACAAAGTTGGTTTTATAGCGAAGTACGTATCGTAGAACGCGCGATGGTTCAGTGCCGACCGCACGCCTCGAAAGCCAAGAGAGGACTAACTCAAACAATCCGTCCATTCGACAGCACGCGCGCCACTAACTCCATCGAGCGCCACCAGGTAGCGCTTGCGTCCCGGACACTACTAGATAGCAACTCTATTAAGATTCGATTGAGACCCGATTACGATTCGATTACGACAAATACATGCGAAAGTTTCAATGTTTGGATCTGAGGGAAGTTTGGAACACATATAGATTACAGTCTGACAATAACACATACCTAATAGTCTACTTTTCATCGCTCAAAATAAAAGGAATCGGGACTGCGGTAGTTAAACCCCTGGGCGCTGCTAGCTGGATTTCTAAATTAGCTATGATGAAAGTGACGAACTAATAGAAGTGATATTAGCTATGATGGAAGTGAAGTTATAGAAGTGATATTAGCTAAGATGGAAGTGAAGTGATAGAAGTGATATTAGTGAAATGATATTAATTTAGTTTCCTTTTCAGGTGACGGTGGATGTCTCGATATATCAGTGCCATTGCTTCCTAATACAAAAGCTGATCTTGTGGTCAATATCTGGTAAGTTGTATCCGGCACTCCGGCAGGTTTATTTTCCGTCCTTTTCCGATACTGATCCGTGGTTAGACCATTTTGTAATACTAGTTAAATCCTATCTATTAATAATATAATTTCGAAAATTCGTATGTATGAATGATGCTAGTTTAGTATAAATATCATCCAAAAGCCAAGAAATGAATTTGGAAGAAATAAAATTATCTTATCTTGAAACCTACAGAGATAAAATTATCTGGAATAACACTAAATATGTATGTGCTTATATTATTTTTTTTATTGCGGTACACTTACGGAAACGTGAAGTACAGTACACTCCGCGAGGTATAAGCTGAGCTTTGCATTAGTGTGAGTGTGACCAATCAGGCAGGAGCGCGGCGAGACAGAATGGCGCCGCGCCTAAGGCCGGTTGTCACACCTACACTATCCATGTACACTCACACAAATGCAAAGCTCAGCTTATGCCTCGCGGAGTGTACCTACTATAGATCATGTCATAGATCATAGACTTACAAAAAAAGTCGGACGTAGTTTCGCTAAAACAAAAACTGCGTCACTAGAGTCGGCCACATTTGCACGTGTGCGTTGTCAGGTTATACGCACACATATACACAAGTTCGCGCAATGTAATAACCGCTGATGTGTGCGTGTCAGCATGTATGTGACAGCGCACACGTGTATATTTTGTGGCCGACTCTATGGACACAGTTTTTGTTTTAGCGAGACTACGTCCAACATTTTTATACGTCCATGACTGCAGGTATATAGTTTTAGTTTTAGCTATTTTTGCTTCAATAAAGTTTTGTAATACGGGTTTAGTCAGTTTCAAAGAACAGCTGCATTATTTATACACCTTTTTATACTTAATTGTCAAAAGTAAATGTTAAAATTAACAACTTTTTATGATCACAAAAAGCTTATTTATAACCCAAACAAACACTTTCTCTACTTGTTGGCAACAAAACGAGAAAACAATTTTTCTGTATGTATTTGATTTGAACTTTGACTTTTAAGAAACTAGCTGCATCTTATGGTTTCGCTCATACCGATACGCAATACCGTAAGGTTTGGAAAAGTTTTCAGGATAAACGTAGAGAAAGTTTTGTTGTGATGTTATAGGCTAAATAATCACTTAATCATGCTCCATTCAGATGATTCATTCAAGTTTTGGTATATCATCGTGTTTATTTGCAAAAATGTTATTGGCCCCATACTAAAAGCTTTGCTTACATTAGGGGTAGATAGAGTAGAATAAGGATTGTCCCACCCATACTTTTCATTTAAATATTTTTGTGGACCATTAGTTGATCTTTCCATAGATTTCTATGACTGGTCTCGTAGCTTAGTTGGTTGTTAGTCTGGTTGCCAAGCTGAGGCTCATAGATTCGATTCCCACCCAGTGTAAATATTTGTAAATGGATGCAAGTATTTGTTCTGTGTGGTTCTATCTATAATTATTAGTGTGTATTTAAAACAATATAAGTATTATTTCAGTTATTTGGCTTCCACAGTACAAGCTTTGCTTAGTTTGGGGTCAGATGGTGTCATGTGTGAATTGTCCACCAATACGTATTATATTAATTTTTGTAGCATACTTGTATTTTGTAAGATGATTGTGTAATCCAGGTATCCCCAAGCTAAATGCGCGTGGGAGAGGCGAGTCACCCTGCGTATCTCCAGCGGCAGAGTTATGGTGGTACACACTGAACGGGCTCGGTACAGGCCGGGAGAGACTCTCCGAGCCAGGGTCTTCGCGTTCAAGGCGGACCTAACACCGGTGCCGGGAAATGTAAGTCTCAGTTATAATGAACCAGCGGCCCATTCCGGCTTCGCTCGGATAATAACCTAGATACCAACTGCAGCGCCATCTGCCGGGGTGATTTGTGAATCTAAACCATCCAAGGCCCGACTCAAACGTATACAAAAAAAAACTTGAGAGGTGTCAAGGGACACCCGGATGGAACGAAGTTCCTTTCGATTAATCAGTGAAGGAATGATTATTTTTTATTATTTATTATTTACAAAAAACCTGTATACACTCAACAATAATAATCGTCGCGACACCACACTGTTCAATGCGAAATAGAAATGAAAATATCTGGCTTGCTTTCTATAAGAGAAAGAGAGACAGACAGAAACATGCGACGCCGCACAGCTTACAATAGCAAAAAGTGTCGTGACAACTTTTCGTAAGAATTTTTTCTGTCTAGCCCCCTTTCACAACGCCCGATAAGGAACTTCGTTCCAAAAAATTAAATCGGTCGAGCCTTTTAGGAGAAGTTTACTAACAACGAAAAGTGGCATTGATTTTTATATTTAAAGATATCTACATCCTTAATTATCCTGTGATATAATTTACCCACTGAAATCAAGGCGTTCAGATCAATTCATTTCATCTGAGTTCAAAAAACAAGGAGGTTCTCAATTCGTTTGCATGTTTTTTGTATGTATGTTACGCAAAGAGTTTACATATACTACGTATGGAGTTAGAACAAACGCTTTACACCCAAAGCACGGGTCTGATCGTTCTTGTCTTGTCTCTTGTGGAAGTGTCATTTTTTTATCTGGGCAGAGCCTTTATTAACAAAACTAAAATACAATGAGAACTACACTACACTACAAACCTACCTAACTAACTACTTACACTAAGCACACCTGAATTATCCATAGACCTGTCTTTTTATTTACTTTTTTTTTTATCTAAGATGATGCATTGTATGCATTGAATTGCTGTGGTAGAAGGATTAGTCAGCCGGTGCGAACACCGGCTGGTCCAGGGTGCGCCGGGCATGGGTATAGGTATCACTCGTATATGCCGCTCGGGGAGGCTCCTTCTATGCACCAAGATGATACGCCATAGCTACGCCACTTTTAATATTTCTTTTTTAGAGTCCCGTGTAAATTTTATCGAAATCAGTGTGGTGGTTTTTGAATTATGAACAAAAAACTAAGATTTACTTTAATTTACTTACCTCGATGTCTTAATCATGGCTTCTTATGAAATTCGATCGATGAATCTAATGTCTATATATAAAAATGTTATGTTGGTTTGTGTACGCTTCAAAAACTCAAAAAGTTTTGCACCGATCGAGCTGAAATTTTACAATGAAAAGTATATAATCCGCATCAAGGATTGTTTTTATCTAATTTTTGCATCAAAATGTGCTACAGCGAAGCGTGGCAGGGTACAGCTAGTTTTAAATAAAAACCGTTTTTTTTTCGGATAACTTATAATATTACTTTTAATTGAGTCTTACACGCGATTAAATCATCAGGCTTTTATACGATCATACTCAGTCAAGTTAGTTTTGGACAAATCCCGTCCTAAATCTGACGGGTTTAAATCTCAGAGCTATTTCAAACTGTATGGATTAGTAGATTCGCCAAGGGCAGTGCCGTAGTACGTCAATCCTTTGATGACAATGATGATAAAAATATTGCTACTCGTTAGAGCTGTAATTGTGTTGGGAAACATTGTTTTGAACTATCATGGTTGTTCATCACAGTAGTTTAACAAGTTACGGGACAATTACCGCGATTGTCCAGATAGCGTTGTGTGTGGATTGTCCGCCGAAATTCATTTATTGAAGTGGAAACTTCTTTTGGCGCCACAGACAGATTTTTCATAGGCCAGAGAATCGAATTCTAGCGTCACGCTCGGGAGCAAAGACAATTACCCATTACCCATTACCCAGGTTGGTTAATCTATGCTCGGGAATGATAAGTAATCTTCGGGTAAACTCGGGATCATGGCCTCTAGGAATCGGCATCTAGGAATTCTGACGCATTTCTAGATGACCATACTCATAGTCACGCCCTCTGGTTTCACCCGCGTAGTTTCCAAAATAATCTATTAAATTCTGAGTTATAATCTGTGGATGATTCTGTCTACGTGCAGAGAAGGCATAATAGCACGTCCAACTTCGCTGTTTTGACATGATATCATTAATCCGCCGCCACCACGGGCATATTAGCATGTCCGTGACGCGAACCCATAAAATTTTGAATTAGTTTAATTTTTTTTAAACATATTGCTGGACATTTCACACACAACTCCATCTGACCCCAAACTAAGCAAAGCTTGTAATATGGAAGCCAGATAGCTGATATAATACTCATATATACTCAATAATTGTAATTACAAAGATCACGGACCCCGGAGTCTGTGGAGTGGCTAATTTTATCAAAAAAAAAAATATAGAACTCATATATTTTTAAATATATAATTAATACTCATATGTTGTTTTGTAATATGTCGTTTATTGAAACAACTGCATAGGTAAGTTATTGCTCTGGAAAGAGAAACAACATTAAAAGCTATTGCTTCAATAGTTTTTAGATAATTTACGAAAATCTTCATGTACCTAATGTGTTCACGTTACTTTTTTATAAATCACAAAGGTTTTTGACAGTCATCAAGCGACCAAAGTGTAGGGCTGTCAACACAGATAATGTATGCTATCCAAGTTACATGCGCGGGATATTTAAAATAAATGAAGAATAAGAGAGCTTCATTTACATACATACTTATTACACATAGAAAATACCTAGGCACAGTACAAATAATATTTGAATTCATCACACAAATATTTGCACTGGGTGGGGATCGAACCCACGACCCACGGCTTCGCAGGCAGACTTACTACCAACTAAGCTACCAGGCCAGCCTGCATCCTGATTTTTGTCTCGCTCTAGCATTAACTAAATGTATCGCAGTAATGCTCAACGCACAGTCCCCAATGAAATTTCCCAAGTAGGGACTGAAATAGCACTTGTGCAAAACGCCGATACCCCCACAGCGAAACAAGCCAGTTCAGTTAAATATAGACAACGCTTTACATAGCAGTCGCCAGTGCAACGACCTTTTAATTATACCTTACCTATTCTGAACACTATTACACAGTCAGATAATTACTTAAACGCTTGTTACTTCGAAGATGGCCGTAAAACCATTACGCTGTCACGGAATGTTTTGACGCATCCGTTGGGTAATTTAATAAATCTATTGTCTGAAGAAAACGTCTTAATTGATGTAACTACAAAATGGACCCCGTTGTTTCTATCAATCCCACACGTTAAGTTTTTTTTTATTATACAGGGTTACTGGTAATTAGACTCTATTCTTTTACGGGCATGTTCCACAGTAAATACATAACAGTAGGTTATCTAAGGCCGCCCGCCGAGTTATTAGCCTACTCTTGCGTTGATCCCCCCAGGGTTGTCATTTCTAAGTGGCCGGCGAGAGTTGACGAACGCGAGCCGTCATGTAACGTACGCACGTGGTCACTGCTCACAGTCGCGCTGCACAGCCCGTACTGCCGCCAGCTTATTCCCCCATATATTATGCTAGCGTGTGCGTGAAATCGCGTGCCGACACGGCGCGAGGCGCGCACGGACACATTCAAACCGAGAGCGGCTCGTTTGAATGAAGATATTTTACTGTATGTTTTAAGGTACAAGTTCGCCCGGAGAACGCGACGCGAGACCGCGACGCGAGACCGAGACACGTGTCGCGAGACATGTGTCGCGGTCTCGGCGCGAACTGGCGCCCATACAATTCCATAGTGGCAAGTGCCTGTCGTGGTCTCCGGTCGCGGTCTCGCGTCGCGGTCTCGTGTCGCGGTCTCCGGGCGAACTTGTACCTTAACTGTGCATGTTCAGTATATTTAAACAAGTTTTGTTAAAACTGTCCAAAAAAATGTGTTGATTGTCCACTACTACAAGTCACCACTACTAGCATTGTTTAGTGTTTATTTACAATGCATCATATTACACATCATTTATCGAGCGTTAAAGAGCGCGGGCACTCTTGTCACGAAGAGTTCTATGCTTTTAGACAGAGCAAATAGACTTTTTTTTTGTACGGGAAAAAAAAAGTTTGTATAAACTTTAGCACAAAAATTGACGTATTCAATGTACTTTAGGTATATCCCCTTAAAAGTATGCTGGGTGACTACCAATAACCCTGTATAGACGAAGGGGGATAAGCGAGGCGTTGCTTACCATACCACTAAGCTCGTCGCACGGAAACATTGCCGAAAACCCCGGACCACAATTGAGATCAAAGGATCGAATCCCCCCTGCACTTACGAGTATCTGTATAAAAGCAGATGTACGAGTGTATTATGACCACTGGCTTTAACGGCGATGAAAAATATCATGAGGAAACCTCCATATCCCAAGAGAGACACCTTTCAAGTGACATGTGTCATACACTAACTCGCTCTCGACCAACTTAATGTAGCTATTACGCGATAGCTTCGCCAATAATTGGGAATCGACTTTGAGGTGGTCCCTTATAAATTTTATCGAAGTCAGTTCAATGTTTTATAAAATCCAATAAAAATCTAAAATTTTCATCATCATTATCATGCTCCGTAGCCTCCTCTATCTCACTGCTGGCTATAGGCCTCTCTCTTACTATGCCATCTGCTTCGGTCCTATGCCAAAGCCAATCGAGTCTAGGTACAAAAAATCATACACCGATGACATATCCACGTCGCTGCGTCAGTGGAACAGTATGTTTAGTTAGTTTAAAAAACAAAATATGTTTAATCGAGTGTTTGTATTTAATTTTAAATTGAAGTCGCCGTTTGTTTTTCTGAGAAAATTAAATGATCTGTACACAAGTTATTGTTATAATACCTCCGAGAACATAGGTAGCCTCATTTCTACTCCATAATCGATTCCAAGATTATTTATGAACTTGTACGAAACCTTTACAACCTGCTATGAGTGGTTCTACAGCTTTCAAGTTACTCTCTTATATTGCGTCACTGGGTTTCACACTTAGTTGCCTTTTGATAAAGTTTATATTTGATTGATACTAGTCAGCTTTTACTGAAGTAAAGTTACAGATAAAAAACTGATGACAATCAGTTTCTCCTGTCTGTCACTTGTCTACTTAGAAACAAAACGTACGCATAATATTATCTGTTAATGCATACTAATGTTTTAAGTGAAAAGTTTGTTGATTTAAGATTCTGATAGCTCAATTTACAGTGAATGCTTATACAACTATTAATAACCTGACACATCTCTGGAATCTTGTAATCAACATCATTCATAAGGTATACGAAGATCCAAAATTAGAAAAAAAACAATAAATATGTCAAAAAAAATATTTTATGAAAAGTTTTATGTAATGATAAAAAAATCTGAAAGGAAATACATTTTGCTACAGAAATAAAACTCACAAAAATTGTGTATTTTATTTTATTATTTACATAGTTAAATATTTATTGTGTAGAATCTTTAAAACGTGACACAACTTTAAATTTTTTTGAGTTCTTCAGACGATTTAAAACGATTTCACTTTACTAAGAAATGTTAACTTTTTCGTAACAGTTAAGGTAGCGGTTGTAAAGTGCCTGTCGCGGTCTCTGCGCGAACTTGTACCTTCAAATGTTTGAGAGACGGCTCTTCGACTCCAAAACTATTAAAAATCTTCTACAAATGCACAAAAGGTGCACCAAACCATAACGATATAACTACCAAATAATACGTTAACTACACTGCTCAAATTAACTAACTAATTCGACCGTTACGTTAACCAGATTGTACGAATCAAAAATAACGGATCACTGTTAGCCTTGAACACTGAGAAGCCTTGAAGTATTAATTTGAAACAATATAAAATATGTACATGTAATCAAAAATATTTGACTATCCGCTTTATTCCTTAATACTATGTTGGTTTCCAATCTTTGGTGAAATTTAAAAAAACCGGCCAAGTGCGAGTGGGACTCGCGCTCGAAGGGTTCCTCACTATTAGCAAATAAACGGCGAAAACCTCTTTTATTGTATGGGAGCCCCTTAATTATTTATTTTATTTTAATTAATTATATTAAAAGAGAAATGTTCTGTGAATAGTTAAAGCGTCTACCTATTTACCGTTATTAGTATCGAGCAAGAAACGGTAAAAAAATCAAGTTTGTTGTATGGGAGCCCTTAAACACTTATTTTATTTTATTTTGAGTATACGATGATACAGCGGCAATAGAAATACATCATCTGTGAAAATTTCAACTGTATAGCTATCACCGTTCTTGAGATACAGCCTAGTGACAGTCGCACGGACGGACAGCAAAGTCTCAGTTATAGGGTCCCGTTTTACCCATTCGGTACGGAACCCTAAAAATTACCATTTTTCTATCGAACTGCTAGTAGCACGAAAAATCATATCCTTTCGTGGTTGACGTTCCAAACACTCGAGCGAAGAGTGACAATGACTCTGCTTTTGTGATAAAAACGTCCAGGCTGAGGAATGCGAGGCCTGAGCTATGAGGATTTACAATATATAATAGTTGGTCTGAGGGGTCTAGGTAACTTTTTCCCGTTAGTTACAATTTTGATGTTTTCAAATCGAAAGAAAATTCGGATCTTCTAAGTAAGCAGTATCCACGCGAACACGCTGTACCGTAGATCGCATCGTCGATTGTCGCGCAAAAAAAAACACAATTATATTATAGTCGAGAAATTGTCGCGTAAAAGAACACAATTACATTGTAGTCGGGAAATTGTCCCGTATGAGAACACAATTATATTATAGTCGAGAAATTTGTCGCGTAAAAGAACACAATTATATTATAGTCGAGAAATTGTCGCGTTAAAGAACACAATTACTTATACGAGTATTATAGTCGGGAATACCACATAGGCTTCTTTCACATTGGCTTTATTTCAATTTTAGATTAATATTATGGATTTTTTAATGATTTTAATTTGGCAGGTGATGGTGATGGTTCGGCTGCTAAAGTCTTAATAGAACCGGAGTAGGAAAGTCTCGAGTTTATTTCGAAATTACGTTTTTTGTAGAAAGAGAGTAGACCGCCAAGCCAGATCGCTGTCAAATGTAAACTTACAATAGTTAAAATAATTAACAATAAATAACAGTTTTAAGGGATTGACGCTACAGCAGCCAAACCATCACCATCGCCTGCCAAATAAAAAAATCATTAAAGTTTGTCTCATGCGTTTACATTGAATGTATTAGGCTAGCAGCGTCCCATGGTTTTAATCGCGTAATATTTATTGTATATTAATAAAATTTGCATAATTAAATAAATCTAAAATTGTAATAAAAAGAAGCTTATGTGTTATTCCCGACTATATTAGGACTGTGTTCCTTTACCTTTCAACCTGATTGATCTACAAACATTCAAACTAGTCTAATATTAGTAGAAAAATAAACGTTTGTAGCTTCGCCATAAAGTGTACAAACTAGAAGAGTAGCGCTAACCAAGCCATCCGTATATCCTGTGGTACTATCGCAAAAACCTGCTTGGACTGCGCCGCGCCGGCCGATCACGATGCGCCCGCGCACCGTACTGACATACATCGAGATGAACTGATGTCAGCACCAACCAAGTACTTATATAGAATTATAGAAATCTTCTCGCGAAATATTCATGTCAACAATTTATCATAGAGTACTTTTATTGATATTTAGAGTCTAAAGAAAACATAAATACATATTCGTGGGCATAATGAAATATTAATAGACAGATAGACCCACTTCACAACACAAAAAATAAATCATCATAAATTATTTTCTTCAAAAAAACCTACTTCAATTAGAAATTAATTTCAGGTATTTCATCATATTCTAAAGTAAGCAATCTTTAGCTATTTTAGTAAATATTATCAAAACTGCTACACTGATTTCGATAAAATTTATATGGGACCAACTCTGAACTATGATCTACCAAACAAAATAAGAACCATCAAAATCGATTCATCATTGGCGGCGCTATCCCGTAATATACATACGGAACATACACCTAAACTGATAACCTCCTGTTTTTTGAAAGTCGGTTAAAAATACACATTCTTTAAATTAGCGCGTTCGTCCAAATAAACTTTTCAGCTATATAATACGAGGGTTAGTAGGTATGTATAGATATAATTATTCTATCTCTCAAGCTGGGCCAAATCTACTTTTTATATATCTCTACACTAGTGGCCCGCCCCGGCTTCGCACGGGTACATACACACACACACACCCTTTTTTGTATCGGGTTTAAAAAAAAGTAAAATTATAAAGGGAGTTTGAATTTTTTTTATGTTTTTTTTTATTATAATGTTTTTTTGTATTTTTTATTTTAAAATTTTATACATATATATATTATTTACAAAAAAAGCCATTAGTTTTAGTGAGTCAGAGCTTCCTGTAAACGATATTTGAAGTAGTTTTATTTTGTGGCAGCAAAATAAATTGATTTTCAGGAGCTCCGACACGTGGGCCAACATACAGTTGGCCATGAGTGAAACATTCTTTTCGTAGGTCGATCCCTAATAATTCGAAGGTTTGGCCCTGGGACTTGTTAATAGTTAACGCGAAAGATGATTTCACCGGAAACTGAAGTCGTTTAAAAGGGATTGGCAGATCAGTTGGAATCATCGGTATCCTCGGTATATGAGCTAGTTGACCAGCTGCTGGGCCAGTGATAACATTTTGTTCAGCAAGCCGCTGCGAACGCTCGGTACTTGACTCTCCGCGATTGCGACGCGTATTCTCTCCGACTTGCAAGGCGATTTTCAGTTTCTGATAAAGATTCCTCATTACGCCGTATTTTTATTGCCCTCGCCTGGGAACTATGTTTAGAAAGTTGATATCTTGATCTTTTGGCATTATAAAATGAAAATAGAAGGAAATAAATAATTAAACAGACTTTACAAAATTTTTGCTTATTGAACTATATGAAGTACTAAGCTGTTTGAATAATTAAAATATAATATTTATTATCAGGTAAGTAGTAGGTACTTATTGAAAGAAAATTAAAAATATGGGCGTAGAAAACTACCTTTTACTAAATTTTTGCTTAAATTTTGAACAGGAATTAATACCCATAAAATACTACTATAAGCAGTTTGAAAAGTTACATTAAAATATAATATTTATTATCATATACTTATTTACCTACGAAACGAATTTAAAGCGAATTCAAAAATTTTTCAAGCTAAAATCATACGATCACGCACACGACCGCTGCGTAGGGAGCCGATCGCGCGAATGAGCCGCGCGGCACTTTATTTTATTACATTGACTCGCGACACTTTTTGTAGATAATGATGAGTTCTGCAAAGTCGTAGTAAATGATTTTGTTCTATCATCAATAGTTTTCGCAGCGCACGCGACGTAAGGAATTTTTCAGGTCTTTTTTGTACACCTTTTGTTACATTATTGGAGTTTTAGTAAGGATTCCTAATTTTTTTTTGAATATAATATAGCCTATGTTACTCGGGGATAATGTAGCTTTCCAAAGGTGAAAGAATTTTTGAAATCGGTCCAGTAGTTTCGGAGCCTATTCATTACAAATAAACAAACAAACAAATCTTTCCTCTTTATAATATTAAGTATAGATATAAAAATGTTATGTTGGTTTGTGTACGCTTCAAAAACTCAAAAAGTTCTGCACCGATCGATCTGAAATTTTACAATGATATATAATCCGCATCAAGGATTATTTTTATCAAATGTTTGCATTACAATGTGTCACAGCGTAGCTTGGCAGGGTACAGCTAGTCTCTATATATAAAAATGTTATGTAGGTTTGTGTACGCTTCAAAAACTCAAAAAGTTCTGCACCGATCGATCTGAAATTTTACAATGATATGTAATCCGCATCAAGGATTATTTTTATCTAATTTTTGCATCACAATGTGCCGCAGCGAAGCGTTGCACGGTACAGCTAGTTATACAAAAATGTCAACATTCTAGAATATCGGTTAACTTGATAAATAGTTAACTGGAAACAAACATTATGGCACTGAATTTTTATAAATTAATCTATTGCGGGCCGATACGCCGATAGGACAGATTTGGGTGCACGTAAAAATTTAATACGTAATGATGGCATTATTTACGATGCTTAGTAGATAAGTAGATAGAGACATGTACATCAGGGCTTAGAGATATAACATCTTAGATCTCTAGGTATTTATTTATTTTGTTTCATATAAAAGTAACATGAGCGCAGTGCAGTGCTAGGTAATGATTTCGACTCTTCATGTTCCAATAGCTGCGTGTCACTGTGTGGCAGGCATGTTGCTTACCATCAGGCACATGTCCTGGTTGTCTCGTCATACTTTATTTAAAAAAGAAATATCAATGAGTTCATTATCGTTTACAGAAACAAAACCTATACTTTCGTTGTTGAGTAATGATTTTTTTTGTGTGGCGTCGTAGCGCCGACGACGTCCGTAGGGCCCAAGATCTTTTAAAACTGAATAACGTTTCTTATGCCAATGATGTTACTTTTCTTACAAATACCCATAACAGTCAATACTATCCGTCGATTAATCAGGGCACTAGGTCGGCGGTATTGCTGAGCAAAGACCTGCCCGTCTGCTCACGTAGGTAATTAAAATACACCGTTACCTACAGAAAGGTATCAAGTACTGTTATGTTTATTCGCTGACGGCAATTATTCCGAATGTTTACTCTCGTCCTTATTCGTCATGCTTTATTTAGCGGTGTAATTGCGATTCTTGGAAAACGGAAGATCATTTTTAACCTATATCTTAAGTTTGCCTTGCTAACCTACCTACCTGGGAAACTGCCTACACATTTGCCAGGTATTCAACCGTCAAGCAATAATGTGCAAACAGTGCACAGCAGTGTTCTAGTTCGTATTGTATACGACTTATAAAGAAATATTATAATGGCCGAGTTTGACAGAATTTGTTTAAGTTTATCTGAAACTCGGAAAAACAGACAGAAATTAAAAATAATAATTGCAGAGTTCACTTATTTTAATACAATTTATAATAACTAAAACAATAGATATATGCATATTTTACATATGTGGATAATACAAAAAAAAAACGATTTCGATAAGCTTTACAAAGAAGCAAGCAAGGAAATACGAGTAAAAATAAAGGACCAAAATCGGTTCACCCAGTCGAAAGTTCTTCGGTACCAAACAAACAAAAACAATTGAATACCTAATTTTTTTTAGAATGTTAAAATTTTGTAGAAAACGTAATTGTATATATTACCCTGTAATTTATCTGTAAACATTGCTTGTCAAGCAATGTTTACAGATAAATTACAGGGTATAAAAATAAATAATCATAGATCTCTGGGTGACAAGCGCATGGCAGTTTCAAGCACATGAACTGTAGCACTCAAAACTAAAAAAAAAGAAAAATGGCTGGCGTTTTCTACAAAATTGTAACATTCTAAAAAAAATTAGGTAAGTATTCAATTGGTTTTGTTTGTTTGGTACCGAAGAACATTCGACTGGGTGAACCGATTTTGGTCCTTTATTTTTACTCGTATATCCTTGCTTGCTTCTTTGTAAAGCTTATCGAAATAGTTTTTTTTTGTATTAGCCACAAATGTAAAAATATGCATAAATCTATTGTTTTAGTTATTGTTAATTGTATTAAAATAAGTGAACTCTGCAATTATTATTTTTAATTTCAGTCTGTTTTTCCGAGTTTCAGATAAACGTAAACAAATTCTGTCAAACTCGGCCATTATAATATATCTTTATAAGTCGTATACACAGATTTCTAAACTGTGGTCGTATACAATACGAATATTCGTACCTTTATATTGTCCTAGTTACCAAAAGGTTATCTGGAAGAGATCGCTATTAGCGATAAGATCGCCTTTTGTACCCAAATGTTTAATTTTAAGTAAATTACTGTTTTTCTGTATTGTTTTGTGGTGTAATAAAGTGTTTTTGTATTGTATTGTATTGTAATATTCAAGTAAAAGTAAAACTATTTATTAGAACTAAAACTGTGTAAAAACTATTTAATTGAACGTTTTAGGTAGAAGAAATCTGGGTAGAAGGTCCGGCCGGTGCATGGGAAGGGACTCGCGTGGCGCAGTGGAGCAAGGTCAGGACTAAAATGGGCCTGGCGCAAGTTCAGCACGATATAGACGAGCTGGCGCCGCCGGGCCGGTGGACCGTCAGGGCCAGGCTGGGGGACGGCAGCCAGGTCAGTTCTTGCACACAAATAAACTGTCTGTAATTGCTGAAATATTTTTAGATACACACCCCGCATTTTAATATATTCTTGCTAACCATTTCCATCCTAAGGTTTCCTGGAAGAGTTCGCTTTTAGCGATGAGGCCGCCGATCGTAACACTAGTATTTATTGTTCTTCTGTCCTGTATAAGTGTTTTTTGTTTTGTTTTTGTTGTGTACAATAAAGAGTATCTATCTATGTATCTATCTTTGGATAGAGATCGTTGTCCATAAGGACATTTTGATGAATGTTACGGGTTGTGTTTCAGGGTTCAGCTGTGTTCTGGGTGGGGAACTACGAGCTGCCTCCGTTTCAGCTGACCGTGCGGCACGCGCCGCGGGTGCTGCGGACCAGCGAGAGGCTCGTCTGGACTGTCTGTGTCAGGTATTACATAGATACACTTCTTTTTTTTTTTTTTTTTTTTTAACTTTTATAGGTTTACACTTGACCGCCATCTCGCCTGATGTTAAGCGACGATGCGGTCTACGATGGAGCGTGTTTACCTAGAAGAAACCGATTCACTCTCGATTTGAAGACACCAAGATTATAACTATCGGGGAAAACCCACTCAGGCAACTCATTCCACAGCTTAGATGTTCTTATCACAAACGTAGAGTCAAACCTCTTCGTCCGTGTCTTTGGAATATCCACCATGAAACGGTGCCGCTTCTTTGAGTTCCGAGAAGTACGATAGAAAAAAGGGCAAGGAGGTATTAGATCATGCAGATCAGTTGCACACTCTCCGAAGTGTATCCGATAAAAAACCGATAAGCTAGCAATCTTGCGGCGATGTTCAAGACTTTGAAGTCTTTTTCGCGCTAGAATGTCTTTGCCTATGAGCCTCTTGGCACGCCTCTCGATCGATTCCAGAGCCTCAAGCTGATACTTAGCCGATCCATCCCAAAGGTGCGAACAGTACTCCATACAAGAGCGAATCTGTGCTTTGTATAACAAAAGTAATTGTTCAGATTTGAAGTACTTTCGCACCTTTGAGAGGATACCTAGTTTTTTGGCAGCTAATTTAGCCTTGGACTCGATATACGAGCCAAAGTTGAGCGTAGAAGCTAAGGTAACGCCCAAAAGCTCAAGATGATCAGTAACCGGCACGGATACACCTCGAAAAGTAGGAGTCAGTTCAAATTGACTCCTTTTTGCGGAGAACAGACACGCCTGAGTCTTTCCTAGTCAAACTTGGCCAGATTGGTTTCGCCCCATTCAGAGACTTCCTCAAGGGCCATGTTCAAACGATCGATCATACTCTCTCAGTACCTTAGTATGCTGTCCACTGGCTCTCGCGCTAGATATGTAACTCTCTACAACGGTGCTATCATCTGCGTACCCAAAGATACCGGGCTTCAACAGATCGTTGATATGTAGCAGAAAAAGCGTCGCAGAGAGTACCGACCCTTGAGGGACTCCGGCATTGATAGCCATTCGATCCGACGAGCAGCCATCAATGACAACTCGTATGGATCGATCCCTCAAGAAGTCCGATATCCACGCAATAAACCCTGAAGACAAACCATAACTGGACAGCTTGCTAATAAGGCCATCATGCCAAACCCTGTCGAAAGCCTTCGAGATATCCAGGGAGACTGCAAGTGCTTCCCCATGTTTCTCGATAGCTTCACTCCAGATGTGGGTGACATACGCTAGAATATCCCCAGTGGACCGGTTTCGGCGAAACCCGTATTGCCGGTCACTGAGGAGGTCATTAGATTCTAGGTACATCAGGAGCCTGTGGTTTAGGACACGTTCCATAGTCTTGCAGAGTATGGACGTGACCGAGATGGGCCTGTAGTTGTCAGGGTCAGCACGACTACCTTTCTTGGGCACAGGTTGCACGTTAGCAAGCTTCCATGATTTCGGTACTTGCCCAGAATGGAGAGAGCCTAAACAGGCGCGTCAGTACAGGAGACAACTCAGGTGCACAAGCCTTCAATACTAGGGCAGGAATTCCGTCCGGACCACTGGCTTTGTTCACATCCAGATTGCGTAGCACTTTACGAACCTCCATTTGGCGAATATGTATTTCCGGCATCAAAGTCGGACTGCCAGGTGGAGTAGGAGGTGTCGCACTACCAGCATCTAGACGAGAAGATTCCGCAAACTGAGATGCAAACAAGTTTGCCTTCTCCATTGCGGTGTGAGCCAGTGCCCCATCAGGTTTCAGCATTGGAGGCAGTGAGGAGCGGCAGAAGTTTGATTCGACCGATTTAGCTAGGGACCAAACCGCTTTGCTGCCCGCAGGGTACGAAGCTAGTTTGTTCCCTATTCGACTAATGTGGTCAAAACGAGCCCTCTGAAGAACCCTTTTGCAAGCCTTGGCAGCCCTGTTGAACGCCTTCTTCTTCCGGTGTGTGTCCCTTGCCTTACGCTGTCGAGCAACAACCCAGGCTAGGTAGGCCTCATGTTTAAATGCTTCAGCACTTTTACATTGAGAACCGAACCATGGGCGAGCTTTGCTGGATAATGGAACGTCAGAGTATGGAATGAAATATTCCATAGCCGTACGTATTGCATCAGTCACAGCATCCGCGCAGGCTGACGGATCACCAGAAGAGAAGCACAGTGACTGCCATGGGTAAGATGCGAAGAAAGAGCGCATCTCGTCCCAGTCTGCTGACTTGTATCGCCATAGCCGCCGGCTGCCTCAGGGGGCTGAGATCGGGCGGATGGTAAACGGATACCGATTTCACCAGACAGTGATCGGAGCTGCCTAACGGCGAAGATACCGCCACGGAGTATCGGTCTGGATCAGTCGTCAGCAGAAGGTCTAAGCAATAGGGAGTATGCGACTCAACATCTGGAACCCTTGTGGCCTCTTGGACCAGCTGGGTTAGGTCTAACGATAAAGCAAGTTTTCTCGTTTCCAGCCCAGCGTGGTCAGTGTCCCGGTATGGGTACAGCCAATCCTTATGGTGGCCGTTGAAATCCCCAGTAACACTAATTGGGCAGATGGGTACTTCTGCTGAGCCGCGTCCGCTGCCTCACTCAAATAATCAGTGAGCCGAGTCGTCTCCTGATCTCCACTGTGCGATCGATAGACACATGCATAGACAATTTTGTCAATGCCTGTGTCCATCAGCACCATAAAACAGAGAATCTGGTGTCCTCAAGATTACGGAGACGCCGACAGCAGATATCGTCACGGGCGTACAGGCACACTCCAGCACGAGGCTTGAAGTTGTGCTCCAAGGTGTACCCTGGATAGGTTAGGTACGCCACGTCCGACGGGCATCTTATCTGCGTCTCCGTAAGAAATAAGAGCGACGGCTGCTCAGTCTCGAGGTGATGGTGGACTGGTGTGATATTGGAGTGCAGGCCTCGAATGTTAGTGAGGTGCACTTTGAGAGACAAGGAGTGCAGCCGCTGTTTAACTCTGTTCCTATTTCTTGTATTTTTCATTGTTTTTAAGAGAGTGAGTTTATACTTCTACATTTTTATAGTGGTAAGACTCTTTACAGTCCGCCTGGGATAGTACCACACCTGTGCCACTTATTCTACATCCAAGCAGTAATGTCCATAGATTACTGTGTTCCGGTTTGAAGGACAATGTTTCCAGGGAAATGACAGGGCATAGAAAAACAAGATCACTATGGGTAACGAGCGCTGTGTAGTGCTAGGTAATGATTTGGACTATTCATGTTTGAATAGCTGCGTGGCGTGTAGAAATGAGTCAGTATTTCTAGATGGCCATGCTCATGGCCACGCCCTCCGGTTTCACCCGCGTAGTTTCCAAAGTAAGCTATCAAATTCTAAGTTATAACTTTTCACTTCGATCGCCAATTTTTTTGTTCATTTTACATCGTGGCCATTTGGTAATCTGTTAACTAAAGAAGAACGTAAGTAAGAACGTAAGATTTTTTGTAGGTACCCCTGGACAGAAGCGGTGGAAGGCATGCTGGTGATCCGACTGCGCGGCGCGGGCGGCGCGGGCGGCGCGGGCGGCGGCGTGCGCACGGCGGTGCGGCTGCGCGCGCCGCGCGCCTGCCACCGGCACGCGGCCGCCGCGCGCCGCGTGGGGCTGGCGGCCGACCAGCCGCCCGACGTCGTCGTGGCCGACTTTTCCTTCCAAGTATATGGCGAAAATTTGTTCAAATCAAATCAAATTTATTTCAACTAAAATAACAAATTAATAAGCATAAGAAGTACAGAGATATCTTATCTATTAAGTAGTTTAATACAAAATGCCCATAATTTCAAAACTACCCACACTAAGCTAGGCTTGTCCTGTGGGTAGTTTTAATTTTAGGTTTCACATGAGGTTCGTCACTGACGGCACACGAGTGATTTAACTTACAATCGAGATATAATTATAAGCATAAAAATACATAGGGACAAACATCGATTAAAATCATAAAACGATATGAGAATGGGGTATCAGTGAATATGTGAGTGTATAAGAGGGGGTGTGTGTGTGTGTGTGTGAGGGTGTGTATGTGTGGGTGTGAGTGGTGTCTAATTCCGTTGCTCACCAAATTCCCTTCAAGAAGCTTTCCGTATACTCAAAAGACCATTGAGTTGACGCAGTATTCATACCTAGCAGTGACCTTGAAAAGAGGCTCAACCTACAGGGTCCACCAGGGTTGTTCCCCAACCCTTCCGATATCGTCGTTGCGGTCTTTCCTAGCAGTGATCTTGAAAGGAGGTTCCTAGGAAGAAGAGTCCTATGAAGGATGATGGCGCATGCTGGTGGAAGGTGTCGTTGCGGACTTCTACTTCCTTCTGTGTTCCTCTTCACAGACTATGTAGAGAGATTTCCTCTTCAAGTGTTTTGCGTACAATATTTATAGATGTCCTCTGTTTTTTTCTTGCTTTATCGCTTTTTTGAAAAAACTTTTCTTGAATTTTTCTAGATTGTATATCTCAAAGAATAAAGAGGCAAGCAACTTAAGCTGTACGTATGAGGAATCTGGACTCAACCAATGTTATATATAAATAAAGGGTTTAATTAGGTGGATTTTAATAAAGAGTATAATAAAATTATCTTCATCAAAAGAATTTACGATACCCTTTCTACGCTAGTGAAGCTCGCAAATTCTACGAGTATCCAGATATCATAGAAATATTCTACTCGAAGTTAAAAGGAAATGTAAAGTAAAGCGGCAATCGTTTTTCAAATTACCGTCGTATGATTTTAGGAAGAAAACACCAGAATCTGGCAGAACACAACAGTCGTGTCCCAAGTAGTAGAAAAACCCATAAACCTGGAGTTCATCACCAAAGATACAACGATCATTTCACCAGGGCTGCCTTATAAACTGAAGGTACGTAATTCTTCCACCTAGTTTTGTTGAAATATGATTCGAAAGTGGGTTAACCAAAACTGTAACTAAATAAATTTACAGGTAAAAGCAACTCGTTGGGACGATAAGCCGGCCACTAATGAGCGTATCCGTGTGTGCCGGTACGTCAAAACTGACGCGAGTGACACAAAGCCTGGTCCCTCCACCTGCGTCAGCGGGGATACTGACAGCGGTGGCGTCTCCAGGATCATGTTTGCTGCCGAAGACGATGCCAGACCTTATTATAGATTTGAGGTCAGTTTTAATCAGTGAAATAAATTTCAACAATAATTCAAATCCGAAAGAAAAAAATTGCATTGAAAAGCAGAAGAAGAAGAATTTAAAATTGCACATTCTAAAAAGTATTCCTTAGATCTTTCCACATCCCAAATGTCGAACAATTTAATTCTAAGTTGATTTTGCTCGGTCATTTAATAACAAAATCATTATTGTGCGCTTAAAACGGCAACTTTACAACTTATGTGTACCTACGTCTGTTTATTATGTTTCATATCATCACTGGTATACAATTTTACAGTTCAGGAATAAACAATTCTTATTTCCGCTACTGACGCTGACTTTTAAAAGAAGTTTTTTTACTGTAGTTACAAATTAATATGTTTTACACATTAATTTATTGACTAAATATATGCCAGCCATTCGCTAAACTTACCTTACTAAACCTTAGTTTGAATAAAGTGAATGACGAAGTGGATCTTTCATGGACCTTAATGTTTTTTCTCAATAGGCATCTCTTTACAACGATTCCTCGACCACAACTGGCCCCCTGACGCTGGCCACTCGGAGCTCTCCAATTCAAGCCGCTCTGGGCCCGCTCAGAGCTGACTCCAAGGGAACTAGGACCTTCGTGCCCCTGTACTTAAGTCTTCAAAATGTCACCAATCCTGTCACTGTGCACTTTGTGGTGAGTTCACTGAAAATCCTGTACTTAACTGAGCTAAAAAGTTTTAAATGGGTATCCTGTCTGACTGAATCTGACGGGATCTATACATTAATTTCGATACTTTTAATACTTTGCGTCCAGAATTTTTAAAATTTTAAACAAATACATTATGTATTACCTACTCGTGGTATTCACATTACGCACTAATCATTATGATAATAAAAGACTAAAATTTGATTTTCAGGTAATTACAAGAGGTGGGATCATTTATCGTTGGGGCGCGACCACTCAATGCCCTATCGCCAGCACGGCCACTCACATCCAAACTGCTGCGAGAAACAGCAAATGCAACGACCCCATGGCACAGTACGACGACAAAGACAATCCAAACGACATAAATTACAATAAAAATGACATAAAAAACAACAAAAGTGGAAATAAAAAAGACAAAAGCAGTCGTAGTTACGACGTGAACATCAACCTCTACATTAATCAAAACATAAATGTCCACAATTACATGAACAAAACTAACAGTTTTCTGACCAGAAATATGAATCAAAATGATAAGAATAACTACTTACACAAATATGATGATAGAAACCACACAATATATGATCGCTTCAACCCCGTCCATGTTAACCCTGGTACATTTGACAAGGTCGACAATATCAACAGTATACAATATGAAGCGAATGCATCTGATGCTCTTCTAGATAGATATTTACTCAGAATAATGTTACCTATTAAGGTGACGCAACAGATGTGTCCCGATAGTCACTTGATTGCGTATTTCTATTATAACGGGGAGTTTGTGAGTGCTAGCAAGCATTTCGAGATGGATGACTGTTTTATCAACAAGGTAGGTACGCTTGGATCTTTCTAAAGCCTTTGACAAAATTATCTTTACACTAATTTTCTAGGAACAACCGATACAATTTTAATATTAGTAAATTGTAAAATCAAATCGCAAATTAGCTCTTAAATTTTTCACTAATGTGTTTTAATAAACTGAAAGGTAATTTCATCAAGTATGTACCCCTAAAGGTAGGCACTGTGCTTACTCAAACAAAGGTAGCTCCAATGACGTCTTTTCAGTCTTTATATCAATGAGTAACCCCTTAGAATATTTAAAATTTACAAAAGTCACATAATTAAGCCATTGGGTTTTTGATAGTGTTGATGTAAAAACTAAATGTGATACAACTTCATTGATTGATAGGATTAGATTTTGATTTTTTAAGCAATAAATAATAATTTTCTGGATTGTATCAATAGGATGATGTTGATGACTTTATGCATAATAATCTACAGGTGGATCTGAACTTTCTTTCCCGTCACGCCCTCCCCGGAGCCCTGGCCACGCTCCAGGTATCCACCCCCGGGCCGGCGCTCTGTGCCCTCACCGCGCTCGATAGCGCGGCCAAGTGGAGCCCCAACAACGCTGTCAGAGACGTCCTCATGCGAACCCTGGAGAGGACCATCGCTGGACACAGGAACATCACCGAGTACGACGCGGCTGGAGACTGCTATTTGAGTGAGTATTTTGCTGACGAAATGATTTCCTTGCCACGTCGTGATTCACCTGTAATATTAATATACTGATATAGTTTTAATTAAGATGAATATGACATTCAGTTCAGACTTAATATTTTCATATGTAGGTAGTAACTTTTTGTAAATGGGTTTCCAACAACCTTTCTCGATGTCCAGGCGCAGATTCCATACATCCACCAACGAACAGCTTAGAGCTGACAGCCAGCTGGCTGGCAGCGGCGGGAGTCAGGACGGTCGCAGACATACCTGTGAAGAGACACTGCGATCCTCCCGCCTCTCTCATCGACGAGGGAACGGTGCCTAGGAGTGACTTCTCTGAGGTAAGTGGTGAATTTTTAAAGGGACACTTCTTTTGCTTCACTTCACACACGTCCCCCTGACGTGCGTACCTTGTGTGGCCTCCCGAGAGATTCTCTACTAGACGGGCAGGCGACGAAGACGAAGATGACACCTAACAAGTATAGGAAGAAAGTACCACCAAGCCTAGACGTGAGCTTAATAAGGCCCAAATTAAAGACCCTAGCAACCCCTAGGTCAGCGTACTAAGGAGTCTTTTCCCGGCAGAGAGATTCAGCCATCATCTCAATTATATATGGTAACTAACGTATTGTCAACAGGCGTGGCTGTGGCGCCTGGTGACGGTGGGTGCTAATGGAACTGCTCTTACCACCGCCAAGGCTCCAGATTCCATCACCAGATACGAAGCCAATGCAGTCTGTCTGTCCAAAACCGGAGTGGCTGTCTCACCACCGGCGGTTTTACAGGTTAATCAATCAAAACGTATTTTATAAGACAAGAAAAAAAATGTATAGTGGTAGAACTCTTTGAAGTTTGCTTGGGCAAGTACCACACCTTTGCTAATTATTATTCTACCGCCAAGCGGCAATGTGAAAATATCACTGTGTTCCGGTTTGTTTGTTTCTTGTGAAATTACAGAGCGTAAAGAAAAACATCTTATATCTGAGGATGACGAGTGCAGTAGCCGAAGATATAAAATATTGCTCTGTACTTTGTCTGGAAATATTGCCCTTCAAGTCAGATAATAGTGATGTTTACACATTAGGTAGGTACTAGGTAAACACGGTAGAATAAATGGAAAAGATGTGGCAATCTGCAAAGAGTCCTACCGTTACATACAATAAACTACACCACATAATTCCTTACTAAAACTTACTTAATTCCTTACTTCCAATAATTGACTGACTGACTTTAGGTGTTCCGAGAATTTTTCATCCACGCCGATAGTCCAAGAACACTGCGGCGCGGTGACTCGACCTTCATTCGATATCGTCTCTTCAACTACCTGTATGAGCCACTCAGTGTAAGTACCTTGCGATTGCAACTCAAAACGTGTCTTACAAATGCATCAAACCCGAAATATTCGTTGATATATATAGATAAATGCACAAGTACACAGAATGAAATATTTTTATAACATCAACATACCTCTTCTTCTTCATATGATATGAGATTATGATAATAAGAGACGATTTTCTTAGCATTCCATGGATTCACCGTGCGGGTGCCGGGTCCATCGTGTGGCAGAGAGAGAAAACCCGAGTAGACCCCGAGACTTGTGACTCGGGGGTAGGTTTAAGAGGCCCCTTTCTGACGTACATCAACACTCACCTTCACCACTCGTTTTTCTCTCCCTGCCCAGCCAAATCTGATATGAGCCTACTAGTGCAGCTTTAGATACTCGTTCTAGTATAAAACTTACTGCACTTCTGGATAAGCCAAGGTCTTTCAGCAGGTTATAGAGAGATTTTGCTGGTATACCTCTCGCTCCCACTTCTACAGCGTATAAACTAACTACATAGCCGTTTTTTGTAAATTCGTTTAGGAGGTCGTAATACTTATTTTGTTTCATCGCGTGGTCTTTAGGTATATTAGTTTTCCACGGTACGGTAAGTTCTACAAGGACTATGCGTTTCGTAGCTCTAGAAAAAAGGAAAATGTCCGGTCTGGATGACGAAACACCCACATCCTCTGGGATCCTGTAGTGCCTTTCATACGTGTCCATTAAAATAGTCCAATCAGGCGCTGTACCCAGGATTGAGTAAGGCTTGTTCCTGGAGTTTGAAGTTGAGCCTTCTTTTACAAAGTTAATTTGTCTTTTGTTTGTCGTCAATCCCTTTTGGGCTCTAGCTACTGAAAGTCTCATGGCTTCACGAATGATTTCAAGTATTCTGTCATGGCGCCGCGAGTAATGACCCCATTAAGGAGCACCTTGCATCCCACCAATATGTGCCTTGCTGTACATATCGCCTCTAAGTATAGCAACATTTTTCAGAGGCTTTTCCCCACCTTACCAAGTTACTCTGGTCAGGGAGGGTCATTTGGAATGCATTTAGATAAAATTTCAATAAGGCAGGAGGCCAGTCATAGATCAAGGTGCGCCACTTTAGAGCTAATGGGATACAGAACTCACCTATGGTTAACCATAATCTTTATTGCGTAAATATTATATCCATGTTTAATGTATAAAAATTAAATAGAAACGGCAGGGTATAAATATGAATCTAAACAGAGTACGCATTAATAGGTATTAAGCGTTACTACAATGTGCTTGACAACTTTTCATAAACTTTAATCTAGTGTTAATTGTATCAGGTCCAAATCCAAGTCCAAACAAGCCCAGGTCTGCAAGGCCCCGCAGACCCGGTGGAGTCTGTGTGCGTGCCCCCGCGGGCCTCCGCCGCCCGGCGAGTGCTTCTCACCGCTATCAACGCTGGAGATGCTAAC
Source organism: Ectropis grisescens (assembly GCA_017562165.1). NCBI lineage: Eukaryota > Metazoa > Arthropoda > Insecta > Lepidoptera > Geometridae > Ectropis > Ectropis grisescens. The sequence goes on from CM029785.1 coordinate 23,009,665, forward strand.
ATCTTCATCAGAGCTAAGGCTGTCAATGATGGAGGATGTGGGAACACTACTAACAAGAGAGGAGTCAGGTAATAGAAGAAAGAATATGAACACCATTGTGGATCGCATCGTGATGCAACATCAGGCGAGATGGTGGGCAATTTCAAACCTATTGTTGGTGAAAAAGAAACTATGATTACTGATATTATGCAAAATATTAATTCACAGGAAGCTCGTAAGAGAAAATACTGAAGACTTCATGAAATTAACCTTCAAATAAAAACACCGCATCGAAATCGGCCCATCCGTTTGAGCTCTATGGCGCAACAGACAGATACACACACAAACAGATAGACACACAGAAAGACATCGACGTCAAACTTATAACATCCCTTTTTTGGTACACACTACTATAGAAAAGGAAATTAATTTTCTTCTTTCATGATGATTATAGCTGATACTGCCATTGTTTAAGTAATTGGAAAATAAACATTCACGTTCCAATACGCTTGTTTACAAAATTTGTGTGTTTAGTGCAAAAATTGCAAAAGTAATAATTAATTATGTTATAATTATGTTACAGCGATGAAGTCATCATGAAAATAACAGTTATCCCTGAAGGGGTGCCGATTCAAGAACATAAATCTATGTTGCTCTGTGGAAAAGGTAAATTATGTACAGAAATTATTTAGAATTTTGCAAAGCCTTGACCTTGAGTATAGGCTACCTACTTGCTACTCATATTCCCAGTGTATTAAGACACATTGTCTAAAATACTATAATAAATAATCATTCTTAATCGATTAAACGACCGATAGAGCTACAAAATAACCTTATTATGTAAGACAGAACGGGAGTACCACAAGGGTTTATTTTAGGCCCTCAACTATTTTGTTTTTACATAGGTTATCTTAATTGTAATAAAATTCATGAAATATAATTTCAGATAAAGCTAATTCTACCAGCTCTCAAGTTTCTTGGGCATTTTCTGAAACTGCGATCATTCCTGGCACTGAAAAATTGACTGTATGGGCAGTTGGAGATATCGTAGGACCTTTACTTGCAGTAAGTTATAGCATATCTATATTTGTTTAAATTTACCAACCTAAATTATTTTTCTTGTTCATTTCTTCTATAGCTAAGAAATAACGACAACATTACAGTATTTTGACCCTCACGATTTTACCTAAGCCGTTGGGAATCAAGTGCACAACTCGCTCATTCTGGTATTATACCTATTTTACGAGTGTAAAAAAAAGAGATTAAAAAAAGTGATTTAAAATTGTTCTAATGACACAATCAAACACAACACAAATTCAAATTTTACTGGAAACACCGATTAGTCTGCAAACTAGAAACTAGGAACCAGGTAACTTTCCATCATGTGAGCCGATTCTTAATATCTGTGATGTTGCTTTAAATTGAAGGCAAGTACTCGTAATTCGTAGCTTTGATTAGATTTAATCTCTTACCAGAACGACTTTACCTTAATTCAACACTATGAATAAAAATCTTTACTCAGTTCCAGCAATCAATTCATTCCTCGTTTCCAGGACGCAGATTCGTTAGTGCTGCTCCCCCGCGGCTGTGGCGAGCAGAACATGGCGCGGCTCGCCACCAACCTGCTCGCTCTCCGCTCGCTGCAGCCGCGCTCGCTCGCCGCTCTCACTGCCGAGCGACACGTCGCCAGAGGTAGGGGAACTCGATAGTGCTGCTAATAAATAATTCGTCGATAAAAATTAATTATTCTTTATAAAATCACCAACAGCATTTTCAGCCTGTATCGAATCACTTCTGGGTATAGACACTCTTTCTTGTGGCATTGACTTCTAGGTATTCTGAGCTGATTTCATCCGTATAGGTACCTACCTAATCCCAATGATGGATCTAATGTCGTCGGCCCATCTAGCTGGTGGTCTCCCAAATGAACGTTTATTAGCAAGCCATCCTGCCAGAGATTTACTCACGACTGGCCGTGTCTTTGAAATATTGCAGTATAAAATATACAAGAGTATCCTAGAGGTATTCATATGAGACCTCTTCAAATATATATTTGTCTTCCCAGGCTTCACTCGACAGATGCAATACGTCCATCCTTCTGGTGGATTCAGTGCCTTCGGTGCATCTGACTATACAGCCTCAACGTGGCTGACAGCTTTCTCTCTTAGATATCTACGACGAGCGCATCAGGTGAGTCTTATTATAATTGTCATGGGTTTCGTAAAATCACAGTTTAATTGCTTTTTCCAAAATTTAATTGTGTAAACCTAAAACATCGTATCTACAAACAGATTCAAGATGTAGTTTGAACCAGAGGGTACACCTTACGCAACGTAAAATTGGATACCCCGAGTTTAGATAAAGTGACATAAAAGTACCAAATATCACAGTAAGTAGGTACAAAACAGCTGTGAGACATTGATGTCTTATTCCGGTTCGACGACATGAGTAAATAAAAATGAAAGTGGTCAAGTGCGAGTCGGACTCGCCCATGAAGGCTTCCGTAGCAGCAAGTAACATATTAAAAAAGTTCTTGTAGTTCGTTGTTACGTACTTTAATCAGTGTTTTAACAATAGTGAATTTATGACGTATTAAAATAAAACTACTTACTACTTACTAGATCTCATTCAAACCAATTTTTGTTGAAAGTATACATGGTACTTAATGTACATCATACATTTTTTTTATAGTTTTGTCATTCTCTTATTTTAGAAGTTACAGGGGGGGTACAGTTACACACATTTTACGACTTTGGAAGAATCTCTCGCGCAAACTATTCAGTTCAGAAAAAAAATTGTTAGAAACCTGAATATCATTTATGAAGACCTATCCATAGATAACCCACACTTATGGTTTTTTTTCAGTTCTAAGTATGGGACACCCCCAAAATTTATTGTTTTTTTCTATTTTTTCTAAAATCTTAATGCGGTTCACAGAATACATCTACTTACCAAGTTTCAATACTATAGTTCTTACAGTTTCGGAGAAAAGTGGCTGTGACATACGGACGGACAGACAGACATGACGAATCTACGAGGGTCCCGTATTTTGCCATTTGCCTACGGAACCCTAAAAACACGTTTCCATGGTTGTTTCTAGTAAAATATGGTCATAATAATGAAAATGCAATGGTAGACAACTCTCTATTTGCAAAGGTACTTACAAATTCCTTTTTTAAACTAAGTAATGACTTGTCATACCTACGTATTGGGTTGACTGTTATTTAAGCTTTATTATTAATAAAGAAAATCATAGAAACGGACATTTTTGGACAACTTAAGTCTATAATATCAGGTTCTGATGCCAAACCAACCCGTGCCATCTGCAATCGAAGAGGCGGAGCGATGGCTTCTCAACCAGCAGATGGAGAACGGCTGCTTCAGAAACGAGGGCCAGGTGTTCCACAGGGAACTACGGGTAAGTCCTCTAGCATAGAACAGTCCGTCGTCTTGTGAACTCTCATCCTTACTTTATTGACACGTGGATATTTTCCGAACTTTTTGCGACGCCTTAAGTCGATATATGTTTATAATAAGAATGCCACTCGAACACACCAATGCCAATAGCAATTTTTTCCACATATTGTTTACCAGTCGGGTCCCGTGGTTTCACCCGCGTACGAGTATTTCTCATTCCTGTTTTTATTTTGCTATAAAAATAGCATAATGATTTAATGATGTGTCCTGTTCAAATTCAAGCAGATCTGTTTAGACATTCCGACGTGAATGAGCAACAAACACCAAAACTTTCGCATCATATTGGTAGGATTTTCCCACTGCTAATGTGCTAATGCTCTTTCTAAACCATCTCTCGCAAAGAGAGAGTTAAGGTTCACCACGTTACCTACGGGCTGCCTACCTTTATAAATATTATGTCGGATAACCCCAAAAGAGTTTTTCTTCGAGCTTATCAATTTCGGAGTCATAGTTTGAGAAGCCGTTTTCTTCACATACCTTCTTGGGCTATTGTGTGTGGTTCATACTTCTCTACGAGAGCCAGAGACGGCTGCAAGATATGGTATCACCATTCAAATATTTTTTTCCAGGGCGGCCTCAACGAAGACGGCGAGATCGCATCCGTGGCCCTCACCGCTTACGTCATCACGTCCCTCCTAGAGAGCACCTCCCCCATCCCCTCCCGCGTCATCCGCAACACCCTCTCCTGCCTCCGCGCCCTGCCCCCTGTCAAGTACAACCCTCCCGCGAGGGTGTACGCGCACTCTCTGTTGGCGTATGCGTTTATGAGGCTCAAGGAGTATGAAGAAGATTTGCGAAAGTAAGTAGTTTTGTATAGTATCCACGGGCCCAATGTCTCAACCCCAAAGGGCTCAAATATGTAACCACTTCCGAAGGTTGCATATTTCCGCCGTGTGAATCGCTCAGCTGAACTTTCTCATGTTTCACAACCAAAAAACGACGAAGATGCAGTGCATACAAATTTCGAGTCACGTCACGACATGGTATGATTTTCCTATAGTGTGACGTCACAACCCCCCACTCCGGAAGTTTTATGATCTATATAGAAGTATCTTAGTAAATTTTTAATAATTTGATAAAATCATATTTTTCCATAATTAGAATGGTATATATTTTTTGACCCTGTCGTCATTCCAATTCACAACTCCTAACCAGAATAAACGAAGCTAAATACGAAGACCTCCGTTCGAAGTCCAAGCAGTCAGAAACGGGTCGGCTGCAGAAAGGAGGCCTGAAGGAACACGAAGGTCTCCTCGAGGTCATGGAGCTGGTCAAGATGGCCACCAGGGATGGGGAGTACGTGTGGTGGGAGACAGGTTGGTAAACATTTTCTTTTTTACTTTTTTTTTTAAATAAAGCGTGACGAGACGGTCAGGACATGTGCCTGATGGTAAGCAACATGCCTGACACATAACAGCACAGTGACACGCAGCTATTGGAACATGAAGAGTCCAAATCATTACGTAGCACTGCACTGCGCTAATCACCCAGAGATCTAAGATCTTATATCTCTAAGCCCTGTAATTTTTTTAACTTTTAAGGTTTACACTTTACCGCCATCTCGCCTGATGTTAAACGACAATGCGGCCTACGATGCGTGTTGTGTTTGCCCGCTTTAGTTCTGTTCCCGTTAGTTTTCGGAACCCCGGGTTCTGATGGATTGAAATTTGAACCACGGTCAGATTTATGGTCTGGAATAACAAAATTAAGCTACTTTTTATGACGGTAAAATAACGAAGCCAATCGTGATTGAACTACAAACATCAAAAAACCAAAACTGCCATTTGTAATGTTATAGCAGTATACGTTATGCAGGCGCGGTCCCAGCCTCGAATTTCGGAGGGGGTCACCAGTACGCAGCCTCAGATTTGGAGGGGGGGGGAGGGTCACCAGTAGAAATACAATAAATAGAGTAAAAAAAATACTTTACTAGTAGCGCCCTAAGGTATTATTACACACGTAGTTCCCGTTCCAGTTGTATTCTCGAAAATAGTCTATGTATTTATGTATTAATAGATATTTTTAATTTTCTTAGATTTTTAGTTTAACGTATACGATTTGGGGGGGGGGGGGTCATGTCATCGTCAATAAATCTTCCGGTAACTTTACTGGATCATAGCCGTTGGCCATCTAGAAATTCGTCAACCACGCCCTCCGGTTTCACCCGCGTATAGCTACGATAGGATAGATCAAATTCTGAGTTATAAGTTTTCACTTGTATCGACAGTTGTACTTCATAATTATTATCTGGTAACTTGTTATGCTATGCAATTTGTTAATAATACTGTACTTTTTGGAAACAATAAATATATTTATTAATTATTATTTATTTAGTAGTTCCTATGACTGCCAATTTTCTTTGTCTCTGGTAATACCTAAATAGTATGTACAAAATGTTTTGTCGGGGGGTGAGAATACTCGTAGTTGGTGTAAACGCTTCGTGTTGTGTGTCGCCAGACAGCCTGGCGACGTCGGTGGAGGCGACGAGCTACGCGCTGCTGGCGCTGCGAGCGAGCCCGTCCGCGCTGCGGGAATTCGGCGCCGGCGCCGTGCGCTGGCTGGCGGCGCAGCGGGGGCCCTCCGGCGGGTTCCTCTCCACGCAGGTACGCAGACTAGCCGCGCCCGCGGGGTTAGGGAACGGGTCCCTTCCAAGCCTATGTGTTCTTCCAGACTATATTAGATAAATCAATAAATATTGGTGGTTCGGAGATTGATACACTCCGCGAGGCATAAGCTGAACTTTGCATTTGTGTGAGTGTACATGGATAGTGTAGGTGTGACAACCAGCCTTAGGCGCGGCGCCATTCTGTCTCGCCGCGCTCCTGCCTGATTGGTGATCATTCACACTAATGCAAAGCTCAGCTTATACCTCGCGGAGTGTATCTCGCGCCACATTTATCATAGGTACCTACTTTTGTTGCCAAGTTGAGCGAGCAGATAGAATATTAGGTATCCTTTTTGGGCAGAAAATCTGCCGAGGCTAACATGACTGTGATGTTTTGTTCCTAGGATACTCTAGTGGCGCTAGAAGCCCTATCGGCGTGGTCTTCTCTCCAGCCGGCCCCGTCCAACGTGACGGTGTCGGCTCGCAGCGGGCCCGTCTCCAGGACAGCCAGGCTGGACGCCGACGTCAAGATCCCTGAAGTCATGAACATGGGGACGGGAGACCACATCACTATAGCAGTGGAAGGTAAAATATAGTATAAGTATGTATGTATATAGTATAAGATATTATAGCTATTTTAGTTGTGAATTGGGCTTAGTAAAACCCTGAATAATTGTATATTTGTTGTGGAGGGCTCGAATTGTATTTCAGACGGAAAGTCTCAGTTGTAAACTATTCCAGTTTCCAAGATCGGGGTTGAGTCGACCTGTTCGAAACTTCCAGGAGTTTCATACGGATAACATTTAAAATATTGGCTGTAGAATCGAGAAGAATTAACAAACTGTTCCTGTTTGGACTCACTGTAACCCCCGACCAAAAAGAAGCGTGTTACAAGTTTGACGTCGATGTCTATTTATCTGTCTGTGTGTCTGCCTGTGGCACAGTAGAGTTCCAATGGATTGACTGAATTTCAATGTGGTTTTTTGATTTGAAAGCTAATTTCCATGCGGTGGCTCTTAGTTATGTTTGGTTGATAGACAAATTCAAATATAAGATGGCCGCCGTCTCAATATTAGCGAATAACAGTTTTTTTCACTACTCCGTCAATATCTGTATCAAATGATAGGGCTGGACTAGTAGAATACTGTACAAATTTCAAATTCAAGACTGTCGGGAGTAAACCCATTTTTTAACTTTGTTCTTGTGTCATATATTGCCAGGGTCAGGTTGCGCGTTAGTTCAAGCGACGAGGAGTTACCACGCTCCGTCGCCAGCGCGGAGCCAGCAGCAGCTGTCGGTGCAAGTGTCCGTCCACACCGACGGGACCTTCGACTGCGACGCGGCGGGGAACTGCTACTGTGCTGCTGTCATTGAGGTGAGACTACTATGTTTCAGGAAATGGACGAAAAATTACAACGGCTTCTACTCTCATAACCTCGTAACCATCATGGTCATCAGCCTGTATCCACCCAGTTCTAAAAATAGGCCTCTTCCATAACACGTACTACCGCCACCAACCGTCTTTCAGCTACAGACATTTAGTGGCTGATGCTCTCATTCATGAAACATTGTGGGGACACAACCATGGCTTCTAAGCTATCTGGTGGTAGCAAATTGGAATAAATAGATAGGGTGTGCGAGGCTTGGGAACCTCCATCTAGTGCACCCTGGGCGTCACACAACAACTTGCCTCGGTGACATCTTGCTGTGTGATATGATGGTACGATGGATGATACGATGGTCATCTCGGCCGGAGAGAGAGCCTCTACTCGCGCTCCTATCCCTATTGAGCAATGCGTGTAGAGGTTGGGGAGAGGGACTGGAAGACTTAAGAAGGTTACTCGGCTGATATATAGATCAGGTAAAATTCCTAGGTCTTGTTCCTTATGAGGGTCCACGAGCACTCTGCTAATCAGAGTGCTTGTGTCAAACAGCCACGATAAATGACAGGCGGACGGACGGACGGGCATGCATAAATGCATTTCCACCCAGAAGTCTTTAAGCGAACACTCATGCTCGCTTAGGTATTATTATTTTTTTTGTATGAGGGAAATGCATTTACGCATGCCTGTCCGGCCGCCAGTCATTTCATTAATGTAGGGGCGTTAGGGCGTTCTCTTCCTTCAAATAGTCAAATATGATCCAGGAGAGTGATGGCTGATACAAACATCATACTCGTGAACTAGTGTTGGGAGTTGGACGTTTATTCTACCACAAAGCAGTGATGTGAAAACACAGTGATTTGTGTTCCGTATACTGACAATACGGGCAATGGTTCTAGAGAAATTACAGGGTATAAAGATGAATAATTGTATAATATAATATATCTGGGTGAGAAGCGCAGTGCAGTGCGCGTTTAACCAATAGCTGCGTGTCACTGTTGTTATAGGCAGGCGTGTTGCTTACCATCAGGCACAAGTCCTGCTCGATCCGTCACTCTATAGGTACCTACATACTACAAAAAAATTAGGGGTTTCTGATAAATGATCCCCGCAGGCGTGTGCGGTGTGGAGCGGCTCGTTCCCGGAGATGGCGCTGATGGAGGTCTCCCTGCCCGGCGGGTTCGCGGCGGACGCGGCGCGCCTCTACTCGCAGCTGCGCCAACACGACTCCAGTAAGCTGTTCCCCATCTTTGTATCTTCCAATTATTACTTCTATTTATTCTTACTAATATTATAAAGCTGAAGAAGTCTTTTGTTTGAACGCGCCAATCGCAGGAACTATTACCGATTTCAAAAAATCCTTTCACCGCTCGCGTTGGATATTTATGTATGTGATCCCTGAGTGCTGTAGGTCATATATTGTGTATATCGTAATTTACTTAAGTCAGCATGCAAGGACTGCTGAAGAAAAGCTCAGGGTAGAGCTGCCCTTCTACCGCCTAACTAAATCTATGGCTATGGCTTTGCTATTGCTGTCTCTATCAGGTCAATTGAAAAGAAAAGAGAAATCTCTCTTTTCTTTTTTTTTTGCTAAGACAGTTTTAGTTAGGCGGTAGACCCTCCAAATGGAGAATGTTCACTAATTTTGAATGTTAGCTTTCTGTATTCTTCGTTCAAAATAATAAATACTAGTGACAGAATTATTTCAAAACGTCAATTAGTTTCCAAGATATAGAATTTTAAGGTGAGCGATGCGCGTGACGTCATACCACAACACTCGCTCAGTTCGTTCACTACTGGAAGCGATGAAACAAAATAAAACATTGCACAAGTAAACTGCTGCTAGCTACTACAGCTGCCGAGTTGCGCCTAAGCGGAGTGGACCGTTGTGTAATGACGTCACACGCGGTAGATATTTTTCGTAGTTTTAATGCTTATACTTATAACTACTTGGTATTTTTTAACAAAACAAGAACTAGTGTAGGTACAACTTGTACCTATATTATAAAGAAGCTTTTTTTTAATCAGAAGTGACGAGACGAACAGAACATGTGCCTGATGGTAAGCAACATGCCTGCCACATAACAGCACAGTGACACGCAGCTATTGGTACATGAAGAGTCCAAATCATTACCTAGCACTGCACTGTGCTCATCACCCAAGATCTAAGATGTTATATCTTTGAGCCCTGCAATTTCTCTTAAAACATTGCCCTTCAAACCGGAACACAGTAATGTTTTCACATTACTGTTTGGCGGTAGAATAGCTTTACTGTAACAACATTTCAAGTGATTTTACATACCTATTACTATTCCCCATTAGCTGATGTAGATAGGTAGGCTGGTAATGTGTATGTTCCGTCCGCAGTGATCCGTCGCATCGAGTTGAACCCGTCGCGGTCGCGCGCGGCGCTGTACCTGGCGGGCGACGCACGCGCGGCGCGGGCGCGGGCACGCGTGCGCGGCCGTGCACGCCGCCGGCCCGCGCGCCGCCACGCGCCCCGCGCACGCGCGCCTCATCGACTACTACAACCCTACCCTCAACGACACGCAGGTATACAACCCTACCCTCAAAATATAAAATTTTAATTTTTTTATTATTAGTTTTGTCGAAAAAGTTCACGATTCTCCAACGATTTGAGGGTAAATTCAGAGTCGTTTGATTATGTACGGCATAGTTCAATACCTCTTCTAATCCATTATTCCGCAATGCCGTACAAAAATCATGCGACAAGGAGAAAAGATCGAAGATTGCAACTTGCAACCCACCTCTTTAACGTGCACTCAGTTGGGAATAGGCCGGCATAGTGCTGAATCTTATTATTTTATAGCCTTCTATCATCCTACATAGGTTCCTGATCGTTCATATGACCCCATTTGGTTCACGAGCCTGTAGTCTAATTGTGTTACGACTTAATTTGATATTTATCAATTCTTGTAATCCATACTATCTCTAACATAATGAAGCAATAAATGATTATGTATTAATATGTTTCATAGGCTTGTAAAGCTTCCAATTTATTTATTTTTGTAAAAAATCAAGTAATTAATAAAACAATGTCTCTAATAAATGAGCTTAACTGAATACCCAAATACCTAGACAACATTTTTATTAATAAACAATTTCAATTCTGATGGCGCACCCAAACCTAATGAAAGATATATTTCCAGATCTACACAATCCCAGAAGAATGCCCGTCAAGAATCTCTCACGAACTAAGTCAAGAGATGACATCAGACAATCTTTACAACAAAGCGAGGTCCATGTCCGACAAGGACGAAATACTCATTACACATGACTTCTCTTTTGAAGATATACCCGAAGGAATACCACTAGAAGATCCACTATATGATAATCTTACTAAAGAAGATAAAGTTACGAGTGCATTGAAGAAAAAGGATAGAAATAACAATGAAAACAAAACTGTAATTGATTATAGGGGCAATTTAAATACTGGTGAAGACATTAGCGGTAGTACTGTCAGTACTAACAACCCTAGTAAAACATATACACCTACGTACAGAAATCCTTTTCTACCTTACATTCCCCACAGTAATCAAGAAATATTGCCCGTGGGGAGTGTTCAATTTAGTCCACAAAACCGCTTTATAGAGAAAGAAACTGTAAGACAAACAGGGAGAATTCAAATTGATGATAAATTAGATTTAGGAAACATAAATAAAGCCAGTGCTTCTAATCATCGAAACAATAACAGAGAAAAAGTCAGTAATGTAAATAAATCATTCGTTATTTCTAGAGATATGCAAACTAATCCGTTTTACAAAAAGTTGGACCAAAACAATAAAACGACGACAGAAGATAAAATTAACAATGAAAAACATAGATCCATCAATTCACAAAATACTACAAATAACAAACTCAATTCAATCAATGAAATAATCACGCAAGTATCAAACCATAAAATAGAAACTAGAGATGAACACACTGGAAATCTACAGATCGATAATCCAATTCTAAGTGACTTCCACGTTATAGACTCTGTAAAAGATTTAGAAGTACCGTCTGGAGTGGAAGGACCAATTCCATCTATAGTTTTACCCCCCACAAACTATGTACCACCTACATTTTTACCACAAGAACTAATGCCACCGCCAGAAGAATTCGTAGAAACGAGAAAGGCTCACAATAACTTGGGCCCCCGAAAAGTCGAACCAAATAACTTCGTACCACTGGGTAGTGGACACAATAATTTTGTTCCACATTATCTACCCGGATATTTTGCCCCACATCATTCTTTATCAAACAACTATGCAGCTCAAATGTCGCGCCCATATAATTTTATAACGCCTAATTTTGATCCTCATATTACACAGGCTGTTTCTGCCAACACAGCGCCCAACAATTTTGTCCCACACACAAATACTTTATCGCCTGATTCTTCAACTTCAAACTTTACTCCAAAGAGGTTAGCGCCTAGTTTCGCATCTTCCAACAGTCCAAATAATTTTGTCCGAGCCATTTCAGCCACTAACTTGACGCCACATAATTTGCCAAATAGACTTTTCCACCAACATGTCCAACAGAATGTTGAGAATATCCCACAAATATCGACTACCAGCTTTATAACAAACGCTCATACTAACGGTGCAAATAACTTTTCCTATTCTATGACCCAAAAGACACATGTAGATTCATTGAATCGATTCGTGCCATCACCACCATCAAACCTAATGTCAAGATTGTCAAGTGATAGTGAACATGTTACTTCTAGTAAAAATCGTGCGTCAATTGATAGAGCACGAGGATTTCGATAATTAACTAAAATTACTCAAACAAGACTAAAATTTTGAGTCTAATATGGCCGCTTTAAAATCAACATGCATAGGTTATAGGGACCACATATAAAAAAATTTTTTGTTGATTATTGGAACGAAATTCTTTACAGTTTGAAGGAGATAGAGATTTTACTGCGCGACCGAACTGAAAAAAGTATGAGACTAAAGCCGTGAGAAAAATACAACGGAAGTGACGCGTAAAAACTGACCCCGACCGTGACCAGTGTTGCCAACTTCATTTTTCAGATGATCGTACCATAAATAATAAAATGAACCAATAATTTTTTAAGTGAAAACTTCTTTTAGCGCGCAACTGACAGATTTTTCGTGGGTTATGAATTGAATTCTAGCGTCACGCTCAGGCATCTATTCTATGGCTCAGGAATGTAAGAAATCTTCTGGTAAACTTAGGAACATTTGTCATCCCATGCCCATTGGTCATCTAGAAATGCGTCTGACGCATTTCTAGATAGCCATGCTCATGGCCATGAAGGAGGAATGGAGGAAGAATATCGCGTTATCATTACAGTCAGATTAGAATGTTTCATTTTAATATGAAAATTAAAGTGGTTGTTACACACATACTATTTAATTAAGTTAAATAAATGTTTCTTATTGTTAAAAATACGTTAATGTTTAACACTCTACCACATGTTTTTTCTACTTTGTCTCCCATACGTCATACTTTGAAACTAAAAAATAACATCGTCACAAACACGGATCATTTTGGTGAAACTTTCTAACTGCCAGGTGATCTAATAAATAATGCATAGGTGCAAGCGAGTAGCGCTATGGAGAAGCTATAGTGTGAGAGAGTGTTTCTTGCCCCCTTGAACCCTTACTTGTAGTGATGGGCTAGGCGATCATGCCATTCAACAATGAATTAATTTGGCGGAGTTGTGAGGCTAAACCACTATAATAGCCATTAATCAAGAAGTTAAGTTAACAAGGAATGAATAAAGTATTGAAGAGTATAGCTAAGCGAGCCATTAAATTATACCTACTAATAAGTACTTAAATTATAAAACTTTGTATTAATTTAACTAAATATAATGCATTTATTAGTTTATAAAAGTTATTTACTCAAGTGTTTGTATTTAGTTATTAACAAATAGTATATGTAGGTACTTACCTACTCTACTTAGTAATTAAGGCTGTGATGTGAATGTAAAAATAAAAGACTTTATGAATGATTTGTTATTTTTTTACTTCTGTGGAATATGTTGCCTGATAGATATTTGTACTTATACTGGATTCTAGTCTATTTATTTATTTACTAGACACTATTACTAGAATGAATCAGTTTCTTCTAGGTAAGGACACTCCATTTTAGACTGCATCAAGTAAGATAGCAATGAAGTGAAAACCTTCTAAGATGCAAATTTAGCTGAACATTTAATCTGTTCCTTTCTTATCTTAATATATATATTAAATCTCCTGTCACGATGTTTGTCCGAGATGTACTCCTAAATTACTTAACCGATTTTAATCAAAATTGGACACCATTTGTAGATTGATCCAACTTAAAAGATAGGATAGTTTATATTTCGATTAATGGGCTTTATGTGACAATATCCGAGCGAAGCCGGAACGGGCCGCTAGTGTATCTATAGAACTAGTGTTTTATAGAGAGACTTTGTTTGTGTAAGTGTGAGCGATTATATTCTACAGTTCTACATGTAGGACTCATTATTATGTAGGATTTCTACAGAGATCATCCCAGACCAGCCCACTAAATGTTCCCACTGCTGGGACTCTCCTCTCACAAGGAGAGTCGAAGCCTCAATCGACTACGATGGCGCTGTGCGGGTAGGTGGAATATCCTGATTGAATATGTTAGTAGAAATAATCTTCAAAGATCATTGGAGCATGGAGGTTTCCTCACGATGTATTTCCTTCACCATTTTAGAAGTGAAAACTTTTGCACCACACAGATTTTTCATGGGCTGTGAATTGACTCACGCATTACGGTTGCATATGAAAGAAATCTAACAGAAATGCTAACACATTTCTAGATGGCCATGGTTATAAGCATAGACATCTAGAAGAAGCCATGCTTAGAAGACTTATTTAGTTAATGCTTTGAAGATTTACTCCAGACTAGCAGCGCCCTCTAATAATCTTAAGAGATATATAAAATAGAATAAGCTATGTTGTTACTTCTCCCTGATCTTTATTTGTAACACTTATAAATGAAATAAAATTACAAACTGATGATATTTACACTCTACATATTTCTTCACTTGTTCTTAATAATTAGGAAGACCCTGAAATAGAAAAAAAAAAACAGTTAGAAACCATTTTTATGGCTTTTTAAATATAGAATAGTGCTCCCAATTGGGAGAGCACACTAAAACCGCCTTCAGCACTTAACCCATCTGCTTATGGGACAGATGATTGCCGATACACCCAGGAAAAAAAAACATTTTTAGTATGAAAACTAATGTGGTTGTAACACATATTTAATTTATTCACAGTTGACTTTTGTTAAACAGGGCAAACCTATTAATAACCTAAAAATTAATTAAATAAGGTATAAGCTAGTTCTGAGCGGCTGAGTGGAGAATCATGGAAGATGCCTATTTGGAACAGTGGACTAAGGTAGGGCTTATAATGATGACGATAAAAACCAGTTTTGAAAACTTTTTTGCTATCTACTAAGTAAATATACATAGGTTGGACCTATATGCATATAGATCCCATAAAAATTACATGAAAATTTCATAGATGGAAAAACCATTTATTGCACTTGTAAAACAAAAACAAACTAATGGTAAAATCTAAAAATGTAGCAAATAGTGACCTTAATTAAAATTAAAATATATACCTAGCTTTGTTTTTTAACTGGAGGTGACCTCATTAGTTTTTTTTAGACAGAAAATATTTTATACTAGTTGCTCCCCGCTGTTTTATGTGTGCAGTTTCCGTTTCCATTATTTTTCCGCTATAAATTGCCATTTACTATACAGACTATATCTTTGTTCCAAATTTTAACCTGATCCATTCAGATGATCCATAGTGATAGAGCAACAAATATTCAAACATTGGCTATTAAATCTCTAATAACATTACCATTAGCAAATTATTTTAAGGCTAAGATTTTTTTTTTCAGGCAAACATTAAATCAAAATTATATCATAAAATATTATGTAGCATAATATAATGTAGATTAGTTAATTGAAACTAATATAAAATTAATACGATCAAGTACCATTCTGTACCATACCGTAACGGGTACCGTACATGTACCCATTCAACAGGTTTTTTATTAGTAAGTACAATTTATTATCAAATGCAAGTTAAAAATGTTTGGACCAAAATATTGATGTAACTATTGAGAGATAACTGACTGTAATTACATTAGTCATTTTTAGACTATTAACTTCAAATGTATTGCCAAGCCTCAGGATGTCTCTTCTAATCATAAATAATAAAAATTTGAAAAGTCAATTAAATACAGTTATAAATACATATCTATGCTATGTGGCCTTCATGAGGGATTGCAGAAAAAGAGTTATAGTAGTAGTCAAAAAAAAAAAAAAAAAAACTTAAAATGCGATACAACGACAGATGTTTTGTACCGGAATGGAACTCGCTGTTTGCTGTGCGCTGCTGCAGCAGAATTCTATATTATGCATGTTATATGTTAAGCTTGTAATCTCAGTAAGAGAATTTATTGTAATTCAATTGAGATTAATAAATATTCTTAAACCTCAATCAGAAGTGGAACATTATATTAAGTCGGTATATGTATATTAAATGAGGCCATGAGTATAAAGTACTACTAGACATGTCTTACCCAACCCTAGATGTAAGATATTATGTATAAGTAAACGTAATTTACCTTTAGACCAAGTTTTCAATCTGTCAATATCTTCAGCCATTGTCCAATCATGTTTCACGGACACGGCAGTTTTGGTCATCTGTGGCACATCTGGGAAGAAAGTGTGGCCGCCGTCGACCGCAGTCTTCTTGATAACCGCGGCGGCTCCCAGGATCATCATTGCCGGCACCGCGAGCACCGGCGACTTCTGCCAGGCGCTGTAGACAGAGCCAGCCATTGCTCCGCCCAAGAAGTAGTTCAACTTATCATTCTTGCCTCGGTAGTTCTTCGCTACGTTTGAAGTAACAGTGAATGCCGTCGCCATACCCACTAGAGGCCCTACAAAATAGGCATAGCGAGCTACGGTGTTCACAAAACCCGTAGGCTTAGTGTACATCAGAACATCGTATGAACCCATTACGAGTCCTGTTATGGTGGCAAGTTTGGATGTAGCTACAGTCTTCAGGAAAATATCCTGACCCTCTGGCGAGTCGTAATATTTATAGGAAAATAATTTATCCATTTCTTTTCAGAAATTTAGTTTTCAAATAGGTAAACTGTGTTACACAACACTCGTGGGCAAAGCAAAACGAAACTCAGGGAAAATTCCGAAATACTCACTCACTCTTTGGAATTCACAGATATTTTTTTACAAGCGTGACAAAACACTCGATTGAATTTCAACAAATTAAACGTAGCGGAATCTGCGGTGAATAAAAATTAACGGAATATTACATAAAACTGTATGTGAATGTCAATGAGATGAAATTCTATTTAAATTGTAGAATTTCATATTTTCCGCAAAGTTAAACATTTTCGATATTATAAGAATTCGGAACAACCAGGAACAACCCAAATGTCAATGACAGCTGTTTGCTTTCAGAGTGCCAATGACATTTTTATCTAACAGCCTGTGTTTTTTAAACACTGAGCTTAAAACACAATTACGCATTGTTGAGCAGCGACTTTTGGAAAAATAGAGTAGAATTTTTCTCTCTTTATTTTGTAACAGGAACAAAATACTACTTAGTCTGTGTTCCCGACATGTCCGTCTGAGTGTACTACTTAGTCTGTGAACACAAGAACAAAATTAAAAATTTTGATTACCCCCGACTACCTTAGATTTGTTATCTGTACAGCATTCTACTAGTCAAGCCCTTTCATTTGATACCCATATTTAAGGGAGTTTTGATAAAAAAGAAATGTAATTCGCTATTTTGTGGTAGCGGCCATCTTGGATTTGAAATTTGTCTTATTGCAAAGTATTCTACTAGTCAAGCCCTTTCGTTTGATACCCATATTGCGGTAGTAGTGAAAAAAAATTATATAATTCGCCATTTTGTGGTGACGGCCATCTTGGATTTGAAATTTGTTATAGCGTATAGTACTTTGCTAGTCAAGCCCTTTCATTTGATACCCATATTGAGGTAGGTTGTGAAGAAATATTTAGTCCGCCATTTTGTGGAGGCGGCCATTTTGAATCGATATTAACCAAACATAGCTAAGAACACCCGCACGAATATTAACTTTCAAATAAAAAAAACCCATTGAAATCGGCCCATCCGTTTGAGCTCTACGGTGCCACTGCAGACACACACACACACACAGACAGACAGACAGACAGACATCGACGTCAAACTTTTAACACCCCTTTTTTTTTGGTCGGGGGTTAAAAATACAAAATAATTGTTTAGGTACTATACCGCTATCGCCAACGGTATAACCACAGACTAAGTAGTACAGGTATCAGCGCCACCAATCAAGTCCGATAGACGCGGCGCTGTTAGCGCGTAACTAAATGTTGCCAGTAACTTATGATAAAATTACTCATTTTCTACTTATGCTTCAAAACTAAAGTTAGGAATTGTAAAATGATAGTAAAATATTAGTTCTACCCAGGAAGTTATATCAGACAATAGCCTAACTATTTAAACGATAAAATAAAACAAATGTTCTGTATCTATTTATTTTTCATTTATTATATATTTTTTACAATAATTGTGATCTACTGCACATAATGGTTTTATACCAGTCATATCGCAATCGCTGTCACTCGTATCAACTAAGTCACTATCATGATCCGATTCAGTGTCGCTATCATTTTCTGTACAAATTATAAATCTTTCCATTTCCACATCGATGAGTCCGTTATTTTTGAAGTACTCATCTTCAACATTGTTGACATGATCGCATTGAATGTGCCAGTCGTCTTTTGTGATGCTTGCAAAAGCAGCTTCAGTCAGTTCAACTATTTGTTTGGGATCTTGAGCAACATTTTTCTCGGCAACGCGTCTTTTGACAAGACTCCAAATTTTTTCTATTGGTTTTAAGTCACAATGATACGGAGGTAACTTTACAACTTCATGGTTGTGTTGCCTCAGCAACTCATCAACTGCGTAAACTGGTGGCTCCTTGTTTTTCTTTATAGTGTCATATAACACTGCTTTGGTCCAGCTGTCTTCAAAGAATTTTTTTTCGGAGCCATATTTGCATCTCTGATTTCAGGTTTGACATGGTTGGAGCTTTGTTGATCTACGTGCAGTGGTAGGGTGCGTTGTCCATAACTACCAAAGAATTTTCAGGTAAATTAGGTACTACCTTTTCAGTCATCCACTTTAAAAAAATTTGAGGCATACATGTCATCGTGATAATCAGCAGATTGCGATTGTGACCTAAAAATCAACAAAGCATTTGGCACGAATCCATTTTCTGATCCAGCATGAGCTATAATGAAGCGTTTCCCAGGTGAATCTGATATCAGCAAACCATCTTCATATGCGCTTTGCCAACAACTCTTGGCATGATAGGTAGGGTGAATATATGTTTCATCTAAATATACTACAGGTCTCTTGTCTACCAATCTATTATTTCTCAATCTTTCAATATATCTGGCCCGCCATGCTGTAATATCATAACGTTCCATCAACACCTTGCGTTTTGACTGACAGCGTTTGAAGCGAAATTCTAACCGTTTTAATATTCTTCGCATTGTTGTATTGCTTCCTTGAAAGTTTATATCTTCTTTAAGTTCCAAAACTAGCTTGTTTACCGTTGGCAATTCTTTTTTAACCACATAGAATGCATGGATTTTTTGGCGTATCGCACAGAGGTCGAAATCGTCCAAATTAATCTTTTTTCGGTTGCGGTCGGCTTTTTCCGGGGGTAACAATTTTCTTCGATGTGCTTGCCACTACTTGTCCTTCTTTAGTTATACGAGACACTGTCTTTACGGAAACGCCTGAAATAAATAAAATATCAAGGTAAGTTTTGGTATATTTTCAATCATAATTAAGAATAAGAAAAAAAATTGGTTGCCTGTAAAGTCGGTATACGGGCGAAAGTTTTACGTGACAACTACTTTGAGTGGTAAAATAATTTTACGGAAGGGACGCGTGCCTTTCACTTTTTATGTCTGTCTCTCTCGCTTTTAGGCGGGCTAACCATGCCCGAGTGGAAGGGACGCGTGCCTCTCACTCGCTCTCGGTGTGAGCGCATAACGTGAGCGGAGCGTAACGCAGTTTCTTGAAGTGTCACCCGGCAAACCAATTTATAAGACGTTGTCACGTCAAAAAACACTGAAGATATCGTCAATCAGACAAGGTTACATTAAATTATATCGTATTCATCAATTAGGCAAAAACAAGCCGCTATGGCATCCCTAATATTTACCTGTCATCGCGGCGACTCTCATCTGCACATTATTTAGCGGGATCAAAACGTCTTTTTTCATCTTTTCTAATTCACAAAATTCTTTCACTTTAAGAATTAGTTCACGAGCTCTGCTGCACTTTTCACTACTTTTCGCTGCATTTTCACGGATATTTCAACAAAAAACATTAAAAAATTCACAACCTCTACTCTCTACAAGCACTCCGAACAAACGGTAATATGGCGGAGCTGCAGTGTTGTCAGAAGCCTATCTCAATTTTCCCCCATAATATTCTCGAAATCCCCCCAAAAAGCGGATTTTCTGGAAAAATGCCCCCAAAGTGAATAATACATTCGTTTACCTCTAAAACATAGTTTTACGCTGACGACCACCTCAATTTCTCTCCAAAATGTTTTCAAAATCCCCCCAAAAAACCGGGTATCAAGAAAAAATACCCCCAAAATTCATAAACATTTCCTAACTCTTAAACACAATATAACGCTATTTCAGAAATAGCTTATATTACTTACTCCTTAAAGTGTTTCGACAAGTTCCCATAAGAAAAGGTGGTTAAATTTTTGTACTAAGTTCACTTGGGTAAGTGCCGTATTCGCTAAAAAAACTGCAAAACTTGGCAATGAAAAATCCCCAATTTCCCCCCCACAAGTAATTTTTTCCCCCCGTAAATCCCCCCAAACATTTTGTCCCCCCAAATTTCCCCCCATGGCTATTAAAACCCCCCAAATTTGGAGGGAATCCCCCCAATCTGGCAACTACATGTTTTGCTTTTTAGCTGGCCAGGGTAGTGAACTAAGTTTGACAGCTCCGGGAGCTGTCAAACTTAGTTCCTGTTTTTTCCGTAAGACTTCAGTGGTGGCGCGGACTCTAGAACCAAAGATCTACGTTCTACGATCCATGCTAAGAACCTTCTGCCTAGCAATTCTGGATCCAGTCAGATTGATCCGACACGGAATTGCACGGAATCTCAACTCTCGGTCTCTGTCTTATCTGTTCAAAATGACAGTGAGAAGGATTATTACCATTCCGAATTTAAGCCTTTCGGATTGCGTTTAGAATCACTACCCTGGCCAGCTAAAAAGCAAAACATGTAGCGAAATAAGTTTATCCTTTAGTAATTAAAGCAACAGACATAAATATTAAATACAAACAGAAAACACGTTCTCTCCTTTTATTAGTCACTTGGATATAATATAAAACACCATACAAAACATTTATGTACCACACAGACATAATTTGTCAAAACGACAAAAATTTTTAATTTTCCCATACTTTGAATGCACCAATAATGTGACATGATGTTTTCAAAGTTTTTTTACCTCCGTCAAGTTGTCATTAGTGTCAAAAGTATCAAAAATGGCGGCGGACGGTGACGAAGTGGTCAGCGATCAAGAAAAAGTTAGAATCGTTTCAGATTTCATTTTACATTCACCCCCGGGCGAATTCAACGAAGTGTTCAACGATGTGAGGGTGCTACTAAACAATGACACTCTGCTAAAGGAGGGCGCGAGCGGGGCCTTCGCGCAATACAACAAGGACCAACTGACGCCCGTGTGCCTCGAGGGTTCCGAGCTGCAGACGCTCATCACGGACCACAATGAACTCGGCGGCGGCCGCTTCTTTGACCCGCGCTCCAAACGCTCGTTCAAGTACGACCACCTGCGCAAGGAGGCGTCCGAGTACGAGCCGTACGAGGTGGACCGTGCAGCGGAGCCCTGGCGCGCCGCGCTGGACGAACAGGTCACGGCGTACGTGGCTGCGCACTACAAGCACGGTGCCAGCCTTGTGGTGGGTCGCTCCCTGGAAGCGGGTGCCGTTCAGCTAGTGGCCTGCATCGAAGACCACCAGTTCCAGCCCAAGAACTACTGGAACGGTCGGTGGCGCTCCGTGTGGTCGCTGACGGTGGGCGCGCCGGCCGCCGAGCTGCGCGGGGTGCTGCGCGTGCAGGTTCACTACTACGAAGACGGGAACGTCCAGCTCGTGTCTTCTAAAGAGGTCCGCGCGCCAATAGTGGCGGCGGGCGAGACCGCCACGGCCAAGGAATTCGTAAAGATCGTGTGCGAGGCCGAGAATGCGTACCAGACGGCCATCTCCGACAACTACAAGACGATGAGCGACACGACGTTCAAGGCGCTCCGCCGGCAGCTGCCGGTGACGCGCAGTAAGATCGACTGGGCTCGTCTCGTGTCGTACACGATCGCCAAGGAGCTGAAGAGCCAATGATGTCCCGCCGCTGCGCTCTGAGCCGCAGCGGCCGCTCCGTGCCTGTACATACGTCGCGTAAGAGTAAATCTTGTTCAAATGTTTACGGGCCCCGGGGGCGCGCGCCGCGCCCTCGGAGCGTATTTATCTATGAGTATATAGAGAAAATGCTATCGTAACTGTTAAATTATATTGCGTTTTGTTACTCTCAGTGCAGAGCGAGAAAGGATAGTTGAATGTGAGAATGCCCCAATCGTCATAAATATGATAGTTTTACTAGTATGCCAGTGTAATTAACACACTAACATAACTATCCTGTTAAGTGTGAACTCCATAAAATATAGTTTAATAGAAACATATTTTGTCCTCGTTTTTTATCTACCGTATTTCCTTTTGTAGAGTTATATTAAATCATTTCATGTGATTTGACAACATAAGGTTGTCTTCTATGGTCTATGCAGCACAGTTGAATGGGTGGGGCATGTCCTGTATTTGACTATCCAAGCGATTGTTTGGGAACTGGTACATCCTCTGCGATGGATGATTCACTCTGAGTATCTGATTCAATGATTGTCCATATACATTGGCAGGAGTAGATTATACACAGTACATGTACTTAGATGTGGAACGTTGGTCCTGCAGTCTACATTAATTGACTGACTACATTATCAGCTTTCCGAGCAACTGATAGTTGTGTGAGCAATACATTTTATTTTGCCTAAAATTATGCATGTCAATTACAAGAAAAAGATATTCTATCAAAACATTATCTCTGATAAAGAATGTATTTTTGAATTGTGCATATAAGTTGATACTTATATCTTTATCTTATTGATCTATCTGTGGTTATTTATGAGAATGATATTGTTCTTGTTTATGTTGTGATTATTCTTGTGTATTCAGGGGACTGAAAAGGCTGCTTTATTTCTAATAAAGTATCTGTAAAATGATTAATGAAATTACACACCTTCAAGATTGAGATGAAGTTCTTTTTGATACTTGTCTCCCAGAGGATCTTAAAGTAACCGTTTTAGATCCCCTGTTCTCTAATTCTGGCACAGTTTGTTATCAAAGTATTGTATTATATTGAATGAAAAAGACACAGAATATACTATTCAACAGATTTGAAGCTTAGATAGCATCAGTGCATTTAACAGACCGGGTTTTCCTGCTACGATTATTACTTCAGTATTATTTGATAGATATTGCTTGCATAACAGCGTGGTGTGTAACGGGAAGGATAGGGAAGCTCTCAATGGTGCATTTAATTGTAGTTAATTTTACTATTTGTCCAGTTTAGCTTTAACCGCCATGATAAGAGCAAGGAGCACAGCATTATTCAAAATTTTCCAATTAACATGTGAACTTTGTGTGTTGCTCAAATGTATGATACTAAAACAGTAATTAAAGGAAAATTATTAGATGAAAATAATATTGTCCATAAGAATGGCTTCATGAGTGCGTATGAAAGCGTATTTTTTTTTTATAATGTGTAATAACTATTATAACGCCAATTAAGGTTTATTTTGTAATTATTATAACTATTTTAATAAAAAAAACATACATTATAACTACAAGTATTCTTTAATGTATGATTGAATTCATTTGAATAAAATATATATTAAAATGTTGCTAAGTACTGTTTTTATTTTTTTAACGGATAACGATTTCCTTTTTCTTATCATCTTTAGTCATATATAATTTATGGTAAATTGTTTACATAGTTTCTTGTAGTGACAAACATATTAGGAGCAAAATTTGTCAATACGTAAAGATAGGTTGTGTTTAAACCTACAACAGTTTGCTTCTGATAGTGCCTGGTGCCTATCGAAACTTAGGGCTGCTAGTGCAAGAATAGGGCCCTAACTAATTTATACTTGTGATGGAGAAAAACAGTTGTATGTGATCCATTGGCTCTTAAAATCAGTAAATACACTCTGAACTAGTAGCGCCCCTTGGTTTTACCCCCGTAGTTCCCGTACCCATAATATTTTCGCAATAAAAAGCAGCCTATGTGCTATTCCAGTTTATAATCTGTGTTTAAAGTTTAATCTGATCAATTCCATCGAAATATGAACAGAGATCTAAATACACATACTTTTACTTACAATATTAGTAGTAGTAGTAGATTTATGAGTACACACCATATGTTCATAGACAAAAAAAAGTAGCTACCTAAGTTATAAGCTGGATTTTTGTCTAGCTAGATTATTTTCAAATTATTTGATCAGAAGTCACTGAACTAAAAACTACAATTCTCACAAAATATCAATATGCCACTATTCCAGTGATCAAAGGCCATCCTCCACTATTTTAATGAGCTTGGGTGTTTGGGTAGGCTGGTGAGGGGGAAATACATAATACACCCACATTCTGACATCAATGCGGGCCAATCACCTTACTACATATCTGTCTAAAATATGCTACCAGCTTTCGGAATATATGTTTTGAATGGAAGCACAGGAGGTGTTGATAGTAAATCACCAATGTAAACAGAATTCCAATGATATCACAATAGGCCCAAAGTCATCATAATATTTATTTCGGCAAATAAATGACATCATGTTCAACATTTACAACAATCTTAACATCTGTGTTAGAGACCTCAATCCTCACTCTAGTATTTCAAGAAGCTGGGTTCAGGGTCGGGCTGGGCCGAAAGGGCCAGGGTGGTCCTATAGCGATCACAAGCCTGGGGTCCGAGACCTTAGCCTACGGTAACTGGATGCAAACCAGGCCCTGCTGACAAATGCTACCTCGACTATGTGGCCAGTCTGGCGCTGGGTGCCTTGGCTTGGTTGGTGAGCACTGGTGGCAGATATACATGAAATACCAAGTGGAATGTAACACTGTAGACTACAGGCCCGTGATCAAAATGTATGTGTCATATTTATGAACCACCAGGAGACCTATGTAGGATGATAGAAGGGAATAAAATAATAATTTTCAGCACTGCCGTCACTTGTAAGCTGTCCAACTGAGTGCAGGTGAAGATAGGGGGATAACTGTCGCTCATTTCTCCTTGTCGCATGATTTTTCTAGTTACGGCGTTGCGGAATAATGGATTAGAAGAGGTACCAGTGTCGTGTTTGTTCCCAGTAAACTCTTCACCAATTCAACTAATATTTACAAAGCTTGCATTTGTTTGTATCTAGCCGCGCCCTGTAGTTTTATCGGCGCAGTTCCCGTTCTTGTTGTTTATTCGGAATAAAAAGTAACCTATATTCTTCCACGTATTTATGTGTAGGTAATTTGGTCAAACTTGGGAGATAGGATACTTTTTGTTTCGATCAATGATCTTTATACAACATTATCCAAGCAAAGCCGGAAGGGGTCGCTAGTATAAGTCCATATGCCATATAAGAAGAAGGTCGTTACGATCTTGACTCGAGAGGTCGAGAGTAGGCCGAGGAGTGACAACAAAATGGGCTGCTTATACTATAGGTAGTACGTATAATCTTGGATTATTTGTCTGCAGATAACATAGCAGTACGATTAAATAACACAGCAAGGATTTATTTATAGGATTTGTCCAGCTAATATTGACATGGATTGCGACCTGGATTTGTACGATGACGTGCATACTCGCACTAGTCAATAACAGAACTATATCAACTATTTTCCTCATTTCAAACTACGAATGTAAGAAGGAATGTTACAACCTTCTAACTAAATGACTTGTCTTCGTAGGTAGCTTCTAAAACGAATAGACTGATTTTGATCAAATCAATACTGTAGTGGAAAGTGCGGTTCACAACCGTGAGGTCGTGGGTTCGAACCCCACCTCCACCTATGTTTTCAAGTATTGAAGATATACAAATTCGTCGTCACCACTGGATGTAACTGTGCGACGGACAACATCGTGAGGAAACCGGCATGTTCCATCCATCTTTCGGGACCATGCGACATCCGTTAACCCGCACCGAGACAGTGTGGTATGACCTCCTTTTTTCGAGTCGGTTAAAATATAATAACATTTAATGTAAACAATTTGTCTATGACTTTGAACAAAAAACTGCACTAATGTGCATAATACGTCACCTGTAGCTGCAGACATACTGCTATTTCTCGTGTTGGTGACGGGAACTTACAAAATAGTTTAATCAAGTAAGTTCAGGTCAAAAGCACATGCTAATGAAGCGTCGCGACGCTTCATTAGCATGTCGTTGACGCCAGCCCATGAGATTATCTCGTATCAAAATTTTCTGAAACTGAAATTTTCACTTCAGAATGCTCGAACCTCGATGAGCCTTCCCAAGACTGCATGTTGGATATACTTGTCAGTAGGTCCGCCATTCACCTGCAGGCAAAGTGTTTGTTTACTCTCCGTACCTACACGCCGAGTGAGTCAGCCGCCCCGCCCGGCCGCGCCTCTCTACCTCTATCGTTGACGGATGGTCATTGCCTTGTTATTGCCCTCTCTTTATTTTTCCTCGGAATAAAAAAGAGCTATATCAAAGCTATAGCCATTTTAGAATGCTAGACTCGCCGTCGGTGACGAAGCGACGCTCGTGTGTCGTGTGTCGTGACGCTTTCGCATAAACCAGATATAGACTTGACCTACTGACTTGGAGACTTGATGGCGGGACACTTCCTCTGTCTAATGGTTTTTTTTTATAATTTACACCTACATATTGACAAGACCGACGACCGAAGATGTTTCAGAAGTAGGTACTTACTTCCTACACTTTTGCTAGTTATTCTACAACGAAGCAGTAACGTTCAAACATCACTGTATTTCAGTATGGAACCAGATGTTTAGAATTTGAATCTGGGGAATGTTTCCAGAGAATGTTTTTTTTTTAAATAAAGAGTTACGAGACGATCAGGACATGTGCCTGATGGTAAGCAACATGCCTGACACATAACACCACAGTGACACGCAGCTATTGGAACATGAAGAGCCCTAATCATTACCTAGCACTGCACTGCGCTCGTCACCCAGAGTTGTTATATCTCTAAGCCCTGTAATTTCTCTGGAAACATTGCCCTTCAAACCGGAACACAGTAATGTTTGCACATTACTGCTTGGCGGTAGAATAATTGGCAAAGGTGTGGTACTTCCCCAGGCGGACTCTGCTAAGAGTCCTACCACTACAAAAGAAATTACAGGCTTATGGCCAGAATCAATTAAAATCTCAAGGTGACGAGTGCAATACAGTGCTAGATTATTATTTGGACTCTTCATGTTCTAATATATGTATGAACTATGCTATTATTATGGGCAGGCTTACCATCATGGTGCATGTAGTTGAAAAAAAACCATTTCATGATTGATGTTCCAAAGACTGAAAAGAAGAGAGAAAAGAGTTTAACCACACCCCGGACACTCCACTAAAATTCCATACAAGCGTCGCTGTGGAGTTACCTACTCTTCACACAACTACGCAGATGTCGTTCGTACACACTCGTGAATGTGTGCGTTAGACCTAGGGCTACTGAATTGTTTTATTGAATAGTTTGAGTTCACCTGTTGACGTAAAGTAGTCTATAAACTTGCTATAATGTTGAGTTACATAAATATTAAATATAGTTACATAAATGGAGCCAAATTATACTATTCTAATTAAAAGGGTGTTCGCACAGATTTCTAAATTGTTTCAGAAATCTGTGGGTGTTTGTATTGCCGCGTAAAATGAAACGAAACTGATGATAGATCAGGTACCTAGATATCTATTTCCGTTAGTAGGTACACATTCGCATTTTATTTTACACTTACCCATGAAGGAAACTTTATTCTGTAACTGTAATTATTCCTCCAGGCATTATCAATCCGTGCTTGGGCACATAAGTTACTGGCTGTGTAAGATACGAACTTTGAGTTAAAAACGACTTCGTTATTATAAATAAATAAATATTGGTAGACGATTCACACACAACACCATCTGACCCCAAACTAAGCAAAGCTTGTAATATTATGAAGCAACGTTATTGAAAAGTTTCTAATCTTACGTTATTTTAATCTTGTCTTCTTGTCTTGCTTTTAATCTTGTCCCGTTTACGGACAGCCGTAAACAGCACAACAACCCACCATGTTGATATTTCGTTAGAATTAGATGTTCGATACCAGCCCTTCGTTGAGTGCTCCTAGCGTATCCGAAACGGCCTGAGGGGTGAGGAAGCTTGATATTGGCGGGGGTTGGGAGTGTCCGTTCTATCTATATTATCTATTCTATGGTTTAACCCTAATTTCGTAAAACATCTAAACTGCAATGCGTTGCTGGAGTGGGTAATCCCTGATAGGTATGAACTGAGTGTCTTCACGGTGAGTTGTCTAGTCGGGAGAACGGCCACTGCCGACAAGGAATCCCTGGTTCGAATCCCACGCGCATCGCTTTTCGAAGATATGTCGAAAGCGGTATTAACATACCTCCAATTTAAAAACAGGGACAGAAAACTTCGTGAGGAAACCGACATATTCCTGGCCCTGAATCTCTCCTTGCGTGAGAAGGCCCGGAGTGCTTATGGCCCTGAGTCTCTTCTTGCGTGAGAAGGCCCCGAGTGTTTATGGCCCTGAGTCTCCCTTGCGTGAGAAGACCCTGAGTGCGTATGGCCCTGAGTATCTCTTTGCGTGAGAAGGCCCCGAGTGCTTATGGCCCTGACCCTCTCCTTTCGTGAGAAGGCCCCGAGTGCTTATGGCCCTGAGTATCTTCTTGCGTGAGAAGGCCCCGAGTGCTTATGAACCCTGAGTATCTCGTTAAGATTCTTCATGTTCCAATAGCTGCGTGTCACTGTACTGTTATGTGGCAGGCATGTTGCTTACCATCAGGCACATGTCCTGCTCGTCTCGTCACTTCTTATTTAAAAAAAAAAGTGAGATGGCACCGAGTGCTTATGGCCCTGAGTCTCGCCTTGCGTGAGAAGGCCCCGAGTGCTTATGAACCCTGAGTATCTCGTTAAGTGAGATGGCCCGAGTGCTTATGAACCCTGAGTATCTCGTTAAGTGAGATGGCCCCGAGTGCTTATGAACCCTGAGTATCTCGTTAAGTGAGATGGCCCCGAGTGCTTATGAACCCTGAGTATCTCGTTAAGTGAGATGGCCCCGAGTGCTTATGAACCCTGAGTATCTCGTTAAGTGAAATGGCCCCGAGTGCTTATGAACCCTGAGTATCTCGTTAAGTGAGATGGCCCCGAGTGCTTATGAACCCTGAGTATCTCGTTAAGTGAGATGGCCCCGAGTGCTTATGAACCCTGAGTATCTCGTTAAGTGAGATGGCCCCGAGTGCTTATGAACCCTGAGTATCTCGTTAAGTGAGAAGGCCCCGAGTGCTTACGGTCCTGAGTCTCTCCTTGCGAGAGAAAGCCCCGAGTCCGAACAGTGAGAACATTTAGTAGATGCCTTATGCTGAGTGTATTCAATTCGAGAGTAAATCTGTATCTTCTAGGTAAGCACGATCATTTGTAGATCGCAAACCGACGGGACGGTCAAGTGCAAAGACAATATACCCATTTCACTCGTCGTACTGACAGTACGACTGCGCCTCCTTCGCGTTTTATAACTTTTTGTGCAAACGAAAAATCTTGGAACTCGCGTCATCATCACCTAACGTTTTCCAAAATGATTTATTTCTTTTATTACAGTGAATAGTGATTTTAGCAAAGAAATACCTACGTTAAGTGAGCTATCGAAATTAAATACGTGTTCACATCCATCGATTCACTGTATTTTTTTATTTCTCTTTCAGTACCACACATAATTATGATGTCCGGACAAATAGCGTCCTTTATATTGAAGAGGTACTACGTTGGATGCGGGCTCGCTGTTCGCAGAAGACAATGTTGTGGTTCCAAGCTTCACAAGCAGTCCCCGCCGAGACGGGGCGCGGGCCACAAACATGTGGAGGCTTCCATCACGCTCGGGGCCGTGTCGCGGGGGATCATCATCATCATCAGCCGCAAGACGTCCACTGCTGAACATAGGCCTCCCCCTAGATTTTCACAACGAACGACTCAACCGCCATCCAAAAAACTAGTGAACAAAGTTACTATTTTTAACTTAGTAGCGCAGTACACGTAACTTTAGTTTAGCTACGTTTTAATCTAAGTTGTTAAATAAATTTGCTGTAAACTGGAGTTAAACCCAACTCCAGTTACCAGCAAATTTATTTTGTCATTTTGCCACTTTATCATCATCAGCCGCAAGACATCCACTGCTGAACACAGGCTTCCCTAGATTTCCACAACGAACGGTCCTGCGCAACCTGCAACCAGCGGTTTCCAGCGACCTTTGTGAGGTCATCTGTCCATCTAGTGGGAGGCCGTCCAACACTGCGTCTTCCGGTTCGTGGTCGCCACTCGAGAATGGATCGCTGCATTCCACATCAATACCACCACAACTAGAACAACAGAGGTCTGATGTTAACCATCCTAGACCATTATCATCATAGATCCAAAGCCAAAGTACCAAATTCTAATAATATTAGGGTGTAAACGCGAAAGTTTGTAAGTATGTTTGTAAGTATGTTTGTAAGTATGTTTGTAAGTATGTTTGTAAGTATGTTTGTAAGTATGTTTGTAAGTATGTTTGTAAGTATGTTTGTGTAAGTATGTAAGTATGTTTGTAAGTATGTTTGTAAGTATGTTTGTAAGTATGTTTGTAAGTATGTTTGTAAGTATGTATGTTTGTAAGTATAAAGTATGTGTAAGTATGTTTGTAAGTATGTTTGTAAGTATGTTTGTAAGTATGTTTGTAAGTATGTTTGTAAGTATGTTTGTAAGTATGTTTGTAAGTATGTTTGTAAGTATGTTTGTAAGTATGTTTGTAAGTATGTTTGTAAGTATGTTTGTAAGTATGTTTGTAAGTATGTTTGTAAGTATGTTTGTAAGTATGTTTGTAAGTTGTAAGTATGTTTGTAAGTATGTTTGTACGTATGTTTGTAAGTATGTTTGTAAGTATGTTTGTTACTCTTTCAAGCCAAAGCTACTGCAGTAGTGGGTGAAATTTGGTACATAGGTAGATATTGGT
Organism: Ectropis grisescens; assembly: GCA_017562165.1. NCBI lineage: Eukaryota > Metazoa > Arthropoda > Insecta > Lepidoptera > Geometridae > Ectropis > Ectropis grisescens. The sequence continues at coordinate 23,040,561 of CM029785.1, forward strand.
CTGGAATAACACAGGCTATTTTTCATCCCAGGAAAATAACGGGATCTGGAACTACACGAGTGAAACCGCGGGGCGCTGCAATTATTTATAAATCTCTAAGTTATTTTTTATATATAAAAATGTTATGTTGGTTTGTGTACGCTTCAAAAACTCAAAAAGTTCTGCACCGACCGAGCTGAAATTTCAGATTGATATGTAATCCGCATCAAGGATTGTTTTTATCTAATTTTTGCATCACAATGTGCCACAACGAAGCGTGGCAGGGTACAGCTAGTGTACAATAAATTTACTTATCAATAATTGACTAACAAGAACAAAATTAACAGTTTTGATTAACCCCCGACTACCTCGGATTTGTTATCTGTAGGTAGGTACAACATTTTACTAGTCAAGCCCTTGCATTTGATACCATTTCATTTGATATTTAGTGCTGCTTGTGTTTATTTATGCATCGGTGTCTAGAGATAGTCCAGATGACCAAACACACTACTTAGGATATTGCAAAGGATCTAGTATCAAATTATACTTACCAAATGAACACAACATCGTAGGTTTCGCAACTTTCTTCCACGTCATAAATTAAATTACACATAAGTAATATTAGCGTTAAAAGTTAGAAAAACAAATCGACAGATTTAAACTGCGTGTGTAATTGATTAAATAAAATGTAATTTAAACAAATCAATGTTTACACAGAAATAGGCATTTATTTCTAACCAGGCATTTATTTGGTACGTAATGCCCTAGTGAAAGGAACGTATGATTTCTCGATTGTGACTTAGGTACTAAGTTCGAATCCTGGCTTTAGGTAGGTACTCCATATTTTTACAAGTAGGTACACTCCGCGAGGCACAAGCTGAGCTTTGCATTTGTGTGAGTGTACATGGATAGTGTAGGTGTGACAACCGGCCTTAGGCGCGGCGCCATTCTGTCTCGCCGCGCTCCTGCCTGATTGGTGATCACTCACACTAATGCAAAGCTCAGCCTATACCTCGCAGACAAAATTTCAAGCTCCTGCCTGATTGGTGATCACTCACACTAATGCAAAGCTCAGCTTATACCTCGCGGAGTGTACAAGTTTGTTATGCCTTGCTTTAGCGGCGAAGGAAAACAACGTGAGAAAACCGACGTGTTCTAGGATATTTATCATTCGCCGACCCGCACTTGGCCAGAGTGTTACAATTATGGTCTGTATTAGTAGGACTCTTCGCAGAGTCCGCCTGTCGAAGTATCACACCTTTGTCAGTCACCAAGCAATATGTAATGTGCAAGCATGACTGTGTTCCGGTTTGAATGGCAATGAAAATGTGTATGTTTCCAGTGAAAATTCAGGGCATTTTTTTTACATTTATAGGTTTACACTTAACTTGTTTTATAAGTAGAGATAAAAGATCTTATATCTCTGGGTGACGAGCGCGGTGCTGTGCTAGGTGATGATTTGGCCTCGTTCGTGTTCCAATAGTTGCGTTATGCTGTTATGGGTAGGCATGTGGATTAAACTCTCGGTTGTACTCTATTGATATGTTTGCTAAAAGTTAAACAAAAAAGTGAACATACATATCTACAAATATTTGAATTCATCACACAAATATTTGCACTGAGTGGGAATCGAACCCACGACCCTCGGCTTTGCAGGCAGAGCTACTACCCATTAAGCCATAAGGTAATTCTTAATAAATATAAAATAATGCAAAAATAAATAAATATAAGTTTTTTTATAAATATTGGTAGACAATTCACACACAACAACATCTGACCCCAAACTAAGCAAAGCTTGTAATATGGCGGCCATATAGCTGATAGAATACTTATATAGTTCTAAATACATACTTATTATACATAGAAACACCCAGACACAGTGCAAGCATTTGAATTCATCACACAAATATTTGCACTGGGTGGGAATCGAACCCACGATCCTCGCCGTCGTAGGCAGAGTTACTACCCACTAAGCCACGAGGCCAGTCAAACTACTTGTACTAGTCAAGCCCTTTCATTTGTAACCCATATTGAGGTAGTTGGTTATGAAGAAATATTTTGTCCGCCATTTTGATCGATATTATCCAAACATAGCTAAGAACATCCGCACTGAAATCAACCTTCAAATAAAAAAAACCGCATCGAAGTCGGCCCTGCCGTTTGAGTTCTACGGTGCCACAAACAGACACACCCTCAGACAGACATCGACGTCAAACTTATAACACCCCCTTTTTTTGGTCGGGGCTAAAAAGTAGATTCATGCCTCTTCGTATGTGTTTTTGGAACATTGTTAATGTTCGGAACATTAACCATGAAACGATATCGCTTTTTCGAGATAGATTCAGATTCAGATCATTTATTCACCATTACAACATGTTAGTTATACAAGGTACGTCATGGATACAGGAATAATCAATACTAGAAACAGATATACTTAGTACACAAGTTATTTGAGAAATAATTGTTGAAATTTACAATATTGAATATTTTGTACATCAAAACATTACAAATTATTTGTCTATAGATAAATAAAATAATATTTTTGTTTTTGAAGTACACATGATACGTGTCAAATGTTATCTAATTGTCTAACATTAAATTAAATAAAATTGTTAAATAAGTTGTTAAATGTTAAAAGTCTAAGTAAAAAATATGTGTTAAATGTCAAAGAAGTCAATTAACAATAAAATCAATAAATAATGTCAACGAAAATACAATGTCAAAATAAGTAGATACAGATTCATAAATATTACCAAAACTTTATCATGATATCAAACAAATTCCGATACGAGCATCTCGGTAGAAACAAAGGCAAGGTGGTATTAGATCATGCAGATTATTGGCACACTCTCCGAAGTTTACCTATCCGACAAAATACAGATAAGCTAACAATTTTGCGCCGATGTTCAAGACTTTGAAGTCTTTTTACTTATACTTATAGCTTCGTGTAGACAAAACTAGCGTTCTGTAGCGTCGTCTACATGAAGCTAGAAGTTACTACCTTGCTATCCTAACTTGAAAAACTAGCCTCGTGTAGCTCGGCTATAAGTGTTATTGGTAAATAATATATTGAGCACATCTCCCGCTTCTATAAGTAGTTATAGTTACCACTTACATAGTTTTGGCAGCGAGCAACAGGGAAGGGAGTAGACATACACACCTCTGTCAAAGTACAAGTCCGCGTGGACCATGGAGTTTGGTAATATACTGTGGCGTGAGGGCGGGGCTAGATTTGTGAATGGTGCTTTATTTTTTATGTGTTAGTGATTTGGCTGTGTGAGTATGATCGGCAATGGATCGGTACAGGTATGTTTGTATGTAATAGTGCGGCTTTGCGCTAGTGTGCAACTTTTCCCTCCCGCAAGAAATGACAGAACGATTTGAACATTTCTTTTAGGTAAGGCTTCCGTGCTTGCGCGGGAGATCGAGTTGCTCGATGAGTTTTGGTTACAAGCTAGAGGTTCTATAAAACTATAGACACTAATCAAGAACTTTACTATCTGGTTTCACTGTTGATATGCCAGCCAGATGACGACCACTGATGGAGTTCCATTACTTTCTCCTTGTTCTCGGACTAAATATATCAGGTCGATAAGTAGCTGGTGTAGCTCATTGTTGCAAACATATTTTGATTAAAGATCTACAGATTTGGGCATCTGGTACGAGACGATTCAACCAGAGATACCAAAATACTCATGGATTAGCAGTAGTCTCAATACGTGACGCTTTGGTGACCGATCTCAGTCTTCTGAACACACCACATTTCTGAGCACAAGCTTACCTACATCTTACATACTTGACGAGGAAGGTCCCATTTCCCGATTGCAACGAATATGAGGTTCTCGAGGACACTAGGTATATTAAATATACCTACCTACTTATTATTGAAATTAGTGCATACCAGTAGTTTTAGATGAAAATGTTGTGACAGAAATAGGATCACAATGAGCTACTGGACATTCTTGAATCCAATGATGCTATTATGCTCTCACAAGTTTACCAAAAAGATAATATGTTGTTAAAAATTTTATTGCGATTTTTGTGTTGGCTTACAGCGAGATGTGGGCACTCAGCGACGAAGCCCTATACTTAAATAAATTAAAACAGAATAGCGAATAATAAATCATGCACTATGAATTAAAGACAAATATATTTACTATCGAAACATAGTCTTCAAGTATAACCACTGCGGAACAGGAGTACGACGATTATTCTGGAAAAAACCGGGCTCGTATGAGGGGTAGTACTGAGCGAGGCGGCGGTATGGGTATTCGGGGCCATTTTGAAATGCATCCAGTTGGTAATGGCCGCGTTCACATGACACTTGCAACCACGCGAACGACACGAGGAACAGTATCACTGAAATGTAAGGAGAAAATAAATAAAAAGAAAAGGAGTAAATGTATTTATTTCCTTTACCTACATAGGATTCATGTTTCAGTTTTGTTTTAATGTTTGGTGGCGTCGGAAGGAGCCACCTGCGCTGGTCCTTTTTAATTTGATAAATTTGTGGACTGTAAGTAGCGGTGTTGTTTTTTATCTGCGAGGGATATCTCTGTCTCGGTGGAAAGGGTAAGAAAGAAGGGAAACAGAAAGGGACTCACCGTGCACCAGCTCGCGGTGTATCGGAAACTTGTCCCGACGTCTCGTCCTTAAGGCCCTTACGTCCACAGAAAACCTTCGCAGACACTTCACAACATATGGTTAAAGTTTTGGTTAGATTAATTAATTATTTTTGTATAAGACGGCAACCCGTGCGCACGATTGGATATTTATTTATTTATTTATTAATTCAATGAGCACACAAAACAGAATGTAATAAATATAAACTATAACATAAGAGTATACTGTACAGAACTGTATTACATTCCAAACTATGTGGGCCTAGAAACAACAATTATATAAATTCAGTGGTTTGATAATAATAACATTACATTAGTGATAATACATAAAGAAAATTAGGCCAACAGATCTGAACTTAAAACTAAAAACTAACATGAGTTAAAACAGTAGATAAATAAGATATAAACATAGAATATTATAACACAACAGATAAGTATATTAATATTGTGAAACAATTAATGTATAAACAAATAATATAAAAAAAACTCATAAAAGTATTTACAGTAAGCACAACAGGGTTATTCTTTTAGATTAATGTGTAAAATTTCTTTGATTTTCCTCTGAAATTGGCATAACTTTAAGTGGAAAATATCAATGTCCCTATCGGAGACAAGGACTTCGTTGACTGACTATGGGATTATAATAAGATGTATTATTGGTAAAAACTTGCAAACTGAAGGTATTATAATTTGACTTGGGAAGTGTTAATTTTACATCCGGCGGTTACGACCGAATGAAGCATAAACGGTCAATCTTCCTTCTTGCATAGGTGCGTTGCTTGAGCGGTGCGTGAGGAAGACAAAGGATAGGATTTGAAAGGAGTGACCAGAGATATCAACTCGAGCGGTATTTTTAAATTGACTATGATTATATTTTATTTTTAATTAGCGGCGCGAACAATGTATTTGACAGTGACATTCGTTTTTGAAGTGAAAACTTCTCTTGTCGCGCCACAGACAGATTTTTCGTGGGCTGTGAATTGAATTGTAGCGTCACGCTCGGGAATGATAAGAAATCTTCGGGTAAACTCGGGACCATTGGCCATCTAGAAATGCGTCAGCATTTTTACATGACCATGCTCCCGGCCACGGTCTCCGGTTTCACCCGCGTAGTTTTCAAAGTAAGCTTTCAAGTTCTTAGTTATTAGTTTTCACGTCTGCATTCCTTATAACTGCCAATTTTTTTTTCGATCACATTGTCAAGCGAGATATTAGGTACCTAATTACTTACTTCTTTGTTTTGTGTTGGGTGTTTAATTGTTTTGTTAAAATAACTGAATAATTTTGTTTCACTTAAGATTTATTATCATTTCTCAATAATATTATGATTATCTATCTATGTTAGCGCCATCGTAACCGCATTTATAAGTTTCCACTTCTAACGGCAGTCCTCCTTTGACCCTTTGACGACTTTTGACAGGCAAAACGACTTTTGACAGGCAATGTTTTTATATTTAATAAGCAGTCACTTCGTTCCCATTGCTGGATTTCGGGGTATTCTCCATTAGGATAGAGTCAAGGGTCAAGTCTGCGCCACACTGGCCAAGTGCAGGTTGGTCGATGACCCATGACCGCGACGGTGTCTTTGTTAGAACAAGCCGATGTCCTCGGTATGTTTTCCTTCACTGCTAAAGCCGATTGTGATTACAAAATCTTTAATATCGCCGTAAAATTACTAGCTTATCGGTTTCTATCGGATACACGTGGGAGAGTGTGATTCTGATCTACCTACATGATCTTACCAACTTGCCCGATACTCTATCGGACTTTTCGTAGCTCGAAAAAGCGGCATCGTTCCATGGTTGATGTTCCAAAGATACGTACAAAGAGGTTTGACTCTACTTTTGTGATAAGAACGTCTAGGTTGTGGAATGCCTGAGTGGGTTTTTCCCGATGGTTATAATCTTGGTGTCTTCAAATCGAGAGTGAATCGGTTTCTTCTAGGTAAACACGCTCCATCGTAGACCGCATCGTCGCTTAACATCAGGCGAGATGGCGGTCAAGTTTAAACCTATAAAAGTTAAATAACCCTCTTGTACATCAGCAGTTGAAATAATACTCACAGATGCATGCAGATATCGTATCTACTACCTTACATTATTTGTGAAATCGCGCTCACCACTCAGCCACCACGGCTAATTTCCAGACAACGAAATCAATATTACTTACTCGGTAAACGCGTAGTATACTTTTGAAAGCAATATTACTTACTTGGTAAACGCATAGTATACTTTTGATAAATTGGTAGGTATATTGAGGAGAATCAGCGTATAACACTAAAGGAATAAAAATCAAATTTTCCTTTTATACAAACGCGGCTTTGAATATATAGTATATACTTACAAAGTTCAATAAATGTATTTTAGATTAAATCGTATGTTTTCTTTATACGTTAGTTGCAATGGTAATATGATTAGTAAAATTATATATTAGGTATATATTATTAACTACATTGATGTAGTCAAAGTATACAATACTTCACTGAAAGCTATGAGGCTAATACATTATCTAATAAATAAATATTGGTGGACAATTCATATACAACAACATCTGAAGATATCTTGATTGTCAAGATCCATCCAGCCGTTTGGAAGATACATGGCAATCAAAAAAATTCCAAACATACAAGATACGCGCGAAAAACATAACTGTACTTTCAGCCGGATAAAAATGGAGGAGAATCTCAATTTTTGACGTGACAACATCTTATAAATTGGTTTGCCGGGTGACACTTCAAGAAACTGCGGTACGCTCCGCTCACGTTATGCGCTCACAACGAGAGCGAGTGAGAGGCACGCGTCCCTTCCACTCGGGCATGGTTAGCCCGCCTAAGAGCGAGAGAGACAGACAAAAAGTGAAAGGCACGCGTCCCTTCCGTAAAATTATTTTACCACTCAAAGTCGTTGTCACGTAAAACTTTCGCCCGTATACCGACTTTACAGGCAACCAATTTTTTTTTTATCGTGTATAGGTCCACGTTGGACTACCAACATGCATGAGGTTTCTTAAGTGGCCTGGAACGTTTGCTCGATAAGCTCAGTGAAACCGATAAAACATTTATGATCTCGGTGATATAAACATAAACATCTTAGACAGCACTAGCACTGACTTAAAAAATCTGTTCGACATACTCAACTCTCATGATGTGAGTTCGATTGTAGACTTCCCTACTCGTATAACAGAAACGTCACAAACAGCGATCGACCTAATTTTTACAAATGTAGCGCGAGAACTTACTTCGGCAACCTCAATAAATACGCTTCTGTCAGATCACTTAGCCGTATGTGGAGTGGTAACATTCGCTTGTTCAGCGCCAGCACAGCTCACTCGTCTTAGTCGTGATTTATCGCAGAATAACCGCGCAAACTTTGTGATGGCTATTGACAGTATAGATTGGTCTGAAGTAAGTGAGAGAAACAAAACCGCTCAAACATTTGTAGTAGCACTGATCAATATTTTAGCAAATAAGTATGACACTTGTTTCCCGATAAAACGAACACCAAATAACAAACGTGATGCTTCGTGGGTTACGCCTGATATTCTAAATCTAAAATCATTGTTGTTTGATATTTCGAAATTAGTTGACCAATTTCCTGAAGAAGAGAACTTAATAGCTATGTTTGACGATCTCAACAGGAAATACAATTCTACTTTGAATGTGTCTAAAACAAATCATTACAATAGCATAATACATGGAAGCACGAATCCATCTAAAGCTATGTGGGGAATCGTGAACACGGAGAGGGAAAAACAATTCGCCTAGGTTGAACTTTTCCGAGATCGTAAAAGATTGTAACGGCAGTAAGTTTAGTTCGCCAAAAATGCCGTAAATGCTATGAACGTTCGGTTTTTAAATGCAGCTGCTGCCTGTGGGGCGCCTAAAGCTAATGCTGCTACTGTATGTAAAATTTTAGTATCTGCGCGTCAGGCGTCTGACCGTTCCCTCAGACTAACAAGTTTTTCGGCTGATGAGGTATTTCGCATAGTCTCCTCCAGAATACCTCCAAAAGTCAAAAGACATATACGGTGTGTCGATGGAGCTAATTAAACTAGCAATTTTGCCTCTAGCTCCGGTTCTCGCCACACTGTTTAATAAGTGTCTTAGGGAGGGGTCGTACCCGTCGCCGCTGAAGATATCCAAAGTGTCCCCGATATTTAAAGGCAAAGGCAAACGGGACGATATTGATGGATATAGACCAGTATCGATTATACCAGCAATAGCCAAAGTATTCGAAAATGGCTTGAGTTCGCGATTAGTGGCCTATCTATCGGAAACCGAGGCGCTGTGTGAACAACAATACGCATACCGCTAAGGGAGGTCTACGACTTCTCTAACGCGTGAAGTGATTCGTAGCGTGTTGGCTGCCCGTGAACGTAAAGAGCAAGTAGCCGTCTTATGCTGTGACTTATCGAAGGCCTTCGATGTTGCAGACCATGAGACCTTAGCTTTAAAGCTGAAACACTATGGCATAGCAGGGAAATCATACGAGGTATTGACTGACATGTTACGAGGCCGCTCTCAAGTAGTGGATGCTGGCGATGGCGAGAATAAATCAGACCCGTTGCCTTCGTCTATGGGAGTACCGCAGGGTTCGTCAGTCTCTAATATTATGTTTTTTCTCCTACTAAACGATCTACCCGAAGCCGTGAAGGGTGCAGCCATATTCATGTATGCGGATGACGTGGCTGCCGTAGTCACAGCTCTTTCAATAGAGGAATTAGAAGAGAAATTAAATTTTAATGTAAAACAGCTTAAATTCATGGTTTAGCGCCAACGGTTTTATGCTAAATTCAAAAAAAGACACACTATATTCACTTTTGTCTGTCGGGACACCATACAAAACCGCTAAAAGTCTCGCTAAATGGTGTTAGGATTGAGCAGGTACAGAACACCGCATTTTTGGGGTTCGAGATTGATCGCAGCATGACGTGGGAACATCACATCGACAAGATGTGTGCTAAAGTTAGCAGTGCGTGCTTTGCGCTAAGACGAGTTTCCCGAGTGGTGTCTACGGAAGTGTCACGTGCATGTTACTTCGCCACAGTGCATTCACGGTTACAATACGGCGCCGAGCTATACGCGCGCGCTGCCGACTGGAAGCGTGCGTTCCGCGCCAAAAACGTGCCGTACGTGCCATTGTTGGCGTATCGCAATGTACATCCGTCAGACCATATTTCAAGGAGCTTGGTATACTTACTTTACCTGCTATCTTGATCTATAAAGTGGCTGTGTGTCAAAATAATCTAGAATCGTACAACACGCGAAGAGAGAGACATTCTCGCAACATACGCAACGCCGACAAGCTGGATGTTATACCACACTCTCTCACGAGGTCACAGAAGTTAACTCACATAATGGGACCGGAAGTTTATAACGCTCTTCCCAAAATAGTTTTATCGGCCCCAAGTTTCGGCAGCTTCAAAAACAGATTAAAGTGCTGGCTTATCGATCAAACTTTTTATAGTTACAGCGAATTTTTAGAGAGTGATGGCAAAGTTCCCATAAAAATGTAAATAAATAAATTTGACATAGGTTAGTACAATTGCAATAAAGACATTATACTCGTATAATGCTTGACAGTTTTCTGTACAATAATTATTGTAATACAGTAAAGTAGTAGTTTCAAACTTTGAAAATGTATACAATTTGTATGCTCTTTCTTTTGTTTTTATTTTTTATTAATTGACGTGTAAATTGTACATTTATGAATAAAGTACTTTGACTTTGACTTTGCCTGATGGTAAGCGCCGGTGTGGTCGAAGACGACGCACGTTGACCTAGAAAGTACCTATTCGGCTCTATTTTAGGGTTCCGTAGCCAATTGGCAAAATACGGGATCCTTATAGATCCGTCATGTCTGTCTGTCCGTCCGTATGTCACTGCCACTTTTCTCCGAAACTAAAAGAGCTATACTATAGACACTAGGTAAGTAGCATATATTCTGTGAACCGCATTAATATTTTTATCCAAAAAATAGAACAAAGCAATACATTTTGGGGATGTATCATACTTAGTATCGAAACCCATTTTTTTTCAATCAAAACTATTTTATCTATGTATAGATCGTCAAAAATGATACAGAGGTTTTAACATATTTTTTTCCTAAAAACTGAATAGTTTACGCGAGAAACTCTTCCAAAGTGGTAAAATGTGTCCCTCCCGTAACTTCTACAATAAGTAACTTAAATAACTTAAATTAAAACAGTAAAATTAAAACAGTAACTTAAATACCTAAGTAACTAAAATATGTAACTTCTAAAATAAGAAAATGACAAAAATAAAAAATACATTAGGTACCATGTAAACTATCAACGAAAATTGGTTTGAATGAGATCTAGTAATTTTATTTTATACGTCATAAATTCACTTTATTTGTTAAAACACTGATTAAAGTAACAACGAAGTACAAAAACTTTTGTATTATGTTACTTGCTGCTACGGAAGCCATCATGGGCGAGTCCGACTCGCACTTGACCACTTGTTTATGTTGGCTACGACAGAACTTTCGATTAGGTCAACCAAATTTGATGATGCCATTTTATTTGAAAATGGTGCATCTCGTGCGGTCCCATGCAAAGCTCAGCTTATACCTCGCGCCGTACAGCCATACAGTCTATCTATCCATGCCGAAATCGGCATGGATAGATAGACTGTACCTACCTACCAGCTTTTATGAAAGCTTTAGTAGGCTTTCGGCTTGCTTTATTTTTGTGATGGCGTACAAATCAGGATGAGCTAATCTATATTTATAATATGATCTAACCTGTTTTCAAGTCGAATGTTCGGTTTCTTAAAAAAATACTCTAAAAACTGTATGAAAAATCTTTTCAAATCACATTTTTGATAATATTTTTAATTAGCTTCAAACTACATGTATAAAGGATTTCCTAGAGCCAAATAAATTCAAGAGCAACCAGTTCGTTGTTCCGGCAGGTCTACCGCCTAACTCAATCTGCTATAAATCTGCTAGCTAGCTAAAATAATAAACCCACAAGTTTTGGCCTAATAGATAATTTGTTACTAATAATTATTGAAGTGTAATTTTTGTGTTTCCGACTGATTAATAAAAAACAAAGAATTAAAGATAATAAATATATTTTCTATCCAAACATCATATGCAGGTATAGCCACTGCGGAACAGGAGTACGACGATTATTCTTGAACAGACTTTCCAGCTCGTTTGAGGGGTAGGACTGATCGAGGCGGCGATTTGGATAGCGGGCGCCATTTTGAAATTCATCAAGTTGATAATGGCGGCGTTCGCATGACACCTGCAGCCACGCGAGTGACACGAGCAACAGGATTACTGAAACATAATATTTCAAGAGCTAGCACCAAGTTTTTTGTAGCTATTTGAGTAAAGCTAAAAACTTGTTACATAGGTACATCTCTTATTACCTACACTTGCCTCGTGGGTTAGTTACAGTGAGTATTTAAAACTATATAAGTATTCATGAACGTATAAAAAAGTCGGACGTAGTCTCGCTAAAACAAAAACTGTGTCCATCGAGTCGGCCACATAATATGCACGTGTGCGCTGTCACATACAGGCTGACAAGCACACATCTGTGGGTCATTACACGCGCTACTTGTGTATATGTGTGCGTGTCAGCCTATCAGTGACAACCTGACAATGTACGCGTGAAAATGTGGCCGACTCTAGTGACACAGTTTTTTTTAGCGAGCTACGTCCGACTTTTTTATACGTCCATGATAAGTATTATTTCAGCTATCTGGCTTCCATAGTACAAGTTTTGCTTAGTGTAGGATCAGATTGTGTACTGTTGTGTGTAAAGTGTCCACCAATATTAACTTAATACTTATTAGACTCCAACATGGACATGCAGACCTGGGTGGTGAGTAGCGCGGCAAAATGAATCCATTTTTTTCTATTGATGTACCCAAAAATGTACAACATTTTACTATCAGGCATAGGTAAGTAGCCACTTGATCCACTACTGTATTTTGGGGGCTCTTCACCAGGACAGAGCCAGGTTTATACCATACTAGGCGGGTAGGTATACCACGCTTTCTAAGTGCGGGTTCGTGGATGAGCCTTGTCCTCGAAAGTGGATTTTTTAGAATTAGGGTTTTGCTTTGTTTGGCAAAGAAACCATCTTGTTCTTCACTATTATTTTATTTTTTAAGTGTTTGTATATTTTTGTAACTTTGTTTTCTTGTTAAGAGTTAATCTATCTATCTATTCTATTATTGTAAAAAGTGGTGATTACCCTATTGTACATCTATGTACACATGGAATGATACTCACAGGTGTAGGCGGAATTCGAATCTACAATATTACGTTTGTGAGATGGGCTCACCACTAGACCACATGGCTAATTTCTAGACAGTGAAATAATATCAGTATTACTTACTCGGTAAGCGCATATTTAATAAATTGCTATTCTCCAAATAAGTACGCCGATTCATTTTACAAAATAATTTATTAGTATCTCAAACACTAATTTTCAGACCATTCGGTATTGAGTAGCTCGGCTTGTTACAATGAAGGCAAAAAAACATTAATTTCTTTTATACCTCTACAAACATTTTTAGTACAAAACTCGATAAATAGCTTTATTGATTAATCATTTTGTTTCCTTATAGGTAATTCTTTTATATTTTAACTCGGTACATTATTGTCGTCGAAGCATGTAATGAACTGGGCCCGTGTGGAAACTAAGATAAACTTTATTAACGTCGGATTAACCTCAATATCAGGATCAGGTGCCGTGGTTCCTAATAGTGGCTAGAGTGTGCGATGTTTTTTTTTTTAATTATCTCCGAAACTTCCGGGTTAGTTTCCTTTTTTACATTTAGCTTAATTTTCATATTTTGCATTTGGAATGCAAGAAGAATTCAATATCGTCTGTCGGTATTTCTAAACTATTAAAAAAAACAGTCGAATTGAGAACCGCTACCTACTGTATTTTTAATGTTTATTTTATTTGGATTTCTTCAGAATAATACGCCAAAACTATTTAACCTTTCGTCTTCGGCATAGCGACCAAACACATACGTAGTATACGTAACACATAAGACCAAACACATACGTAGTATACGTAACACATAAGACCAAACACATACGTAGTATACGTAACACATAAGACCAAACACCATCGCGCCCAACATCAGTCGTCGGACTGGCCATATAGTAGCGGTGACATTTGCCAGCTGGCCCCCAGTCTGCGCGGGACCCCCTCGAGGCTGGCTTTTGGGACCTCAAGACCCTTGGTTAACAATCGACTATTTATTGTTTTCTACTAATTTTATAAATGCGTAATTTTACGTATCTAAGTATATTTGAATGTTCTTACTCTTTCAAGCAAAAACTACTACGAGTGTGTACTGAAAGGATTTGAATGATATTTTTGGTACATAATATAATAATAGTGGCATAACATTTAGGCCACTTTTTCTTTTATAGGCTTACACTTGACCGCCATCTTGTCTGATGTTAAGCGACAAAGCGGACCACGATGGATCGTGCTTACCTAGAAGAAACCGATTCACTTTCGGTTTGTAGATTGTAACTGTCGGGGAAAATCCACTCAGGGAACACATTCCACAGCCTAAATGTTCTTATAAATATTCGTTAATAGAGGCAAACCTCGCGAGTGAAATCGCGGGATGCTACTAGTCATTTATAAAGCATTCGAACAAAAAATATATAAAAAGTAGATATTAATTTATCTAACTAACCACTAATCCACATGGAAGTATCATCACTAGGTCGCATCGTTAAAAAGTTACGGCTGGTCTAGTTCAAATCCCACGCACACCACTGCATTTTAAAAGTCATGTACCTACGTTATGAAATGCCGCTTACTTAAAAAAACGGTGAATGAAAACAACATGAGGAAACCGACATGTTCCTATAATCTTTCGAAGTCATGTGTCATACACCGACCCGAACTGGGTCACGTAGGTATATTATGGCCTGAACTCTCTCTTAGTAAAATAATGTTCCGAGTCCCAGGATTGGGAAAATTTAATGGGCTGCTGATGCTATTATTATTGTATTAACTATATGTACGGAAACGAATCGAATTGTAATCGAGTAAAAATAAATTGTAATTTATTGTACCTATTTCGATTTCATGATTGAATACAAGATGTATAAATGAGCATAACACTACAACCACTCTTTTGGTTTTGAAAAAACTTTAATTTAAAAACCCCGATTGCTAAAATGACCAGATAAAGAAATCTTTTGTAACACAATATAAGTACAATCTAAGGTATCTAACACTTGGTTAACTGAGACGAATCTAACGATATCTTAATTGTCAAAATCCGTCCAGCAGTATGGAAGATAAGTGGTAATAAATAAATTTACAAACATGCAAGATAAGGGATTGCAATCCGGAAAAACGGATCCGGCATCATTAACCTTTTCGGCCCGGTGATCGGATCCGGCCGGATCGGATTCCCGTCGATCCGGCCGGATCCGATCACCGGGCCGAAAAGGTTAATGATGCCGGATCCGTTTTTCCGGATGAGTGAGGTGAGGTGAGATGACTGAGGATGATGCCGGATTGCAATCCCCATACAAGATACGCGCGAAAAACATAACCCTTCTTTCAGTCGGGTAAAAAGATCTAAGAGCGAGATGTATGATTCAGCTACTAGTAGCACCCGCGGCTTCACCCGTACTCGGAATATATATAACGGAAACTCCGTTCCCGTAATTTTCCCGGGATGACAATAATCTGTCTGTGTTATTTCAGACCATAATTTGTGTTACAAATTTTAACTCGATCGAAATTACTTAACTCGATTTTTAAGCGTCCCGATGTGACTGAGCAATTAACATGCAAACATCCAAACTTTCGCATTTATAATATTGCTAGGATAATAATAGATATATTTTCTGTATGTTTTTTTAAAAACTTTTTTTATCAGTTTATATACCAAACGGGACAAAAAAGCACCGTTAGATGTTATCAAACCATAAAATGCATAACGGTTGGGGACAAAATATTACTTTTTTTTACCTATAAAATCTTTAAAAAATGCGTTGCGTACCTAATATTTCGGCGCCCCCTTACTACTTGTACGAAAAACTAATAAGCCATACAATTTTCAATTGCTTAATTAGTGACATCACTCTAGAACCTATACATACATACGGAGCGAGTTACACCCGCACAAAACTCACAAGTCGGCTTATTTTCGCGATATCGCAGCCGCAGTGGTTAAGATTTTCTCCTGCAAACTTGGCGGGCGACCGACGCTCGCAAGACCAGGAGCCGCGCGGCAGCCGCGCGCGCCGCGGACGTAAAACGCGTCGTGTGGTGTGCTTTCGATTTTTACATCATCATATATTTTGCATTCTACAGAAGCGGCCTGCCCGCAACCGCGGCGGGTGTGGGTGAAAGTCGCTCCGTGAGTTGTTAGCTTTAGATGTAAAACTGATGTACCTATACAATTTTGGATCAGTAAATGATGTCACTAGGTACTAAAAATAATGAGATACTACACATTGATCCAAATGTCAGCTGCCAGTCAGCAATGTAGAAACTTTATTGTGTTCCGGTTGGAAGGGCAACGTTTCCACGGATAAATCTACCTAATACCGTAATACCTACGCTAATATTATTATAGGTGATTATTCCTACTTCCTAATCGTATTATCTGGTAGAACACATCTATAGGATACATTTATTTGATTCCGGGGAATCAAAAGGAACTACGGGGGTGTTTGGATATTTGTCGCAATCACGTCGTAACGCATGAACGGATCGGATTGAAATTTGGAACACAGTTAGATTATAATCTGGAAGAACACATGAGGTAGGCTTTTTATCTTGGGAAAATAACAGGAACGAGAACTATGCGGATAAAACTACCGGACGCTGCCGGTTAAATATAAATTCTATCTAAAATTTGTGTTGGTACACAACTTCAAAAGTGAATGTACGATGGAATTAAATGATCTTATACCTTTAAACGAGCAATTCTTGTAGGTACATATATATATACTAGCTTTTACCCGCGACTTCGTCCGCGCCACATATTTATTAAAGTAATTGAGGCAGTACCTACTCGTATGTCTACTACCATACAAATTCACGTTTCCTAATCAAAATCGGTCTAAGTCAAAGTTTTATATTTATTAATAAATGTACAATTTACACGACAAATTACAAAAAAAACTATGTTCTCAAAAAATTTATCAATAACAGACTTTAATTTAAAATCATATTGGGACGGTCCACCAAATTTTATTAGAGTCTATTAGTAGATATTAGTAGATATATCGTCTGATTACATGAACGCAAATTTTAGTTTGTTGTTCATATTTCAAAAACCGCCCCACTGATTTCGATAAAATTTATATGACCACCTCTGAACTATAATCTACCAACCAAAAAAATAACCATCTAAATTGATTCACAATTGGAAATACAACTGCATTGATAACCTCCTCCTTTTTTGAAGTCGGTTAAAAATAGCATACAAAGAGTGCAAAGATCCTTCCATGCACACTTTTACTCCTCATTTCCACTCTTTTCAACTCTTTTTCTGTGTTGAAAAGTCACCGTTGTCCTTTCCTAAGTCTAGTCTATCTGTGCACCAAATTGTAACAAACTCTTTAAGAGGCTTAGGCGTTAGGCGGTAACGGACAGAGAGAGCTACTTTCATATATATAATTTCGTATTAGAATTGAAAACAGGTGTTCCTGATCATTTTATAGGAGGCAGTTGTAAAAGATTACCGAAAAGTAATACGTTTACTCCTCCAAAAAAACTAATTTTCGCAGTTCTTAATTTGCCTTAATCGAGCGTCCATCATGCATAACATTTGATAAGACACCATGGAAATCTCGTCGACTATCAAAAATTCTGTCTGATAGTCTGATACGCCATTTAGTGGCTGCGCCCATCTTAAATATTGAGGTTGTATAGTGCACTGTATTCTTCTTGTCAAGCCCTTTTATTTGATACCCTTGTTGATGGGATTGATAAAACCTAAGTTATCCGCTATGGTGTAGAGGCCGCCATCTTGGATTTTAATTTTATATAATACATTGTATTCTACTGGTTGAGCACTTTCCTTTGATACCCATATTGATGGGATTGATAAAACCTACGTTATCCGCCATTTTGTAGCGGCCGCCATCTTGGATTTCAATTTTTTATAGTTTATTGTATTCTGCTTGTTGAGCCCTTTCATTTGATACCCATGTTGATGGGATTGATAAAACCTACGTTATCCGCCATTTTGTAGCGGCCGCCATCTTGGATTTCAATTTTTTATAGTATGTTGTATTCTGCTTGTTAAGCCCTTTCATTTGATACCCATATTGATGGGATTAATAAAACATAAATTATCCGCCATTTTGTAGCGGCGGCCATCTTGAATTTATTTAAGTACATTAATTATAAATAAATGATACCGCTAGAAGCGTCTTGAAACGCTCTTGAGAGTAAATGGCTCAAACGGGTAAAAGTAAGGCGGCACTTCATACCTATGCCGAAACATAAACACCGCACTTATGTAACCTGACACCCGTTTTCCCGCCAAATTTGTAAAACGCGAAAAGCGGCCAGTGTATCAAGCGGTTATATAAGTATCCCCGTATAGTTAGAAATTATAAAATTGCTGGAACAAACGTTTATCGACTCCATTTCAAGTGTCTAGATACAAAGTTTCATGGTTTTATCTTCAATAATATTGAACTTCCAGACTTTCACCCCCCAATTCCACCCCCGTAGGTACAGTTCGAAACTACAAAACTGCTAAAACATACATTTTATGGTTTCGTGTTAAATATCTAGACGTAAAGTTTCATAGTTCTTCACACATACAATGACGAAGTTTTCCATATAAACTTTCATCCCTTATTTTAACCCTTTCAACCCTTTTTTCGGAACAAAAAGTAGCCTATGTCCTTTCTCGGGATCTATTCTATCTATGTATCAAATTTCATCAAAATCTGTTGGTTGGTTTAGGCGGTAAAGACGGACAGACAGACAGACAGACAGACAGACAGACAGAGTTACTTTCGCATTTATAATATTAGTATGGATGTAACTAATTGAAACATCGCGATTTCAGTTTTGTTTTTTCGCTTTATT
Source organism: Ectropis grisescens (assembly GCA_017562165.1). Lineage (NCBI taxonomy): Eukaryota > Metazoa > Arthropoda > Insecta > Lepidoptera > Geometridae > Ectropis > Ectropis grisescens. Next base: position 23,059,247 of record CM029785.1, read on the forward strand.
ACAGGGATGCAAAAAGACCTGTCAAATACAGTTCCCAATTTCACCGTAGGTGGCGCCACTGTTTTATTTTGTTAGCGAAATTTCATAAAAACCAACAGTGGTGCCACAATTGACAATATTTAGAACTATCTTTGACAAGTCTTTTTGCGTCTGGAAAACACCTCATTGTTGACCAAAGAAAAAAATAATTCACCTCATGATTCTTTTAAAGTAGTTAAAGAACGAATTTATATATTTTGAAATTGATTTACCGATGCATTCGGTAAGCCTGACTTTCAGGCGAGAGAAGAGTAGCTATCCGTTATTTTTTGGTAATGGGTAATGGAGGGGGCCTATTCATATCGGGGCCCTGGACATTTTCCCAGTGTGTCCAGTGGTGAGGAGGGGTCTGCAACTGAGCGCCGTTGACGTCAGGATAACCGGCGCCATTTTGGTATTCCTTGAGTTGATAGTAATTATGACGATCGCATGACACTTGCAACCACACAAGCGACACGATGAACAGGATAACTGGAATGTAAAAATTAGATTAAATTTTAAAATGAGGGATCCCTTTGTAATTTGGCAATAAATTGAAATATATCCATTATAGTGCCACCAACTTAGATGTAGAACGACCATAAGCGCAGCTACTGACGCCCACAGAACACAAAGAAATTGTTTCGTTCTATAATAGGTGGCATGATGGCGCCATCGAAATATAATACAAATTGGTGGCACCATCGCTTTCTACAAATAAGTTGGTTGCACTGTACCTATACATATGTTTATACTTTCGACGATTCTTCAATACTAAAAAATTCTATCAATTTAAAAATAAACACAACAAAATATAGTCACAATTGGCGACCTTACCGCTAAAGAGATCTCTTACAGGGGGGCATGACCCAAAATCGTATAGATTGGTAATTTAAATTAAAAAATCCAAAAATGTACTTACAATTTTTTTAATAGTAAATACCTTTTTTGATATATAGAGTGATGAGACGAGCAGGAGATGTGCCTGATGGTAAGCAATATGCCTGCTACATAACAGCACAGTGACACGCAGCTATCGGAACATGAAGAGTACAAGTTATTACCTAGCACTGCACTGCGCTTATCACCCAGAAATCTAAAATGTTATATCACTAAGCCCTGTAATTTATCTGAAAACATTGCCCTTCAAACCGGAACAGTCATGTTTACACATTACTGCTTGGCAGTAGAATAACTGGCAAAGTAACCTATACCTATAATATTATCTATTCCATGTCTATAGGCTATTTTTTACCGCGGGAAAGCAACTGGAACGACATCTACGCAGGTAAAATCGCGGAATCGCTGGTGTCGCCTGCCTGACCACTGCCAATTTGCAGACAACGAAATAATATCATAAATACTTACTCGATAAGTGCATAGTAAATTTTATGTAAATAAAGTGGATTTTTCTAATGCAGCGTTTTCATAAGTTTTCTCTTATAAACACATTTTTTGGTACAACATTCTATAAATTAATTTTTCCAGTGTTTTATTACATGCTTGGATGACAATAATGTAAAAGTAACGGTCATAATTTAATGTAATAATTTTGGTTATATTAAACCTAACAGCATCAGTGTCGAAGCATGTAATTAAACAATGGATACCTACTATGTTTATTTAACTGGAAGACCCAAGGCAGCGCACACATACCATGCAGAAACTATGCTAAATTAAATTTCCTTACGGCATGCTTGGAGATAGATAGGGCGACCGAACCGAAAAATGTGACCCTAAAACCGTGAGAAAAGTATATTAGGCAAGTAGGTAACGCGAAAAAACTGCCCCTTTCCAGTGCCGTCAACATTATTATTCAGAAGATCATAACTTAAATAATAAAATGAGATATTTTGTATTTTTTTTTCAATTAGATTATTAACTTTTAATTTTATTATTTGACTATTACAATATTTAATTCCTTAGTTCAATAATACACGTCACATAAATGGGTCATAAACTAAAATAACCCGCCCTGAAAACATAGGATATTATTGGAACGAAGTTCCTCATCGCGCGTTGTGAAAGGGGGCTAGACGGAAAAAATTCTTACGAAAAGTTGTCACGACACTTTTTGCTGACATTGTTAGCTGTGCGGCGTCGCATGTTTCTCTGTCTGTCTCTCTCTCTCTTATAGAAAGCAAGCCAGATATTTTCATTTCTATTTCGCATTGAACAGTGTGGTGTCGCGACGATTATTTTTGTTAATAAAACACTGGCTGCGTTTACTCCCTGGATGACGATGGCTATCCTCTGCCTCAGAAGCGAGCCAGAGCGGTAAATTAAATATTTGCAAATTGTCTTCTTCTACATTAACTGAAGGAATTGCGGAATTGCTGTATGAGCCCATGACACCACACTTTTATTTGTCGTAAAGAAAGTCGAAAGTTGTATTCACATTAGTGTAGATTTATACAAATATATTGCTAATATTGATCAATCGATCGATCGATCGGACGTTTTATAGCTTGACAGAATTCTTTAACTGCAAAGTTGAAGACTGTACTGTGGTACAATAATTTTTAATTATTTAAATAGATTATTTGGGCTGTATTGTCTAATTTGTTAATGTTGTAGGTTGTTAATTTTAATGTTTATTTAATTTGGTATGTAATTTAATTGATTATTTAATTTAGTGGATAACTTATTTTAATTGACGTGGTTGATTATTTAATTTAAATGATTATTGTCTAATTTGATTAATAATTAAATTTGCCTACGTACTAGTATACACCTGAGTATACATAATTGTATGCTAGATTGTATTTTTTACTTAGAAAACTTGACATGTAAATAATATATATGTATAAAGGATATGAATATGAATCTGAATATGATAACGCCCACTTACCTTAACACACAATTTAAATGAAGAAATAAAACAATTTATTTCGATTTAGGTTACTTTTATTTCGTACAACTTACAATTAAAAAAACAAGGTCGTCCAACAAAATACTACAAAAATAAAATCAGATAATAAAAATAACAAAAATACATAACATTTAACAATAAAAATAAGAAAAGCAATGTTTTACTTCATACTGGACCGATAAAGGTCCAAAATCAATATTGACCTTCGAACATTGAATAGTTACTGGGTGTCCCGGTTCAACTCATAATGGTAACTTAATCGTAGAGTTTGTTTTTACAGAATAGTCGACCAAATGTTATATTTAAATCAAACCGTCCCGATTTCATTTTCTTTTAAAAAATACAGGGTTACGAAGAAAAGATGCAACAGGCCGAAAGAGCGGTTTTACATTGATCATGTAACTATAAATAAAATGAAATGATTATTCGTAATTCTTAATTAACAGCTGTTCACTAAATGCATATGAAATTACGGTACTTCATAAAAAAAACTTCTTTTTCTACGTCTACCTGTCTATTTGTTCGGGCTAATATCTGAAACGGATGGACTGATTTTAATGTGACTAATATCAAAATTTTACTATTTTATATATTAAATAATAAACATTAAAATTTGGTGACTACCTTCTTTCAGCTCAATGCTCTATTTCGATGTAACCCTATAATATATATGTAATTAGCTTAAATGCATAAAAGAATATAATACAGTAACAAACCACACAGTGCAAAGAATATCACCTGAGGCGCTCCGCAAACGTAGACACTTTTAGTTTCCAGTTACCGACACCAAACACTTTTTGAACGTCAATGAGTATTTATTGCGTCCAGTTATGTCCATAAGTTACATCACACGAATTTAACAATTTTTTGTCCCTCCCTCGTCCTCAGCACAGCTGGACACATTGGCTTTCCTCCTAGTGTGACGTCACATAGTTGGAATTTTTAGTTTAAATTTAGTGTTGTAATATTTAAAATACTATATTTTGAAAAATGTAACGTCAAAATTTGAGACTTCATCGACCCTTTCCCTTCCCTTTAACGTGTGGTGTAATTTATGGATGGCCCCTTACGGACACAAACAATATTTACGTTTGCGCAGGGAGTGGATGATTTCATAATGGTTCTATAGAAAACAAAATATTCAGCGGTTGCTTGTATTTGACACAGGACACAAAAAGTGTCCATGTTTGCACTCTGCCTTAATAGGAGTATAATCGTTTTACAAAGTTTTTTTTTCTGCCAATATTAATGTATTTTTAGCAATATTTGAAACATGTTCGTCGGGTTATAATTACGTCAATGTCCAAAACACGGAGACCTCTGATTACGAAGGGGAGTAACGTGTGCTGCAGTCAGGTTATACTAGAGTGCCTGTAGTTGAATTTGTTCTTACATAATATAGGACCGGGAAGAAATATTTGGCACACAACATGAACACCAATAATGATGGGTTATTAAATTCGGATTTTAAATTTCATACTAATCATACATAAATAATAATTTAAAATCTTTATAAGAATAAAAAAATTACATCTAAAAAGGAAATTAACAACAAAAACCCTAGCCATACAGCGTGGAAATGCTGCTAGTCGGTCGCTTTTAGTTGGCGGTTTGGCAGGCGCGGAGACTAAATTAATGGCTCCAAACTTGTGATTGTTGTATGTATGTGCCATTTTAAATTGTATTTGTTTTTAAATGAATGATAAAATTTAATTTCCATATTAATACTACCTACAACTACTACCTGTTTATAAAAATGTAAAAAAACTCAAGTGGGTGAAATTAATGTATTTAACAGATACGATAAAATACATATAAATGGCTTAAACTTATATTATAATTAATCTTCTAATATGTTTAAGAGTATTTTATCCTGTACAAGGTGTTCGAGTTCGAACTACGGATTAATTTGGTATGCTTTCAGTTATGCTCTACGTATATGTAAGTACTAGCGCTCCGCCCCGGCTTCGCATGTGGTACATACATACATATACAGCCTATAGCATTCCGGGATCACATACATATTTAACGGTGAAATAATTTGTGAAATCGAGCAGTTCCTGAGATTAGCGCGTTCAACAAACAAACTCTTCAGCTTTATAAGTATACAGGGCTTATAGGGTTATTGGTAATCAACCTGCATCATTAATCCTAAGCTTTTATTCTATAGTTTAATAAAAATCCCATACAAAAAAAAGTTTTTCTGCCCGGTCTAAAAGCATCGAAGTCTTCGTAACAAAAGCGTGCGGATTCTTTAACGCTGGATAAAAACACTAAACAGTGAATAAACACACAAAAAAGTGCTAGAAATGACATCAAACACTATCTTTTTTAACCCCCGACCAAAAAAAGGGGTGTTATAAGTTTGACGACGATGTCTGCCTGTCTGTGTGTGTGTCTGTCTGTGGCATCGTAGAGCTCAAACGTATGGGCCGATTTCGATGCGATGATTTTTTGGAGGTTAATATCCGTGCGGATGTTCTTAGCTATGTTTGGTTAATATCGATTCAAGATGGCCGCCTCCACAAAATGGCGGACAAAATATTTTTTTACAATCTACCTCAATATGGGCATCAAATGAAAGGGCTTGACTAGTAGAATACTATATGCTATAACAAATTTCAAATCCAAGATGGCCGCCACACAAAATGTCGAATTATATTAATTTTTCACTTCTACCTCAATATGGGTATCCAACGAAAGCCCTTAACTAGTAGAATATTTTGCGCTATGAAACTTTTCAAATCCAAGATGGCCGCTGCCACAAAATGGCGGAACATTTATTTTTTTATCACAACTCCCTTACTATGGGTATCAAATGAAAGGGCTTGATTAGTAGAATGTTGTACAGATAACAAATCCGAGGTAGTCGGGGGTTAATCAAAATTTTTAATTTTGTTCTTGTTTTGGGATATATATTGAAGATTAACAAAAGTTGTAAAATAAAACTTGTTTGTTTAAATAGAACATGGCCTTGAACGGAATTTACTCCAACAAGTCCCTCGCCCGAACACCTTGTATAGATATTAAAATACACAAAAACAGTTAAACAATTCACACGGTATACTGCAATCAGGGTTATACAGGTTGCCTTTTACAACAAGGATGCGTTGTACAAATTATTTCTTTATTACATGACACTATCCGAGCGATATATTCATCAAGTCTATCTATATAATGCGTGCAACACATCCCTTTCAGTATAGACCGGATCTGTAGAACCCAGTAGTGTTAATTACCTAAGTAGATGAATGAATCACTGCCGTACGCAGATTCGATGCTCGACTAGTTGGTTTCAGTCAAAGAGTTTACATATACTACGTATAGAGTTAGAACAAACGCTTTACACCGAAAGTAAGTAGCATCTTTCTTGCCTTGTCGCTCTTGTGGAAGTGTCATACTTTTGTCGCGACACATCACTATGTCGCCATAGCTAACATACAGCCCATCTGCTTACGATTGGTACAAAGGAACCGTGCGGAAAAACCTGATCTATTAACTCTTTATATATTACTAAGGTTTCAGAACTTTATTTTGGTTCAAGCGTGCGCCATTTTCAATACACAGCATTGCAGTTTCATAATCGTGACAACGTTGGTTGGGATCCCACCTGTACCTCTAAGAACCTTTTCAAGTGCAGATGTATTAGTTTGTAATCATTACTGGCTTTAACAATGAAAGAAAACATCGTAAGGAAACCGGTATGTTCCATAAATATTTCGAAGATATACATGGACGACTCGAAGATTGTCAAAGTACTTTATTCACAAATGTACAATTTACATGTCAATTAACAAACAGTAAAAACAAAAGAAGGTGCATACAAATTGTGTACATTTTCAAAGCTTGATATTAAAATCATTTAAAAGGTTTCATCTCTATGCGCCTTTTCTCTTGACGCCCAGCGGTGGGAACATTTATGGGCTGCTTATGTTAAATTAGTTATATATCTAGAGTATTATTACTAAACGCTTAGCCCAATTTAAAAACGTTGAAAACTCAACACGATCAAACAAAGCGCACAAATCGATACTTAGTGTACGTACGGCAGTAATTTGACTCAAAGACAGATATACTATATAAGGTTAATTTATAAACCCACATTAAAAAATATTAGGTTAGTTTATATTGCGATGTTCCCTCTTCTTCGCACTCTATTGCCCTCTCCCTCTTTCTTACTTGAGAGAGAAAGAGAAAGCTAATAAACCTTTGCTCATGATATAGGTACACGTTAGTGGGTCATTAAAGCTATCAGTTCATTCCTCAGTTCTGTTCTTTGTCGAGTTTTGGTTTCTTCTCTTCCTCTTTTAGTTCCTCCTCTTCCTCTTCTTCTTCGACTTCTTCCTCTATCTCTTCGATCTCGATCTCCTCTTCTTCGACTTCCTCCTCGGAGTCGCTGCCTTCTTTCTATAATACAAGATATACATATTTTTTTTCAATATTCCTACTAATATTATTAACGCAAAAGTTTGTAAGAATGTATGTATGGATGTATGTTTGTTACTCTTTCACGCAAAAAACTACTGAAGAGATTTGAATGAAATTTGGTACATAGATTATGGCACACCCCGGACACTCCACTAAAACTCCATACAACCGCCGCTGTGGAGTTGCCTACTCTTCACACAACTACGCAGGTGTCGTTCGTACACACGCGTGAATGTGTGCGTTAGCGCTAGGGCTATTGAATTGTTTTATTGAATAGTTGTGCCCCTTGATTTCACCTGGTCACGTAGTCTATAAACTTGCTATAATGTTGAGTTACATAAATAGAACGGAGCCGAATAATACTATTCTAATTAAAAGGGTTAATTATGTATTGCGGCGTAAAACGAAACCGATGATAGATAGGTACCTAGATATCTATTTCTAGTTAGTAAGAACACATTCGCATATTATTTTACACTTACCCAAGAAGGAAACTTTATTCTGTCACTCTAAGACAAAAGTCCTCTTCAGCTTTATAATATTAGTATAGAAAAGCTGAGTTAATTTAGTTACCTCTGCCGGCTGCGTGATGGCGCTAGCTGTGGTGAAGTCATCCACCGTAGACTCTGCAATAAACGAAAATAGATTATATTTTCCACATTAAGAAGTTCCCACATTTCTGGTCTAGTCGGGAGAACGGCAACGCCGCTCCGGGGACGTTGATTCGAATCTTTCTATCTAGAGACGACGAAGGAAAACAACGTGAGAAAACATGTACCTATAATCTTTTGAGATCATGCATCATCCACCAACCGTATGCCAGCTTAACGGATTGTAACATGTTGTATTATATCATATGATAGTGTGTTGTATTGTAACATAATATTGTATTATATCGTATCATAGTGTGTTGTATCTATATATATATATAAAAATCAATGCCACTTTTCGTTGTAAGTAAACTTTTCCTAAACGGCTCGAGCGATTTGAATGATTTTTTGTATACGTTTGGGTAGGGCCCTGGATGGTTTGGATTCACAAATCACCCCGGCAGATGGCGCTGCAGTTGGTATCTAGGTTATTATCCGAGCGAAGCCGAAATGGGCCGCTAGTTGTAACATAATATTGTATTGTTGTATTATATCGTATCATAGTGTGTTGTATTGTAACATAACATTGTATTATGTTGTATTATAGTGTGTTTTATTGTAACATAATATTGTACTATGTTATATTATTTATAGTATGTTTTATATGGTATGATACTGACCGAGGTCCCTGTCCGGCGTGTCCCTCGGCTCGTCCTGTATGAGGGAGAGCGTCATCTTACCGCTCACCACCATCTGAAACACATCGTCATAATCATACTGTTTTTAAGCTTTCGCAATTTGAAATCAAAATTAAAACACGACATAATAGAAGAATAGTGTTCTTCACCACGTCGGTTAACGGCTGCTCTAGTCGGGGGAACGGCGGTGGCGCCTGCCGATGCCGCGCCCGGGTTCAAACCCGGGTTCTCCGGACACCACCGGACCCCACACACACCACTGTCTTTTCGAAGTCAAGTGCGTAATGCCGCTAACTTAAAACGGTGAAGGAAAACATCTTAAGGAAGCCGACATGTACCTAGAATCTTTCGAAGTCATGTGTCATCCACCAACCCGCACTGGGCCAGCGTGGTGGATTATGGTCTTAGCTCTCTTCTTGCGAGAGAAGGCCCCGAGTCCCAGCAGTGGGAACATTTATGAATATATATGATATATTATGAATATAAAAACTTCTTTTGGGGCACTACAAACGGATTTTGCGTGGACTGTGAGTTGAGTTGAAGCGCACGTTCGTAAATGAAAGAAATCTTCGGGTAGACTCGGATAATAGACAGACAGACAGAAACACTTTATTATGCACACCAGTAACATTAAAAAGTACAAAACAAAAAAGACTTATTATACCATAAATGGCGGCCTTATCGCTAATAGCGATTTCTTCCAGACAACCATTAGAGGCAGGAAAAACACAAAAAGTACTACGTAGTCTGTGGTACGTACCGGCGCGTGTCGCGGCGCGTCCGCGGCCCTGGTGTCAGCCGAGTCCGCGCAGTCGGCCACTAGGACTCGGGACTGCTGCGGGATGGGAGACTCCAGGAATATCGACTTCACTTCCTCCGCTTCGTGCTGCAACATTCAGACATGCACTTCTTTTTTGAATTGAAAACTTCGTTTGGCGCACCACAAACAGCTTTTACGTGGGCTGTGAATCGACCTCAAACGTCATGTTCCTAAATGAAAGAAATCTTCGAGTGAACTCGGGGCCATGGCCATCTATAAATGCGTTAGAATTTCTAGATAGCATTTCTGGCACGGTTGGAAGACTCTAGATGGTCATGCTTAGAATACTTATTTAGACGACAATGGTTTGAAGATTTAATTCAAGAAGATTTTAGACTAGTAGCACCCTCCGGTTTCACTCGCGTAGTTTCAAAAGTGAGCTATTGAATTCTGAGTTATAAGTTTTCACTTCTATCCCCATTGACTGCCAATTTTGTTTGTTCTACGAGTTGTGACCGAAGCCAAAACAGTTCAGAAAGCAGCAAGCGACCGTACCGGATCGTACCAAGCAGCGATGTGATTCCGTTTGACATTACACCTTATTTTCAGACGTTTACAAACTACTTTAGTATGAACAGTCCAACAGGACAGCGCGGCGCCGCTCGGTTTTTGAACAGGCAGGCAGGGTTTTGTATAGGGTTGCATTTGACGACATAGAGAATAGACATCTGAGCCACATTCGAAGAAAATAGTATCCTACTAATATTATAACTACGAATGTTTTAATGTTTAGATGTTTATTGCTCAATAACGTCGGAAGTTCTGAACGGATCGGGTGGAAATTTGAACACAGTTTATTGTCTGGAATAGCATGTAGGTTACTTTTTACCATCCACCAACCCGCACTGGGCCAGCGTTGTGGATTATAGCCTACACTCTCTCATTGCGAGAACGTTTCGAGTCCCAGCAGTGGGAACATTTAGTGGGTTTATGCTACTTTTGTCGCGGTTAACACTCACCGGGGCCCGCTGCGGCGGCGCCGGCGCCGGTAGTGGGGGCTGCGCGGGCTCCGGGAACGTGCCGCCGTCCGCCGCGTGCGCGCGCGTCTCCATGCCCACCACCTGTCGACACACCAACAGACCAACTCTCACTACAGCTCTAAATGACAGCAAAGAGTTCACTGAACTGAGTTGAGTCTCAAGATTGTCTGGGAGAAGTCGTTTTCAGTGATAAGGCTGTTTCACTAATCTTACTGTTTTCCTAAAATGTATGTTTCATAATGGTGTGAATGAATTAATAAATTAATTAATTCATGAATTCAAATGATCAGCTATGCAATTGATTATGCAAAAATTCGGCTTAGTTATATCTATCTACATGACCTTAAGATGCCACAGGCTTGGAACCCTAGCCTTCTGTGAAAGCGACCTTAATATCTAGAGCCGAGAGAGTCAGAGGGCAACGAACACAGGGACTGCGAGAGTATGATCGAGAATCTGAACTTGGCCCTTGAGCCAGACTGTATATGGGGCGAAAAGTAAATCTAGCCTAGTTTAACAATGGAAAGACAGATGGGTGTATCTGTACTCCGCAAAAAGGAGTTAATTTCAACTGACTCCTACTTTTTTAAGTGTATCTATCTGTTCCGATTATTGACAATGTGGAGCTTTTGGGTGGTAGAATACTTTGCACTATGACAAATTTCAAATCCAAGATGGCCGCTACCACAAAATGGCGAAATACATTTCTTTTTTCACAACTCATTTAATATGGGTATCAAATAAAAGGGCTTGACTAGTAGAACGTTGTACAGATAACAAATCTGAGGTAGTCGCGGGTTAGTCAACATTTTTAATTTTGTTCTTGTAATACAGGTTTCTCTCAACTTGCTCAACTTTGACTCTTATAAAGGTAAAAAAGGTAGACCATTCAGCATCTCTTCTAAATCCTACAACGTTACAGCAGATATCGTCGTAATCGACGATATCGTCTGCGATGTAGCGTAGATACTTAATTTGTTTTTAATTGATGTACTTATTGTTTGAAATTGTATCTTTTTTAGGGTAGATATTTAATGTCTATTTAGCTGGTGTAGAGTCTAGAATTGTATCTTTTTTACATTAGATACTTAATTTGTTTTTACCTGATGTGGTGTTTGAAATTGGACACAAGGTTTTAATAAACAACTAACCATCGGTAACTGTTAAATATCAGCATTTTATTTTAATTATTTTCAAATATTTTTTCCCCCAATAAACCTATTATAGGTAGGTACATAGTCTGTTACATGGACTAATTACATTGCTATTGTACACACCGACACAAAATCAATACAAGAGAAGACAATAATAAAGATTAGTATGACAATCGGCGGCCTCATTACTTTCAAGAAAAAATACAGGATTACCCACAATTAATAATATGTGTGAGATGGATAGATATGTCATCTGCACAAGACTATCAAAGCCATGGACTTATACAAACCAGTGGTCGAAACAATATTAAAATATCGGTTAAAATTGACAGTGAGATCGGTTAGTGACGTCATTTTAGACTAACTTTATATGGTCCGTTGAAATCACGCCGCAGAGTACAGATGCCGTCATTTCGTGATCCAAAACCATTTCACTTGGGATTACGTTTCTTTAATAAACGGTTATCGACTCCAAAATAGTATGGTTTAAAGGAAAAACACCATATTGTATAAGTAACGTTATTTACTAATCCAAAGTTGTGTGACTTATCTATTTTACGTCTAAATTAGCAAGTGACGTCACTAACTAATCGGAAATCGTATGTTTTTTTTTTAACTATAATAGGTTCGCACTTGACCACCATCTCGCTTGATGTTAAGCGATGATGAGATCTACGATGGAGCGTGCTTACCTAGAAAAAATGGTTTATAGTTTTAAGTCTAAGACATCACTTGCTTACTCCAAAATTCTGTGGATTATTTAAAACGTTAAGACGATTACGGTAATCAACATAGCTCGCTAAATTAATTGGTTTGTTAGGAACACGTCTGAATGTCACGCCATCGACTCCGTACGCGCCTTTCAGATATCTAATATTTATTGGGATAATGTTATTTTGATCTCCATAAGATCCACACGGCGTCCTACCACATCGTGATGCGTCGTTAGGACTGCGGCGATTTCCAAAAGTGGCGGCATCGGCTACCTCTAAATCAAATCCATCATTACGTCCGAACTGATAAGTAACACCATTTTGAATTCTCTTGTTTAAATTTTTTGGACCTCGTCGAGATTCGTCGTCAACTTCTGCAGAGTATCCATAGTTGGTGTTAAGTGTCGGTGCGTAGCTAAGGGCATTTCCTACTCTATAATCATATTGATCATAAGGGTTGCGTCGATACAGACTGGTTGCGACACTATTAACCGCTGTATTATATAGATCGTCGGCATTACGGGATTGGTAAACAGATTCACTTTCGCCCGCTACGTTATCTAAATCGTTACCACTGCGACTGGCTTGGTAGCTAGCGTCACTCTCAACTCCCGTATTATATTGATCATGAGCGTTACGCCTAGATTGGTAAGCATAATCATTATTGGCTTCAGCATCCAACCGAACATCGGCGCTACGTTGCGCTTGGTATGCATCACTTTCGACCCCAGCTTTGTTTTGATCGTGGGTACTGCGCCGGAATCTGTACAAAGGGTCGGTTTCAACCAGTAAATTAAACCGATCACTGGCTCTACGTCTGAACTGATAGCTGGCATCATTCGGAGCCCCCGAGATAAACCCTCGGTTAGCAATGCTGGATTGGTAGATGGCATCATTATCAGCGCCTAAATTATACTGATAACTACCGCTGCGACGGTACCTAGCGTCATTTTCAACGTCATTTAGATCAACTAGTAGTTGATTCGATTCCCGGCATGATACTTGTAGCCAGTTTGTTCCAATCAACAAGAGAATAACTGAAATGGAGAAAGATTTCTTTTAAACAACAACAGATGTATGACTTAAAAACGTGTATTGCAACACGAAACTGTAATTTTAACTGTTATATGGTTTTTGATAAGATTTCGTAGCATGGGCAAAAAACAGCCCTTTTTATTTCCACTGTTGGGTCTCGGGGCCTTCTCTCTATACGGTCATGGGCCAGATATATATTTTTTTACATATTAAAGGTTTACGAACACGCATAGGAGTAAGGAGTGTTAATTAGAGCTGAGGGCTCTCTCTCGAGGAGAGAATCAAGGTTATAATCCACAACGGTTGTGTAGTGGTAGGACTCTTCGCAGAGTGCGCCAGGGGAAGTACCACATCTTTACCAGTTATTCTACCGCCAAGCTGTGATGTGACAACGTTACTGTATTCCGGTTTGAAGGGCCATTTATCCAGTGAAATTACAGAGCATATTTTATGATTTAGACTTGGATTATACCGGTTCCCTCGTGATGTTTTCATTTACCAATAAAACAAGTGGCGATGACAAATTTGTATATCTAAACTTGGAAATATTGCAAAAGTGGTCCCGAGTTCCAGCAGTGGGAAAACAAAAAAAAGGCTTATGACATTAAAATGATTACTTACATGGAATATACATATTTGTACTATTTTACTGTATATTCTATACAGATCTAGATTACAAATAACAAAAATATCTAGATCACGCTCTTTATATACTTAGAAATATTTTAAAAAAACAACAAAGTATTTGTTTTAATGAATATTATGTTCATTTTATTAGATCTTGTTTTCAATCATAACGATCGTGTATTTGGTAATGTCGCATACAAAATTGCTTGATATATTTCAAGAAATAGAATTAAAATATATTACGATTCATTTTTATTCGATATCCAATTCTATTCGCTTTCGTCTCGATAATACAATTTAGAGAATACAAATTCCATATAACGATGTGGATTTGTAAAACTTTAGTCTATTTTTACGATTAATTATATTTCATGTATACTTATTCACGCTTTATATTGCTACACTAGCAGTGCCCCGCAGTTTTACCCGCGTTGTTCCCTTTATTTCCCGGGGAAAAAGTAGCCTCATTACGGAAAACCAAACGGTCTCAGTACCAGCATCAGTGTACCTGCCGGGCGAGAGAGATATCCCTCCACAAGAACTGGCCGGCCTGGTGCAACACTGCGAAGCACATGCTTGACTGACAACCTAATCGCATCTTGCGACTGCAACGTCAACAATAGGGGTGAGTCTTTAGCCGAATATCTATTCCAAACCAATTTAAATATTATGAACAGTAGTACGATGGAACCAACTTCTGTAAACTCTAGATACTCTTAATAGATAACACTGGCAACGAACGCGGCGGCTAGCCAAATTGAGGGAGGGCACGTATCAAACGAGCCATCATTTGCGGACCACCGCCGCGTTTGTTTCCAACTACAGTACAAGTCAACAGGCCCTGTCCCATATCGCAACCCCCGTAAAACCGATATAACAAGGTACACAACATTACTAAATCAAGCACTAGGTGATACACATCTGACTGACGCAACACTTAGTACGAACAAAATAGAAACGATAACGAAACGAAAATAGAATAGTTATGAACTAACATGTCTTGAGGTAAAATCGAATAAGGTAGGTAAAGGTTCTTGATGGGGGCCAGAACTTGATAGACTACGCCATAAACTAAAGAGCTTTATTACCGGAAACAAACACCAGATCCATGAAAGACTGGGACTGGGATATAGAGTATATGTCCACGAGCGAAGCCGGGGCGAACCGCTAGTTACAAATAAATTTCAAATTTTCGTGTATATCGGCTAATTTGATAAACAATACACTGGGAACATACATCGTGACAGTGGACTTTTTTTTTATATATCGGTATGTATCAAAGTTCTGTATGATCTAATATCACCTTGTCCTTTTTAACCCCCGACCAAAAAAAGGGATGTTATAAGTTTGACGTCGATGTCTGTGCGGGTGTTCTTAGCTATGTTTGGTTAATATCGATTCAAGATGGCCGCCTCCACAAAATGGCGGACAAAATATTTCTTCACAACTTACCTCAATATGGGTATCAAATGAAAGGTCTTGACTAGTAGAACACTGAACACTATAAAAAATTTCAAATCCAAGATGGCCGCTACCACAAAATGACGAATTATATTTTTTTCACTACTATGTACCTCAATATGGGTATCAAACGAAAGGGCTTGACTAGTAGAATACTTCGCACTATGACAAATTTCAAATCCAAGATGGCCGCCACCAAAAAATGGCGAAATACATTTACTTTTTCACAACTCCCTTAATATGGATATCAAATGAAAGGGCTTTACTAGTAGAATGTTGTACAGATTACAAAACCCAGTTAGTCGAGGGTTAGTCAAAATGTTTAATTTTGTTCTTGTTTCTATCGGACTGCTCGTAGCTCGAAATAGCGACACCGTTTCACTATTGACATTTTATTTAAAGAGTCGAACGAAGAGGTTTGACTCTAACTTTGACTTTAACTCTAACTCTCACTTTGACTCTGTTTGACTCTTTTGTTAGAAGAACATCTGGGCTGCGGAATGCGTTGTCTGAGTGGGAGGGTATTTCCCGGTGGTTGCAAGTTGCAATCTCCGTGTCTACAAATCGGGAGCGAATCTGTTTCTTCTATGTAACGCACGCTCCATTGTAGACCGCACCGTCGCTTAACAGGCGGCTAATCAGGCGAGATGGCAATTAAGTGTAAACCTAAAAATACTACATCATTTTAAAAACATATTCAAGACAAATAGTTGCTATTTGTCTTCCAACCAAACTCAGAATAAAAATTAATGTTCATCATAGAAATGTTTGTTTTGGATGAGAATTGAACCCACGATCTACGGAAAACCGATTCACAATTGACCGAGGTTTCAGGCCAGTCAAAAAATTGGTTAAAATGTTAAAAGTAATAAAGTGCAACCTTACCTTCACACTGGATTTCTCCTGTTCAGCATCATCTTCTCTGCTCTCATCCTCATCGATAGCCTCTTCTAGAAGTTCTTTCGTTTTATCATCGTGTATCCTTTCAACAGACTTAACTTCCTCCTTCAAGAAATCTTCTACGTCTGTCCGTATGTCGCCATTTCTTTTTATGTCTACTGGTTCTGTTAAATCTACTAAATTGTCTATTTCACTTTCTGGTGTGGTTTCTTTATCTACTGGAGTTGATTCAATTTTGTCTTCTGTAACAATGCGGTCTGTTTTTGATTCTTGTGATTCTTTGTTTTCGTCTTTATTGGATTCTTTTTTAGGTATATCTTGTTCCAGAGCAATATCTTCCTCTTCAGCAGTTATTTCTTTAGTTTCAGCACTATCGATTTCTTGAAGATCTTTATCGGGAACATCATCTTTCTCTACCTCAGTCTCCTCGCTAACTTCTTCTAGAGCTACTTTAGAGCGGTCAGGGCTGGGTTGTTTGCCGTCAGGGGTGGGTTCTTTGGGTTCAGGGCTCTTTTCTTTTGCCTCGTATTCGCTAGCTATGATGTGGACGGGGCCAGAGTTGTGTATGATAGTACCGTTTGTATAGGGGCGGGTGACGTTATCCTGCACATCCTGGAATATTTAAAAGAGAGGTGTGATAGTCTGTATATTAATCAGTTATGACAGTATGCGTAACAATTTTCTTTCCATTCTCCAAAATTGCTAATTTCTCAGAAAATTTTATTTCTAGACTTTAGTCTATAATTCGGTAGATTGTTTAAAAAAATGATTTATTTTGGTAGATATTTGTATAAAACAAACTATTTTTCCGAGTTTTGTTACGCATATTGGCAAAAACTTGTATACGATTAATTACATTCAGGAACATTCAATAGGCTAATTGAAACTACAAAGGAAACGGTTAGTTCAGTATTAAAACCGCTAATAACAAAAACAAACTAATTGAATTAGCAGTCTGCTTTATATTTCCATTGGTGGTTGACTCGGACCTTCCTGTCTCAAAGAGAGAGTCTAGGTCATAACCCACCATGCCGGCTAAGAGATATTTGGTTTAGTAAGTACACGTGTCCTTAAAACTAGTCTCACAAGTCAGCTTATCAAAGGTTCCTGAAACATTACTAAGGAAAGGGTATATCAAATAAGTATCGTTAATTAAATACGATTTAATTATCGTTAGAAAACACTCAAACAAAAAGGCAATACGGGAAATACAACTACCAAACAGTTACTGCATAAGCATTTGGCCTTAATTTGAGGGTAGATTCTAAAATCAAAACCCCAGATATAGCGGTATCTTTTTATTACAGTAAATATGATAAGGACAGCGATATTTTCAATGCAAGCTGGGTAGTGAATGACGCATGTCTTCGAAAAATATCTCTCTTGGAACATACCAGCATCGGTTTTAGTTAAAGCCAATGAATGCTGAGGGCAAACAATTTAACAACAATTCAAAATCGAATTAAACTACCAATATTAAACTTCATTAAGCTGCCATTCCTGTCACGTCAACTGCAAGAAAAGCTTAAAAAAATTGAAAATGCAACTTCAAAATTATATTTACTGTACAGCTAATAAAAAATAGAGCACTGTATATAATTCGACCATTTTGTAATGCTGGGCCCACACTAACGAGAAATGCCACTAATAATTAGTGGCATATAATTATGATGGACGTTAACCGTAGGTGTAAAATACACCATCGGTAAACGTCCTTTAGGTGTGTTTTACACCTATGGTTAACGTGCGCTATCGCGATAATTAACGGCATTTCTCGTTAGTGTGGCCCCAGCATACGAGCGAACTAATATCATTATTATCGGTGTTATCGGCGACGACCAGACGTGTGGTTATAAAAACAAAATTTTGCTAAAACAGATATCGCCTTAAAATGATCGAACTGCTAAATACATTCAAGCAAACACAATAAAAAAAGACAAACATAAATAAACAGAGAAATTCGTTTAATTTTCAGTACTTTTTAATTTAACATGTAGTTTAGTTAAGTGCTATTTTTGTATGAAACGGTTAGGTTTTAGTATAAGTAACATTATTTTTGGATTTACTGAATGAATCAGGTGCAGAGCAGACGCAGGCGATGAGTATTTACATAAACAAACCCACAATAACAGACAGATAGAAAAAAAAACAATATGACAGAAAAAAATAACTTTCTGGAGAAAAAATAGGTAGGTTTATGCTTTCTAGATACGCTCGTTAAATCCTAGGCAATGATGCTTTAGATCGAGAAAATCGTAGACCTGTCTTAAACCAATAAGTAGAAACAGGGATGAACAGGGATACATTACAAAACAACATATACTTTCATAAGTAAACAGGTGGTAACTTTAAAGGGAGTAACGAGCAAAGTAAGGAACTTCTAACGTTGTAGAGGTAGATTCCAGGCCATGAAATATCATGCCGGATCTTAAGTAGAGAAGAGGGTGAGAGGAGAGAAGTAGGTAGTACCTAGTATCGAACTTAACATCGGACAAATTTCAGTCAAACGTGGATCTAACAAATATTTAGTAAATCGAATAAGAATTTCATCGAAGAATATTTAGTAAATCGAATAGAAAAGTCAAGACTATTTTAGTCAGACCCCCACTCGTCCAACGCAAAACAAAACGTTAAACGTTTTAAATGCACGGCTTTGCAATTGTTCTCTTCAATTTCAAGCAAAAAAATTGCGTCATGATGATTTAAGAAAGAAGAATCCACTCAGGCAACCCATTCCGTTGCAACAGCCTAGGCGTTCTTATCACAAAAGTGGAGCCTAACTGCGTCGTTTGAGTCTTAGGAATGTCAACCATGAATACTGATTCTTCATATTATTATGAAGAATCTATTTTACTGTGCAGCACTGTACTACTGTCATTACTCAGAGATTTAAGATCGTTTGTCTCGTTGACCTGGAAACATTGCCCTTCACACAGAACGGAACCGCCCGGAACACAGTAATGTTTGCAAATTACCGCGTGGCGGTAGAATAACTGTCAAAGGTCACTACAACATTTCAAATCTTCAATATCTTTTGGCAAAATTCCAAATCTAACATAATAACGATGCTATGATTAATCATACTTATTTTAAACCTCCTAAATTTGATCAGCTATTGGTGGAGTAAATTTTAAAATAGTGATGAACTGCATTTGATCACGAACGCCTGTCCCACAGAACATTATTAAAACCATTTTACCTGCTAGTATTATAAATTCGAAATTTGTTGCTCAATCAAATCCCAGCGTCTGGACGGATCGGGTTGAAATTTTGAAACATAAATTGTTTATGGTCAGAAATAACACAGGCCAATTTTATCGTAGTTAATTACTGGAACGGGAACTACACGGGTGAAATCGGGGGATAGTGCTGGATGCACAATAAAAACCTTTTAATTTCAAGCGAAAAGCTTGAAGTTAGGTTGTTTTTTCAAACAGCTTTGTCAGACAGACATGGCAAGTCACCTTTTGACGTAACTTAAATAATTATGTTTCGTTTCGTTTATTTGAAGTTTACCCATAGTTATTACGGAACTGAATTTATTGATCAATAAGTCCAAAAATCGACATCGTTTTATGCTTGTGCGAAGACTCCAACGTAGCAACATAGGGCTGGCTGCTTTTTCATAGTAAGAACCGACAACTTGTGAAATGCGATGCCTTAGTGGGTATTCCCAAACGCACGTAATCTGAATGTCTTCAAATTGAGAGTGATATTGTTTCTTCTCGGTAATTTTTCTCCATCGCAAATCGCATCATTCGACGAAACAGCGATCAAGGGCAAACCTATCACTAATAAAAACGAAACTATAGCTACAAGTCCCGCTCTTCTACCGCCAAACTAAATCGGCTTTCGCTCTGCTATTGCGGTCTCTATCATTTCAAGCGGAAAGAAAAGAGAGAGTTATATCAAAGACAGTTATTGTTAGGCGGTAGACCCTCCGTCGTGAGTCGTGAGTCTGAAACTTCTCTAAATTAGAGTTTACTTACTTACCCAGTACAATATGGACCTATATTTAAGAACATTCCAAATCATTAACTACGTTTACTACTACTAATATTTTGTTAACAGTAGAAAATAATTGGGACATTTCTCACATTTCCTGAAACGCGTCGTAATCTCTACTTGCAGTATTACTTTTATTTATTCTTGAAGAATTCTGCCCACATTTATCTAACAAAAAAATAGCTAATTGTGTAAGGAACAGTAAATTGAGTTCACATTCTCTGTGACGCATAAAAAGGAAAGTTAAAACAAACGCAATAAATACCTCCGAAACGGCACAAACAAAATAACACGAATCTGCGATTCAACGCGTGCAAAGGTGCCAAAGATATTTTGGGTGTTTAAAAGGTAAGAACAGTAAGTGTGCCAAATACGAACATATTACACTGTAGGAATTCTAATAAGGTACAAAGAGTACTTGATATCGACGCAGTTGACGAAATAGGAACAAGTATACACTCGTGATGTGACAAGAAATAATTATATGTAATTCCAAATATACTTCTACGAAGACATATACAAAATGTTCAGTAAATTTAATTGAATGTACTCGTATGTAAATAAATGTTAAGCTTATCGTTACAAATTCGTACACTGATTTTTTAAAATTATATTTGAAATGATAAACACTAATAATGTTCTGATCCCATAACCTATCCATAAATCAACATAACTTTGTTGTCAACTCTTTAATCACAAATGAATGAAATGAATTATGCACACAACTCCAAGGCCTGATATTATAAAAACAATCATTAAAACACGATAGAAGCAGATGAAAATGAAAAACGGAAAAAAGAATCCGAATAAACAAACAGAATTTAAAGGTAACGAAACATGAAAAAACCATACACATCGCAGTAAAATGATAAAATACAACAACAAAACGAATAAACAAAGAACGAGGAGAAAAAAAACGCAAAACAGCAAGTAACAACGAGGATAAACAAAACGGAAGAAAGGGGACGATGTCAATTATGTTGGCAAGATTTTCTGAACCTCCGATAGAAATAACCGCACCTGTGGTCTCATCAATACTAAAGTATTTGACATTTTTATTTAAAATACCAACAGAATTGACATAATCGAGTAGCTTATCTGTCTAAGTATCTAATGATATATTGGCAAATATTGCTTGTTGGCATTTGATGTCATTTTCTAGATTTAATAGTGGAATATCGCTGCAATGGCATCGCTTGTTTATGATACTCCGAAACTAAAGTTTTACAGTTTTAAGGTAATCACAAAAGCAGTTAAAATATTAATTTTGAGCACCATTTGTGTTTCGAAGTTGTGGTAATATCATTGGATACCTAAAATGAAAATGGTTAAGAGCAGCGTTTCCCATTTGATGGTTCGGAACCTGACAGGAAAGGGTCTATCGCCGAACTCCTGGCTTTGAAATTCCTCTCTTTATTTTCGCTTTAAACTAAAGAGAGAACAATAATAAAGCCAAAATCATTATGGTTAGCTTAGCCACTCGTAGAGTTGCCAAAAAAAATAAAGATAAAGTCACAGCATTCCCTCCTTGTTATGACTCTAGAAGGAAATGCCTTGATCATCATCTCACAACCGACATTGAAGTGTAATATGAAGTATGCTCGGTTATGTAGCGTTTGGTTCTCAATTCACAGAAAAACCTCGTCAACCATGAAGGCTTATGAAATAATATTGGGAAACGCTGTGTAAGAGAGTCGGAGGCACTCTTAGATGCATGCAAAGACCTGTCTCTGCTGGTTCTGGGCGTAGCCCGCCTCCATCTGCTGCTGCACTTCGGCTACCAGCCCTGATATGGCCGTGACAACTGCGCGCAAACGTCTCTCGTTAGATTTTGCACTTTATTAACCTTTCGCCTGACTTTGTTGGTCAGAGTAAACAAGATCTGAGGTTCTTAGAAGGTAATTCACTATCTGGTTGCATCAAGATTACATAATGGTATATGCAACTGCAAGCAGTTGAAATTTAAAGGATTAATTTCCTGGTTTCTTTCAGCCTCTAAATATTCACACTTAGAGGTTGCGTCATAGTTTACTAAATTTATAGACTATGAGAAATCAGAAATCAGCTAGTTGAAATTATAAAGAAGAATAGTGATTTTATTGTTTCTACTGTACCAACATAAACCTGTTTTGTAGCAAATCTTCTTAAAGTCATCTAAAACGCTCCACACACGAGTCCTAGAATCAGAGAAAATGACGTAAAAGTAGTGGGGAGGAGCCTACATCGCACCATATGATTGGTGATTTATGGTGCGATGTAGGGTCCTCCCCACTAGTTTTACGTAATTTGATTTTAGGGCTCGTGTGTTTAAGTTAGAGTGTTCTGCTTTCGTTTCTTATTAGTTATTTTATTCATTTTTTACAGTTTTGTTTTAACTTTTTTTTATACATACAAAGTAAAACAAAAACGAAATCAACAAAAATAGATACAAAACCAAAACAAATTACGAAGGACGCCGAGATTAAAATAGTCTGGATGCATCGTGCGATTGGGCATTCTGTCGTTTGGACCGGGGCCAAGATATGGTTAGTTACGGCACTACGCTACTTCTAATACATTGCAGATATTACGATTTATAAAGTGAATTTTCGATTATATTTATCAACATTGTTAAAGTTAAGAATCATGTATCTAACATTTCCTGGTGTGTAACTAGATAGGAATGAAAACATATGAATAATAAACTATTACTATTCGAAAGTCAAAAAATCCGCAAACGTTTACGCTGAATCTTCGTTACAGTATTCATGAGTGGAAAGTTCTTAATTTATCAATATAAAATGCAGTAAAATTATAATGCAAATACAAACACAAAACAAAAAAAATAGGAAATTTAAAACTAGATGTAATAACAGTTATACACAAACATATAGACAGGCATTTAAACATGTTAACGAATTTACAGGAGAACCATACGAAATGTAATTACAAAAAATCCACTCTATAAATTTTGACACAGAATTATACATTCTAGTCTAAATAAATCCACAATCGTTGGATGCATCTCGTGCCTTCGGGCAAGTAGAAATGTTTACAATAATCGAATACAAAAAGGGCATAACCGTCACCATGCCTCAAGCTACTAATTAAAACTAGAAAACCACTCAATCGTACGAAAATAAAAGGAAATTGTGATGAACTGGCTTTGTAGGACCCCAAGAATTACATGATGACAGATATCCAAATCATATTCTGTTTATTTTTCAATCATTTAAGTAGTAAAAGAAAACTCGCTGTACCTGCCAACTAGATATTTGTTGGAACGAAGTTTGTTGGACGTTTTCTTTATTTTGCGAGTTTCGAAGATGTACATAGTCATTTGAGACATAAACACTTTACTTTACTTACACCTAAATTTAAAAAATCATAGCTTGTATTTAAAAATCTTACAAAACAAAACTTGTACCGTTTTATATTACCTGCCGCTGTTACGTACTAAGATTGTATTGCGCTTTCGTATAGACTTGAGTTTGCTACCATTTCCTGTCATGTGACCATGTAACACGAACTACTTTACGAATGTCATCTTCCCAATTACGATCTCATCTTTTTTTTAAATTCTGTCTTGGGCACAAACACACGCTTAAATTATTAAGAACTTAATGTTTCTAGACCCAAATTTTGACATCATTGGGGTCAGCGCAAATCAATATTATCAATAGTATCATGTCGTATCTACAATTTTACTTCCGCCGATACACAATTTCCTAGATTATCGGGCCAAAGCATGATGGATTTTGTACTCAACATTAATTAGGTACAATAGCAGAGTAGGGAAGTAATACCAGAGCTAATGTTGAAACCTTTAAATGGTTTTCTAATGCATTGACAACTGGAACTTTAGCAAATGGAACAGATAAGCATTGACGATAAGGAGTACCTTTGTCTGTACAACGTATAAATGGATCACGGCTCGTAATTTTGTAGCGTTTTGTAACGCTGCCAGCTTTGGCCATGTCCGTAAGCACATCATGCTAATACGAGTATGTCCAGAGATCGTTTTCTGATTTTTATCTGCTGCGGTCTTAAAGTTGAATGACGGAGAAGAGACAGAAGGGACAAACTAAATCTGTTGAAATCAGATGCGCATGTTTGAGATTGTATAGAACTACAAAGCAGTATACTCAATTCTATAATATAGATTCGTCGAACCCGTAACAACAGGGTCATACTTGATGGATTAGCATCTCTGTGGTAATGACAGCATTTTTTGGCAATAACAGCAAATTACACCCCTACCACGATATGTTTGTTGATCTTTGTAGAAGAATTATTTTCTGATTTCTATCTTCACAAGCTCTTTATATTGGTCTAGTTTTACAGGACAGAACCGCCACAAGAGTATAATATAAACGTTTCTCGCTCAAAATAGCCCTGCACTTTATCGCTTTCTAGTCTGATTCTACGGTATGATTTTGTTTCTTGCTTGACACCATGGCCGGAATGGTTAATTGTTCAGAGGATCGACTGTTTTTTTGGGTACTACTTAAGATAATTCTTTTGTATTCATGATTGATAGTCCCACAAGCCAGTGCATCACCCTTCCATTCGGTAGTAGTACTTCGTCCCGTGCAGCCAGCTGGCCCACGATCCTTTGCATGGCGCGCTCGGTCTCCGCGAGTCGCGCCCTTAGGGCTTCCAACTCCACGTCTCCTGAGCAAGGTGTACCGTTTAATACCACCCGGAAAACATTGAGGTAAAATCTCCTTTGGGCGAATTGACCACATTTTGATACGTGAAAAATCTTATCAGCTCGTGTCAATAACAGTAACTAATGTTAATGTAGCGTCGGAACGTGCACGTTTGACCATAGATTTTTTGGATACTTTTTTGGAGACTTTTTGGATGGTTAAAATCTAGTGAGTTTACGTCACCGACATGCCTAATAGTACTTCTGTAGCTGCACGAGTGACGCATTGTAGAATACTATTACTGTTTAAAATGTTCAGTTATATGTTTTCACCATGTTTTTACTTCTATCGGCAGTCCTTATGACTGCCAATTTTATTATTTTATTTAAACTTCAACCTTAAATAGACACGATGAAGGTTTGAGATCTTGGTTAAAATTAACATTTTGTTTTTTTATAATATAGAGTGAAACTCGATAGTCTGTGTTTTAGTGGCTTAGAGTAATCTTTTTGTTTTGAAGACATACTTTATTTAGTGCGTTTAGGAAACACGATGAGAGTAAATTTTTACGATGCTCGCGCACACCGTCACTAAACACCGACACCCCGAAGTTAGCTAGTAAACATTGTACCTAACTTCAGGTTAATACCTCTTGCTTGATGTTCTATTCTACCAAAGAGTTTACATATACTACGTATAGAGTTGGCACAAACGCTTTACACCGAAAGCTCGGCTAGCATGAGGTATTCAATCTGAGGCTAGCATCTTTCTTGCCTAGTCGCTCTTGTGGAAGTGCCATACATTTATCGCGGCTCATCACTCTGTTGCCATAGAAAGTATGCACGTCATCTGCTTACGATTGACACAAAGGCAACGTGCGGAAAATCCATGCGCGGTCTGAGGGGGGGTGGGGGGGGGGGGTCACGGGGGACATGAACCCCTCCCAAAATCGTATACGTCGAACAAAAAATCTAAGAAAATTAAAAATATCTAATAGTGCATAGACTATTAACGCGGGAAAACAACTAGAACGGGAACTACGAGGGTAAAACCTTGGGGGACTACTAGTAAAGTATTTTTTTGCTCGATTTATTGTATGTCTACTTGTGACCCCCCCAAAACCTGAGGCTGCGTACTGGTGAACCCCTCCAAAATTCGAGGCTGGGACCGCGCCTGGGAAAATCTATCTCTAAACGTAGTATATTATGTAAACTCTTTGTATTATACGGTTGAATTTAGGCGTTTTTAACACGAGGAATATCTTAGAGAAGAAGTATTTCCTTCTTGCGTGCGTTCATAAATCAGTACACATACTTTTTTATATGTACTATCAGTACATCTACTATAACGAACGCGATTATACATAGTTGGATAACTCTAACTGGCCTCGTTATCAGTAACACTTTTCCTGTTGTGTAAAAATAATACAATTATTTAATAACTAGCATTTTATACAATAAAGAGGTAGTAGTGTGACTAATATTATTTTTTTATTTTCAAAGTCTTTGTTGATGATGAATGAATGGAAATGTGCGATCAAATGTGACTGCTGTTGGTGGTGTGTTCTATCACTCAAGGTTTTATTGTTTTTTATAAAAGATTTAGTGAAGGGTCGAGCTAGACGTGTGAACGATGGTAAGCATAACGCCTCTTCAGAATAGCAAACCGCTACGTAATTATTTGAATATGAAGAGATCAAAACAGTGCACACTGCGCTCGTCACCCAAACTTATAATCAGTAACATTTCGTAATAAAATCGAACAATTATCATGGAATCATCATGGGATATTATGGAATCATCTGGAAACATTGCCCTTCAAACCCCGACACATAATGAATTATTATTACAACTGTGACTGATCTAAATGTGATTTTCAAATGTGTAAGCATGTCGTTGGATATCCTGAAAAATCTTTGAAAAAAAATAATAAAAAAATCCTTGAAATCACTGCTTCACGGCATTGCACAAGTAGCCGACATTGACCGTCTTACCAGAATACAGTTTTGTTTGCTCATTACTGCATTACTGAGTGATAGAACAGTTGGTAAAGGTGTGGTATTTCTCCAAGCAGACACTGTAAAGAGTCCCGCCACTACAAAATGGGAGTGTGATGAGAATATGAATGCAAAGGGGATGAGTGCAGAGATGCGAATGATTAGAAAGGATGTAGAAACGGGCATATTATACCGAACCCGCATGAGTTTTTTTACAATACAAAGTGACAGGACGAGCCTGATGGTAAGCAAAAATGTTTGCCCATAAAACATCACAGTGCCATTCTACTATTTATACAAGTAAACTGCATAACAATGCGCTGTGCTCGTCACCAGAGCCGGATTCAGAGGTCTGGAGGACTTGGGGCAACAAAGAAGTGGAGCCCCCTAGCCCTTCATCTTGTCTTGTCTTGTCAAATCACCTTGAGACGATTTATCACCTTTTCCTTTGTCTCTGGAATCATTGTCCTTCAAACCGGAACAGTCATATTTGCATTTTACCGCTTGCCATTAGAATGCAGTCATTCTACTGGCTAGCGGTAAAATGTAAAGGTGTGGTACTTCCCCAGGCGCACTCTGAGAGGCAGGTAAACAGTCCTACCACTACAAGGTACAATGAGTGGGAAAAGGGTGAGCAGATGATAATATTACAAATAAATAAAAATTACTCACTTGTGTCTCTCTCTTTGTGGCCTGCGTACGCGAGGGAAATATGATTAAAACTGTTAGTGATGTGAAAAACTTACTGTAACCCTTATGTTAATTGTCATACAGTATAGCATGTATAACTTTCCCTATTTGAGCGGTTTAAAAGCAAAATCCCCATTGTGCAAATTTTTGTTTAGCAAGAAGTAGGAAAAATAGTTTTACATTATATTATTAATAACATACAATTATTTATGACATATGACAACTGATGTAGGTAGATATCTGAGATCATAGATGAAACACATTACAATATAATATTGTAATGTTTATTGTCATACATTTAGTAAATTTTTTTCAGGATCTTGAAATCTTTTGGTGATAGATGTTCATGTGATACCTATATATATAAACCGTCTTGTATATTCTTGTAAGCATATGTCTTGTATATATGTAAATGTAATCCTTACCGAGTTTATCGGGCGAAGACCTGGAGTCATCCCGAAACACTCTCCTGCGGAACTGAGGGTCGGGAGTCACCGGCTCGTAGGGGATCGTTGCGCGCTTGAAGAACAGCTGCGAATTCAGATCGTACCACTTTGAGCGTATGATTCAATTTCTTTTAATATGATGGTGTTTTCTAAAATAGCAGTTGGGATTGAATCTTCTCTGTGAAAACTGCACAGCTTTTTGTAAACTGCACAGTTTTTTGTAAGCTGCACAGCTTTTTGTAAACTGCACAGTTTTTTGTAAGCTGCACAGCTTTTTGTAAAATGTACAGCTTTTTGTAACCTGCACAGCTTTTGTAAAAAGCTGTGCAGTTTAAACAACAGGAAGAAGCTGCACTCACCTTACTGATGGTGTAGACGAAGAACACGATGATGCAGATGGTGTAGACCGGCATCACGAGCCCCATGGAGGACTTGGGGGCCGGCGCCGGGCCCCCCGGCGCGCCCAGCGGGGGGCGCATGCCCGGGATCGGGGGCGGCTGCAGAACACACAGGAAACTGTTACTAACAAATGTATATACCCGATTCACACATTCTAATAAATTTTAGTAACGGCTGGTCTAGTCGGAAGAACGGCGACTGTCGATCCGGAGGCCCGGGTTCAAATCCCACGCGCACCACTGTCATGACTGAAGTCTACATCATATAGAACTGCAAGAGCTACTACTGCAAGACCTTGGATTCTACATGAAACCACACACTTGTCAAAGTCCATAACAGCATCCTGCTGAAGCACACGACGTTGGCGTAATTGTGCTCACCAAACATATCACACTAACATAGCACAACGGGATAGAAGCCAGAAATTAATACATGATGAATCAGATGACATATATGATACAACCGATTAAAAGTTAAAAATGAAAAAAGAAGTAGAAGACTTTATCAGCTGACTATTATTATCATTGTATAAATTCAGACCAATGGAAACTGCGTTGCCAGACATATTGCATGCCTCTAGAAGAAGAGGCCAGTTTGTATGGGTAAATTATTTAAATGTTTTGTATCATCTTATCTTACCTGCAAACAGCAATAAAGATTTTTGTATTTGTAAGTCGTGTCGCTGACTTAAAAACGGTGAAGGAAAACATCCGACATGTTCCTTGAATCTTTCGAGGTCATGTGTTATAGACACTATCCCTCATTTGGCCAGTGGTGCGAGAGAAGACCCGACACCAAGCAGGGGAACATTTAGTGGGCTGCTTATGCTAGCCGACTCCGCAAATGTAATTCTGCCATAGAGGATATCATCAATGAAATGTCAAAGTTACTCTACAGACTGAAAAACTTCCGGACCACGGATATTCGGTTCCGGACGATACGCGCTGTGTCGAGGATGACCACCGCGTGCATCTGACCAGCCATCCAACCCTCTAACAAAAGTGTCCTAAGATGTTGCCCTCAGGCTGAGAACGACAACTTCCTAAGACATCCATTCCAAAAATGTTGGTCGAGACTTTTCGCTATAAGCCGTTCTCAAACACATCTATTTATTATTTTACGAGTATATTAAAACACTTATTATTTTTTACTATTGTTTCACACAGCCTCTCCAGCTCTCCACAGCTTACAGTGGCTTGGATCGTGCTAAAGTGTCACATTATGGAACCGCTGAGCGGACTTGTTGGTGCCACGCCAACTGTTTATAAGGCATTTTCAGACAAGACGCAAAAATAGTTATTTTTCAAGTTTATTAGCATACAAATTATGGGATGTATGTATCTCTCCTATCGTTCGCTCTTACATATTTTGTCCAACTTTGAAGTTTCATCAATGTCCATTGAGCAGATTGGCGCATTTTTAGCGTTCCAACGTGATTCGCCAACAAACACCCAACAACTTTGATATATATAATATCAGTAGGATTAAACATATTTAAACATTTATTAATAAGTATTGTGCACAATCAAATTATAATTAACATATTCGTAAGTTTTTAAGTGAGCTACTGTACTCAAAAAAACAATATGTTATCTTACAATATCTTGTACTGCTAGGATATATTTACACTGGTGTTTGTACAAATTTTGTAAAACTTTATATTTAATAAAGATATTTTGAAATGAAAAAATGAGTAGTATTAAACAACGTAAAATCGTCCACGCGTAGAAGACATTTTACACTATTAATGTAGTGTACGGGATATTTACCGTGGTTGTAAAGTACGGAGCCCTGGAGCAAACCCCCCGAAATTTCGATGCAGTTTCGTGCATTTTTTGCCCAGACACATCACACACAGACTTTAAACCTTGTTTGTCGATCCAAACAGTCTAAACAGGAAGGATTTATTCACAATCGACATTAAATTTAGATTACGAAGAATAGTCAGGAATCCTTCGGTATGAGTAGTTTCGGATCTTTCCTCTTTCGTCCCAAAACCGCCGCCATCTCGCCTGATGTTAAGCGACGATGCGGTCTACGATGGAGCGTGTTTACCTAGAAGAAACCGATTCACTCTCGATTTGAAGACACAAAGTTCTGAGTGAAACAAAAACAGAAAACTATTATAACATTTTAATTTTAAACTGATTCTTAGGAACCAACTCTACCTATGTATGGCCTAAGAGCCAAAGAAAGTTAGCCCTTCGCCACTTAAAAAAATTGGCAGTTTTACGAACTACCTATAGTAGTGAAAACTTAAATAGCTCACTTTGGGAACTAGGCGGGTGAAAACGGGGGGTGTGGCGATGACCATAGCCAATGGAAAACGCTGACACATTTCTAGATGGCCAATGGCCATGGTTACCCGAAAATCTCGTATCATTTCCGAGCGTGAGGCTAGAATTCAATTCACAGCCCACGAAATATCTGTTTATGGTGCGCCCTAAAACGTTTTCATTTCAAAAAGCTGTTAATGTACGCCTTTAACAGGTGGGAACAATGAGGTACTGTAAGTTTGAGTCATCGTGGCTTAGTTACAGACTCACAAACCTACACAGTCCGGTGACTAAAAGTGAAAGTAATATTATTAACCGCGGTTTTCCTACATAGTTTCAGTTCCCGTGATTTTCAGGCGATAAAAATAGCTTATAGGCTAATCCAGGCTGTGATTTATGTGCATTCAAAATGATGACCCGATCCGTACGGCCTTTATATTTATATTTTACTTCAATCTAGAAGTAAAATATAAACTGAAACTAACGGATAATCCAAAATAATTGGATATCTGTATCCGAAACTGATCCTAATTTTATTCCCATATACATATCCGTATCCAGGTCCGAAATATCATATCATATAACATCTAGTTCGAAGCGTACATTAACAAACTTTAACTTTTACAAAATTACGAAATTCTGACAGACACCGGCTCTTACTCAACCGGTGCGGTGTATTTAAAAAAAAAAAGAGAAAAGAAAAACAAGAAAAAGTCTTCAAACAGTTTTTTAACTAAAAACTCTCAACCCATGCAAGGTTAGTCTGCAACTATTCGTTGATTAGTTCCAGCAGTTAATAACAACTTGATGTACGTACCTTTATGTTTGGTTTCGGCGAGTTTTTCATTGTTTTGGTTAACTACCCGTAATCGCTATCTTACTACTTTTTTAAAGGGGTATATATATATGGCCGTTTGCCTTAGATGGGTTTTTTCCTTTTGGGTCCTGCGCCTATCTAACGGCTGGATCTGGGATCTAACGGCTAAAACACACTTTTAAAGGACCTATGGCGGTTCACATCAGATGGCCTGTACTGCCATATCGAATTTTAAGCCAGCACGATCGAGGTCTACAACTCTGGTGTTACCTGCTTTTTCTTTCTAAGTGAGTTTTAAATTATATATCAACGAGTAAAACTACACTTTTATAGACTTATGGCAGATGACATCTACTGCTCAAAATTTAGGTTAGCGCAGAAGATGCAGAGCCCACAATTTGTTACCAGTTCTATCGTATTCTTCAGAAAATTCTATCACTACTGATATAACCACATTTTTAAAAGACATTTGCCAATTGGTTTCATATTAGCACGTCTTCCCACTTTTTTGTATTTAAAAAGACCCTAGACATTTGGCCTTGAGTACCTATATCTACTGCCTACCGAACTAAACTTCATCCCAATTTACTTCAGTTATCAATAATAACTCAGAGCATGATTAAGCTTTAAAGGGAGGATCTAGAGATCCGGGTAATGGTTTCACAATTTAATACACTCTACTACTTCGATAAATGTTAATGTTCGTATGTTCCTTGATTAATCACGGCGGAAGAACCGTACCGATCAGATCAATTTAGAATTGCATTTCCGTTTTTTTATGTCGAACATCACGAACCTCGAAAACAATTCCAGTGGAAGTCAATTTCCAAACTCTATGTAGACAAAGTCGCGAACATAGTATTTTATTCATATACGATATGACAAAACGGATCAATCATATTTCACCTTTATAACAAAAACTGAAACTTCATTGTACATTATCGACAGACCATCCAAAAATGTTAAAATAAGTAAACACGTAATGGTAAACCGGCTCTTTACCGTTCAGGACAGTTTAGTTTTGCTATTGCTGTCTTATGGTCTTAGTTTTATTATTACTTATTCTCTTTAAAAACAGAAATAGAGAGACCAATATCAAATCCAAGACCACTTCAATTAGACGGTGCACATCACGGCCTGCCATAGACAAACTATTCTTGAAAGCAACCTGCTGATAAATACCGCTAACATTGCATTGCCTGGAAGCAGCGAGCAACACGGAAGGGAGTAGGCATACACAGCGTTTCCCCTCTGTCAAAGTACAAGTCCGCGTGGACCATGGAGTTTGATAATACACTGTGGCTGAGGGCAGGGCTAGATTTGTTTATGGTGCTTTATTTTTTATGTGTTAGTGATTTGGCTGTGTGAGTATGATCGGCAATGGATCGGTACAGGTATGTTTTGTATGTAATAGTGCGGCTTTGTGCTTCCCGCAAGAAATGACAGAAAGATTTGAACAATATTTTTTAACTAAGGCTACTCCCTTCAGTACTTGCGCGGAAGATCGAGTTGCTCGATGATCATCTTGGATATTATGATGGTCAGCAGCGAGAAGTGTATTCTCACGACCAGGGGATAGTTGCGGTTTCACCTCTGTGCCCTCGTATCCCATGACCTTGAAAGAGTTTGATTTGACTTTACGCAACTTAGTATGCAAGAAATGACAGAAAGATTTGAACAATATATTTTAGCTAAGGCTACCCTTCCGTGCTTGCGCGGAAGATCGAGTTGCTCGATGCCTGGAAGAGATCGGCCCCTTTACCGCCTAACTAAATCGGCTATGGCTTTGCTATTGTCGTCTCTATCATTTCAAGCGAAAATAAAAGATACAACAATATCAAAACTAAGACAGTTTAAGTTAGGCGGTAGACCCCCGGGGCGGAGACGAGCGGACAATAAGACCGTCAGCTATCGCATTGTTTTTTAAGATTATCGTTACTTCTT
Source organism: Ectropis grisescens (assembly GCA_017562165.1). Classification (NCBI taxonomy): domain Eukaryota; kingdom Metazoa; phylum Arthropoda; class Insecta; order Lepidoptera; family Geometridae; genus Ectropis; species Ectropis grisescens. The sequence continues at coordinate 23,092,747 of CM029785.1, forward strand.
TCTATTATTTTTGAAGTTGGTTTGGACTCAATAAATGAATCCATCTACGAGTATAACGAAACTGAAACCGCAAAAGAATTCTATCGAATACAGAGATTCCTTGCTATCTATCTACGTATAACCAGTTTTGTTAAACTAAACACTGACTAAAGAGTCCTATAGAATACAGAGATGCCTACTATATTCGAACACACAACTACCACTCACTAAAGAGACCTACAGAATACAGAGATTCCTACACTATATTTTTCCAAGGACGTCACACTCGCAACACTCAACTGAAGCCCTCAGTGCAACGTCGGTAATACACTGGGCAAAATGATCGAGAAGATAGCGGTATCTCCAGCGTTGGGAATGAGACTGGATGTGGCGAGTGTGTACACAGAGCAGATCCGTTTTACGACGCGCCGCGATGGCTTCCGGTGTTTGATCGGCGGCAGCGCGCGCACTCGCGGCGGACTGTTTACACAACAAACGTCGCCTGTCACTCACTCGGCGATGGCAAACGTAGGATATTTAAATTGTGACAACAGCCATATTCTTGTTTTTAAAATGATAGTCCAAGAATATTAGCGGTTTTACTTCGGAATGAGAATGTTTTGGAATCCTAAAACTTGTCTCAAAACCTACTTATCGTAAGGTGGCTGCATCTTCAGATATTGCTTGGTTTCTTGCCCTTATTTGATTTTCCTGGACTATAATGAGAGTATACTTATACTAGCTAACACGGCAAACGTTTTTCTGCCATTGGTATAAAATATTATCAATCGCACTTCGAAGAGTGTGTAACTGATCTGCATGATCTAATAACACCTTGCCCTTCTATCGGATTTCTCGTTCCACAAAAGGGCGACATTGTTTCATGATGTTCCAAAAACGCGAACGAAGATATTTGACTCCACGTTTGTGATAAGAACATCTAGGTTGTGGAGTGCGTCGCCTGAGTGGGTTTTCCCCGATGGTTACAATCTTGGTGTCTTCAAATCGAGAGTAAGTCGGTTCCTTCTAGGTAAGCACGCTCCATCGTAGATCGCATCATCGCTTAACACAGGCGATATGGAGGACAAGTGCGAACACGTTATGGTTAAAAAAATTGAATGTGAGCGACGCGACACTTTACCTAAATAACTTGATATTAATGAACGACGTTTGTTGTTAGAATTATTTGGATATTGTTATTAATAAAATTTTAAAAACTCAAATAGATTTTGATGTGGAATAGGAGACATAGATTATCTCTGAAAAAACAAGAGTTCCTTAGGCCAGATACTACTCGTAGTCATGTCTCTGTTCTAATGTCTCATCAAAAATTGTCGCACAACAAATTCCATCTACAGATAAAGTAGCGAGTGCGCGGACGCCCTAACGCCGTTAATGTCTTCAATGCGTCCTCTGTTTCTGAACGGATATGCGTAATTTTGGAATATTTACATCGATTTTATAAAAATAATTATAGATTTACGAGAACACATTTCGCGGTTCATAAAGATGATATCATAAAATTTATGTGCGGGACAGAAATTAATAAAATATTTTGAAGCGAGTTAATGTATGTATATAATGTACTAGCTTTTACCCGCGACTTCGTCCGCGCCACATATTTATTAAAATAATTGAAGCAGTACCTACTCGTATGTCCACTACCATACAAATTCACGTTTCGTAATCAAAATCGGTCTAAGTCAAAGTTTTATATTTATTAATAAATGTACAATTTACACGACAAATTACAAAAAAAAACTATGTTCTCAAAAAAATAATCAAAAACAGACTTTAATTTAAAATCTTATTGGGACGGTCCACCAAATTTTATTAGTCTATTAGTAGATATATCGTCTGATTACATGAACGCAAATTTTAGTTTGTTGTTCATATTTCAAAAACCGCCGCACTGAATTCGATAAAATTTAAATGACCACCTCTGAACTATAATCTACCAACCAAAAAAATAACCATCTAAATTGATTCACAATTGGAAATACAACTGGATTGATAACCTCCTCCTTTTTAGAAGTCGGTTAAAAATAGCATACAAAGAGTGCAAAGATCCTTCCATGCACACTTTTACTCCTCATTTCCACTCTTTTCAACTCTTTTTCTGTGATAAAAAGTCGCCTTTGTCCTTTCCTAAGTCTAGGTAGTCTATCTGTGCACCAAATTGTAACAAACTCTTTAAGTGGCTTAGGCGTTAGACGGTAACGGACAGAGAGTTAGTTTCATATATATAATTTCATATTAGAAATGAAAACAGGTGTTCCTGATCATTTTATAGGAGGCAGTTGTAAAGATTACCGAAAAGTACCGTTCACTCCTCCAAAAAACTCATTTTCGGAGTTCTTAATTTGCCTTAATCGAGCGTCCATCATGCATAACATTTGATAAGACACCATGGAAATCTCGTCGACTATCAAAAATTCTGTCTGATACGCCATTTAGTGGCTGCGCCCATCTTAAATATTGAGGTTGTATAGTGCATTGTATTCTTCTTGTCAAGCCCATGTTGATGGATTGATAAAATCTAAGTTATCCGCCATTGTGTAGAGGCCGCCATCTTGGATTTTAATTTTATATAGTACATTGTATTCTACTGGTTGAGCACTTTCATTTGATACCCATATTGATGGGATTGATAAAACCTACGTTATCCGCCATTTTGTAGCGGCCGCCATCTTGGATTTCAATTTTTTATAGTATATTGTATTCTGCTTGTTGAGCCCTTTCATTTGATACCCATGTTGATGGGATTGATAAAACCTACGTTATCCGCCATTTTGTAGCGGCCGCCATCTTGGATTAATTTTTTTATAGTATATTGTATTCTGCTTGTTGAGCCCTTTCATTTGATACCCATATTGATGGGATTAATAAAACATAAATTATCCGCCATTTTATAGCGGCGGCCATCTTGAATTTATTTAAGTACATTAATTATAAATAAATGATACCGCTAGAAGCGTCTTGAAACGCTCTTGAGAGTAAATGGCTCAAACGGGTAAAAGTAAGGTGGCACTTCATATGCCGAAACATAAACACCGCACTTATGTAACCTGACACCCGTTTTCCCGCCAAATTTGTAAAACGCGAAAAGCTGCCAGTGTATCAAGCGGTTATATAAGTAACCCCGTATAGTTAGAAATTATAAAATTGCTGGAACAAACGTTTATCGACTCCATTTCAAGTGTCTAGATACAAAGTTTCAGGGTTTTATCTTCAATAATATTGAACTTCCAGACTTTCACCCCCAATTCCACCCTCGTAGGTACAGTTCGAAACTACAAAACTGCTAAAACATACATTTTATGGTTTCGTGTTAAATATCTAGACGTAAAGTTTCATAGTTCTTCAACAATGACGAAGTTTTCCATATAAACTTTCATCCCTTATTTTAACCCTTTTTTCGGAACAAAAAGTAGCCTATGTCCTTTCTCGGGATCTATTCTATCTATGTATCAAATTTCATCAAAATCTGTTGGTTGGTTTAGGCGGTAAAGACGGACAGACAGACAGACAGACAGACAGACAGACAGAGTTACTTTCGCATTTATAATATTAGTATGGATAATACGTATGTATTAACATCTAAGTACATAGGTTTTGTAGTGGTAGGACTCTTGGCAGAGTCCGCCTGAGGATATACCACACCTTTGCCAGTTATTATACCGCCAAGCAGTAATTACTGTGTTCCGGTTTGAAGGGCAATGTTTCCAGAGAAATTACAGGGCTTAGAGATATAACATCTTAGGTTTCTGGGTGACGAGCGCAGTGTAGTACTAGGTAATGATTTGGACTCTTCATGTTCTCTCTCAGCGTGTCACTGTGCTGTTATGAGGCAGGCATGTTGCTTACCATCAGGCACATGTCCTGCGCATTTCGACACATTTATTTAAAAAAAAAATTACCAGCTAACTGAGCTATCTGGGTCCCATATTAACCGCCCAGATACAGGTATCTCTCCTAGTTTGCAGAAATCGTTAATTTTAATGCAAATTTTACGGTAATACCAACGTTGAAAGTTATCGTTAAGCAATAACAAATTAAGATATTTAAAACATAAACGGTTTTTAAGAATAATGCCACAAAACTGAATATGTCGACAAGATCGAAGTGACGAAAAATATAGGTGAACGGTTAATTGTGCCGTTTGTGCCTGTTAGACTACAGGCCCGTGAGCAATATTTAGCATTACCTCTCCTAATCCATTATTCCGCAACGGCGTACAAAAATCATGTTACGAGGAGAAAAGGTCGAGATTTGTAGCCCCCTATCTTCACCTGCACTCAGTTGGACAGTTTTCAAGTGACGGCATAGTGCTGAATCTTATTACTTACTTTATACCCTTCTATCATCCTACCCTACATAGGTATCCTGGTGGTTCATTTGACCCATACATTTTATTCACGGGTCTATAGTCTATGTGAGTATAAATGCTTTGCTTAGTATGGGGCTAGATGGCGTGTGTGGTGTGTGAGAAATATTTTTCATTTCTGAAATTATAAAAAAATACATTTCTGTCATTGAACCTGGCGGCTCAATTTGGAGTGTTACCAGTATATCTCGATCTCTATATCTCACTCCATACACCATGATGACTTGATGGCGCGTGGATTCGATTGCCACTGTCCCCGAGCTTCCGGCTAAGCCAATAATTATAAATAAATCAACTTAAATTTGCTTTACTTTATAAACAACAAAGCAAAACACTGTAAGGAAACCGACACATTCCAAGAAAAATGTCATCAAAAGCAACGATATAAAACATTAGATGTAGAATCCCACACGCCTGAAGTGTGTGAAGCACGGAATCATGTCATCGTTGGGAAGACTAAGCTCCTTCTTTCCGTTCTAGTCCGTTGCAGGAAGCGGTGAACGCCACACGGTGACATTCTTGCCTATCACTATTCGTTGTCAACAACCAATATAAGTAGAACCAAGGCATACCTCGCCGCTAGCGATGCTAGGGGTCAATTAGATTGCTGATGTGTAAACCACTTACTCTACACACAGAGACCCAGTTTACTACCTTAATTTCAAGGTCCTCAGGGCACATCGTATGGTTTATTTCGATAATTAAAAGGACATGTGACATCCGCCAACTAGAACTTGACCAGAGGCCTGGAATTCTACTCTTACTAACATTATGAATGCGCAAGTTTGGATGTTTGTTGCTCAATCACGTTGGAACTTGGAACGGCTGAAAGGATCGTGAATTTTGGCATACAACTAGATTATAGTATTGGAATACTAATAACAATTACTTGACACATCTCATTAGTAAATTAACCTATTACTCGAAGATGCCGACCGTTAATTTTAATTCAACAGTTATTTAGTTTCTTTCGACGATTATTCACCAATTTTATTGGAATGGAACGTCTTTCTATTTTTAAGAGTCTAAAATAAGTTAGTCTAATTTAAAAAGTTACAAAAATTTACTCTGGGATCCATTGAAGAATCATGTAACTTTTTGAAGTGAAAACTTCTTTTGGCGTGCCACAGACATATTTTTCGTGGGCTGTGAATTTAATTCTAGCGTCACGCTCGGGAATGATAAGAAATCTTCGGGTAAACTCGGGACAATAGACAAAAAAAATGAGTTACAAAAAAAAATTGGCAGTCATAGGCACTATAGCAGGCCTATAGAAGTGATAAGAATTTTATAGCTTACTTTGGAAACTATAGTCTGGAATAAATCTTCAAAACATTGTCGTCTAAATAAGTATTCTAAGCATAGCATGCTAACGCATTTCTAGACGGCCACGGTATCGAGTTCACCCAAAAATTTATTTCATTTACAAGCTTGACGCTTGAGCTCAATTCACAGCCCACGAAAAATACGTGTATGATGTGTCAAAAGAAGCATCAAAAACAAAGATATCATCAATTCATTGATCTGCAGATGCAGACGCAAGCTGGTAGCACGAGTGAGAAGCAGGGCGTGGCATTGGCCGCCCACAGTCGGCCGCGGCCTACACTCGCAGAAATAGATGGCACTGACACTCGTTCCCGTCGCGCACTTTCGTCTACGTACACACAGACAGACTAGACGCTTCCAGCTTTAATACATCGCGGCATAGAGCTTTGTAAAACTTGTATAAATATGTGGGCAGGGCCCTACATCGCACCATAGGATTCCAATCATATATATATATGTATTTTTTTTAACTATAATAGGTTCGCACTTGACCACCATCTCGCCTGATGTTAAGCGATGATGAGATCTACGATGGAGCGTGCTTACCTAGAAAAAACCGATTCACTCTCGATTTGAAGACACCAAGATTGTAACCATCAGGGAAAACCCACTCAGGCAACGCATTCCACAACCTAGACGTTCTTATCACAAAAGTGGAGTCAAATCTCTTCGTTCGCGTTTTTGGAACATCAACCATGAAACGATGTCTTCGTGAAATCATATGGTGCGATGTAGGGTCCTCCCCACTACTTTTACGTAATTTCCTCTGATTTTAGGGCTCGTGTGTAGAGGGTTTAACGCCACGTACGTAGTCAGTAACTACAACCAATTACCAGTTAGTATTAGTACCCCCGTGAATAATTATTCAGAAAAGGACTATTCATTAAATGCAAATTTTTTTCGGAATAAAAAACTATGCTACTATGTCACATATTTATGTCATTGCAGACTAATGAGTTTCCTATATATTTTCAAGTGCTGTCTCCCACGTCACAGGACCGACCTAGTGTGGGAGACAGAGTTCACACCTGATTAGTTTGCAAATTTGTATTACGTCTTAACTGTTGTCGCAAATACCACGTAAACTGTTCAAATAAAGCTTTTTTGCTTGATTTGATTGACTTATATGGCTGGGCTAGAGGCTTAGTCTGCCTGCGGAGTCGTGGGTTCGATTCTTAAATCGATTATAATACTTGTGTGATGATGAATACAGATACTCGTATTTGTTCCGTGGCTAAGTTTTTCTACGTATGTACAATAAGTATGAATGTCTAATTATATAAATATAGTATCACTTATCGTGCTTCCATAGTACATTTGCTTTGCTTAGTTTACTAAAATAGTGTTGGGTGTTGTACGTGAAATGTCCACACGACCAATTAGCATAACCTCGTGTACAATTCAGGAAAGGACTATTCATTGAAGAACGTTATTTAAGTGTTTTCAGTATAAAAAGATTTTAGAGACCATACTCTCAGTTTCAAATTTACCCATTCGATTCTAACATGATTTAGCAACAAACTCTTTTTAAACACTAACTAATGTAGTGGTAAGGTTTCAACAGTTTTATCAATTAAACGGCTGGAGATTAGCTCCTGTATGGAGTACTGTTCGCACCTTTGGGATGGATCGGCTAAGTATCAGCTGGGGACTCTGGAATCGATTGAGAGACGTGCCAAAATACTCATAGGCAATGATACTCTTGTGCGTAAAAGACTTCAAAGTCTTGATCATCGCCGCAAAATTGCTAGCTTATCGGTTTTTATCGGATACACTTCGGAGAGTGTGAACTGATCTACATGATCTAATTCCACCTTGCCCTTTCTTCTATCGGACTTTTCGTTCCACAAAAGGGCGACATCGTTTCATGGTTGATGTTCCAAAAACGCGAAAGAAGAGATTTGACTCCACGTTTGTGATAAGAACGTCTAGGTTGTGGAATGCGTTGCCTGTGTGGGTTTTCCCTGATGGTTACAATCTTGGTGTCTTCAAATCGAGAGTGAATCGGTTTCTTTTAGATAAGCACGCTCCATCGTAGATCGCATCATCGCTTAACATCAGGCGAGAGGGTGGTCAAGTGCGAACCTATTATAGTTAAAAAAAAAACTTTGTGAGGGATTCGAAGTACCCACACATTTATGAACAGCTGCCACATGACACCAGGAGCTGAAGATATTTTGCTGACCCGATATTGAGTTTGAAGCTCTGGAATATATAAATATATCTACTGCCTGCAAAACTTTAGACTAAGGCAAAAGGCGCAGGACCCTACTAACCTAACCTTACAATATTGAAATTCATATGTAAATCAGCTTAATATTATACAAATAAATTAAACAAACAAATACATAGCTGTAAGACCTACAATAGTTGTAAAATAAATAAACTAAAGAAAACGTAGGACATCAGATTACTTTTTTTTTAAATAAATTGTGACGAGACGAGCATGACATGTTTCTGATGGTAAGCAACATGCCTGCCACATAGCAGCACAGTGACACTCAGATATTGGAACATGAAGAGACTCAATCATTACCTAGCACTGCACTGCGCTCGTCACCCAGAGATCTAAGAAGTTATATCTCTAAGCCCTGTAATTTCTCTGGAAACATTGCCCTTCAAACCGGAACACAGTACTGTTTGCACATTACGGCTTGGCGGTAGAATAACTGGCAAAGGTGGTACTTACCCAGGCGGACTCTGCCAAGAGTACTACCACTACGAATATGTCTCATCGGAACTGCCGATAGAATTGAAAACTTATAACTCAGAATTTGATAAGAGTAGCTTACTTTAGAAACTACGCGGGTGAAACCTGCGGGCGTGGCCATGAGCATGGCCATCTAGAAATGCGTCAGCACTCAGCATTGAGAATGGGAAATGCTCACGCATTTCTAGATTACCAATGGAAAACGCTGACGGATTTCTACATGGCCAATGGACATTGTCCCGAGTTCAGCCGAAAATTTCTTATCATTCCCGAGCGTGACGCTAGAATTCAATTCACAGCCCACGAAAAATATGTCTATGACGCGCCAAGACGAAGATTTCACTTCAAAAACTAAACTTACAACTTGCTTTCAATACGATTAGTGAGCAACCGTGACAGAACACAATGTTCCACCTTTTTGATAGTTGTTTGAAAGTCTGAGAAGAAATTCTACAAAATGATTTTGACTTAGAGATACGACCATTAAACCGTAGCTCGTCACAAGTATGGCCATGTGCGTCCCAAACTGGTAGAACGTCAAAACGGCCCAAAATAATGAGAATGACATCATCGGGGTACAGTACCGTGGGTTTCTTTCTAAGCCATGAGCGACGGGCGACTTCGACAATTTTGTTCCACAGCTGAAACTTTGACATCATTTTTTTTATATCGTTTTAATGAGTCGTTATCAGAGATTATGAAAAAAATTGCGCTTTGACGTACGCGTCGTTCGTTTTTTCTTCAAATTTTCCTCTAGGCCACGTGGTTGGACTGCTTAGATTATATATTACATTTATACTTGACATTGGCGAAATTGTGAAGCTAAACCACAATAAAAGCCATAAACCAAAAGTTGAAGTAGAGTCGTTATCAGATCAATAAACCAATTACTCATTTACTCATTTTGACTTAAGGTTTCAATGAGATCAAAATTTTGTTAGATCGTCAATTTTGTCACGCTTTTTTTAGAAAAAGAAATATGGGTGCTACTCTCCCATGTTGCAAAGTTTCAAATTTAAAATTTCTCTAACAAAATTTTGATTTCATTGAAATCTGAAGTCAAAATGAGTAATCGAAATGATTTATTTCGTGTTAATAGAAGGAATAAATGAATTATCATTGTAGCATGAGAACCAGTTAGCCGATATGATACTTTTTTTAATTGTAAATACGTATTATACGTATACACAGAAATAACCAAACAGAATAAATAACTGAATTCATCACACAAACATTTGTCATAAGTGGGACCCGTACTCACAACTTATATTAATCTTTACAAATATGTAAATAAAATTGAAGTGTCTGTTTGTAATATTAAAATAAACGTAAATATATTGACTTTGACTTGACGAGCGCAGTAGGTACAGTGTTAGGTAATGAACTCTTCATGTTCATGTAATAATTGCGTGTCATTGTGCTGTTATGAGCAGGCATGTTGCTTACGATCAGATCATGCACAGGCACATGTTCTGAACGTCTAAAAAAATATAGTCAAACCACTTCGTTCGAGCCTTTGGAAAGTCTTCGGATGTCTTCCAGTCTGGTTTTAGCTAAAAGCCTATACCTTGGGCCACGCAAACCGTTCATGGCAACTCTCAGCGCACACGCGTCAAGTAGGACAATGCATGTTTAGTTTAGTGGTTTACGTCGAGTTGCCTCACTGAGTGAACAAGCCCGGTTAAATGACCTCTTGGCTCAGTTCGAAGTGAAGCTACTCGCTGACAATCAATTTGTGGGTTCGATTCCTAAAACAAATTTGTAGTGGCTCTTTGCAAAGTCCGCCTGGGGAAGTACGGAAGTACCACACCTTTGTTCTACCGCTGTTCTACCGCCATACAGTAGTGAGCAAATACTGTTGTGTTGCGATTTTAACGGCTAATCAGGAAAGATATATAACAGAGCATGGATATCTTATATTTAACCGACTTCAAAAAACAACCAGTTTCTATGTTCGACCGTATATTTTTGAAGTGAAAACTTCTTTTGGCGCGCCACAGACAGTTTTTTTGAATTGGATTCTAGCGTCACGCTCGGGAACGATAAGAAATCTACGGGTAAGCTCGGCGGTCCTTGGCCATCTAGAAATTATGACGCATTTCTCAATTCTCAATATCAATTTATAAACGAATTAGCCGCCTTTTCCGACTTCGCTCGGACTTTACCATATTAAGTCCATTAATTGAGATAATAGAATATCATTAATCTAAGCTATCCCAAGTACATATAACTACATTAAAATTATTTTATCGGACATCTCGTTCCACAAAAGGGCGACATCGTTTCATGGTTGATGTTCCAAAAACGCGAACGAAGAAATTTGACTCCACGTTTGTGATAAGAACGTCTAGGTTGTGGAATGAGTTGCCTGAGTGGGTTTTCCCCGATGGTTACAATATTGGTGTCTTCAAATCGAGAGTGAATCGGTTGCTTCTAGGTAAGCACGCTCCATCGTAGATTGCATCATCGCTTCACATCAGGCGAGATGGTGATCTAGTGCGAGTCTATTATAGTTTAAAAAAATTACACATGAGTGCCAAGTTTCGTGAATGTGAACCGATACCTACTTGGTGAAGAGTTCAAAGAATACAAACATAATGGCACTGGATTTTTATACAATATACACCTCATGTCGAAAATTGGTTGTGCCTGCCCAGAAACTTTGGTTCATGCACAACAAAGAGAGTTCACATTTACTACGTATAGTTGGCACAAACGCTTTACACCAAAAGCACGGGTAGCATCTTTCTTGCTTTGTCCCTCTTGTGGAAGTGTCATACTCTTGTCGCGGCACATCGCTCTGTTGCCATGGAAAGTATGCACGTCATCTGCTTACGATTGACACAAAGCGTGCGGAAAATCTAACTCTATACGTAGTATGTGTAAACTCTTTGATGTACTCAATTTTATAGAAGATATTTATGATGTACAACTTCGACTAACAGTTTAATAATTTCCCACTCCTTCCCAGCCTAGGTATTATAAACAAGGTCGAGCCACATCTCACATTCCCCATGACGTCTTCATCTCGCGTTCCAACAATAAAACTCGTCATAATATTATCATTCTAGCAAATTTTAACGTCATCTTTAATAATTACAGCGGTTTTATGATAACACGCGTGTTATATGACTAGTAGATAATCTAATAGCTATATAATAGCTAATCTAATATTTAATTTAATTTAATGTTAATTAGACAACATTTGACACGTATCATGTGTACTTCAAAAACAAAAATATTATTTTATTTATTTATAGACAAATAATTTGTGATGTTTTGATATACAAAATATTCAATATTGTTAATTTCAATTATTAATTTTCAAATAATAAATAAATATTGGTGGACAATTCACACACAACACCATATGACCCCAAACTAAGCAAAGCTTGTGTGATGGTAGCCAGATAGCTGATATAATACTTATATAGTTTTAAATACATACTTATTATACATAGAAAATAACTTGTGTACTAAGTATATCTGTTTCTAGTATTGATTATTCTTGTATCCATGACGTACCTTGTATAACTAACATGTTGTAATGGTGAATAAATGATCTGAATCTGAATCTGAATCTAGCTTTGCTGTTGCAATAACTTTCGCACAAAACAGCTTACCTTTTGTTTTTTTTACTAATTCCTAAACTGAAGCTTATTTTAGCAGAATCATTCCATAAATTGTGCATACATATTTATAGTATTATTCTATTTTGGAATTTTTGTAGAATCACAGAATTTTGTGCGACAGTTATGTCAAAATTGGTACTTATAAACTTTATCATTTTCAGTCAGTTCATGTTCATTCTTTTGTCATTGTCATTGTTCTCAAATCTGTGCTTTTACATATTTATGTTTTAAAAACCAAAATATTACTAAAACCTAGATCGCACCAAGCTACCGGTGGTTAGGGCTGTGTCGAGAATGACCGTCTTCTACATCTTAACAACCTTTATCATTATAAAGCTATAAAGGTACGCGTATTATTCGCTATCTATTCTACGTCTACTTACGTGTTAGGAGATCCAGCGGTAGGCGAAGCTGTACTAAATTATTGTTAGTGGGAGTTTCCAATGGTATAATCTGGCGTAATATCATGATTCATAGCCACGTACATATACACGGTAGAATGTAACAGTGACGCGTCTGTTTGGAGAGATTGCAAATTTTATCGTTTAGGTAAAAATCTTATGTTACCTCTAAATCGCGACCTGATAAATCAGGCTTATTTTTTAAAAAAGTTTTAATTGACGGTAATGCCTACTTTACTTCTTCTTTTGGCGCCATTTTTTTATCTATGCGCGCGCATCACAATAAAGCAATAATTTACTCGTATAATTTTTCGGTAACGCGCCAAACGAAGTATTACTTCAAAAATATGTTTTTAATTGTTGTTTTTAAAACAAACAAATAAATATTATCTCGCTCGATTGAAACACTAATAATACGCGTCGCGCGTGCTACAACACTATAAACTCTTGACGTGTTTGATTTAACGTGTAGATCCAGCAAAGAATCGAGCGCTAAGTGGTGCATAAATAACAGAGTTTACTAGAAACCCAATTCTACCATAATCGATTAAAACTTGTGTAACGTCAATACCACAGAAGCACGCAACGATGATTGTTTTTTAAAGAAAAAAAGTAGCTAAATGGATTGCGATTCAGTACTTTGAAAAAAAAATGCTCATCAGCGTTTAAAAAAAACTAGCCAGTATGAAACAAATTGTACCGTATTCAACAGCCAATGAGTTTTATTTTCAAAAATTACATATTTTATTATAACATATTATGTATGGATACGATATACGATTGCTCCGCCAATTGTGAATCGATTTTAATGATTCTTGTGTGGTAAAGCATGTTTGAGGGACCATCCTTTTAAATTTTATTGACAACTCAGTAGCGTTTTTTGTCTAAAATTTGCATAAGTACTTACTCTAATAATATAAGCGATAACTCTGAAGCCCCGTTGTCACATTGGAACAGTGGTTTCATAAAATTTGTGAAATTCAGTCGTGTCTTATTTAATTTTTAAATTAAAGTGGGTGTTTGTTTTTTTCGGAGCTAATTGAATAATTTTGGATTTTTTATGTATTTAAGTGGCTTATTCCGGATACGTAGCAGCATACCATTGGAATTTCCCATACCTACCAAACCACGCCAAAGCCTCGCCGTCGCCGCGTGCACGGACTGACCTTGATATCCAGTTCATAGTACCCCTGCAGGGGGGACGTGCGTACCCGGACGTTGGGGGGCATCTGGATGTGGACCTGCGGCGCGGGGGGCGCGCCGGGGGGGATGGCCCGGCCCCGTTCTCGTAGCGCAGGATGTGGCCCGGCGCCTCGGATCGGGGGCCGCTCTTGCTTTATCGCTGGGGAAACACAAAAACGTTTAATGATTTCACAGAAAAAAAAATTTTTGAAGTGAAGACTTCTTTTGACGCGCCACAGACAGATTTCAAGTGGGCTGTGAATTTAATTCTAGCGTCACATTCGGGAATGATAAGAAATCTTGGGGTAAACTCGGGACCATGACAATGCTCATCCCTCCACACCACGCCCTTCGGTTTCACCCAAAGTAATAGTTAACCTAGTTTCCAAAGTAAGCTATTCTATAACTTTTCACTTCTATTGGCAGTTCCTATGACTGCCAATTACATTATTAAATAATGTTAATAATCAATCGAAGGTTATTTTTATCTTACGGAGAGTTTTTCAATGACAAACCCTACTAAAAAACAATGTACTTATTGTTATCGTGAATAAAACTGCGATAATGTTAATTATTTTTTATTATTACTGAACATGAAAAACATTAGTAGCTCACACAACATCAGATCTACATGCGATTAAGCACACGTACCAATTATTATGTAGTAAAGAATTTACGCTATTATGTTAGTTATTTTAATTGTAACTACTCCATGCCCAGTGGTTATAGGCGACGGCAGGGGGTTCAAGGGAGTGAAGTTCCACCCCCCTCTCATGAAAGAAAGTACACACAGTAGTACTGTCTGTCTGTGCCAAGAAGTGTATCTTCAACCATAGAATAGACAAAGAAAAGTATATTAACCTAAAGTTACAATGTTCACTTAAATATTGACTAGGCAACTTCAGAGCGTATGTTCTTCGTGAGGCCCGCATCGTGAAAAAATACTCTCATCATTTTTCCCTAACGCGCCAAAGTATAACCACAGATAAGAAAATCGTTACCTCGTAAGTATAACTGGTAAAATAGCTAATATAGTGTATGGGTCAGGTGTACACTCCGCGAGGCATAAGCTGAGTTTTGCATTTGTGTGAGTGTACATGGATAGTGTAGGTGTGACAACCGCCATTCTGTCTCGCCGCGCTCCTGCCTGATTGGTGATCACTCACACTAATGCAAAGCTCAGCCTATACCTCGCGGACAAAATTTCAAGCTCCTGCCTGATTGGTGATCACTCACACTAATGCAAAGCTCAGCTTATACCTCGCGGAGTGTAACATGCAAAACGCTCACCCAAATGACATATTGAATTTTGGTAACACTGTCTTAAGCATAGTTCTTAGGCTCGCCAACTGCCACATGCGGTCCAGAGAGTCTACCCGCCTATCTAAAACTGTCTTAGCAAAATAACAGAGACAGCAATAACAAAGCCAAAGCAGATTTAGTTAGGTGGTAGACCCGCCGCTACGATCATAATTTTTTTACCTCCGACCAAAAACAGGGGTGTTAAGATAAGATAAAATAATCATTTATTTCCTTTAAGAGATATCAATACAATTCACATCTATACCACAGATTTCTAAACAGATGAAACCTTCGTGAACGACACTGTGAGGCCAGTCATTAGTTATGTATGCGTGACAGCTCTCACAGACGTTGTCAAATTACTCACGTTGGTGTGCTTGTAATGTTCCCAGTCTTAAGAAAAAGTCCCACTATTGTTGAGACGATTTTCTTAGCATTCCATGGATTCACCGTGCGGGTGCCGGGTCCATCGTGTGGCAGAGAGAGAAAACCCGAGTAGTTCCCGAGACTTGTGACTCGGGCGTAGGTTTAAGGGGCCCCTTTCTGACGTACATCAACACTCACCTTCACTACTCGTCTTTCTTTCCCTGCCCAGTCAAATCTGATATGAGCCTACTAGTGCAGCTTTAGATACTCGTTCTAGTATAGAACTTACTGCACTTCTGGATAAGCCAAGGTCTTTCAGCAGGTTATAGAGAGATTTTGCTGGTATACCTCTCGCTCCCACTTCTACAGCGTATAAACTAACTACATAGCCGTTTTTTGTTAATTCGTTTAAGAGGTCGTAATACTTATTTTGTTTCATCGCGTGGTCTTTAGGTATATTAGTTTCCCACGGTACGGTAAGTTCTACAAGGACTATGCGTTTCGTAGCTCTAGAAAAAAGGAAAATGTCCGGTCTGGATGACGAAACACCCACATCCTCTGGGATCCTGTAGTGCTTTTCATACGTGTCCATTAAAATAGTCCAATCAGGTGCTGTACCCAGGATTGAGTAAGGCTTGTTCCTGGAGTTTGATGTTGAGCCTTCTTTTACAAAGTTAATTTGTCTTTTGTTTGTCGTCAATCCTTTTTGGGCTCTAGCTACTGAAAGGCTCATGGTTTCACGTATGATTTCAAGTACTCTGTCATGGCACCGTGAGTAATGACCCCCATTAAGGAGCACCTTGCATCCCACCAATATGTGCCTTAATATGTGTTGTTAAGCTTTGGAAATTTTTACGTATAATAAACGCATTAAACATTTTTTTAAATAATTTATTATTACACCGATAATATATAATGCAAGGATTTCTTGTTAATAACTTGCTACACAAAAAAAGAGACAGAAACGTAATTGAAAATTATAGACCTATTAGCCTCATGTTAAACATTTACAAATTTTTTTC
Source organism: Ectropis grisescens (assembly GCA_017562165.1). Classification (NCBI taxonomy): domain Eukaryota; kingdom Metazoa; phylum Arthropoda; class Insecta; order Lepidoptera; family Geometridae; genus Ectropis; species Ectropis grisescens. The sequence goes on from CM029785.1 coordinate 23,109,054, forward strand.
AAAGCTGATCCTAAATAGAATATCAAGGACTATAGATTAAGAACAGCCTATTGAACAAGCTTTTTTTAGAGCAGGGTTTTCAACTATTGATCATATGCATGTATTAAAACAGTTAATAGAAAAATCTCAAGAGTATGGGAAAGACCTATACATTGCATTTGTCGACTACAATAAAGCTTTGGACTCAATCAAACACAATCTGCTCTGGGAGGCTCTAATTCAACAAGGAGTAAGAAATAAATATGTTCGAATTATTAAAAATATATATGCTAACAGCACTGCACAGATCAAGTTAGAATCCACGGGTCATAGACGAGACGTTTTATAACGGCGAGGATTTGTTCTTATCTATTCGTTTCATAACTATAGTTTTCATCAACACTATTATTAGTATTTTTATTAACCCTAGTAACGGCGAGGATTTGTTCTAGGCATCGATTCACATTAAATAAAAAAAAATTACGATTATAAAAATAGGGCTTAAAATTGAATTATACAATGTTCATCAATAATTTGGTCTACGAGTATCTTCAAAACAAAATTAGAATCTATATTTTACCTTAACTTCAGGGAAAATAATTTCAATTTAGTATAGCAACACTGACCTATTTTCGTTGAGGTGTTGTGTTTCTATTCATCAATCGAAATAAAATCCTCTAAATTATATAAATACCAGTAAAAATATTCAAACTTTCCTATGAAATTTCCTTTTTTTATTTTTGGGAACAATGTTTGCAATGTTTGATGACACAAGACGGCATAATCTTAAACAAAACATAAAATCACACGGGACTCCCGTACGAGACGGAAGTCAGTTTCGTACTGACTGGAGTTTGTATTTGCTTTGGCGTTTGATATTTGCTTTCCGGACCTAAGGATCTGTGTTCTGCACGTTCCATCTGCCTTTTGTTTTAGAAATCTGTGATCTATACTAATAAATAAAAAAATAAAAAATTAAAAAGTAATTTATTTCCATAAGAATAACATCACATGAATACTAATTGATATTGTTGAATTAGTGTCAATAGCTGGCTCCGCGGTTTATGTGGTGGGTCCCAAACTAGGCTGAGCCTGTATTTTGGGCACCCAAGAGTACAGTTTTTACAGTAGACTTGCGCTGATCGGGTTACAAGGATAGTATAAAGCGAAGCGGAGCATGAAACAAGAATGTAACAAAATCGGGAAAAAATATTCCCCTTTTGAGAGTTTTCGTACGTTTCGTGCTTTGACATGACACGTGACAGCATGTGTCAAAGATTGCGTCATTGAATTTCAGTAATCTGTGCATTGAATATAAACCTTTGCTAATTATTTTTTTCTAAATCTGAGTTGGTACGACCAATTTCCGACAGGTGGCGTAGCAGGTAGCTGAAGAGGTTTTTTGTTTGAAATCGATATTCTCAGGAATGAGTGAACCGATTTCAGTCATTCTTTCACCGTTGTATTTGTACGGGATCCCGATGAGTGCTATATAATATACCACGAGCGAAGCCGGGGCGGGCATCTAGTATAACTATAATTGCAAAATTGTTATCAACTTGACATCGATGTCTGTGTGTGTTCGTGTCTGTGGCACCTAGCTCTCAAACTGTGAACCGATTTCGATGGAGTTTTTTTCATTTGAAAGCTAGTTTATTTGAATTGGTTCTTAGCTATGTTTGATTCAAGATGGCCGCCTCCACAAAATGTCGGATAAAATATTTTTTACAACCTCCTTCAATATGGGTATCAAATGAATGGGCCTGACTAGTAGAATACTCTACATATTTGAAATCTAAGGTAGTCGGGGGTAAAACAAAATATTTTATATTGTTCTTGTTTCCTAACACGCCAAAAGAAATATAACCTCAAAAGGCTTATACAAGCTAAGTAGTTCCATTGTTTTAGCAGTGACTTATGAAGTTGTCAATCAAACGCGGCTCGGCGCATGATTCACGTCCATCTAGCTAAATTAGGAAATGAGCAGTTTCACACCGCATCACCGGCGCGCGCGCCGCTAATAGACCAGCGACTAAATACCACGTACAACGCTCACTCAAATAGATTAATTAGTATTAATTTGGCTGCCACTAACACGGAAAGGCAACCCTTTAGTTAAATTCTGATGCTATGACGAGACAGCGTCCAATTTGTTTTGTTTGTTTCGAGTTAAGTCTCCTGAACCACTGCACTTACTACGAAAACTTTTATCTTTTTTAACAGACTTCAAGAAATCAGGTTCTCGATTCGCTTTTTGAAGTGAAAACTTCTTTTGGCGCGCTACATACAGATTTTTCGTGGGCTATGAATTGAATTATAGCGTCACGCTCGGGAATGATAAGAAATCTTCGGGTAAACTCGGGACCATGGCCATTGGCTATCTAGAAATGCGTCAGCGTTTCCCATCGGCTGACGTATTTCTAGATGGCCATGCTCATGGCCACGCCCTCCAGTTTTACCCGCGTAAGTAGTTTTTAAAGTAAGCTATCAAATTCTGAGTTTTCACTTCTATCAGCAGTTCCTTTGACTCCCAAGTTTTTTTTGTATGTATATTGCGCGATAGCTCCGCCAATTATGAATCGATTTTGTTCGTTTTTTTGACGTGACAACGTCTTATAAATTGGTTTGCCGGGTGACACTTCAAGAAACTGCGTTACGCTCCGCTCACGTTATGCGCTCACAACGAGAGCGAGTGAGAGGCACGCGTCCCTTCCACTCGGGCATGGTTAGCCCGCCTAAGAGCGAGAGAGACAGACATAAAAAGTGAAAGGCACGCGTCCCTTCCGTAAAATTATTTTACCACTCAAAGTCGTTGTCACGTAAAACTTTCGCCCGTATACCGACTTTACAGGCAATCAATTTTTTTTTTTTTGTTTAACAGATCATAGTTCTATTAATTACTAACATAATCTAAGCTAACTTTCTATTATTAAGCTATTAAAAAAACTTATAATGTACTCCAAACTAACATGATCTAAGAAAACTTACTAATACGAATCATATCTTTGTTTTTTTTTTATAGTGTAACTAACAACTACTGTAAAACAAAAAATAAAGAGGCTTATATATAAAAAAAAGATCATGGTTTAGATGTGGTACTACATAAACTTTATCGACATTGTTGCAATAGTTTTTTGATATATTATAATGTAGCATTCAGGATTCATATCCAACAGTGAAAGAATTTTTGAAATCGGTCCAGTAGTTCCTAAGATTAGCGCGTTCAAACAAACAAGCTCTTCAGCTTTATAATATTACTAGCGGTCCGCCCCGGCTTCGCTCATGGTACATAATAATATAGCCTAGCAATGAGGGATCACGTACAGAATATCCAATAGTAAAAGATTTTTTTTAAATAACCTTCAAATAAAAAAAAACGGCATCGAAAACAGCCCATCAGACAGACAGACACACAGCAGACAGACTGACATCGACGTCAAACTTTTAACACCCTTTTTTGGTCAGGGGTTAAAAAACGCTGTCGCTTATGGCTTGCGGCGCCGCCAACTATTCAATTTGACCGAGTATCCCAATTGGCACATTACCTAATTTGTTTAAAACCCATAAGTGACGTCAAGGTTGCTATGCCACGACTCAAATTGAGCACAAAACATGTACACTAGTAATATACCTCGCATATGTGCCTACGAATAACATGTTGGACATTTTACGTCTACACTGGTAATAGTGGTTAACTGGTTAAGAAAACTTGTTCATACGATTTGATGGAGCAACAAACACCTAAACATTCCCATTTATAACAATAGTAAGATTAGATACCTACACTGTATCTTACAAATAATTTTTTTGAAGTGAACATTTCTTTTGGCGCACCACAGACAAATTTTTCGTGGGCTGTGAATATTGAATTCTAGCGTCACGCTCGGGAATGGTAAGACATTTTCGGGTGAAATCGGGACAATGGCCATTGGCCACCTCGAAATGCGTCAGCATTAGTTAAACCCGCGTAGTTTCCAAAATGAGCAAATTCTGAGTTATAAGTTTTCACTTCTATCGGCAGTTCCTATGACTACCAATTTTTTTTCCTATTTTGTATTGGGACTTTTGTCGCTGTACGATCATGTCAGCCCCGCATGACGCTCTATATATAAAAATGTTATGTTGGTTTGTGTACGCTTCAAAAACTCAAAAAGTTCTGTACCAATCGAGCTGAAATTTTACAATGATATGTAATCCGCATCAAGGATTGTTTTTATCTAATTTTTGCATCACAAGTGCCACAGCAAAGCTAGCTAGTGATGTATAAAAATTCACAAACATTTTGTGGAACGGGGCTGTCATGATCCGCACAGCGACAAAAGTCCCAATAAAAATATAGAAAAAACAATCACCACGTTAGTTGTCATTTCATAATCTTCGAAGTTATTTTAGTCTGTTATGTGTAGATAATGTTTGTGCGTATTGTTATGCAAGTTTCTCGTCGTGTACATGATAGGCCATTACGCGAGTTAGGTAAACATTTCCCAGGCGCGGCCGGCAGATGTGCGGGGCCGGCGCCGGCGCAGCCTCGCCTAACACATGTGCCGACTGCGCGCCTAGGAACCGTGCTCTATACTACGAGTAATCGTATTATAAAGCTGAAGAGTTTGTTTATTTGAACGCTTTGATCTCGGGAACTACTGGTCCGAATTGAAATAGTCTTTTTCTATTGGATGGTCCATTTATCGAGGAAGGCTATACAACATTACGGTACGTTCAGAGATGGTCCCATATAGGTTTCATCGAAATCGGTGTAGCGGTTTCGGAAATATGAACAAACAAGAACAAAATTAAAAATTTTGATGAACCCCCGACTACCTCGGATCTCGGATTATCTGTATAACGTTCTACTAGTCAAGCCCTGTCATTTGATACCCATATTAAGGGAGTTGTGAAAAAAGAAATGAATTTCGCTATTTTGTGGTAGCGGCCATCTTGGATTTAAATTTGTCATAGTGCAAAGTACTCTACTAGTCCAGCCCTTTCATTTGATACCCATGTTGAGTTAGTAGTGAAAAAATAATACAATTCAGCATTTTGTGGCGACGGCCATCTTGGATTTGAAATTTGTTATAGTGTATAGTATTCTACTTTTCAAGCCCTTTTATTTGATACCCATATTGAGGTAGGTTGTGAAGAAATATTTTATCCGCCATTTTGTGGAGGCGGCCATTTTGAATCGATATTAACCAAACATAGCTAAGAACATCCGCACGCATATTAACCTTCAAATAAAAAAACTGCATCGAAATCGGCCCATCCGTTTGAGCTCTACAGTGCCACAGACAGACACACACACAGACAGACAGACAGACAGACAGACAGACGGACAGACACACAGACAGACATCGACGTCAAACTTATAACACCCCTTTTTTAAACCCCGACCAAAAAAAGGGGTGTTATAAGTTTGACGTCGATGTCTGTCTGTCTGTCTGTCTGTCTGTGCGTGTGTCTGTCTGTGGCACCGTAGAGCTCAAACGGTTGAGCCGATTTCAATGCGGTTTTTTTTATTTGAAAGTTAATATCCGTGCGGGTGTTCTTAGCTATGTCTAGTTAATATCGATTCAAAATGGCCGCCTCCACAAAATGGCGGACAAAATATTTCTTCACAACCTACCTCAATATGGGTATCAAATTAAAGGGCTTGACTAGCAGAGTACTATACGCTATAACAAATTTGAAATTCAAGATGGCCGCCACCACAAAATGGCGAATTATATAATTTTTTCACTACTACCGCAATATGGGTATCAAACGAAAGGGCTTGACTAGTAGAATACTTTGCACTATGACAAATTTCAAATCCAAGATGGCCGCTACCACAAAATGGCAAATTACATTTCTTTTTTCACAACTTCCTTAATATGGGTATCAAATGAAAGGGCTTGACTAGTAGAATGTTGTACAGATAACAAATCTAAGGTAGTCGGGGGTTAATCAAAATTTTTAATTTTGTTCTTGTTTGGTCGGGGGTTAAAAACAACTAAAATTTACTTTCGTTACCGCGATGACTTTGTGATTGCTTCCTATTGAATTTGGTGGTACATGACATGCAAGTTACAGATAGCTGCCGACAAGTATTCATAGACAACCAAATATTAACCCTGCCATGCCTGTACATATTTGAAGTTATGTGTTTTGTAAGGAATAACCCTCATTATTTTCCTCTATTGAGTGACAAAGTAAAACGTAACCGGCGTGATAAGTGTAGACTGCTCATAGACAAACGCAAAAAAAAAGATTATGAGTGACAGCATTTTTGTATGGCTCCTCTTTTATATAATAAGCTGCCAAATGCCATAAAAGAACTTAACATAACAATGTTCAAAAGTAAACTAAAAAAAGTGCTGATACACAAATGCTATTATACTGTAACTGAATTTTTAAATGATAAGGAAATTAATTGGAATACTAATATTTTAGACATTGTTTAACATGAAATTTTTACAATCTTTAAACCTTATTCCATTAATATCTCAATAGATATTATTATTCCATGATGAAATTTGACAGTCAACTGACATAAGACCATATAATGATATATTGTATAATGATGAATTAGTTTGTACTGTATTACATTTTGATATTCTTTGAGTATTTACATGAATATTATAATTAACGACATTTTGATTATATACATTTATCACACTTTATACATTCTTTGACATTCCTCACATGGATGAACTGCAAGATCTACTAATGCAAGACCTTAGACCCTGGATGGATATATTGATCAAACTCAAAAACACAAGACAATATCCTGATGAAACACAAGATGTTGGCGAAATTGTGCTCACCAAACATTTATCTCACACAAATATATATTATCACAACCAAATAGAAGCCAGAAATTAATCTAAGATGAAGAATCAGATGACATAAATAAAAAACCAGAAATTAATAGAAGATGAGGAAGAAGAAGACTTTAATCAGCTGACTATTATTTAATTATTTTTTTATTTATAAATTACTAACAAATTGTCTTGCCAGACATATTGCATGCCTCTCGCAGAGGCCAGTTTGTATGGGGCAACTTTTAAAATGTTTTGTATCATCTTATCTTACCTACAAACAGCAATAAAGATTTTTGTATTTGTATTTGTATTTGTATGAATTCAATTTTAAATTGAAGTCGGACTTTGTTTTTTTCGGAGAAAATTAATTATCATTGGATGGATGAAGTCTTGACTTCGCGTCGCCGACATAGGTACGTAATAATAGTAAATTTGGAGCTATACAGGTCGTCTATTACCAACCGACCAACCACGCTGTCCACCTAGTTGTACTGTTAGTAAATATTTTTCTTAACCAACAAACTATAATAGTTTGTTCGTTAGTGTTAGTTAGTTAGTATAGTACCATTTTCAATGGTATATGTAATCTGTGTTTTCGGCAAACTGTACCAACCGACAAACTACGCTATCCATCTACATAGTTAAACTGATAGAAATAATTTGCCTTAACCGACAACCTGTCTCGTTTGTAAATAATCTCCATTTTTAGGGTTCCGTAGCCAAATGGCAAAATACGGGACCGTTATAGATTCGTCCTGTCTATCTGTCTGTCTGTATATCTGTCCGTACGTCACAGCCACTTTCCTCCGAAACTATAGGAATTATACTATTGAAACTTGGTAAGTAGAAGTAGATGTATTCTGTGGTGCAACATAGTGATGTTTAACACTACGAGTAAAACTCTAAGTTGTAATGTTTTCACTTTCCCACTTTCATAGTCTGACTGACTTTCACAGTCCCTATGGCATATTTTTTTGACGAGACGACCAGCACATGTGCCTGATGGTAAGCAACATGCCTGTCACATAACAGCACAGTGACACGCAGCTATTGTACTATGAAGAGTCCAAAATTTACCTAGTATCTTTAACCTTTAAGTTACCTAGCACTACATTGCACTCGTTACCCAGAGATCTAAGACATTATAACTGTAAGCCCTGTCTCTGGAAACATTGGCCTTCAATCCGGAACACAGTAATGTTTGCACTTTATTGGTCGGCGGTAGAATAACTGTTAAAGGTGTGGTATTTCCCCAGGCGGACTCTGCTAAGAGTCCTACCGCTACAAAAATTCAGTTATCTTTTTTTAATCATTTTTAGATATGTGTAAGTACAACGATTCTGGTCTAGTTTTATCATAATGGCATCAATGACAAACTGAGCATCACGCTCTCCTGTGCGCCGCTAACCATCACGCGGCCGTCCGGCGCGCGAGTGCGAATGTGTCAATTATCGAGTCACCGCGTCACTCTTGAGTAAACTGTTTCTAGCTGACCGCTCTGTAGTAAGGCTCTGCTTGTGGGGATAAGCGACGGCGATTTTCTACTTGTCTGACTGGCGTAATCTTTTCCTTGCCTATCTGGTACATGACGAAATTGATGAATAAGGCTCTCAACAACAAGAGTCCCACAAAGCACTGACGCGGCCACCGCGAAGGCCATAAAGAAATCTGTCAAGAAAGTTTCTATAACCACCGCACTTTATACCTAAATCAGCCTACCTCTACCTGACTGGCCCTACCACCCCATAAATAAATCGGAGTTGGCTTTGCTATTACGAAAAGAAAGAGCAATATCTAAGCTAAGTTAACGTTAACATTTTTAGTTAGGCGGCGGATCTGTGTACCTAGGTGGTCAACTTCGACACCAGAAACTGACCTCCCACCACAAAGGAGGAGGTAAAAAACTCGAAAAAGCTAGATAATTTCATGCTTGATCGGCTGATGCTCCAAAGACGACGAAGTTTGACTCTAATTTCGTAAAGAACGTCTGGGCTGCGGAATGCGTTGTCTGCATGAGCTTTTTAAGCACGTCTGTTAGTACCTTTGACATACCAGTATACCATCCTGGATAAAATTAACTTCAATGTCATGCTTTACAATTATTTAATTCATAAGTCGAAAACACTGCTCCACGAGCCATTTTAAAGTTTGATTTTAAATAGGTTTATGATCCCGATTATCGTAACGTCATGAGGCAACTGATTGCAGACCATGGCAGCTATGACATGGTCAACTTGGAGGATACCCGCTATCGCTCGTCGCGCGGTCGCGGCCTAACACCCGTTCCTACGACCTTACAGTATGTGACAATGAGGAGCGTTAAAACTTTTGTTCTAGCGAGGCCTCTTTCAAACGAGTATTACTTGAAACCGGCGACTCGCTTGTGAAAGCCGGCGCATTTGCAGCTAACGTACAACCGTGACACTTTGACTATACACTACTTTTTTCAAATACCACACATTTTTCTAGAAAATATTTTTAAGTCACAACTTTTTTAAGCGTGTTGGGTATTTTTTGAGCTTGGAAGCAAACAATAATTGTACTCGCGACAGTTACCTTTACCGACTCCGCTGTTGTAAGTACAGTGCAATATTCTACCCGCTTCTGCGTTACCAGATGGTAACAACTGGAGTGTCATCCATATTACACCGGTATCTACTGAGTTTTACTGGAATTTTTCCGCACTCAGCGTCTGAATTGGGCTAGTGAGCATGGGTCATGTTTTCATTCTCTATTCCGACAAGCCCAGGCTATCCCAAAGGCCAGCAGCCTATTCAGCTTGTTATAGCACTCCGGCACAGATGCTGGAAGAATTGTGCACATTGATATTCCACGCTATTGCATTACGTAATCACATGCTGTGACGTTTCTTCTTCCTCCATGTATCCCCAACTCATCATCATCATCATCAGCCGCAAGACGTCCACTGCTGAACATAGGCCTCCCCCTAGATTTCCACAACGAACGGTCCTGCGCAACCTGCAACCAGCGGTTTCCAGCGACCTTTATGAGGTCATCTTTCCATCTAGTGGGAGGTCCAACTATCAAAATCGATTTCTTATTGGCGGAATTATCGTGTAACATTTTCATCATCATTCATCATCAGCCGCAAGACGTCCACTGCTGAACATAGGCCTCCCCCCTAGATTTCCACATCGAACGGTCCTGCGCAACCTGCAACCAGCGGTTTCCAGCGACCTTTATGAGGTCATCTGTCCATCTAGTGGGAGGCCGTCCAACACTGCGTCTTCCGGTACGTGGTCGCCACTCGAGAACCTTTCTTCCCCATCGGTTGTCGGTTCTGCGAGCGATGTGGCCTGCCCATTGCCACTTCAGCTTGCTTACTCTTTGAGCTATGTCGGCCACTTTCGTTCTTTTGCGAATATCCTCATTACGGATTCTGTCGCGCAAAGAGACTCCGAGCATAGCTCTCTCCATAGCTCGCTGTGTGACTTTGAGCTTCGTTATGAGGCCCACAGTTAAGTATCGTGTAACATACATACACAGAAAAAATCATACAACCGAATTGCGAACTTTTTTTGAGTCGGTTAGAAGTATAAATAAAAAAAATATTGGAGATCCATGAAACCCCGGTCGGAACGATGTTCACACACGGTGTGGTTACAGATAGCAAGATTACACTTTTTTCGGTCTAGCTCCCCATCCGCTCAGAGCGCGATAAGGAACTAAGTTTAATAATGTTTTATCAAACAACAAATTAAAACATTTAAATATTAAAAAGTATTATTCAGGCAATTGGCTCATACTTCGCGACCATGGTTCTTTTGGCATTTTTTTTATTATAGGTAGGTTGTACTTTTTTGAAGTAAACATTTCTTTTGGCGCGCTATAGACAGATTTTTCGTGGGCTGTGAATTGAATTCTAGAGCGTCACGCTCGGAAATGATAAGAAATCTTCGGGTAAACTCGGAGTCATGGCCATTGGTCATCTAGAAATGCATTAGCATTTCCCATTGGCCATCCAGAAACGCGTCGGCACTTGTAGATAGCCCTGCTCATGGCCACACCCACTGGATTTACCCGCTTAGTTTCCAAAGTAAGCTATCAAATTTTGAGTTACAAATTTTCACTTCTATCGGCAGTTCCTATGACTGCCAATTTTTTTGTTTTAGCTTTTTTTATTTTACTATGTGTTTCTTTTTGCGCGTTACGGAAAAACGATGGGTGTAAATTTTTACTCACGCCGTAACAAAATACCGACACCCTGAAGTTAGCTAGTTAACTTCTTAGACCATTGTAACTATCTTCAGTTTAATACTTGTTGCGTTAACGATATATCTATTGTATGGTTGAAGGTTGAAGCTGACTTCTTAGCACGAAGAAACGACAGAAGAATTAGGTACATGTTAACTCCTTTCTTTTTTAACCCCCGACCAAAAAAAGGGGTGTTATAAGTTTGACGTCGATGTCTGTCTGTCTGTCTGTCTGTGTGTGTCTGTCTGTGGCACCGTAGAGCTCAAACGGATAGGCCGATTTCAATGCGGTTTTTTTTATTTGAAGGTTAATACCCGTGTGGGTGTTCTTAGCTATGTTTGGTTAATATCGATTCAAGATGGCCGCCGCCACAAAATGGCGGACAAAATATTTCTTCACAACCTACCTCAATATGGGTATCAAATGCAAGGGCTTGACTAGTAGAATACTATACATTATAACAAATTTCAAATCCAAGTTGGCCGCCTGCACAAAATGGCGAATTATATTATTTTTTTCACTACTACCTCAATATGGGTATCAAACGAAAGGGCTTACCTAGTAGAATACTTTGCACTAAGACAAATTTCAAATCCAAGATATCCGCTACCACAAAATGGCGAAATACATTTCTTTTTTCACAACTACCTCAATATGGATATCAAATGAAAGGCTTGACTAGTAGAATGTTGTAAAGATGACAAATCTGAGGTAGTTAATCAAAATTTTTAATTTTGTTCTTGTTTAAATAAAGAGTGACGAGAGCAGCAGGACATGTGCCTGATGGTCAGCAACATGCCTGCCACATAACAGCACAGTGACACACAGCTATTGGAACATGAAGAGCCCAAGTCATTACCTAGCACTGCACTGCGCTCATCACCCAGAGATCTAAGATGTTATATCTTGCGTGCTTCCATAAGTACACGCACTTTTTTATAATATTTATTAATACTATGCTCTGACTGCGATCAAACTTTCTCACAAAAGTTTCTAGAGTTATATATAGTGACAAGACCCGAGGCAGACCTCGTGAATGTAGAAACGAACAAACGAAGCTTCGAGTGATTCTGTAAGATACGAGTTGCGCGGGTTTCCAGAAATTTGCGTTTTCTATTTACTGAGAGCAAAGACATGTTACCGTCGACGCGACCACCGACCAGTGCTCGGACGAATTTCACGACACATTCAACGCATACCATGCCACAAATATTTTAGTTCAAGAATTAGTTGACTAGGTAAAACGATTAGATTTTAAGACAACAATTATTGCTTATTCTTGTAGAAAGAAACACTAGTGACGTCCCGCGGTTTTAGGTTACCCACGTAGCTCCCGTATTTTTCCCGGGATAAATGCCTATGACGTATTCCAAACTATAATAATCTTATAAAAAATATCAAAATTCCAACCAATTGAACACATTAGTCCTACTAAGATTATAAATAATGTCAATGTTTCGATGTTTGTTCCTCAACCACGTCGTAACGTATGGACAGATCGAGTTGAAATTTGGAACACAGTTAGATTATAGTCTGGAAGAACATAAAGGCTACTTTTTATCCCGACGTCGGGATCGAGAACTACGCAGATAAAAACGCGGGGCGAGGCTAGTAACTGATGAAAAATCTTAGGCCGTGACAATAAGGATAGACAATTTGATGTCATACCTATTAAGTATCATAGTTTGAGATGTTTGACACTGAACACAGGAATCAAATAAAATCAAATTATGTATTTTTCAGAATATGGTTGTGTAATCACTGACATTAACAGCAATGTACACATGCAATTCAAGTTTACTGTCTCATGTTCTTGCCTGTTTCAGCGTACAAATTTTATTACATGAATTAATAATACTTAATCATACTTATATATAAATAAAAGTGACAAGGGTCATTTAAAATTTATGAAATGAAATAATGCACACCAAATGGAGGAAACAGCGCGACCAAGGCCGCCGGAACTCGGGCCATCTTCCGATCTATTTCGAGAGAATCCGACTCGCTCCACGAATGATAGTTCAGACTGCAAAAATACTTGTCAAAATTATTGTTAACTAGCTGTACCCAGCCAAGCTGTGGAACATTGTGATATAAAAATTAGATAAAAACAATCCTTTATGCGGATTATGTATCATTCTAAAATTTCAGCTCGATCGGTGCAGAACTTTTTTTAGTTTTTTGAAGCGTACACAAACCAACATATCTTTTTTATATATAGAGATATCGCCAAAACCGGCGCCAATGTTTCATTTTATTAGATAAATTTGATAACCATAATATGTCAATGTGAGTTAGATAGTAATATACTCACTACGCATTTAATTTCATTCAAATATGTTCAACCGTTACAGAGGTACATGGGTGATTGGGGAAATTTATGAGACCAAGTTGATCGTGTATTATTAGTGTCCGTTTTAGTTTCCGCAAATAATCTAGCTTCAGTCACAGTTTCAGCAGAAAATCTACAAAACTTTCGGCTGCGCCGAAACTGCGTTCGCGTTTTACCGCGCGTCATTCGGTTGACTTCGGAAGAGTTCTGCCAGTGTTTTTTCCACGTTTTTTCTCATAAAATAAGCCGAATTCTAGTTAAGATATAATTATATTTATATTTTATGATAACGTTGCGTGGGGTTTGCCCTATCCAGTGCAGATAGATACGAGTTTTGATGGGAAAAATTATAGAAGTACCTAATTTGAGATAAGAATTGCCGGTCTTCCAAATTTTGTTCACATGAATATTGTTAGGAACTGTAATTGACTCTACCTATATTTTAATTAATATGGAGTTATTAATATTCTAAAATTTATTACGAGTATTTTGATTATCTGATTATTTTGGAAGTTACGCCTGGTCTAGTCGGGATAACGGCGACTGCCGATCCGGAGACCCTGGGTTCAAAACGACGCGCACCACTGTCTTTTCGATGTGTGTAATGCCGATAACTTAATAACAGTGAAGGAAAACATAATGAGGAAACCGACATGCCCCTAGAAGCTTTCGAAGTCATGTGTCATCCACCAACCCGCACTGGGACAGCGTGGTAGATTATGTCCTTGACTCTCTCCTTGCGAGAGAAGGCCCCGACTCCCAGCAGTGGGAACATTTAGTGGGCTGTTTAATCAATATTCTGAAATAAATTATAGATTTACTGATGGATAAATCTTCTACGTTTGAAACAGCAACGGTTTCTACGGTCGAAACCGTTGAAATCGTTGAAACCGAAATCGGTACAAAGTAACTGCAACACTTGTAGTAAACAAACACAGGTCGTGGCCTATGACATGCAGGCGCGGGAAAGATGGCGGCGTATAAAACTGGACAAATTATATCGATATTTTAAATATTATTTTAAAAATCAATTTGTAAATTTACATAAGTATTTATATTTTTTATTGTGTTATAATAATGTAAAAAGTGAATTTAAAATATTAAAAAAATGCATGCATATTCCCCTATTAGGTAGAAAGTGTTATTTCGGTCCACGCCATTTTTATTTTACGTATCTTCAAGAAAGTTTCAGCCATAATTTTGATGTAGTCATATATCCCAATAGCTAAGTGCACGAGTAAACTATTCAATTAGGGTCATCGGAATCGCATCGGCACTGATTTCTCCACAGAACAGCAAAGATTGGCAATAGAACGTGCCGGCGCATACGAGTTTCTATTTCGCAAGCCAGCTTCGGTTTAATTACTTGTAGCCCTGAAGCCGCGGCGCTCCTAAGGGCAGGCTTGTGTTTACATGCTAGTTGTAACCGCGAAAATAATCGTTCTGTCTGATAACTAATAATTAGATTGAGCATTTATAAACCTTGACTTAAAGCTTATTATATAACACTTGGCTAAATTTAGTGACTGAATTCAAAAGCTAATTTGCGTCGACTAAATTTAGAAGCAAGTCGGAAGCAAGCGAACCTCGCTTTTTAAGTTAGTATGCTAGCTTGGTGAATGCTATTGCACTGTATTCAGTAGTAGGTAGTAGTGGTTGGACTCTTGGTAGAGTCCCCCTTGGGAAGTACCACACCTTTGCCAGTTATTCTACCGCCAATCAGTGATGTGCAAACATTACTGTATTCCGGTTTGAAGGGCAATGTTTCCAGAGAAATTACAGGGCTTAGAGATATAACATATTGGATGTCTGGGTGACGAGCGCAGTGCAGTGCTAGTTATGATTTGGACTCTTCATGTTCCAATAGCTGCGTGTCACTGTGCTGTTATGTGGCAGGCATGTTGCTTACTTGCTCGTGTCGTTACTCATTATTTAAAAAAAAAACGATTAAATTCAGTCTACGTAAAAGTAGCGACTAAATTCAGTCGATTAAATTTAGCCCATTGTAATAACCCTGTTATGTGATGGCGGCCATCTTGGATATAAAATTTCTCATACGGTTTAGTATTCTACTTGTCAAGCAAGCCCTTTTATTTGTGACCAAAATATATGTATGCGCTGTTTCAATAAAATTCAAGAAGTACACATAAAATTAGGCAACCAAAAGGGAAAGGGAGGGACTTACGTGCTGATGGAGCTCCTATACCTGCCGGCCGGCAGTGATACGATGACACTTTTTTAGTTTCTTGTTAACTCTGTTACTGATCTGAATAGAATGGCGAGAGTCACTGGATGACACCACCTTTTATGTTAATATTTTTGAATGAGGGGAGGACGATTGATATTAGAGGGTAGGAAAAGGGAACGGAAATGTTGCCTGACTAATTTCCCCAATAATGGCCAAAACAGAATACTATACACTATGACAAATTTCAAATCCAAGATGGCCGCCGCCACAAAAAGGCGAATTACATTAATTTTTTTCACTACTACCACAATATGGGTATCAAATGAAAGGGCTTGACTAGTAAAATACTATGCACTATGACAAATTTCAAATCCAAGATGGCCGCTACCACAAAATGGCGAAATATTTTTTTTCACATTTCCGTCAATATGGGTGTCAAATGAAAGAGCTTGACTAGTAGAATGTTATACAAATAACAAATCCTAGGTAGCCGGGGGTTAATCAAAATTTTTAATTTTGTTCTTGTATCCCCTTCTCTATAACTCATAACACAATCTATCTCAGCATTCGCATCTCCGCTACAAGAATCAAATCGTCAAAGATCGAAACCTCCAATTGGATTGAAGGTATAAACTTATTACATCAGAATCGTTGCTCATCCGATTTAAGCGATGAGAATAAGATAATATATACGAAAGACAATATAAGAAGAGACGATTGATATCAAAGCGTCTAAAATTAGAACTCTGAAGCGGCGGCGACGTCTGAAATCGAAGGCCGACTTTCCGCTCCACTGAAAATGATGGAGTGTCTCTGAGACAGATAACACTCGGGAACACTGGGGTTCTGTGCTCTGATTAAATTATCGACTTAATTTTATTTCATTCCGATCGGCGCGGCGGGCGAGGATTTCTACAGCGTGGACGCAATTGATTAATTTATTTTAAAACAATTGTTTACTAATAGTTTACTTGGCTAATAGTTTTAGTCAAGCCACACACAGAAACCAGCATTTTATAAAACAAGTTTTTTTTTTAATAAGAAGTGGCGAGACGAGCAGGACATGTACCTGATGGTAAGCAACATGCCTGCCACATAACAGCACAGTGACACGCAGCTATTGAAACATGAAGAGTCCAAATCATTACCTAGCACGGCACTGCGCTCATCACCCAGAGATCTAAGATGTTATATCTCTAAGCTCTGTAATTTCTCTGGAAACATTGCCCTTCAAACGGGAACACAGTAATGTTTTCACATTATTGTTTGTAGAATAGATCATCTATCGGTCTATCGGTCAGTCGACCCGTGGGTCGTTCTCCGACGCGATAGAAAGACGAGCGTCGGAGCGTTTAAAAAAATATGAAAGGTCAATGAAAGCTCAGGACCGGATAAAATAGAGAAAATTGGAAGAGACCTTTGTCCAGCAGTGGGACAACTAAGGTTCTATAAAAAATCTTTTAGTTCTATCACCAAATCGTTTGCCAGAACTTTTTTTAACAATGATACCTCGCCGATTGACCTACGGCTAATCATAGGTAGGTTAGGTTAGATTAGGTTAGGTGTAGACCGATTGTGTTTCGTGGTATAAAACGTCCATAACTTCGGCCGATATATCGTTTATCGGACTCCGTAGTAGACCTGCTTGTTCAAATCACACGTGCATCACTGCCTTTTCGAAGTCTAGTCAAGTCTAATTTAAAAAGTTGAAGGAAACTTCGTGAGGAAACTAAGATGTTCCTAGAATCTTTCGAGGTCATGTGTCATCCACCGACTTGCGAGAGAAGGCCCGAGTTCCAGCAGTGATAACATTTAGTTACCTTCTTATGTTTGCCTTTGAAGAACGGCAAGTACCTATTGTGTGTCAGGACTGTCGCGACTACGCACCTGGGTCGCACCATCCATACTCTGGCAGCCCCAGCGGAGGAGGCAGCTAGTAAAAAGCGGCAGAAGTACGCGGCAGTGGAACCGCAGTCCTTCTTTGCTCCGGTGACCGTGGAGACTATGGGGGAGTTGGGGAGCCGATGCGAAGGATTATTGATTTAGCACACGTGATTGACGGGCATTTACGTAACCAAAATGCTGACTCCCACCTCGTTTCTGAGACAGAGGATAGCCATTGCCATTCAGCGATACAATGCAGCTAGCGTTTGCTGGCACTATTGCACCGGGAACAGTTCGGGGCGGGTTATTCCAGTCAACATGAATTTATGGACGTGTATTTTGTCATTAATTAGATTATTTGATAAATAGTTGAATGATCATTTCCTTTATTTTTAAATTAAATGAATAACATAGATAAATAGTTTTCAATTGACTTGATCTCGCCTGATGTTGTTGCGGTCTACGATAGACCAACGCATACTTAGTAGAAACAAAGTCAGTCTAAACTCGGAAAACACCTAGACTATACCCATCAAGCACGACCCATTTCATAACTCATAACTATGTAATATCCATATTTTTATCAGCTAATACTACCCTGAGTACATTCTCTATTTACTAGTGGGTTGGGGCTAATTAGTGTATGTAGTGATGAGTGTGTCCACGAACGTATTGCATTTTTTTTTTAAAGCGCATTTTTTGATGTGCCCCGGGGCACACCAAAATTCTCTCTAATTTCTTCAATTAGTGATATACTTTCTTTGAACAATTACCATGGACCCAAAAAAGAAGTGGCAAATATAGGCCTGGTTATAACCTTATAACCAGCACTAGTAATACTTCACACTTTCCCTTAAACCTAAGAGAAGCAGCAATAAATTCCATGCTTGTTAGTGATTGTTAGCCCACGCTCCACGCAACTCCACGTTCAACGGTTATGTCATACTTTTCACACTTGTTACGAATGTTTACGGTCTCGTGATGGGTAATGCGACGCTTTGTCGCGCGGCAAAATGTCGCCATTGTCAGCCAACCATTCGGCAACCGCCGCGTCTTTTTGTAAGTATATATTGGCCTATGCGCATGTGCATTGGCCAAAGGCAGTGCCAAACTGTGCAAGACTACTTCGTCTATTTCCATGTTGGAATTTTCACTATGGAAAATATTAAAAGCACCTCTTTTTTTCAATTACTTTGAGAACGAAACAACCAAGACGAGCTAATGTTGCTTATTGCGTGTTTATTGTAGAATACTCACTCGCAGTCTACAACAGACACGCCTCGTTGTCCTTTTTTTTGCGTCCAGAGTCAAACCAAATCACCAGTCGCGAAAATTTGATCATCCTAAGCACACAGCATGTACACAAATTAATTAGAAATTTGAAATACATATGTTAGTATCTGTTTCACATCACATGCACAAAACACACAAAAACCCGACTAACTGTCTTGCAGAGTCCACGAGTTGATGGCTGTGTGAGGTCCGAGGCTGACGAGGGGTACTCCGAAATGTTCCTTCAAACAAGAGCTGTTGCTGCTTTGCATCGTCTGAACGAGCAATCTTGAATTTTTTCCAATATTATCAGATCTTTTGAGAAATGCAGCAATGTCTACTCCACAGGTTTCATTCACTGCCTTCCGGCATTCTGCGGCTGCCACGGGGGAAAGCTTGCCGTTGATGTGCACGGCTGAACTGCAGACTTCATTAATCAGCTCCAGGACCGTGAGCTCCGTGCCAAACATCACATCACAGCATCCTGGTAGTATTGGATACTGTCACTCAGTGGAACAAAATAACTTTAATGGACCAATGAAGAGAGAGAGAGTGAATGAATGATTCATAATTTTCTGTTGTTCGTGAATTGTTGATTTTGCATGATGAGATAGAAACATGATACACCAGTTTGCACTATACCTGCCTTTGGCTATAAATTGATACCCAGACCAAGTCTCGACTTGATATGGATAAATTTAAAGGACTCCCAAGTAACCCTGTTTTTTCATTAATAAATCTATGATGTTCTATTCCAGGTTATAATCTTTCAGAGTTACAAATTTCCTGCTGATCTGTTTATGAGATAGGACTGAATCAAATATTCAAACTTACACATTTATAATAATGGGATGGCACTTCTGAAAGGGCTCTTGAAAAAGTGTTTTTGTGTATGAGCCATCAGTCAACATTCTTGACTCTCTACCAGTGCAACGGACTTAGAATCAGATTATGGAGCAAAAATATTAATGTCACTAATTTTACATAATTACTATAAATATTGAATTTCAATTTGGTCTGTTTGTGCTTTACCAAAGAAAAGTAGCTAGCAAATTTTTACAACAAAATTTGCATTTATAAAAATACACAAAGGATTTATTAAAAGGAATAATTTTATTCCAATAAGATCAAAACCGTCAATAGATACAAAAATGTTTGATTGAAATTTATGACTATTTTTATACTCTGACACATTATTACATACATTCTTGTTTATAAACAGTCCGTCTATGTGGAAAGAGAGCTAGCAGCTGAATAATTTAGCCTAATAACTATTAAATTATAAACAATAAAAATTAATTTGTTGCCTACATATTTCATTTAGTTAGGCATATTGGATTGTCTTTGGACAAATCATAATAGGCCAAAATACCAATCAATCTACTAATTCAATTTGGCTCAATGTGAGACTATAGCGACTTGAGAATTATTTTACGGATTCAATGCATTTGGTTTTCAAATTTTTGGAGAAAAGAAAATAAGAGTTGCCAGACACAAGACATTATCACAACAGGACAATGTATGTCAAGTCAGTTACTTTTTTAATAAATGTCAATGTGATTATTTAGAGATATTAAATATCTAAAAACTAAATTACCTATTTGAGATTTGTATTTTCATTTCTTTGGTTTTATTGGTTTTAATTTTCAAGAATTCTAGATTCTAGAGGATTTACTCACTAACATCTTCATTATGGTAAGTATGATGATAGTTTTACTATCTTTTGTTATTTTATAATTTATTAGTATTGATTTATACATATTTAAATTACATTAAATGTTTCTTTCAATAACATAATACTTGATTTGTGAAGATTTATCAATTAGATAAATTTTAAATACGGAATATGACATATTTTTTTAGCAACGTAGATAAATTAGTAAAATATTAAGGTTTTTATATTTATTTTATATTTTTTTTTTGTGTTTAATTTTTATTTGGTGTGTCAATAAAGAATATATCTATCTATTAAGGTATTTTTATATTAAGGTAACTTAATAATGAGCCACTCATCGAGGGTGACATTGCCTAATTAGATAAACCCCTCATTAAATAAATAAAGATTAAAAAAATATACATTAAGGTAACATTGTGTCATTTTGAGACTAATAATATTTGCCCTTTGTTAGGACAAGGAAAGTATCATTTCAAACATAATATGTAATATTCTAACAGATGATCATGTTTCTATTCATAGCGCTTTAGCAATTCTATGCAATTATCCTTGCGGCATGAATCCACACCGGTCTGTACGACATTCCGATCAGATCTTCAGTAAACAAGCTCAAAGTCAACAACTAGACTAACACGTATTTGTACAATATCGGGTACTTGAGAACTGCAAACAACGCACGTAATCGGTCGCTAACAAATGACTTTGCGTACGATTTAAACTCTTAAAACATACATAAATGACTAAATACTACTTGTCGTACGTCCAATTATCATGCATTGATTATTTAGCCACCGTCAGAGCCGTATAATTAGATTTAAACCATCATAAGCGTAGCGAAACGCGCGGTTTTCGTCACCGAGTCCAGCGATATTGACATTGAGCTTGTGATAAAAATACCGGCGTTACCTGCGTCCCGGTCGAACTGGTTGGGCTGCAGCTGGGCCTTCTGATGGCCCACCAGCAGCGGAGAAAGGATCCTGGGCCACAGAACCGCGAAACACCCAACCACTATCACTAGAACGAACATCGTCTTCCGCGGGCCCAACACCTCCTCGTTCGCCATCCTGACGTCGTGTTTTCGTATCGTTTCGTCACGCACGTTCACAGCCGATCGCACTCTACGGGAACATCGTCGTGTGTGATAAAAATAAAGAATTATCCACCCACGTCTCGCCCGTGCCCGTGAAAGCGAGTGACAGCTGTCAAATCCAGAAACGCGCCCTCTCCCGGCGGAAAAATTACGGGAGCGATCCGAATGTGCAATTTTACGGGAGCGTTCGGCGAATCTTCTTTCTTCGTTTGCAGATCGCCGGTGGATTGAGCTGGCTCGAAGTGACACAGCCGTATATCACATTCAAACAGCTATGCCGACTTCTTGCCTTCCCAGCCACCGGCTCGGTTTCTTCTGGCGATAAAATCGTCCGTCGACTCAAAATTCAAATATTGACAGAACATTTTAGCGGCTCGCTGCGAGCGGTACGGCGCTCGGTGGGCAGACCTCGGTACAATATGCCTGGGCGCGGAGGCGGCGCCGGCTATTAACCCGTCCCCACCGCGAAGAGGACTACACGCGCCCAGATGAATACTAATTAGACTCCGTAGGTACCTACTGGCCGTTCAGACGAGCGATCCTGATGAAAACTTCCACGACTCTGAGGGTTGAATACACAGTGCCTCTCAAAAACACACAATATTTTTTGTAAAACGTTTTGTTACCTGCGTTAGTCGCGTTGGCTGTGGTGCGTCGCCTCGGCTCCTACGCAGTGCGATGACAAACCGGGTCACAATGTGACCCTGCTTAGATGTACCTACACTACACCATGTTGCGGAAAACATGAATTATTTACGCACGTTGCAACTACATTCATGGACCGATGTGAATGACTACCACCTAGTTTTATCTAGATAACATACCTAGTCTACTAGTTCTAACTAGACGTGAGAGATTATGTTTTGATGAGATATATTTGAAAAGAATTTACAAACAGCGTTTGCTCGTGGCATTTTAGAACCTACTCGTATGTACCTAATCACTACAAAGATTGCAGGAAGGTGCCCCTTCCTGCAGTCTCACAAAAAATTCTTTCAACCTACCTGGCCCAAATTAAATGAAATTTGATAGCAATTTCATTTATTACCGTAGAACTCAAAATACAAGATCATCGCGAGATAAGCGACATAAAAACCCAATGTCAACAAGGTTATCTCGCTCGAGAGATACGAATTTGGAGTAGACATTAAATTTCGCGCCCATTCATAAAACCACCAGCAAAGAGAAAAGTCTTATCTGCAGAATTTTTTTTATGTAGTTGGCTGAATATTGTGAACCTATTCTAGGTTTAAGGACGACGACGAAGAAATCTGTAAAAAAATATCTTGATAAACAAGTGATAGTTCCTTAAATTTGTTCCCTGGTTCCTCTTGTTCCGTCTTCTTACTGTAGGTACTTAGCAAAATAATTGACCGCTTTTATATTATTCCATACTGTCATTGTACCTTATTATTACATTTTCTCTAAATTTGTCAGACAGTTGGTAAGTACCTATGCAAAGTTATGGATAACAAAAAATATTTACAGGGTAAACCACCATTAAACCATGAACCCTAAGTACGTGCCCTCATTTCCCATTCATCGAAAACTCAAAAATAAATGTTTTATCTGTGTTCGGAGTACGTAACGATCTATTTAAAACGTTGTAAAGCCAAACCTTCGTAGGGCTTATTTTTTTGATTCGGCAGTAAGGCTTGTTTGTTTATGCGAGTCACATCCATCCCCCTCCTTAGACAATGGGTTCTTTTCGAGGCAGGAAACTGCGTACGCGCTGATACTACAAAATGGCCGCCACCTCCGCCATTTTGTTCGTTCGTCCAGGAATGGCGTTATAGCCTGTCTGGATGCAGTAGATACGACCAGCCTTATGGGGAGAGGATATCCGGGCCCATTTCCGTTTAGGTGGCGAAGCTTAAATCGTGAGTCACATAAGTTTGTATTTCGCTTCCTCAATCGAAAAAGACGAAAGGTGCTTCCGTTGTAGATAATGTTTGACACAGGTAGCATAACGGTAAGTCATGTGCCTACCAGGCAGAGTCTATTTTACAAGATTTCAATTGCAATGAGAACTATATGAAATATCTGACTAACAACATATTTAATTAAGTTGATCTGAATGATTCATAGACCGATGATGATCTACAGATATTCAACATGATCAAACCAGTCGGAAACAAATACCAATTACGTTGGAGGTGTTATAGGTCAAGAATCAAATTCAAATACAATATTATTACGAGATCGATACTTTTACGCTTACAATGAATTGATGGTAATCTAATTATACCTTACCTATACTAAGAATGAAGGTGACCAAAGGAATAAGGAAACCAACATAATGTACGTAACTAAATGGAATGGCCAAGACCAGCAGCATAAATTTAATTCAGCAGACCATTGACAGATATGTATCATAGAATTTCTCGTTATGAACCTACTATGTACAACAGACGCTACTATGTACGCAGACGCTTTAAAACTCTATTATTTTGGGAGTTTTAAAGTGTCTGTTAGCCGACGGAAAGTGTCTGGGAGTATTGGGGCCTTAATTTTAAAGATATTACCTATAACATACGTGAAAATCAGTTATCATAAAATACTGAAACATCCTTTCCGAAACCTGAAGCATTTAAGTAGTCCACTCTGCCCATAGCCCACAGCTGGGGCTCGCAGCCTTCTCTCGCAATAAGAGTATCAAGGCTATAATACACCAAGCCGGCCTAGCGAGGACGAGCCAATGACTCATTACCTCAAAAGATTCTTCAAACACGCCGGTTTCGTCGCGATATTTTCCTTCATTTTGCAAAGCTCACAAAATCAATGTGCTTCTGAGCAAATTTTGGTCATTGCTGTTCAACTTGGGAACACACCAAACGTTATTTGCGCCGGGAGCAGTTTGGATTGAGTTGTTCGGGAATTCGTTTTTAAGAGGGAAATTGATTTATAACATGGAAATTTCTTATGCTTATTTCACACGGGGGCAGAACAGTGAGGCAGGACAGTGGGCAGCACAGAGTTCTGCTACTGTTTGAACGCACAGAACAGTACTGTCTTGACAGTAAACAGGACAGAACAGTTAATAGCCCGCCGTCGGTCTATATTTTTGGGGCAGTTTGCTTCCCCGATCACCTTTCTCGCTCGTCAAGGCAGTGCAGTCTAAAGAGCAGGACAGTGGGTGCGCGCGTGTTTTGGCTTGTTTTGCATTTGGTGTGGTTTGTTTTACTTAAAATTTGTTTGTTTTTAGATTCAAATGCCACCTCCTAAATGATCAATGGACGAAGCTACAATACTAATTTTCCTTTGTCATTCGCACAATCATCGTAAACTCTTTGGGATCTTCAATCCTTATTTCTTCTAAAACAACTAAGCTCTGGTCTTCTTGCCAGCCAGGTTCTGATCCAAAGTTTTTTCCTTTTTATTTATTTAATTATTTACACACTCAATAAGCCCATGCAGAGCTGTGTGCAGATTTTTTTTGTAAACGGCACAAATATTGCCGTTGTCGTCGACGACGCTCCATCGCTCACTTTAACTGTCTTGTCTATCCTATAATCTTATATTTAAACGATACTATCCTTCCAAACTGTTCTGTCCTACTGTTCTGCCTCACTGTTCTGCTCTCGTGTGAAATAGGCATTAGGAGGGTATTCAAAATACTTGGCGAAATTATGAGCTATCTTAGTATCTCAGACAGGTCTATCTCGAAAACGCCTCAATAAGAGAAGGACCAAGTCATTACCTGCGCATCATCTACTAGTCTAATCTGGTTACATTTATCCTGGTTTTTCCCGAACGTAGTCTGAACTACATAGGGTTTATTAAAAGACAACTCAATGTAAATCAGAAAGCCTCCAAAACTTTAACAATCTCGAGCATCGGGTATCTTCTATTCTGTAGTAAGTAGGTAACATTTTCGCTAGATCACTATTTCTTTTGATGTAATGCAACGATGCGGTCTACGGTTAAGGACGTCTACCTGAAATAAAATACAATGGTGTCAGAATTAACTATAAACTTGCGACGGTCCTGCAAAACACTCAGTCCAGTGAAATTAGAACGGCTCATTAGTAACACAGAAGGCGTAATTACACTATTAGCTCTATTAGTCATGTGTTAGGATCGCCATTCGGTATCCAAAACTAGGATAATGTGGGGCTTACACATTGACAAACAAACAATCTAAGTAAGAAAGTAAGAACTAAAGTATAGGTGCTAAATGTGACACATGAATCTAAATCAAGCGTGGTTTTTTTTTTTTACTTTTATAGGTTTACACTTGGCCGCCATCTCGCCTGATGTTGACGTCTACGATGGAGCGTGTTTGTATGTAAATTAACGTGGTTACATTTGCTATTATACATTTGAAATAAATACACGATATAGTCAGTCCAGTCCGACTCAAGTTTCGATCGCGGCCGGCGATCTTTTTCAAGGAGAGTGCGCGCGCGTCTTCGCAGCTCGTTTAGTTCTGACTATATCACACGTTAGTTACCCGTGTATTTATTTAAAAAGAGTGGATCACTTTCTTCTAGACAAGCACGCTTCATCGTAGACCTTAATCTCGCCTGAAAACAGATATTGTAAACACCGGGAAAACTCAACTCAGGTAACGTATTCCACGTCCTAGACGTTCTTATCACAAAAGTAGAGTCAAACCTTCGAGTCTTTAGAACATCATACATGAAAAGATGTCACCTTTTTAAGCAGTCCGAGGCAAAAAGAGCATGGTGGTAGCACAGATTTCTAAACAGATGAAACCTTCGTGAACGACACTGTGAGGCCAGTAATTAGTTATGTATGCGTGACAGCTCTCACCGACGTTGTCAAATTACTCACGTTGGTGTGCGTGTAATGTTCCCAGTCTTAAGAAAAAAATCCCACTATTGTTGTCTTAGCTTCGGAAATCTTCGCGTATAATAAACACATATATTATAATGTTAAAATAATTTATTATGACACCGATTATATATTATGCAAGGATTTCTTGTTATTACTATTTCCATCCTATGAAGTTAAGAATTTTGATTTAGCATGCAACTAAAAATTCTAATATTCGTACAGAAAATTTGGAATAAAAAGACAACGACAAATAATAGTAAAAGTCATGTGTGTGTTTATTTTGAGTACTCTATCGGAGCTTCTTGTGAAATTTTGAATATTATGCTTGACAAAAGGTGGCAACTACCTACTCATTTAATATCGGTGAACACAGGAGGTGCAGAGATTTTTTGTCAACTGATTTGATGTTGGGGGGCCAGATCATTCAATTTGTTTACTATCCAATCTTTGTCTGGACGCGTGTCGCAAACGAAAAGTTCACCTTTTCAAAAATGTTGATACAAACCAACGAAAACCGTCTAAGAGTTTATGTAAATTAGTTGAACATTATTCACATCGCCACCCAAAGTTACGTCGTCAAAATACCTAACGTTTACATTGGACTAGAGACGTTAAATGATAGAGCGAATGGCCAGGGCGAAGGTCGCATGGCCGAAGATTCACCAAGTTGATAGCCAACGGAAAATAGCATAGGATTGTTTTAATAATTTTGTGGGTCTGCCATAACATTGCCAAAGAAAATTGTAGAAGTCAAGAATTTTATTCTTCACTTCGGACAACGGGGCTCCACGATCAACCAAATTAAAGCGTTTTTGACGTACACCTTTAACAACCCTCTCCCCAATTTTGGACAAAGAAAGTCAGGACAGAATGAACAGCAGCCTCACGTCTACTCAGAGAACCAAAATCAAGTTTGTGGGACAGGAAGCTCGAAAGTACAACGCTTTATACCTACAACCCACCTTGGCAGCAAGGCCAGTATATGTGGTGCCAACAGCGATTGGCCTGATCCCAACATCTTTTTTTGGGTAAGTATGTACGCACAAATTAGCACCGTATAAAACTTCGATAATGTCACTACTGACTCGACCAGATAACATGAGGTTGATTAAAACGATTAGATCTCTCAAAAGAACTCGCCTACTTTTTTAAGTTCCACTATACCTACTTACAAGAATTAAAACTTGCTTCATAACTATAGTTTTCATCAACACTATTAGTATTTTTATAAACACTAGTAATGACGAGGATTTGTGCTAGGCATCGATTGACATTAAATTAAAAAAATACGATTATAAAAATAGGGTTTAAAATAGAATAATACAATCTACTTAAGCACATAAATAATTTGGTCTACGAGTATCTTCAAAAAAATCATAATCTATATTTTACCTTAACTTTAGGGAAAATAATTTCAGTTTAGTACAGGAACACTAACCAATTTTCGTTGAGGTGTTGTGTTTCTATTCATCAATCGAAATGAAATCGCCTAAATTATACAAAAAGCAGTAAAAATATTCAAACTTTCCTATGAAATGATATTCCTCTTTCCTTTTCTTATTTTTGGGAACAATGTTTGCAATATTTGAAGACACAAAACGGCATAATCTTGTACAAAACTTAAAATCACACGGGACTCCCGTACGAGACGGAAGTCCGTTTCGTACTGACTGGAGTTTGTATTTGCTTTGGCGTTTGATATTTGCTTTCTGCACCTAAGGATCTGTGTTCTGCACGTTCCATCTGCCTTTTGTTTTAGAAATCTGTGGGTGGTAGATCATGCAGATCAGTTGCACGGTCCTCGAAATCTATACGAAAAAAACCGATAAGATTGCGATCTTGCGACGGTGTTCAAGACTTTAAGTTTTTTGCGCACAAGGGTGTCCATTGCCTATGAGCTTTTTTGGCACGTTTCTAAATCGACTCTAGAGCCTCCAGTTGATATTACTCGAGGAAAATAAACAGGGCTCCGCGTGTGTGAAAGCACACAGCACAGGACGTCTTGCGGCTGATGATGATGATGATGATGAATAAATTTTTGGACTGAAACTGATAAGATTGATGAGCAAAACTAAATCCCACAAGCTTCACAACCTCGGCTGCTTATCAAGCTGCAAGTTCGCGTAGGTACTTAGGGTCCCAAATGGCGAAATCTCAAAAGCCAAGTTTATTAAATTGCAGAAAACCGCTCAAAATAGAAAAGAAAGACGTCTTTGAGTATCAATATCACGAACCTACTTTGGTTGACTCTACCTTTGTTGAATCTACAGCATCGTAAAGCCAAATTTTCGGCTGCTTTGAAAAGGTTAAGGCATTTTGTATTATTATTTGAAAGCTTGTAACTGGTAAGTGTCCCATTTTCAGTTCAAAATATTGTTTCTCTACAAAACGAAGGACCAAACAGTACAGTTACATCATTAGCTCATTCAGTTGCTGAGACACCCACAAGCACACAGATGTGCTTTTGTCGAAGACTTTGTCGACACTCATGGCTTCAAAGCTCAATGGCGGCGCCCTGATTAACGGTCAGACGAGAAAAGGTGATTTCTAAACATACAGGGTTAATGGGCAACAAGAATAGCAATGCAAAGAAAATACATTTTCTTTTACACCTGATATGGTTCTAATTTCGCAAAAATTTGATAGTGTTCACTCACAATAATAATTGTTGTTATCTCGCATCTAATACTAGCAATTATTTTATCACAACTTAGGTATACGTACTCGTATAACTAAGCAAGCCGGATGAAAAGCTTTAAATAGAAACCTATGTTTGGTAGTTGGCTTCCGATTGACTGAACTATTTACCAAAGGGATGAAAAGCACAAGGAAATAAAGAGAGGTATCTACTTATGCGTATGCTTATGATTATGTGCCTTTGGCCATTATGATGAAGCTGTTTAGAATATTTCTGACCATGAGTTAAATAAAATTAAAGATAATTTTAATTAAACAGGGGGGTATAGAATCACAATGAATAGTGCGGGGTTGCCTTTGCATTAGGTACCTACTGTAAATGGGTGAATTAACTACAGGTTTCCCACTGAGATGATGACTGGATCAAACATTTACCTACTTACCATAAATACCTACTTACTATAAATACTTAGATATTACACTCAGAAATTTTAATAAAATTAGTCTAATTATTGGAATAAATTGAAGTTGGTATTTGGTCTTCCAGTCAGAAATAATTTTAAGCTTAGGGCTTAGGTACAAATGAATATGCCAAATGCAATTTAGTCCTGAATAATATAAAACTTCCAAAAAATATGTAAATACGTCAACAAGTGCTCCTCCCCAAAATGGCGGATCACTGTTGAAAAAGTAAAAGCAGAGCTTTCTAACGTCCAATAAACACGCCCTTTAAGATTGCAAAACGCCGGACTCGACACGTGCGCATATCTGCGCGTACGCTGCCATTGTCGCGCCGCAGACGCGCATAGAATGCCGGTTCACATCTTCGTGGTGAACTCACGGGAACGAAATGCAAACAGAAAAGTCAAAGTTTCAAAGTCTAAAGACTTTATTGGCAAAAACGTAAAATTACATGCAAAATGTTATGAGAAATTATTGTAAACGCAAACTTTGTATCTTCAACTTAAAAAATAAAAATATCTACCTAGTTGGTAAAAAAACGTTGGTTGCATTCCTGGTTTGCTATTCAACATAGCAAAAGAAATGCTCTATACAAGTATTAGCTCTGTTTTGATTACTAACGTTTGAAGTATCACGACATAGTTATGCCCAATTATTGTTGTTACCTACAACAAGCGTAGGTACGGAATACAGTTAAAGGTAGGCATATTTTTAGCACACACAAGAATCGAAATTGGTATTTATAATAAAGATAATTTGGAACACCTACATTTTGGAATTTAAGGAGGAACACTATACTGTAAAAATACATGATGATGAAGATGAAAATTAGTTGTATCCCTATGATTGTTTCATTGCATTGGGTTCAGTTTTAACAAGCACTGTCTCAAGAGAAATTACAGAGCCAAAATCAAAATATAAGTAGGTACATATTTATATCCTCTCATATCTGCAGGTGACGAACGATGAATTATACTCGTCAAATATACTACGGTGAATATATAGGTGTAGGTACGGTGCTGACCTGTTATGGGCAGGTATGTTGTTTATCGGGTTCAAGGGTTTAATCAATGATAGATTTGCTCTTAATTACGGCCTCCGTCCTGATGTTAAGCGCTGATACGGTTTACAATTGCATTAACCTGGCTTGCTAAAACATCTCATTTCTAGATGATCTCTTTAAAAACGGTCGTTTTAGACCTGTTTTCTTCAACCGTATATTTTCGCCTGTTGAAGCGCAACGCTAGTGATGCTCGTAACGACCGTAACGTTGTCGTAATGCTTTGAACTTATTGCGAAAACTATAGAAAGGACTCGCGGTTCGCGTTGTAAAGTCATACCTAGAAGGTATGTATTCTAGTAATGGATAGAAGCAATCATAAATATGACAACAAATACCTAGATAGCATAGAATATTAGGCAGCGACACTCTAGTGCGAAAAAGACTTCAAAGTCTTGAACATCACTGGAAAATTGCTAGCCTATCGGGTTTTATCGGATACACTTCGGAGAGTGTGCTACTGATTTGCACGATCTAATACCACCTTGCCCTTTTTTCTATCGGAATGCTCGTAGCTCGAAAAAACGACATCGTTTCATGGTTGATGTTCTAAAGATACGAACGAAGAGATTTGACTCTACTTTTGTGATAAGAACGTCTAGGCTATGGATATTAGGCTATGGCATATGTTGCCTGAGTGGGTTTTCCCCGATGGTGGCAACCTTTGTGTCTTCAAACTTCAAATCGAGAGTGAATCGGTATTTTCTAGGTAAACACGCTTCATCGTAGACCGCATCAACGCTTAACATCAGGCGAGATGGCGGTCAAATGTAAACCTATAAAAGTTAAAAAAAAAGACATGTTTGTGGAAATTTAGTTTTGTTTACAACACACTGTTCTTTGTAACAGTACCTATTAGGTTTGCACTAGAGCACTAACTTACTTCATATTAAACGACGATGCATTCTACCTAGGAGAAACCTTTTTCTTTCTCGACATGAAGACACCAAAACTATACACGTCGGAACAAACTCACTCAGGCGACACATTCCACACACGTTCTTTTTACGAAAGGGGAGTCAGACTACTCCATTTGAAACTTTAGAACGTCAACCAAGAAACGATGTCAAATTTGAACCAATCGTTTTTAACCCCCGACCAAAAAAAGTGGTGTTATAAGTTTGACGTCGATGTCTGTCTGTCTGTGGCACCGTAGAGCTCAAACGGATGGGCCGATTTCGATGCGGTTTTTTTATTTAAAAGTTAATATCTG
The DNA here is from genome assembly GCA_017562165.1 of Ectropis grisescens. Classification (NCBI taxonomy): domain Eukaryota; kingdom Metazoa; phylum Arthropoda; class Insecta; order Lepidoptera; family Geometridae; genus Ectropis; species Ectropis grisescens. The sequence goes on from CM029785.1 coordinate 23,140,658, forward strand.
TGCAGATGTTCTTAGCTATGTTTGGTTAATATCGATTCAAGATGGCCGCCGCCACAAAATGACAGACAAAATATTTCTTCACAACCTACCTCAATATGGGTATCAAATGAAAGGGCTTGACTAGTAAAATACTATATACAATAAAAAAATCAAATCCAAGATGGCCGCCACCATAAAATGGCGAATTATATTATTATTTTCACTACTACCTCAATATGGGTATCAAACAAAAGAGCTTGACTAGTAGAATACATTGCACTATGACAAATTTCAAATCCAAGATGGCCGCTTCCACAAAATGGTGAAATACATTTCTATTTTCACAACTCCCTTAATATGGGTATCAAATGAAAGGGCTTGACTAGTAGAATGTTGTACAGATAACAAATTTAAGGTAGTCGGGGGGTTAGTCAAAATGTTTAATTTTGTTCTTATTTTGTAAAGCTTCTATATTTGTAGACCTCTACCCTAATGGTCTCTACTTATGTCTAAGGTTCATGGTTCATGGTAGCGCGGACAGCGCAGAGTCCTAAAGACCTAACTAACTATTCCGTAAGGTTCCGGAGCGTTATCGCCAATTTTTTTTAAAATAAAGTGTGAAGAGTCAAGCGGGGCATGTGCCTGATGGTAAGCAACATGCCTGCCACATAACAGCACAGTGACACGCAGCTATTTGACCTAGAAGAGTCCATATCATTACCTAGCGCTGCTCTCGTCACCAGAGATCTAAAATGTTATGTCTCTAAGCCCTGTAATTTCTCTGGAAACATTGTACTTCAAACCGGAACACAGTAATGTTAGTACTGCTTGGCAGTAGAATAACTGGTGTGTGGTGTGGTACTTTCCCAGACGTACTCAGCCAAGAGTCCTACCACTATAAAAAACTTGTTGTGTTCTTTTTACATCACAGTGTAGGTCCTGTGAAGTGTTTTACATAGCAGCATGTTATAAAATATCACAGGAATTGAACTGGATCGCAGATGTTTCGTAATCGCGGCCTCGACGGCCCAAGGTCGAGGATATTAGCGGGCACTTGTCAAAGTGGATGCAACGTCACAAGCTGGTGTCCTGCCGCTAAACCAAAGGTCACGATGAATGTGATAATTGAACGGTTTTCAGTAACAAAGACCTGAAACGTTTCATACTTGAATAAAGCAACTTTTGCTGCAATAAACCTACTAATACAGGATAGGCCATCATTTTTTGCACTTTTGAAATTACCAAAAAAAAAAATTATAACTTCGTATGGATTGGTGTATGGATGTTCACCTATTATTACCAGGCCACTCAGAAAGTCTTGCGAATAAAAGTTTTTATGTTTAAAACACTGGCCACTTGTAATTATTTATAAAAAAAAACGATTAATTAAGAGTTAAAATACCTGTTTAATTTTCAAATTTCCCGCCGCACTGTTTAAGAGCCAATTCAAATTAAAAAAAAATCTTGTCTTTTAAAAACACAGAGTAAGTAATCACTACGTTAATAAAAACAAAGGGAATGTAAATTACTGCGATAAAAAAATGGATCTGCGTCGAGAACAATTTCGTGCTATGATTTTTTACGATTTCAAATGTGGTTAAAACCTGATGAGTCATTTGATCGACTTCAAATTGCTTTTATGCATGAAGGACCTTCAAAAGCAACCATCTACCGCTGGTATAGCGAGTTCAAACGCAGTCGTTTTACTTTGGGGGATGAACAAGGGAGTGGTCGTCCTACGACCGAAGAAAGTGTGCTGGCAATAAAAAAAAAAAAACAAGAAAACAGACTCATTACGTACGAAGAGATTCAGCATACTCTGCAGATTGGTTCAGAAAGTGTTCACAAGATTTTGCACGAGCACTTTTGCGTAAGGAGGATCCCGCTGTGTGCCGCACAGCCTCATTGAAACCGATTTGAAGCTCAGAAGCAGGCCCGTGTGGATTGGGGTCGTGATATGATACAAAAATTTGGTATATGCTCGTCACGGCGCGTTTACGACATTGTGACAGGTGACGAATCCTGGATTTATCATTACGATCCAGAAACAAAGCGTCAGTCGACAGTTTGCCTGTTTCAAAATGAACCTACGAAAGTGCAACGATCGAGGAGCGGAGGGAAAATTTTGATCGCCAGTTTCTTTACTTTGACGGGGTACCTAATTTCAATTCCACTTCGAGATCAGAGCAGCATTAACGCCGAATGGTACAGCATAAAATGCGTCCCATAAGTTTTTTCTACAATTAGTTTTTTCACAAGTTTTTTCTCAGTCGTTCACGACGACGCGCCCGCGCACTCTGCGATCAAAATGAGGGACTTCCTGGACTCCACAAAGGTCAGAGTCTTGACACACCCTTTTTACAGTCCTGATTTAGCTCCGTGTGACTTCTTTTATTCTCTAAAATTAAAATTCAGCTCAAAATATAGTTTTAATCGCCAAAAGACGCGCTAGCAGCGTTTGGAAGAGGTGTCTGCGGTAGACTGGAAAAAATGTTTTGAAAATTGGTTCAGACGCATGAAACTTTGTATAGAGGCTGGTGGAGAGTTCTTTGGAAAGATTAAAACAAATCATAGAAGTTAGTTTTTTAGTTTCTCAAAACTTTCTGAGTGTCCCACGTGTGTGTATTTCGCGTAAGAATTACTAACTTGATTTGAATTAGATTTGGTACAGATATGCTTTATGGAATCTTAATATGTGTTATGTTACATAAAAGCTACTTTTATTCAAATTGCAAGTTCAACATGTTTGTAAAGATGCAGCCTGGCTGAGTGAATAAAACGCCGATTAAAACATTCTTGCAGACTCGGAGGATTTCTTGCAAGCAGAAAATCAAGGCAATAACACGCTGGCCAAGTGCTTACTGGCGGATGGCGCTTGACTTTCAAAGATTCTTGGAACATATCAGTTTCCTCACGATGTTTTCCTTTACGGTTAAAGCCAGTTAACTGGCAAAAACTAAAGCACGAGGTGGTTATGATACTTCTATTCTATGAATAGATACAACGTAAATTTTATGTTAGATTACAATTTTTCCATCCCAAACATTCTACCGGCTATGTTTTTCATTTTCATCACGGAGTTATCGTTAAATTCTCCTTCTGAATCATCGCCGAGTGACACTGTACTCCTTTCCAGCAGCCTCTGTAGGAAACAATGCCGGCCAAGTACCCTCCAACTAAAGCAACGCTTTCATGCGCGTTGAATTGGAATTACACAGTTGAAATAATGCAAACCCAAATATGTCGAAGCACCCATTGTGGTTACAGGAGGCACCGATTCACAATCACCATTCAGTTTCCATAATTGAACATCGTCATTGGTCATCGCACGTCCCGCCACATCGACATTAGTATGCCACCAGCGTTTCCCGCCAAAGACATTCGTGCCGCGCCCAGTGCCTCAATAGAAAGAATCATGATGAAGGAATTTATGCTCGAAGTATGTGGAGACGTATGATAAACGATGAATACTTAATAGGATTCTAGGTATAACACCATTACTTTGAAATTAAAATGCGTCTTATATGGCTTATTGTTGGAAGGCTTGAGTGTAAGAAGTGGTAGGTACTTATACCGAAACTTATAACAATACTTCCATTGGGATAAAATACAAAACTTGAACTAATGGCAAATGGACACATTAACTCGGCAGTAGGTATGTAAGAATACTTTATTTTAATTCTGATTTACAGTTAAGTATTAGTAAGCCAAAAAGATGCGTGTACTCGTAAAACTAGGTAGGTAATAGGTAGCTAGGTAGGTCTCCAAATCGAGAGTGGATCGGTTACTTCTAGGTAAACACGTTTCATCGTCGACCGCATCGTCGTTTAACATCAGGCGAGATGGCGGTCAAGTGTGAACCTATAAAAGTTTAAAAAAAAGGTATTTGTACTGTCATGCATGATTTTGAGTCAGTATTTTTTAACATTTATTCGAAATAATGAACATTTAAGTAATTGTCTTAAAAAGTATTCATATTTTCACTTTAGAAAAGTTCACAGAAAAATGTTTTTTCTACGGAACCGCATAATATCATTTTGAGGCGTATAAAAATCTCTGTGCGCTTTATTAATCTTTAACATACCTACGCATTCACTCATTTTGCCACCCAGTTTTGAAGGTGCACACTGCACACTGCACAGGATATAGGTATAAAGTGCGCGCATAGGATTAATATATGTACCTAAGTACGGCACAACTAAATAAATTTATCTAAATTACTCTCCTTTTTTTATTATTAAATTGGAGTTACAATGCAGTGAAAACTTCTTTCTCATGCAGATTGTCTGTGGGCTCTGAATTGAGTTCAAGCATCACATTCGTAAACGAAAGAAATCTTCGGGTAAACTCGGATGATCTAGATATTGGTGGACAATTCACACACAACACCATCTGACCCCAAACTAACCAAAGCTTGTGTGATGGCATCCAGATAGCTGATATAATACTTATATAGTTTTAAATACATACTTATTATACATAGAAACACCCAGACACAGTGCAAACATTAGAATTCATCACACAAATATTTGCACTGGGTGGGGATCGAACCCACGACCCTCGGCTTCGCAGGCAGAGCTACTACCAACTAAGCCACTAGGGCAGTCTGGCCATGGTAATTGCCATGTCCTCTGGTTTCACCCACGTAGTTTCCAAAGTAAGTATCACATTTTGAGTTATATGTTTTCACTTCTATCAGCAGTTCCTATGGCTATCATTTTTTTTTTTTTAGTTTGCAGTAATTTCAAAAGTTTGAAAATACACCAATGAGAGTTCCTCCAAAGATTTTGAGGAGTTGATGTTAATAGTTTAAGATCGGATACACGGCTGAATGACTTGAATGCTATAAGTTCAATACTTCGATTTCAAATAATTATTTCATGAATTGGAGTGTAAAAAATAAATTATAATTATAGTTTAAAAAAATATTGGTGTTCAACATTGCTCACGCAACACTTACTGGCCTCAAACTAAGCATATTGAGACTATCTGACCCAGAAAACAAAAGTAATTTATACCTACTAATGCCGATTATAAAGCTGTTTACCTATTTGTTTCAACGCGCTAATCTCAGGTACCTACTACTGGACCGATGTCTATATTATCTATTATAAGCCGATGTCAAAAATTCTTTCACCGTAGTCTATGTACGTAATCCTTAAGTGGACTATTTCACTCATATTGTATACTAGCTGAACCCAGTGCGGGATGTTACGCCACCTATTAAAAATTGTTCGTACCAACTCAGATTTAAACAAATTTGGTTTGCTTATGTGTGGTGGCGCAACCACATGACACCACATGGCACAAGATCTAGACACATGCTATCACGGACTTCGGCGAACGCAACGTAACCTCTCAAAAAGAAATATTTTCCCCCGTTTTTGTTACATTTTTCAGTCATGCTCCGCTCCTATTGGCAGTAGCGTAATATCATAAAGCCTTCCTCGAGAAATGGACTATCGAACAGAAAAATAATCTTTCAATTCGGCCCAGTAGTTCCTGACATCTTAGCGTTCAAACAAACAATCAAACTCTTTCAAGGTTATGGGATACGAGGGCACAGAGGTGAAACCGCAACTATCCCCTGGTCGTGAGAGTACACTTCTCACTGCTGACCATCATAATCTCCAAGATGATCATCGAGCAACTCGATCTCCCGCGCAAGTACGGAAGGGAGTATCCTTAATTAAAAAGTATTGTTCAAATCTTTCTGTCATCTCTTGCGGGAAGCACTAGCACAAAGCCACACTATTACATACAAAACATGCCTGTACCGATCCGATGCTGATCATACTTACACAGCCAAATCACTAACAAAAAAAAAATAAAGCTCAGCCACAGTATATTATCAAACTACCCGCGTCCGCAAATGGTCCACGTGGACCATGGTCCACGCGGACTTTGACTGATGGGAAACGCTGTGTATGCCTACTCCCTTCCGTGTTGCTCGCTGAAGATGATAGACAGCGAGATGTCTTGTGAGCGAGTGAAAACAGGCGGATGCGCACACAGGGGCGAGCCTGGACTGCACCTTCACTCACATCCTGTCTCCATTGGACGAACTAGGGCGTCGAACGCTTAGGGCCGTCCGGCACCCGGCACCTCACTTATATAAAGGTCTCATGGGGTGACGCGTCAGCGCGTCACTGATTTTCGATGCTGGAGGTAAATGTGTCTGCCTCCCGTGGAAGCCAACCTTCACACAAGCCAACACGAGAGCAACGGCGGTGGAAAAGCCAGAGTTATGGTCAAAGCGAGAGCAGTCCCGGGAGATTGCGGGCGCTGCCCCTGTATAAAAATCAATCCAAACTTAGATTAAAGAAGTAGATTCCAATGGAGTTATTGGTGTTGAGGAAAAAAGTAGTAGCAAAGTAGACTATGATGGTGATAGTTTGTCAGTGTTGACAATGACAACTGACAGTCTGTGTAGTATGAGAGTATGACGTACGTTGTATGTAACTTGTACTTGTTTGTTGTGATTGAAGAAATAAGTTAAATATCTCTTATTAGTTTTCGTCGTCCCCTCGGAAAATAATTATTATATTTATGATTAGATAATTATTAGTTAGTCAATGTCCATGAATAGCAACTCTGTTTTATAACCAGTACTACATAAAACTCTAACATCATGCTGCAAGACTTCACTAGCCTGAACATAATCTTCATAATAGCAGCAGGAGTGCTGACATTTGTGATACTCTTTATATTTGCAAAAAGGCAGATCACCCGCTTCGCCCTTCGATCCAGACGTGGGCCTCATATGGCAATCGGCGCAGATGCTAAAAAAGTGAGTAGGTACATCATCGAATTCTTAAAAACGCAGAAGCGGCAAACGCGCTTCTACTATGGCGATGCAAAATCAGGTGACATCTCCTGATTTAGTCTCAGTCGCAACAAGGAGTTGTGTACGTTCGCTGACAATTGTGTACGTTCGCTGACAATTCAATTTTCAAATTTTTCAAATAAATTTTCGCCACGTTATGTTGTCTTTAGATTATGGCATACCTCATCTTCGTTTCTTTAATTATATCGATGAGGTACATCATCAATAAACATTTCCTACGTCAGTAGTTTTATGTACCTACTAATTTACCTATATGTTTTTTCTGTATCTTCATGAAAACACAAAAAGATTCCAAGAACCCAAAAGTAATTGTCTTGTCATAAAAGTTTTGGTTGAACAACTTGATTTAATGTAAAAACTGAATATTTCCAGTGTCTCAAGAAAGAGATCGAGCGTCGCATCGAGGCGGTGCCCCGCATCGTGCACGAGCCGCGCCTGCTGAGCTCGGAGCCCTCGCACTACATCCTGGAGCCGCAGCAGCCCTATCACTACAGATTCCGAGCTATTGACGACGTCAAAACTCTTGGTCAGTAGTAGTCTATATTCTCTAGTAGTTCTGGTAGCTATAGTTTACTTGTTTTAATGGAATAAATTTATTACTGTACCCGTACTGTACAGTAATAAATGTATTGTTAGCAGACGATTGAGCAATATGCCATGATGAGGCATCCATTACTTTTTTAAGTGAGCACATTATGGATGAAGGACAATCATCGATTTTGTGTCATCATCACCTAACCCATTTCTAGTTGGCCCTGCTTAGAAGACTTATCTAGATGGCCATGCTTCGAAGATTGATTCCAGACTAGCTGCACCCTGTGGTTTCACCTGCGCAGTTTCCTATCCTGTTATTTTCCCGCGATAAATATCAACCCTTGTATAATTATCTTTGATTACAACACCATCTGTGGTATTACTAAAGAACAATAGCTATTGAATTCTAAGTTATAAGTTTTAACTTCTATCGGCAGTCCCTATGATGGCCAATTTAAAACAAGAACAAAATTAAAAATTTTGATTAACCCCCGACTACCTTAGATTTGTTATCTGTACAACATTCTACTAGTCAAGCCCTTTCATTTGATACCCATATTAAGGGAATTGTGAAAAAGGAAATGTAATTCGCCATTTTGTGGTAGCGGCCATCTTGGACTTGAAATTTGTCATAGTGCAAAGTATTCTACTAATCAAGCCCTTTCATTTGATACCCATATTAAGGTAGTAGTGAAAAATATTATATAATTCGCCATTTTGTGGTGGCGGCCATCTTGAATTTGAAATTTGTTATAGCGTTTAGTACTCTACTAGTCAAGCCCTTTCATTTGATACCCATATTGAGGTAGGTTGTGAAGAAATATTTTGTCCGCCATTTTGTGGAGGCGGCCATTTTGAATCGATATTAACCAAACATAGCTAAGAACACCCGCACGGATATTAACTTTCAAATAAAAAAAACCGCATCGAAATCGGCCCATCCGTTTGAGCTCTACGGTGCCACAGACAGACACACACACAGACAGACAGACAGACAGACAGACAGACAGACCGACAGACAGACAGACATCGACGTCAAACTTATAACACCCCTTTTTTTTGTCGGGGGTTAAAAAATGTAATCTTGTCAGCTTAGACACAAGGGTCGATGCTTTTTGTCATCATAATAATATGTCATTTCGATATGGTGTTTTAGAGGAGGAGATAGCCCGACAGGACCCGGGTCTGAGCAGGCACCCGCGCGAGAGCCTTCGCGCCTTCCTGCTGTCTTCGCTGGCGGCTCCGCTGGACGGGCGCGGGCAGAAGCTCGTGCACCAGTTCTGCGACACCTACGAGTTCGCGCGCCACCACCCGGGCGAGTTCGGGGAGGACGAGTACAGGGCGTATGGGAGGCTGCTACTCAAGCTGCTTGATGCGTGAGCATACAACACCGTCATGTAGTAGCTTCATAGATCAGTAAATCAGTAAATAATTTTTCTTGTGGGCCTAGATTTTGGGGCAATACCATTTTTAACCCCCGACCAAAAAAAAGGGGTGTTATAAGTTTGACGTCTATGTCTGTCTGTCTGTGTGTGTGTCTGTCTGGCTGTGTGTGTGTTTGTCTGTCTGTGTGTGTGTCTGCCTGTGTGTGTGTCTGTCTGTCTGTGTGTGTGTGTCTGTCTGTCTATGGCACCATAGAGCTCAAACGGGTGAGCCGATTTCGATGCGGTTTTTTTAATTTTATTCCGTGCGGATGTTCTTAGCTATGTTTGGTTAATATCGATTCTCCAAAAATGGCGGACAAAATATTTCTTCACAACGTACCTCAATATGGGTATCAAATGAAAGGGCTTGACTAGTAGAATACTATACACTATAACAAATATCAAATCCAAGATGGCCGCCACCACAAAATGGCGAATTATATATTTTTTACTATTACCTCAATATCAATCGAAAGGGCTTGACTGGTAGAATACTTTGCACTATGACAAATTTCAAATCCAAGATGGCCGCTACCACAAAATGGCGAAATACATTTCCTTTTTCACAACTCCCTTAATATGGGTATCAAATTAAAGGGCTTGACTAGTAGAATGTTGTACAGATAACAAATCCGAGGTAGTCGGGGGTTAATTAATTTTTTTTTATTTTGTCTTGTTATCTCAAGGTGAAGTGTTTGTTTGAAGATTATCGATCTAGGCGTTATTAATGTTTGATTGTAAATTGACGTGTAAATTGTACATTTATGAATAAAGTACTTTGACTTATGTATGGATGTATGATGTGGTTGTTCCAGCGCTCGCCTGTTGAAGTCCGTGGGCGGCGTGGGCTCGGAGCGCGGCAGCCCGGCGCGGCGCCCGCGCGCGCTGGACGCCGCGGCCGCGCGCCTGCGCCCCGCCGGCAAGCTGCCCGGAGCGCTGCACAAGCGGTACACCGCGCTGGAGGTACCCGCATACTACTACCACAGTCTATTCAATCATACAGTCGTTCGACGAAGCCGTCTAGCAGGACCGGATTTAGAGGTGTGGAGGCCCCGGGGCAGGGGCTAATAATCTTGTCTTTAACTTCGTACGTTGAAATACACACCCATGTTAAGTCTGTATTGTGGAGGCCCCTCGTTTGTGGAGGCCCCGGGGCATATGCCCCGTTTGCCCTCCCCTAAATCCGGCTCTGCCGTCTAGACAGGGCTATCGTGCGGGGTGGGACGCGGGAAGCATGCTCCTGCATTGCCTACATTACAATGTTAGTATTGCAGGAGCACGGCTCAGGGCTGACGTCTTCCGTATGTTTTTATTTTATTTTGATAATAAACATTTTTGTTTGCGACAACCCTACCCGTGTCTGGACATTATCGGCGTTTCTCCCAACATCAATGGCGATGAACTACTGGTAGTGGAGTATTTCTTTTTACTGTGCTGTTGCCCTACCGCACCAGACTAAACATTCCCAACAGACTTCATTCTTAGACTGGCCTCGTGGCTTAGTTGGTGGCTTTTGCCTGCGAAGCCGAGAATCGTGGATTCACTTCCCACCCGCTGAAAATATTTTTGAGATGAACACCAGTGTAATAAGTATGTATTTAAAACTATATAAGTCTCAGCTATCTGGCTTCTATAGTACAAGCTTTGTTTAGTTTGGAGTCAGATGGTGTTGTGTGTGAAGTGTCCACCAATACTTATTATTATTATTCAAAACAAGAACATAATTAAAAATGTTGCAATACCCAACTATACTGGATTTGCAATTTCTCATATTGTATTCTACTAGTTGAACCCTTGCATTTGATACCCATTTCGAGGTACTTGTGAAAAACTTTTTTTATCAGCCATTTTTTGGAGGCAAACGTCAAACATAGCTAAGAACTCTACTAATTCGCTTATTAAACAAAATAAAAGAAAATTAAAATCGTTTTGACGTGACAACGTCTTATAAATTGGTTTGCAGGGTGACACTTCAAGAAACTGCGTTACGCTCCGCTCACGTTATGCGCTCACAACGAGAGCGAGTGAGAGGCACGCGTCCCTTCCACTCGGGCATGGTTAGCCCGCCTAAGAGCGAGAGAGACAGACATAAAAAGTGAAAGGCACGCGTCCCTTCCGTAAAATTATTTTACCACTCAAAGTCGTTGTCACGTAAAACTTTCGCCCGTATACAGACTTTACAGGCAACCAATTTTTTTTATCTGTTCCGGAGTTACGATGCCACAGGCAGACACACATTTAGAATAAAATAAAATCAGTAGATTGTTATGCACTGTGGTACCCTGGTACTTATTGGCTATGGAAAACTTTTATGCTCAGACTCTCTTTTAGCCAAGTTTTTATTGGTTTTCTTTTCCCGTTTATATGATATGTTGTAGTGAGTAGAATAACTAAAACTATCTTGTTTCCCCACAGAACATGCCCGCGGAACCGAAGCTGGAGGACGAGGTGATCCGCGTGCCGGCCCGGAGCCCCGGGCCGCCCGCACCCGCCGACGAGACCGCCGTCTGACGCGCGGCGCGCACCTTGTAGAGTGTGCGGGGAATGTGCGGGGACGGGGGCCGTTGGGCGGTGAAATGAGGGAACTTGCTGGAATCGGTTGATGAATAGTAACTGTGTTGGACAGTCTACTTGGACACTGGATATACTTTGTAGAGTGTACAGTGATGGTGGGCATTCGGTTGAAGAATGGAGTGAATTAGGTGGAATCAGTTGATAATTAGCGATTGTGTTGGGGCCGTCTACCGACATACTTTGTATATTGTGCGGGGACTGTGTTGTGGCTATCTACTTGGACATTCGGCATACTTTGTAAAGTGTGCGGGAAATGTGCGGAAGTAGTAGGTGCTGAGTGAGCTTTCTAATATCGGTTGATAGATAGTGACTGTGTTGGGGCCATCTGCTTGGACACTGGGCATATTTTGCAGTATGCGGGAACAGTGGCTGTTGGTGAATTGAGTGAACTTAGTGGAGTCGGTGATTAATAGTGATTTTGTGTTAGGACTGTCTGTAGACACACTGCGCATACCTTGTAGAGTGTACGGGGAATGTGTGGGGATAGTGGGTGTGATTGAACTTGGTGGAATCGGTTGAAGTTATATAGTGACTATATTAGGCCCGTCTACAGACAGACTGCGCATACTGTGCAGAGTGTAATTCACAGTGACTGGGCCTCATGGTGAACAGTAGATGTCGAATGGTGAACTTGTTGGTAACATTTGACGTTATGTAGTGATCACAGTAGGACTGCACTGTTTAATCATAGAGAGTATGAGTAACTGCTAAGGCTAAGAACTCATGGAGCGGTTTCCAACCGCGCCCGCGCGCGGGAGATAACCGCGACGGCCGACGGTTTATTTCAAAACTCGCGCGACCGCTGATTTTCGCGGTTTCGCAGCCGCCGCGTATGAGATTTTCGCCTGTGAACGTGGCGGGCGACGGGCGGGCGGCGACCGAGCGGTAGCCGCGTGGCAGTAATCGCCTCGTGAATTTTGATTTCAATTTTACATATAAATCTGCATTCTACAGAAGCTGCGGGCGCGGTTGGAAACCGCTCCATGAATTCTTAGCCTAAATAGAAAAAGTAATTATTGGATGGTCAACTTGAAGGAGTTTTGGTAAGACAACCTTTTTAACTCCAAGTTCTTATATCTATTCCATAACCAAGTAAACTTTACAAAATGTTTGGGATAATAGCAAGTTCAAATACACCTGTATTGAATATAGCATAATCTGGCATAGTCAATAATATAGTAAATCTGAAACGGTGCAATTTATGGTCCCCACTGCTGAGACTAGGAGCTTTCTCTCACAAAGAGAGTGTCAAAGCTTCAATTCAAGCCAAGTGCGGGTTGGTAGACGATACATGTCCTCGAAAAATAATTATGTTTTATGAAACATTTGGTTAACCAACCATGGTATTAATAATGAAGTTGTATATTTCTACCTGGAAAAATAATCAAGACGAAAATTATCAGGATGTAACCTAACCAAATGATTGTAAAATTGTCCTGTCGTTGTTTGATGATCTTGTGAGAGGTTTCAAGTTTATGTACCATCGGTGGGGACATATATTTTGCTTGTTTTACATAGTACATAAGTAAATTTAATTGTTATGCTTTAAAATGTTATTAGAACCTTTCCTAATAATAGAAGCGAAACGTCTACCCAAAATGTACATTTTGTGGGTAGCTTATGCTTACTATGGAAGGCACGCCGTAGTTTTCAGTAGTGTTGACTACCTTCTACCTTGTATATTATTACGTATCATTTGTACATAAGACTGTAAATAAAATAACTTATTCCAATATAAAAAGTATTTTATTTCTCCAACGATACACAGGTTTCCTTATAATATTGTTTACAAAGATCGAGGGATATTGGGACTAGCTTCAAACATGTCAATCAGATCTAAATGCTTCATTTACGTTTTATGCTTCAGTTACGATGTCTTTTCCGAAGTTGCTCTCCCTGAAACAAAATTATACACATATTTATTGGCAAAAGCGAATTTCAAGCAGACATCACGATAACGTAATTTCTCCGAAAATATAAAAACCAACTTCAATATATTTTAAAATTAAATTTAGACGTTTGACCAGAGGACATTGTTCAAATTAGGCTATCCATGGACAAAATGTTCTTGATAATTTTATTTGGTCAAAAAAACTACTTTTGTAAAGAATTTTCACGGATTATTTTAGTACCTACCCAGATTAATAAACTAAACGTTCATTATATAAGTATTTTAATCATTATTTCCGCCCCTCAACCGACTATATTGCCAGTCTTTAAGTTTTAAATAATAACGATTTTTACCAGTACATTTTTTTAATTAATACTTACAAAAAGTCACATTTTGAGATTTATGCGTGAATTAAACAATTAACATCGCTTTTAAGTCGTTTTTGCAGCTCATTGTAGCTCGTTATATGAATATTTTAGTTATTATTTTAAACAATGTCTACTATAATAGAATAGTATCGATTTTACCCACACAATCATAATCGATTCTTTTAGATTGATATTAAGCTATTTTTACAATGGCAGCACTGCATACATCAAAACAAAATGTCAGCTGTTTATATATGCTTTGTTGTGTCACGTGTTTGTGTGTTTAGTATTAAAAAATTGTTAGTTTTTTGTATTCGGTTGATGAAAATGCTTTCTTAGGACCCTAACTTGCCTTCGGACATCGACGTCATCCTCTCATAACGACTCTGCCCCTCCGATGGCACAAAATGTTGTATTTTGTTTAAAAATAATCTCCTCAACATTCGCTTTACTTATGGAAAATATGCGTAAGTAGTCTTTCTGCTACTACCAAATGCTAATATTCTGATACGTATTATTAGAAGGTACCAAGTTTAATTTATGATATCAGTGATAATAAATGTCCACGTTTAGCCCAAAGTCCATTATAAATGAACAATGCCCTTTCATATGAAGTTACCTAAGTGATCCAGATTAGAAAGCAAATATTAGTTCTTTGATTTTTCAAACACCGCCACACCAGTTTCGATAATATATCGATGAGGTAGGTGTATGGGCACCACTGAATTATAATCTCCAAACCACCAAAATCGATACCAAACAAAAAAAGAACCATTAAAATCGATTCACAATTAGCAGAGCTACTACAATCATACAAAAAAAAGGCGGTCATAGGATTAAAATTTGATAGAGCTTACTTTGGAAACTACGCGGGTGAAGTCAGAGGGCCTAGATGGTCAATGGGAAATGCTGACGCATTTCTAGATGACCAATGGCCATGGTCCCGAGTTTACCCGAAAATTTATTTCATTTACGAGCGTGACAATGGGAATCATTCACAGCCTACGAGAAAAAATCTATGTGTGGTGCGCCAAAAGAAATTTTCACTTCAAAAGCATACTACCGAACTTAGAACAGTTCGAAGTCGTTTACAAACAAATAAAGTGATGTAAAGTCCCTCACAGGCGCGCCCAGAGGCGGTGGTCGGCGTAGGGCGCCGTGTGGCGCAGCGCCAGCAGCGTGCGCGCGCACCACGCCGCCGCCGGCCCGCGCAGCGCGCGCCGCGTGCACGCCGTCCACTCCAGCACCTACGGCACAACGTAATACTGGATTACAACGTAATACCGCTGAGGCGCCACACTAAAATATTGCGCCATTGCGATTAACATAACATTCAAAAATCATTTCAATATGAGTTATGAAAAAAATTCGTTTTGGCGGGAGAACTTTGTCTGGGTAGAAGAAATACCAAATATACGTCTTACGATCCGGGACTCTCCATAAGTGGCCAAGGAGTTGCCACAATTGCAGAGGCAGTGCCTTTCAAATTTCTTGGTAGAAAGATAGATCACAAAGGACGTACACCATCATTAGAGGTGGTTGTTGAAAATTTCATGAACAACCTCAATAAGGTAGACCAGCAGCCTATCAGCAATATCAAAAAAGCATGGATATATGACAACTACCTCACATCACGTCTCACTTGGCCTTTCCTAGTATATGACATCGGTAAAACTCTCCTGGCAAAGCTAGATGCCAATGTCATAAAGATATTGAAGTCATGGTTCGGATTGGCACATCCGGCTGATCCTCTACTCTTTTAGGGATCACAATAGTTTTGGGCTGAAACTAAAGAAACCGTCTGAACTTTACAAACACCTAAGAGTTACAAAAACGCATGTTTTGGGAAAGTCGCAAGACGAATTAATTACATCTCTCCCAAAAGACAAAACTGCTTCAGACCTGGAATCTAGACTTCAATTCCATAAACAATTTATGGCAGGTGCACAAGTAAATACTGCTGGGTTGGGTGCGAGAAAAAAAAGGGAAGACCGAGACATGGTAAAAACCTTTCTGCAACAAGACGAAAATGACGGTTACAAAGTGCACGCTATGAATTTAGAAATGCAAAGTGAGTGGTTAACCATAGGTGAGTTCTGTATCCCATTAGCTCTAAAATGGCGCACCTTGATCTATGACTGGTCCCCTGCCTTATTAAAATTTTATCTAAATGCATTCCAAATGACCCTCCTGACCAGAGTAACTTGGTAAGGTGGGGAAAAGCCTCTGAAAAATGTTGCTATACTTGTGGAGAGGCGATATGTACAGCAAGGCACATATTGGTGGGATGCAAGGTGCTCCTTGATGGGGTCATTACTCACGGCGTCATGACAGAGTACTTGAAATCATACGTGAAGCCATGAGCCTTTCGGTAGCTAGAGCCCAAAAGGGATTGACGACAAACAACAGACAAATTAACTTTGTAAAAGAAGGCTCAACTTCAAACTCCAGGAACAAGCCTTACTCAATCCTGGGTACAGCACCTGATTGGACTATTTTAATGGACACGTATGAAAAGCACTACAAAATCCCAGAGGATGTGGGTGTTTCGTCATCCAGACCGGACATTTTCCTTTTTCTAGAGCTACGAAACGCATAGTCCTTGTAGAACTTACCGTACCGTGGGAAACTAATATACCTAAAGACCACGCGATGAAACAAAATAAGTATTACGACCTCCTAAACGAATTAACAAAAAACGGCTATGTAGTTAGTTTATACGCTGTAGAAGTGGGAGCGAGAGGTATACCAGCAAAATCTCTCTATAACCTACTAAAAGACCTTGGCTTATCCAGAAGTGCTGTAAGTTCTATACTAGAACGTGTATCTAAAGCTGCACTAGTAGGCTCATATCAGATTTGGCTGGGCAGGGAGAGAAAAACGAGTGGTGAAGGTGAGTGTTGATGTACGTCAGAAAGGGGCCCCTTAAACCTACGCCCGAGTCACAAGTCTCGGGAACTACTCGAGTTTTTCTCTCTCTGCCACACGATGGACCCGGCACCCGCACGGTGAATCCATGGAATGCTAAGAAGATCGTCTCTGTTGTCATGTTATGCGCGCGCAACTAAGTCACAGACTAAAAAAATAATATTTCTTTTTTTTCCTGTTTTATTTTATTCCTGTGGAATAAAAATGGAATGAAATTATTTTTTATCTCTATTACAAAAAATTAAAAGTTATATTTGAGTGAATGTTTTATTTTATGCTACGTACAAGTTCAAATTATTTATTTTAAGACGAAATTGCATGAAATGAGCAAGCAATATCTACATTAATTCATTTGTTCTATTGAATACGATTTTTTTTTTGTATCGAAACTTTTTTAGAATAATGCAACTCAGCCAATAATAAAACTCTAAACTTGTTGTTGTGAGTAGTAATGAAAAAGTCACAGTTTGATTATAGGTGTCATTACATGTCTGATTGCGGTGAAATTATAGCCACTTTATGAGCAAGCGTGTTGAAACAGGCTAAATTTTGTCGAATGAATTCAGATGCAAGTTAATTGACTAAATACAGAAACAAGTTAGAAAGCAAGCAATCCTTGTTTCTAAATTTTGTGGGCTAGTTTACTACTTTAACACTTCACTGAATTCAGTAGGATCAACTAAATTCAGTCGACTAAATTTAGCCAAGTGTTATAAGCCTTTTAGCCTGCCTTCCGTTTCCGTTTTCGTTGGACGGCCTCCCACTAGATGGACAGATGACCTCACAAAGGTCGCTGGAGACCGTTGGTTGCAGGTTGCGCAGGACCGTTCGTTGTGAAAATCTAGGGGGGAGGCCTATGTTCAGCAGTGGACGTCTTGCGGCTGATGATGATGAGCCTGCCTTCGACTAGAGATCGATCAAGCTACGCTATTTTTTTGACACATACAAATGTAAAACTTTGTGGTGCCTTTGCAACGAGTCCGGACAATTTGATGCGAACACTTTCGGCGGTGTTGCGTTTTCGAATGACGTTATATTGACATTTTCGGGGTGATGGACACTCAGCAGCATGGTTTTTGTCGGACAAGCTAATGTCCACCACCAGACAGAACACGTCGAATTGGTACACCTTAGCGGTATGATTACAAATAGAGCAATATGAATCTTATAGTCTGACTTGTAGGGTACATTCTCCGATATCAGTGCGGTCCCACTACTCAGGCACAGACCACGTCGCCAGTGTAATATGAATCTTATCCCCTCACCTGTAGAGTACATTATCTTATATCAATGTGCTCCGCCCATGTAGGCGCATACTACGACGCCACTAGATAGAATACTTCGAATAGGTACAACTTCGCGATAAAATGAAAGATAAAGTAATATGAATCTTATTCTCTGACCTGAAGAGTACATTCTATATCAGTGTGTTCGAGCAAGTCAGACACAAACCACATCGCCACCATCATCCAGAATAGTTCGAAAAGGTACAACTTAGCTGTATGTGGCATTATTCCCTCGCCTATAGAGTGTATTCTCCGAGTGCAGCCTCTATCAACGCGGACGCGACGCAGTACAATTAAAAATAAGAGTAATTTGAAACATATCCTCTCACCTGTAGAGTACATTCTCCTATATCAGTACAGTCCAGCAACTTAGGCGCAGACCTCAATGTTACCTCTAGACAAAATACTTCGAATATGTACACTGTACATTAAAAGATTGAGTAACATGAATCTTATCCTCTGACCTGTAGAGTGCATTCTCCCATGTCAGTGTGTTCGAGCAGGGCGGCCGCGGCGGCGGGCAGGGCGCGCGCGGGGTGCGGGGGCGGGCCCGGCTCCGCCTCGAAGGCCCAGTGCCCGGACCACGTGACCACCGCCAGGCAGAACACCTCGAATAGGTACAGCTTCGCGGACTGGTCTTCAGTTCTACGGGAAAAATAGATTTTCGAAGTAAAATAGTTATTTGTTATACAAGAGTGCAAAGTTGGTTTTTAACCGCGTGCTCAATTTTGATGACCGAGCAAGCGAATCAAAAGAGCACAAGGTGAAAAATCTTTGCACTCGAGTGCAACACGTAACTTTTCATTCCACCTCAGCGAGGAAATGACTAAATGCAAATTTTTAAATGTTTTCGCGCTAAGCAAATTAAAAAAAGTAAGTACACCAAGGAGGTTCCGAGTCTGAGTTTTTAACATATTAAAAAAAATGTATGATGCATTCGGCACCAAGGAGGTAGAAATAGATTGAATTATGTTTTGAATTCAAAACCTCAGTACACACGATGTTCTAAATTCAAATTTACTTTAACCTCTAGAGGGTAAAAACGACTTTTGCGCCCTGATATCGAGGAGCAAAAGTACTCTTTCCGAGCTGGTGGGATGAAACAAATTTTTATCTGTAAAATCGGTTGGTTTACGGACGATAGTTTAACGTGACAACGTCATAACAAAACATTAATAGATGCGGTGCAAGCGTACAATGAGCGTAACGGGACATAACGGGACACTTTTTAGTGCATGCAGCCGGCGTTCATCGATTTATTAGGCGTTGTCACGTCAAAAAACTTTTCTAAACGTGTTGAGGACATTTTGGGTGAGCAAATATCGTGGAACTCGCGTCATCGTCACCTAACGCTTTCTTAAAACATTTACAAACAGAAATCTTCATTTATCAAGAAAGATCAATACGAACAGATTACAAGAGTGCTTAATTTTATTTACTTAAGAACTTATTTCTATTATCTGTGGATTTAGTCAAGAACAACGCTAAGTGATGTATTAGATTGAGAACCGTTGAGTATTGGACATTAACGCTTGGCGGTGGAATAATTTGATAACGTGGATACGTAGAAAAGCTATGACTCACAAAGAGTGACGTTCGAAATATCGACCTTAAACGTCGAAAGTCACTTTTTTGAAGTGAAAACTTTTTTTGGCGCACTACGTACCGATTTTTCGTGTGCTGTGAATTGAGCTCAAACGTCACGCTCCTAAATAAAAGAAATCTTCGGGTGAACTCGGGACCATGACCATCTAGTATAGATGACCATGCTTAGAACACTTATTTAGACGACAAAACTTTGAAAATGTATTGCAGTCTAGTAGCGCCCTCCGGTTTCGCCCGCGTTGTTTCCAAAGTGAGCTATCAAATTCTGAGGTATAAGTTTTACGTCTATCGGCAGTTCCTATGACTGCCAATTTTTTCAATATTAAATTTGGCTACTCCAAAGACCCCGGGACCCGTGACCTTCGTCATTTGGGTTCTTCTTTTACATTTATCTTGGATTGTCTTAACATGTTATAATTTACGTACTAGCCTGTTCGGAATTTCAATTACGCAAAATATACCGCTAACACTATAGAAATAAAGCTTCATTTGGCTTAAAAAAGAGATATGGATGCCATCGCGCTATTTTTCGGTCGACCGACGCCATTTTGCGCCACGACGAAGAACGTTGTGAATAAGGTTTGTATTTTATTGTAATCTACTAAAAAAAATATGGGGAATGTGTATTTTACATCGTTATGTTCCCGCGAACCTGCATAAGTTGCTGACCTAGCGTTTGCGCCTACGCAGGATCAGGCGACATCACGCCATGCCACCCAGAAATGCATAGTTGCGTCTGGGTTAGATTATAAGTTTTCTTTAAGGCTAATTGTAATAAGCAAAGGCAGTCTGAATAAACTCTTCGGCTCGTCTAGACGTATTTAGTTTTAATTTAACTTTAAATTTAGTTTTTAAAAAACAGTTTCTCGCGCTCCCGAAAGTTAACTGGCGCAGCCGGTAGGATTACCAGCCGCTGCTATCGCGACCACGTAAAATCCGTGACTAGTGCTTGGAAAGTGTTAGTACCTTCGTGATTGGCAGTGACAGCGGTTTTCCCTAAAATCGGAAGAAGGCCGCAGTGGTAATCCTCGAACCAAACAAATTTGTTAACCGGAGCCGGATGAAGATGGGCAAGTAAGTTATAGCGAACAGAGTACTCACTGGAGTAACATCTTCGTTTCCTTCGTTTCCTCCCATCCTATCCATGAAATACTGTTTAGTTTAAGTTGTAGAACCAGGTGACTAAAACTGCACAGGTCCTCTACATAGATTAAACTGTGACTAAAACTGCACAATTATTTTATATTTTTTTTAGATTTAAACTGTGACTAGAACTGCACAATTAGATAATTAAATATAATAGGTATAGGTACGTACTCGTGATTACGAATGCACAAAAGTACGCTAGGTTATAATATAATTTAAACGGTGACTATAATTGCACCAGTAATTAAGTGAGTAAGTATATAAGTAGTTATAACTAGAAACTATTTAACAGCAAAATGACTGAGCTTAAGGCTCGGGACTAGGCCAATGGCCTTGAGGAATCGGGCGGAGCTAGTTACACCTACCCGCGCTTCCCCGCGCCGCCTCCCTGCACCAAAAGATCGCAATGTGCGGCCGCGCCAAATCGCTCCGTGTCTGTTATGTTAGTGTAACAGAGTAGGAATTATGCAGAGTAGTTAGTATAATTACGGAAACAAATCGACTTTTGTAAATATGTTTTTATTTTTAACTTTTTCTATTTATACTTATAATATTATAATAAGCTACTATTCTATCCTTATAATAATATAAAAATAAACACAAGCTACATTATAAAATTAAAAAACCCTAGATAATGGGATGATGATGATTCAAAATTCACTAAAATTTAAATTTTTTCATGTAACATTTTTCTTCGTTTGGGTGGTTGAATTTCTTCATCGTCACTGGTTTCTCCGTATATGAGTACAGTGGTTTTTGGAAAATAAGGTAGACAAACACAATCAATTTCCTTGTTCTCTTTATCTTTTCTTCTTTCTTACTTTTTGGTCTTCAATGCATTTATCATTTTCTGTTTCCATTATTGCTTGTGTATTTTTCTCACTAGCTTTATTTTTCTCTATGTTATCTTTCTCTTTGACGTCGTTCTGTTCTAGTTCTTTTTTTTATTATTATTTTTGAATATTCCTTTTTATTGTTTTTTACTTCAATAGCCTTTTCTATGTATGAAGGATTTCTAATCTCCATTTTTCTGGGATGCCTTGGATCAATCAGTTCTGGTAGTATACAATCCAAATAAAATTGGGTTAGTTTATTTTCCATAACTTTGCTCCAAAATTCGTCGTCTTTTCAATTATGTCTATTCTCATAGGTGTTTTTTCACTCAACCACAATCCAAACAGGCATTTTTCTTTCTTTGTTATATGAAGCTGGCCCTGTATTTGAAAGTACCAATTATGATTCGTGTTTATATTAATGCTGCCGTGTTTGTTTATTTTGTAAAATGGTATTTTCTTTGTCTTTACTGCTTCCAAAAATCTAGTTTGTAGGCTGAAGCAGGGCATTTCACTTCAACAGTCATGTTGTCACAAATTCCATCAGGAGTTGCACCCAAGTATGGCAATTCTTCGTCAATAAACAAACCGCAAGGTTGTATGTCTAATCCTGTTTCCTTAGATATCTGTGTAATTGCGACTTTTTCGTTTTCGGCGCCATGTTTTATTGATTTTACGTGGCTAATGCTGTCTTTGTACAGTAGGTCTTTAACGAGGTTACCACAACTTATATTTGGGCGTCTTTTAATTACGCGGCCAAAATTTGAAGCTGTCAACAGTTTCCTTCTCAACTCAAGCCATTCACCACATGAACTCTGCAATACAGTTTCTCTTTCAACGTATTCCCTTTCTTCTTTGCTTTTGTGCAAATTATTTAGGAAAGTTGTTTTTGTTTCTCCATTATTTCAGGAATCATATCTTCTTTTGCACAGTTCTCACCATAATGCAAGTCTTCTCCTTTGTCTGTCACACTTCTGTTTTTAATTTCAGACATCTCTTTTAAATAATTTTCTGCTTGTTTTTTTTTTCAGTCGCCTTTCCTCTAGTGCTTTCATTTTTCCTCTAGGGCTCTTGCCAGTTGCGTGTTTGTATGTTAGCGACAATAGTGTGCGCGTGTTGAACGATATTGCTGCGCCTTTGCATCGGTTTTGGTATGAACCTCTTAGGCTATAATTGATTCTTTTTCCACCAACTAATTTAGCAATGATGCTGTTAAAATTTTCAGCTTTGTTACTCTCCACATTGTGAATGAGGCTTGGTGCGTGGGAGGCAACGTTTACCATTATTTGGCAAATTCTACTCCACAAGGTAGTTTTTCTAAATTCACGATGGTCGTTTCCGTTGACACTATTTTCTTTATCTGTAGTGATCTTGTTGCAAAAATATGACTTGCAACCACTATGATCACCAAAGGCATGTAAATGGGCTCTCAATATATCGTTGTAAAGGAGTTCCACGTGTGCTCTTTTTTCTGATTCCGATTCTGACGTATGTTTTTGTATTGATTTTTTATAGCCGATCGTATGGCTATAATTTTGAGATCTGTTATATTTTTTCTGAAACGCACAGGATACTTTGTTTCAGTTTTTAATTGGGTCAATTTGTTGCATAAATTTCGCATGATGTGATTTTTGCATTCAATTTTCTGTACTGTTGTATTCGAGTATGGTCGAGTTTCAATAATTTTTGAATAGGTAGCGGAATCTCCATCACTTATCATCCTGCCATATATCAGTCCGTGCATTTGTATGGAATATCTAAAACCTTCCACAAGAATTTCGGATTCCATGCCCGTCGAAGGACCAGTATAATTTTTAAAACATTTGTGTTGATGTGGGGTTTCATTTTTATTTTCTGCTTGAGCACAACAGTATTTGTTTTTGATACCCAGATAAAGCACTTTGCCAGTCTTTTTACCAATGATGGCGGCTGCTCCAGATAACGCAGAGTAATTTTTTTTGTAAGTTCGTTTACTCCAGCAGCCATCAACAATTACGTCAATAATCGGCACTCCATTTCCATCTACTCGCCCCTGCATTTCAGCGAACTCTCTTTCTTCTTTAGCGGCGTCATTCATTGTTTTAATTGAAATCTTATCCCACATATTTGCGATGTTTTCATGGCATTTTTGGTAGGTTTTAGGACAGATAGTAGGCAAATCCAATGCAGCTGACAGTTCTTGGAGCTGTGAATGACCACAACCGATTATTTTTTTTTATTATTTTTTTTATTCGTTTATTTCATACCTTAGGCATCTTTGATACACTTGGTAACGTTAATAATTTACAAAATATCAAATATACAATCATTATTAAATTAAAATATATCAAGGTGCATCTAATTAAGCGGCTGTAAAATGGCCTTGTCAGTAAATAAATAGCGACTGTAAAGGGGCGTTGTCATTAGCATACAAATATAAAAAATAAAAATAGTTAGTAAATATGTCAAGAAAATGAATTAAAAATGTCAAGTCTGTAAGGGTATGGTCACGTTGTATTATAAATTTGATAATTGTTTTTGCCAATTTTTACTGTCATTAAGAAATAATTTGTCACTATAATAAGCCTTACTGATTAGATATCGTTTAATTTCATTTTTAAATTTCCTTTCATTAAGATTCAATACCTGCTCTGGAACGGCATTATAATATCGCACACTGTTTCTGATGAATGAGACATCTGTTTTATGAAGCCTGCATTTGGGGTAGTTCAGTTTGTGTTTGTAGTGTGAGAATTCCGATTTTTTCAAATCGCTGCGTAAATTTTTTCTGGCGTACATAATACACTCATAGATGTATAGCGATGGAGTAGTTAGGATCTTTATGCTTTTAAAAAGGTCCCTTAATGATTTTCGTGGGCATAACATATATATAGAGCGAATTGCTCTTTTCTGCAGCACAAAGATTGTATGTCTGTCTGCTGCTGATCCCCACAGTATAATGCCATATGACATTATACTGTGAAAATACCCATAATATACCAACCTAGCAGTCGCCACATCTGATATCTTTCTAATCTGTCTAATTGCATGAGCTGCTGAGCTAAGCTTATCAGCTAGCTTATGAATATGCTGACCCCATTGTAGCTTTGAATCCACAGTTATACCTAGAAACACTGTTGATTCGACTGCTTCAATGTATTCTTCTTTCAATCTCAACCTTATTTCAATATTGTTTTGTACGTTTGGAAGAGCAAACCTAATACACTTCGTTTTACCAGGATTCAAAACCAAGTTGTTAACATCAAACCAGTTAGAAAGAATTTTCAATATTTTGTTTATTTCTAAAAGTCCGAGGCACTCTCTGTATTTTGAACATAATAGAAGTGTCATCAGCAAATAAAACAATTTTGGCGTTTGATTGTTTCATAATAGTTCTTGGAAGATCATTTATATAGACCAAGAATAGAAAAGGGCCAAGAATGGATCCTTGGGGCACTCCGATGGATAGAGGAGCTCCTTTAGATTTAGTTCCATCTACATCTACTACCTGTATGCGCTCTGTCAAGTAGGAACCAATGAGATTCAAGGCACAGCCTTGAACGCCATAGAAAGACAATTTGTTCAGGAGAGTTTTATGACGGACACAGTCAAAGGCCTTGGACAAATCACAAAATACACCAATTGCGTCGTGACGATCTTCCCATGCTTCCAAAATATATTTAGTTAGTAACATAGTACATTAGTTAGTACAAAATATATTTAGTAGTAAATTTGCCACTGTACCTAAAACTGCACAATTATTAATGTTCATTTCATTACCTTCGTCATTGGAAATGTAAAATTTTACACTACATAATTTGCATTGAAGCGTAAAAATAGAATGAAAGCCATTTTGTTTTTCCGATACAATTTCAACACTATTGAGACCACAATTGAGAGGTCCATGTGTTGCCACATCTTGCAGTTTTGAGTAAAAAGTTTTTAGGTTGAAGATTCGTCGTCCGTCAAGCCGGCATGCTTCAGGAGAAGGCTTTGCCTTTTCTATCTGTAAAGAGATTAAATATTGTTTAATACATGACATATGAGCTATGTTAATACAATACTAATATGATACTATACTACTTGTACAAATCGAAACTTACATCGTATGGAGCAGAACTATCTTCTATTAGTTCGACAGGAGACTCTATTAGTTCTTCTTCACGTTCGGGGGGTTGACGCAGGTAGTGCGTTATTCTTTGGAATGTTTTCACCAGCTTTTTCCTAAAATAAATGCAGTCATTTAGAACCACGTGTATAATAGCAATTTAGCTATGAATAATAGATTACATTTTATTTTTCTAGAAAATACATGCTGGGCAATAAGTACAATCAAAAGAATTTACGAAACTTACACCTATTGTTTTACTTTTGAATTATCTTGTAACAATAGAGATGCCAATACCTGGCAACAAAAGAACCCGCGCATCTGCATTTCTTAGAACATTCGGTACCTAAAAGACCTTAATCATATCATAGACAATGCATGATTGTTTTGTTATTGAGAGTGTTTTTACCTTATTTTTAGTGTATCAATGATCACCAACGAAAAATAGATTATAAAAATAAACGGAACTTACATCACAGGGAGAACCATCATCATTTTGATCGAGAGAACTTTCATGGCGCTCGGGAGTTGTCACGGGTAGTGAGGTTTTTGAAGTGTTTTGAAGAATTTGTTTCTAAAATAAAAACAGGATTTAATTTAAATTAAGTAGCAATCTAGTAGTTTATATACACTGTACAATAGTTATATTGACAATCTACTGTATTGATTCAGTGTGAAACATAATTATGCTAATTTAATAGGTAGAATACTCACATCAAAAGCACCTGGGTCTCCTTGTAGTTCTCTGTTGGCAGTTTGACTTTTTTCCTCTGTGTTGGTACTGTTGGTAAAATAACGCGATCTGTAATAGAAAAATGTAAGATAAGCTCTCACACATAAGTACATAAAAATAATTATGTGACGAAAAATAGGCTACGTTCGGTTTCGTAGTGATTGAGTATAAAAGATTTGTTCTACTCTGATAATTATCTACTCCATGCCACTAATGATGGTATATTTTCTACTCTGTGGCACACTGTTTGCCGTTGGGTTATGAATAGGTCCATCTAGAAATAAGTTATCCTACAAAGTATTTAATATTATTATTATTTCTACATATAATGAAATTGTATACTTACTTTGTGATATTGATGCCTCTTTGTTTATAAAGTTTTTGATACCCTCGTTTTGTCGCCTCTGTTTATTTCCCATTTTGAGCGAGAGACACTAATACTATCTAGTTGAATAATTGTCTATTTTCAATAATACTCCCTAATTATTATGTACATATTATGTTACCACACTACACTAATTATAAGGACTCACTATTTCACACAGTCACTGTCCATTGATATTATTGCTAAAAATTTAATAAATACTCCCGCGCTAATATTTACAAATGAAACTGAGATAGGTACTGAGCTCACGCAAAGTGACACAGGTCCGTCTAGCAACACGACTCGCCCCGCACTGACAATTGGGGCGCGAATGGGGGCTGCCATTGTTTTAAGTTTAGAAACAGAAACATTTTTATTTGTAACAAATATAAAACATTATTTTTCTAAAAACTCACAAAACTATGTTATTGTAAGTAACATTGTTAAACAGTAAAAAAAAAAATCGTAATTTTTTTGTCTAAATTGAATGAATAACACGGCTCCAACTGTAAAAGTTAGTGGTATTTTGGTGAATTTATTTCGCAATGTCTATTAAGAATAAAAAAAAATTAAAAAAATGAAATTACTCCTCATATCCCACAGATTTAGAATATATTTTTTTTAATCATTAAAACTTATAAATAATGTCAAGAAATGGTTTCAATTTCACGCTATTTTGTCGATTTCTTGGAATAGCAGCCTTAACGAAATAGCACCGCCCTTATTGCGCGACATGCTTAAGCTCATCCCTGAATTCAACGGGGACACTAAAATGCTCGCATTATTTCTCAGAAAATGCGAGTATGTAATCAGACAATTTCAAGGCGTTGCTCAACGCAACGAATATATAATGCAATCAATAACTAGTAGAGTCATAGGTAGAGCCGCCGCCCTTATCAGCGAAAGGGGTGATTTTGAAAGTTATGACGATTTCAAAACACTACTAATTCAGCATTTCGGAGATCATAGAAGCGAAGAGTGTGTAGCCATAGAGTTGGAGTCATTAAAAATTAAATCAAATGAGTCATACCTTGATTTTTGTAGCCGCATTCAAGATGTAAGAGCCATTTTAATTTCCAAAATTAACACTAATGTCACTAATTCCAACGAAGTTAAACACGCAAAGGCCATCATCCATAATAATACAGCTCTCAATGTTTTCCTATATAATTTGCCGGAACACCTAGTGAGAATAGTAAGACTAAAGAGCCCTACCAGTTTAGAAGAGGCCCTAAAAACTGTGATGGATGAAGTTAATTTTCACGAGCAGTATCTAATGAGGTCCAGGTTGCTTCACAACCAGGCACCCAAACCACCCATGCTGGATCCGAAGCCTCAAGCCTTTCAGGCAATAATGCAACCCCCAAATAATAACTTCCGACCCCCGTATTTTGGAGTCAGACCGAATGCTATACAACTCATGCTAGCTAGGCCATTAGTGCCACAAAATCAATCCGGGTACAAACCACCTACACCACAACAGCAGTTTGGGTATAGGCCTCCGACCCAACAACCCCTAGGTTTTAGACCACAGCCCGGTCAATTTGGCTATAAGCCAGCGGTTCAGCAGCAATTTGGCTATAAGCATCCTGCCCAACAACAGATGGGCTACAGACCTCCAGTACAACATCAGTTCGGATTTAGACCACAGCCGGGACAATTCGGTTACAGAGCGCCGCAGCCTCAAGGCTATCGTCATCCTCAACCGTTTTCTAGCGATGTGACGATGAGGACTGCCGCACAACTAGTGCCAAGACTACCCATAAACGAAATAGTCACCGAGGAATGTGGAACAACAGACGACCCGAACGAGTACGAATACAGCGACAACAACTACCAGGAAGAGCAGAATTATTATTACGCAGACCCAACCCGGGAGTGTCCACAACCTGTTATGGAAGTGCAAGAACCAGTGCAGGAATATGATAATATAAGGGAAGAAACAAATTTGGAAAATTTTCGTGTAGAAGTGACCCAGAGATTTCCGAGGTAATCGAACTAAATTATGATGCCGCCCTCAAACTACCCTATATAAAAATCACGGAAATAGATGGCAAATTCATGTTAGACTCCGGCAGTAGCAGGTGTTTTATCAGCCCAATAAAAGCGGATATGTACTACGCCCAGTACAAAAGATACGAACCGTTTCAAGTAACAAGCACGCACGCGTCTAGCTCTCATACAGAGGTAGCGGACATACCACTCTTTAAGGCCTTCAGCCAGGACATGTATCACAAATTCTTCATCTATGACGTTGACCCCAAGTATGACGGAGTTATTGGCTGGGATTTGTTAGTGAAGCTAAAGGCTAAAATAGACCTGAACGACAAAACTTTAAAAACACAACATGCCAATATTCCGATTTGGAACGACCAGGAATACTTATTTAACCTCAAAGCGCGCACTGAAACTCGTGTAGAGCTGCCTGTAGATCTCGAAAAAGGGACGCTATCCTAAATTTTTGGAATTCGACTCAAAATCCGTATGCCTACAGCCCTAGTGAAATGTGAAAATTATTATGCGACCACCGTTATACAAAATACTTCTGACGCCGATATAACTTTAAAAATAACGAAACCTTTTAAAGTCCAAAAACTCACAGATGAAAATTACATATGTGAAATTAACACGGCAGACTTAACAGACATAGAAGTTGACCAAATACTCACCCAAAATTTGTCAAAATTACGACTTAATCACTTACCACCAGAAGAACAAAACGCTATACTAGAACTGTGCACTGAATATAAGGACATACTCTATAGTGAAGAATTACCCTTAACTTTCACCAACCAGGTCAAACACCACATAAGGACGACTAACGACAATCCTATTTATATCAAGCCATATAGACAAGCCCCGGCCCAAGCGGAAGAAATTAGGAACCAAGTTGAAAAGCTACTCAAAGATAATGTGATACAAGAGTCACATTCACCATAGAGTGCCCCAGTGCATTTAGTCCCGAAGAAGTCGGATGCCTCTGGCCAGGTGAAATATCGCATGGTAATAGACTATAGGCGACTAAATGAAATCACAACTGACGACCGATTCCCACTCCCCAATATTTGCGACCTTTTGACAAACTAGGTAAAGCAACTATTTCACGACGCTAGACCTCGCGTCTGGATACCACCAAATAGAAATAGCAGAAGAAGATAGACAGAAAACTGCCTTCTCCACACAAAACGGGCATTACGAATTCCTCCGAATGCCATTTGGTCTCAAGACAGCTCCGGCAACTTTTCAGCGAGCAATGAACAATGTATTAAGAGGCTTACAGGGTATCCATTGCCTTGTGTACCTTGACGATATACTCATCTACTCCAACGGGCTCCGTGAACACCTAGAGAAATTACGCGCCGTCTTCGACAGACTGAGACTTACCAACCTCAAGGTCCAATTAGACAAATCGGAATTTCTTTGCAAGGAAGTCCAATATTTAGGACACACGCTGACGAAAGACGGACTCAGACCAAACAACGACAAGATACAAGTAGTGTTAGACTATCCGAACACAGACCGAAATTAAAAGATTCTTAGGCTTCATAGGATACTATAGAAGATTCATAAAAGATTTTTCAAGAATTACTCAACCGCTAACCGCTTGTTTAAGAAAAGGCAAAACCGTAGAGAAGACAGAAAATATATAGAAGCCTTCCAGAAGTGTAAAGAGTTGTTAGTTAATGCACCTATATTACAGTATCCGGACATGAGTAAACCATTTATATTAACCACCGATGCTTCTGAGGTAGCTTTAGGAGCAGTACTTTCTCAAGGGACTATAGGATCTGACTTACCAATCGCTTACGCCAGCAGAACCCTAAGCGAAACAGAAAAGAGATACAGTGCCATAGAGAGAGAATTACTGGCTATAATATGGGCCACTAAACACTTCCGACCGTACCTCTATGGTAGAAAATTTGACATTGTTACCGATCACAAACCTCTACTTTGGTTGTACCAACTTAAAGAGCCAGGGAGCAAACTGACACGATGGCGACTTCGCCTTCAAGAGTACGATTTCAACATAAAGCACAAAAATGGCCAACTTAATGCTAACGCGGATGCCCTCTCCCGACTTAGGTTGAATGCACTAACTACCGCCGAGGACAACGACAACAGATCAATGATTGTAAACCCCGAAGAACAAGATCCCTCAGATACCATATCAATATCAGATTCTGAGAGAACAGCAACCGACAGCCCTGTTACAATTTCAGACACCGACACCATAGACCAAATCTTGAGAAAGGAGCCTGACTTATTAGTACCTTCAGACACAAGCTCAAGCGCGACAGAAACTATACATTCCGGTAAAGATTTAGAGTCACTAGGCATACCAATTCTAGAAGAAGCCGTAGATACAAAACCAAACCAAATACTCGTGTTCCATAAATTTACTAACGACCTCCAAGTAACTGACATCTCCACCAAGCATCAGAAAATATTAGAAGTTTTCCTTCCTCACGGCAAACTAGATCTAATATGCGAATTTCTAAAGAAATATATTAGACCAAAAATAAAATACTTCATTTATTTTGAAACAACACAACACCGTCGGGAATTCAGTAACGTAGTAATCACCCTTTTCAAGCAAGGCTCAATTAATTTCTACGAATGTACTGAGCGGGTAATCAACATTGAAGATGAAGCAGAACAAAAACTGATTATACAAAAATTACACGAAGGCAAGACTTGCCACCGTGGAATCACCGAAACTGTGAAAAGAATTAAGCGAAATTATTACTGGCCAGATATGCTTGACACGGTCTCAGCCGTTATCAATGCTTGCGACAAATGTAGGACAACCAAATATGACAGGAAACCAATTAAACCAGTACTCCAACTAACAGACACTCAAGACGCGCCCTTTCAGGAAGTATTTATGGACATCTTTTCAATAGAATCAAAACACTATTTAACCATAGTCGACGCATTTAGTAAATTAGGCCAAGCATTGGAAATACCATCTCGATCTACACCAGAGGTAGTGAGAGCCCTTATTAAATATTTCAGTTTTTATGGCATCCCACGCAGAGTAAGTTGTGACCCGGGTTCTGAGTTTAATAACGAACTTCTCAGAGAACTTACAGATTTATACAAAATAAAACTACACATAACAACACCAAATAATCCAAACTCCGTTGGCATTGTAGAACGTTTTCACTCTACTATAATAGAAATCTTCAGAATAGCCAAATATGAAGTGAAATATACAGACGCGACAAATAGGATGACTTATGCAATAATGGCATACAACAATACTATACATAGTGCTACAGATTTAACCCCATTTGAAATAGTATTCGGACACACAGAGCTTAACTCTACATTTGACGTGGAATTCGATAAAGCATACAAACAACAGCTATTAAAGGACCACCGAAAACGAACTCAAGAATTGTATAAACACATCGCGACAAAAATGAAAAGTAAGAAAGAAACGGTGAGAGAAAAACGCGGTGGCGAGATAGGACCACAGTTCCAAGAGGGTCAAACTCTACACGCAAAGGCGGTTAACAAACGACAATCTAAAGATAAGCCAAAATATCAAAAAGCAATAGTATGTGGTGAGGTGGAACGTAATGTACTACCTATAAAAGTCCGAGATAGAGAAACTAAGGTCCCAGTTAAAAATATAAAACGCCCTCCGCAGGTGGCGCCCCCTCCTGGCGGTGGTGATATGGGTGATGCAAACCCGAGGGTTCCTGAGCCAGGGCCTACAACTGCAAGAAGTAAATGAAAACCCAGGTCTCCTCCCAGTTAAACAAGGCCGTGCTTTTGTACAGGTCGACAGCTGGTCGATAATAAAACCATACATCTGAAAGGCATAGCATCCGATCTACAGTTCAATTCGCAACAGTACTCTAAATTTTGTGCCAAAATATCGTCTTCTAAAAATGCTTCTTCTCTTGTCAGTAACTTAAAAGACTTCCAGTCTCAAATAAACTACATCCGCGACGAGGCTGTAGAGAAATTAGGGCAACTAATGCCAACTAAGCGGGTAAAACGTGGCCTTATTGACCCTCTAGGTTCCTTAATTAAAGTAATAACAGGAAATCTAGACAATGACGACGCCATCCATTTCGAACAACTGATAACGGACACTAAAACTCGTGAGCAAGCCATTTCTAGTAAAATTACTATTATTTCTGAAATGCTGGATCACATAGTAAACTCGTCTAAAATGGTAAACGAAAATACAAAAATATTGAACGACAGAGTTAACAAAATAGAACAATTTATAAAATCTAGAGATAATGATGACTTTGTAATTTTCCACATTATAAATGTATTCAATCTTTTTATAAGTAACTTCCGCTCTATTTCGACAAAACTCAGCGATGTACAGACGGCTTTAGCCCTCAGCAAGGTTTCAGTACTACATAAAACTGTAATAGACTCTGTAGAAATCCTAAAGTTGTTGAAAGATATAAGTACATACGGCAACCTCATGTATCCAGTAAATGACCAGAATTTAATTAATTTAGAGGAAACATTTTCTGTCAAAACTTACCTTAAGGATAGTAACATAAGATTTATTATAGATGTACCACTTGTAGAACAGGAATGCTATGTATATTATAAATTGTACCCATTACCCATGCTCAACCACTCTACTACCGATACCTTCACCATTATTCCCCAATATCCTTATTTACTCCAGGATGAGAAAAGATATCGCCCAATTGCCCAAAAATGCAAAGAGATAACTGCCAAGGAATATTTGTGCTCCGAGAACGACATTGCCCCTACTCCAGAGAAACCTGCGTTGAACAATTGACGCAGTACCAACAACACCCTCAAAATGTGTTGCACACCGAATCACTACAGAAGATTTAAAGGTCCAGAGAATTTCAGATAACAGCTGGATTATATTCTCCAAATATACAAAAGTACTTACCCAAAAATGTGACGATGACGTCACCCAAGAGCCATTGAGAGGGACATACCTCATTACAATCCAAAAACCATGTGATGTTATAATTGATGCTCTTCATTTACAAGCGAACCATTTCCGTGAATTGGGAAATTCGTACAGCCATTTACCTATTGTAAACTTACCTGCCTTACCAGATAATACCACAGAAGAAGCCGAACCTAAAGACCTGCAAGATATCAACCTAGACGAAGTGCAGCATCTCAACTACCTTTTAAAAAAGAGTGTGAAAAGTGTTCCAAATTTAAGTGAAGTGAAAAGCCTTGGCATAGCCACAAGTGTTCTGTATTTAGTGTTATCGTCATGCTTGGCGTACCTCATTTGGAAACAGTTTATACCACTTGTTCGAAAATTATGTAAAATCAATTCTAATGTAAACGACCCTGAAATGTGAACGCAAACCCAATTTTACTACATACTTAAATTAAATATAAGCTCGTTGCCTCTACTCACCCTTTTCAAGTATTGGAATTACGTATTGTAGAGACAACATTAGTATTAAGTTAGAGTATAGTACATATAATAACATAAATAGGATAAGGAAAATGTAGAAGCGAAGTTATATGGAAAATCCTCTTCCAATAACTTCGGGTCTGAGGGGGAAGGCGTTATGTTCCCGCGAACCTGCATAAGTTGCTGACCTAGCGTTTGCGCCTACGCAGGATCAGGCGACATCACGCCATGCCACCCAGAAATGCATAGTTGCGTCTGGGTTAGATTATAAGTTTTCTTTAAGGCTAATTGTAATAAGCAAAGGCAGTCTGAATAAACTCTTCGGCTCGTCTAGACGTATTTAGTTTTAATTTAACTTTAAATTTAGTTTTTAAAAAACAGTTTCTCGCGCTCCCGAAAGTTAACTACATACATATTATTTGTATGTTGTGTTTTTCTATTAGTGAAAAAGCGTAATAACATTTGATGTGCTGTGAAATCCAAAACTTTTTTACTATGGGAATGAAAGTTAAGGACTAAATAGAGTCGTACGACTACAATGTAGATATGTCGGTGTATGTTACGCACTCGGTGAAGGCCCGCTGCGCGCGCGCCATCAACTGGAGCAGCCAGGCGCGCCGGCCCGCGCCCCCCGCGCCCGCAGCGCCCGCCGGCGCGGCCAGCAGCGCGGGAAACAGCAGCCGCGCCGGCGCCGGCTCCCTGCACGCAGATACTTCTAATTAAATTATTCATTTACTAGCGACCCGCTTCGGCTTCAATGCTGATACTAAATATAAGTACCTACTAATAAAATTCCGGTCCGGCAGCAAAACGTTTCGTCTTACGTAGTCACATAAGTCGCAGTTTTTTGTGATGGATACTTTTTTGACGCGACGGACGCGCGCAATGTGTTGATTGATGGAACGAAACGTGCTTCACACCAAAGATGGCGACAGCGGTTTGTTTGTCAGTGCCCCATCAGAATTTAACGAAATTCTCCATAATCCGAATTTTGTTGTGAACTCAAAATCAATATTTTTATTGCAATGACTGATCCTTGTCGTCAAAAGTAAGCAAAGCATTTAACTCGTGTTTACGTACTATACATACTAAGTAGTCCTTCGGCCGCTTTTCAAGATAGCTAAGATCATGTGATTTCAAGCTAGATAACGTGTGGGTTGCCATCTGTTATGTTAAATATACATAACTATTGCTGACGTAATGCTGACCTCTTCCTCAATCATAACAATATTCCCCCCCCCCCCATCTTATTATAAGCAAAGCTTATACCCCCTTCCCCGTTTTTTTAGGAAGCATTTTTAGGGAGCACTATGTTTTTAGGTAGCAGCATTTTTTAAAATTAAGCATTATTTTTGTCAGTGGAATACTCACGTGATTTGCTGCGCCTGCGCATCTATAACCTCGTTGAGCCAGGCGAGCGGCTCGGCGCAGTCGCCGCGCGCGGCCACGGCGGCGCGCACGGCGGCCGCGCGGCGCACGCGCGCGCCCGTCACCTCCCACCAGCCGGAGGGAGAGGTCATGCGCTCCAGGTGCGTGGAGGACAGCAAGCAGCAGGTCTGGACGTACGTCGGCCAGGCCTGCGGAAACGATGCTATATTTATAAATTCCCAAATATTTCGTTATATGGCAAATATTTATATTATTCAATATCCAACCGTTTCTAGGTCGTATTTCTGTCTTAAAGTGGCGGTTTCCATCGCGACCGGGACAGGAGACCTATGTAGACTGGAGACAGCAACAGGCACTTGACATTGTAGCTTTATATGGGCACCAGTTCGCGCCACGAGCGTGTCCGGAGACCGAAACTCTTGTCGCGGTTGCCTTTAGGCAGACAGAAAAAAAAAAATTAACTGGCGCGAACGTGCCCATACAAAGCTACAATGTCAAGTGCCTGTTGCGGTCTCCAGTCTACATAGGTCTCCTGTCCCGATCGCGATGGGAACCGCCACCTTAAGACAGAAATACGACCTAGAAACGGTTGGATATTTATTAATACAATTAAGCATCATGACTAAAAGAAACAAATTAATCAGTAAGTAAGATTATACAAAAATATAGTACATTTAGTATTTATTTTGTTTCACAAATAGCCCACTTAAGGAGACTCACCACATTATTATCAGCTATCAGGTCGAAGTAATGCTCGACCAGCTGCGACACCAGCGTCCTGTTCGCGTCGTGGATGCTCTCGCACTCCAAACACCTCCTGATCAGCTTGAGCTGCTTCTCAAACAGACTATCCTCTACATCAAACAATTTCTCCTCCTCAAACTCCTCAGACGATTCTTCCACTTCTTCATTCTTTTTATTTATTGGAGTGGGTATGTTTGCCATGGTTTCTTCTATAATGTGTGTGGCGTAGTCTTTCTTGGCTTTCGTGTGTGAGATCTGTGCGAACGCGTCGGAGAGTGTGCGTTCGAGAGGGATGCGGAGGGTGTTGGGGGGTAGATAACGGGTTAGGGTGGGGAGGAGAGTGTAGAAGAGGATTATATCTTCTTCCTGAAATGCAACATTTTGATAGTTTCAGTAATGCAATGAGATTGATCTATATTAATTCTAGCGGCCCGTTCTGACTTCGCTCGGATTTTGCCATATACATATTAGACTACAGGCCCGTGAACAAAATGTATGGCTTAAATGAACCACCAGGAGACCTATGTAGGATGATAGCAGGACATAAAATAATAAGATTCAACACTATGCAGTCACTTGAAAGCTGTCCAACTGAGTGCAGGTGAAGATAGGGGTTACAAATCTCGATCATTTCTCCTTGTCACATGATTTTTGTACGTTGTGGAATAATGGATTAGGAGAGGTAATCTCTATACTAATATTACAAAGCTGAAAAGTTTATTTGTTTGTTTGAACGCTAGGATCTCGGGAAGTACTGGTCCGAATCGAAAGATTCTTTTTCTATTGGATAGTCCATTTATTGAGGAAGGCTATAAGCTATAGAACAAAACGCTACTATTAATAGAAACGGAGCATGAATCAAGAATGTAACAAAATCGGGAAAAAATATTCCTTTTTGAGAGTTTTCGTACGTTTCAGCACGTGTCTAAGATTGCGTCATTGAATACAAACCTTTTCCACAGATTACATACCTCACCTTTGCTAATCAAATTTGTTTCTGAATCTGAGTTGGTACGACTACCGACAGG
The DNA here is from genome assembly GCA_017562165.1 of Ectropis grisescens. NCBI lineage: Eukaryota > Metazoa > Arthropoda > Insecta > Lepidoptera > Geometridae > Ectropis > Ectropis grisescens. The sequence goes on from CM029785.1 coordinate 23,177,811, forward strand.
TGGCGTAGCAGGTAGCTGAAGAAGTGTTTTGTTTGAAAGCGATATTCTCAGGAATGACTGAACCGATTTCAGTCATTCATTCACCGTTGTATATGTACGGGATCCTGATGAGTGCTATATAATGTACCACGGGCGAAGCCGGGGCGGACATCTAGTGAAACTATAAAAAATGAAAATTTTCCAATGATTTCAGGATTATTTCTGACGGAAAAAATTGAATAGGATATTTTTTTGATTAGTTCGTTATGGAGATCTACGGGGAGGCCTATGTTCAACAGTGGACGGCTTGCGGCTGATGATGATGATGATGATTTTTGATCCAGACATCAGCCAATAGGTTATTGGCACTGTACTTACCTCAACGTGCCCGCTCTGAATGCCGAGTATCCAATTCTCTACAATGGCTTTGGCTGATGGCGATACCTGGAATAACAAAACATATTTTCAATATTTTAGTGGTGGTAACAAGCGTACAGTCCGACTGGTGGTAAGTGGTATCCGTCGCTCATCAACATCTACAAGGTTAGGTTACGAACTGGTAAGCTTGGTTAGTTTAGTATTAGGTTAGGGAAGTATTTTCAATTTTATTGTGGCATATATAAAGATAAAACGAGCAGGACATGCGCCTGATGGTAAGCAACATACCCGTACATAACAAGCACAGTGACACACAACTATTGGAACATGAAAAGTTTAAATTATATTATCTTTGCACTGCGCCCATCACCCAGATGTAAGATATTTGTCTATGCCCTGAAATTCGAGGAAAAAAATCCCTTTAAACCGGAACACATTGGTGTTTTCACATTACTCTTAGAAATCTCCGTAGTATATCTGGCGAAGGTGTGGTATTTCACCAGACGGAATCTGAATCCAACCACTACTATAGTCGATGATCCCTTAAAATAATAGATTACCTTCCCCTGGTAAGCCGCTAGCCTGATGGCCGCTATTCTCCCCTCGCCCCCCAGTAGCTCCGAGGTGAGGAAGTGCACGTCGATGGGGGGCAGGGGGCGCGAGAACTCCCCCGAGAGGGCTTCGAGCATCGCCTGCGTCACCGCCGGAGGGCAGTCGAACGATGGCGATGACACCTGGGGGCATGACCAAGCGTGTCAGTCGCCAGAATCAATTACGAACGGTAATTACATAATCAAATCTTAAAATGTTTGTCTCTCTTTCTATCTATTTGTTGCAGATAATCTCTGATCCGGCTGGGCCGATTCTTTTTAGAGACTTTCACTGGCAGATACAAGAGCCACTACCAAGAGTGTTGAGCCACCATAAACGTTACCATTTTGATTAAAAGTTGTGGCAAACAAAAGTCAGTATTTTGGTCAAGTGTTCAGCCAAACAAACGTCAACGTTTTGGTCAAGCGTTGAGCCGAAACGTAAGCACTTTGGCCAGGCGTTTAGCCATCATAACACTATCATTTTAATCAAAAGTTTAGCCAAACAAAAGTCAACATTTCGGTCAGACGTTGAGCCACCATAAACGTCAAAATTGTGGTCAAGCTTTGTGGCAACCAAAGCCCTGTGAAAAATCCGTGTATGTGTGTTCAGCATGTTAATACCTGTCTCCTGTACATGTTAATACCTGTCTCCTGTACATGTTAATACCTGTCTCCTGTACATGTTAATACCTGTCTCCTGTACATGTTAATACCTGTCTCCTGTACATGTTAATACATGTCTCTTGTACATGTTAATACCAGTCTCCTGTACATGTTAATACCTGTCTTCTGTACATGTTAATACCTGTCTTCTGTACATGTTAATACCAGTCTCCTGTACATGTTAATACCTGTCTCTTGTACATGTTAATACCTGTCTCCTATACATGTTAATACCTGTCTCCTGTAAGCGTCCATGACCCCTCTCAGCACGCTCGCAGGCGGCAGGTGCCCGTAGCTGGCAGGCTCCCCCCTCTCCACGTGGTACGCCCCGCTCCGGAGTCCCCGGACCTCTCGCTCTATCAGACGCCGCGCGAGGAGCACCACGCCGTCCAACGCCACTTGGTTTGTATACTTGAACACCTCCGGCCATACTTCACCTGACGGACGTTATACCCCATTACAAGAACACATTAAACAAAAACAATTATAAATCTTCGATAGAATTGTTTAAAATTTCAGGTCACATTTTGGTCAGGAGTTTGAGCAAACAAACGTCAACATTTTGGTTAGGAGTTGAGGCAAACAAACGTCAACATTTTGGTTAGGAGTTGAGGCAAACAAACGTCAACATTTTGGTTAGGAGTTGAGGCAAACAAACGTCAACATTTTGGTCAGAAGTTGAGGCAAACAAACGTCGACATTTTGGTCAGAAGTTGAGGCAAACAAACGTCGACATTTTGGTCAGAAGTTGAGGCAAACAAACGTCGACATTTTGGTCAGAAGTTGAGGCAAACAAACGTCGACATTTTGGTCAGAAGTTGAGGCAAACAAACGTCTACATTTTGGTTAGGAGTTGAGGCAAACAAATGTCAACATTTTGGTCAGAAGTTGAGGCAAACAAATGTCTACATTTTGGTTAGGAGTTGAGGCAAACAAACGTCAACATTTTGGTCAGGAGTTGAGGCAAACAAACGTCAACATTTTGGTCAGAACTTGAGGCAAACAAACGTCGACATTTTGGTCAGAAGTTGAGGCAAACAAACGTCGACATTTTGGTCAGAAGTTGAGGCAAACAAACGTCTACATTTTGGTTAGGAGTTGAGGCAAACAAATGTCAACATTTTCGTCAGAAGTTGAGGCAAACAAATGTCTACATTTTGGTTAGGAGTTGAGGCAAACAAACGTCAACATTTTGGTCAGGAGTTGAGGCAAACAAACGTCAACATTTTGGTCAGAACTTGAGGCAAACAAACGTCTACATTTTGGTCATAAGTTGAGGCAAACAAACGTCGACATTTTGGTCAGAAGTTGAGGCAAACAAACGTCGACATTTTGGTCAGGAGTTGAGGCAAACAAACGTCAACATTTTGGTTAGGAGTTGAGGCAAACAAACGTCAACATTTTGGTCAAGAGTTGAGGCAACAAACATCAACATCTTGGTCAGGAGTTGAGTCAGAAACATTTTTGGTGCTAGTTCATTAGTGTTTCAGTGTAATTTTTGATTTGTTGTATCACAATTAAGAGTTTTCTATTTATCAGTTTAAATTTTGGTCAGGCGTTGAGGCAAACTCATAACTTTGAGTTTTAGTATTAAAACAAAGGTTGACTTCAAAAACAGATGAATGCGTGAATAATAATAAATTGCAACTAACTGGGCACGTAATCTAACACGTCTTCAGGCCTCCTGGCCGCGTCGGCCGGGGTCTTGCAGAACGACGCCGGCAACTTCACGGTCTTGCGGTAGATCTGCAAACAATCATTTATGTAGTTTACCATCACGCCTCTGTCTTGTTCGTTACACATATATGTGTGGCTCCTTACAATTTCACTCGTTTAGTTACCGATTGCTTCTTTATTTATATATGTATTTATGATGGAAAAATAACGGGAAATCTGGGAATCTATACTAATATTACTATGCTAAAGAGTTTGTTTGTTTGAACGCAAGGATGTCGGCAACTACTTCAAGGTTACACCATACCAGATACTGCGAGGGTATACCATACCAGATACTGCGAGGGTACACCATACCAGATACTGCGAGGGTACACCATACCAGATAATGCGAGGGTACACCATACCAGATAATGCGAGGATACACCATACCAGATAATGCGAGGATACACCATATCAGATACTGCGAGGGTACACCATACCAGATACTGCGAGGGTACACCATACCAGATACTGCGAGGGTACACCATACCAGATACTGCGAGGGTACACCATACCAGATAATGCGAGGATACACCATATCAGATACTGCGAGGGTACACCATACCAGATACTGCGAGGGGTACACCATACCAGATACTGCGAGGGTACACCATACCAGATACTGCGAGGGTACACCATACCAGATACTGCGAGGGTACACCATACACCATACCAGATAATGCGAGGGTACACCATACCAGATAATGCGAGGATACACCATACCAGATAATGCGAGGATACACCATATCAGATACTGCGAGGGTACACCATACCAGATACTGCGAGGGTACACCATATCAGATACTGCGAGGGTACACCATACCAGATACTGCGAGGGTACACCATACCAGATAATGCGAGGATACACCATACCAGATACTGCGAGGGTACACCATACCAGATAATGCGAGGATACACCATATCAGATACTGCGAGGGTACACCATACCAGATAATGCGAGGATACACCATATCAGATACTGCGAGGGTACACCATACCAGATACTGTGAGGGTACACCATACCAGATACTGCGAGGGTACACCATACCAGATAATGCGAGGATACACCATATCAGATACTGCGAGGGTACACCACACCAGATACTGCGAGGGTACACCACACCAGATACTGCTAGGGTACACCATACCAGATACTGCGAGGGTACACCATACCAGATACTGCGAGGGTACACCATACCAGATACTGCGAGGGTACACCATACCAGATACTGCGGATACACCATACCAGATACTGCGGATACACCATCCATAATGATCTGACCTCAGGCACGTCTCGCAGCGTGTAGAGGTCGGTGGAGAAGAGCCCGAGCGCGCGGCAGGCGGCGCGCACCACGTCCGGCGCGCCCGCGGCCGCCAGCGCCCACAGGCGCCGCGCCGCGCTCGCCGCCAGCCGCGCGACCTCGGGGCTCGCGGACTGCAGCGCCGGCACCTCCGACAACAACTTGCAGATCCTGCGAGGAGGAACGTCATACATTAAGGTCCGTAATTTTGGAGTGGTTGGACTCCTAGCAGAGTCCGCCTGGGGAAGTACCACACGTTTGCCAGCTATTCTACCGCCAAGCAGTAATGTGCAAACATTACTGTGTTCCGGTTTGAAGGGCAATGTCCCCAGAGAAATTACGTGATCTCTGGGTGATGAGCGCAGTGCAGTGCTAGGTAATGATTTGGACTCTTCATGTTCCAATAGTTGCAGGTCACAGTGCTGTTATGTGGCAGGCATGTTGCTTACCATCAGGCACATGTCCTGCTCGTCTCGTCACTTTTTATTTTTAAAAAAACGCACGTTTTTACATATTTGAGTAAATAGAAGGTGAATGATAAAAAAAACTAATTAGCCCGTCTGTACGATTAGAAAAAAAATGCATTTGTGTTTTTTCGTTTGTTTCACATGCATACAAAATTGGCACTAGATAGAAGTGAAAACTTATAAGTCAGGATTTGACAGCTCACTTAGGAAACTACGCGGGCGAAACCGGAAGCTGTTGGTCTGGAATAAATCTTCAAATCATGGCCATCTAGATTAGTTTTCTAATGTTTTCTAATGCGTTACTATTTTTAGATAGCCATACCCCCGAGTTCCCCCGAAGATTTCTTTAATTCACGAGCTAGACAGACGCTTGATTCACAGTCGACGAAATATCTGTGTCAAAAGCAATGTTCGCTTCAAAAAATCTTTCTAATAGGTGTAGTAAGATAAGATAATCGACTCGAAGAAGAAGCAGAAGACTTCAAATATATATACATGTATAATATATAGATGTCCGCCCCGGCTTCGCCCGTGGTACATATATAGCAGTCATCGGGATCCCGTACATATCCAACGGTGAAATAATTTTTGAAATCGGTCCTGTCATTCCTGAGAATATCGCTTTCAAACAAAAATCCTCTTGAGCTACCTGCTACGCCACCTGTCGGAAATTGGTCGTACCAACTCAGGTTTAGAAACAAATTTGAATAGCAAAGGTTTATATACAATGACGCAATCTTAGACACATGCTGTCGTGTTAAAGCACGGTACGATAACTCTCAAAAAGGAATATTTTTCCCGTTTTTGTTACATTCTTGATTCATGGTCCGCTTCCATTGATAGTAGCGTTATGATCTATAGCCTATAATAGCCTTCCTCAATAAATGGACTATCCAATAGAAAAAGAATCTTCCAATCCGGACCAGTACTTCCCGAGATTCTAGCGTTCAAACAAACAAACTCTTCAGCTTTATAAGTACAGATATCGGATACCTTAATTTGCAAAACGAATAACTCCATAGTAGCAAATTTCACAGGGGTCACACTAAATCACCACTAAAATCTATTGCGTAACTGGTATTTTCAGTATTTGAAGTGTTTATTAGTTAATAAGAAACACAATTTCCAAAGGGATGTTTGTTTTTTTTCTTTTGATGCTTTTTTTTATATTAAGTTTTTAGTGGCCCCTGTGAATTTTGCTACTATTGAGTTATTCGTTTTGCAAATGAAGGTATCGATATGTAGTGTGGTAGTACTGACTGTATCTGCACGGGCGCGCGGCCGTCCCTGGCCAGCTTGGGCTCGAGCGCGGCCCAGGCGGAGGGCGCGGCCAGCGCGGCGCGGCGCCACAGCCGGGCCACGCTCTGCAGCGCGCCCACCGCGGCGGCCGCGCCCGCGGGCCCGCCGCACCGGTTCAGCGTCGACGACACCAGCGGCACCAGCTCCAACCCGTGCGACGACGCCCTAATAACACATTTGCTCGTATCGCTCGTGGCTCGTGCAGGGTCTCTTATTTCACCAATTTCAATAAACTAATGTATCTCATTACGAACTCGTGTGGTAATGTAAAACGCACGATTTGTCAAAATGCTTCGTCTAAAACGATCGGTACTTTTAAAAATACAATCAAAAAATTTTTTATGTCAGAAAAGTTTTCAACATTTTATGAATGGAAAAAAAATAATAATTCTTTAATATAATTAATTTTGATCATAAATTACAACAGATACGAACAGATACATACGTATCTGTAACAGAACACAAAAATATTAATTTACTTTATTAGTAATACTGGCTGATTTTGTGCCTTCCCTTTAAAAAAAACTGCTCCACGCGCAACGTTCATTTGTGAACAAGCATTTTTTTTTCTTTAACTTGTTCCCCGCGCTTTTTGTTTTCACTGTATTGTTTTTATTTGAAAATGTCAACAGACTTTTATTTATTTCCTCGCAAATATGTTATAAAACGTCGTATGACATACGTAACAGCTTTGATAATTACAGCCTCTGCTTTATTGTGGCTCTCGCCTACGGCTCGAGCTAGCAATATCGCCTCAACTGTAACTATCAACTTACCGCACTTATGTCATAACGGACTATTTACACATACTAAGGCACATACTAACGTTATAATTAGAACGAAATTCCTTACATACGGCAGACTTGGCGGAAATAAGGATTGACAGCAGACAGACAGCAGCTGCCTGCAGGCTATCTATCTCGCTTTGGCACACTCAACGGTTCCGATTCACTCGAACATTTCTTTCACTTCGCCGACGCCGAGCTTCACAGCCTACGAAATATCAGTGAGTGGTGCGCCAGAAGAAGTGTTCACTTCAACAAAATAAAGTAGCGATTGGCGGGCTTATCACTAAAAGCGTGCTAGGTACTGACCGTAGTTGGCACATCCTCCGCACGGCGAGGATCCTGGCCACGTCCACCTCCCACTTGGAGTCGTCGGGCCGGCCCGGGCCCGGCTCAGCCAGGATCTCTTGCAGGTACGGGAAACACCGCACCTGAAACGAAAGTATTCCGGGTAGTGGTGGGGCTGCCCCGCTTCTGTAGCGCTTCAGGGATGTTCGCGGACGCGAGGACTCCTTCGAGACTGCTATACGCAAGCGGTGCGCTTCTCTGGTGCGCGGGGTGCGGACCCGCCCCAACACTATTTTATCGATGATCGCCGACAGGCTTGACTGACCGTACATACGGCATAGTTGCGGCAGACATATCCCTGTCCCAATGCCAGTTAGAAAATTTTGACATTGAACAAATAGATTTTAATTTGAATTTTTGGTGACATGTATATTTTAATTTTATTTTATATTCTTATTTTATTTTCATTGTTTTTAATCATATTAGTAGTACTTAATTGCTTGAAATTTTTACTAATACCATTGTAATAATATTATGACATTCTATTTATTTACCTGCTATGAGTCAATATGTAAATTGAAATAAATAATTTTGATTTGAAACGTTGTGTGCACATCTATACTAAGACTAACGCCCCGTTCCGGCTTAGCTCGGATATTGTCACATAAAAACTATTCGATCGGAATCAAACCTCCTTTCAAGTTGATCGAACTGCACACGGCGCGCCGTGCAAACTAGATTAAAATCCGGTTAGTAGTTCAGGAGTCTGTCACGAAAAAACAACGTAAATTTGTGTTTTTTTTTTAATTTTTTTTGATTACATAATTTTTTATTACATAATTTGTATATTTCACAAAATAGCTACCTAAATAAGTACGTTTAGGTTCAATCTGTTTCACCAAAACTGTTTTATGTACTTCAGTACCTACGTAAGTTGAACGGTTCATTTCAGATTTTAAAAAAATTAAACGAAATTACTCAATTGTAACTGGTTTAGTTTTTTAAATAGAGAGTGACGAGACGAGCAGGGCATGTGCCTGATGGTAAGCAACATGCCTACCACATAAGAGCACAGCTACATGAGGCTATTGAAACATGAAGAGTCCAAATCATTACCTAGCACTGCATTGCGCTCGTCACCCAGAGATCTAAGATCTTATATCTCTAAGCCCTGTAATTTCTCTGTATATGTTGAGATTAACATTAATCTTTAGAACTACTGGACCGATTTTAAAATTCTTTCACCATTGGATATCTACGTGATCCCTGAGTGCCATACACGTATAGGCTAATACCTGTACCACGGGAGAATTCGGGGTTAGTTTTCATTTAAAAAATATATTGTATTTGCAGTATTCAGAAAATTAGAGGCAAGTTTTGACATTGCGTCATGGCTACTCAACTGAGCCAAGCACAGAACAAGGGGGTAATAAACCCCCTCGGCTCCAGTCAAGTGGACCTCTAATTAGAAAGCATGCGTGTACTTATTACACAGTTTGTGACTTGACCACGACGTCCACGACTATGTGACCCCCTGGAGCCATGTGACCCCCTGACCCCCTGGAGACATGTGGGGGTTACCTGGAGTCAAAGCTGGATCCGCCCTTAAACTGACTCACCAACTGGATCAACAAATGATATTCTCGACACTCGCGATAAATCAATTCAAAATGGTATGGTTACAAAGGACCATTGTTTTTATAAGGGAAATTGGGCTAAGCGTGGATATTTATTTTCACTGATATCATAAATTAAACTTGGTAGCTTCTAACAATATGTATCAGAACATTAGCATTTGGTAGTAGCAGAAAAACTACTTACGCATATTTTTTCACAAGTAAAGCGAATGTTGACGAGATTATTTTTAAACAAAACTACAACGTTTTGTACCATGGGAGGGCCAGAGCCGTTATGGGAGGACGCCGTCGATGTCCGAGGGCAAACTAGGGTTCTAAGAATGAATTTTCATCAACCGAATACAAAAATCATAACATTTTTCATATACGAAACACACAAACAAAGTGACATTACGAAGCATAAATAAACAGCTGACATTTTGTTTTGTATTTTTTTTTTAAATTTATTATATACATGGCTTGGATGCTTGTCCATGAGCCGTTTTTGTTTTGATGTGTGCAGTGCTGCCATTGTTAAAATATCTTAATATCGATCTAAAAGAATCGATTATGATCAATTATGATCAGTGGGCAAAATCGATACTATTTTATTATAATGGATATTGTTTGAAATAATAACTAATATATTAATATAACTAGCTACAATGTTGCTGAAAAAACAACTTAAAACCGATGTTAATTGTTTCATTCACGTTTATACGTCTAAATGTGACTTTTTTGTATCGATTTAAAGATTAAATTGACAAAAATCGATATTATTTAAAGCTTAAAGATTGGCAATATAGTTGGTTGAGGGGCGGAAATAATGATTAAAGTATTTATATAATGAACTTTTAGTTGATTGATCTGAGTACTGAAATAACGCAAGAAAATTCTTTACAAAAATAATTAGAATTTTTGAACAAGTCAAATTATCAAGGACATGTTGTCCACGGTTAGCCCATTTTGAATAATGTCCTTTGCGATTGAATCTTCATTCAATCATTCTTCATTCAAATGCGGACGCCCACACACACACACACACACACGCGCGCGCGTCATACTTATAAAATCCCGTCGTGTTTGTATGGAGGAATATGTATGAAGTACCTGAGTTTCAGCCAAGCTCGCGTAGAGCATGATCAGGAACGAGGTGGGCACTCCTTTGTTGGCCTTCAACTTGCTCAGTATTGACACTATAGTTGGTACATTCTCCTGAAAAGTTACAATTAATAAGTCGATTATGATATACGATTTATTAAAAAACTTAAGTAGTGTCAAAGGATTTCAGGTAGGAACGAAGTACCAATAATATAGAAGTTACACAATTTGCAAAAAAATAAATCTTTATGTTATTATTGACAGTACGACCATCTGAAAAGTAAATCTGGCAACTCTGGTCACGGGCAGTTTTACGCGTCACTTCCGTTATACATTTTACGGTTTTAGTCTCACATTTTTATGAGTTCGATCGCGGAGCAAAATCCATATCTCCTACAAGCCTGCTGTAAAGAACTTCGTTCCAAAAACATCACTAGATGTGGCAGTACCAACCTTAGTCTTCGCCATGAGCGGCAGTGCCCGCAAACACTCGAGTTTGACGGCGGGCGACTTATCGTTGGCGATCTTATACACCAGAATAGGGAGCAGCTCCACCGCTATGTCCTTCTTGTAATCCACCAGGTCTATCACCATGCTGGGGGTGCACAGAACTCAGATCATAAGACAATTTAATTATAATCCATCCTAATATATCAAGCTTGTTTATTTATGCGGTGTAACACGGATCTTTATGAGAAATTTGGTGCATCACGTGATCAGAGCACATTGAGATACAGGGGCGGACTGAAAGCACCTGGTAACGCGCTCGCGAAATCTGCGAAATCGATTTACGTACGCGGTGTAACCTTATACAATCACCTTCCGGAGCGTATAAAGGATGCAGCATCATACGATATATTTAAAACTAAATTAAAGCTTCTTCTAGAAGAAAAAGCTTACTATACAGTTAATGAATTCTTGAATGACAAATGTTTAAACAATACCTACATAATTTATGTACTTGCAATGTACCAATTTTAATATTTTAATTTGACGTGTAAATTTTGTGAATTTATTAATAAAAATCTGTATCTGTATAATAATAATATTGGTGGACAATTCACACACAACAAGAATAGGTACGACAACTGATCGTAGAATTATATTAAACTATCAGCGTCCCGCGGTCTTACTCGCGCAGTCTCGTTCCCGTTATTTTTGCGGGATAAAAAGTATCAAATGTGTTCTTTCAGACTATTATCTATATATTAGTATGAAAACTAACGTGTTTATTACACATTTTACATAAATACACGGGTAACTCACGTTTAATATAGTCAGTCCAGTCCGACTCAAGTTTGAGTCGGACTGGACTGACTATGATACTAAGAGTGCGCGCGCGGGTTCGCAGCTCGTTTAGCACTGAAAAAGATCGCCGGACGCGATCGAAACTTGAGTCGGACTGGACTGACTATATTAAACGTGAGTTACCCGTGTATTTATGTAAAATTATCTATATATGTTCCAAATTACATCCTCATCCGTTCAGACGTTATCGTAATGTAGAAACAAACAACCAAACATCGACATTTATAATAATATTAGTAGGATAGTAATTTCTAAGCCCTGTAATTTCACTGGAAACACTGCCCTTCGAACCGGAACACAGTAACGTTTGCGCATTACTGCTTGGCGGTAGGATACCTGGTAAAGGTGTGGTGCTTCCCCAGGCAGATTTTGCCAAGAGTCCTACCACTACTAAGCTTGACTACTATGACTTGGTTTCATTTACGATACGATCCGTTTCGACTCGCTTGCTACATACTTGTATACACATTAAATTAGTTTAGGTATATTTTTAACCCCCGACCAAAAAAAGGGGTGTTATAAGTTTGACGTCGATGTCTGTCTATGGCACCGTAGAGCTCAAACGGATGAGACGATTTCGATGCGGTTTTTTTTATTTGAAGGTTAATATCCGAGCCGATGTTCTTAGCTATGTTTGGTTAATATTCAAGATGGCCGCCCCCACAAAATGGCGGACAACCACACATATTTCTTCACAACCTACCTCAATATGCGTATCAAATAATAGGGCTTGACTAGTAGAATACTATATACTATAACAAATTTCAAATCCAAGATGGCCGCCTCCACTGAATGGCGCATTACATTATTTTCACTATTACGTCAATATGGGTATCAAACGAAAGGACTTAACTAGTAAAATACTTTGCACTATGAAAAACTTCAATCCAAGATGGCCGCTACGATGGCGAAATACATTCCTTTTTTTACAACTCCCTTAATATGGGTATCAAACGAAAGGAAGTGACTAGTAGAATGTTGTGCACATAACAAATCTGAGGTAGTCGGGGGTTAACCAAAATGTTTAATTTTGGTCTTGTGAGTAAATAAGAAAAGAAAACTCTTTCTTATTTACTCATATAAATGTATTGTATAAATATAATTACCTCAGCAATTGTATCACCACCTGTTCAGGGCAGTTCCTCCCCATGATGAGTCCATAGAAGAAGGAGAGGAGCTCGACCCTGACCGCGTCGCTGGTGGCCCGGATCCGGTGGAGCCAGCTGGCCAGCCTCTCCTCGTCATCCCGGAGACGCTCCCACACCGAGACCAGCTTGGTCATCACCGACAGGTGGCTGTCTGTGTGCACTAGACTCTAAAAATAAGATACAATATGTGCAAAAATCACTGTGTTCCGTTTTGAAGGTTGATGTTTCCAGAGAAATTACAGAGATAAATTCTACTATTATAATATTACTAGATGTTCGCCCCAGCTTCGCCCGTGGTAAATATTCAACGGTGAAAGAATTACTGAAATCGGTTCAGTCATTCCTGAACGCTTTCAAACAAAACTACCTCTTCAGCTATATGCTACGCCGCCTGTCAGAAATTGGTCGTACCAACTCAGATTTAGAAACAAATTTGATTAGCAAAGGTGAGGTGTGTAATCTGTGGCGAAGTTTTATATTCAATGACGCAATCTTAAACACAAGCTGTCATGTCAAAGCACGGTATGAAAACTCTCAAAAAGGAATATTTTTTTCTCGTTTTTATTACATTCTTGATTAATGCCCCGCTTCTATTAATAGTAGCGTTATGTTCTATAGCCTATAGCCTTCCTCGATAAATGGACTATCCGATAGATAAATAATCTTTCAATTCGGACCAGTACTTCCCGAGATCCTAGCATTCAAATAAACAAACAAAGTCTTCCCTTTTATAATATTAGTATAGAAATCTAAATATTTTAACAATGTCCTTTTAACCTTATCTGTGATGCCCTTGACGTAATGCATGAAAGCCGCCTTCCTAATATCTTTCTTTTCTTTTCCTAATCCAAGATTTATGTTAAAATAAAAGAACCAAAATCGGATCATGGAGCCTATAGAGTTGCTACACTTTATATAAATAAAAATACTTACTTGAAATATCTTATTCTCCATAAGGTTGGGTATATGAAGCGTGGTGTCCTCCCCCGTCCTCTCCCGGTAGAGGTCCAGGATGGAGGCCGCCACCTTGAGGGCCGCCGCGGTGAGGTGGGAGGGGAGGTGCAGCCACTGCAGGGACTGCGCCACGAACGCGTTCACTGATACCGAGGGGACTTCGTAGTTAGAGATTATGTTTAAACCTGGAAGAGAGGAGGATACACATTTCGTTTTAAATAAACTGTCAATAGTTTTTAAAGCCACAGCACAGGAGAAAAAAACATACGAAACATAGTCTGTAACATAAGTCTGAGCGCGATAGTTCTGTAAAGTTGTACTGACTGAAACTGAGTGTCCTGTGTGGTTGTGCTGACTGAGAGCGAGCGTCCTGTAAAGTTGTACTGACTGAAACTGAGTGTCCTGTGTGGTTGTGCTGACTGAGAGCGAGCGTCCTGTAAAGTTGTACTGACTGAAACTGAGTGTCCTGTGTGGTTGTGCTGACTGAGAGCGAGCGTCCTGTAAAGTTGTACTGACTGAAACTGAGTGTCCTGTGTGGTTGTGCTGACTGAGAGCGAGCGTCCTGTAAAGTGGTACTGACTGAAACTGAGTGTCCTGTGTGGTTGTGCTGACTGAGAGCGAGCGTCCTGTAAAGTTGTACTGACTGAAACTGAGTGTCCTGTGTGGTTGTGCTGACTGAGAGCGAGCGTCCTGTAAAGTTGTACTGACTGAAACTGAGTGTCCTGTGTGGTTGTGCTGACTGAGAGCGAGCGTCCTGTAAAGTTGTACTGACTGAAACTGAGTGTCCTGTGTGGTTGTGCTGACTGAGAGCGAGCGTCCTGTAAAGTTGTACTGACTGAAACTGAGTGTCCTGTGTGGTTGTGCTGACTGAGAGCGAGCGTCCTGTAAAGTTGTGCTGACTGAAACTGAGTGTCCTGTGTGGTTGTGCTGACTGAGAGCGAGCGTCCTGTAAAGTTGTACTGACTGAAACTGAGTGTACTGTGTGGTTGTGCTGGCTGAGAGCGAGCGTCCTGTAAAGTTGTACTGACTGAAACTGAGTGTCCTGTGTGGTTGTGCTGACTGAGAGCGAGCGTCCTGTAAAGTTGTACTGACTGAAACTGAGTGTCCTGTGTGGTTGTGCTGACTGAGAGCGAGCGTCCTGTAAAGTTTTACTGACTGAAACTGAGTGTCCTGTGTGATTGTGCTGACTGAGAGCGAGCGTCCTGTAAAGTTTTACTGACTGAAACTGAGTGTCCTGTGTGGTTGTGCTGACTGAGAGCGAGCGTCCTGTAAAGTTTTACTGACTGAAACTGAGTGTCCTGTGTGGTTGTGCTGACTGAGAGCGAGCGTCCTGTAAAGTTGTGCTGACTGAGAGCGAGCGTTTGCGAAGTTGTGTTGACTGAGAGTCATCGTCCTGTGGAAATGTACTAACTGAGAGCAAACGTCTTGTAAAGTTGTGCTGATTGAAAGCGAGCGTCCTGTGAAGTTGGGCTATCTGGGAGCCAGCGTCCTGTGACGGTGTACTACCCGAGATCGAGGATAATGTGAAGGTATTCTGACCATGAGCAAGCGCCCTGTGAAGATGTACTGACTGAGACCGATTATCCTAGAAATTTGTACCCAGAGCGAGTGCTTTGTGAAGGTATATTGACTGTCATCAAGCCTGTAATGAAGGGATACCGACCAAGCGCGAGTGTGTCGTGCAGATAGAGCGCCGAGGCCAGCGGCAGGTTCTCTGCCAGGAGCAGCAGCGCCAGGCCGGCCGCGGCGCCCGCGCCCGCACCCCCCGCGCCCAGGCAGCGCTCCATCAGCCGGTAGCACGGGCGAGGGTCCCGACTGCCACATACATAGACAGATACTCTTTATTGTACACACCAAAAATTTAAAAAACGGCGGAAGTGAAAACTAAAAAAATGTGAATATAATTTTTTTGTGTGACACACAAATTGTTGTCGTTTCACAGAAGTGAAAATACGAGTACAATTAAAATAAGTATTAAAAGCTATTGAATATTTTTTGTTGCGGACGGCGAACCTGACCGCGGCAGAGCGAGACGACACGGCGTGCGAGCGAGGCGGGCGATGGCGCAGCGCGACCTCTGATTGGCCGGAGACCTCCGCGCTCGCTCCGCCACATGTAGACTAAGTCATGTATTGTAAATAGTATAAATATAGAGCGATACGTTCATTCAGCATGCACTCATCAGCGGGGGCCGGAACGTAGGTCCCAAACAATTTTAGTAATTAAAAATTAAAACGATCAGATTTAAGTAGAAGTACCTCGTTGACCGAGCTTTGCTCGGTTTAAATGCGTTTATAATGGGTTCTAAGTAAAAGATTTTCTCTGACAAAAAAATAACAAAAAGAAAAGACGCGAGTGTAACCATCAAGATTCGAAACGAGGCCTGTTGACTCCGAGGGCGAGCATATTCCGACTGAGCCATTTAGACTTAAAGTACAGTGGCGAAATAAGTTATCGTATTGTAATGACATTGTAGGAGTTTTTTTATGGTCTAAAACGCGCATAAAATGATGTTTTAAAAAATAAAACCTAGCTAGATCGATTTATCGTCCCCGAAACCCCCTGTATACATAATTTCATGAAAATCGTTCGAGCCGTTTCCGAGATTCAAATTCTATATATATACCTACAGGAATTGGTCGTTTAAAGGTATAAGATATTGTAAATACAGCGACACGTCAGTGACAGATGCGGATGAACGACTAGGATCCATGGACAAGAATAAATAAAAAACTTTGCAGTCATAGGGACTGCCGATAGAAGTGAACACTTATAACTCAGAATTTGACACCGCACTTTGGGAACTAGGAGGTTTTCCTCGATTTCTCAGGATGTCATTATTCAATTGACGGATAAATCGGTGAACATGAATAGAAAAAAAAAATGGGTGCGTGTACTTATGTACGCGCGTGAGAAGTTATACTTCTTTTATTTTATTAAATTTATCGCCACCGAAAATGTATCCAATATATAACATTCAAATACTGGCAATACATTGTCCAATCTTTCAATAATTTATTTGATTCTTGAGCTGAGCCAGCTGAGCAAAGTTGACAGAGAAGAGCGGCAACAGCGCGTTACCCGCGTATGTCACGAGCTGGCAACGTCGCGCGTCTTCGCGTCTGAATGGTCAAATAGATTAGTATGAAAATCGAACCACCTTAAGCAGACAACTTCATACTGTTAATTTTGTGTCACAGGTGCGCGCGCATCTTTAAATTTCACTCTCATCATTTTTTCATAACGCGCCTAAAGAAGTATAACTTCAAAAAAAGATTGGCAGTCAAAGGAACTGCCGATAGAAGTGAAAACTTATAACTTAGAATTTGATAGCTTACTTTGGAAACTACGGAAACCGAAACATGAAATCGGAGGGCGTGGCCATGAGCATGTCCATCTAGTTATACCGACACATTTCTAGTTGACAAATGGGAAATGCTGACGCATTTCTACACTTCTAGATAAACAATGGCCATGGTCCCGAGTTTACCCGAAGATTTATTATCGTTTTTGAGCGTGACCCTAGAATTCGATTCACAGAAAAGTATGTCTGTGGCGCGCCAAACGAAATTGTTACTTCAAAAATACATTCAAACCTCCTCCTTTTTTGGAGTCGGTAAAGAGGATTGTCATACCCGTATCGTAGCAGCTGGTTGGCCAGCCGAGCCAGCGGCGGCAGCAGCGCCGGCGCCAGCTCGCCGTCGCGCCGGTCCGCCGCCGCGTCCGACACCGCCGAGTATGCCGCCACGGCGCGCTCGATCTGGTCCGCGCGACATATCTACAAACACAAACGTTTTCGACACACTTGCTCATAAAGTTACTCTAATTGAAGAGAAAAATTCTTTTGGCGCGTCACAGACACAGCTGTGAATTGAATTCTAGCGTCACGCTCGGGAATGATAAGAAATCTTCGGGTAAACTCGGGATCATGGCAATTGGTCACCTAGAAATGCGTTACCATTTCCCATTGGCCATATTAGAAATGCGTTACCATTTCCCATTGGCCATCTTAGAAATGCGTTACCATTTCCCATTGGCCGTCTTAGAAATGGGTGAGCATTTCCCATTGGCTATCTAGAAATACCACAGTATTTCTAGATGACCATGCTCATGGCTACGCCCTCCGGTTTCACCCGCGTAGTTTTCAAAGTAAGCTATCAAATTCTGAGTTATAAGTTTTCACTTCTATCGCCAGTTCCTATAACTGCCAATTTTTTTTAAACCAAGCCGGGTCTGTCTTGTAGTCACTGAAATATGGGGGTTGGTTTCTTCTTCAGTTTTTTGAGACGAAAACATCTCGAGCGGAAAACAGAGATGGTTCTGTCAGGCCTGACCTGCTGGGCGGCGAGGCAGGCCAGCAGCAGGCCGCGGCCGCGCGCGCCGGCGGGCAGGCTCAGCAGGAGGCGCCAGGGCCGCGGGCTGGGCGCGCGCCGCGGCGAGCACGTCGCATACTGGAACACCGGCCGCAACAGCTCCAGGCTGTTCGACGACACCCTGCCACCACACACACGAACATCATGCAATACCTTATCTTGGAAAATTGAAATGATGAGTGGATCAAAAAATATACTATTCTAAGTATTAGTCTGTCAAGCCCGAGCGACACGAGGCTAGTTTTTCAATCTAGGATAGTAAGCTAGTACTTCTATCGTTGCGTTGCGTTGTCTACACGATAAATGTCTTTTGCGGCAAAGAGAAACAATCCTACGTACACATCTATATTTTTTAAAACTTACGAACTTTCGACTTTATAATATTCGTACCTACCTAAGATAATCTGACGTACAAACTTTTTTTTATTCCTTATGCCTATAGTAAATTTCTTTATGGCTATAGTAAAAAAGGCATTACCGTAACCATATTAGAGAGGTGTTTCAACATTTTGGAAATTCCGAATTTGGTTCCGCGTCACAGGCGTTACCTAGTGCGGGAGCTGCAGTATATTCTACGTTGTTGTGCCACCAACAAACATAAGCTATACCTACTTCATAAAACTATACTTACGTAAATAAATGTTATTTCATTTTAAACATTCAACCTTTCACATTTATAGTATTAGCAAGACGGATGATATGAATAGCATACGTGTAGTCAGCATGTGTGCAGAGTGCCTCCATCTGAACGAAGACGTCATCCTCCGCCTCCTTGTTCCTCTCCAGCACGGTGATGAATGGGTGCTGCGGAGACTTGAGTGAGAACTGGCACTGGTACTCCTCTCCCGGGACCAAGCGGGACTTCAAGTCCAGGACCAGGAGCCCTGACATGGTCGACACTATTGCAGCATAGTTGCTATTGAGACAAGTGTTATTATAGTGAGCAAGTTGCAAATAGAATTCTCTATAGATTTAAATATTTATTCAAAACATAATGACAGTTTCAGATGAGAGTGAAAATAATTAATTGAAATCAAAAATTATATTTTGTGAAAAATAATTAAATAAAATAATTTTACTTTTCAACACGAGGAATAGAGATGTGCATACTGTATAATGTATGTGGTATACACAATTACATACACTCTTTTGTTTAGATTTTGAATTGTTCTATCTGTACCTCTAAAATATCTGAACAAAATCGCTTGCCTGTTCTTCTGGGAAAATTAATTGAGTCATAACTTTTAAATTCTTGTTGGTATGTGATGTCAAAAATTATCTTTCACAGAATGTCCGTAGAGCATGTTTACAGCTGATAGTGGTTTTGATTGTGTCTTTAGACATTTATTGTCTATTGATAATTGATATGTCATTAATTTACATAGTTATTTAGTTCTCTAGCATATTGTGGGTTTAATTGTAATTTAAATTTGTTAATTAAGACTCTGATAAAAAACAAAGCAAACATCAATTTAAAAACTGTTTTCTATTAGTATTTTACAATGTATGTGTGTTACAAAGAATGTCCACAATCATTTTAAATAATAATTTAAACCCAGTATTGACAGAAAATTAGATCTAGGCACCTCATCTAATGAATGTACAAGGTTTGAACACAACTGCTTATTTTAATCCACACTGTCATCTAAGAGCACTACACTTTTTAATGTTGAGCCACTCTTTCTTACTTGAACATATGGCATGGAAGAAATGAACCACATTTTAAGTTCCGGTAAACGGTCTACCTAAAGCTTGGTAGGCAATGGAAGGGTTAATTGCTTACCAGCCTTTTAACTAAAGCACTTCCATAGATCTGGCCAACTTACTGAGCAGTAGGCAGCAAGGTTACAACTGTGGACATTGTATGGGCAATCTCCAACACCCCAAGCTCCACCAGAGCCAGCAGTCCTTGGCAAGCCGTGAGGCTCACCATAACCTCCTTCGACGAGCATTTCTCCCTCAAAAGCTTCAACTCCTCGTTTTCGAGCACGAATTTCTGCCGCTCAGCCGGCTTAAACTTCGCTTTGATTGACGATATTAACTTGTCGATTGCGTTGACGATAAGCACACTGTTGTTTGTTTTGAGTTTGTATTCTATTTCGTCCATTTTGCAGTGTTTATATTTTAGTTTTACGAATAAACCGGTCTGTAATAGAAAGCAAAATAGGACAAGCCGATAAGCTGGAAAAATAAACAGGCAACAGAAGTAGTATTATAGTTCTACGATCAGAATTGACGATAGCGATAGTAGTTCATCATCATCATCATCAGCCTATTTAATAATCGTCCACTGCTGGACGTAGGCCTCTCCTAATGAACGCCATAAGGTGCGGTCATCTGCATTGCGCATCCACGTATGCGATAGTAGTTTCGCTCTTTCGCTTTTAAACTTTTAATAAGGCTAGATAATGATGAAACAACACTACAAATCGTAGTGATCGTAATCGCAATCACGTACGGATAAAACGTAATAAACCCAATCAGCTGGTTCGACTTGCCGTCACCGTCACCTGTCCGTCCGTCACATAGACGTAAACAAAAAAAAGGAAAACCTTTTTAAAATAAAAATAAAAACCTTTTTTCAGATTTTGTAGAAGTGCTAACTTATAATTCCATGATACGATATGTTTTTAATTTTTAACCACGACACGTAGTCGTAGTGAGTAATATTGAGTTATTAAAGTTTACAGCAAAATCATAAATTCTCTATAAAACTGCTACCTAGCTGTGTACTGTTCTACTGTATGATTCGGAAAAAAAAAAAATTTTTAATCTTTTCAACAAGATATCAAAAAAATTGATTATGTGAAAGTCATTACAAATTTCTAATTTTTCTGAATTTTCTGTCTCTCATTCTCACTACTTAGCAGTGTTTTCACAATGAATGAATGGGGATCTTCTCCTTTTGAGGGAAAATTGGGGTCTAGAGGGGAATGAAAAAGAGAAAGAGATGTAGAAGGGGAAATCATGGCTAATCAATCAAATACAAAAACTTCGTCATGTTGAGGAAAATTTTCCTATAATTAGTCAGATATCCAATTTTTTTTCAATATGGCGATGTTTCTGAGGCATGAAAGCTTAAATATTATTGAGATTGGTTGCAATTTCAAAATTTGAATCTCACCTGAGGGGGAGGGTGGTGCCAGAACTATACCAGAAAACCAGCATAAGTTTTGAGCTTTTGAGGGGAAAAAAGGGGAAATCTTAATTGAGGCGAGGGGAAAGGAAATCATTAAAGTGGAAACACTGCTACTTAGTCTGTGGTCATTCTTTCGTCGGCAATTTGTTGCTTTTCGATATCTTTGTTTATTTTTGAACATTATTTCTATTATAATATCAGAAACATGTCGACCCCGCCACGGGAAACCATTCAGAAGCAAATCCAACAAGATTGGGCAAACAGGGAATACATAGAAGTGATAACAGGAAGCATAAAAAAGATAACAGATTTCCTAAATTCATTTGGTGAGTATTAAATTAAGGAGCCCACTTTATTTTCCCACTGCTAGGACTAGGGTCTTCCCTCACAAGGGAAGAATGAAGACCGTAATCCACCACGCTGGCCAAGTGTGCGTTGGTGGATGACGCATGTCCGAGAAGGATGTCATGGAACAGGCCGGTTTCTCGCGATGTTTTCCTGCACCGTTCGTCAGTGGTGATGACAAACTTGCTCATCTGCGGTTGGATAAATCCCCAAAAGTGAGACCAGGCTTTGAACCTACAAACTCAAAAATTTGTGAAGGGGAAGGGAAAACATAGCATCTGGGGGAAGTACCTCACCTGTGCCAGTTAGTCTACCGCCAAGCAGTATTGTGCAAACATTACTGTGTTCCAGATTTTGCCATTGATATTTCAGGGCATAGAGATAAAACATCTTATATCTCTGGGCGACGAGTGCAGTGCAGTGCTAGGTAATTACTTGGTCTTTTAATATTTCAATAGCTGCATATCACTGTGCTGTTATGTCATGTTCCTTACCATCGGGCACATGTCCTGCTCATCACCATACCAAAGATCAACAATTCAAAATGTTTCTTATCTTCTAGGCTGACCTTAATTCTGATATGTGATCTCATATTTAATTTTTCATTATTAAATTAGTATTCACTCAATGATTTACAAGTTTCCTATTACTATTGCCAAGAAATTAAGGCAACACATTCCAACCTTTATCCTTTGAGAACATGTGACATCTACCAACCAGCACATATCCGCCATTAGGGTTTGTGGTGTTGATATATTGTTTTTGAGAGAAAACCTTTAGTACTATGGGAATGTTTTCCTAGCTGGGACTTTGAACTGTTTCCAAGTGATTCATGCAATGAGAAGTAGGTATTACTATTATTGGTTTATGCTCTGAAATAATGACATCATCACATCATGTGTTTGTTGCTCCATCACGTTGGGATGTCAGAAGGGATTGGAATCTGGAACATAGTTAGGTATAGCTACTTTTTACAGAATAATAACAGGAATGGGAACTGCTTGAGTAAAACAATAGGAGATGAGCAGGACATGTTTAATTAACTCCCGCTGTTACAAACTTTGATATAAACTTTTTAAATTATTTTTGTGCATCTTTTTACTACACCAAGCAGGTCCTTAATTGGGGCATTTTTATATATATTTTAAATCATTTGTTTTAGATATGTCTTGCCGATCCCGTCTTGCCACCCTGAATGAGAAGCTGACGTCACTGGAAAGAAAGATTGACTACTTGGAAGCCTGTGTGAGTATCAGCATTGAATAGAACAAGAAGATCCCACCATTGGAACCTTAAATGTTTATTCTATTCTAGGGGGTCTTCTCGCGTTGTTTGATAAACACAAAAAAGAAGTGTGGCACTCGGGGACTGCCGCGGTAAAGCTATTGCATGTTGCATGCATTTTTATCAACATAAGCCATAGGGATATTAACAATTTTTCGGAATTGCTTTTATTTTGAAGAGTGCCATTTGTTTACCTTAAAAAATATCACAGGAAATCCGTTAAGTTGGCAACACTGCCAAGAGCATTTAGTCTGTAAAGCTAATACAAATAAGATTCAAAGTCGAATGACCGAGTGGGGAGGATGGCGTTACGGTCTTCCATCCCTCTTTCTTGTGAACATAAGAAAGAGATGCACAATCACTAAAATTCGGTCCCCAGGCCCGCGATAAAAGCTATGCAATAGCTTAAAAAATTGGCAATCATAGGAACAGCCGATAGAAGTAAAAACCTAAAACTCAGAATTTGATAGCTTACTTTGGAAACTACGCAGGCGAAACCGGGGGAAGTGGCAATGGCCAAGGTCCTGAGTTTACCCGAAGATTTCTTATCATTCTCGAGCGTGACGGTAGAATTCAACTCACAGAAGAAGAAGTTTCCACTTCAAAGATTTAATGGAATAAGATAACTATACCAACATCTTTAATAATATGTACCTACTAACCCATATTATAAAATAAAAAAAACTTGAGAGGTGTCAAGGGACACCCGGATGGAACGAAGTTCCTTTCGATTAATTAGTGAAGGAATTATTATTATTTTTTATTATTTATTATTTACAAAAAAACCTGTATACACTCAACAAAAATAATCGTCGCGACATCACACTGTTATAGTCACTGTTGTCACACTGAAATAGAAATGAAAATATCTGGCTTGCTTTCTATAAGAGAGAGACAGACAGAGAAACATGCGACGCCGCACAGCTAACAATAGCAAAAAGTGTCGTGACAACTCTTCGTAAGAATTTTTTCCGTCTAGCCCCCTTTCACAACGCGCGATAAGGAACTTCGTTCCAAAAATATGACGAAAATAATTAGCCATGTTTTTCAGTTATAATACTACTTCAGTTTATGCATTTATATGAAGATCCCGACTGTTCAATTGATATGTTCCTTTACTAGAATATATTTTATTTTCTGCAATAGTATTAATTCAATAACATAGTATAGAATTCTAGACCACCATAAATTTAAGTGCTTGTTTTATTCTTTTCAGTTTTATAGTAAGTAGTTTGGTTCACTTTTTATGCAGTCGGGTTTTTTGTGTTTTTAAATTATGTTTATTTTTTTAAATATATTTTTTAAACTTAGCTGCACAATAAAATGATAAGATTCCTTTAATATACTAATCTTATAAAGCTGAAGAGTTTATGTAATTGAACACGCTAACCTGAGAACAACTGGGCTGATTTATAAAATTATTTCATTGTTAGATATGGACGTGATCCCAGAGTGCTTTAGGCCATGTATGTGTCGCAGCCGGATCGTATAATCCGCTGTATTACATTACGGCTAGCCGTTTTGTAAAGCGGCGGTTTGACGATTAGCCAGATTGAAAGCGGCTGATTAAAAAACAGCCGGAATGTATTCGACGCCATACGTCATTCAATACGGCTAGCCGTAATGTAATAAAAATAAAGCGAAAGATTAGCCGCCGCTTTGACAATTTTTAGTTCCGATTCTTAACACTCATGGCGCTGTCTGACATAACAACAACATGGCGTTGAAAACAGTACGTGTTTTGCTAAATTTGCTAAGGTGACTGTGGATTCTGGTGTTCGGCGGAATCCTATACAATATTATTGGGGTGGTTTACCACTGTCTACCTTGCTAAGACTAAATCGGACCGGGTAGGTTAGGAAGGACCCAGATCTGACTCGGAGCACCCCGACTCCACCTAGTCTTGTCGCTACTACCCCTAGAGTGTATTTAAAAAATGCGGGAGCCCACCCGGAGTCAAATCTCAATGATGACCCTTGTCTAAGTGCACCATATTTCTTAGGTGTACCATCACCAATATCAAGTTAGTTAGGGGCTTTCAAGTTTTATCTGAGAGATATGATGTTTAAAAAAAAAGTGGAAGAAACATGGCAAGAGATTATCTGTCAGCTTTTTATGATTAATACAATTAATTTTTATTGTTTATTTTGTAAGTATGGTTACCTACAATTTAAGCAGTAGTACAATGCGGCTAAACGTTGGCCGCCATATTGAAGAACGTATCGCAATGACAATGCGGCTAATCGTTGAACCGCCGCATTACAAAACGGCCCTGTTTTTCAAAACGGCTAACCGTAATGTAATACAGCGTATTATACGATCCGGCGGCGACATATGCACCACGGGTGAAGCCGGGCTAGACTGCTAGTATTCTATAATATAATTAGTTATTATAATTTTCAGGTAACGAAGGGCGAAACTCTGACATAAGCTGTGGAGAGATCAGCATCAGCTTTCCTGTACGTGCTGTCATAGCATCCTTCTATTGTAAACAAATGTCAGGTTATGCACAAAGGGATCTAATCAAATAGTGGGATTAGCACAGCTATAATATGGAAAAGAAGAAACTCCCAAACCAATGAATGATAATGAGCCGTTTTCAAGAAGCAAATAAATCTGTCAAAGATCTTAAAAGTACACAATGCAGCAGGTGGTGCTACGCTTGGTGAAATTGAGGTGATTGATCTTTGCCAAGTATATTTACTTTGACTATTGACTTCGGCATAGTCATACCTATCCTCTCCTCGAGACAGAAGACCCACAGGATCTAAAGTCTCCTGAATAATGTAGTATGAAGGAAAATACTGTGAGGAAACGTTATTGTCCTTTACCATCAAAGCCAGTAGTGATGACACTTTGCAAAATACTCAAGAGCCATCCATAAATTAGATCACACGAATTTCATGATTTTGATACCGCATCCTTGTCACAGTTGGTCATATTTTTGAGACCTTCCCCTACCTAGGGTGACGTCACGTAATTTGCAATTTTCGTTTAAATTTAGTCTTGTAATACTCAGATATTAAAAACGATATTATTAGAAATGCGACATCACAAAATTTGAAACCCCTCCCCGCTGCTTGTCACACAATGTCACACTTCATCAATCCGCTCCCTCGCCTTTGACGTGTGACTTAATTTATGAATGGTCCCAGAGTTGAAGATGGGAATCGAACTTCGACCTCACGACTATTGTATCAGACGTTTTCGTCACCAGCAGGTCTACTACGAAGTCCGATAAACGATATATCGGCCGAAGTTATGGACGTTTTATACCACGAAACACAATCGGTCGGTTTATCTCATCGGGCGTTTCGTTCATCCCGACCGACACTGATTTGACAGTTTTTTGTGTCATCAACCGACCGATTATGTTTCGTGGTTTAAAACGTCCATAACTTCGGCCGATATATCGTTTATCGGACTTCGTAGTAGACCTGTAGGTCACCACGGCTTCCGCTTTCTGCATAACCTGATTTAATTAGTAGTTAGTCTATTTTTATTTACTTGATAAAGAGAGACGAAACAATAACATTGATGTGATTGAGGATGAGTTAAATGGCGTAATTGGTTGCACAACATATTATTTATTTATTACTGTATTGACGATTATTACCTATCATGGTTTTTCACTTCACTAGTATTACTAATTACGGGATAAGTCTAAAAAATGGATACCACTGTATTTTATTAGTTGCTTACAAAAATAATAAATTTAAATAAATCTAAATTCAGTAAGGTTACCCTATTTTTGTCTTTTATACCTCGCTTACTTTACTACAGTTGCCTGGAAGAGATTTAGCAATAAGGCCACCAGTAACTTTTTTTTAAGAAGCTTTTCTTTTATTTGATGCAACAAAGCGTATGTCTATCTGTCTAATTTGTGGTAAGTAAAATACGTTCAATCCATTTCTATTTCATTTACCGAGGTTATTTGGATAGTGGAGAGAGATATATTTAAATACAGTTTCGTTCGTTTATTAACACGGGTAAACTCACATCGTTTGCCCGTGAACATGCAGCATGGAACTGCATCGAATTATCGGAGACTCGCTCCATCATAAAACCGCGGTAAATATCCCGTAACTAGTAATATCAGCGTATTGAATATGTTAAGATTAACATATTATAATCTTCTTATACCTACTCAATTTTTATTTTTAAAAATATTTTTGAGTACAGCTTGGCAAAAACGAATAGAAAATATCGCAAATTGTTGTAAATGAAGAATTTTCAGAATACAAAAATAGCTGTCAAAAAATGTTCCCAATGTCGCCAAAGATGGCGGCAGCGTTTCAATTTGCTCCTTGTTAAACAGGATTTTTCCTGTAATTGATAACAATTTTGATGTCTTGTCAATGTGAGAATATAATTGTAGAATAAGTATATAAATAATGTAATTATAGGTATTTTTTGGGCATGTTACACCTTAACCCTCATATATTACTCGTATTATAAATAAGTACCTACTATATTATTTGGTAAGGTGAGATCAAAACTAAACCCAACAGTAAATAAAACAATGTACCCACATTTGGTATCAATAGCCACACATTATTTAATTTATAAATGAACTTGAATCGTACTGCCAAAATTGTAGATCTGGCATAATGCCTTATGTATTATATAATTAAAATTATTTATACAAAAATATATACAGCTTAAACTTTTAACTGTTTTTAAATTATAAGTAAGTGCCTATTCCTGTTAATAATCTTGCAACGTACAGGTACACTCCGCGAGGTATAAGCTGAGCTTTGCATTAGTGTGAGTGATCACCAATCAGGCAGGAGCTTGAAATTTTGTCCGCGAGGTATAGGCTGAGCTTTGCATTAGTGTGAGTGATCACCAATCAGGCAGGAGCGCGGCGAGACAGAATGGCGCCGCGCTTAAGGCCGGTTGTCACACCTACACTATCCATGTACACTCACACAAATGCAAAGCTCAGCTTATGCCTCGCGGAGTGTACCTAAGTGTCAAGCACTCGCGTGACATATAGGCTTAAAGGCTTTTCGCGGCGGCGTCGTATAGCGAGTCATTATAGTTGCTGGCAAACATGTTGACCCAATGAAGTTAGCTGCGGTTGGCTGCGAAGAAACGTTTTTAAGGGCTCTTTGGTGGAAGTGCACATGCGCGAACTTCCCCCTTCCACGTCACTTTTGGGTCACAACTTGTTTGCCGGCCACTATATTTTCCCTCAAAATGGTCTAGGAGAGCAATAGCTGCTTTGACGAAGAAATATCGTTGAATAGCTGATACATGCGTCATATTCGTGAACGGGTGCTTCTTACAGCTTACTTCTTACGCCAAAATTATAACCTCAGAACATACATAGAAAAATAATACAGTCGAATGTAGAACCTCCTCTTTTTTTTGAAGTAAAAATATGGTACCTAACTCTACCCTCCTCCGTCGCAACTCAAGGCCGTCAGCGCACAGTTTAACCAAAAATGGATACTTATCCTTAAAAAATAATTTTGATATATTCCAGAGTTACTCGTGGATTATATGGTTGGCTAGTCAAACTTAAATTTCAACCGCATTTGGCGGCCAATTTTCAAAGACTGTGGCTGCAACTCAGTTGGACTGAACCGACTGTATCAAACACAAGTGACCCGCCAACCACCTTAGTTTTCGTGCCAAAATATACAAAAACTGTTTTATTTCTTGTATTTAAATTATATTCCTTCTAATAGTATGGCGACTCCTTGTCCCCCGCCGCAACTGGAGGCTGCCACGGCTCGCTTCGCTTTACGCCTTCTGTAAAAGT
Source organism: Ectropis grisescens (assembly GCA_017562165.1). Taxonomy (NCBI): domain Eukaryota; kingdom Metazoa; phylum Arthropoda; class Insecta; order Lepidoptera; family Geometridae; genus Ectropis; species Ectropis grisescens. Next base: position 23,206,318 of record CM029785.1, read on the forward strand.
ACGAGGAATAACAGTGATATAATAAATTAATATACCTACATATTATTATTATAAGTGTGTATTTACAACTATATAACTAGTATTATATCAGCTATCTGGCCGCCATAGTACAAACTTTGCTTAGTTTGGAGTCTGATGGTGTTGTGTGTGAATTGTCCACCAATATTTATTTATTTATTTATACCTAAAGTTTTTGTGATATTTACGACGATCTGCCCGAGTAGTAGAGCCAGTAGTCCGGTTGTTAGTTGGTTAACCGAACTACTGAAATTTTTGAAGGTCAGTAGTTCGGTTGCACGTCATCACCGAACTGTTGACACTGCGGAGTGCCAGTAGTCCGGTTGTTAGATTGGTTGACCAAACTACTGCATGATCTACTCGTAATACCACCTTGCCCTTTCTTCTATCGGACTTCTCGTGTCTCAAAAAAGCGACATCGTTTTGCCACCTCGAAGAGGTGTTTAAAGATATCCTTTTTGAACCTTTCCTTCCATGGCGAAATTCGTCGGAAATCACTAAGGTAAACGGAGTCAGCATCTCTGAAAGTGAAAGATGTTCGGAAGCGATGGCTACCGCTTCCTGTCAGGCAGATCGTATGCGCACTGCCACTAACACTATCGTATCCTACTAATATTATAAATGCGAAAATTTTGATGTTTGTTGCCCAAACACGTCGGAACGTCTGATTGGATCGGGTTAAAATTCAGAACAGTGACCGTAGACTGTTCACACTTGCCATCGCGGCAAAATAACGGGAACGGGCACTGCTACTAAAAATTAAATACCTCATTTCATAAACAAGAGTGGTAGCCATCCTTGCCCCGGTGGCCGCCACAGGGTGCCCTAACACGAGAGCTCCGCCGTTGACGTTCACTTTACTCAGGTCGATGTTCAGCTCTCGGGCCGCGACCAGGACTTGTGCTGCAAACGTCTCATTTATCTGGAAACCAGGAGTTTCAACTTTAGAAGCCAGTGACAAAGAAACCTCTCTTATTTTTGCCAAAAACTATAATTCAGCCGTTCGAAACGCCAGACATACCCTCACCCTAATAATACCTACCTAATGGTGAAATAGAACCCACCCAACCTGTCAGTAACAAAAGCAGTGAAATTAGGTATAAAATTCATTAAATAGGCAAGTTGACTTCGCCTGCAATCATGTGACCACTGAGAAGCTTCCCTGACGAATGGGACCAACTTTGGCACTTACGCCATTAAAATGTAGGTATCATGCGTGTGAAGCCATGAACGTAACTAGTTTGTTCAAATAGGAAAAATGGCTCCTGCCCGCTGGCACTAAAGATGCCACTTCTCTGTCTGGAGCTGTTTCCTGCCATGAAACAAACTTGAAGCTCTTGTAAGTAAGCCTCGCTTCACCTGAGGTCTGCCGCCAAAATTATAATACCTTGGCTTTTATGTTGTCATCTGTTTATTTTCGTTTGAGAGCAAATCTTTAAACCTTATTAATTCTGTTGTCGAAAGAGAAATCTTCCAAGCGGAATTTGGGTTTCGAAACTATCGTATCGGCGTCAAGGTTTGCGACTGTTAAGGTCGTCAAATTTTAGACACATGAGCCTAGTTTCTTGTTAACCATCACCTCTAATAAATCGACGTCTTCGACGGCGATCCTCTGATCTCGAAGCAGCTTCCTGATCGCAACCACAGCAGCAGTACCGGTCTCCAGGGGGTCCACTCCGACGGTAGACCAGCCAGCCAGCCTGGCGAGAGGTGCCAGACCCTGAGCTCTGACAGCTTCATCGCTGGCTAGGAGTAAAGCGGCCGCGCCGTCTCCTGCCACCTGGGTGTTACAAAATGTCTGATGGTAAAAATTCTACGACCTAAGCAAAATTCAATATTATTGAGGAATGGTATTAAAGGCAATGCTTAGATCAAGCTACTTCAAATTGTTTAAAGTCGTGTAAAGACAATAAAAATAATGATTGTAATCTTTTATCAGGACATCTTATTGACGCCTTCATGCGTTCCTATTCGAAATTTACTCAAATACGAGATGATTGAATGTCAGCGTATTTGTATGTTGTTTTATCTTCATAATCTACTTGTGTAGCAAATTTCATCCAGATCTATTCAGTTGTTTTCGCATGAACGAGTAACAACCATCCATTCATACAAACATACCTTCGCAATAATAATAATAGTAAGGTTTTTTAAGTAAGTACATACTTACAGAAGTATTGCCACTAGTAATAACAGTTCCGTCTTCCGATAAAGCTGGTAACTGACTCAGTTGCTGTTCGTCTAAGCTGTCATGCTGTAACTGGTCTTTGAACACTTCTATCTCTTTTTTTCGCACAGTAACTGTCAAGCCCGTGATTTCTTCATCCCAAATTTTAGATTCCTTGGCTGAAAATCAATCGGTCTGTCACAAAAATGCAGTAATAATGAAGACAAGAAAGAAATTAGTAATCAATCTCCCAACCCCTTAAAAAATCTTGATTAAGACGCCTCTACGGGCTATCTACCAAATTTGTCACATTTCCTCAAAATACCATTTTCTTTGTACGCGGCGTTGTTCTGCGATGTCCTACTTCGTTATTAAAACCAGTAATAATGACAGACTTGTACAACAACCGGTGGCACTTCACAGTATTTTACAAGTAGGTACAAATTGAGTGTGGGAAATAAGAATCTGAAACCGTAACCAGGGGGCTTAGCCAAGTTACAAGCGCTTTCAATCTATTCTCTATCTACAATCGTTAACGTCTAAGCGTTAGCGATCGTAGAAAGCGATAACGAGGTAGCCAAGTCATTACAAGTACGGCGAACGCTCATTCTACAATGGCCATAGAAAAAACATGGACTTTACTCTATGGTGAGCGTTCTCGAAAACGTCACTGCTGTCGTCACGGGCGCGCGCGTCAAAAGTTCAAAACAAACTAGGTATTTAAATCAAATCAGTGAATTGAAGAAAAATATTAATTTTGGTATCTATCGGTGAATTTATAAGCTAATTAGTGGCCATTATTTAATACTACCTTTTTGAAATAGTGGGAAACTGAAATACTGCGTTAATATTTAAAAAAATATAGTTTATAATGGATTCTAGAAATAGAGCTAGCTCGGAACAGTTTTTAATTTTATTGGACTTTAAGGATTGGATGGAAAGGTAAGTTACACTTAAATTATTTCATTGAAATTAGTCCTATCTAATAATCTAAATCATTTTGTGATAATGAACTCCTTTGTTACTCTGGAATTTGAAATATAAACAATGACGTGTTACGCGACACAAACTAGGTCCTTGAGAAACAGACCACTTATATTTCGACCCTTTTAGTTTATTCTAGCTTTAAAATATATTTTTTACTAATATTTCAGTGGCGATTTATCAAGGCCCCAATCAGGACCTCAAGGCAGAATCAAACAGGATCGGTTATGGCAGGAATTAATTGAATTACTTATCTCTACTGGTGGAGGGATAGTTAAATCAAAGGAGAAATGGAAAAAAGTAAGTTGCACATTTATGTTTTTTATTTTTGTAATTATTATTCTGATAGGTGTGATGGAGAAAAGGAATGTATGGGATGAAACATATCATAATCAAATAAAGGTTCAACAATCAGATAAAGGTTCAACAAGTGACTATTTTTATTTGATTACATTTAAAGTATCTGATGGATTTTTATATAACTATAGGTACCTATGGGTGGATTGGAAGACCAAGTAAAAAAAAGGCTCTAACATTGCACCGTGAAATTCGTGACACTGCTGGTGGTCCGAGCAGCAGACAAGCCCTCTCAGATTTAGAGCAAAGGGTGTTGGCAATAATGGGCTTGTCTGCTGTTGTTGGTTTAGCTGGCATTGAGAGAGAGGATTTGATGTTAGTATTTAATGTGCTTGAGATCTTTGCTTATATTAAAATAATAAGTATTCATAACTTTATGGTCTAAAAACGTTTTTCAGAACCAACCATCATCTTTCCAAAACACCACTGATAGGACTCAGGACCCGTCAAGTGACATACTATTGGAAATGCTACCTAGGCATCCTCACAATCAATAGAAGGTACACTGAACTACTTAGATTTATTTACTAATTTTATTTTGACTGGCCTTGTGGCTTAGTGTGTAGTGTAGCTCTGCATGCGAAGCTAAAGGTTGTGGGTTCAATTCCACCCAGTGGAAATATTTGTGTAATTTCAAATATTTGTATATTGTCTGGCTATTTAAGTATTATATCAGCTATCTGGCTTCCATAGTACAAGCATTGCTTAGAGTGGGGTCACATGATGTTGTGTGTAAATTGTCCACCAATAGTTATTTTAAGTAATTTTATTAGTTTGGTTCCTCCCAACGACCCCACGTTAGAAGAAGATATTATTTTTGTACCAACTGCCATGAGTGATGGTTGTTGAGCCATTAATAAATATTTATTAATGGCACAACTATATAAATATTAAAAATATTAGTTTTACGTCTACTATCAAGTTAAATTAAGGAAAACACTTTAGGAATCCTAACTAAAAGGCGAAATTGAAAAATCGATTCTGTGAACTGACTGACTGTTTCATTAATTGACAGACAGTATGTAGCCAAACACATACCTAATATATTATATTAAATAAAATAAAAACAATTTTATAATTAACGTAGAAAACTTTATTCAAAGGAAAAATTTGGCAGGGGACATTGAGAATCGGTGGGGTCGTTGGGAGTAATTACGTATACCATTATTTTTAGTAAATAACTACCCAAAATACATCTCATTCATTTTTGTCTAGAAATGGCATCTGGCAGTCTGACTATTTTACCACCTCCCTCTGGTGGTAATTCCAATCCAGCGCCAGCAACATCTCCCGTCGATACCACGTCACGCGGTGCGCCGGCGGGACGGCGGCAGCGGGAGCGCACAGCGAGCCCGGCGCAGCGGCGCGAGCGTGCACCGAGCGAGGCGCTCGCAGCGTCGCCGACCGCGTCTACGCCGCGACGCCGCGCACTGTTCGCTCGACGCAGACGGATACAAACTCCTTTTGAGCGTTCCACTAGTGAGTTTGTTAACGTTGAGAACCGTCGGTTAAAATTGAAGGACCGCGAAAGAAATTTACACCAGAGGGAAACAGAACAGCTTCGGTTGGAATCTAGAAGACTTGATATATAGGAAAACCGCAATAAAATTTTGGCTGGTAGTAGCAAAATCAGTTAACATTTTACATGTATAATGTAACACTACATCCTGTATTACAATTATCCTGGATTCCAACATCAATAATGATCACCTACTATGAATAGAATGTTGTATTTTTTATATAGCAAGAAGATTGTTTTTTTTTTTATTTTAATAATTGTTTGTATGTAATAGTGGAAAAATAAAAACTTTTCAAGTTATTCAGTATTTTATTGATATAATAGTAAAAATAAATGCCTATGCTAAACCTAAATGCTAGTAGCTCGAATGTTCTAATAATAAATGCAAAAAATAAAATAACTACCTTAACCATAGCTTTATAGTCTAAGACCCCACCATACAACGACCATCACCAAGCTGGTTATTGGATAATAAGTATTTTATATAAAATTTAATATGTCAACAATTATATTGCAAATGGGTCGTCTAAAAAATTTCAGTTCTGGACTAAAATACTTTTCACCCAATAACTAGCTCGGTAATGGTCGTTGTATAGCGGGATCTCCTACTATTACTATTTCTGGGATTCAATGAATCCTACTTATTAAGCTATTCAATATAGCTCTGCCTTGGATTAACTCAGACTGACTATTTGCACTGCACTAGAATCAAATGGAGAGAGCACACTATGCATTTGCATTGCATTTGCATTGCATGCACTATGCATTGCACTAGAATCAAATGGAGAGAGGGTAGGGGAGGCCTTTGCCTAGCATTGGGACAGTATAGGCTAATAATAATATAATAATTTGCACTAGATATGGGAATGAATAGTCATACTCACGCTGTCATCCTCATCTACAGTGAGCACTGGTGGTGGTGGTGGTAACCCAGCTTTTAATGCTATGTTGTGCATACACAACATGCCATTATTATTTTGCTAGCAACATATGGTTGTTAGTGGAGTACCCTATCTTTGAGCAAACATCTCCACCGAGCTTTAAGTAATCCAAAACAGTGCTCTATTGGGATGCGGGCTTGCACATGCATATGGGTATATTGCTCCTTCCTTGACCCTTGAACTGCATTAAGGATTGGTGTCATAAACCAAGGGTGTTGTGGATATCCAGAATCACCTGAAAAAATGAATAATTGACTTTTATAGACAACATTAAAGAAAACAACAAACATAATTATTTTAAAAGGAAAAATTAACAATAAATACTCGCCTAACATCAAGCCTAGTATCAAGCTCTACAAAATTTAAACTGTAAACTAAAAATACTATCATTACATACCTTAACCTCTACGGATATCTCTATAGTTCCTTTTAATGATGTTTGTCGTCGGAGGTCCTCACAAAGGTCTTGAAAGTTGCTTTATCTAACCGAAAACGCTTGATAAAAAGGATTTCCGACATTTCATTGATAATTTCCACTTAATCTCGATATATTCTTCTAGCTCGACGTGTAATCAACACTTCTTCGTTATAGGCGCCCCTTAACATGTTTAGTGAGTGCATTTTATTTAAAATGAACAGCAATGACACAAAAATAATGTAAAATAACACTACAATCGGCGATCACAACAAACAATCAAACAGCTGACGGCAACGACGCCATATTTATTTTGTCGCTTTCTACACCGTCTCAGCTATCGCCTGAGTTGGCGCTTCAAAACTACGATAGCGTTACGTTTGCGCTTGTCGAATAGCCTCTTGGCTAGCTTTTGTACGGGAGTTAGCGATGGCCATTAGAAAACGATTGCGTGTAGTCTCGTAAAACACGAATAGATAATTAGTATCTTGGCTACGATTTTTTCTCTATGTATTCTCTGACCACGTGATTTATCGCTGTTAGTTGTCATTACCATACATTTACATAGTTTTCTCTAGCGTTTACGATTGTAGAAAGACATCTTGGCTAAGCCCCCTGAGTTTAAAACCTCTCTTTCAATATTTAATAAGGCCCGAAAGTGCGTGACGCGGCCCCCCGGTTCCATACAAAAACGCAGTCACACAGTTTCGGCCCTAAAACAATAAAAAAACCATCACCTGCCTTCCATTTCGCCAAGCTGCTTAAAACAAACAAGTCAACAGCTTCCCTTTTGATCTCGTATTTTTTCGCCATCTCCTCGACAATCTTGGGTAGACTCAGTCCAGTGTAACTGTCCACCAGCCCCCGCTGTATATGGTCCTCCATATATTGAGCAGCTCCTAGAGGTGTTCCGAAGCGAACGTTTCTGACAAGCATGGGGAGTGAGGACATGATTTCTGTTCCACCTGTCAGGATTATATTTGAAGATCCAAATAGAATATCCTGAAAAGGAATGATTAATTTAACACACCCATTCAAGTAGACAATAAAAAATCACCATGAAGTCTTTTGTCTTTTGTGTCCCAGGAAGACATACGTCTGCCGCATAAACCGCTAACTTTATACAACATTACTCCAGAACTTTCACAAAGAGATGATCGAGCTATCCACCACCCTGGCCAATTGCAGTAGCACTGGCAGATGATACATGTTCTCGAAAGATGTCTTCATTGAAACATGTAGATATCCTCACGATGTTCTCTTTCGCCATTAACACCTTTGGCGATGACATACTTTTATATATACAAGTACACTTGAAAGAATACCCTAAGATGCAGGCAGGAACCTAGGAAACGCTTGTACAGTCAGACGCTGTCGTCAGTCGTCACTAGGCATCTAGTGTCTACTTGAAAATAGTCATATATAATGTACCGACATTGCGCTAGAATACCAGAAAAGTAAAATGAACCTGATGACTGTAGTGGGTATTGTATAATTCTATCAATATTTAATGTTATCTGCGTAGCGATTCTGAACCCAGTCGGATTGATCTCGATCAAACCTCTCGATCTTTGTCTTATCCTTTTAGAATAATTGAGATAAGGATTGTCATTCCGAATTTCAGTCGTTCGGGTTGCATTAAGAATCAGAACTCTAGTCTAGAATTTGAATATTACCACTGTTCCGGTGATGATGGCCTGGAGGCCGGTCCCGCAGGCTTTGCTGACTCCCAGCGCTGGCTTCTCTATCGGGACTCCGGAGTAGATCCCGCAGTACCTTGGCGTCTTGCCGCCGTCGCACTGGCTGAGCTGAGAAACAGTTACACTTATCACGACAATCCTGGGACCCATGCATAATACTTCTATGATATGAGCCCCTTAATATTCCCACTGCTAAGATTCGAATACTTCTCTCGCAAGGAGTCAAGATCAATAATCCACCATGCTGACCTAGTGCGGGTTTGATGACGCATAACCTCGAAATATTCTTGGTAAATTACGATTTCCTGACGATGTTTTCCTTCGCCGTTTTTTTTAAGTTGCCTAGGTACGTGTATTACGCGCCTGACTTCGAAAAGACAGTGGTGCGATGGGATTCGAGGCAGGGGCTCCAGATTGGCAGTCACCGTTCTCCCGATCAAACCAGCTTTAACTTAGAGACGAACGACCTTATGCAAACGTCGACTGGAATCTAGGATCTTTTTTAAACTTTTATAGGTTTACACTTGACCGCCATCTCGCTTGATGTTACGTAACAATGTGGTCTAGCGTGCATACCTAGAAGAAACCGATTCGCCGATTCGTAAGCATGGGAAAAAAATCTCAGGCAACACATTTCACAGGTCAGACGTAGTAGATAAAAGTGGAGACAAACCTCTCCGTTTAAGTCTTTGGAACATCAACTATGAAACGCTGTCGCCTTACCGAGCTATGAGCAGTCCGATTGAAAGAATAAACTCAAAATGACATTCTACACAAATTAATTATTAACCTCCCCAAAATTCAAAGAGATTTGAATCTTCCTTATTTGGACAGCCAAAGAGTGGAATAAACTGGCTTTACTATTTACTCAGAGATCAAAGCTTTGTCAGTCAGAATGAAGTGTAGTAATTTAAAGTCAACATGCCTCACCGTCGACTATCATTGCTTTTCATCATGCGAGGGGTTGACAAAAATGCGTTAAAAAGTAACTTTGTTAGGTGTGTTACTTTCCGCATATGTTTCAAACGGGACAGATGATGAAGCTACGTAAGTTCAACTTAGCTTACATATTTTATATCTTCAACACCAGGGCGCTGATTCAGAATGCAATCAGAACGATTGGGGCACGGAATTACGATTTCTACGGATAAGACAAAGACTGGGGGGTTTGATTCTGTATCGAGATCAATCCGATTGCGTTGTGGATCAGGGTACTGATGATAAAATGAACCGTTTTAGACAGGCGACCCTGTACTTTTTTATTTCTTTTTAATAAAGAGTGACGAGACGATTAGGACATGTGCTTGATAGTAAGCATCATGCCTGTCACATAGCAGCACAGTGATACGCAGCTATTGGAACATGAAGAGTCCAAATCATTCCCTAGCAATGCACTGTGCTCATCACCCAGAGATCTAAGATGTTATATGTAATGTAATTTGTCAGAACATTACCCTTCAAACCGGAACACAGTAATGTTTTCACATTACTGCTTGGCGGTAGAATAACTGGCAAAGGTGTGGTATTTCCCCAGGAGGACTCTCCGGAGTCCTACTACTACTAAATCATCATTAATAAGGCGGTGCTAGACAGCTAGATACCACCAGCTAGGGGTCACCAGGCTTTCGTCATCGCAGTTCTTCGCTAAGTTCTAGTAGAACTTCTCTTCACAGACACATACGATACGGTGCTAAAAATGCTTACATAATAGGAGTTCCCTACGACGGTCTGGTCGATGGCGCCAGGGTCCACGTTAGCTGCCTGTATAGCGTCCTTGGCCGCCGCCGCGAAGGCGTAGCAGGCTGGGAGCTCCCGCAAAGGTCCGCCATACTTGCAAAATGGCGTCCGTTTCGCGCCAACTATGAAGATGCCTAGAATTCATTTTAGAGTGATGTTATTTAAAAAGAAGTAACTGGGTGACCGAGCTTTGCTCGGCTACTTAGATCCATACTGATTTTCTAAAAAAAAATGAACTTGAAAAAAGAACGCGGCCGGTTGGATTCCAACCCGGACCTACCATATTTCAACCACCCATCTTCCCGACTGAGCTAATATACTGTCGCGCGCGTTTTTTTTAAATAAAACCTGGCTAGATCGATTTATCGTCCCTGAAACCCCCTATATACATAATTTCATGAAAATCGTTCGAGCCGTTTCCGAGAATCAGATTCTATATATACTTATATACCTACAACAATTGGTCGTTTAAAGGTATAAGATGTGACTGGCCTACTGCCTCTTCAACTTGTTAATTATCTGATTGGTTATTTTTTAACTTTTATAGGCTTACACTTGACCGCCATCTCGCCTGATGTTAAGCGACGATGCGGTCTACGATGGAGCGTGTTTACCTGGAAGAAACCGATTCACTCTCGATTTGAAGACACCAAGATTATAACTATCGGGAAAAACCCACTCAGGTAATTGGTACTTGGCTGGCACCGACTTTACATAATATATGAGTAGGTAGCGCCTATAATATTTGCATAGCCTATCCCTTCCCAGACTATCTCTGTACCGAATTTCATTTAAATCGGTTCAGCTTTAGGTGTGAAAATGTAACAGACAGACAGAGTTACTCTCAATTATAAGTCCTCCCTCCTGGACCCCCCCTTGCGTACCTTCAGCAGTGACACAGATTACTAAATATTAAACGTCAGATGAAAATAAAAACACGAAACGAGCCGGTAACTGAGGTTAATGACTCGTAGTAAAGGGGAGATGGCTAGACCAACGCCCATGAATGGAGAACTGTGGTAAATATAACGCAGATGACTTAAAACTTAGGTAAACAAAGGTATTGTGTCTGAATCTACGATGAAACCGAAAAAATATCATCTTAAAATTATTAAGATTGAACCAAGGTCAATCAATTACTTAGATATTTATTTTTGAAGGTTATGATTTTAAGATAAAAGTGTTTATCTGGTTCTTAGATTGCAAAAGATAAAAAATATATTTACATCTGACTTATACCTTTAAGATATCTACTGAGCTAAATGAGTACCTACATTTTATAACTCAAATATGCTCAAAAGAAACAACATAAAAAAGATTATTATCGTGATACATGTTTATTTTGATTAATGGGGGAGCTAAGGTATTTAAATGTATAATCTAATCGTTAAGGAGGGTTTACAATCGGTGATAAAATACTGACCTTTGGTCGCCATTATCTTCCATCAACAGCACTATTGATAGAAGTACAAAAACTATTGTAAAACGTGTTCAGTAACACACGAGCAATCGCATACTAATGTCTGATACGCTTTATCAGGGCAAATAAGTAGATATAACACCACTTGTGGTTATTTTTGTTCTTAAAATAAGAAAGATAATTTGAAAGTATGTAGGTACCTACTTCGAAATTGTTCCTACGTTTTTGTATTAACTTGATAACTTGATTTAGTACCTACTAGAAACAAAGATTTTCGTAAAATCATGCGTGGTCTTCTTTCCCTTATGGGCGAGTTCAGGCGCCAACTTCGAAGCGAACATAGGGGTATTCAGGGTCAGTAAACTGACATGAACGAGATCGTTATTACATTCCGTACTTACTTTAAAAAAATGCAGTTTAATCATCGTCATCGTCATAAATCTAGATCGATCAAAAATCTTCAAACAAACGCTTCAACTTAAGTAAAGCAAAGCGCAGGCTTATTATTGAAGTTGGCTTAAGCATTTGGTACCTTATGAAGTTAGCCAAACAAAACTTTAATGCCGTGGAGTATGTACATTGAAAGACCCACGCAAACCATTATAATGTTGTTAATTGTCGGACCAGCGCTCCAGCGACCATGGACGACTGATGGTAGTTTCAAACGGACTAAACCAATATGGCTCACTATGATTTGCCCCACTTTTCTTGCGTTTCTAGGCGTTAATGATTTCGGCTGTGTTATAACAAGTTACTGCTAGTCTAGTAAGTTAGGGCTGGTCTAGTAGGTAAGTTACGGCTGGGAGAACGGCGACTGCCGATCCGGAGCATTCGGGTTCAAATCCCACACGCATCACTGTGTATTTTCGAAGTTTCGAGAAGGCCCCCCCAACTGAGGGAAGAGGGAACATTTAGTGGGCTATTTATGTGTGTGATGACAAGACTCAAGGGCAATTCTGGCATTATAGAGGAACTGCTGCGACCGAATATCCGTGGCTGCGACGTATACCTATTTACTGAAAAATTGAGTCACAGGCCTGCATATATTCCAAGAACTGCAATTGGAAAATTGGCCAATTGCTTTATTTGTCGTATATGTGTATGGTACAGTGTAGTGCACAATGCTTTTACAAATCTAATCAAATTTAATACATGTTTTTGGTAAATTTTTGTGTTGTCTATCAATTTTAGAGTTTTTGAAAATATCTTCAAATCAGCAACAATACAAAAAAACACGAAGCTTCTCTCCAGTGGGACTTGCTGGCTATGTGTAACCTATAACCAGAAATAGCCCTTCGACCGTGGCAGTATTTTGCGCAGTCCGCGTGGGGAAGTATCGCAACTTTGAAAAAGGGACATCGTTTCACGGTTGATGTTTCAAAAACACGAACGAAGTGATTTGACTCCACGTTTGTGATAAAAACGTCTAGGTTGTGGAATGCGTTGCCTGAGTGGGTTTTCTCCGATAGTTATGTAGTAAGTGCTAGGTAATAATTTGTACTCTGTGTTCGAATAGCTGCGTAACAATGTACTGTTATGTGCAGGCGTCTTGCTTACCTTTTTTTTAAATTTAACTTTTTTAAACATTTTTAGGTTTACACTTGATCGCCATCTCGCCTGATGTTAAGCGGCGATGCGGTCTAAAATGGGGGGTCCCTACCTAGAAAAAAACTGATTCACTCTCATTTGAAGACACCAAGGTTGTTTTAAACTTCGGGAAAAAACATCTCAGGCAACGCATTCCACAGCCTAGACGTTCTTATTACAAAATTAGAGTAAAACCTCTTCATCAGGCAGGTGTCGTGCTCGTTCTTTCACGCTGTACTAGGGTGACCATCTCTAAAGTTTGACCAGGACAAGACTCGTGAAAGCCCAGGATTTTAGAGCCCAAAACCCGGACATTTACCTCGTACATTCAGTTTTTTTTTTTTAAATAAAGAGTGACGAGACGATCAGTACATGTGCCTGATGGTAAGCAACATGCCTGACACATAACAGCACAGTGACACGCAGCTATTGGAACATGAAGAGTCCAAATCGTTACCTAGCACTGCACTGCGCTCGTCACCCAGAGATCTAAGATCTTATATCTCTAAGCCCTGTAATTTCTCTGGAAACATTGCCCTTCAAACCGGAACACAGTAATGTTTGCACATTACTGCTTGGCGGTAGAATAACTGGCAAAGGTGTGGTACTTCCCCAGGCGGACTCTGCCAAGAGTCCTACCACTACTAAAATGATGATACCTGATGGTAAGAAACCCTGCCTGCCCATAACATCACAGTGACGCACACAGCTATGGGAACACGATGAGTCCAAATTATTACCTATTGTAGCACCACCTTGCGCCCGTCACCCGGAAATATGAGCTGCTCATCTCTTAGCCCAGCAATTTATCTGAAAACAGTGCTCTTCAAACCGGAGCACAGTAATGTTTGCACGATACTGATTGACGACAGAATAACTGGCATAGGTGTGGTACAACCCCAGGTGGATTCTGCAAAAAAGGCCTAGGTACCACTACACAAAATGAAAATGAAAAAACGTTTATTTAGACAAATACTGAGATTACAAAGGATTTGTTTGTTTGATTGACTGATTAATTATATAATTTTAGTATCGTAGGATCTAGAATTTAGCACTCATTAAGTACCAATTTCCAGATACCCGTCTTGAGTAAACTCCAGCCATTGCCAATAAATGGTATATCTAAAAGTGTAGGTATGTGAATCTACCTCTCAGCCTGACTGTACCACTGCAGATTAATCCCATTAAGACGACACAAAGACGACAATGTGCGCAGGTAACGTCGCAGTTGCCGTTTTTCATATGATTTACTCTGTTACGATTTTTTACTAGTTAGTGGTGTGGATTCACAGTGCTACCATGTTCGAAGGAAATGTGGTTAAAAGAATGGTGATTATCTGGTCCTTGGTTTTGGGATCAGTGCTGAGCTCTCCTGTTGATGAATTTCAGAGGACTGTGAACAATGGTGTTGGCGGTATGTTATTTTAAAGCTCTATCTTAAGTGGTGACGCTTGAATTCGTAATCATAATCAGGTCACTTTATGTTCCCTGTGCTACGACTTCCGTACTTTCCGGGGCCTTCTTTCGCACGCAAAAAGTCATGGATACTGTATCCATGAATTGTATCATACAATCCACCATAGCGAGCAAGTTCGAGCAATCCTTCCAGTTCATGAATGCCTATGTTACATTAAATGTAGTACCTCAGAGGTATTCCGTATCTGTACGAGCATTGATTGTATCAAATAGCAGCTTCCTCCAGAGATCCAGAGCCTCATTATTCCCTAGTTTAATTAAAAGCAATAGTTTTAAGGAATTCTATAGATAACTTCATCATAAATAAATGATTTAAAAAATAAGAGAAGACACGTCTTCGAAATGTGTTTTGGGTTTTTCCTGAACTTTCCTCAAGTGTTTTTCCTTCATCTTTAAAGCCACTGGATGTAATAAACTTGTACATGCACTTGAAAATATTCTCAGAGGTGTAGTTAGGATTTGAACCTTACGATAGCAAAAGCGGATCACCACATCACCACCTACATTAAAGTTTCTAATTCTTCGATAGCATATATTATTAAACTGAAAAAAGAATTAGTAGGTAATTACTGAAGTAAAGTATATTATTAAAAAATCCTTTTGTTAGGTGAACTCGTGTCATTAGTGTATTACGAGTAGTCAATAAGTTTTTGGAAAAGCACTTTTACCAGTTATTCTACCACCAAGCAGTGATGCGAAAACATCACTGTTCTGGTTTGAAGGTTAATGTTTCCAGTGGAATTACAGGGCATAGAGATAAAACATATTGTATGTCTGGGTCTGTGTGATGAGAGTAATGCAGCGCTTATCAGCGCTAGGTAATGATTTGTACTCTTCATGTTCCAATAGCTGCGTGTCACTGTCAGTATGTCAGTCAGTCACAGAGTTTTGTTACATCAGTAGTCAGAAGAGACAGTGACCGCATAGGTCTTAGTTTAGGACCGTGTCTTCAGAGTGGGGTCCAACTCCAACAATAATTTTGATACTAGATTAAGTTTTTGTCTCAATAAATAGTTTGTCATTTGTCATAATTTCGCTGCAGGTTTTTTACGGGAAGAAGATATTTCAAACATCGTGCCTGGCCGGCCCGCTGAATCTGATGAGTTAAAATCCCAATATTCAACGTCTACTGACGACGAGTGGTCAAACTTATTAACACGTAACTCAGTAAGTCTAAAATTAGAAATGAGTAAGTAAAGTTGTAGTGGTTGTGAAGCACTCTTTGCATTTTTTTCTGACATCAAGTAGAATATTTTTTTATCATGTATAGGTCCGCGTTTGCCCACCGACTCGCCTGATGGTAAGCGATGGTGTGGTCAAAGATGACGCACGTTCACACAGAAAGTACCTATGACATGTATTCTGATTTAAAGGACAAATTTCCGTGATGAATTATAGAGAAAAGGGATACATCATCTTATTTCTTCGGCCACAAGCGCAGAGCGCGTGTTAGGCCGCGATTTAAGCTCTTCATGTGCAAATAACTGCACGACACATATGTAAAAATAAAATAAAAGCTCACAAGTGCGAGTTGGACTCGCGAACGAAGGGCTCTAATTTTATAAGGATTCAGGGTGGGGGTGATAGACCTGCACTGACGTCCCGCTAGGGGTGTATTGTGCACTTCCCCCCGGCCAGCCTAACCAAACCAGCCGAGCTCCTTAAAATAGCGGAGCACGGCCTTGGGGCGTTGGCATACTAGTTTCACTCCCATTTCTTCAGATGTTGTTTCTCTAGATACTTTGTTTGAAGTTCCTTCAAAGAATCACGATCCTAATCTTATACTTGTTGTGGCGTCACAGCGTAGAAGCAACAATGACGTAGGTATTCCGGTATTCGTACTACCTCGTTGTCTCATTGGGACAGTGTTCAGTTACCTAATTTCATAAATAAAAATTGTCGAGTGTTCGAATTTAAATGTAAATTGACTTCGTCATTTGTTTTTTCGGAGAAAATTCAATTGTATGTGAACTATTTTCAATTTCAGGATAACACCTACTTTAAAAGTTTTAATAACCATTTAAACAGTGGTGCCACAGGTAAAGATTTAACATTCTGTATTTACGATGATGACATGAGACAAGCCGCTGTTGCTCTATTTCGACTTTTCAATAATACTGCTGGAGAAACATTTGAGGAGGTGCGAAGCTGGGCGGAGAGAAATGTTAACCCAGAAATGTACTGGTATGCTTTACGCTTGGAGTCTATACATGGTTCTAAAACCAATGACAGTGATATATTCCCGCCGTTTATGCTGAACCCTCACTACTTCGTCAACGGAGAGAGTATAGCCAAAGCTGCATTGGCATTTGAAAATGTGTTAACCAACAATATAGACCCAACAGGCAAGATAAAAGAAAAGATCGTAATAAATAGTAACTATTCTGGATGGAATTTGCGCAAAAACGGTAAAGAAGATCTGCTTAACTACTTCAGAGAAGACGTTTCACTTAACAGCTACTATTTAGGCATCCACATAATACACCCATTTTGGATGTCTGACGAAGAATTGGAGAATTTGATTCCAAAGTTTGCCGAATTTTACTATTATACACATCAACAACTAATGGCAAGGTACAATTTGGAGAAACTTCATATTAAAGCGAAGAATTCATCCTACACGTTGGAAAATTGGGATTACACGCCATATTTGAGATACAAGAATGGTCTTCCTTTCCCGGCAAGATCTTGTGAGGTGGGGGACTGGAAGGAAGAAGAGGCTTACATGAGAACCGTTGACAATGCGATTCGGAAATACATTGCCAGAAGCTCAAATGAAACAGTGAGTTTTGAATTTTGTGACGTACTAACACTGAAAAAGATTGCGAAAGTAAAAAATACTGTGAAATTATTCAGTAAAGACAAATTAGGACAGACAATTTTGTAGTGCTCTTTGCAGAGTCCACATGGGGAAGTACCTACACCTTTTTTTTTTAACTGTTATAGGTTTACATTTGACCGCCCCTTCGCCAGATGTTAAGCGACGATGCGGTCAACGACCAGGCGCGGTCCGAAGAAGGACCACGAGGACATGACACATGACCACCCAAACTGTACATAAGCTATTTTTGAAACAACTAGGACGGTAACTACGCTGGTAAAAACGCCTGAGCGGTCTTAGTAAAGTGTTTTTTACTCAACATATTTTATTATTATTGTTTTTTTGCCATTTATTGTATCGCTATGCAGTAATGTGTTAATATTACCGTGTTCCACTTTTTCCAGAGAAATTACAGGGCTAAAAGATTAATCATCTTATATGCATTATAGCATTGCATGGTCGTCATCCAGAGGTGGATGTCAAGCATGCGATGCTTGGTGGGGAATTGGACTTTTCAATATCACCATGCCATCGCACTTTCTGCGTGATCTCTTTAAAAATAACCTTATTTTTTAGCATACGGTGGGTATTCCAACAACTAAGATAAGGTCAACTGATTTCAACGCAATGAAGGAAATTCAGTGCATTTATTATTTTGTGACAACATATAATTATTTTCAGCCGAAGAGAGATATTACAGATGACGGTTACATAAACGAGTTCGCAAAATTTGTAAGGTCTAAGTTGGATGCAGCCAAATTTGCTAAAATTGCAAGATCTGTGGTAGGATACGGTCGGAACATTTATCCAATCAATGAGTAAGTACTTGAACAGTAAATTTAAAGTTAAAATTATCAAAAATGTAACGGTTTAAAGCAATACATTGAGAAAATCATATTAGGTTGCCAATATTGTTCATATGGTACTGCAATTGGTCGATATGTTATACGTAAACAATAATCTTCAAGTGTTCTAGCATCATCATTTACCTATCTTATTCCACTGCTGGACATAGGCCTCTCCCAAGGCTCGCCACTCAGCCCTATCTTCAGCTTTACGTTTTCATTCACTGGCTGCTGTCTTATGTATATCGTCACTCCATTTAGTTTCAGGATGTCCTATGCTATCGTGACGTGACGTGCTATCGTCCGTGCTATCGGACTGTTGAACCGACTCAATGTGTTCTGCCTCCTAAAAATACTTTTAGTAATATTAGATTTATCCATACCTACATCCTTCAAGCATAAGCATAAACAACTCACTAAATGTTCCCACTGCTGGGACTCGGGGCCTTCTCTCGTAAGGAGGGAGTCAAGATCATAATCCACCACGCTGGTCCAGTGCGGGTTGGTACATGACACATGACTTCGAAAGATTCTAGGTACATGTCGGCTTCCTCATGATGTTTTCCTTCACTTCGAAAAGACAGTGGTTCGCGTGGGTTTGAACCCAGGGTCTCCGGATCGCCAGTCGCCGTTCTCCCGACTAGACCAGTCGTAACTAAAAAGCACCTGAGAAGCCCGAGACAAAAACGACTGAGCGGTATAAGTTTGGAGTGTCTTTGTGTATGTGCATAGGTGTGTGCTTAAATAAGGTTGTGTGCATGTGTGTGTATGTGTTGGAGGGTGCGTGCGTGTGTATGGATTAAAAATGATTGCAGCTCCCTCGATATGGGTATTAGGTACTTACCTAACGAGGAAAGGATTTGACTCGTAGAATGACTATAGACGACGAGAAATTCAAATCCATGGTGGCCTCCACCACAAAATGCCGGGGGTATTTTAAATTTTAATTTGATTAGTTCTTACTTAAATTGTTGTACAGTACTGAACTGATTTTATGATTTTGGTGTGTACCTACATTAAATTAACTTTCAGGTACAACCCAGCGCCGTCCATACTTCATCACCCAGAGACATCACTGCGAGACCCGGCCTATTGGTTCATGATCCAACATATGTTGAAATATTTCAACGATTTTAAAAACACCTTAGAACCTTTCGATGTCACCCCATACGAAACAGATGAATACACTATCGTTGATGTCCATGTTACTCGAATAACTACCAAATTTGATTTTTATCGTTTTCTAATAATCAATGCTATGAGTAACCGTATTCAGAGTCCAAAGGATTGGCTGGCTTTTCTAGAAGTTAAACAGAGAAGACTAAAAACTGATAATTTTACCATTAATGTCAAAGTTGACTCGATAGTATCAAAAAATGTTATTGTTAGACTTTACCTGGGACCAGAATGCGATAGTAATGACTGTTGGAATAAATATGACGACTTCATTGAACTTGACTCTTTCCCTTATGTCCTTGAAGAAGGTGCTAATGTCATTACTTGGAGTCCATTTTTTTCTGATAGACTTTCGTTTGATAATTACTATAATACACTAGAACTACCGAATATGCCACGTAGAAAGTATAGTATATGGCGTTTTCCGGCAAATCTGTTAGTCCCTAGAGGCATAAAAGAGGGTTTGAATTTGACTCTTTTTGCAATGATAACTAACGACTATGATTATGACAAGGAGTCTGATCCACCGAACCCGTATAGAATAAAGTCTAAGGAATTTAAGATCCTTGGATTTCCGTTCCACCGACAAGCTAAAGGGTTCAGAGAGGCTGCTTTTAATTACAAATTTATCAACATTTCTGTTTTCCACGAAGCTCAGGCCGTTTCTAACAATGGAAATGATTATTTTTCAAGTCATTTATATTGATGTATTCGTTCTCGTATGATATTATATTCATGGTGTTTGCCATCGGAAAGTTCGTGGTGTTTGCACGCGAGACAATCTAGAATTTAAACTTGCATCAGAAATGTAAACCTGATCTATGTAACCCATTATTGTGTTTATTTACTGAATCAATCTTTATAGATGATGCTAATTCTTAATTATTTTCTTAAATAAAATTGTGTATTTGGCATTTCCAGTATTTTAATATTATCACTCCAACCTTTTTTCCGCAATAAAATGTAGCCTATGTCCTATCTCGGGGTCTAATCCACAGATTTCCAAAACTGTGGTCTAATCTATCTGTGTACCAAATTTCATCAAAATCGGTTCACTGTTCGGTTTCATCCGCGTAGTTTCCAAAGTATGCTATCAAATTCTGAGTTATTATAAGTTTTCAATCCTATCGGCAGATCCCATGATTGCCATTTTTTTACATAAAATCGACGCACATTGTCCTGAGACCACAACTGCAAAGTCGTCTGCATATACAACAGTAGTTCTTTGATCTAGAAGTGCGATCGTTTCATCTGCTACAGTTACCCATAAGAGAGGAGAGATACTACTCTTCCCTGTGGGCACCCCTTCGTGAGTAGGTACCTATGCATCGCGACTCTCTCGAAGACGATGTTTTAGCTACTGTGAGGCTGTAAAATAAATATTACTGGACAATTCACACAAAACACCATCTGACCCCAAACTAAGCAAAGCTTGTACTATGGCGGGCAGATAGCTGATATAATACATATATAGTTTAAATGCATACTTATTATAAATAGAAACACCCAGACACAGTGCAAACATTTGAATTCATCACACAAACATTTGCACTGGGTGGGAATCGAACCCACGACCGTTGGCTTCGCAGGCAGAGTTACTACCCACTAAGCCACGAGGCCAGTCAAACCAAAGCAACACAAGGCCTGTGACTATTGTACTTGTATTATTCCGAAAGGATACGTCAGGATTGCTTATTTTTTACTATTACCTATGAGCTAATGAAGGTTTCTGAGGTATAGAGGTACCGAGCGATGCCGAAACGGGCCGCGAGTAGGTTATAAACCACGGATATCCGTGTTATAAACCGTGTTATAAACTAATCATAAATAAAACGAAAACTTAATAAAATTAAAATATTTTTGATTGAGCAAATAATACTTATTAATATTTACATTTACTGACTCTGACATACAACCTTTTATAAAATAAGTGACTTATAAACTTCAAAGTTACTTCACTACTAATGATCTACCGCCTAACTAAAACTGTCTTAGCTTTGATATTACTATCTCTTTTCTTTTCGCTTCAAATGATAGAGACAACAGTAACAAAGCCAAAGCCGGTTTAGTTAGGCGGTGGGAGGGCCGGTCGGAATACTCAAACAGTCTCGAGCAGAAGCGCGATGCCTTGTCCTCCGCCGATGCAGGCGGAACCGATACCTCTCTTCAGACCTCGCCTCCTGTGAAATTAATAAAAAACTGAGCTCATCGGATACATAACTAAGTATAGTGTCGGAAATCATCGCGAGGAAACCATGTTCCGTAGTATGTAGAATCTTTTGAGTTCATGCGTCATCCACCAAACCACACAGAGCCAGCTTGATAGATTTTGGCCTTGACTCTCTCGTAGCTAAAAAAAGTGCCGAGTCCCAGGTGTGGGAACATTTAGTGAGCTGCTTATGCAGCGGATATGCATAATCTATATAATTACATCTTGCCATTTCTTCTATTGATGATGATGATGGTGACTGCTTGTAGCACCAAAGAGCGTCATCATTTCATTGTTAATATTCCGAAGATTCGAGCGAAGAGGAGTTGCTGCAAAAGTGGAGTCTTCCACTTTTGCAACAAGATCATCTGAACTGTGGGGTACTTTGCCTGAGTGTAAATTCCCTGACCTAGCGCTAATGACTCCCACAAGGTGACCCATTATGACCAGTTTGCTTTAATGCAGATTTATCTCAAGTACGCCAAACCCTGTTTGAGATGTTACCTGAGCTCGTGCGCCAGATGCGCGGTGATCCTGGCTCCGGAGGCTCCCACGGGGTGGCCCATCGCGACGGCGCCTCCGTTCACGTTCAGCTTGCTCTGGTCCAGCCCTAGCTCCCGCACGCATGCCAGGGTTTGGGCTGCGAACGCTTCGTTGATCTACACAAAACCATCACAAAGCAATAAGTTGAGTGAAAATTCGGACTCCGTAGTGTTTCACATGACAAATGCAACACAGTAAAGTTGAAGGAAGCAGTCGTCGGCAATACAGAAGACACAAAACTTACACTGTAACTATTTTATCAAAAAAAAAAAACGCTCTTACCTCCACAAGATCAATATCGTCCAACTTGAACCCAGTGGCCTTCAGCAGGTTCTGTATGGCGGGTACTGGTCCGATGCCCATGATGCTGGGGTCTACTCCAACGAAAGACCAGCCGAGGAGCCTCACTAGAGGCTTCAGGTTGTGCTGCTTCACTGCTTCTTCGCTGGCCAAGATTACGGCTCCAGCACCGTCGTTCACTCCCTTAGGAAATTCAGTGATTTGAAAATAGTTTAACAGTAATTACAACTATTCACAATAACCTAATAGCAGGAAGAAGTTGCAAGATGGATGGATGGTGTCGTCTTTGTTGTGGGTTGAACTGAATTGATATGCCATTATAAAAGATAGATGCCCAGCAATTGGATAAAGTAGGCTGTGCATAAATTATTGATGAAGAAGATAGACAGCAGTTTCTGTAACATATTGCATGTGTGTCTTTGACCAAGACTAAATACATACAACCTCACAATTACAATACTCATATTACTGGCCCCTATCTCTTTGTTTGACGGCCTATCATTTAACGTGTCTTTGGCGGAATTGTGAGGCTAATCCACAAAGAGCCATTCATAAAAAAAAAAAAAAACCTCACAATTGGAATTCTTAAGTACGTAAATAAACTATAGCTTCTTTAGAACTTACAGAGGAGTTTCCGGCTGTGACCACTCCCCCCTTCCTGAAAAGTGCTGGCAGCTTGTTCAGCGCCTCCAAGGTAGTCTCTGGGCGCGGGTGCTCATCTGTATCCACCACCACTTCTGCTTTCTTCACCTTCACTGTGATCGGGGTCAGCTCTTCTTTGAACACGCCGCTATCGTGAGCTGGTGGATAAACAAAGAATAATCGTTTTGAAAAAAGACCTCCCTTCTGGCAAAACTCTACATAAAACTCAAAATTCATAAAATATTGGAAAAAAATTATTCACATGTTAGTATTCACAGTTTTATTGTCTCCTTGCGGCGAAATCTGTATTTCATCAACCGCTATAGCTGTCCACTGCTCGTTTCTACTTTCAACAAGGTTATCATTATTTTTACCATCGAATTCCTATCCCTAAACTATATGCATTTTCAAATTTTTACACAATATGCAATTCTAAATAATCTAATCGCTACGATTAGTTTAGATTTTAAGAAAAATTTCATTCATTGTAGATGTTCACCTCACCACCATGATAAATGAACTCACCAGCTTTCCACCTCAGCTGTGACTGCAGAGCGAACTCGTCCACCTCCCCCCGCTTCAGCTCATATTTCTCGGCGAGGTTCTCCGCCGTCTGAGGCATAGTGAAGTTGCAGTAGGTGTCCAGTGAGCTGGCTGTGAGGGAGTCTTCGAACGGGGTGTTCACCCCGAGGCTCACGCCGTAGCGGACGTTGCGTACCACGAACGGCACCGCTGACATGTTCTCAGTGCCGCCGGCGAGGGGATACTTGTGCTGTTCCCGTCATTATGTCCTGGAAACATTTGATTGAATTTAGTTTTGGGAATATGCATGATTACTATTATAATTTGTCCTTTAGTTAGATTATCATTTATTATCAAAATGTTGGACATGTTTTTTGTTTCACTTCGTGTTCAACTAAAATTACGAAAATAATGCATAGAAGTTTCAAGTGATATTACTTCGTTGTCCCTACGATTCTTACGAAGACGTGACGTCACAACATCTCGCTCCGACAGTTAAAACAAATAAATTGGTTGTCTGTAAAGTCAGTTGGTTTACGGACAATAATTTAACATGACAACATAACAAAACATTGATAGATAACATATAGCAATAATATACATAGCGCAAGCGTAACGGGACATAACGGGACACTTTTTCGTGCATGCAGCCGGCGTTCATCGATTTATTAGACGTTGTCACGTCAAACATACGTATCCCATAGTTTTATATGAAATCTACGTGGGGGTCTAATTACAATGGTATGTTTTGACCCAGTCATGATCCTAATTATGTCAAGAGAATTAAGCCAGACACTGTGTCGGGGTGATGTTATGAGAAATGTTTTTTGAAGTGAAACTTCTTTATCGGCGTTGGAAAAAAATTTGCCGTCACATTTTTCGGTTACGCGTCACATTTTTCCGTTACGCGCCATCTTTTTCTTGCCCTTACCACGGTTGGTTCAGACGAAGAGTACTTTCACTTTCTCCAACGGAGTAGGGATAGCATGTCGCTTAAGCGAAATAACAAAAATGAAAAAATGTAGTTTAAATGTAATTTATTGTAGAAATGCTTTTAAATGTAATTTATTGTAGAAATGCTGTAATAATCTTAGTAGCAAAAAGGTAAAGTGAAATAATTGTATTATTTGTATTCATGTCTATGATAATAAAATCCTTTTGTTTAAACTTTATCTAATTTAACTTTATTTAACCAATTTCTAGAAAGTTGCATGTAGATCATTTTTCGAAAAATAAGGCCATAAAGAAGTTTCACTTCTTACGTATGTACACTAGTACACGCACACATTTTTTTTAACTTTTATAGGTTTACCACTTGACTGTCATCTCGCCTGATGTTAAGCGACGATGCGGTCTACGATGTCCTACAATTTTTTCTTCTATAATTGTTAAAACGCTTCTTTGTAAAGATTTCCAAAGGGCCACCAACCTATCTGTAAAATGCACATAAAATGGCAAAAGGTGGAACTATTGACGCCCGAAGAACGCTCACTATTTTGTAATTAAGTGCAATAAAGAGTGTATGTTTCTAAGATATACTTATATGTCCTTGTAGTAACAAGCAGTTATTATAATATAACAAACAGACACAAACATTATTTGTGGATAATGAAATTGCATAGATGACGATGCCGGGGAATACGAGTAGATATGGTGACTAAAAAAAATAAATAGTCGGTCAGTTGGTTTTTAAAAAATATTGTCCATACACGTATTTTTTCTTTTGTTTCACGAACAAAAAATGACGAAGATAGAAGATAAGAAGTTTCGTGTGACGTCACGTCTATTTACGACTTTTGAGTATGTGACGTGTCTACACCCCACTCCTGAAGTTTGATATAAAATATCTTTGTAAATGTTTAATAATTTAATAAAATGAAAAACACGTGCCCATATTTTTCCATAATCTAGCTGATGACTCATAAAATGTCACATATATAGTTTTTATCTAGTTGTTATCTATAGTTTTGACCCAGAATGACCTAGAATGGTATAGTTTTGACCTGGGATGATATAGTTTTGACCCAGAATGACCTATAATGGTATAGTTTTGACCTAGAATAGTATAGCTTTGACCCAGAATGCCCTAGAATGGTATAGTTTTGACCTGGGATGATATAGTGTTGACCCAGAATGACCTATAATGGTATAGTTTTGACCTAGAATGGTATAGTATTGACCCAGAATGGCCTAGAATGGTATAGTATTGACCCAGAATGGCCTAGAATGGTATAGTTTTGACCTGGGATGATATAGTGTTGACCCAGAATGACCTATAATGGTATAGTTTTGACCTAGAATGGTATAGTATTGACCCAGAATGGCGTAGAATGGTATAGTTTTGACCCAGTCAATATCCCAATTCTGTTTGTTCGACGCATGCCGAGCCGTGCCTACCTGCGCGCAGTTGACGACGGCCTGGAAGCCGGAGCCGCAGAGCCTGTTGACGCCGAGCGCCGGCTTCTCCTGCGGCACCCCCGACTTGAGGGCGGCGTGCCGCGGGGACAGCCCGCCGTCCGACGTCTTACTCAGCTGGAACAACACGAGCTTATTCAATCACACTGAATGAAAATCAGTAGAAAAAGGTCTAGTCTTAGGCCTAGTCTAGTCGAGAAAACGGCAATTGCCGATCCGGAGTCACGCGCTTTCGAATACCACTGTTTTTTTGATGTCCTGTCCGTAATGTCGTTAGTTTAAAAATCTTCAAGGAAATCATCGTGAGGTAACCGGAATATTCCTAGAAGCTTTCAAGCGCATGCATCATCCATCATTCAGCACTGGGCCAGCGTGGTGGATTGACTCTCAGCATTGACTCTCTCCTTGGCTGATATGGCCCCGAACGTCACGAACGAACGTTCACGAACGTTTAGTCGAAGTTGTGTGCACGTTGCCGCTAACTTAGAATGGTGAAGGCAAACATCATGACGAAACCGACACGTACCTACTTCTTTTGAGGTCATGTGTCATCCACCAACCCCCACTGGGTCAACGTGGTGGATTATGGCCTTGAGGTAGGAGCAGCAGTAGGAACATTTAGTGGACTGACTATATATATCTAGTCTTTTGTTCTACTTCTTAGTAATTTTTATGCGAAACGGGTATTTTAGGACATTGATGCGAGTTATTGTTTTCTTGACCGCGCTCCCGACCGTGTCTGTATTTCCATCTCCTTTGCCGACCCACGTGGAGAATGCCATTGAACATTTAAATGTGTGTGTCTATTTGCCTGTAGTTGTTTCTGGTTTAAATTGAATTCAAAAGATAAAGAGTTTCTCCCCACTTTTATACTATCAACATTTTAGGAGGTTGAAAAACAAGATAAATAAAGTTGATGAAATGAAAGTAGATGAAAGTGTTTATCTCACCGTGTTGACCTGCCCGATGTTGACGGTGTCCACCAGGCCGGGGGCCACTCCTCCCGCCTTGAAGGCGTCCTTGGCGACGGCCGCCATCAGGTCGGAGGGGTGGAGGTCTCGGAGCCGTCCGCCCATCTTCCCGAACGGCGACCGCTTCGCCGCCACTATGAAGATACCTGGACAAAACATTTGAACGTCTTAGAATGTTTGAGTGTGCAAAATCCGAGTGTTGGGAATAATGACCAGTATATTACCTGACACTCTAAATTTTAATAGATAAAAACAAAACATATCTTGCCGCCAGGTGCGATGGTCCTTTCCCATCCCCCTCTTAATAGTCATTAGTGTTTTAATATAGCGCGTGTACGAGTTAAGTGTGTTTCTACATAATGGTAGCTATTGGTCATAATCATAATGGATGTATTATAATGGATTATTTCTACATAATATATGGTAGTGGTAGGACTCTTGGCCGAGTCCGCCTGGGGAAGTACCACACTTTTGCCAGTTATTCTACCGCCAAGCAGTAATGTGCGATCATTACTGTGGTCCGGTTTGAAGGGCAATGTTTCCAGATAAATTACTGTGCTTAGAGATACGACATCTTAGATCTCTGAGTCATGATCAATACAAACAGAAATAGTTTGCACTATAATGTAAACTCTTTGTTTTGCACATATTTATGTTCAA
This sequence comes from Ectropis grisescens, assembly GCA_017562165.1. Lineage (NCBI taxonomy): Eukaryota > Metazoa > Arthropoda > Insecta > Lepidoptera > Geometridae > Ectropis > Ectropis grisescens. The sequence continues at coordinate 23,233,743 of CM029785.1, forward strand.
TGATAAAATTATCCGCTCTATCTATCAGATAGCTGAATATATAATTTTTGATATTTATAATAACTGATATTTATAATTTTAAATGCCTAGTTATGATGTAATTTTTTTTGTAAATCTTGTTTTGAGTGGGCAGATCCTTTGTTAACAAAACTAAAATACAATGAGAACTACACTACACTACAAACCTACCACTACCTACCTACCTAAAACCACTGTAGGTCTACAAATAATCAAGATGTTCAAGCCCACTACAAATATATGTCATACATAGGAACATTAATTCCATTCATCAGAGAAGAAGTGATAAGTGATATTGTCATCATTGAAGCGAGCCTCTATCACCAAACAAAGTTGCATAAGACATCACTCGCTGGCGTACCAAAAGTAGGTAATATATTAACTAGGACCATAGTGTTTAAATACTCTTTGCTTTATGTCCCATGTTTTCCAATGCGTTTATGCTTATTATCACAGACTAATTAGAGAGATACCTTCTTACGCAATCATTGCCAAAGAGAATATCATTGCTATGAACGCCACATCTTTGATGTACTGTCAAAATATCAATCGCTGATATTTCGATTCGAATACAAACAGTGATTTATATTGTCTTTGTACTCCGCAGTATCCCCCTACTTAGTCTGTGCAATACCCAAATATACAAGTCTCGATAGATTTACAGTAATAAACGTTAAAAGTAAATGAAATGGCGAAACGCAAGGCGATAGTGCACCCTCACTTCACCCCCATCTTCATCGTGACGGGCGTCATGCTGGTCGTTTTTATTGTAGGACTCGTCTTTCCGAAAGGCCCTAACGCAGGGTAACTATTAAGGCCTTTTATTGTAGTATAAGGTAAGGGAACGAGCAGTGCCTGAGCAATGGGAAATGCTGACCCATTTCTAGATGCCTAATGGTCTCGAGTTTACCCGAAGATCTCTTATGGTTCCCGAGCGTAACACTAGGTAAATTCACATCCCACGAAATATCTGTACCTATGTGCCGCGCCAAAAGAAGTTTTAAAAAAATTAAAAAAATTAAAAAAAATTGCCTTTATTTGCCTTGGAATATTACAGATCATCTTATATTTATAAATTCTTATGACATAACTTGTTTCCTAGGCACCCAATTATGGATGAAGGCCTCCTCCATTTTTTGCCATGTCGCTCTGTCCAGTGCTAGGCGAAGAAGTTTTTACTTCAATGAAATCCACCTGTCCTCCGGACAATAGATAGACAAAGTCGGTAAAGAACGCCAATTCCTGTTAAGTTATTGTAAAGCAAGTACCTAAGCTTAAAACGTCAGATTTGCCTATAATTATCTGGCTCTATAACTGCAGATAGGTTATTGAAAACGGCCATTAGTCTACTACGATAGCATGCTAGCCTAAAAGATACCAATTTACTCCTGACTCAAAGACTCCCAGCTTTCAGCTCCCAGTGCCCTATATATAAACTGTTCGCACCTTTGGGACGGATCGGCTAAGTATCAGCTGGAGGCCCTGGAATCGATCGAGAGACGTGCCAAAAAGGTTCATAGGCAACGACACTCATGTGCGTAGAAGACTTCAAAATCTTGATCATTGCCGCAAAATTGCTAGTTTATCTGTTTTTCATCGGATACACTTCAGAGAGTGTGAAACTGATCTGTATGATCTAATAACACCTTGCCCTTTCTTTTATCGGAGTTCTCGTATCTCAAAAAGCGACATCGTTTCATGGTTGATGTTCCAAAAACACGATCGAAAAGATTTGACTCCACGTATTGTGATAAGAACGTCTAGGTTGTGCAAGGTGTGTGCTCAGGCAACCTATACAGGTTGCCTGAGTGGGTTTTCCCCGATAGTTACAATCTTGGTGTCTACAAATCGAGAGTGAATCGGTTTCTTCTAGGTAAGCACGCTCCATCGTATTACGGGTGCACGCTTAACATCAGGCGAGATGGCAGTCAAGTGCGAACCAATAACAGTTAAAAAAATAAAATAAAAGTGACCCTAAACGCAATCCGTACGACTCAAATTCGGAATGACAATCCTTGTCTCTGTCATTCTAAATGGATAAGACGCGGCGCTTCATTGACGTACGCGTCGTCCGTTTTTTTCTTCAAAAATTTAGATTATATGTTATACTAGCTGTACCCTGCCACGCTTCGCTGTGGCACATTGTGATGCAAAATTATATAAAAACAATCCTTGATGCGGATTATATATCATTGTAAAATTTCAGCTCGATCGGTGCAGAACTTTTTGAGTTTTTGAAGCGTACACAAACCAACATAACATTTTTATGTATAGAGATTTATACTTGACATTGGCGAAATTGTGAGGCTAAACCACAATAAAAGCCATAAACCAAGAGCTGAAGTTGACCGAAAGGTTTGATTCCGTGTCGAGATCAACCCGACTGGGTTTGGAATCGCTACGCAGATTTGCATTAGGAACGTCCCCTCCTCTGCTTTTTGTCTGGTTTCGTGTTAGTTGTTTTATTTACTTACATATTGTTTGTTTTACAGGTTAATAAGAACTTGTATATCGCTGACGGCTGTTTGCATGTATTTTTTGTAAGTAAAAGTACTATTACGGTTCTTAAAGTCGTGAGTTCGATTCCCACCCAGTGTAAATATTTGTGTAATGAACACAAATCATTGTTCTGTGTCTGGGTGTTTATGTGTAAAATTTAACATGCCCTGATCGTAATACATGAGACGCTACTAGTAAAGTATTTTTACTCGATTTGTTGTATTTCTACTGGTGATCCCACAAAAATCTGAGGCTGCACATTAGTGACCCCTCCAAAATTCGAGGTTGGGACCACGCCTGACCTGAATTATCATTCGAACCATAATGAATAAATATTATTTCATGTATTTAACAGTTGGTTGGTGATGTATATGGCTCAAATGAATCCGATAATGTGTCCCAAGATGGCAAATACTTCACTCGCTTGGATGAGTGTGACGTGGGTAAGCAGATAGGTACACTTTCTAGTATTAGCATTGGAATAATAGGCATGATGTCAGATTATCAAAAAATACTGTGCTGTACAATTTTTTCTTTCGTTTCACGAACGAAAATACGAAGATAGAGTGGTTAGAGGTTTAAGTGACATCACTTCATTATAAATGATTTTTACGAAGACGTGACGTCACAACCCCCACTCGGCGTAGGAATATGATTCTTGAGGTATTTGTAGTGGCAGGACTACGCAGAGTTCGTCTGGGGAAGTACCACATCTTGTCCATTTATTCTACTAGGTACCAAGAAATAATGTGTACTACTATTACTGTCTTCCCATTTGAAGGACAATGTTTCCGGAGAAATAACAGGACATACTGATGAAATGTGTGTCTCTGGGTGATGAGCGCAGTGCAGGGCTGGCTAGTGGTTAGGGCTCTTTAAGTTCCAATATCTGCATGGCACTGTGTTCTTATGGGTAGGTGTATTCATAGATTAAGCACCCTTGATCGCGCACGAAACGAATCGGCTTTAATTCATAAGTCACCAGCGGGGGCGCAGGACGAGGTAAAAAATCGCGCTATGATAAGCAAGAATATCCATGTCACGTGGTACAACATTCCACCAATGATACGACAAAACGAGATAGAGTTATGCAAACTTCTAAGGACAGAGCAGGATGCAAAGAAAGATATCAACGGGTTCAAAGGTAGGTAAGATGTGCAATTATGCTTATAAAACGCGACGGAGGGGGAATCGTACGATCAGTCAAATGAGTAATTGTCTTTGGGTGTATTACTTGCCATCAGGTGCATTTGTGTCTCGTTCTATCACTCCGTATTATAAAAAGAAGAACCTAGATCTAATTCGATTTTCCTTTTTTCAGGGAGATGAAGCGGTGTAAGATTTAAATTATTATTTAACTAGCTGAACCCGCTACTTCGTTCGCGTAAGCAGATGTTACTGACTTATACATTAATTGGAACTATCGTACGTCAAATATTTGGATAAGTAGTCATTGAAAAACCTTTGAGTTTGAGTGAATTTGTTTTTCCACACAAAAATTATTTAATTTTATCATCTTTATTTTTCCTTTTTTAAACAAAATCAAACATACTTAGTAAGGTTTCGTAGTATCGAACATAGCCGCAAGTGTTAAGTTTGTAGGATTTTTATAGGATACATTATGAAAAGTCTGAAGCTAATGTGCATGATCTGATACCTACTTACCTATTTCTTTTTATCCGCAAGCTGTTTTCTAGCTGTTACCCGCGACTTTGCCGGCGTAAAATTTTGAACGAAGCCTGTGTGGAATCAAAATAATTAAAATTTTGAGTTTTAATGATATTCAAGCAAGTTGAACCCGTAAATCTAAGCCAAGTCCTAGTGAAATGTTAATGTATGAATTTAATTGTAGGTAACAGAAAAAAATCAAGAACGAAAGAATCCAAATTTGGCATCATAATCCTTTTAGCAGCAAAAACTTATTAGTACAATTTAGAATACCAGTAACGATACCTAGTGATGAAAGAAAAAATACATACTACAATAGCAAAACATCGATTTAAATGGCCTTTAGTGCTTTTAGATTTAAACTGGCATTAGCGCCGTCTAATGAGAGTATTATGTTGCTTGTTACTTTGATTGTGAACGCAAATCACCTATATTATCTACGCCATAACGGGTGCACATATTTTTCATTTTTGGCTTTTACCTTACCATTTTACCTTTTACCTTACATCAAGTTCCTGACGAAAATATATGCTTAAATTAATATGGAGTTAAATGAAAATGTAGACTTATTAGCCCATGTGAAATTTTAGACTCTAAACTATATATGTTTCGTATGTCAACCCATATCGTTGTGACGTTTTGACGTGATAGTTAATATTTGTTTCCTTAGGGCCTATGCTTCTTTTCAGGTTGATAGGTAATTAATACATATATGTGGTATTTCAGACTATGAGTTATTTCTGTTTCAATTTTCTACCAAATTTGCTTAGTCTTTCCTACGTCACAGTAACCTATAAGTAACCGATTTGTTATTTCTGAGTTCAAACTACGTGTGTTTCGAATTCCATCCAAATATGTTCAGCCGTTCCAACGTTGTCCTGTAAATATTATGAATGTCACTGTTTGGATGTTTGTTACGTAATACATAGAGTACTTATACATAGGCAATGTTTAGCCTATGTGTTCATCCAGACTGTAAACTAATTCTATTTCAAATTTCAACCCGATCACTTGATACGTTCCGCCATGATTAAATCGGCAAAAGAAATACATCATCTGCGAAAATTTCAACTGTCTAGCTATCACCGTTCTTGAGATACAGCCTGGTGACAGACGGACGGACGGACGGACGGATAGCGAAGTCTCAGTAATAGAGTCCCGTTTTTACCCTTTGTGTACGGAACCCTAACAACGGTCTGCTTCGGTTACCGAAGCTTGTTGAACACTACCTTTAAATTTTAAACAGTATTTGGATTGAAATAATACGTTTTCTAATAAGTTACGGCTGGTCTAGTAAGTTACAGCTGACCTAGTCGGGAGAACGGCGACTGTCGATCCGGAGACCCAGGGTTCAAAATCACGCGCACCACTATCTTTTCAGAGTCATGTTCGTAATGCCGGTAATTAAAACGGTGAAGGAAAACACCGTGAAGAAACCGAAATCTACCTATTATCTAAGTTCTAAGTCATAGCCACCAACCGACACTGGGCCAGCGTGGTGGATTATAGCCTTGTCTCTCCTTGCGAGAGAAGGCCCCGACGCCCAGCAGTGGGAACATTTAATGGGCTGTTTATGCTGCTACTTATTATGCTGATATGTTTTCTCCAAAATACAAAAATCTACTTCAATGACAGGTAATTTAATTCTGTCATTCGACTAAATTTTATAAGAAGGTATTACTATTGTCGTACAGATAAATCTTAGCTAGCCTATCGGTTTTTTATCGGGTACACTTCGGAGAGTGTGCGACTGATTTGCATGATCTGATACCACCTTGCCCTTTTTTTTATTAGAATGCTCGTAGCTCGAAAAAGCGACATCGTTTCATGGTTGATGTTCCAAAGACACGAACGAAGAGATTTGACTCTAATTTTGTGATAAGAACATCTAGGCTGTGGAATACGTTGCCTGAGTGGGTTTTCCCCGATGATTACAATCTTTGTCTTCAAATCGAGAGTGAATCGGTTATTTCTAGGTAAACACGCTCCATCGTAGACCGCATTGTCGTTTATCATCAGGCGAGATGGCGGTCAAGTGTAAACCTATAAAAGTAAAAAAATAAATCTAAGCTGATTTTAGTTTTTTGTTGATATTTGAAAAACTACCTCCCTGTTTTCGATATCTAAGATCACCTCTGAAGTATTTTCTACCAAACAAAAAGAAATTATCAAAATCAACTAACAATTAGCGGAGTTATCGCGTAAAATAAAAAACATGCAACCCGATTGAGAACATCCTCCTTGTTTGAAGTCGATTATAACCGAATGATGTTTGTTTTCCACAAAAAATATATTTTTGTCAATTATTTTGTCGTCCAAAACGACGCGACGCGATCACGTGGGCACTTTCTAGAATCTAGAATCTAGATACTCTGTGGATCGTCTGTGATACACAGAATACTTAGTAGTTAGTATGTACTGAACGCGCCGCGCGTGTCGTTATTATTTAATGTTTATGTAATTTTCGAACCAACAGACCGATATTGTTCAAATTTTGACGGGACAATATAAATAATGTGTTCTTTCTACCAAAAAAAGAATTAATGAAATTAAACAACGCAAACATGAGTTACAACCAAATACACATTCTGACTTTCACACCCTCCCGCAAGAAAACCAATCAGAATTTGGGGATCAAAAGTAGCCTACAGCAATGTCCTTAGTATAAACTAAAATCATGCCAAGTTTCAGCTGAATTGAATCAGTAGTTTCGGCGTGATGCGTGATCCCTATACAGAAAGACAGACAGACAGACAGACAGACAGACAGACAGACAGACAGACATGAAAGAAAAAAAATGCAGTTTAGCAATCAGTATCGACTATGGAGTGCCCCCAAAAAAATTTTTTTCAAAATATCTTCAATGTACAGAATTCGACCCGTTACAGTTTTATTATAAGTATAGATTACCTCGTCGTTTCAGCAGCGTTACAACCGCCGTGATCACGAGAAGACTCAAAGGCAATGAAATAATAATTTAGATAATGATTAAGTCCTGTGTGATATTTACAATTTGAGATAGTTGTTCTATGTAACCCTATGGATAAGTTAACGTATGTTCCTCTCAGAAAGAAGCCAGTGTGTTACATATTTATTCCATACCTTTAAGTTTTTTTAATATCACTTATTAGTGTAAAATCATGGACGTATATTATACGTCCATGATGTAGAATAAATTCTGGCTGATTCACCAAATACCTTTTCATAATATTGTTGTATTTGAGATACTTAAGAACAATTACTTCAGCTAATTAAGTGCTTAGCTACTTAATTAATATGGTGGTATTAATTGAATATGTAATTAAATGCTGACGTAAATTATTTCGTCTTGTTTTTATCATAATTTGTATATTTCACAAAATGGCTACCTAAATAAGTACGTTTAGGTTCAATCTGTTTCACCAAAACTGTTTTATGTACTTCAGTACCTACGTAAGTTGAACGGTTCATTTCAGATTAAAAAAGAAAATTAAACGATATTACTCAATTGTAACTGGTTTAGTTTTTTAAATTGAGAGTGACGAGACGAGCAGGGCATGTGCCTGATGGTAAGCAACATGCCTACCACATAGCAGCACAGTGGCATGCAGCTATTGGAACATAAAGAGTGCAAATCATTACCTAGCACGCCACTGCGCTCGTCAACAAGCGATCTAAGACATTATATCTCTAAGCCCTGTAATTTCTCTGGAAACATTGCCCTTCAAACCGGAACACATTAATGTTTGCCCACGAAAAATCTGCTGCTATCTTATATATATAAACTAGCGGCCCGCCCCGGCTTCGCCCGTGGTACATATATATAACCTACAGCGTTCGAGGATTACGAACATATGAAAGAACGGTGAACGATTTTTTAAATCGGTCCAGTAGTTCCCGAGATTAGCGTGTTCAAACTATATATATGGCTACTTTTGATCCCCAAATTATCGTGCTGTTTACTGGGTCAGAAGTGACATGTGGCGGGGATAACTAATTAAATGACGATTGATCAGTTGTCGACCGGAGAGGAAAAATGATTAAATTACTAAAATGGCTATTAAAAAATAAGGGTTGATCGTAGAAGGGTGAAAATTGAGGATTTTATGTATTTTTGTATGTTGTATCATAAAAAAATAGAAATTAAAAATTTTGTCTAAAAAATAAATTAAAAAATTTAGGGGTGGACTACCCCTAACATTTAGGGGGATGAAAAATAGATGTTGGCCGATTCTCATAGATACCGGATAAGCACAAAAAATTTCATCAAAATCGGTCAAGCCGTTTCGGAGGAGTATGGCAACGAAAACTGTGACACGAGAATTTTATATATTAGACTAGCGGCCCGCCCCGGCTTCGCCCGTGGTACATATATATAACCTACATCATTCAAGGATTACGTACATATGAAAGAACGGTGAATGATTTTTTTAAATCGGTCCGATAGTTCCCGAGATTACCGTGTACTAACTATATATATGCTATAGACTACTTTTGATCCCCAAATTATCGTGCTGTTTACTGGGTCAGAAGTGACACCTGTAGACAACTGGCGGGGATGACTAATTAAATGACGATTGATCAGTTTTCGACCGGAGAGGAAAAATGATTAAATTACTAAAATGGCTATTAAAAAATAAGGGTTGATCGTAGAATGGTAAAAATTGAGCATTGTATGTATTTTTGTATGTTGTATCATAAAATAATAGAAATTAAAAATTTTGTTTAAAAAATAAAATAAAAAATTTAGGGGTGGACTACCCCTAACATTTAGGGGGATAAAAAATAGATGTTGGCCGATTCTCATAGATACCGGATAAGTACAAAAAAATTCATCAAAATCGGTCAAGCCGTTTCGGAGGAGTATGGCAACAAAAACTGTGACACGAGAATTTTATATATTAGATAAATACAAGCGTATGAGACATATACACCACAGAAAAAAATATTTGCATTTAACGCACAAGTAGCCTAGGTCTTTTATAGGATACCTACACTTCGAAGAGAGTGCAACCAATCTGGATCATGTAGGTAATATAAACGGTATCCGTTCTTTTGAAAAACCTTTTTTCACAAATCTACACCTGATAACCAACGTTCGACAAACTCACGGATCGTCAAATGATTATTACACAAAAAAACATTTCATAAATTGGTTACATCTCAAAATATTTATTTGACAAACTTTCATTACATAACGTATTATTTGACAATCGATTCGTTTAATATTTTAGTTAACTAATAAATGTTTAAAAACAAAACCAACACTTGACACATTTTTATTTTACAGAGTATTGTTTGACAAACATTTCAAATTATATTTTTATTACTTAACAACTTAAACATAAAAACATTTCATTTAACAAAAATTAAAAATTAAATTCTACATCATTGGCAAATTTTTTGGCCATGCCACTGCTCTGGATTTTTCTGAAAATAAAATACATAAAAAAGTTGTTTAATTCATCGGACCGGTTAGGTAACTTAGGACCCAGATCCGACTCCGAGCACCTCGACTTCACCTAGTCTTGTCGCTACTACCCTAGAGTGTATATAAAAAGTGCGGGAGCCAGAAGCTCAAGGGAGGTCCTGAGTGGAGCGAGCCATGCGAGGTCAAGCGTAGCGAAGGGGGGAGGTGGCGAGCGAAGCGGCGACCTCCGTAGTGGAGCGCAGGCCGAGTATGGAGAAGCGACACTCAGGGCTGACCGCAGAGCTTCTGGCGGGAGCCCACCCGAGTCAAATCTTAGTAATAGATCCTAATCGGACAGGTTAGGTCAAAACTCTGTGACAGGACCTAATCAGAACGGTTAACTCCTATGGACAATTTAATGGGTACTTTTATGATTTTGTACTTAATTTCACAACGGAAGATTTTTTTGGTAAATGTTATATTTGTAAAATGAATAGTATATGAAACAAAAAATGTACAAATAACAAAATATCATTCGATGCATTGTCTAAATGTAACGTTTGCCGTATAAATGATTATAAAATGATGGTTTGTAAAATAAAACATTTGTTGATGTAAGACATTTTTGAAATAAATATTATGCAAAACGTTGTTTTTAAAATGAAACATTTTTGTGGTGTAAAGTTTTCGTAATGAATATTATACGATTAGTTGGTTTTAAAGTGATGTTTTGTCAAAAAAATGTTTGTGAAACATTAGTGAACCAATATAAACATACCTTGCCTTTTTCCCTATCGGACTGCACGGAACTCGAAAAAGCGACATTATACTACATGATTGACCTAACAAGGACTCGAACGAGAACGAAGTAGTCCAAGATGCCAGGGCCGCCAGACATCACGTATTTTCTGATAAACGAAATGTGGACGATTGAGTAGAGTTAGTACGTACTAAGAACACATGCTTACCCGCTAACTTGATTAGACGGCCAATTTTGAAATGTGGGGTACAGAAGGTAGGTACACAAAAACATTTATGTACTATGATGGTACGTACTAACTTTACTCAATGGTACACATTTCGTTCATAAGAAAATACGTAACGTCTGGCGGCCCTGGGATCTTATTTATTTATTTATTTAAAGAAACACCAACAGTACACATATTAAATAAGCCAAAGGTGAATTTACAATTTTACAATGTTTCCTGACATGTATACCCTTAACAGGTGTTTACAGCATTCTCTACAACATTAGACGATTAACTAAACAAAAAAAAAAACAATTACAAGAAAAAACAAATGTTACAATAATAATCAAACTAAGAACAGAGATTCCAAGAACAAGGCCACTGATACTACAACCCCATAAAAATAACTTATTTACTGTTAAAGTACCTAAACAATTTCGTTTTGAACTTACAAAGTGAGTCCCGAAAAAATGTCCATATCATTCAAGGAAGCATTTAGTTCGTTATAGGTACGACTCATTCTGGGCAAGGGAGAGTGATGTACTAAATTAGTTTTAGCACGTGTAACTTCAAAAATATTTGCAATTTTATGTCGTGGGTAACGATGAGGCACTCTTACAGAAACACCGCCTCGCATCTTACTCTAAGGAGGTTTGACTCTACTTCTGTGATAAGAACGTCTAGACGTCTAGAGTCGTGGTGTCTTGGCAAGATGGAGGTCAAGTAGGTATAGAAAGACTTACTAAATGTGGCGCTAATTTGATGGGTAGGTGTCAAAATACAAGGAGAGTTCGGAACATGTTAATATAAATAGGAAAAAATGTTATAAATATTTCTGTTTTTTTTTTCATTTGGGTATAATAGAGGTAAGGTACCTATAATTGCCGTTCGCCGTTATATAGTGTCACTTTAAAACTTAAAAAAAGTGTTTTTAAACCATCTTTAATATAAGATTTGAATTATTTTAGAAGCAATCGTATGAAAGTAAGTGTTCTAAGTAGGTATGTACTTCGATATATATTTTATTATACTCTACATGCCAACAAACAGAATTAATAAACATTCCCAAGTCAAGATAAGTGGAAGTCGTAGTAAAAACAAAACAATAGTTTTCACAAATAAAAAATGCATGGCAACGCTCAGTTGCAACAACATTAATTTAATGGCAGCTATGCAATTAAAAAAGTACCTATAGGTATCTAAAATAAATATATTTAAGTATAAAATTACAAATAATAAAAAAAAATTAAACATAAGTTATATGTTTGTTTTGTTGCAAGTCAGTTTGTATTTTATATTATGCTGTCCTTGACCAGTTCAATGACCACATTATCATTCAGAAACATGTTTGCTGCCGACTACTTACATAGAGATACGGTTATTTGCGTTGTGTGTAGTAATCAATAGACGTTTACTGTGTTTATTTAAAATCAATGAAAAAAAACCTTGAAAGCTAGTTAGTATTCTACGATGTATTGTATGTTATGGGAAAGACATGATAAAATAGTTCAAATTGTTTGCTACAAAATGAAACAAAACGCTACACCTACTCTAGCATTCTCTCCAAAACTCTATAATTTCAGGGAAACCTGCAATTATGTGCTACAGAAACTTCAGTTGAGATGTTTAAAAGAGTTTTTTGTAAATTAAATGTATTTATTACCTTTATTTATTGCCACAGCCATGTCCAAAGTCCACTGTTTACACTGCCGGTTCACAACACAAGCTCACACGCACTGGCCACAGGCGCGAGTGTCTGATATTACTCAACACTACTTATCGCGTTGTCATAAAACGCTAAGCTGATTTCGTCTATCTTCGTTCTTCACGGATTACACTATCGCACTTTATTTTTTGACTGACTTCAAAGAGGTTTATAACAATTATGCGTTTTTAGAACATATAGGCGTACCACGAAATAAGGGTACTTGGATAATATTGTCAGAATGAGGCGAGGACATCGGGAATTCGGGCGTCGGGAACCATGCAGGTCTACTACTAAGTCCGATAAACGATATATCGGCCGAAGTTATGGACGTTTTATACCACGAAACACAATCGGTCGGTTGATGACACAAAAACTGTCAAATCAGCATCGGTCGGGATGAACGAAACGCCCGATCAGATCAACCGACCGATTGTGTTTCGTGGTATAAAACGTCCATAACTTCGGCCGATATATCGTTTCTCGGACTTCGTAGTAGACCTGCTGGTTGGCTTGACGACGGCATTAGGTCCCATTTTGGGCCACGTGCCATTATTTCCATGTAAAAGTATAAATAGGTGTTTCTGTCAAAGATGTTTCTCGATTTCGTCAAAGATGGAGCTTAAACACCCTAATAAATGTTCCCACAGCTGGGACATAGTGAGGGAGTTAAGACCAAAATCCACCACGTTGGCCCAGTGCGGATTAGTTGATGCATGACCTCGAAAGATTTTAGGTAGGTACATGTCGGTATCCTCACGATGTTTTCCTTAACCGTTTTAAAGTTAGTAATGTTATATATTATGGAACAAAATAAACATTGGCGCCAGCTTTGGCAAAATTTAAAACTATCTTAGACAGGTATGAAAACTTTTTTTTAACTGACACCAAAAGAGGAGGAGGTTTTCAATTCGGATTTATATTTTTACGTATGTAATATGTAACGCCAGTGTTACGCGAAAGCTCCGCCTATTGTAAATCGTTTTTAATGATTATTTTTTTGGTTGGTAGATCCTATAATATTTAAAGATAGTTCCATTATAAATTTTATCAAAATCAATGTAGCGGTTTTTGAAATATCCAAAGATCTCAATACCCAGATGTGCCCTCCCAAACTTCAGGGCACACGGAATCATGTCATTGTTGGGAAGAGTGAGCTCACTCATTCCGTTCCAGTCGGTTTCAGGAAGCGGTGAACGCCAGACGTTTTTACTTATCACTATTCGTTGTCAACAACCAAAATAAGTAGAACCTCAGCATATCGCGCCGCTAGCGATTTTAGGGGTCAAGTAGATTGGTTATGTGTAAACTACTTACGACACACATAGAGACGCAGTTTATTACTAATTTCAAATTACTCAGGGCACATCCATTGGTTTATATCGATGTAAATATCAACACAAATCTAACATTTGGTTATATTTATAGACGACGTAGGTATTTGTACCAACCACCTCGCTGTTTCATTATTGGAACAGTGTGTCCAGTTGATGTCACAAAAAAAAAATGTTGTCTAGTTTAATTTTAAGTACTCGTAATATATTATTTTGATTTCAAATAGAATATTACATCTTAAATGTTGCCTTAAAAATACAATTAAAATATCAAATACTACAAACACGTTTGAAGTCATCAATTTAGTCTCCGCGCGCGCGCTCGTCAAATCGCCGACCAAAAGTGACCATCAGAGTGGCGGCATTTCATGGCTAGAGAAATGTTTTGGACCAGATAGAGACCTGAGCGGGGATCACGTCCCCTCTCCCTAAGAAGACGATCCAAGTCGGCAACAGAACCCCTCGCCTCAGAACCCCAGAGTCCAGCCGTTTCCACGGCGAACGGTACGAACTCGATCGTTCGTTTTTTTCGAATTTTAAGTTGAAATTGGGTCTTGATTTTGTTTTTACGTAGAAAATTACAATGTTTCAAGGTGAGAAATGCATTAACATGTCCACCTTTCAAGGGCATAGTGGGTATGTCGAGCAAACTTTATAATATCATTGACCCAATGTTTTTTTCTTTTCAAACAAGGTCAGTTGCACAGATTTCTAAACAGATGAAACCTTCGTGAACGACACTGTGAGGCCAGTAATTAGTTATGTATGCGTGACAGCTCTCACCGACGTTGTCAAATTACTCACGTTGGTGTGCGTGTAATGTTCCCAGTCTTAAGAAAAAAAATCCCACTATTGTTGTCTTAGCTTCGGAAATCTTCGCGTATAATAAACACATAAAATATATTATAATGTTAAAATAATTTATTATTACACCGATTATAAATTATAAAAGGATTTCTTGTTATGATAGAAATAGTAATTTCCATCCTGTGATGTTAAGAATTTTGATTTTGCATGCAACTAAAAATTCGAATATTCGTACAGAAAATTCGGAATAAAAAGACAACGCCGAATAATAGTAAAAGTCATGTGTGTGTTTATTTTGAGTATTCTATCGGAGCTTTTTGTAAAACTTTGAATATTATGCTTGACAAAAGGTGGCAACTACTCATTTAATATCGATGAACACAGGAAGTGCCGATAATTTTTGTCAACTGATGTATCCAATCTTTGTCTGGGCAAGGCCAGTATATGTGGTGCCAACAGCGATTGGCCTGATCCCAACATCTTTTTTTGGGTAAGTATGTACGCACAAATTAGCACCCTATAAAACTTCGACAATGCCACTACTGACTCGACCCGATAACATGAGGTTAATTAAAACGATTAGATCTCTCAAAAGACTCGCCTATTTTTTTAAGCTCCACTATACCTACTTACAAGTATAAAAACTTGCTTCATAACTATGGTTTTCATCAACACTATTAGTATTTTTATAAACGCTAGTAATGACGTGGATTAGTGCAGGCATCGATTCACATTAAATTAAAAAAAAATACGATTATAAAGATAAGGTTTAAAATAGAATAATACAATCTACATAAATAATTTGGTCTACGAGTATCTTCAAAAAAATCATAATCTATATTTTACCTTAACTTTAGGGGAAAATAATTTCAATTTAGTATAGCAACACTAATCAATTTTCGTTGAGGTGTTGTGTTTCTATTCATTAAATGAAATTAAATTGCCTAAATTATATAAATAGCAGTAAAATATTCAAACTTTCCTATGAAATGATATTCCTCTTTCCTTTTCTTATTTTTGGGAACAATGTTTGCAATGTTTGAAGACATAATACGGCATAATCTTAAACAAAACTTAAAATCACACGGGACTCCCGTACGAGACGGAAGTCCGATTCGTACTGATTGGAGTTTGTATTTGCTTTGGCGTTTGATATTTGCTTTCTGGACCTAAGGATCTGTGTTCTGCACGTTCCATCTGCCTTTTGTTTTAGAAATCTGTGGTCAGTTGAAGAAAGGTCAAGAAAATGATGGGAAAAATGTAATGAATGTCATTGTGTTCATTGAGGTAATTCATTTACATAAATGATAATATTAATCATTGTTCTCTTTTATGTAAAAGATTTAAAACAGAGTCTCAGTTAATTAATTAATATATTAGCCAGAAACTACGCGTTTTTACAGAGCCGGATTTAGGGGAGGGCAAACGGGGCATATGCCCCCGGGGCTTCCACACCTCTAAATCCGGTCCTACGTTTTTATGTAGGTACGTCTGAAAATAATTAATTAATGAATTGTGTGATTTAGTAGCTCATATCTTTAATAATTAATTGATATTATAATATTATAATATGCATAAACAGCGTCTTGCATAAGCAGCCCACTAAATGTTCCCACTTCTGGAACTCGGAGCGTTCTCTCGCAAGGAGAAGAGAAGGTCATAATCCACCACACCGGTCCAGTGCGGGTTGGTGGATTACCAAAGAGTTAATACATTAAGTGGATGACACAAATAACCTCAAAAGATTCTAAGTACATGTCGGTATCCTCGCGAAATCACGATGAGCTTCTATGAGCGCTCTTCGCTCTTCAAGCAGCGTGCGTAGAGGTTCGTGGGTTCGGATTATGGGCTGAAATTCCTTGAAATTCTTCCCAGAGATACTATTTTTTATAGCTTAGTGACGAGACGAGCAGGACATGTGTCTGATGGTAAGCAACATGCCTGCCCATAACAGCACAGTAACACGCAGCTACTGGAACATAAACTGTCCAAATAACCTGGCACACTAGCTTTACATTTCGCTCGTCACTCTGAGATAAACTTAAAACTATGCTCTGTAAAACCGGTGATGTTTTCACATTACTGCTTCGCGGTAGAATAACTGGCAAAGGTGTGATACTTCCCCAGAACTCTGCGCGAAGTGTCCTACAAGTTCAATAACAAGGCTTGCTGTGAGTTTCCGTGACTGGGCGTGACTCCAGTATCTCGGGTCAGGGGTCTGGGTATGTGCAGAGCGCGGCGAGTTATGGATGAGAAGATGCGGCTGAATGAGAGACCGTTTCCGCGTCGTAAGCGGCAAAGCGGTAAGCGGAACCTCGTGCGGGTTTAATTGGAGCACCGCTGTTGTGTTGTCGAGTAGGTATCAACCTACGTCGCTCTAGGTTTCTCTAAACCACCTGCTACCACATTTTATTCTTTGAGGAATATTTACTTTGTTATTAGACAATTATTTACATTACCACAGCTTGTGGACGAGGTTGCCACTTCTGTACCTATTCTACGAATATAAGTGTGAAATCAAGGATGTGTGTTACTCATTCACGACGAACCAGGTCATATTAAGACATTAGATAGAAATAGATATTGCTCTGGATTCCACCTTCCTACTCTACTTTCTGCAAAGAAAAACCAAAATGCAAATTTCCTTAAAGTAGGTACCGTAGTCATAAGTAGGTAGGTACTTATAGCGTTTTTCCATCCTCTACGCACATAAGATGGAGGGCAGTTCTTAGTACCTAAACGACAGTACATTTTTGCTGTACTGGTATGTTCCTGCGTCTTCGTCCGTCTATAATTTAGAATAATCAGGAGGTATTTATTCCCTTTGTTCTGTATTTACATATATTTTATCCACTTATTTTACCATTTGCTATTCGAAACTACAATCGATCTGTTTTCCACATACCAGGTACCACACACAATTGAGAAAATTATTTTTTGGTTCAAACGGTATTCCCCGTCACATGGACATATAAAAAGGTAGTATCGCTAAAACGAAAACTATGTCCATCGAGTCGGCCACATAATATGCACGTGTGCGCTGTCACATACAGGTTGACACGCACACATCAGTGGGTCATTACATGCGCAAGTTGTGTATGTGTGAGCGTGTCAGCCTATCGGTGACAACTTGACAACGCACACGTGCAAATGTGGCCGACTCTAGTAACATCGGCTGATTAGTTATTTTTGAGAAAATGATCGATCGATGATATTATTTTCTTTTATTTCTAAGCCTCAGTGTGGAAAGTTTCGAGGATGTGGAAAAAACAACATGGGTGATTAGACACTTCGACGTGGACAAGGACGCCATCATCACTACAACAACTGAGGCAGCAAAAGATCTAAGAGAAAAGCTATCGCACCGAATCAGAAACCTGGTCAAAACCAGAGTGCGAACCATGGCTTCTGCTCTGGTAAATGGTTTCGGTAGAGAAAGTTTCAGTCGCCTCATGGTGGACGAAGCTCTCATGAACCATTTTGGAGCCATTGTGATGGCTTCAAGGCTGTCTGGTGTTGGTGAAATTGTCCTCATTGGAGACGTCAATCAGTTGCCTTATATCGACAGGGAAAATCTCTTCGAAATGAGGTATCATCGCCCGAACCTGGTAACAAAGATCAGCCAGGAGTTGCTCTGCACACATCGAAACCCAATGGACGTCGCATATGCGCTGAGGGAAATATACTCCGGTATGTACTCCTCAGCGCCCCGTATAAAGTCCCTAGAGCAGAGAAGATATAAGGGAGCGCAAATACCCAACAACCTACCAAACACCCTCTTCTTAGTTCACACTCAAGAGGAGAAGGAGACCCTGACAAACCAGGGTTATGGGTCAGGCACCGGGTCACGCATCCTTACCATCCATGAAGCTCAGGGACTAACATACGAGTCGGTAATCGCAATCAAAACCAAGGCAAACATGAAGCTGCACGAGAGCGTACCCCATGCGGTTGTTGCAATCTCACGGCACACGGGGACCTTCACATACTACGCTGACGACACCGACGACGCCATCGGTCGGTTCGTGCGGCGAGCGTGGGCTGCATCACCAAAGACCATCCGAGATTTCAACCTACAGATGGCCATCAGGGACAGAAATGCGGCCGTTGTGGAGGCTCTGGGCCGGGAGGAGGCAGCTTAGGCAAATGGCAAAAGGCAATTAGGCAAACACTCGATGTCGAGTCGATTACTAGCGGAATCCCAGCCGGTAGTGATCGGCTCTACAGACGAGCACTAGAATTAGATTTTAAATGTACCCAACTCCCTCCTATTTTCCTCTTCTTCTCCTTATCCAAAATATGTGTAAAAAAATAATAATATATAATTGTAATGACAAAGATCACGGACCCCGGAGTCTGTGAAGTGGCTAATTTAAAAAAAAAAAAAAAAAAAAGCCTCAGTGTGAAATGCCCAGGATGCACGGCGTCGAGGTTCCCAAACTACGGACCCCAAAACAAAAAGTTAAGTTTATTTTTTGGTTGCGCAAATTTCATTCAAATGAATTGGTCCGCGAGTTTCATTTTAAATTGAAGTACTTAGGTAGATTGTTTGCTTTTTCAATGAATAATAATAATTATATTATTACTAGTATCTACTGGCGTATCATCGACCTGGATGTCGGTGGATGGAGCCACAACCCCTGGCATTGTGGAATCCTGCAGTGGATGTCTGTAGGCGGCAGATGATGATGGTGATAACTGGCGTTTATTTATAGAAGGAACCTAATTACCTAAGAAATTATGTCTGTTCCGGGATAAGAATTAGCTTATTTCTGCTTTTCCAGAATTCAATTTATTCAAATTTCAGTCTAATCTGATAAGTTCTTCAAATGTGATTCAACCCATTTTTATTACAAAATAACTTAAATAATTTTCATCCATTTAATCAAATAGTTTTGATCGATGTTGCTTCGGATCTTAGACTACATGTTGATGCGCGCTGTCTTCTTGATTTTTAAAGTGATAACTTCTGTTGGCGCACCACATACAGATTTTCCGCGCTCTGTGAATTGAGCTCAAGCGTCGCGTTCGTAATTGAAAGAAAATTTCGGGTAAACTCTGATGATCTAGATTGCAATGCTCACGGTTTCACCCGCGTAGTTTCCAAAGTGAGCTATCAAATTCTGAGTGATTACTTTTCACTTCTATCGGCAGTCATAGGGAATGACTGTCATTTCTTTTTATTATCTATTAAACAATATAATTACGTAAGGATCATTGATGAATAAGATACCAACTTAATTTAAATAAAATATTTATTAAAACAGTTCAAGAAACACAGTAAAACATCTCGTATAGTTACCTCAAAAATATACATCTCTAATATGATCATTTTTCACATAAACATTTTTAGACGCAGTAAAATTCTGAATCCAAAATATGTATTTAGTATCTAAAATTATGCTTACATTAATTACATAATTTATTTGGAAAAAATACAAAAAAAACATTCTTCTCTCTCATTTTGGTTACATAATTTTTTAGGGTTTTTATTTTAGGGCCCATTTTTTGTCATAATTTTACCAAAAGGTACCTTTATTAATTCATACCCTTATTTGAGTATAAGAATAATAGTAAGTCATTATAAGTTAAATGGTAATTTTTTACAGATTACGGGATGAATTAACACTTTCGATAGCACAGGAAACTTTACAGTATCTTGCGCTTACTCATTCAATTACCAACCTTATGACTGAGATCATAGAATAACAAATCTGATCTGATCCATTCTATATTCTACGACTGTGAATATTTCAACTGTTTATCAATCAATTAAGTAATAAATCGGGTAGTTTTTAATTATCTGACAAGTGACAGTACAGGACCGTCTCACACACATCAATTAAAATTAATTAGGTTTCATAGTAAAATAGGTCAGTATAATACAATGGGGCCTGAATCTATGCTTAAGTTATGTGTACTCAAGTTTCAACCGCGCCCGACGGCCTTTTTCAAGTAGATCGCACGATCGAAACTTAAGTCCAGCTGGTCCGTATCACGCCTGTTAATCGTCTCAAATTAATTAAAAAATGTGTTAACCACGTCAGGTTTCATAGTAAAATCGGGCAGTACACAGTAGGAGCTAAACCTATCTTAAGTTACTTGGGCTTTGTTTATACCGACTCGATCATGACGGCGATGCCCTGGCCGCCTCCGATGCACGCCGACCCGATCGCTCGCTTCAGGCCGCGGCGTCTGCAACAAAAACATTGATGTAATTACAACTACCCGCGTAGTTTTTCATTATTTGTCTACAATAGTTACAATTTTTTATGTAAATTATATCTATAATTTGTCTAAAATATGTTATAAATAAATACAGACAAAAATAGTCTTGATAAACACCTAATCATACATCTGAAGAGGTTTTTTAACCGACTTCAAAAAAGGTCATCACTTCGGTTTGAAAGTTACATAATAGGATATAATAATACTAGAACGGAAAATATTCACAAATAATATTATTCGTTATTTTATATATATAATAATATATATGTAGTAGAATACAAAAATACACAATACAAAATCTTTATTGCTGCTTGTAGGTAAGATAAGATGATACAAAACATTTTAAAAGTTGCCCCATACGAACTGGCCTCTGCGAGAGGCATGCAATATGTCTGGCAAGACAATTTGTATAATAATAGGAGATCCCGCTATACAACGACCTTCACCGAGCTGTTTATTGGATGAAAAGTGTTTTATATGTGATTTGATATGTCTACAAAAATATAGCAAATGGGTTGCCTAAAAAATTTCAGTCCAGAATATGATTAATTAAGTAACATTTAATTTTTTTTTTTTAAATATTGTTTTAAAATATTTGCATGAGATTTCGTAAGCACTGAGTAAAGCCAAAATAATAAGTTATGTTATATAGTTTTTTTCTAAAATTCAATCAATTTAAGTGAAATATTTAAAAAAAAAAATTAATGTTAATTAATCTTATTCTGGACTGAAATTGTTTAGGCAACCTATTTGCAATATATTTGTTGACATATTATTAAATTACATATAAAACACTTTTCATCCAATAAACAGCTCGGTGAAGGTCGTTGTATAGCGGGATCTCCTACTATTAGTACGTAGGTCCGAAATAAGTTCTAAATTTAAAAAGTGCTTATATAACGCCTAGGCCGATTCTTATGATACACACAATCTTTTCCTCTTAGTCTCGCGAGCGACACTAAAGACATTACTACATTACATGACATTAGTGTAAATTTAATATGGCGGCTACCGGACGCCATATTGTACAAATTAAAAAAATTTAAGTCAACAAACTGTATCAAGTGGGGTATCGTTGCATAGGAATTTAAAAAATAAATTTTAGTTTTCTTTCAACGTTTTGTGATTTGGCTGACCGTTCAGGATGTGTATCGATTTAAAGTTGCGTAAATAGTTCAGTATTCCACTAATTGTAAAGATTCTACTCTAGAATCCCCTCACTCCTTTCTGGTATCAATAAAGCGCCCCTAAAAAATAAAAATGTATGTTGCCAATGTAATCTACATCTTAACAGGTATGATATAAAGCTTATATTTGAGTTGATTTTTATTTGTCAGGGGCGGAGTCGTATTATAAGTGGGCTACCTTGAGCGTTAGGTTCGTAAGATAAACTAGATGGCGCTGTTCACCGTTAAAACGCGCAACTATAGTCATTCAGCTATCGCGAGGCCACACAGAAGATATTGAAGCGCAATGACGATCTAAACATCGTCGCTTACTATCAGGCTTTTTTTAGACATCCCTGTATGAGAATGCAAGGGACTTAATGAACTGAGTAATGGATGAAAACCAGACGAAAGACGATACGCTGTTAATAATTTTTCGGAATTGCTTTTATTATGAGTGCATCCTATTCCTATCGTCCTATCCTAATCCTATGGTTGCCTGGAAGAGATCGCTTTTAGTGATAAGGTTATTAAGGTCGCCAATTGCTACTTTACTTTGTTTTAAGTGACTTTTGTTTATTTCTAAATTAAGTGCAATTAAAAGTTAATCTATCTATGAAGATGGACGCTTGTTTACCTAACATTTTTAGTGAAAACTTTTCTTGGCGCGCCGCAACAGATTTTTCGTGAGCTGTGAATTTAATTCTACCATCACGCTCGGGAATGATAATAATTTTCGAGTGAACTCGGGATGTTAGAGCAAAGATAATTAGTGAACAAGTGCGCAGAGCGAGAGAGATAATATGGATAACTGCTCTTTGCTGTAGTATTCCTGTTTAATATATTTATGTTTTTTATCGCGACATTAACTACTAGGTACTTACCACATTAATTGAACTTGTCACGAAATATTAAGTTTAATTAAAATTTGGTTTTACCGCAGCACTTCAGTACACTACATAAACACACAAAATAATACCTATTTCCATCACAGTATGTTCTTATACATACACTATAACACAAAATATCTGTGCATTTTGAGCGAAATACCTATAAAATTAATAAATAGCAAACACGAAGAAACTAAAAAAAATTATAGTCAAACGCTATTTCAGATCCGCGTAAATATTTGTTTTTTATTTATTCTTGGCTATTATTGGATACTAGTCATTCAGCCGCATGTTATTCTCGTGTTACTGTGCTTACTAGGTATATTCAATTTCAATTCATAAATAGTCTTTTTTTTAATTATTTAGCTACTTAACTATTTAATTAAAGACTAATTAAAATAGTTTAGTATTTCTCATTTTTGTTTTCACTTCTGCCGTGCGGTGTTAAGCGCACGCATTTTTTTTTTATTTGTGCTACGCTATTTTGTGTCTTACTCCCATCTGGTTAGAGACGATATTCGTGGTATCTGTGGTCACCTGAGCTCGTGCACGAGGTGCGCGGTGATCCGGCTGCCCGAGGCTCCGAGCGGGTGCCCCAAGGCGGTGGCCCCTCCGTTCACGTTCAACTTCTCCATGTCCAGCTTGAGCGCCTTCGCGCAAGACAGCGTCTGCGCTACGAATGCCTCGTTGATCTATTCCGGGGAAAACGATGACAAAATTAATACGATAAGCTAAAACTTTGGATCAACCCGTTTTTACGAAAATTTCGCGGAGAAGAGTATGAAATTTCCCTTAAAATAAATCATACAAGACGTCTAGATGGACAACCGTGCGGGGCAAGACGAGGGATGCGCGCTCCCAATCTGCGAACACGAAGATGTTAGCAGTTTGGGAGTATGGTTCAGGGCTGACGTTTGAGACATGTTTTGATATTTTGTTCATAATTATTAGGAATTATTTCTACTAATAAATGTTTCCAATATAATTTTTTATTTTATTTTTTTCATCAACGATTTTATTTCGTAAAACAATTGTTTAAAATGTGTCATAAAAAATATATTTATTTATCATCAAATTAGCCTAATCTAAAATGGTAAAGTTGAAGCTTTATTTAAATTTGTCGATTTACCAATTATGTTTATAAATAATTATAATTAGGTTACATCACTATTCTGCATTCAACTAGTGCGCTTACTGTAGTTACTTAAAGAGGAATTTAGACATTCTTCGTTTGCAGCCACCCGAGTGTTATTTCCAAGGAATAATCAATTTTATAACAAACCTGTCCGGCGTCCGGATGTATACTGCAACAGAAATATATATTTTACCTCAATCAGGTCGACGTCATTGAGTGTGAGCTTGGTGGCCTTCAGCAGGTTCTCAATAGCGGGCACGGGCCCGATGCCCATGATGCTGGGGTCGACGCCCACGTAGGCCCAGCCCACGAGGCGGGCCAGGGGCTTCAGACCCTTGGCGGCTTCCTCGCTGGCCAGCACCAGCGCGCCCGCGCCGTCGCTGATACCCTGGACACGGGAGGAACGGTCAGCTAGAAGCCAGCGACAGACCGGCCAAAGACGAAAAAAGAAAATATAGCGACATTGCATAAGTAGGCTTCATTCCCGGGTGACTCATGTGTGATAATAATAAGCAGCCCACTATTTTATTTTTGAAGTGAAACATTCTTTTGACCGCCACACACGCTGGGGCAGCTAGAAATGTGTCCGCATTTCTAGATGCCCAATTGTGGCTAGCGGTCAAGTAGATAGATAGTTGTAAACCACTACTACACACTGAGGCACAGTTTGTACAGTGCTCAGATACAAATACAAAAATCTTTATTGTTTGCAGGTAAGATAAGGTGATACAAAACATTTTAAAATTTGACCCATACAAACTGGCCTCTTCTTCTAGAAGTATGCAATATATCTGGCAACACAGTTTCCATTGATCTGAATTTATACAATGATAATAATAGTCAGCTGATAAAGTCTTCTTCTCAGGGCACATCTATTGATTTTTATCGATGAATATTTGAACATTTGCACTAGAATAACTAGCAACTTGTTTGAGGAGTATCCACCGTTCTACCGAAGTTCTTTTGGTGTGGAAGGCGACTCACCGAGGCGGAGCCGGCGGTGACCAGGCCGTCCTTCTTGAAGACCGGCGGCAGCTTGTGCAGCCCCTCGAGCGTGGTCTGCGGGCGCGGGTGCTCGTCCGTGGTCACCGACACCGGCTTGCGCTTGATGGTCAGCGAAACCGGCTCGATCTCGGCCTTGAACACGCCCGCGTCGTTCGCTACACCGACCACCAAACATTTATGAACTTTTGCGATTTCACATGACTACAGACCCGCGAACAAAATTTATGGGTCATATGACACACCAGGAGACCTATGTAAGATGATAGATGGATATAAAATAATAATATTTTATATCTGATGGATATAAAATAATAATATTTTATATCCATCGGCGGCATTTGTAAGCTGTCCAACTAAGTGGAAGTTGAAGAGAGGTCGCAACCCTCGATCATTTCTCCTCGTCGCACTATTTTTGTACGGCGTTGCGGAATAATGGATTAGAAGAGAGGTTTTTAGGTTAGAAGATTGAAACTATAAAAATTTAAAATTTTAATTGTTTAATTATTATATTTGTCGAAAAAGCTCATGATTTTCCGACGATTTGCAGGGTTAAGTAAGTAAGTTTGGTCATTTGATTAAGTACGGCATTGGTTCCATACAGTTTCAATACCTATTCTAATTCATTATTCCGCAATTCCGTACTAAAATTGTGCGACAAGAAGCAAAGAGCGAGGGTTGCGACCCCCGCCCCTTTTCGACTTTCACTCAGTAGGACAGCTAAAATGCCGGCATAGTGTTGAATCTTATTATTTTATACCTTTCTATCATCCTACATAGCTCTAAGTGTATCATATGACCCATACATTTTGTTCACGGGCCTGTAGTCTATAATTGAAACACAATACAGTCTTCAGTCCACAATCTTCTCGTGACCACGGCGGGCGGTGGAAACGCTGCCAAAACGGCGAAGTAATTAAATAATGATTGTTCTGTAGTGTTCACCAGAAACCACAAATCACCACACGCTTACAGAAATTAAAACCAGTGAAAACTTCTTTCGCCGCGTTGCAAACAAATTTTTTCGTAGACTGTAAGTGAGGCTGAATTAATTTATAAATGTTCATTCAGTTTTCGTTTTTTAAAATGTGATATGGATTTTAAATCTGGATTAAATTGACTTTATTTCATTTGTATAGTTTGGCTAAGAAGCCGTGGTGGCCCAGTGGCTAGAACGTGCTTGAATTGATACAATAATTGATCCGCCTACACCATTGAGTATTTTTAATTGCAGACGTATAAGTTTGACATCAGCACTGGCTTTAACGGTGAAGGAAAACATCGTGAGTAAACCGACATGACCAACCGATTCCAAGAATCTTTCAAGGTTATTCGCTCACCCACACTGGACCAGCGTGGTGGATAGTATTGACTCGCGCCTTGCGAGTGAAGGCCCCGAGTCCCAAAAGTGGGAACATTTAATGGGATGCTTGTGTGTTGTGTGTGCATAAGTAGATATCATGTACTTAACATAAACACTGACATTACTAAGAAAAAAACAATGTGAATTCGTAAGCACTTTCTTGAAACAATGGCGCTTGATTTTTTTCGTCCTCCAACCTTGACTTCGGTTCTTAAGCAAGTTATTTACGTAAATTTCGTTGACTGATTATAAAATATCATATCACTGAGGCGAGGTACACTCTAAGCTTGTGATAAGATACCATACAACACAACATTACATATACTTACTGTGAAATTTACCACTTACTTACTGTGACTATTACTGTTGTTATTGCTTGGCAAAAATGTGTAGAAATGGAATTAATAATATATGATATGATGTTACTGATACTGTAGATGAAATGAAACCACGTCACTGTATAAACTGCTGATTATATTGATGTTAACTGTACAAGTGACGCGGGGCGAGAGACTCCTCGCTCTCCGCTGCCATCCGTTTATATACTAAATCTGACATCGTAAATACGTGCTCCTACATGTATTTATCAATATGATTTGTTTTATCCCACAATAGGCTCGAGCTAGACCGCCATCTCGCGTGATGTAAAGCGGCTATGCAGTCTAAGATGGACCGCGTTTGCCCAGAAAAAACCGATTCAATTTTAGATTTGAAAACACCCAGATTTTGTCTATTTGGAAAGACCCACTCGAAACGCATTCCTTTCTTGGCTATACAAATAAAGAAAGAGTCAAACCGCTTCTATTGCATTGTCGGGGCATCAACTATGTAGCAATGTAAAGATAACTAGTGCACTATGCACTGTTTCTCAAGCGGTCATGACGATAGACTTGGTTTATCTGGACTATGCGTGAATGGGTTTCCTATGTAATGGCATCAGATGCAAAATTAACAAATGAACTCACATTTCTTCCACCTCAGCTGCGACTGCAGCGCGAAGTTGTCCACCTCATCCCTGGTGATTCCGAACTGTCCCCCCAGTTTCTCAGCCGTCATGCCCATGGGCAGGCCGCAGTACGAGTCCGAGAGCCCGGCCCACAGCGTGTCCTCGAAGGCATAGGTGGCGCCCAACGTGGTACCGAAACGGACGTTGCGAACCGCGAACGGAGCCTGAGACATGTTCTCTACTCCGCCCGCTAGAGAGATCTTGGCTGCGCCAGTGAGGATATCCTGGGAAATGCTAGGACTTTAACATCATCGGTCCCAGTCCATTACGGAACACTAAAGATACTTTTCGCCAACAAGCCGACAAAATAGATCCATGAAGGATGAATACCCCGGATAATGAATGGTGGTGCCGTTAGGAACTTGGATACTCGAAATAGCAATTACTGACTGTAGTACAAGCTTGGACATCACTAACTCAACGGTCAGCTCATGACTCTCTTCCCGCGCGATTTTTAAACTAATACCCGAACTACACGAGACTAGTTTTTCAAGCTAGGATAGCGAGCTAGTGTTAGTAAGCTAGCAAGCGAGTACTTCTAGCGTCGTGTAGATAAAACTAGCGTTGTCTACACGAAGCTAGAAGAACTACCTTGAAAAACTAGCGTCGTCTAGCTCGGTCATAAGAGCGAGTCAACGCACGCCTTTCAGCTCATGCACATGCGCGCTTGCCTTAAAACCCGCCAATGTTTTGTATATTTTGGGTATGTGTAAGATTTTACAAATAAATACCGGTTGAGAGTGTTTCTCATGTCTCTTTACATGGAATAGTCCATACACTATGTCTAGGACTGAAATATCTTCTTCAAATGAACATAATGTTTGGTAATTCTTTTGTCACATAAATTTAATAAGTGGTACAATGTGATACACACCTGTGCGCTGTTGACGATGGACTGGAAGCCCGAGCCGCAGAGCCTGTTGATGCCCAGCACTGGGGTCTCTTTGGGGATCCCGGCCTTCAGCGCGGCGTGTCGGGGTGTGTAGATGCCGTCCGTTTGCGACGACTGCCCCAAAGGAACAACAATAACATGTTACAAAGAGGAGATAAATAACACTTGAAACACTAAGGCTATGAACTCATGAAACGATTTACACCCGCTACTGCCGCGGTTGCAGGCCCACAGCTTCTATAGAATGCTAGATATATGTAAAAAAAACAAAGCACAACGACGCGTTTCACGCCCGCGGTAGCTTGCGGCTCCCGCTGCACCGGCGGGCGGACAGAGCGGACAACTAGTAGAAACGCGCGGGCCGCGGTCGCCCGCAATAATAAACAGGCGCGAAAATAATAGGTCTCGTGAGTTTTGAAATAAAACCGTAGTTCCGCGACCGCGGTGGGCGCGGGTGAATACCGCTCCGTGAGTTCTTAGCATTATTCAGTTGTTTAAATTATTTCTCTCTGATTACCGTAATTGACTACAGGCTATTTCGACATTTCTAAAAACAATACTAACATCTAAATTTCCGCAGTTCGTAGTCTGCGGGGCGGGAAAAGTCTTCTTGCTATCGTCGAGGCAACTAAAACAAAATGGCGCCTATGTGGTTTCCGATATTGATGGATTCCTAACGGATAATTTGGTTGTCTTCAAGTCAAGAGTGAATCGGTTTCGTCTAGGTTTCATGGACATCATCGACGCTTTAACACCAGGAGAGATGCCGGTCACAGTTGACCAGCCTAAAATCCGGCCGGAAACACAATGTTATTGATAAAATGGACTATTCTAATTTCTTTCTGTAATTTATCTGGTAACATTGTTCTTCAAACCAGAACACAATAATGTTTGCACGTTACTGCTTGGCGGTAGAATAGCTGGCAAAGGCGTGGTACTACTAAAAAGTCCTCACACTACAAGAAACAATTCTTATTCAACATGGGGAAGAAAAGTCCGGCACTATCTCTCTTTTCTTTCGGGATGTTTTATGTATTTCCTCCGCGTTCAGCTGACCCGGACGCCGCATATTGTATCTGCTTCACGCAATCCAGCTGCAACTTTTGCGTCTTCTATAGAACTAAGCAGGAGTGATGGTGACTCACCGAGATGACCTGGCCGACCACCACGGAGTCCACCTGC
Organism: Ectropis grisescens; assembly: GCA_017562165.1. Taxonomy (NCBI): domain Eukaryota; kingdom Metazoa; phylum Arthropoda; class Insecta; order Lepidoptera; family Geometridae; genus Ectropis; species Ectropis grisescens. Next base: position 23,262,995 of record CM029785.1, read on the forward strand.
TCGGGCTTGACCCCAGCCTCCTTCAGCGCGGCGGTGGCTGCCAGGGTCTGCAGCTCCGTGGCGCTCGTGTTCTTAAACACGCCGCCGAATGTGCCGAATGGGGTGCGCTTGGCGCCGACGATGAAGATACCTGGACACGGAAACGCACAACTGTAACATAATATAACTATTGCAATTCTTGTCGCTACAGAGCCTAGAAGAGATCTCTCTTAGCAACTTAATGGCCTAGCGCCCTTAAAGTCTAGCGGTTTTAAGAATGTGTTTTATTTTAGTTCTTATATTTCGTTTATTTTTTTTTATTGTGGACAACAAAGAATTTATATCTATCTTATCTCTATTGCTTAACATTTTTTTATTATCACTATTACGGCTCTCTTTAACTTTTGCACCGAAAAGAAAGGGACCACAATAGCACTGCCATTTTAATAAGACCTCTGATTGAATCTGGATGGCCGGTGAAGGTACCTTTTATCCATTACTTTTATACATCAAAGAAAGCTAGCGGAAGGTCCACTAATGATTGTTAGTAGTATCTAGCTAGCTATGAGCATTGGCAATACAAGGGGCCTCCGCAGTGCGTTGCTCTCCGAAGAAGATAGCCGAGGTAGCGGTTCATTTCAAACCTATTATGCTAAGACCCATCTTCCGAAGCATTCCAAGTCTTATATGCACCAAGGAAGAATGAAGAGAGAGAACACTTTCCCTCAATATGAGAGCATGCGCTGAGTGCCAGCAGGGAAACAGGGGAATGTGGATGTTTCTGACGTCAGAGGCTCGAAATAGGCGATGATGACTTTTTCCCTATAAGTACGTATCGGCAATAATTACACCATATCTATTCTTCAACATTCCCTAATCATTCGACCTTCAGACTTTACCCTAGTAATCTGCATACATATCAACCTTTGTACCTGGCTATCTCTGATATTACCCCTGATGGGTTATTTGAGCTGGTAACGTTGTCTTATCGACGGAGATATTATTTTTAGGGCTCGAAACAATAATCCCCTTAATCATCAAATCAATCACAATACTACTTGACCACAAAACACAGGTACTAATGTATTATTTAATTTAACGTGACTACTTTGTTCATCCACCAACCCGCACTGGGCTAGCGTGGTGGATTACGGCCTTAACTCTCTCATTGCGAGCGAAGGCCCCGAGTCCCAGCAGTGGGAACATTTCGTGGGCTGTTGATGATGACTACTTTGTAATCAATAGTGAACGTGGACTTTTATATGCAAGTCATATTGGACTTACACAAAACTTCTCGTAAACATATTCTCACAAGGCCTTCTTAGGGTAGGATTTCACGGAGCGGTTTGAAACCGCGCCCGCGCGCGGGCGCGGGCCCGCGTCTTCTGTAGGATGCAGATTTGTGTGTAAAAATTGAATTCAAAACTCACGAGGCGGTTTACGCCCGCGCTACCACGCGGGTGCCGCACGGCGCCCGCGTGGCTACCGCGCTGCTGAGCGCGCAACCGCGCGGTCGCTACGCGGGTGCCGCGCGGCGCCCGCGTAGCGACCGCGCGGTTGCGCGCGCAGCGACGCGTTAGCCATCTGCAGCCAATGATTTCAAAAGGAAGGATGCGCCCTACTATACATTTTTTAGAAAACTTCTTAATACAAGCTAAAACAGCGAGATCTGTAAATCATACGAACTACGTTAGTGCCGCGTTGACGACAAAAGACGGCATGGCATTGTACAAAAAAAAACGTAATTTCATACATAATTTTTTTACTTGCAATTGGAATTATATATGTGAATAAAATTTTTACTATAAACTCTAAACGAACTACATATGTATAGGTATTCAAAATAGTTTCTCAAATATTTAAATACAATAATAAACATAGCAAAAAGTATTTTTATTAATGTACGAGTATCATTCATTTTTTTTTTCAAATCGGTTCATTAGTTTCAAATCCTATTCAATGCAAACACAAAAATTCGAAAGTATTTACGAATATTTTCTCTTTGTAATGTACTCAAACCTAAGTGTAGATTAAGCCTATTGTCTTATTCCAAAAAACTAAGATACTCGTAGTACAGGTTTTTTTTTTTTTTTTTTTTTTTATTTAAATTAGCCACTCCACAGACTCCGGGGTCCGTGATCTTTGTCATTACAATTATCGTTTTTACACATATCTTGGATAAGGAGAAGAAGAGGAAAATAGGAGGAGTTGGGTACATTTAAAATCTAATTCTAGTGCTCGTCTGTAGAGCCGATCACTACCGGTTGGGATTCCGCTAGTAATCGACTCGACATCGAGTGTTTGCCTTGTCATTTGCCTAAGCTGCCTCCTCCCGGCCCAGAGCCTCCACAACGGCCGCATTTCTGTCCCTGATGGCCATCTGTAGGTTAAAATCGCGGATGGTCTTCGGTGATGCAGCCCACGCTCGCCGCACGAACCGACCGATGGCGTCGTCGGTGTCGTCAGCGTAATATGTGAAGGTCCCCGTGTGCCGTGAGATTGCCACTACCGCATGGGGCACGCTCTCGTGCAGCTTCATGTTTGCCTTGGTTTTGATTACGATTACCGACTCGTATGTTAGTCCTTGAGCTTCATGGATAGTAAGGATGCGTGACCCGGTGCCTGATCCATAACCCTGGTTATAAAATACATATACAGATTACAGATAATACAAGCTTTTCTTAATTTGCGGCTGCGATAAAAAAATATTATTTATTTCCTTTATTGCCATTTTACCCGACTGAAAGAAGAATTATGGTTTTCGAGTGTATCTGGTATGTTTGTAAATTTATTTATTCCCACGTTTCTTCCAAACACCTGGATGGATTTTTATAACTAAGATATTGTTAGATTAGTGTCAATCGCCAAAGTATCATCACATAGTACATAATGTTTTTATGTGTTGATTTTTTGCAGTCGGGTTTTTTAAATTAAAGTTTTTCTATCGTGTTACTCGTTGCTCGAAAAAAATAACATCGTTCATCATAGATTAAAGAATCTAACAAAGAGTTTTATCTCCACCTTTGTAATAAGAAGGACTACTTAGGCTGTGAAACGCATTGCCAGAGTGAGTTTTTCGTAATGGTTCGAACCTTGGGATTTTCGAGTCGAGAGTGTATTTGTTTCTGTTAGAGAAGTAAGCGCCGTCGTAGACCATATCATATTATTATTTATTTATTATTTATTTACTTAGTTCAATTTATTCAATACTTTAGTGTTATTTCTGCACTGTGGCACCGATTCCGCACAAAGTGGGACATCAGAGCGCGCGAGGCAGCGTAAATGCCTACCTTGGCAGAAAAATCTGACCTTAAATATATTATTATTTAATCTAAAATTTGCCACCCCCTCAAAAGTGCCGCCCCGAGCGGGCCGCCCCTACCGCCCTCCCTACGCTATGCTACTGACTTCCAACCGCACGTCCGCGCGGTTTCCAACCGCGCCCGCGCGCGGGCGCGAACCGCTACAATCAGCGGTCTCGTGAGTTTTGAAAAAAAATCGTCGCCCGTCGCGGTTCGCGCCCGCGCGCGGGCGCGGTTTGAAACCGCTCCATGAAATCCTACCCTTACACAATTCGATAATTCGAATGACCTTTTAGGCTTGAATAATTAGAATGATCGCCTTAGCATAAGCAGCCCATTAAAGGTTCCCACTGCTGGGACTCGGGGCCTTCTCTCACAAGGAGAGAGTTTAAGGCCATAATCCACCACGCTGGCCAAGTGCGGATTGGTGGATGACACATGACCTCGAAAGATTCTAGGTACATGTCGGTTTTAAGTTAGCGGCATTACGCACATGACTTCGAAAAGACAGTGGTGCGCGTGGTGGGATTCGAACCCGGGGGCTCCGGATCGGCAGTCGCCGTTCTCGCGACTAGACTAGTCGTAACTTTATTTTAGAACTTAACTTTAGAATGATCGCCTTACGATAGGATATTTAAAGCAAAACTAGGTTTTACCTACGGTCCTAGGTTTTGCCATTGATATATATATATATATAGGTACGTCGAGATGTACCATCGACATACGCTATCTAAATGATTCAGGGAAATTATATGATTAGGAAATTCAGAAAATTAATCAAATTCCGGCACATCAGAAAACCGTCACAGATCGCTAAAATTCTTTATGAAGTTGTCAATACCTTTAACTTAAGGTCTTAACCAAACACCTAATTTTATAATTTCTCTATAACATTTACGAGAGACAGTAGATGTTGTTCACATTAAGATACTGACTAAACTCAAGGAGTTGATCTAAATACGGTCGAACTGCAAACACTGAATTATAAATGTCATATTCCCAAATTCTCCTAATTTTCCACCCCAAAAAAAACATTCAGCTTCGATCAAATCATAGCCGAATTTTCACTTTCGAATTCAAATAGAAATTTACACGAAAGCGTTGATTACAGTAAGTACTTGTCCAAATTTATACATAACATCACATTTAGTAACCCCTTCGAATAATTATTACAAATAATTTTCTCGCAAACTAATCCCGGTTTATCTAGCCACGTGGAGTATTTGAGCAACTTATCAGCTCATAATACAGTTTGAAGAGCGCAGGTGGTCATATGAAACCGGCACAGGCCACGGGGTTTATATGCTGGACAGACTTGCGTCATCCACCAACCTACACTATTAAGGCCTGTTCAAACCGGAGCGGTATTCGCTACCACTGTGGGTAGAGGTAAATAACGCGCGGGATACGCGCGGTATTTTGTATTAAGTTCCGCGGCTAGAGCGAAAGCGGTACGTTCTGCCTGGGTAGACGGTTTTTTTGCTTGTTTGGCGACACGTTCCGCTATCGCAGGCGGTGAAATCCGCTTCAGTGTGAACAGAAACATTATTACCCACCCGGTTTACTCTATGGCAGGCGACAGCGAATACCGTTCAGGTTTGAACAGGCCTTTATTAGGCGATCATCACACTGTCACGCACTACGCTGCGTAGTGCGTGAATGCATGTTCCATCGTTGGATGTAAGTAGCTCCGTTTGTGTATAGAAAACACGCACAGTCCAACACACCGAAAATGCATCAACGCATCCCCCTGGGAAGCACGCGAGGATGCGGGCAAAACGCAAGCTATGGCACACCGAGCCCCGCAGTGCGTGATTTTGGACGAGCTTGGCGTATGTTTGAAATGAGTCAGAGCCGCGGTGAATCCATAAAACGCAACAACGCCCATGAGTACGTGAAAACCCCGCGCGATGATGCAGATCTGCACTCCCGCTAGTACGCGCGTAGACGCATCACATGCAGCGTGGTGCGTGGCAGTGTGTGGATCACCGTAGTCAGAGTATACCTAATGTAATGGAATACATACTTATTATACATAGAAACATCCAGACACAGTACAAACATTTGAATTCATTACACAAATATTTGCACTGGGTGGGTATCGAACCCACGACCCTCGGCTTCGCAAGCAGAGTTACGAGTGTCGACACTCAAGTCGAGTGTGTGTTGTCGAGTCCAATATAACTCGTCCATCCTCCCAAGCGACGGCTATGCATTTCCTTCACATATTAGACAAGGAAGGTCGTGATAGATCTAAATTAGGCATCGGTTAATATGCACTTTTGGCAGTCTATGATAAAATCTGCGTTACGAGTGTTCAAAATACCTACAGCACCCTTAGTTGCGGTGCCAACAATAATATGAATTATTCCTTGGACAGATACAACGTGACAAAGCTATACTACCGTATTTCAAATATTTGCTCAATGTTGGCTTTAAATAAGCGAACTGCTTTTATTTTTTGAAAACTTTAGTAGTGCCATGGGTAATAAGGTAATCCACGGGAAATTTTACAGTAGGCGTCAGCCAATAAGAGGAATAGTGTCACGGGAAAGTAAAATTTCCCGTCACTTAACCAGTAGTGCCAAGCGGCAGTGTCATAGGAAATAAACGGCGAATACGGGTACAAACAGTCATGAGATACCTATTAGGTTTGAAACTAGCTTTAACGATAAAGGAACACGATTTTTTTTATTGTGTAGAGTATGACGAGACGAGCAGTGCGTGTGCCTGATGGTAAGTAACACCCCTGCCCGTAACAACATGGCTATTGGAGCATGAAGAGTCAAAATCATCACCTCATAAGTTTAACCAACCGTTCTATAGCGTAGTGGAGTATCGCAAACTTTAAAAAATAACTTTTGCTACCTACATTACTCACGATGCATACAAAGTTAACATTTTTATAAGCAGGGGAGAATGGGAAAATTCTTACAACCAGACAGTCAGCGGCTCAGCGGGATTATGTCATACGAGTAGGTATATTGACGGGTCAACGACAATATTTGACATTATCAAACATTAATTAAATACATCACTTTAAATTTGTGAACCGTAAATATGCATACGTCTTTATATAGTATACAGGTGTCCCAAAACTCAACGACAGCGGGCACGGGGTGAGGGTAAAAGCGTCCACACACGAGTCCTAAAATCAGAGGAAATGACGTAAAAGTAGTGGGGTGGAACCTACATCGAACCATAAATCACCAATCATATCTTACATCGCACCGTATGATTGCTGATTTATGTGGCGATGTAGGCTCCGCCCCACTACTTACGTCATTTCCTCTGATTTTAGGACTCGTGTGTGGACGCTTTAGTCGCTTTATGTTAGCGTCTTTTGACACTGGTAGGGTAACTATACCGGTTCGCCGGCCACTACTTTAGGCCCCTTGGACATTATTTTGAATAATAAAGAATGAAAAAGACTGCTCATTTCGATTTACATGAACTTTCTGCTTAAGAATCTAGCAGCATATCCCTGAAATTTGCAAACTGACCACTCAATCACCGTTTCAAAATTTGGTTTGTGAATGCGTGCCTAAATTGGCGAAAAAAAATAGTACACTCCGCGAGGTATAAGCTGAGCTTTGCATTAGTGTGAGTAATCACCAATCAGGCAGGAGCTTGAAATTTTGTCCGCGAGGTATAGGCTGGGCTTTGCATTAGTGTGAGTGATCACCACTCAGGCAGGAGCGCGGCGAGACAGAATGGCGCCGCGCCTAAGGCCGGTTGTCACACCTACACTATCCATGTACACTCACACAAATGCAAAGCTCAGCTTATGCCTCGCGGAGTGTACGTGGATTGACTTTCAAAGGTAGGTTTTTACATGTTACTGTTGAATTATTTATTAGCTATGGGTTTGGTTGTGTGGTTGTGTTGGTTTTGTTGTATTTTTAGTATGTTTCAATTTTAATATTTAGGTGTCCAAGTTTATCAAGCATTCCATAATTTTTCTTTTTTGGTGTGCTCGGACAATAGTTCAATGATTAATTTTTTGGTTATAAAAAATAGTATTGATAATGTTTCAGTTTATTTTAATGTTTTACTAAACCGAGGTTATAATAAACGAGAATAGAACTTATACCTATGCTTTGAATTTTTGTTTTTGTTTGTTTTAAAAAGCTGCGTTAATGGTACCTACCTAAGTCTTTTAATGTCATTTATGATAAATTTCTTTTAATTGTCATTAATTTAGTTATACCTCTCTTGTGAATTTATAAATTGTTTTAATTTTATAACACCCTCTGTCGTACACTCCGCGAGGCATAAGCTGAGCTTTGCATTTGTGTGAGTGTACATGGATAGTGTAGGTGTGACAACCGGCCTTAGGCACGGCGCCATTCTGTCTCGCCGCGCTCCTGCCTGATTGGTGATCACTCACACTAATGCAAAGCTCAGCCCATACCTCGCGGACAAAATTTCAAGCTCCTGCCTGATTGGTGATCACTCACACTAATGCAAAGCTCAGCTTATACCTCGCGGAGTGTACCCAATAAGAGTCGTGTTCCTAATGCAATTTAGGTGGCCGATAATAGTTCATTGGTGGACGATACATGAGTTAAATCGCCGAAAGCCGGTATATTCGCAATTTTTTAAATAATAAAATTTTTATGTATTTCTATTTATGATACACCTATAAAATCGGTACGTTTTATGAAACTAGACCATGTACAGGGTGCAATAAAAATATCTTTTTGAACTCAGAATTATGACAAAAATTAACTCGGAAGTTACCAAGTCGCTTAAACAGCTGATAACCAGTACGCTTACCCTAGTTGGTACCTTAAAACTACACTAACACGTCGGGAAACGCCGAGCTATTTATCAGAAGACCAGGGTACTGATTTTGAACACAATCTGAATGATTCAAATTCGGAATGACAATCCTTGTCTCTGTCATTCAGACGCGGTCCCAGCCTCGAATTTTGGAGGGGGCCACCAGTAAGTACGCAGCCTCAATCGAGTAAAAAATACTTTACTAGTAGCTAGTAGCGCCTCATGACTTTACCCGCGTAGTTACCGTTTTAGTAGTTATCCAGAGTTAAAAAATAGTGTATGTACTTACTATTAGTTATTATGATTTTTTTAGATTTTTAATAGGTAAGGTGCGTTGGGGTAACTCCGGACAGATTTTTGACTAGTTAGCATAGTCTTGCGATTTATTTAATTTCTGGAGATCAATGTATGCCAGATCTTTAAAATAAATCTACAATGCTTAACGGATAGACAGAGTATAAGTGTGAATTTTGTCTGTCTTACAGGCTTAATAGTTTTTGTTGTAGACGTTTGCCAAAACAAACTTTATCTTTTATGATCACGATAACATATTTACCACCGAAGGGCAAGTTCGGACTGCAATTAATAGTAGCCTCTATTGCTTAGAAGACAGATTCCATTAGAAGAATACATCCGATCTTTCACTTTCTAAACTAAATATTTTACATAATTTACTAATTCAGACACAGCACATTTCTGATTTGCCGGAGCGATAAACAGAAACTATGGGTCGCGGGACGATAAAATGGCGTCTTATTTAGTCTTACGAGTGCTTGAAAGTTATTCGAAATTAGATCAAAAAACAATTCATATGGTCTTACCCCATATCCGATCTTACCCCAACGTACCTTATACGATTTTTTACCCACCCCCCCTTCCTTCGGACCGCGCATGCTGTCATTCTGAACGGATAAGACGACCAAGAGGTTTGATTTCGTGTCGAAATCTATCCGACTGAATTCAGAATCGCTAGGTACGCAGAACTCTGTTACTGGTCAAGCAAGAACTATTATTCTAAGCAAGTAAATAAATATCTACTTGCAAAAATAATATGTACTTACTCAGTACCTACTATTACTTATTTCCTAAGTTACTAATACTAATAGTTTACATTTTAGATGTCTTATCCCGGACGTATTTATTATGATACCAAGTAACGATAAAATACAGCAATCATGATCAGCGGTCATTGAACTAACAAGTTTAGTTATGATACTACTAGGTACGTACAAACGTACATAATTAGCTGTAGTACCATTACTAAACTATTGCATTTGTGTAGGTCCCTCCCATACACAGCTTATAGTAAAAATTATAAAACTTACAAGAAAATATTCGACTGAGCCTAATAGTGGAATTTGACCCCAGACAATTTATTACATATAATAGGTATGCAAGACAAAATATATTACGTGGAATATGTCAAAACAACTCACCTTTGCATGCTGCAGCCATGATTTCTTTTTATGCTCCAAAATTGATATAAAAATAAAAAGTTTAAATTTCACAGCTGTACCGCAACTTCCCCAATCAACACAAAGTTGATGAATGAAATTTAAGAACGAACCACTGCTTTCATTTTGTAGTAGACTGAACGATAAGATCTGTCCATTATTGGTGATAATCTGTGATAATTTGATGGCGTGTTGCCATGTGAAGAATATTTTATGCAGATGTAAGCACTAAACTTTTATTTAGTAATTTATTAAATAACAGCCAGGCACCGTTAGTTGATCAATGAACTTAAATTCATTGCGATAAATAATACATTTCAACCACCGTTTGTTATTTTCCGAAAGTTAATATTTCTCGTCGACATCGTCATTAGTGGTTGCTGGTTTAGTGGGGGTCATCAAGGTGAGATGTGAGCACAAAGGATAATGATCACGGCTTTTACACTTTTTAACGTATATTGTACAATAACTCAAGAATTAAGACCGAGCAGCGAGTTCAGGGCACCGATGTTACTATAACCAACAATTTTGATTTATAAACTTTGTAATGGATGGATGGAAATACAAATTTAATATTTCGTGACAGGTTCAATTAATGTGGTAAGTACCTAGAAGTTAACGTTACGATAAAAAAGACATAAATATACTAAACACCGACACAACAGCAGGGTGCGTGGCTTGGGAACTTCCACGTGGTACACCCTGGGCATCACACAACAACTTGTATCGGTGACATCTTGTTGTGTGATGGAGAATCCCGACCGGGGCTGAGTACTTCTACACGCGCAGCTCGCCCCCCTTGAGCAGAGCGTGGAGAGGTTGGGGAGAGGGACTGGAAGACTCGGAAAGGGTTCTCGGGTGATATTTCGACCAAGTAAAATTGCTCAGTCTTCCAGATGAGGGTCTTTTACGAGCACTCTGATTAGCAGAGTGCTCAGTGTTAGGGCAAGCGATGCGGCCAAAGAGGCGGAAACGCGGCTATCCTAGCCGCGGTAGTGAGGGTGGACCTCTCGCTGCCGATCATCTTAAAAGGTGAGATGAAAGTCTCTCAACAGTGAGAGGTCGTGTGAATTAAAGGAGCCAGAGTTGTAAACCTCTCACTCTTTAACTGACGTGGAAGCGGGGCAAGGCCGCCACTAGAGAGTGGGTACTCTGGGCTCGTATCCGTCTCCGCTGGAAGGCGTGGGGCGTCGGATGTTTAGGGCAGTCCGACGCCCTACCCAGAGATAGGCCATGTCGTCTCCCATGGAGTCGAGCCCCACATACCCCACCCTGTCCAGCAAACGTGTACGCTCTAGGGGGGTGATGCATGGGACGAGATTCGGAATATGGTCCTTGCTGCTACGTTGAAGGCAGTCACGAAGGCTACCGGTTTGGCTGGCTATGGCTCTTTCCGCGGCTGTCCTCTGCTGTGCGCTTTCGGAGCTGGTTCGAATGGTCGAACTAGGAACAGGATGACCCCAGATGTCAGTTGCATTTGTTTGATCATGGTAAGGAGCTCTGAGGAAGATCAGATTTTCTCCTTTATCTTCGTATACGATAACCTCATAAATATTCACGACCTTCCTTCTTGAGTATTCGATTGCCATCGCATCCGCGCTTATCACCCGGGGGGTGTTTCACCGGCATTTCTTTCTTTGTTGCTTTCCATAAAGAGAGCCACTCCTCGGATACGGATCCCTGCCTCTCTACGTTCTCTAGTAGTTGTTAGACGGAGATGATTCCACGTTCGTGTCCACGGACAGCGGGGCAGGATGTGGTAGCGAAGGTGAAAATATTTAGTATAAAATAGTTTATTTACTAAAGTAGATTCTACGTGGCAAAAAATATTGTTTCAATGAAGTAATAAAGGTACATTGTCCCTCATCTACATTTCACAATGTATACTTGGTATACAATACAATATTTGGCGGTCCGAGGTTCGACCTTCCGCGGACCGGATTCGGACCGCGGTCCGCCTGTTGCTGACCCTTGGTGTACGCAATGTATTTCCCCCACAAAAAAAGGGACAAGACAGCAAAGAGCAGTTGACCAGATTGTCTTGCTCGGAGTTCATCCGAAAATTTCGTATCATTCCCGAGCGTGACGCTAGAATTTAATTCACAGGCCACGAAAAATGTGCTGAGGTGCGCCAAAAGAAGTTTTCACTTCGAAAATCAACACTGCGGCCTGGGGAACACGAGAACGATCGACAATCGACTCGCCTGTGGGCGCTTATTCGCAGCCTAACAAAAGCTACCCGGACACGCTACCAAAAAACGTGTTAAAATATCAAAAAAGTACATTATTAATAAAAATCTTTATTCAAAAATAAAAACATACATTATAAAAACATAAACATAGTTAATACTACTACTAATTTAATTTGTGAACCCCCAGTCTTTTTCGTTACAATCAGACATAAATAATAATTTATTGACGCATGAACCAGTGAGACGGTTTCTTGCAGACGTTATCAAGGCCCCAGCCTTTGAGAAAAGTCTTTCAGACGGTATGTACTGAAGTTCCGGGTATTATGAGGTGTTTGGTGGCTATTGTATATAATTTAGGGTATACCGTTTTCATCTCGCTCCATTTTATGAATGGATCTGATTTTAAAGAAGACACCGGACTTGAAAGGTATTGTCCGATTTCATCTTTATCAAAGTCGCGGTGCCTATTTGATCGACTATGAGCTAATTTGTTGTAAAAACTCCAAAAGTCATACTTTTCCGATTCATTTTCAGACTCCGGAGACGGGACTGTAGGCGGGGAATCATCAGTAAGTAATATACGATATGTATCGGCCACTAGGGATGCCCGTTACGATACGATATATCGGAATATCGATACAGCACTATACGATATATCGATATTTGATGCGATATTTTGACCACACGATACGCTTCGATATATCGCATTCTTATAAAAATATCGCATTACCATATCGTATCAAACTATGTCGATGATTCATTTGTAAAATTTTAAAGTACCTATTACATCATCACTAAACGATAATAGACAGTGCCATTGAATATATTGTTATTAGTAATAAGAGAATGATAACGTCGACAAAATTGTTTATGGAACAAGAACAGCCGGCTTTTATTTAGGCTTGGAGGTAGATTTAAATAATCTTTGAACTTTGTAGTACCGTCAAATATGATTAATAAATGTTTAGTTTATGTTCTCCTTTGTCATTCCGTTCGTAGCTGGGCACACACTTTCCGAAAGCCGTAATAGATTAAATCCACAGCGCTTATCCAAATTATTACTTTTGCGTTGTTTAAGTGCTGATCAATGGCAATTGTGATTTTTTTGTTGAATAAAACTATTCTAAATACATATAATTATTTGATTCTTTTAAAAAAATAAAATAATATAGTAAAACTATTAAAAAGATAACCATTTGCACGATATATACTTATTATATCGCATATTAAATGAAAGGCATGCGATACGGTTACAATACGATATATCGATACAAAGGAAATCGATAATATCGCGTATCGATACAACCAAGTTCGATACAGTTACGATGCGATATATCGATACAATACACTTTTTTGGGCATCCCTATCGGCCACTCCTATGAAGTGACAGGCATCGAGTACATCAGAAAGTATCGATACCCAGTAAAGTATCGGGACAAAGTATCGAGGACGGTATCGAGTAGGTATCGCAACGCAAGTATCGATACTTTTTGCGGATCCCTATACCTAGTCTGTGACTCTGTGAGCGATTGCTTCGATGCTTCGTTAGTTCGTTAATTCTTCATTCTTTTGATTTTCCGTGATTTGCGTTCTCGTAAAATCAGGAATTTGCGTTGTTTTTCTGTCTTATCGCTTATGCAATGAGCGATGGTAGGTCTGTGACTGGTCAGTTAAAGAAGTTCGTGTTTCGTGGCAAGGCTACCAACAACGGAGATACTCGAGGTGACTATCTGGAAGTAGTAATCCCTGAGTTACGGACCGCTGGCTATTCTTTTTACACGTGGGCGTCCGCTCCGCTTTTGGCTTGGTACCTGTGGACGCAGCGGCGGGTATTACGAGGCGTCCGCGTGTTGGAGCTCGGCTGCGGCACCGGCTTACCCGGTATTCTTGCGGCCAAGTGCGGCGCTCGAGTCACTCTCACGGACAGCGTAGCTCTGCCCCGCTCGCTTCGCCATCTCGCCGCTTGCTGCGAAGCGAACGGCCTCGTCCCAGATCGGGACGTTCAAATCCTCGGTCTCGCGTGGGGTCTCTTCCTACCTGACGTACATAACCTCCGCCCCGTAGACTTGATCTTAGCATCAGATTGTTTTTACGAACCGACACAATTCGAGGAGGTCCTTTCGACCGTCGCATATTTACTGGACGGCACTGACGGCCGATTTTTGTGTTCTTACCAGGAGCGCAGCGCCGACTGGTCTATTGAAGCTCTGCTGAAGAAGTGGGGGCTGAAAGGTGCGCTGCTGGACTTGGATTCTCTGAGCGAGAGCTCCGGGATCGACTACAGGGCGCTGAGTGGCGAAAAGTCATTGCATTTATTAGAAATCGTCGCAGTTTAGGGCATGGCCAGCACTGCAAGAGCCGCTCGCCTGTACGTAGGCAACCTGCCGTGGACGGTTGGCCACCGCCAACTCCGGGAGTACTTCTCTCAGTTCGGGCCCGTGCAGAGCGCTCGTGTGGTATTTGATCGCTCCACTGGCCTCAGCAAAGGCTACGGTTTCATCGAGTTTAATAGTGCATCCGATGCCGCCGAAGCTACCAACAAACAAGTACATACCTTGGAAGGTCTCAATGTGATTGTCCAAGTTCAAAATAATTAGAGTACCCTCCCTTAGATAGAATTATAATGGCCGAAGCACTGCCAGAGTACCCTGATTCAGACTTTTCAGATGACAGTGAATCACCTCTAGACATATCCTTCAATAAGGCAGCAGATCATGTCAGAAAAATAACAGGCAACTTAAACAATAGTCAGCTTCTGGAATTGTATGGTTTATTCAAGCAGGGGACGGAAGGAAGATGCGATACTCCCAAGCCTGGTTGGTTCGATGCTCGAGGCAGGAAGAAATGGGAGGCATGGAGAAATATCGGTGACATGCCCAGTGTAGAAGCGAAAGAAAAGTATATTTCTTTGGTGCAAAAATATGATCCAAATTGGTCCAATCCACAATCCAGTACAGCAGATGGTGGTGAAACTTGGGTTTCCGTATCTACCTTGAGACGTCCTTCAGAAACTGCTCTTGCTCACAATGAGTTGTCTCTGATAGATGCGGCGAGAGAAGACTTGGCAGAGAGAGTCACGCAACTGCTTACTGAGAATCCAGACTCGAAGTTTGATAAAGATGAGGATGGCCTGACTCCACTGCACTGGGCAGCAGATAGGGATGCTGTGAAATCCTTAAAAGCTGCAATAGTCGGAGGATGTCCTGTTAATGCTAAAGATGATTCCGGTCAGACAGCCTTGCATTATGCAGTAAGTTGTGGCCACCTGGAGTCTACGAGAATCTTAATAAATGCTGGAGCATCCTTGCTTGAAGATGAGGATGGGAAGACTCCTCTAGATTTAGTGGAGAATGATGAAATCAGGCAAATTCTGGAAGGTGCTAAATAGTTTAAGTGTGCACCGGACTTAGTTAGAATGTGAACTATGAGTTGGTTTGTAGTTATGAAATAAAACTTGAAAAGTAATTATTCTTTTATGGCCTTACTAACAATGTTTGGACAGGCATTCACAATGTATGTAAAGTTGCACTACATGGCTTAGGAAGTGGCTGTTAGAGTCTTAATTGTGACTGAACCCCATTTGCAGTAAATAGCTCACTTGCTGCAAAAACATTGTCTACACAGAATTGTGCAAACTTCTACTACGCCATAACGGGTGGGTTTAACATTATGAACAACTTCTAATGGGATCAATTAAAAAAAAAAGAAATTCTATTCCTTTTTTTGGCCTAAAGGTCATAAATGTGCTGGCAGACTTTATGATTCTAATGTTGGTCCCATATAAAATTGTTGTGATGTGGAATAGAATGACCCATTATGACTCGGTAAAAGGTATTCAGTGTTAAAGCAGCCAATATTCGCTTTACAATCAGACTTCTAGCCTCCTAATCTCAACTTCATTCCTCTACCATCCAAATATTGTAAAAATAGGCCATACTTTATTGGCAAAAGTATAACTAAGTAATATTAGTATAAAAACTATGTTAATAGGAAGGTACTTTTTAACTACTTATAAACTACATACATTGATATCAGTCAGAAAACAAAGAAGAACCTAAAATCTAAGTACAACATGATCACTCACATAATTTATAGTCCGTTTTTCCATACATGGCATAAAGGACGGACAGGAATAGTGTAATGATGACTTATGAAGGACTATGACTGTATTGAGTCAGTAGGGCTGTGCTATAACCACAAGAAAAACTGATTTATTAGACTGATGCATCCCTTGCAAGTTGCTGTATCTTCAAAATCATGATTTTACATGGGAACATTCCAAAAACAAAACATTGAATCTAAATCATCATTTCTTGTAAATTTTTCTTTTACCCATATTTTACAAAAAATATATCTAGCAATGTCAATTTAAATGCTATTTATTACTATTTATCTTTAGAAAACTCCCAGTAAAATCACGATTTTGGAAATGCAACAACTTATGTGGGACTACTGTATGAAACATTTGATTTACCACAGTACTTTGGTCAAACAGCAAAATTTTAAAATGTACTAATATTAATGAGTATATCACACCCCTTATGACTTACACAGTAGTTATGATTAATCCTGTACATTCAAAGACATGAAAGGTAAGAGATCATTGTTCCTAAAAGCAAACTTATCATGTGGAGGTCATAGAAACATGGACAACCTGTAGTTATTTTTATGCCAAGTATCAAGAACCAGAGAAATAACATCAAAGCTATATTGAAAACATTATCTTGTATTGGGTTTCTATATAATATTTCTTTGTTTATATATCAAATTCTAATTTCAATTTTATAATTTATTAGCTGTACCCTCCACACTTTGCTGTGGCACATTGTGATGCAAAAATTAGATAAAAACAATCCTTGATGAGGATTACATATCATTCTAAAATTTCAGCTCGATCGGTGCAGAACCTTTTGAGTTTTTGAAGTGTACACAAACCAACATAACATTTTTATATATAAAAAAGATAGACGAGATTAGCTGACCCTGCTAACGTAGTTCTGCTATATAAATTATCGACATGCACAGAATCTTTGGCAGATCAAATAATCTGCTGATTACTCAATTTAGAAGCTTTGAGACCAAAACAGCTTAAAACTAGTTTTGTCACACCTTTATCTACAATAGCAGCAGAGGCTTGGGGAAAAATAGTTTTTTTTTAACGTTGATAAACAAAATGTGTTAAAATGATGGAAATATCCGCAAAATAGGCGCATCGTGACGTCGATTAGCGGAAAACAGCCGGCCTACGACTATGAAAATAGGTTGAAATACAGGATGAAAGTTACGGTTAAAATATAACAAATAAAAAAACATTTGCTCTGTTCAACCTTATATATCTTTTATTTTTTAAGGGGTAAAACCCCTACTTATAGTTACCGTAAACCCAGGGTACAGCTAATATAATAAAATAATGTTTCCAATATAAGCCTACATTGTGAAACTTCAATTCATATACCCAGAGTTACGAACAAACAGTCATTATCACAGTAACCAGCTCGTGATTACACACAAAATTTACAACTAAAAATTCATACTATAGATAGGTACATCGTCACATAGAACACCTATAGGCGTAGTACTTGCGTTTGCGTCCTGTCACTTGCAAGTATGAAAAGCTAGAACATTCTATAATTTTCTATACAGTTAGCGTATAATATATAAAATATTCACCTAAAGGACGCTAGTACATGTACTTTACCTATTGATGTATTAACAAAGCATTCAAATATTCTATTTAAAATATTACACAGGACTTATGTTACTGACAAACAGTGGGATATGGTTCGATAGCACCACAAATTATAATATTAATCATATTATACCAAATCCCGCAGACAACTGGTGTTATTTCATCAATCATATAATCTTTATTACTCAAACATAAATTATTTACATACAGCTGCTAGTGTCTCACGGCTCAGATTAAAATAATACCTTAAATAAATGTGAATTGTTTTGCATGAAATAAACACATAAACCAGCTCACTAAATGCTCCCACTGCTGGGAGTCGGGATTTTCTCTCGCAAAGAGAGAGTCAAGGCCATAATCCACCACGCTGGCCAAGTGCGGGTTGGTGGATGACACCTGACCTCGAAATATTCTAGGTACGTGTCGGTTTACTCACGATATTCTCATTCACCGTTCAAAGTTAGCGGCATTACTACACACAGTTGTGCGCGTGGTGTTTGAACCCCCGGGTTCAAATACCACGCGCACCACGGACCCATTCGGATCGGCAGCCGTTCTCCCGACTACACCTGGTTTTAACTTCTTAACCATAATTAAATGAGCAGTTAACATTAAAAGTTATTTTTGTATAGCACATAAGTCCTGTGAAACGATTTCGATTGTACAAAGGTACAAACAACTAAATTTAAAGTTTTATTTATAACTATAAATTAATAATTCTGACAGTAGTGTCAAATAAGGCTCAACTCATACCAAAGGAGCGTCGCATCGCAGCGACGAACGTATCATTGTAATGCGATTTAAAACCTTATTTACATTATCATAATACATAATATAGCTTGAGGAATGTGAAATTTAATGCGATTTAAAACCTTATAGTAATGCATAGTATCGCTTGAGAACCCATGATTTAAACCCATTATTTATATTCACTGTTATAATACATACATAGTATCCGATTGAGAAATTTGAAAAGTTTTATTCTAATGCGGTTTAAAACCTTAAACTCATTGTAATAATACACAGTATCGCTTGAATACGCGCGCTACCGCTGCGTAGTTGAGACGTAGGAAGAAGACGTCGCGCGCGACTTTCCAATTTTCTCAAGCGATACTAGGCATTATTTCAATTAATATTTAAGGTATACTTATTTTTTTTACTTTTATAGGTTTACATTAGACCTCCATCTCAAAATTGCACGTCGTTGCGCTGCTCCTTTCGTGTGATTTGAGCCTTAGGAACCGTTCAAGTATTACGTAACGCAATTTCTAAGATTTTTGTACACCGTAACTTTTTCCATTCCTCTCCTTCTCCCTCACTCAAAACGTAACAACCAAGTCACCATCTTTACTTAAAGTTAGCAATAAACTACAACTTGGGACGTTTGTACAAAAAAAATTGTACGCGTCTCCATAACGCAACGTAACGGTTCTTATCCCTCCCCTCACTCAGTTGAGTTCTTGGTTTTCTGGGCTATACGACTATATCGTAACTCTGCCAATGTCCGTTTCTTGGGAGTTCCGTAAACGGTGGTATGCTTTATAAACCGCGGTTTACTAATTTGATCTGGATTCCCAAAACGTTAAGTAACAATCTAAGCCAAACTGTCACCACACAAGTTGTCGACCCGGGAGATTTTAACTCCCTAGTTTTTTAAAACACAAACAATTTCCTCCATAACGCACCGTAACATTTCACAAGACGCCCCCTCCCAAACTGCTTTACGTAGCACTTCAACGCCCCCTGAGTGATGAGTCTCGCCCGTGCTAGTTCTCCTTGGGTTCCTTGTTGTGCAGGGCCTCCGTGGAGTCCAGCTGCTTGAGGAGCCGGAACAGCGCGGCCGCCTCCCTGATGCGGCTGAACTCCACGCAGAAGGCTTCCACTTCGATGAACAGCTCCTGAAATACAGCCCATTTAGATATGCATCA
This sequence comes from Ectropis grisescens, assembly GCA_017562165.1. Classification (NCBI taxonomy): domain Eukaryota; kingdom Metazoa; phylum Arthropoda; class Insecta; order Lepidoptera; family Geometridae; genus Ectropis; species Ectropis grisescens. The sequence goes on from CM029785.1 coordinate 23,282,324, forward strand.
AGACCAAACTCAGTCAAGTCACGCCGGTATTTTTTTTTAATAATAAAAAGTGACAAACGGGACATAAATAAATATTGGTGGACAATTCACACACACCACCTGACCCCAAACTAAGCAAAGCTTGTAATATGGCGGCCAGATAGCTAATATAATACTTATATAGTTGTAAATACACATACTTATTATACATAGAAACACCCAGACACAGTACAAATAATTTAATTCATCACACAAATATTTGCACTGGGTGGGAATCGAACCCCCGACCCTCGGCTTCGCAAGCAGACTACCCACTGAGCCACGAAGTCAGTCGACATGTGCCCGATGGTAAGCAACATGCCTGCCACATAACAGCACAGTGACAAGCAGCTATTGGTACATGAAGACTTCAAATCATTACCTAGCACTGCACTGCGCTCGTCACCCAGAGATCTAAAATGTTATATCTCTAAGCCCTGTAACTTCTCTGAAAAAAAACTAGTGTGTACTTACTGCTGAAACTTCGGGATCTTGTCTAACGTCAGAGTTCAAGTATCGAGTAAGGACTTCTCGAAGCTCGAAAAAGCGGCTTTGTTTCATGGTTGATATTCCGAAGAGACGAACGAAGAGGTTTAACTCAACTTTTGTGATAACAAGAACAAAATAAAAAATTTTGATTAACCCCGACTACCTCGGATTTGTTATCTGTACAACATTCTACTAGTCAATCCCTTTCATTTGATACGCATATTGAGGAGGTAGTAGTGAAAAAAAATATGTAATTCGCCATTTTGTGATGGCGGCTATTTGAAAATTGTTATAATGTATAGTATTTTACTAATCAAGCCCTTTCATTTGATACCCATATTGAGGTAGGTAGGTTGTAAAATAGTTATTTGTTATACAAGAGTGCAAAGTAGATTTTTAACCGCGTGCTCAATTTTGATGACCGAGCAAGCGAAGATTAGAATCCTGAGAGTAGCAAGAGAATCAAAAGAGCACAAGGTGAAAAATCTTTGCACTCGAGTGCAACACGTAACTTTTCATTCCACCTCAGCGGGGAAATGACTATAGTCCGTTCCACGAAGAGGTGAAGAAAATGTAAACAAATCAATGTCACTCTCAATATGACAGACCAGCATTTCTCAACCTTTGTTTTAGAAGATAGTTCGTTGTAAGCGTCTCTGTTTGCCCTTTTAGATTTTCGACACATAACTAGGTTAAATATATTCCAATAAGTCCGTTTCCAACCTTTTGTCTTATTTCTAGTATTTTATAATTATACGTTTATTAAATATGTGGTGCGCATAAGTTTAAAACATTAATACAAAAATAACTTGGGTGGTTGGTTCATGGAACACAATAGTAACATATAAACAGTTTTTATTAATATTAATTACTAGATGCCCGTCCCGGCTTCGCCCGTGGTACATTATATAGCACTCATCGGGATCCCGTACATATCGAACGGTGAAAGAATGACTGAAATCGGTTCACTCATTCCTGACAATATCGATTTCAAACAGAAAAACCTCTTTAGCTACCTGCTACGCCACCTGTCGGAAATTGGTCGTACCAACTCAGATTTAGAAAAAAAAATAGCAAAGGTTTATATTCAATGCACAGATTACTGAAATTCAATGACGCAATCTTTGACACATGCTGTCATGTGTCATGTCAAAGCACGAAACGTACGAAAACTCTTAATATTTTTTCCCGATTTCGTTACATTCTTGTTTCATGCTCCGCTTCAATTAATAGTAGAGTTATTTTCTATAGCCTAAAGCCTTCCTCGATAAATGGACTATCCAATAGAAAAATAATCTTTCAATTCGGACCAGTACTTCCCGAGATCCTAGCGTTCAAACAAACAAACAAACAAACTCTTCAGCTTTATAATATTAGTATAGATTAAGTGCAGCTTTGTTTTGTTATGCAGCACTTAAATTCCTTTTTCATTATGTATGTGAAATGACTGACTTTTTAGTAAACTTAAATTTAATATATATTTACATAAGGGGTGGGATGTAAATATAAAAGGTGCGTTCGGGTAAGATCGGATATGGGGTAAGACCATATGAATTAAATTTTTTCTCTAATTTCGAATAATTTTCAAACTCTCGTAAGATTAAATAAAACGCCATTTTGTCACCCCGCGACCTATAGTTTCTGTTTATCGCTCCGGCAAATCAGAAATCTGCTGTGTGTGAATTAGTAAATTATGCAAAACATTTAGTTTAGTAAGTGAAAGATCGGATGTATTCTTCTTATGGAATCTGCCTTATAAGCAATAAAGGCTACTATTAATTGCAGTCCGAACTTGCCCTTCGGTGGTAAATATGTTATCGTGATCATGAGAGATAAAATTTGTTTTGGCTAACGTCTACAACAAAAACTATTAAACCTGTAAGGCAGACAAAATTCACACTTACACTCTGTCTATCCGTTAAGAACTGTAGATTTATTTTTTTTAGATCTGACATACATTGATCTCCAGAAATTAAATAAATCGCAAGACTATGCTAACTAGTCAAATATCTGTCCGGAATTACCCCAACGCACCTTATATATATATATGAGACGATCTTCTTAGCATTCCATGGATTCACCGTGCGGGTGCCGGGTCCATCGTGCGGCAGAGAGAGAGAAATCCCGAGTAGATCCCGAGACTTGTGACTCGGGCGTACGTTTAAGGGTACTGTATTTTCTGACGTACATCAACACTCACCTTCACTACTCGTTTTTCTCTCCCTGCCCAGCCAATTCTGATATGAACCTACTAGCGCAGCTTTAGATACTCGTATATATATCCACATTCAGATCCGTATCCGTGGATGTACTTTTTTCACAATACAGCACATCACTAGTGTAGTTCTTACTACCTGTGTAGCTACCATTGCTATTATTTTGTCTTAATAAAAAGTAGTGTACCTATATAAGTAATAATAATAATAATAAATAAGTCATCAGCTGTCAACACGAAAGCCCGTCTTTTTTTTACCGTAAATTATTTAAATGTATTTTTTTCACATTTTTATTACAAATTTATACAGAAATATACAAGCAATATTCAAAATCAAGAATTCAACATAATTTTGGCGCAATAATACCTCAAAAGATGGAAAAATACAATATTTATCAACATGTACGACATGACAGATGTCTGTCAAAGAAAACTAATAGAAATAAAATTATTTGGATAAACAACTAATAATACAGGTAAATGATAACACGGTCGAAGAAACGAGCTACAGCGTCACGACACACACGCCCACCACCTTCCGCCCGTTCGTCGTCGTCTCCGAGTATCTCGTCGGATGAGTTCCATACCACCCGCGAGACCAGCGACTCGTCGAGCGACGCGAGCGAGCCCGGGACGACACCGCCTACAAGACCAGGGCGACGTGGCCGTCCCCCGCTGCCGGCACGCTTGGGGCCTGAGAGGCAATCTGTCTCACGCCCGGCCCTCGCTACCGGTGGTGTAGTGCGTCGCATGCGATGGTCTCAAACCATGAATGAGAACTGCATGCGCGCCTATTACAGGGCAACAGAGGGAGGAACTAACCTGACCGCGTATTGTGCCAGGATGCTGTCTCTGTTTCAGACCTTCGAACCGACCGTCGCCGTTTCCGCTCAACGATTGTCTGACCAAGTTCGAGCCATCAGGCGCTGCAAGCTGCTGGATGACTCGACACTTGATCAGCTACGCCTGGAGGAGGAGCGTGCTCGCCCAGTTTCTATCTCGACCCGGGATCCGCCCGCCGCGTCGTCGACGCTGACACTGGCTTCAGTGCCAATGACAGCGGCGACACTTGCGGCGCAGGTTGACCCCGATATCGAGGAGGAGATTTGGCGGTAATAGCTTATCTGACCAGGTAAGAGAGCAAATGAGGAGCACTTTGGAAGACGCGATCTTCCAATATCGACTCACACCAAACTCTAGGCCACGCTTACCGCGTTTGCCCACCCATAAACGAAATTTGGCTTTGATGGGGCCCTGAATACTTTGCTAGTGCCCTACCTGGGAACTAGCAAAGATTTGACTGATACCCATTCTATTCTGTACTGCGGTGCTATCGCGGCGTGTCGCGTTGCACGTGTCAAGTTTCAGACACTGACCGCGCAACGCGAACCACCGGAAGTGTACCCGCTTGGCAAGTGCGAATAGAACGGCGTATCAGTATATTCAGGACTCTTATTGCAAAGCTAATCTGCTTCAGCCAGGGGAACAGTCGTCCCCGAGTCATGCGTTTCGTAGCACAGGCATTTGCTGGGACTGGTACCAGTCCTCAGCACTATCTTGCCAATGTTGCGGAACGTATTGACTATCTGAAGCAGAAAGTTTATGCGTGGGCAAACCGTATTCGCCGCTACAGAGAGCGTGTGAATCGATACAGAGAAAATCGCGACTTCCAGAGTGATCAAAGGAAGGTATACCGAAACTGGGAAGAGAATAGTCAAAGTGTGAGCGATGGGCAGCTACCGGATGCTAGCGCTATGATAAACTTCTGGCGCAGCATCTGGTCGGTGCCTGTCGAGCACACGGAGGGAACTTGGATGCGTGTTGTCGAACGCGCGTGTGAGTCTATCGATGCCATGGAGTCTATTACGATAGACTCCGTAGACGTTAGTTGTGCTATCCGGACGGCTCAGAACTGGAAATGTCCTGGGCCGGACGGATTGCACAACTTCTGGATAAAGTGGTTTCGATGCTCACATGAGCGTTTGGCAACACAATTCAAGAAGCCCTCGAGGCGGGTTCTCTTCCCAGTTTCATGACCACCGGAGTCACCTTCCTGCTCCATAAGTCTGGTAGTACCACGGAACCGAAGAACTACAGACCCATTACGTGCTTACCCACCACCTATAAGCTGCTTACATCCATTCTGAGAGCAAAAATTAACGCGCATATAGTCGCAAATAACGTTTTGGCCTCCTCTCAGAATGGGTGTAAGATTGGGTCCCGTGGTACTAAGGAGCTGCTCCTCATTGACACGACCATTTGCCAACAAGTCAAACGAAACAAAGGAGCCCTCTCCGCTGCTTGGATTGATTATAAGAAGGCCTGTGATGCGGTGCCCCATTCATGGCTAGAAAGGGTTTTAGAGTTGTACAAAATAAATCCAACTCTGAAATCTTTTCTAAGCAAATGCATGGGACAGTGGGTCACAGTCCTTCGTCAACCAGGTAGCGTAGACAGCTCTTTTGTTTCGGAGGACTTGATAAGGATTGAAAGAGGCATTTTCAGGGTGACAGTCTAAGTCCCCTATGGTTCTGCCTAAGTCTGAATCCTCTCAGCACTCTGCTGAAGGATTCAGAGTTAGGTTATCGTCTTCGTAGAGGAGGTGAGGCATTTGTTGTACATGGACGACCTCAAACTTTTTGCACCGAAACGCCAAGACTTGTTGGAGCTATTAAAAACCACGGAGGTTTTAGTAACGCCATCAAGATGGAGTTCGGTGTAGACAAGTGTGCGGTCATGCATGTACAGCAGGAAAGTAGTAAATTCAGAGAATTTACAACTTTCCGAGACTATAACTCTCAGATCTCTCTCCGAAGACGAGACCTACAAATATCTCGGTATGTCACAGTCATTGGGTATATCAGCAGATGACATTAAGAAATCGGTGAAGGAGCGCTTCTTTTGCCGGCTGACAAAAGTACTTAAAAGTCTTCTGTCAGGCGGTAACAAAGCGCGAGCCTTCAACGGTTGGGTAATGCCTCTGCTGATATACTCCTTTGGCATACTGAGGTGGACTCAGACTGAGCTCGACGCCCTGGACAGGAAGGTCCGTCAACTGCTCACAACTCATCGCATGCTACACCCGCGCTCGTCTGTTATGAGACTGTATATTCCGCGGAAGTGGGAGGTCGAGGCTTTTAAATGCCAAGAACCTACACAACCGCGAAGTATGCAGTCTCAGGGATTATTTCCGCAACAGCGAGTCCGGGATGCATCGCGATGTTGTGGCAGTTGACAGAAGCTTCACGCCTCTTTCACTGGCAAACGAGAACTGGCGTAAACCATCGGTGCTCAGCACTGATGATCGCAAGGAAGTGTGGAAGAGCAAGGAGCTGCACGGGCGATTCTATCGGGCCCTAACGGGACCCGATGTGAATCTGCTCGCGTCGGTGAACTGGCTACGCTTCGGGGACCTCTTCGGAGAAACCGAGGGTTTTGTTTGTGCAATTGCAGACGAGGTTATCAAGACGAACAATTACCGGAAATACATAATGAAGGACGGTACGGTCGACATTTGTCGGGCATGCCGCCGTCCAGGCGAATCTCTTCGTCATGTTATTTCCGGTTGTTCGCATCTTGCTAACGGCGAGTACTTGCACAGACATAACCTAGTAGCCAGGATCATCCACCAGCAACTTGCTCTTCGACACGGCCTTGTCGAGTCCGAGGTGCCGTACTATAAGTACGCACCTCTGCCAGTTCTCGAGAATGGTCGTGCGTTGCTCTACTGGGACCGCTCTATCATCACGGACAGGACTATTGTCGCCAATAAGCCTGATATCGTGCTGGTAGACCGGTCTCAACGTCGGGCTGTGATCGTCGATATCACCATACCACATGACGAGAACCTCGTGAAAGCTGAGAAGGACAAGCTTAGCAAGTACCTTGACTTGGCTCACGAGGTTACCGCCATGTGGAATGTTGATTCCACGATCATAGTCCCCATAGTCGTGTCGGCAAACGGCCTTATAGCGAAAAGTCTCGACCAACATCTCAAGAGACTTTCGCTAGATGGTTGGATCAAGGGTCAGATGCAGAAGGCAGTCATCCTTGACACAGCGCGCATCGTCAGGAGGTTCCTCAGTCTGCAGCCCTAACCACCGGTAGCTTGGGCCCTGCCCCGCTGCTGGCGGCAAACTAGTTTTAAGTTTTTATAATGTTTTTATGTTGTTTTATATATCAATATTGTAAAAACTTAGGCTTAAGAAAAGAAATAAATACGAATAATAATAATAATTTATTTGGCATAAATACATGTACAAGAAATTTTAATCCAAAGTACCCCATTGGGTATTTTTTTAATAAGAGTGGTAGGTGTAATTAACTCAAAAATGCAATTAATTTCTACTGCGTTAGATGCTGTTGCAATTAATTTTAAAACGTATCGAATACTGAGTAGTGCTTTCATCTATCCTAAAATAAGATTTTTACATCCAAACAAATTTGTTAATGAGCGTTCTGTTTTTACATTAAGTTTTTTTTACATTTATTATTTTAACATTAAGTTATTGCTCGGCTTAGGTTTGTCACGCCAATATGCAGATGCAGTGCCTGGTTCTAATCTCACGCGCACCTCTGCTTTTTAGAATTCATGAGCGTAATGCTTTAGCAGCATTACGCTCATGAAAGAAAACACCTTAAGCAAACTGGCATGCTAAAAATTTTCGAGATCAGAGAGGTTTGTCATCCACCACCAACACGGAAGAATTATAGCCCCAGCAAAGAACTTTTAGTGGGTCGCTTATGTGAGCAGCGTCCCGCAAATTTACCCGCTTAGATCCCTTTTCCGTAATTTTCCCTCCATAAAAATAAACTTATACCTATGCTTTCCAGATCATAATCTAACCGTGTTCCGCGTTTAAACCTGAGCCGTTTAGCTGTTCCATCTTGATAGAGCAACGTACATCTAAACTTTTGCACTTATAATAAGGATTAGTAGATTTTCTTGCGAATAAATATACATTATTTAGTGGTTCATTAGGTAAACGTCTTATAATTTACGTGCAAAAAGTAATGGTATGATTTATCAGAAACATGCGTATACTTAAGTGAAGTGGGATCAAAGTTCAGTATTATGATATTATATGCCTTGTTTGTTGACTTCAACGGCCAAAGAATAGAGATCTAAATGGTCTTAAATGGTCAGTTCTAAAATCTATTTATAATAACATAGACTAATTTTAAATACTTAACATATGATTTGTTTTTATAATTAATGATAATTATTAAAAGCAGTCTAACTTGGCTGGTTTTAATATCATAACATTGAACTTGTCTTTCACTTCACATTTATGTTTTGATGGGAATCGCAGTTTGAGAAACATAGATCAAATTGCCACTGTTTAAAACCGTATCTACCACATTCTACTATTACTATTTATAACTTTCAAGATAAGTTAATAAATAGTTATTTGATCAATACAAATCCAAGTATGTTGTATTTAAGATCACAGTAAAGTCGAATCATATTTGTGAAAAATATTTTAATAGTTTTAGAAAAATACTAAGGTTAAACGATTTTTATGTTATGGTAGCACCTTTGTTTACATTTTCTACACGTCTTCGTGGAACGGACTATAAATGCAAATTTTTAAATGTTTTCGCGCTAAGCAAATAAAAAAAAAGTAAGTACACCAAGGAGGTTCCGAGTCTGAGTTTTTAACATATTAAAAAAAATTTATGATGCATTCGGCACTAAGGAGGTAGAAATAAACCTCAAAACCTCAGTATACACGATGTACTAAATTCAAATTTACTTTAACCTCTAGACTCTCTAGAGAGTAAAAACGACTTTTGCGCGATATCGAGGAGCAAAAGTACTCTTTCCGAGCTGGTGGGATGAAAAATATTATTATTCGCCATTTTGTGGAGGCAGCGCACGGAAATTAACCTTCAAATAAAAAAACATGTTGTTGGATTGTCACGAAAAGTCTGAAGTGTGCACTTCAATAAATCCACACGATGTCTACAAGTTGTGTCATGGCGCAATCTCGTATACCTTGACGTTGATGATCTTGTTCCGGATGAGCGACTGCAGGAAGACGCAGACGAGCCGCACGAGGCGGTTCTGCATGTAGCGGTCGCGGATGGTCTCGCACGTCGAGATGCAGTTGCTGATGTACAGGTGCACGAACTCCACCGGCAGGTCCACTGAGATCGTCAATCTGGAAATTTATGTTTATATTTATCTATGGATTGGATGGTAATCCATCGCTCAAGTCAACATTTTTTAACCCCCGACCAAAACAAGAACAAAATTAAAAATGTTGACTAACCCCCGACTACCTAAGATTTGTTATCTGTACAACATTCTACTAGTCAAGCCCTTTCATTTGATACCCATATTAAGGGAGTTGTGAAAAAAGATATGTAATTCGCCATTTTGTGGTAGCGACCATCTTGGATTTGTTATAGCGTTTAGTACTCTACTAGTCAAGCCCTTTCATTTGATACCCATATTGAGGTAGGTTGTGAAGAAATATTTTGTCCGCCATTTTGTGGAGGCGGCCATTTTGAATCGATATTAACCAAACATAGCTAAGAACACCCGCACGGATATTAACTTTCAAATAAAAAAACCGCATCGAAATCGGCCCATCCGTTTGAGGTCTACGGTGCCACAGACAGACACACACACAGACAGACATCGACGTCAAACTTATTACACCCCTTTTTTTAACCCCCGACAAAAAAAAGGGGTGTTATAAGTTTGACGTCGATGCCTGTCTGTCTGTCTGTCTGTCTGTCTGTCTGTCTGTGTGTGTGTCTGTCTGTGACACCGTAGAGCTCAAACGGATGGGCCGATTTCGATGCGGTTTTTTTTTTATTTGAAAGTTAATATCCGTGCGGGTGTTCTTAGCTATGTTTGGTTAATATCGATTCAAAATGGCCGCCTCCACAAAATGGCGGACAAAATATTTCTTTACAACCTACCTCAATATGGGTATCAAATGAAAGGGCTTGACTAGTAGAGTACTAAACGCTATAACAAATTTCAAATCCAAGATGGCCGCCACCACAAAATGGCGAATTATATAATATTTTTCACTACTACCTCAATATGGGTATCAAATGAAAGGGCTTGATTAGTAGAATACTTTGCACTATGACAAATTTCAAATCCAAGATGGCCGCTATCACAAAATGGCGAATTACATTTCCTTTTTCACAATTCCCTTAATATGGGTATCAAATGAAAGGGCTTGACTAGTAGAATGTTCTACAGATAACAAATCTAAGGTAGTCGGGGGTTAATCAAAATTTTTAATTTTGTTCTTGTTGGTCGGGGGTTAAAAAGGGTGTTATAAGTTTGACGTCTATGTCTGTCTGTCTGTGTGTGTGTCTGTCTGTCTATGTGTGTGTCTGTCTGTGGCACCGTAGAGCCTGCAGCCAGGGGGAGCGACGACTTACGGAAGGCGGCTGGCAGCAAGTGGATGCGAACACCAGAAGGTCGTGCCATGTGGCGATCCATAGGAGAGGCCTACGTCCAACAGTGGATGACTATTAGATAGGCTGATGATGGATGCTACACCACACCCTCTCACAAGGACACGGAAGCTGACTCACATTATGGCACCTGAACTTTATAATACTCTTCCTAAAATAGTTACATCGGCCCAAAGTTTCGGCAGCTTCAAAAACAGATTAAAGTGCTGGATTATCGATCAAACTTTTTATAGTTACAGCGAATTTTTAGACAGTGATGGCAAAGTTCTTCTAAAAATGTGACAAAAATGACATTTATTATACTCGCATAATGCTTGACAGTTTTCTGTACGATAATTATCATATTATATAAATATTATAATACGTTGAAGTAATTATTTTAAACTTTGATAACGTACACAAATTGTTTGCTCTTTCTTTTGTTTTTATTATTTATTTAAAGGGGCGGACATCTAGTTAAGAAATATACCTTTAGCATCGTCTTGAAACGTCCTTGACAGTAATGGGTTCAAGTCATGTCACGCTTCATAAGCTGAAGCGTAAACAAGACACCTTTACGTAACCAGATAGATACCTTTATAAATATCTCTTTTAATCCATTATTCTGTAACTCCGCCCAAAAATCATGCGACAAGGATAAATGATCGAGAATTGCAACCCCTATCTTCACCTGCACTCAGTTGGACAGCTTTCAAGTGACGGCATAGTGCTCAATCTTATTATTTTTTACCCTTCTAAGATCCTACATAGGTGTCCTGGTGGTTCATTTGACCCATAAATTTTGTTCACGGGCCTGCAGTATATTATAATCAGTTTTGATAGCCGTTTTCCCGCCAATTTCGTAAGCATGCGCGCGCACAGACTAAAGCGGACGTGACGTACCTGTTGACGACCTCCATGGAGTGCAGCGAGATCTCCATGTTGACGAGCACGCTGAAGTACTCCGTGATGTTGTCGGAGTGGATCAGCTTCAGCAGCACGCTGATCGCCACCAGCGGGTTGTTCTCCACTAACTCCGGCAGCTACCGGCGGACAAGATCGACAAACAACGTTCAATCCACATTCTATCCATATTAATAATTTCGTCAAGGGGTACGGTAGACTTGATCGAAACCTTATATGAATAACAAAACATAAAAAAATATTGATTTAGAGTCGACAACATATCTCCACAAAATTCGGATTATGGAGAATTTCGTTAAATTCTGATGGCACTGATAAACAAACCGCTGTCGCCATTTTTGGTGTGAAGCACGTTTTGTTCCATCAATCAACACATTGCGTGCGTCCGTCGCGCCAAAAAAGTATCCATCACAAAAAACTGCGACTTATGTGACTACTTAAAACGAAACGTCTTGGCGCCGGACCGGAACTTTATTAGTAGGTACTTATATTTAGTATCAGCATTGCACCCGCGCGAAGCCGGGGCGGGTCGCTAGTTAAATCATACAGTGGTTCGACGAAGCCGTCTAGACGGGGCTATCGTGCGGGGTGAGACGCGAGAAGCATGCTCCTGCATTGCCTACATTACAATGTTAGTATTGCAGGAGCGCGGCTCAGGGCTGACGTCTTCCGTATGTTTTAAAATTATTTTAGTTATAAGAATTTTTGTTTGCGACAACCCTACCCTTTGTCTAAACATTATCGGCGTTTCACCCAAGATCAAAGGCGATGAACTACTGGTAACTACTGGTATTTCTTTATACCGTAATTCAATCTATATCTACTTATATCTTTGTTTAGAAACAAATGCTACTACTACTACTGTAAAACAAATTTGGTACAAAATCCTGTCACAAAATAGAATGTTTTTCTTTCTTTCCTCGTGATAGTACTCTTTGGAAAATCCGCCTGAGGAAATGCCAAACCTTTGTCAGTTATTCTAACGCCAAGCAGTAATGTGCAAACATTAGTGTGTTCCGGTTTGAAGGGCAATGTTTGCAGTGAAATTATAAGTAATAGTGATAAAACATGTTATATCGCTATACATGTTATGTCTGGATGACAAGCGCGGTGCGGTAATGTTTTGGAGTATTCTTGTTCCAATAGCTGTAGGTATATCACTGTGCTGTTACGTGGCAGGCATGTTGCTTACCATCAGTCACATGCCCTGCTCGTCGTGCCACTATAGTTGTACACTCCTCCGCTCCGTTACCTGCGCCGGAGTGACGGCCAGCTCGTAGACGAGGCCGGGCTCGAGGTCCAGCAGGCTCCGCAGCCGCGACACGTTGTGCCCGCTCCGCTCCGTTACCTGCGCCGGAGTGACGGCCAGCTCGTAGACGAGGCCGGGCTCGAGGTCCAGCAGGCTCCGCAGCCGCGACACGTTGTGCCCGCTCCGCTCCGTTACCTGCGCCGGAGTGACGCCCAGCTCGTAGACGAGGCCGGGCTCGAGGTCCAGCAGGCTCCGCAGCCGCGACACGTTGTGCCCGCTCCGCTCCGTTACCTGCGCCGGAGTGACGCCCAGCTCGTAGACGAGGCCGGGCTCGAGGTCCAGCAGGCTCCGCAGCCGCGACACGTTGTGCCCGCTCCGCTCCGTTACCTGCGCCGGAGTGACGCCCAGCTCGTAGACGAGGCCGGGCTCGAGGTCCAGCAGGCACCGCAGCCGCGACACGTTGTGCCCGCTCCGCTCTGTTACCTGCGCCGGAGTGACGCCCAGCTCGTAGACGAGGCCGGGCTCGAGGTCCAGCAGGCTCCGCAGCCGCGACACGTTGTGCCCGCTCAGCACGCCCCTCAGCGCCAGCTGCGTCAGCTCCTTGGCCTCGGTGATCACGGCCGCCAGGTCCTTCTCGTCCGCCTTCTTCTCTTCCGGCTTCTTCTCTTCCACCTTCTCTTTCTTCTCCTCCTACAAACACACACAGAAACTGAAGAAGTGTACGAATTGGACACTTCTTAATTTTTTGTTACGGATTCGTAGCAATGTGCATTTTAGACAATTTTTAACCGACTTCCAAAAAAAGGAGGAGGTTATCAATTCGACACCTTTTTTTATGTATGTTACGTGATTTCTCTAGAACCTCTGCACTGATTTTAAAATTTCTTTTTGTGTTCGGATGGGTACCTATGCTTCCCGAATGGTCCCATATAAATCTTATCGAAATCAGTCAAGTGGTTTTTGAAATATGAACCAAAAACTAAAATTTGCGTACAATTTTCTGGATGACGTAGTTGAAGATTTCACAAAAGTTATGAAACTCGATCCTGTCAATACGAAATTGTGTAAATGGATTAATAAAAACTTGTTTTTAGCCCCCGACCAAAAAAGGGGTGTTATAAGTTTGACGTCGATGTCTGTTTGCCTGTGGGTCTGTCTGTCTGTGGCACCGTAGAGCTCAAACGGATAGGCCGATTTCGATGCGGTTTTTTTATTTCAAGGTCAATACCCATGCGGATGTTTTTAGCTATGTTTGGTTAATGTCGATTCAAGATAGCCGCGGCCACAAAATGGCGGACAAAATATTTCTTCACAACCTACCTCAATATAGGTATCAAATGAAAGGGCTTGACTAGTAAAATACTATACACTATAACAAATTTCAAATAAAAAATGGCTGCCACCACAAAATGGCGAATTATATATTGTTCATTACTACCTCAATATGGGTATCAAACGAAAGGGCTTGACTAGTAGAATAGTTTGCACTATGACAATTTTCAAATCCAAGATGGCTGCTACCACAAAATGCCGAAATATATTTCTTTTTTCACAACTCCCTTAATATGGGTGTCAAATGAAAGGGCTAATAGTTAAATATAATAATAGGAAAATAGTTAATTTTACCCTTTTTAGTGTACAAGAACAGAATTAAAAATTTTGATTAAACCCTGACTACCTCGGATTTGTTATGTACGATATATGATAGACGAGGATTAAAAATGTATTTGAAATGAAACGTATATAAAACGTAAGGATTTAAAAATGTATTTGAAATGAAACAAAGCAAAATGAAATGATCGTTTTGAAAGAAAGTTGGAGGGTAGACCCAAAATACTATTTTGTTACTGAGTTTAGAACGTATGCAAATATATCCGTACCTTTGGTTTATGCGGCGTCTGGCGGCGCTCAGGGCGAAGCCCTAGCAGGCCTTCGCAGTCCGAGTCGAAGAGAGGCACGTACGCGCCTCGGTTGATGAGATTCTTCCAGGCTGCCTGAGGATCACAATAGGAATCAGTACACTATGAAAGTAGCCGTGCGGCGTGTGTTCTAGTGGTCTTTGTAGTGGTATGCCTCTTTTTGTGGTGGTAGGACTCATTTTGTAGTGGTTGGTCTCTTTTTACAGTGGTAGGACTATTTTTATAGTGGTAGGACTCTTCTTAATAGTGGTAGGACTCTTGGAAGAGTCCGTCTGGGGAAATACCTTTGTTTAATTCTACCACCAAGCAATAATGTGAAAACCATCACTGTATTCCAATTTGAAGAACAATATTTCCAGTGGTATTATAGGGCATAGAGATAAAACAGCTTATTTCTTGGGGAGACGAGCACAGTGCTGTGCTAGGTTATGATTTGTTCTCTTCATGTTCTAATAGCTGCGTGTCACTGTGCAGTTATGGGCAGGCATATTGCTTACCACCAGGCACATGACCTGGCTCGTCTTGTATAAACAAGATCAACTCTATACAGAAAAGAACAAATTTTTTGACGTGACAACGTCTTATAAATTGGTTTGCCGGGTGACACTTCAAGAAACTGCGTTACGCTCCGCTCACGTTATGCGCTCACAACGAGAGCGAGTGAGAGGCACGCGTCTCTTCCACTCGGGCATGGTTAGCCCGCCTAAGAGCGAGAGAGACAGACATAAAAAGTGAAAGGCACGCGTCCCTTCCGTAAAATTATTTTACCACTCAAAGTCGTTGTCACGTAAAACTTTCGCCCGTATACCGACTTTACAGGCAACCAATATTTTTTTTTACTTACCCCTGACTATCTTGGATTTATAATTTGTACAACATACTACTAGTCAAACCCTTTCATTTGACACTAATATTGAGGAGTGTGGTGAAAAAAAATGTTCCTATTTGTTGTGGGTCCCAACTCATATACATTTGCATGCTATTAGATAAAACATGGAGAATCTTTACAGCTTCATGTGACAATAACATTAAAAAGCCTACAGCCCATGTTTTGCAAATTAAATAAATTGAATTGAATTATTCGGGACTTCGATGGACTATCTTTCCACTTAAGATTTTTAGTGTGACAACACAGTGACCTGCAGATATTGGATGGGGATGGGACATGGGTCGGAATCATAACTTAGCAAATCACTGCGCTCATCACCCAGATATATAGGATACTAGTTGTACCCTGCGACGCTTCGCTGTGGAACATTGTGATGCAAAAATTAGATAAAAACAACCCCTGATGCGGATTATATATCACTAGATGCCCGCCCCGGCTTCGCCCGTGGTATATTATATAGCACTCATCGGGATCCCGTACATATCCAACGGTGAAAGAATGACTGAAATCGGTTCACTCATTCCTGAGAATATCGATTTTAAACAAAAAACCTCTTCAGCAACCTGCTACGCCACCTGTCGGAAATTGGTCGTACCACCTCAGATTTAGAAAAAAAAATTAGCAAAGGTTTACATTCAAGGCACAGATTACTGAAATTCAATGACGCAATCTTTGACACATGCTGTCATGTGTCATGTCAAAGCACGAAACGTACGAAAACTCTCAAAAGGGGAATATTTTTTCCCGATTTTGTTACATTCTTGTTTCATGCTCCGCTTCAATTAATAGTAGAGTTATTTTCTATAGCCTAAAGCCTTCCTCGATAAATGGACTATCCAATAGAAAAATAATCTTTCAATTCGGACCAGTACTTCCCGAGATCCTAGCGTTCAAGCAAACAAACAAACAAACAAACAAACAAACAAACAAACTCTTCAGCTTTATAATATTAGTATAGATTCTAAAATTTCAGCTCGATCGGTGCAGAACTCTTTAAGTTTTTGAAGCGTACACAAACCAACATAACATTTTTATATATAGGAATTTTATCGTTATGCCCTGTATTTCACTGGTGACCTTTAAACAGGGAAATTACAGGGATAAAACATGGGCAAATTTTTGAGATTGACCTATATCGAGCTATGTGTTGAATGGAAATCGATTTATTTGTTAAATTATGTGACAAAACAAACAGGTCAGCTATTAACATCTAAATATTTTACCGATAAAATTGATGGAATGGTGGATAACTGATTATGTTTACATTACACACATACTTACCGCATATCTAATGTGCTTTATGCTTGCACGATTGGACCGAATATATCTTAGTATTACTTCTTCGCCCGAGCATCACATACATCTACATCATCAGAGGAACCTATCTTAATACAGTATTTATCGAAATTTGCAAGTTTACTTCAAAATGTTAGCTATTAGAATATTCTTGATAGTGTCTGTGCTGCTGCTTCCAAATGTGCACACCTTATATCTAACTCCTAGCGTATATTTTTCTATGAACAACGAAGAGCTCAAATGCGTAGCCAACATCACGCGACATTACTTCGCAAAGTTGAAAACCTTGAGAGTCGTCGAACCAAAGCACGAAAGCAACATACTCCAACACATTCATACCATGAATGTCATCACGTTTAATGAGATGTCCTCTAAAGCTAATTCCGATACTGTTACTATGTCGTATATTATCGTAAATCGAAGTGTAGAAGAATTCAAACATCATCTATCAGTGCTGGCTGTAAACATCAATTGGAACCCAAGCGCTCGATTCCTTATCATGCTTCAGTCGCTCAAGACGGAACAACTCCGCGAAATATTTGACGTCATCTTAAAATTTAGAATTAAAGACGTTGTATTACTGAACGGCACACGTACCGTCGAATTATACACATACAACCCCTTCGAAAACTACGCCTGCGGAAGGTATTACGATAGAATCATCGCATTAGGAAAATGTTCAGATGTTAAAACGGATATCTATCCAACGAAAGCGACCACGGGGCTTAGAAACTGCGTTTTCAACATTTCTATGTACCACTGGCCTCCGCTAATCATATCGCGGAGGGAATGCGATGCGGTCAACATTGGGTCAGAACAAAACGTTTTCCAGTTACTAAGCGAAATAGAAAAGTTTAGCTACAATGTCGTTCCGACGACAAATGTGGCGACGTGGTCAAATATATCTGAGAATTTATCTATATCTGGACCGTTGACGAATTTGATGGACAATCGAACTGACTTCATGTTGGGTGGGTTTTACCTGACGCACATGAGGGCCAGGGCGCTCGCTTTCATCAGCGGTTACATGGACTACGTCGACGAGGTGAAGTTGATGGTGAAGAAAGCGCAAACGGTGCCGACTTGGCAGGACATAATCTATGGATTTTCGCCTGTTATTTGGGGTCTACTGTTTCTGGCCATTTGTATCTACTGGGCTTTAATGACAATCATACTCGAAGAAACAGACAAAGGATTCGTATTACTCGGACTGTTGCATTCGTTGCTGTACCGTCCATTCAGGCCGCACGGTCCGCAGCGTCGCACAATGAAGTTAGGGATTATCATATGGGTGGTGTTCGCATTTTTCGTCAGCAGTTTCTACGTCACCTCCTTGATGAGTTTCGCCACTAAGCCTCTACTGCAGACTCAGGTGCGCGACGAGCAAACCGCTATCCAATACGGCTTCGAGCCGTGCGTCAGTTCGATTATGGATCAGTTTGTGCATTCAGAAATCGAGTCCTACGAAATTTTCAAGAATTATAAGAACAAGCCACATGGATGCAAGTATTTAATCGAAAGTATCAAGACGGTGAGTCGATCGGAGAATTTGTTTACAATGACGTCCTACCAAACCTTCCTGTTCGAGAAGCATCAATTCTACGATGAGTACGGAAACGACATGACATTTTTCTTTAAGAAACCGTACGCTAAACTCATTTACGCGATATATCTAAACAGAGGTCTACCAATGATAGAAAGGCTCAATATTTTGGCGCTCCGCATCAGAGAGTTTGGGTTTTCCCAGAAGTATATGAATGATATATTTTACAATCAGACGCTTAAATACCGGTTCCGGAGCCAAAAATTCGTCGCTCGCTTCACCATACCCTGGTATCTGTACGGTGTCGGGTTACTCCTATCTGTAGTTACCTTCGTTATTGAACTCTTGATGCAAATTAAGTTGAAATAGATTGTTTCGACTTGTGAATTATATTTACTTTGGTGTGTTCTGCAAAGTGGGTCTATCTAAAGATACTAATTAGTAGAGCATTACAGAAGCTACAAACAGCACATTTTGTGTTCCGCACCTTTAGAAGTCTTCTCTTACAATAAGATTAGTACAGTAAGCCACTGGGTTGGTGAAGTGCGGATTGGCAAATGTTATTATACTCGAAAGATTTTCTGAGGTGTCCTCACTCTACCTTCAGCTCTTCGTTTACGAGAGAAATTTAAATTAAGCCACTAAAGTTGCACTCGCACAGTATCTTCTGCTCCCCATCTTGGACTATGCTGGCGTCTGTACTTTTGATCTGAGAGAGGACCAGCTAGATAAAATTAAGCGCCTTCAAAACTAATATATTAGATTCATATTTGGCATATGCAAGTATGATCACATTTCTCAATTTCGCGCTAAAATCAATTGATTACATCGGTAACCAAGAAAAAATATGTGCGTTATATTAGGCGACGATTCGCCTACGTCGTAGTGCACATATTTTTTCTTTTCTGTACTTTTATTTAACCCCGCGTTACCTTAAAGAGCGGTTTTTACTACAGGAACATCATTCGCTTCCACTCAGGTCAAAAGTTAACCTAATGGCCCCGTACGCACGGCCTGAAACTTTTTTATGGCAAATTCTTCTATTTCCACGCTGTTGTGGGCTGTGAATTGAAATCTAGCATCATGCTCGGGTATGATAATAGCTTTTCCGGTAAACTCGGGATGCTAGAGCGAGAAGCATAATACAGTGAGCAGGCGCGTCAGAGCGAGAAAGATAATATTATAGTCCCAGTGTACACCTGTGTTTATTTTATTTATGTCTTTTTATCGGGACATTGACTTCTAGGTACTTACCACATTAATGTCATTAATTGAACTTATCACGAAATATTAAATTTGCATTTGAAATACCTATAAAATAAATAGCTAATACTAAAAAATTTGGTAGCCACTCGCTATTTCCGAACCGCGTAATTGTTTTTTTTATTTATTCTTGACCTGATAGATACTAATTATTCAGCCACATGTTATTCTCGTGTTACTGTGCTTACTAGGTATATTCAATTTAAATTTATAAATCGTTTTGAATGTATAATGCCATGTCGTATGTTAATATTAAATGTGTATTTATTAAGGATGTTTTTTTCAATAAAATGTTCAGTACTTTACGTGAATATCATTTGTCTCCTCTCCTCACAAGCAGAAGCAATCCCACCGTATCTTATTAGTGTATTTTGATTTTGCGTAGCTTACGTATTTGTATGTAATACTATTAGAATGTAAGTTTATCTCGTAGTTATAGTCTTTGTCACCACACTTTGAGTTTTCCTAGCTTTTAGTCCAACTCAAGGTTGCCTGGAAGAATTCGGTTTCATCGATAGAGCCCCAGTTGTTTCGCTAGTTTCACTATTTTTCCTATATTTTATGCATAATTAAGGTGTGAACAATAAAGAGTTATCAAAGTCTACATCTGAACTATGATCTACCAAACAAAAAAATAACCATTACAACCGATTCACAATGGCGGAGCGATCGCGTAACATGCATACAAAAAATAGTACACGGTTGTACTATTTCTGTGTGTAATGGATAAACTATTCCTTTTTTGAAGTCGGTTATAAAACGACAGGTAAGAAGATGAAACCGCAGTTATAACCAAAGCCCCAAGGGTGAGAAGAGCGGAACATCGCGCTCAGAAGCCGGTGCCGTCCACTAGAAGCGAGTAGCCGCGTTTTGTAGCAAGTGGCGAGCTCTGGCGTCGCCGTGTGCGGCGAGAAAAACTGTAGGAAATAGGTCGATTGCGGCGTTTAGGTAGAAACGAAGATCGAAGTTACGGCTTGTCTAGAAAGTTACGGCTGGTCTAGTCGGGATAACGGCGACTCTCGATCCAGAGCCCTCGTGTTCAAATCCCACCCCACCACCACCACCACTGTGTTTTCGAAGTTATGTGCGTAATGCCGCTATCTTAAAACGTTGAAGGAAAACATCGTGAGGAAACCGACATGTACCTAGAAACTTTCGCGGTCATGTGACATCCATTAACCCTCACTGGGCCAGCGCGGTGGATTATGGCCTTGAGTCTCTCCTTGCGAGAGAAGGCCCCGAGTCCCAGCAGTAGGAACATTTAGTGGGCTGCTTATGTTTTTGTGTAGAAAGTTACGGCTGGACTAGAAGTTACCGCGGGTCTAGAAGTTACGGCTGGTCTAAAAGTTACGGCTGGTTAAGAAAGTTACGGCTGGTCTAGAAGTTACGGCTGGTTAAGAAAGTTACGGCTGGTCTAGAAGTTACCGCGGGTCTAGAAGTTACGGCTGGTCTAAAAGTTACGGCTGGTTAAGAAAGTTACGGCTGGTCTAGAAGTTACGGCTGGTCTAGTCGGGACAACGGCGACTCCCGTTCCAGAGCCCTCGTGTTCAAATCCCACCCCACCAACACTACCACTGTATTTTCTCAGTTATGTGAATTGATTAGTTGGTCAAAGTCATATCAATGCGAGTAAGCGGGCAGAAGAAATCGAACTGTCATAGCAAAACAGTTCCTCTCGTGGTTTGAAACTGTTCTTCCCTTACCTCTTCAGCAAGCGGCTTGTTGGAGAGTTCCAGCAGGAAGGTGGGCGGAGGCACGGGCCCGGCGATGGTGAGGGTGCTGTGGAGGGGCTGGTAATCATTCGTCATCAGCGCTTCCAGGAGCTCCTTCATCGCCAGACGATTGGGTGGCGTCCTGGACAAATAAATATTGCCAGACATTATATTATTTACAGGTTTACACTTGACCGCCATCTTGCTTGATGTTAAGCGACGATGCGGTCTACGATGCCGTGTGTTTAGCCATCACAAGAATAACACCAAGAACTAATTCACAATTCACACACAACTGGCCCCAAACTAAGCAAAGCTATACTATGGCAGCCAGATATCTGTTATAATACTACAATATCTGCATGATCTAATACCACCTTGCCCTTTTTTCTATCGGACTTCTCGTTCCACAAAAGGGCGACATCGTTTCATGGTTGATGTTCCAAAAACGCGAACGAAGAGATTTGACTCCACGTTTGTGATAAGAACGTCTAGGTTGTGGTTGTATGCGTGGTGTATTGTATGTGTGGTTAGGTATGCGTTGCCTGAGTGTGTTTTCCCTGATGGTTACAATCTTGGTGTCTTCAAATCAAGAGTGAATCGGTTTTTTCTAGGTAAGTACGCTCCATCATAGATCTCATCATCGCTTAACATCAGGCGAGATGGTGGTCAAGTGCGAACCTATTATAGTTAAAAAAAATATACTGCATTCCTGCTATCCCTACTAATATTATAAATGTCGATGTTTGGATATTTAGATGTTCGTTGCCCGATCACGTCGTAACGGGTCAGGTTGAAATTCGGAACACAGATTACAGTCTGGCAGACCACATAGGCTAATTGTTATCCTGGGAAAATGATGGGGAACTACGCAGGTAAAGCCACGTGGTGCTGTTAGTACTTAAATAGTTGTAAATACATCTACAATGGCACAGACAGAAACATGGACGCAGGGACGCGTCAAACATATTTATCTATTTACATAAAAATCAAAGACGTTGGCATAATTGTACTCATCAAACATATCACACTAACATAACACAACGGGATAGATGCCAGAAATTAATACATGATGAATCAGATGACATATATGATACAACCGATTAAAAGTTAAAAATGAAAAAAGAAGCAGAAGACTTTATCAGATGACTATTATTATCATTGTATAAATTCAGACCAATGGAAACTGCGTTGCCAGACATATTGCATGCCTCTAGAAGAAGAGGCCAGTTTGTATGGGTCAATTATTTAAATGTTTTGTATCATCTTATCTTACCTGCAAACAGCAATAAAGATTTTTGTATTTGTATATTTGTATAATGCCACTTTTCGTTGTAAGTAAACTCCTCCTAAACGGATCGACCGATTTTGATGTTTTTTTTGTATACGTTTGGGTAGGGCCCTGGATGGTTTAGATTCACAAATCACCTCGGCAGATGGCGCTGCAGTTGGTATCTAGGTTATTATCCGAGCGAAGCCGGAATGGGCCGCTAGTATGACATCCATATGTGGGTTTTTGCGTCGGTTTTAAAAAAAGAGTAATTTACCATGCTCTATGCTTCAGTTTCAAAACTCTTTGTTTGTGAACGTCAACCATGAAATGACGTCGTTTTTTTTAAAGAGCAGTCCGATAAGGCCAAGGTGGTATTTGATTATGCAGATCTGTGCCGATACAAATGAAAACTAATAACTCAGAATTTGATAGCTCACTTTGGAAAACCGTAGGACGTGGCCATGACCATGGTCATCTAGATTGGATAATCTGAATGGCCATGGCCATGGGCATGAGTTTACCCGAAGATTTTTTTTATTTACGAATGTGACACTTGAACTCAATTCACAGGCCACAGAGAATATGTATGTGGTGCACTACAAGATGTTTTCACTTCCGAAAAACTGATAAGCTAGCAATTTAACAGTGATGATTAAAATTTTGTAGCTTGTTCATTTAGATAGATTTTTGTAGTGGTAGTACTCCTGGCAGAGACAACCTGGGTAAATACCACACCTTTACCAGTTATCCTACCACCAAGCAGCAATGTGCAAACATTACTGTGTTCCGTTTTGAAGGGCAATGTTTCCAGAGAAATTACAGTGCTTAGAGATATAACATCTTAGATCTCTGGGTGACAACCGCAGTGCAGTGCTAGGTAATGATTTGGACTCTTTATGTTCCAATAGATGCATGTCACTGTGCTGTTATGTGGCAGGCATATCCAGCACGTCTTGTCACTTTTTATTTTAAAAAAAAAACATACCCATCTGCAAGTGGGATGAGAGCAGGGGCGGTGGCACGAGCCATAGACGTGACGTCAGCCATCATGTCAGCCACCAGGTTCTGTAGCGGAGTCAGGTCAAATTCCAAGTCTTTGGGGTTCACTTCTGTTATCATCACTTGCTTTGCAGTCTTCTTCAATATCTGCAAATGTATGTAAATATTTGTTAATTTCATTGAACATTTAATCGGTATTTCAATTGAAGTTCAATTGGTTTCATTGGTTTCATATTATAATATGAAAACTAGAGTGGTTATTACACATTTCAAACGAATAGAAATTTGAAACACATATTACTGATTAGACAGGGTACTGTTTATCAACTTGGTGAGTGACCATCACCAGGACTTTATGTATACACTAGCTGCGTATACATAAAATCCTGTGTACCTACTAACTATACTTATTTATGTAATTTTCATAGAACTCTGCTTTTTTTCAAAACAATATTAGTCTGACTCCACTTTTGTAATAAAAATATCGATAGAGGCTGTGGAATGCTTTGCCTGACCGGGGCTTTCCAGGTGGTAAATTTCGCATTCTAGTATAAACCAATAAATGTAAAAAAAAGCCTAACTTTGTTTATGATATTCAAATAATAAAAGACATTTAACAAACTCACATCTCTAGCAGGAGCTACCATCAGACCATGGATCTGAGCAATGAACAGCTTCTCCTGAGGCACAAGAGGCTGCAATCCTGGCTTCCCCTCTAGCAGGTGTAGGAACAGAGTTATGAATGGGTTGTCTGTCTTGAAAAGGTCAAACAATATGGCGAGGGCGACCACACGCTGCCCTGGGAGTGAGAGATCCCCCGGCCGTGACCAGGGATGCGATCAGAAGACATACTGAAATTTGAAATTGTAAACAAGTTTAACGTGCTGTCCAAGAATTCGAGAAGAAATTTGTCCAACATTGTTCTATATTTTTTTCGAGAACAGGCATAAATCGCCAACTCGCACTTGGCCCGTGTGTTGGATTTTGCCCTTGATTCTCTTCGAGAGAGAGACTCCGAGTCCCAGCAGTGGCCACATAAAGTGGGCTCCTCAAACTATTTAGCTGTTGTGTATTTTTTAAGATAAATAGATAGATAGATAGATACACTTTATTGAACACACAAAAAAAAAAAAGAATAATTTAAAACTAGAAACAATTTACAAACTTAAAGCTAGTGCGTCAATTGGCGGCCTTATCCATATATTTAAGAAATTATATTTATAGAAGATATATTTAAGAAACTCCAATTTAAAATAACTACTTACTGTTGAATTGCTCCGACTTTGGAAATTTCTTTTGAACCTGGATGCTTATGGCCTCCAATGTTTGTGATTCAATTGTCTGTTCCGAAAATAAACTGGAAAATAAAAGAACATTGGATAGTTGTAACTACAATTCTCTGGAAACTGACACGCAAGGTTATAATAGTAGAAGATTTTGTACTTACTCTAAAATATATTTACTGTTTTCAGCGTACAATTGTTGAGCCATGTTAACAGTTGTGGTAAACGAGATTTATTCTCGTGAAAAGTTTAAGAATACCGCTGAAAATTACACTCGCTAAAACTACCACAGTCCACAACAAACAACAAACAAGACCAGTGTTACCAGTTGTCAATGACAAGTTGCCAAGTTGCCATGTTACCAAGTTGCCATGTTGCCAAGTTGCCATGTTGCCAAAGTGCAGAGCACTGAGCTGGAGTTGGCGTTTAGCTAAAGCGCTTTTAGACTACGCGTTATTAAGCACTCGTTATTCAGACTGGCTTAGAGTCTAATTTGTCGGCTCGCTATTACACCAGTCTAAAAAACGCGTGCTCTCACGCTTGCGCGATATAATTTTAGGACTTATAAAAGTACTTCTTTTTCTGTACTGCACGCTATTATGGTATATTTATTCATTTAAATCAATGAAAAGAATTTTAAGTATTTAAGTTAAGTATAATAACAGCGAGATCAAAAATAAAATTATGGCATTCGAACTCCGAATACCCAAAACACAAAACCAAAACCAATGAAACAAATGAACCAATCTTGCTGTCTGAACTCAGAGTCTAACCAGTCTGACACTCATTACACCACGCTACTTAGAACGCTACTTTTCAAACATGTATTCTATCTCTTCAAAGTTTTCATTTTTAACCGACTTCAAAAAAGGAGGTTTCTCAATTCGACCGTATATATGTTTTTTTTTTCAAAATGCTAAGAATGTTCATATTATCTAATTATGCTGGTAGACGTCACTCAGTAACGAAGACAAATTATTTAAAATATTTCATTTCACACACAACACCATCTGACACCAAACTAAGCAAAGCTTGTACTATGGAATATGTACAAGTTTGGACGATTGGAATAACTGAATCAAACTGAAGTTTGGAAGTTAGATGAGATAGACTATATTCCGTAATAGCACACAAATTGTGCTTCCGCCCATGGTTCGGTCCTCAATGTAAAAGTGCTGAAGCATTTAAACATGAGGCCTACCTAGCCTGGGTTGATGCTCGACAGCGTAAGGCAAGGGACACACACCGGAAGAAGAAGGCGTTCAACAGGGCTGCCAAGGCTTGCAAAAGGGTTCTTCAGAGGGCTCGTTTTGACCACATTAGTCGAATAGGGAACAAACTAGCTTCGTACCCTGCGGGCAGCAAAGCGTTTTGGTCCCTAGCTAAATCGGTCGAATCAAACTTCTGCCGCTCCTCACTGCCTCCAATGCTGAAACCTGATGGGGCACTGGCTCACACCGCAATGGAGAAGGCAAACTTGTTTGCATCTCAGTTTGCGGAATATTCTCGTCTAGATGCTGGTTGTGCGACACCTCCTACTCCACCTGGCAGTCCGACTTTGATGCCGGAAATACATATTCGCCAAATGGAGGTTTCGTAAAGTGCTACGCAATCTCGATGTGAACAAAGCCAGTGGCCCGGACGGAATTCCTGCCCTAGTGCTGAAGGCTTGTGCACCTGAGTTGTCTCCTGTACTGACGCGCCTGTTTAGGCTCTCTCTCAATTCTGGGCAAGTACCGAAATCATGGAAGCTTGCTAACGTGCAACCTGTGCCCAAGAAAGGTAGTCGTGCTGACCCTGCCAACTACAGGCCCATCTCGGTCACGTCCATACTCTGCAAGACTATGGAACGTGTCCTAAACCACAGGCTCCTGATGTACCTAGAATCTAATGACCTCCTCAGTGACCGGCAATACGGGTTTCGCCGAAACCGGTCCACTGGGGATATTCTAGCGTATGTCACCCACATCTGGAGTGAAGCTATCGAGAAACACGGGGAAGCACTTGCAGTCTCCCTGGATATCTCGAAGGCTTTCGACAGGGTTTGGCATGATGGCCTTATTAGCAAGCTGTCCAGTAATGGTTTGTCTTCAGGGTTTATTGCGTGGATATCGGACTTCTTGAGGAATCGATCCATACGAGTTGTCATTGATGGCTGCTCGTCGGATCGAATGGCTATCAATGCCGGAGTCCCTCAAGGGTCGGTACTCTCTGCGACGCTTTTTCTGCTACATATCAACGATCTGTTGAAACCCGGTATCTTTGGGTACGCAGATGATAGCACCGTTGTAGAGAGTTACATATTTAGCGCGAGAGCCAGTGGACATCATACTAAGGTACTGAGAGAGAGTATGATCGATCGTTTGAACATGGCCCTTGAGAAAGTCTCTGAATGGGGCGAAACCAATCTGGCCAAGTTTAACGAGAGTAAGACGCAGGCGTGTCTGTTCTCCGCAAAAAGGAGTCAATTTCAACTGACTCCTACTTTTCGAGGTGTATCCGTGCCGGTTACTGATCATCTTGAGCTTTTGGGCGTTACCTTGACTTCTA
Source organism: Ectropis grisescens (assembly GCA_017562165.1). NCBI lineage: Eukaryota > Metazoa > Arthropoda > Insecta > Lepidoptera > Geometridae > Ectropis > Ectropis grisescens. The sequence continues at coordinate 23,309,371 of CM029785.1, forward strand.
CGCTCAACTTTGGCTCGTACATCGAGTCCAAGGCTCAATTAGCTGCCAAAAAACTAGGTATCCTCTCAAAGGTGCGAAAGTACTTCAAATCTGAACTTTTGTTATACAAAGCACAGATTCGCTCTTGTATGGAGTACTGTTCGCACCTTTGGGATGGATCGGCTAAGTATCAGCTTGAGGCTCTGGAATCGATTGAGAGGCGTGCCAAAAGGCTCATAGGCAAAGACACTCTAGCGCGAAAAAGACTTCATAGTCTTGAACATCGCCGCAAGATAGCTAGCTTATCGGTTTTTTATCGGATACACTTCGGAGAGTGTGCAACTGATCTGCATGATCTAATACCTCCTTGCCCTTTTTTCTATCGTACTTCTCGTAACTCAAAGAAGCGGCACCGTTTCATGGTGGATATTCCAAAGACACCGACGAAGAGGTTTGACTCTACGTTTGTGATAAGAACATCTAGGCTGTGGAATGAGTTGCCTGAGTGGGTTTTCCCCGATAGTTATAATCTTGGTGTCTTCAAATCGAGAGTGAATCGGTTTTTTCTAGGTAAACACGCTCCATCGTAGACCGCATCGTCGTTTAACATCAGGCGAGATGGCGGTCAAGTATAAACCTATAAAAGTTAAAAAAAAAAAAAAAATAATCTAATCCCGATGTTGTTTAAATATCGTTGATCCCGATGAATAAAAAGTGTTGTGAAAAAGTCATATTTGTGAATTAAAGATTCGTTCGGGCTACCTCGGGATCGCTGAGGGTGCCTGTGATAACCTGATAACCTATACGCCTACAGCACTCGGGGATCATGTAGGTATACAACGGTGAATTATTTTTTGAAATCGGTCCAGTAGTTCCTGAGATGTATATATGCTCACGTTATATCAAGCACAGATTAGCTCCTGTATGGAGTAGGTACTGTTCGCACCTGTGGGATGGATTGGCCAAGTATCAGCTGCAGGCTCTGGAATCGATCGAGAGACGTGCCAAAAGGCTCATAGGCAATGACACTCTTGTGCGAAAAAGACTTCCAAGTCTTGAACATCGCCGAAAAATTGCTAGCCTATCGGTTTTTTATCGGATAAACTTCGGAGAGTGTGCACCTGATCTGCATGATCTAATACCACCTTGCCCTTTTTTCTATCGGAATGCTCGTAGCTCGAAAAAGTGACATCTTTTCATGGTTGATGTTCCAAAGACACGAACGAAGAGATTTGACTCTGCTTTTGTGATAAGAACTTCTAGGCTGTGGAATACGTTGCCTGAGTGGGGTTTCCCCCCTGGTTACAATCTTTGTGCCTTCAAACCGAGAGTGAATCGGTTTCTTCTAGGTAAACACGCTCCATCGTGGACCGCATCGTCGCTTAACATCAGGCGAGATGGCGGTCAAGTGTGAGCCTATAAAAGTTAAAAAAATAGTCTAGAGCCACGTTAGAGCGTTCAAACAAAACACTTTTTCAGCTTTACATATTAGTATTGATGAAGTATAGATTTTTATTGAACTGCTCACTTCCTTTGGCGCACAAGGGATCAAACATGTCTAATGTATTTTTTTTATTAATTCTTAGCCATGTCCCTATACTCCTTCAGCTGCATCTGTCACAGTCGTGTCGTTGTGTTAACAATATTCAATAATGGTAATATGTAATCGTTTTTGATTTTTTAAATTATTCAATGGTTTTAATGGTTATTTTTTATTTTAGTTTTCACTTCTGCCATCTGGTCTTAAGCACACACATATTTTTTGTCAAGGCTTCGTTATATTTCCCGGAAATCTCAATTTTTTGGACGGAGATATTATAGTTGCCGGCAAACAAGTTGACTCAATGAAGTTAGCTGCTCATGACTGCGCATAAACGTTTTAAAGGTCTATTTAGTGGAAGTGCACATGCGCGAACTTTCCCCGTCACTTTTGGGTCTTCTGGGTCAACTTGTTTACCGGCTACTATAAAAGTCGTAAAAGTTAACTAAGCCACGCCTGACAATACTAAACGGCCATAGAGAACCTTTCGTAAATCTATGGATCGAGGTGAAGTTTTTATTTTATTTCGTGTGATCATATCAATATGGACTTATTTCCTTTTAGCCTCATCGCGATGTTTTCTGATTGTTTATTTTGATGACTAGCAGAGCCCCGCGGTTTTAACCGCGTAGTTTCTGTTCCATTGATTTATCGGGATAAAAATTATGTGTTCTTCCAGACTATATTTTAATTGTGTTCCAAATTTCAACATTTCAATTATTGAACAACAAAGCAACAAACGTCCAAACATCCATTCATTGAGATTTATAATATTATAAGTAGTAGGATGAACACGCAGAGACAAAACTCCAATCAAAGGGAATGTAAGATAACTCCAATCCAACCACCGCCACACCCCGGACACTCCACTAAAACTCCATACAACCGCCGCTGTGGAGTTGCCTACTCTTCACACAACTACGCAGATGTCGTTCGTACACACGCGTGAATGTGTGCGTTAGCGCTAGGGCTACTGAATTGTTTTATTGAATAGTTGTGCCCCTTGAGTTCACCTGGTGACGTAGTCTAACCCTTTGAAATCGTTAATCGGAAAATTGCGAAAATTCGCCTTGACGCGCGAATCGGCGATAGTAAGCGCGCGCGCACGGCCTTCGCTCCTTGCGGATTATTTTATATCTTGTGATAGATTAGTTATATTTAGGCTGATTTGAGTTACTTTATCTTAAAGCTATTGAAGTAAGCTATAAGACGATGTAAACTTGTTTTGTATTGTATTTTTATTTCAATTTACACGGACCTTTCGTTGTACCCAAAGTTGAAAAATAGTTATAATTTTGAAAAAGTGAGTATTTGTATTGAAAATGAATTGTTTTATGTATTCGTTTTTATGTTTTTATACAAAGCTTTATATGTTTCTTATAAAATAAATCTAAAATGTATATGCTTTCATACATGACGGCGCGTTCGATGTTTAGAGCAAACAAGTCGGTGGCGATGTCAATGTCGGTGTCACCTGCCATTGAATTGTCACAGTCGTTCGGGTGTTTGCTCTGACGCGACACCCGGCGCTGGCACACGAGGCGAAGGGACCGCCATTACTTAACGGAACGGCGATCGGTTCGCATCGAATTGATGTGTCACGCGTTTGGTGGAGTGTCTGTTGATTGAGTGCCCTAGACTTTTAGACTGTACGATTACCTCTGTATTTTTGTAATTGTGTTGATTGATTGCTGTGGAATAATAATTGGATATTCGAACACGTGCTACGTTTTATTCTCCACGCCCGAATACCCACGTCCGCTAGCTTCAATATGGATGACGGAGAGGACCCTGCCCTGATTCCTACATCAGAAGTGGGATCCGGAGGGCCAGCACCAGGAGAAAGAAACGAAAATCCCGAAGAATCATCACACGGTTTGCTACGCAACATGGAAGCTTTCCTATCGCGGCTCCTGGAGACGCCGCAACCCCCTCGAGCGTCGAGTAACACGACGACGAAGCTGATTCGCTTTGATCCAGATGAAACCGACGCAGATATAGAAGGTTGGTGCAGGATAACCGAAATCGTCGTAGGCAGCAGGAAATTAGAGGGCGCAGAACTTTTACTAGCCCTCACACACGCTTTGCGAGGCCGCGCGGCCAAGTGCTTAACCAAATTGCATGCTCAACAGCTAACATGGCTGCACATAAAGGAGCTACTTCTAGCGAAATTTGAAAACCAATGCTGCCGCAAGACTATTTCGACGATATACTGAGATTTCAAATGGGCGTTAAAGAAACAGCAAGTGAAGCCGCGGTACGCCTCTGGGGCATGATAGAGCAAATCCCACGCACTGAGATGCCGGAAGATATCATGGTCGGCTTCGTATCTTCGGTGTTGTGCCAAAAGGATGTCATCATACGTCGCGAATTGCAGACCTGTAATATCACCACCCGGGCCCAACTATTTCGAATCCTGAAAGGCACCTCCTTGAAGCGGAAGCATGAAGCCTCGGACACTAACGACGTCGAGCCTAAGAAGATTCGTCCAAATGAGCCACGTTTCCTGGGAACTTGTCATCGGTGTGGTTTACTGGGTCATCGTGCGGTAGACTGCCGCAGACGTAGAGAAGAATCCGTCGCTAAGCCGGCAACACCGAGGGCCCCGAGCTGCCTCTAGCGCCGCGAAGCGTTTCGCGGCCCGTCATCTGCTTCGTGTGCGGCCAGCAAGGCCATGTGGCGTCATCGTGTCCAGACCGCAAGGGTGCGGTGGGCGGCGAGCGGCCGGCGATCAAAGAAGTCCACCTGTGCGAGCGGAGACCAGCGACTGGCACCTTGACTACATCCTCCGGTGAGCCCGTTTCCTTCCTTTTTGACAGTGGATCCGCTTGCTCGTTAGTAAATAGTAGCTCGGCTGGCAGACTTCCGGGCGCTACACGTGACGATTTGGTGTATCTTACTGGTATAGGCGAAGACAATGTAGTAGAGTGCAGTTCCCAAATTTCTAGTATCGTCAATATCCAGGGTATCTCGTTCGAAGTGTTGTTCCACGTGGTCCCCGACATAGCTATAGGCGAGCAGATAATCATAGGCCGGGATATTTTAGGCAAAGGCATTACCGTTGAAATAAATAGTGATCGAACTCGGTTCGTGTTGCGTAAGGAAGTCGATATTGTAGAAAAATCGAGCGCAATAGATTTTGATACCATCGACACTGATCTGCAAGGTGAACATAAGTTAGCTCTAATCGAAATTTTGCGTAAATATAGTGACTTCTTCACAGACGGAATACCTACGCGACGTGTCACTACCGGTCGTATGCGATTAGAACCTATTGACCCGAATAAGTCTGTTCAACGACGTCCTTATAGGTTGTCCCCGGCGGAAAAAGAGGTAGTTAGAAATAAAATAAAGGATCTCCTGGAAGCCGGTGTTATTCGTGAAAGCACCTCAGCGTTTGCCAGCCCGATACTTCTCGTAAAAAAGAAGGACAACTCAGATAGGATGTGCGTTGACTACCGCGAATTGAATTCGAACACTCGTCCGGAGCACTACCCTCTGCCAATAATTGAAGAACAGTTAGATAGGCTTCACGGCGCGTGCTTTTTCTCGTCTTTAGACATGGCATCGGGCTATCATCAAATTTTGATCGATCCAGAGGGCGATAGCATAGCTCGCACGGCGTTTGTGACCCCGAGGGTCAGTATGAATTTTGGCGATGCCATTTGGGCTACGAAATGCGGCTTCTGTCTATCAGAGGTGCATTAACAAAGCCCTAGGCCCTCTCAAGGACAATGTAGCACTAGCCTACATGGACGACGTACTTTGCTATTCCAACGACGTCACACAAGGCTTGCAACGTTTAGATCTTACACTGAAAGCATTATCAGAAGCAGGTTTTACACTGAATGTCCGGAAATGCAAATTCATGAAAAACGAAGTAGACTATCTGGGGTACGTAGTAAAATCAGGAAAAGTCACACCAAACCCTAGGAAGATCCGAGCCTTGGTAGATGCACCCACACCACAAACTGCAAGTCAAGTCCGTCAGTTTTTTAGGTCTAGCGTCCTACTTCCGTCGCTTCATCCCAAACTACACTCACCTAGTAGGCCCGCTGTACCCCTTAACAAAGACCAAAGGAGCGATAACGTGGACGAATACGCACAGCGAAATTCACAAAAAAGATTGTTCAAATATTGACATCTGAACCGGTCTTAACAATTTTTGACCCAAAATTACCAGTGGAACTACACACTGATGCGAGCTCAGAAGGGTATGGCGCGATACTAATCCAAAGACAAGACAATCTGCCTCACGTGATATCCTACTTCAGCCGCCGGACTACCGATGCAGAATCTCGCTATCACTCGTACGAGTTGGAGACCTTAGCGGTCGTTCGAGCGGTAGAGCACTTTAGGCATTACCTGTACGGTCAGCACTTTACTGTCTTCACAGATTGTAATTCCCTCAAAGCGTCCAAGTCTAAAACCGATCTCACTCCTCGTGTCCACCGATGGTGGGCTTTTCTTCAAACCTACGATTTTGATATCGTGCACAAACAGGGAAGCAGCATGGGGCATGCCGACTTTTGTCTAGAAACCCGCTGCCCGATTGTCCGCCCCGATTGCCAGACGCTGGATCGTCTGCAAAATAAAACCTGTAAAATTTGTAGAACTTCACGAGGGCTGGTTGACAGTTGAACAAAAAGAGATAGCGAGATCCAAGACTTAATCAAAAACATCATAACGGTGAACTCCTGAAGCAATATCTTCCACTTACGACGTCCGCAAAGGGTGCTCTACAGGAAAATCGAACGAAACAAGAGTAGCTTTTGGCTCCCCGTTGTACCTCGTTCTCTAACATGGTCCCTAATCAATCATATCCACACTGAGATCAAGCACTTAGGTGCCGATAAGACGTTAGACAAACTCTATGAACAATATTGGTTCCCACAAATGTCGAAATCCGTCCGCAAATTCGTAGATTCATGCATAGTATGCAAAGCGTCAAAAGGCCCATCGGGTGCCACTCAAGTCAGGCTTCACCCAATTCCGAAAGTCCCCATTCCTTGGCACACTATTCACATCGACATCACTGGTAAACTCAGCGGCAAAAGTGATCAGAAAGATTACGCCTCAGTAATTATCGACTCATTTACCAAATATGTACTCCTCGAATACACTACTTCTCTTGATGCGGCAAGTGCTGTAAAGGCCTTAAAGAAGGCTGTGTGTCTTTTTGGCGCCCCTAAGCGCATTATAGCTGATCAAGGCAGATGCTACGCAAGTGCCGAGTTCAGAGAATTTTGTCGCGATCACTCCATAGAACTCCATTTCATTGCCACAGGCTCTAGTAGAGCCAACGGCCAAGTAGAGCGAGTAATGCGTACTTTGAAAAGTTTACTGACAATCATTGAAAATGACCTCACAAAACGTGGCGCGACGAGCTTCTTGATGTCCAGTTAGCTTTGAACACCACAAGGTCTAGAGTCACCGGATACACACCCACTGAACTAATGTTCGGAATAAAAGCGCAATCGTTAGGTATGGCCAAAATAGCCCTAAGCTCCGCAGCGGTACCGCGACTAGATTTAGAAACGATACGACGAAACGCTGCCGATAATATCGCGAAAACGGCTTCATCTGAAATAAAGCGATTCAACCGGGGTAAAGCCACCGTGAAACCGTTCTCTAAAGGCGAGTATGTTTTTATAAAAAATAACGAGCGCAACCAAATCAAACTGGACAGAAAATTTAAGGGACCATTCATAATCACCAACGTGTTAGAAAATGATAGGTACGAATTGAAAAACATCGATAGGCCTAATAAGACCTACAAATACGCTCACGAAAATCTGCGTTTAGTGCCTGGGGGTCATGATGGCCTAGTAGAAGTTGCTGCCTCTTTGATCAATGATGATGATGATGAGGAGGAGGCCGAGACGGCGGGTCAGAGTCAAAGGAATGAAACGGTATCATCAGATGAGGATACGATCTCGGTAGCTAGTTCGCACACTATGACCGCCAGCTCGGCAACCCTCTCAGCATCGGAACGCGAAGAAGACACTTAATTGTGAGTCGAGTAGCGCACTAATTATGTGTCATTCTCAACATCACAGCTTAGGCAATTACGAGTCGGGTGACTTCACGCCATATGAGATGACGTTGGGTAGAGGCGCGGGGCGGGGTATAACTACTCCCTGCTATGGCATTATTTGCATGAGGTCAAATATTGCCGGGGGTTGTGCTCGAGCTGCGGGGCCGTCCGGTCCAGGTCGTCATATGAGATGGCGAGCTTGGTCGAAGGACACCTTGCACCGATACTATCTGCAAGAGGTCAGATATTACCAGAAGCTACTTGTGTGTTTAAGACTCGAAGTCGTCCGGTCCAGGTCGTCATACGAGATGGCGGGCTTGGTCCATGAAACCATGTGTGTGTGTGTGTGTGTGTGTGTAATGTGAATACTGACGGATGTGTACTGAACAATTCCCACCTAAACTGTCAGGATAGACGAGCGAAGTAAAATTTGTGATCCCAGCGGTTTTCTCTCATTTCAGGTCAGGGATCACGAGAGAAGACGGATACGCACGAGGACGTGCGAATGTCAGTCTGGCCGTGACGGCGCGTTCGATGTTTAGAGCAAACAAGTCGGTGGCGATGTCAATGTCGGTGTCACCTGCCATTGAATTGTCACAGTCGTTCGGGTGTTTGCTCTGACGCGACACCCGGCGCTGGCACACGAGGCGAAGGGACCGCCATTACTTAACGGAACGGCGATCGGTTCGCATCGAATTGATGTGTCACGCGTTTGGTGGAGTGTCTGTTGATTGAGTGCCCTAGACTTTTAGACTGTACGATTACCTCTGTATTTTTGTAATTGTGTTGATTGATTGCTGTGGAATAATAATTGGATATTCGAACACGTGCTACGTTTTATTCTCCACGCCCGAATACCCACGTCCGCTAGCTTCAATATGGATGACGGAGAGGACCCTGCCCTGATTCCTACATACAAATATTTTGATATTTTGTACTCTGAATCATACTCCAGAAATTGGCGATGAACAGAAATTGCATGCGTTAGGGCCGTTCTTTCAAAACTCTTGTGTGGTAAGATTTTAGTATGTAGGCTTTATATTTATATACTGGTCGATAGAAAATATATTCAGGAATTTTATAAAAATAATATTAGAACCGATAATTAAAAAAATCTATACCCAATGAGGCAAAATGTCAGGAATGACAGAATTTTCGTGATAAAATCCGACGATTTTGATTCTACAATTATTGACATGATAAACAAAGTTTTCTGGCATAAAAATATATCTTTCAAAATGACAAAACAATATGCTTTTCGGTAATCTAAAAACGTGGATACCATAAAACAAAAACTCGGAAAATACTCTGACAAAAATACCTAAAAATACCTAAAAAACACTTCGCGGCGATAAAATTCCGTGACGTCATAGAATGTTTACATAGCCGTATGCAGCTTGTAGTTGGCTAGATACCCTAGACACGCACACATTCGAGCGCTCCCGGCGTGTCTGTGTGTGTGAGTTCTGGACGGTCCCGTACTTTTCATGAATTTTAGACAAAATAAGGAATATCGGGCCAAGGTAACGAATAAAATGGATTTTACGATATTTTTACAACTAAAACACAGATATTCTAAGACGTCCCAAACAAAATAAACAGTAAAACGATAAGCAAAACCAAACGATCGGTCAATTTGCCCGCGAACCAGAAAGTACCAGATATTTTTACTCGATGTTGTATCAAAATATATAACACATTATACGATTGTGACTATGAAAAAGGGTTGGAAAAATACTTCTAAAGCGTATAATAAATAGCCACTTACCACTTATTTATTTGAAATCACTTAAATTCACAAAACAAATACACCCTCACTCGCAAGAACCGGGACGCGCACTGACGGCGCGAAATGGCGGGAAACTAACCGACTTCTTCGATCTGTACCGAAAAATTTCGTTCCGACTGATACTACGCTATTGGTCTGATTATGAAGCGGCATTCAATAGGTCTTATATCCATTAAAAAGTTATGGGAATATCCACCTTCGCTTATACAATATTAGGTTTAAAAGCGGCTGGGACCGCAACTGACATCGGACGGTGACGATTGTCACTAGCCGATGCCAACGGTACTTTCGCCTACGGTGACGATTGTCACTAGCCGATGCCAAAGGGTAAACTTGCTATAATGTTGAGTTACATAAATAGAATAGAGCCAAATTATACTATTCTAATTAAAAGGGTGTTTGCACAGATTTCTAAATTGTTTCAGAAATCTATTGTATCAGAAATGGGGGAGTGTCCGTTCTATCTATATTATCTATTCTATGCCACCGCTAAAGGGCTAAGATGCGCAATGAACCAATGAAGTTGGGAGGCCTGCGCTAAGCTAAGCTCTGTAACAATTACCAAAAGAGAGTTGTCACAGTAGCTTTGTCTAACGTTTGACCGCGAGGACAAAAGAACGGGAGGGTGTGCCCTCATTGCGCGACTCTATGCGCGTTCCCCGGGCGTACTTTACTGGTGTGTCCTCCCTCGAGATCTTGTCCAGCACACGAACAAAATTAAAAACTTTGATTAACCCCCGACTACCTCGGATTTGTAATTTGTATACAACATTCTACTAGTCAAGCCCTTTTATTTGATACCCATATTGAGGGAGCTGTGATAAAATAAATGTATTTTGCCATTTTGTGGTAGCGGCCATCTTGGATTTGAATTTTGTCATAGTAAATAGTATTCTACAAGTTAAGCCCTTTCATTTGATACCCATATTGAGGTGGTAGTGAAAAAAATATTATATTTTGATATTTTGTGGTGGCGGCCATCTTGGATTTGAAATTTGTTAAAGTGTATAGTGTTCTGCTAGTCAAGACCTTTCATTTGATACCCATATTGAGGTAGGTTGTGAAGAAATATTTTGTCCGCCATTTTGTGGAGGGGCCAACTTGAATCGATGTTTATCAAACATAGCCAAGAACATCCGCACGGAAATCAACCATCAAATAAAAAAAAACCGCATTGAAATCGGCCCATCTGTTTGAGCTCTACGGTACCACAGACAGACATACATACACACAGACAGCAGACATATCAAACTTATAACAACTCTTTTTTTGGTCGGGGGTTAAAAAAGAACGAGGAAGACGGTAATCCAAAATATTAAAAAAATATCAGAGAGTAGGTATGTACAAAGCCCTGAAGCTACTACTGCGAAGGACCTTAGAGACGTGTGTTGGTAGTTCACCTAGCCTGCTATCTTACACTAGGTCACTAGGCTGAGCTGAGCCTTTACGAACTAATTCCCTTGGAACATTGTCACCCACCAACCATATTCCAGTGAAAAGGGAAACTCCGAATTGGCTCTCTTCTCCAACATAAGGAGAGCGGAAGAACACGGACTGATTGAAGAGGGATTCTTTGAGTCTTACTATTTACTTTCCTCACCAATAAACAAAGAGAAGGTATATTCACCTGCAAATGAATTTTCGAAGCTATTGTTGTAATAGCATTACAAAATAATGAGGCTCTGGACCTGTGACGAAGGTGCAGGTAAAAGTAAAACCAGATAGGTAGTGTTGGAATAGATTTACAAAAAAACAACCATTAAACTTTGTAATCCAATAAAACTCTAGTTCAGAAGAAACAAAATGTCTAGAAATATTCTAGTACTTATCGTTTTTACACCGGAGTGATAAGACGCGGCAACCCTGCGCTCGTCACTCGGAAATGAGACGACAAATCTTTTTCTGTACGATTTCTCTAGGAACATTGCCCTTTACGGTAGAATAACTGTCCAAGAGTTGGTACTTCCCGGGCGGATATGCGAGCAACAATAGCATTAAAGATTAATTATATTAGTAAAGTTATCGTTTTAGAGAATAGTTGGTCTGAGTGTTTTAGTAACAAAGACAATGATAACCTACTATTCATTGATTTGTAGCTATTTCAGCTTTTTGGCATAAAAAATTACAATTAAAACTTCCTGTAGTTATTCCTAACCTTCCTGCTTCCTTACTTTCCTATAGAATAACAATTAAAAAACAAAATAACCTTGGACCACTATGACTAAGTCTTAGAGCTCTCAGAACGTACTACATATTATGACCTAGATATGAAATCATTTGGGGCAAGACATCTTGAACAAACAATGGATAAGTCAACTGTAAAGCCGCATGGTCATCGCTGTGCCGCTGCGACAAGCTAGCAAAAACAATACCTGCGTGATCAGTTAGAACCAAGTACAGTATCTTTGTACCGTTATCGCTCAAATGAAATGTTTTAATCGGGCGTACTTCACATGACACAGCCGACTGAGTGCGAGTTATCAGTGCGATGCTAATTGTAAACGTACACTTCTTTTATCGTACCCATTTCTTACCCAGATAAGATTAGAGTGTCATATGTCTCGCAGCGACGACACCTACGTACTAAAGTGCGCGATATCTTGTAAATATTTTTCAAAATAAGTGATTTAAACTAATTTAATGGGTTAGAAGTGAGTGAAATGACCAAAGTGAAAGTTGTAGCACGAAATGCTAAATTTGCGTATGTACGATCCCGCAATGCCTAATGTCAGGCCGTTTGACTTCGCTGAAGGAAATCCCCCTCAGCGGAGTCGCTCATCTTCCTGGACTTCTAGGATTCGACAGAATGGATTGTTGCGGCAAGAGCCACGGTTTTCCTTGCAGTACGAGGTACTTAAGTGAAAATTAGAATAAGTTACTTTTTCTACTTTTTGCAGCCGATGATTTGCAAAATATTGAATCCAATCAAAACTGGCTATAATTATCAAGAACAATTTGAGCTTCAATCTAGGGTTTTCGATCAAAATTATTGTTAAAAATAATGCTTCGTTGGGTAACCTGCTAACATTTCAAAATTGCAGGTACCGTAAAAGTTGCGAAACAATATATTATTTAGTGATATGTCTAAACGTCGATAATTACATTATAAAATTAAGTTTGCAACAATCAATGGACCAAAGGACAGACAAATCGGTGGTCAAACGCAGACTTATTCATATTACTACAAGGATTTACTGAAAGAGTGTTTAAACTTACGTAGAATGGAGCGTAATGCGTCAAATGAATCACAAAATATTTTTTTCGTTGAAGTGACACTAAGTGACAGTGGTATCTTTTTAGCATGAAGTGGAAGCTGAAACAGCAATATCGCATTACGAAAGCATTCCAAAGAAAAACGAAAAAGATAGATGTATAAACAATGCCAAAAATCATTTAGGTTATGTTGTTTTCAAATGTCAAATAAGGAATTTTCAATTTTTCATTCGCTGTCATAATTTGTCATAGCAAAGCGAATATTCCTGCATTTTATTTTTTATTTGTTTTAAGTAACTTCTAACCATTTCGGGTTGTTTTCATACCTAATTATTAAATGTCTTATTTAACAGACTTTGCTCATGTTAAGAAAGTGTACAACTAGTTATAAATTCGCCCCAAACCATACATGGGAAACGTGTCAAGTTTTACAAACAGTTGTTTTCGATAGTACGTCGCCTGGAGGAATGTGGATTGTTGCTTATTGTTTTATAAAATAGTGTATTTTCACATGGGTGATGGCTTGGCAGTCGGATACGCGTGTACGTATGCAAAATATCATACTAAGACATGGTCAAAAATGTGTTGTTTGGAACCTATTGTTAGTGCACGACCTTGTAAGCGATTAACATTTAAATGCGTTTTATATTGCGGAACGAGCGTCTTAATTTATGCGGTAGAGATTTTGAAGACCAAATTTGTCATAGAGTCTGTAGCAGTTGTTAGAAATGTGTGGGAGTGAGTGTTGAGAGGGTAACTAATGGGATTTACTTCAAGTTCAGAGTTTAGGGCAAGTGACACAGCTTAGCTATCCCTCAAATAAGTAAAAGTGGCTAACTTCGTTCTACTAGTGAATTTGTGGTTTGATTGTTTTGCGAGTTGCAGAAAAAAATAAGTACATATTCTGTATAATAGACCTTTTGCTGTTCATCCATTATTATCAAATAGGATCTGACTGGATATTACAGCAATCATAAAATATTATTACACAGGTTTGATATCTAGTTCATTGGATGCCTGGAAGAGATCACTCATAGAGATAAAGTTGCCACTAACTAGTTTAAAAAATATGTCCCTTGGAAGGGATCACTCATAGAAATAAAGTTGTCACTTACTAGTTATAAAAATATGTCCCTATGCTTAATTATTTTTGTGTTGTGGACAACAAAGAATTTCTATCTATATAATAAATTACACACTTTGTAATTTGCATTACAAAGCATGTAATTAATCTACAAAGCAGTCATTGAATATACTAGAGAATAATCTTTGCCCCACCAATATGCCAAAAAACAAACACTGGCAATTGAACTTAAAATAGAAAAGAAAAACTTTTGTGGTTGATGGTTAGTGACACTCCTGCCCATAACAGCACAGTGTGCCTCAGCTATTGGAACACAAAGAGTCCAAATCATACTGCACTGTCCTCATCACCTAGAGCAGTGCATTTCAAACTTTTTTGAAACTGCGACGTCATTATGGGTTGAAACATTCTCGCGACCCTCTTGGGCCACAGCCAGAAAAAGAATAATTTCACTCAACACTTATTAAAACTGAAGAGAGACTTCAATTATAAAGTGATGTAATCATTATTGCCATTTCAAATACACCACAACAAATCCACCCTGGGTTCGTATATAGAAAAATTCAAATCTTCTATCTGGGATTGTGTTTTCAATGTAATAGTGACTGTAGACTGAATTGGTAGACTGTAGAATCTTGATTTTACTGGCGACACCTGGATAAAGCTTTGCGACCCTCCTGGGGGTCGGGACTCACAGATTGAAATACACTGACCTAGAGATATAAAATCATTTATTTCTATGCCCTATAATTTCTTTGGAAACATTGCTTTTCAAATGGAACAGTGATGTTGGCACATTACTGCTTGGTGGCAGACCAATGGTCAAAAGTGTAATAATACTTCCCCAGGCGAACTATGCAAACAGAACTATCACTACAAACACCAGTGACACTGAAACATTGGGTAATGGTACCCAGTAACTATACCAGTGGATACCCATAGACACCCTAACATTGTAGATAGATTGGTAGACTTTTTACCAAAGTATATTTCTGGGATCCTCCGAAGCGAGGACAATCATTTTGAATTGTTCTTCAAATGCTTTTTATCGTGCAGTTGGCTCAAATTACCTGAGAGCAAAGATGGTGAAATAGATATAGAAAACTGGAGATTAAAACAAGACAGCAATACATTCCATATTTATTTCCAAAATCTTTGCCTAAAGAGTGGAATTGTGCTGCAAGATAAATAATGCCGCTAACTTAAAAACAGTGAAAGAAAACATTGTGAGGAAAGCGAAGCGGATGTACAGAATCTTTCGAGGTTTTGTGTCATCAACCAACCCACACTGGGCCAGTGTACTGGATTATGGCCTTAACTCTCTCCTTGCGAGAAAAGACCCCGAGTCTCAGCACAACATTGAGTGGGCAGTTTATGCTATTATGCAAGAGAATCATCAAATGTAACTAATTGGCACAATTCACTGTTACAAATCAGGTGTACATTTAACCCCAGTCGACCTGGAAATATGTCTTCTTTTTCTTCTTCTTCTTCGGGTGCCTATTCAACTATTGGAGGTTAGCAGTCATCTCAGCATACTTGAGGTCCCTGGGGAAGGGAAAGAGTTTGCTGGCACTCCTGGGCTTTACTACTCCATTCTCGGATGTTCCACAACCAGAGCTTCCTTCTGTAACCAGTTTTCCTTTTTCCATTATTATGAGCTGCAACAGTACAGCTGGAAATATTGTGTAATGTAGTGGAGTGTAATGTGTAGTCCATGCGCGGTCCGAGTGGGGGGGGGGGTCACAGGGGACATGACCCCCCTTCCCAAAATCGTAAACGTTAAATTTAAAATCTGAAAAAAGTTAACGATTTATTGTATCCCCCCCAAAATTTGAAACTACGTTCTGGTGACCCCCTCCAAAATTCGAGGCTGGGACCGCGCCTGGTGTAGTCTGTTATCTATCAGCATACACTGGTAAAGTTGCCCAAAAGTGTTACTCACAGTAGCTCATTTTGACATAAACAAAACAAAGTTGGCACTCATTAGGACTGCAAATAGAAGTGAAAATGTATAACTAAGAATTTAATTCCTTACTTAATGTAATCCTATGCTTAAACCACAGATGGTGCTGTAATGAATGATAATATGTGTTCGGAAACCTTTAGGTGTTGATAAAGGGAGTTCCTTGATTTTTTTCATCTAAAAATGGCCTAAAAAAGGTTTCACTTCAGAAATCTTTTTATTATTTTTATTATATAGTGTGACAAAACCACAAGATATGGACATGTGCCTGATGGCAAGCAACATGCCTGCCTGTAACAGCACAGTGACACACAGCTATTGGAACATCAAGAGTACAAATCATTACTTACCTAGCACTCTCAGATAATATATCTCTAAACCCTGTAACTTCTGCGGAAACATTGCCCTTCAAACCGGGACACAGTAATGTTACAGATTACGGCTTGGCAGTAGAATAACTGGCAAAGATGTGGTTCCTTCCCCATGTGGACTCTGCCAAGAGTACTACCACTAGAATCTAAGCTTTGTCACCATTTCTGGAGTTACTGGTCTGCACCAGTAATTTCACTGTAGTTAGTGTGTATGTAGTAATCAGATACCGTTGCTTTTCCAGACTGACGAGAACAGCTTCCTTCTCCGTTTGAAAATCCTCGGGGCGCACTCATTGGCAAAGAAGGACATATTTGGTGCGAGGTAAGTCTTTTACTATTATCAGAGTAAGCCTACCTCAGACTGAATTTACTAAAAATACTTAGAGGTACAGGGATTCGAACCTACGACCTCACGATTATGAATCGCACATTTTAGCCACAATTTCGGAACCTTAGACCTTTGAAGGATTCATGTATCAAAACTAGTCTGCTTCTGTATATCCTCGAGCATTACCCTGTTTAATATCAATATTTATCCTCTACACTAGAAACGTACCATATTATTATCATGAAATACAAAGTAAAGTCAACTCACGTGCGATATGGTCGGTCTAATCCAACTCGAGTTTCGGCCGTTTGACGGCATCTTTTCAAGGCCTCTTATTTTTTGGCACGGTCAAACGGGCAGCAATCACGCGCGCGCACTCACCTTGAAAAAGCCCGCCGGACGCGGCCGAAACTTGAGTCGGACTGAACCGACCATATCACAAGAGTTACCCGTTGACTTGATTAAATAAATATGTGTACACTCCGCGAGGCATAAGCTGAGCTTTGCATTTGCGTGAGTGTACATGGATAGTGTAGGTGTGACAACCGGCCTTAGGCGCGGCGCCATTCTGTCTCGCCGCGCTCCTGCCTGATTGGTGATCACTCACACTAATGCAAAGCTCAGCCTATACCTCGCGGACAAAATTTCAAGCTCCTGCCTGATTGGTGATCACTCACACTAATGCAAAGCACAGCTTATACCTCGCGGAGTGTAACAACCTTTTTAGCTAGCTAGTTTTCATACTAAAATTACAAAGTTATACTATGTTGACACGTTAATTTTATTTTATTTTCTGTGAGTTTAGTCGTACAATCACTGAGCTGATAAGGATATTTCGTGGAATCAGGGACTTGCTCCCAGTGCAGATGCGGGTTATTAAGTACTGTAGGTAGTTTTTATTTTGAAACTATTCTTTTAGCGTTTTTCTGGTTATATTACTCTAACAGGCGAGGTTTTAAAAGCGCGCGAACATCGTCGCGTAAAACCGACACGCTCAAGTTACCTACTTCAAATTCAATTTTTTATCTTTGGCCTCTGTATGCAGCTCGGTGGGCTTCTTGTAGTTTTACTGGTTGTTAGTCTAAAACTACTGCAAGGGACACACACAAACATGACGTCACAACACAGATATACATAAGATAAATAAATTTATAAGGTATTTACATAAAATATATAGAATACTAGTGGCCCATTCCGGCTTCGCTCGGATAACAACCTAGATACCAACTGCAGCGCTATCTGCCGGGGTGATTTGTGAATCTAAACCATCCAGGGCCCTACCCAAACGTATAAAAAAATCATTCAAATCGGTCGAGCCGTTTAGGAGGAGTTTACCTACAACGAAAAGTGGCATTGATTTTTAAATACGTATAATAACTAGCGGCCCGTTCCGGCTTCGCTCGGATATTGTCACATAAAGCCCATTAATCGAAATAAAAACTATCCTATCTTTCAAGTTGGATCAAACTGCACACGGTGTCCAAATTTGATTAAAATCGGCTTAGTAGTTTAGGAGTCCATCGCGGACAAACATCGTGACAGGAGATCTATATATATTAAGAACATAAGTTCGTAACGTGAGACCAAGGATCAGGTTGAGTAAGCGTATTTATGAGAAAGATCCATGTCCAGCAGTGGACTAAAACAGGCTGATGGTGATGACTGAATAAATGAATTTCTAAACGTAGTACACAACCAGGGCATAGAATAGATAATAAACCAGGGTTAACATGAGTGGTTGTTGCGCCTGCGCCGGCGTGTAGTTAGTAGTACATACAGCTGCTATGTAACACCTTCTGCTACAGTGCTAGTTTATCAAGCTGCTCCTAGTCACTCGTTAAACAATGCTATGAAATGGAAGGACCAGTGCCGGATTAAGCCAGCGCGCGGCCTGTAGCAATTTCTAGTCAAGGTACCTTGGTTTGCTTGCTCAAGTTATTAAGCTATTGCATAGCTTTTAAATATTATATATATTATTTAAAAGCTTAAAAGCTTTCATAGCTTATAAAAGTTAAAAAAAAGTAGCGGGGCAAAATATACGCACTGGGCCAGTGTGGTGAATTTATGGCTTTGATTCTCTCCTCTCGATAGACGGCCCCGAGTCCCAGCAGTAGGTAGTTATGCTATATTTTATAAAAAAATAATACAATTTCGTGCCAAATATCGATGTATAATTTAAGTTAAAGCAGAAAAGATGTACACAGGTACACACCGGTGTGGCCGGTGCGTTAGATCGTTGAGCAAACGCGTGATTCGTGCGTGGTAACCGTGAGTAATTGATATTTTACCACAAACTGCTTGATTATTGTTTATTATATTAGGAACATTTTTTTAATTCGTTTCCTCGTTAGGTAATAGAGCCTTTTTTGAAGTAAAAACTAATTTCTCAAATGCAATTCCTGAAGTTATTGCGAAACAAGCAGCAATTTAAACAAGAAACTTATTAACTTTCAATATGCATCATGTATTATCGATTTTAACGAAGTTATTAGAAGTATAGAATTTTCGCGAAGGTCATGGCGACTACCTAGTCATGCTAATAATTTATTATACCTAAACATGAAAGTTTGTAAGGAGGACTTTGTTTGTTATTCTTTGACACAAAAACTAAAAACAATAAATTATTCTGATTCTGATACTGAGCAGATGTTGATTAATTCGTCACTTAAGACTCATATTAAGACAAATTCTAATCATTTATTACACCAGATTATAGTTTTTTAGGGTTCCGTAGCCAAATGGCAAAATACGGGACCCTTATAGATTCACACACACATAACATCACAGTGACACGCAGCTATTGGAACATGAAGAGTCCAAATCATTACCTAGCACAGCACTGCACTCGTCACCCAGAGATGTTATATCTCTAAACCCAGTAATTTATCTGGAAACATTGCCCTACAAACCGGAACACAGTAATGTTTGCACATTCCTACTTGGCGGTAGAATAACTGGCAAAGGTGTGGTACTTCCCCAGGCGGACTCTGCCAAGAGTCCTACCACTACAATTATACGAAGTTTTCTGCTACCTATAAACCTATAAATGTGAGAATGGTTGTTACGCAACTTTAAATCGATACACATCCTGAACGGTCAGCCAAATCAAAAAGCGTTGAAAGAAAACTAAACTTTATTTATAAATATCCCCCCGATACCCCTTTTGACATAGTTTGTTGACTTTCATTTTTTTTATTTGGACAACATGGCGTCCGTTAGTCGCCATATTGAATTTACACTAATGTCATGTCTTTAGTGTCACTCGCGAGACTGAGAGAAATCGATTGACGTGTGAATCATAAAAATCGGTCCAGCCGTTTGGCCTGTATAGTGCTTCAAAGAATCATGCATACATACTTATATAGACTGATAAACACATTACCACTCCTTTGCGTCGCGCAGTCGGGTAAAAAAAAATTCATCAAATCATACGTGTGGATTATCTATGGATAGGTCTTCAAAAGTTATATTGAGGTTACAAACTTTTTTTTCTAAACTGAATAGTTTGCGCAAGAGACTTCCAAAGTGGTAAAATGTGTCCCCCCCCCCCTGTAACTTCTAAAATAAGAGAATGACAAAACTAAAAAAATGTACGATGTACATTACCATGTAAACTATCAACGAAAATTGGTTCGAATGAGAACTGGAATATAGTTTTATTATTAATACGTCATAAATAAATAGACTGTTAAAACACTGATTAAAGTAACAACGAAGTACAAGAACTTTTATTTTATGTTACTTGGTGCTACGGTAGCCTTCATGGGCGAGTCCAACTCGCACTTAACCACATGATAAGCCATCTCTCTCTGCCCAGCCAAATCTGATATGAGCCTAGCAGAGCTAGTGCAGCTTTAGATACTCGTTCTAGTATATAGCAGCAAGTTATAGAAAGATTTTGCTGGTGTACCTCTCGCTCACGAATATGCTGCCGCTGTTAAACCTCTCGAATTTTTAAATAAATACACGGGTAACTCTCGTTTGATATAGTCAGTCCAGTCCGACTTAAGTTTCGATCGCGTTATGCGATCTTTTTCAAGAAGGAGAGTGCGCGCGCGTGTTCGTAGCTCGAGTGAAACTTGAGTCGTACTGGACTGACCATATCTAACGTGAGTGACCCGTGTCTTTATTTAAAACTAGATGTCCGCCCCGGCTTCGCCCGTGGTACATATACAGCACTCATCGGGATCCCGTACATATCCAACGGTGAAGGAATGACTGAAATCGGTTCAGTCATTCCTGAGAATATCGCTTTCAAACAAAACACCTCTTCAGCTACCTGCTACGCCACCTGTCGGAAATTTGTCGTACCAACTCAAATTTAGAAACAAAGATTTATACTCAAGAGGTATGTAATCTGTGATATTCAATGACGCAGTCTTAGACACATGCTGTCATGTGTCATCTCAAAGCTCGAAACGTACGAAATATCTCATATTTAAAAAAAGGAATATTTTTTCCCGATTTTGTTACATTCTTGTTTCATGATTCGCTTCTATTAATAGTAGCGTTATGTTCTATAGCCTATAGCCTTCCTCTATAAATGAACTATCTAATAGAAAAATAATCTTTCAATTCGGACCTGTACTTCCCGAGATCCTAGCGTTCAAACAAACTCTTCAGCTTTATAATATTAGTATAGATGTGCCTTGAAATTGCAAATTAAATACCTATTTTTAATTTACTATGACGTCGTGTCGGTCAGATCAGAATACTTGGAACTAAGAAAATAACTGTTCTATAAGCTAATTTTTGAGGTGAAAACTTCTTTTAGCGCGCCACAGACAGATTTTACGTGGCATGTGAATTGAATTCTAGAGTCACTCTCAGATCTCTGTCTGCTTGAGTGGTTTACATTTTACAACTACCAATCTACTTGACCCCTAGGATCGCTAACGTCGAGGTATGTTGCGGTTCTACTTATTTTGTGGACTTTCGTTTGTGAAGGACAAAATCGTGAGGAAACCGATATGTACCTAGAATCTTTCGAGGTCATGTGTCATCCACCAAACCGCACTGGGCCAGCGTGGTCTTTTTATTATACCCTTGACTCTCACCTTGCGAGAGAAGGCCCCAAGTCCCAGTTGTGGGAACATTCAGTGGACTGCTCATGAGCATTTAACATTTTGTGACGCTCAAATGTCACCTCGAGGATGTTCGTGAGGATGATCTCGAGAGCTGCTATGTGTGCAATGACGTCGTCGCCAGGAAATCTACAACCAAACTAAACTCGTTATAACTTTGTTATTGCTTTTTCTTGAATTTCAAGCGATAGACCCATTGTAATGGTTTCAAGGTTGTCTGGTGTTAGCGAACTGATTCTCATCGCAGATGTCAATCAGTTTCCTTTCATACAAATATAGAATCTCTTTATATTGAGATACAATCGCCCCAACCTGATTACCTACACCAATCGGGAGTTGCTGTGCACACATCGGAACCTGACGGAAAATGGTTATCGAGGTTGCACAGAGGGTGTATTCCGGTGTATATTCCTCAGTTCTCCTTATTATATTAAACACTTCTAAAAGTCAAAATTATTACAACTTATTCCCTGAAAGAAAAAAAAACCCTTTAATACTAGACAATCTACTAAAAATCCTTGACGTTCCAAATAGTAATAAAAAGAAGTGTGGCACGCGGAGACTGCCGCGGTAAAGCTATTGCATATTTCATGCATTTTTATCAACATAAGCAATAGGGATATTAACAATTTTTCGGTTTTTTTTTTTTGAAGAGTGACATATGTTTACCATAATAAATATCACGGGAAATCCGTTAAGCTGGCAACACTGCTAAGAGCATTTAGTCTGTAAAGCTGTTACAAATAAGATTCAAAGTCGAATGACCGAGTGGGGAGGACGGCGTTACGGTCTTCCATCTCTCTTTCTTGTGAACATAAGAAAGAGATGCACGATAACTAAAATTCGGTCCCCAAGCCCGCGATAAAAGCTATGCAATAGCTTAAAAACTAGTAACATAAGTACCTGCACGATGTTATACTTAAACCACCTCACACGGAAGATGCATGTTCAAAATTAAAAGTATCCTGGTTTATATACGTAATGAGAGGTAACTTCATTAGTCGATAGCTCGTATGTCGGAGTCACCCGTACCCGAGTAAACGACCAATGAAACTCGATAGTCGATAGCCCGGATTCGAGAAATCAGCACCGGAATGCAAAGGATCAACATGGCTCACTGTTTGTCGGACTCACAAAAGTTAAAACTAGTAGAAATTTATCAAGATTACCGATGTCTTTGGGATGTTACCCGTTCTCTGTGTAAAATTCAAGAAGCGAGAGAAAGTGCGTGAATGCATAATAATTGTTGATCCATGTTTAGTCTGTTTATACCTCTCTTCTCAAAGCGAATAGCCAAACTGTATGACCTGATTATGTAACCCATGTCCTAACAACATCGAGCAACTCGATCTTCCGCGCAAGCACGGAAGGGACTAGCCTTAGCTAAAAATATAGTTCAAATCTTTCTGTCATTTCTTGCGGGAGGGGAAAGTTGCACACTAGCGCAAAGCCGCACTATTACATACAAAACATACCTGTACCGATCCATTGCCGATCATACTCACACAGCCAAATCACTAACACATAAAAAATAAAGCACCATTCACAAATCTAGCCCCGCACTCAGCCACAGTATATTATCAAACTTCATGGTCCACGTGGACTTGTACTTTGACAGAGGGGGAACGCTGTGTATGCCTACTCCCTTCCGTGTTGCTCGCTGGCTAACGTCCAGTAAAAGCGGTTCCCCGCATGCGGGCCTTATGGCATGCGTTACTCAAATGTTCGAACCTCAAATATGGTTCAGCCCTTCTACCGCCTTAATAAATCAGCTTTCGCTTTGCTATTGCGGTCTCTATCATTTCAAGCAGAAAGAAAAAAGAGACCAATAGACCTTCAGGACAATTAATTAAAATAAAATGCGCCTTTGTATAGAGCTATCGACCGAATTATCGACTAATGAAAAGTAACTATGTGTGTTACGCATGCAGTCCGCGCTATCTCTTACTCATACGCTTATTCATGGTTCCGGTCCGGAATTATATTGTGGGGAAATAGCACAGATACCGAAAAGCTTTTTATAATGCAAATAAATGCATATTTATCAGTAAACATCGACCAACATCGTAATTTTCTTAGACCAATGTGGATTTTCCCGATGGTCACAATCATGGTCTCTTCAAATCGAGAGTGAATCGGTTTATCCCGGGTGAGTTCACGATCCATCGTAGACCCCGTTGTGGCTCGCTTAACATCATACTAGATGGCGGCCAAGTGTAAGCCTATAAAAACAGACAAAGGAAAATTTACTTTCAAAATTGTGTCATGTTTGATTGATCTAATGACTGTCTATAGTACGAGTCATTGACCTCGTGAGTTCACATAATGTAGTGTGTAGGTACTAATCTGAAACGAGTGAGCATAGGATAGGGTTTTTTTAGCATGAGCAAACGGAATTGGGATGTCGGGACAAGGTCAAAAAATTACCTAAAATAATAATTCTCATTAGTCCGTCAGCTAGAGGATGGAAACATACAATATTATATTGTGTTTCAAATTTCAACCCGATCCGTTCCGACGTTCTGGTTTGATTGAGAAACAAGCATCTAAACATTCAATGATTCAAACATTGACATACATAATATTAGTAGTATAGATTTATTGTGACACTGACACTGACAGACTAATTAGGTTGCTTTGGTCGTCTCGTTTATTTCAAGTGTTTATCAATGCTGCGTTATGAGGAAAGATTCAAATTGGTATTTGCGAACATGAGTCGTCATGCTGTCTAAAACACTGTTTAAAGTGTATAGCATACTACTATTTATACAGTCTACGTAATAAGTGCATACATGCAATCCATACAAATAAAATTGTATTGCTGTTCAAAATAAAGTAATCAGATTTCTTTATACCCTGCAGAAACTTTTATATACGCTAACTTTTTTATATTTTTACTAACTTTTACTTTACTTACTTTTGTATATTTTTTCTTTATATACGCCGTTTGAACCTTAGATAAAGTATGTAACGAACAACCGTAGTATATAAATAACTTAGAAATTTTACGGCTATGCTCCAGACTCGAAACTCGGTCAGTCATAGTACGATATATATTATAACAAGGACAATATGAGGACGGGGCTATGTATTCTAATGAGTATTGGCCCTGGCAGTGAACTTGCCCGTGAGAAGTATGTATGTGCCGGCCGCACAACGCCGTGGCTCGGGACGGGGTAATTACACGAGCGCCGCGGGCGCGGCCGCCGCGGGCGTCTGCACTCGGAAGGCTGCTTTGCACTCGCTCACTTCACAAGCGAACAAGGATACTGAGACGTTTTTCTACGAAACTTAAATAGATTTTAACCGACTTCGAGAATAACTTTTTCACTCCGGTTGCATGGTTTTTTGTATGTGTGTATGTAGCTCCGCCAATTGTGAAACGATTTTGATGGTTCGGAAAAGGGGTGTTATAAGTTTGACGTCGATGTCTGTCTGTGTGTGTGTCTATCTGTGGCACCGTAGAGCTCAAACGGATGGGCCGATTTCGATGCGGTTTTTTTTATTTGAAGGTAAATGTCCGTGCGGATGTTCTTAGCCATGTTTGGTCAATATCGATTCAAGATGGCCGCTTCCACAAAATGGCGGACAAAATATTTCTTCACAAGCTACCTCAATATGGATATCAAATGAAAGGGCTTGACTAGTAGAATACTATACACTATAACAAATTTCAAATCCAAGATGGCCGCCACCACAAAATGGCGAATTACATTTTTTTTTTCACTACTGCCTCAATATGGGTATCAAACGAAAGGGCTTAACTAGTAGAATACTTTGCACTATGACAAATTTCAAATCCAAAATGGCCGCTACCACAAAATGGCGAAACATTTCTATTTTCACTACTCCCTTAATATGGGTATCAAATGAAAGGGCTTGACTAGTAGAATGTTGTACAGATTACAAATCTGAAGTAGTCGGGGGTTAATTAAAATTATTAATTTGTTCTTGTTTGTTTAATAGGTCTTACTTAGTTCAGAGGTCCCATATAGATTTTATCGAAATCGGTGTGGTGGTTTTTGAAATATAAACAACAAACATTTTTTTATTTATCTTGACGACACGACTCGTGACATAGCTTTTTATGAAATTTGGTCGAATTTATTTATAACTAGATGTCCGCCCCGGCTTCGCCCGTGATACATTATATAGCACTCATTGGGATCCCGTACATATACAACGGTGTAAGAATGACTGAAATCGGTTCAGTCATTCCTGATAATATCGCTTTCAAACAAAAAACCTCTTCAGCTACCTGCTACCCCACCTGTCGGAAATTGGTTGTACCAACTCAGATTTAGAAACAAAATTGATTAGCAAAGGTTTCTATTCAATAACGCAATCTTGGACATTGGCGAAATTACGGTGACATTACCGAATGGAAGCCAAAATAAAATTTTTAAGTTGAAGTTGACGTAATCTTAGACACATGCTGTCATGTCAAAGCACGCTACGAAAACTCTCAAAAATAAATATTTTTTTCCCGGTTTTGTTACATTCTTGATTCATGCTCCGCTTCTATTGATAGTAGCGTTATGTTCTATAGCCTTCCTCGATAAATGGACTATCTAATAGAAAAAGAATCATCCAATTCGGACCAGTACTTCCCGAGATCCTAGCGGTCAAACAAACAAACTCTTCAGCTTTATTAATATTAGTATAGATTGTAAGTTTTTTTTTGGGTAAATTAATTTTTTAAGTTAGCTGCATTAAATAACTTCTAAACGACGGTTTACCATGATTTGAACATATATTAGAATATATATTTTAGATTGTCAGAATAATACAAAAACCTATCGAAATACTTTTCAGTTGCGCCAAAGGATTAACGCTAAAATTGTATTAAAATTAGTCATAGCATGTGTAATGTTTAGTTTATTTTTAGATATTACGGGATGTTTGCTTCGTACGTACGTAGAGGTACATAATAATATGTACCTACGTATGTTAGGTATAAGTTATGTTACTTTCGGTACTTCACGATGCGATACTACGATAAGGGGGCTTGAATGTAATCAGTATAAAATCAATAAATCGGAGGTTGAAATAATAGACACATTGAGGAGGTAATTTTTTATTTATTACCATTAATGAATTACAATTATGTGCAAACTAATCAGTACCACTAAACCTCGCAGAGCTTTGTCCCAGTGCTAATATCCTCAAAGTTTTTTATGTTCAATCGTCTAAACTACAACGTCCTAAAATCATAACTACAAAACAATAACAAGCAATCGTAAAAAACAAGTGTGTATACACAATTACACAAGTGTGTACTAATATTTAAAGCTTAAGAGTTTGTTTGAACGCTAGCTAAAATCTCTGGAACTACTAGTCCAAATTGGAAGATTATTTTTCTTATGGACAGTTCATTTATCGAGTAAGGCTATATATTAAATAAGCCTTTATTGCTGTTTCACAATCCATCTACAAGTATACATATAATACATGTATCTTAACTTAATTACCTTTTTCTTTTTTTGGAACGAAGTTCCTTATCGCGCGTTGTGAAAGGGGGCTAGACGGAAAAAAATCTTACGAAAAGTTGTCACGACACTTTTTGCTATTGTAAGCTGCGCGGCGTCGCATGTTTCTCTGTCTGTCTCTCTCTCTCTCTCTCTTATAGAAAGCAAGCCAGATATTTTCATTTCTATTTCGCATTGAACAGTGTGGTGTCGCGACGATTATTATTGTTGAGTGTATACAGGTTTTTGTAAATAATAAATAATAATAATTCCTTCACTGATTAATCGAAAGGAACTTCGTTCCATCCGGGTGTCCCTTGACACCTCTCAAGTTTTTCTTTCTATCGGCGTTTGGTGTATTGGAGTTTACAAAACAGCTTGTCTTTCGACAAAGGCCTCCTCTAAAGATCTCCATGTCTGTCTATCTTTTGCCTTTCTTTAATCCACTCTGGACCAATATTTTTTTTGGAATCGTCTTCCCTAAAGTAAATCTATACTAATATTATAAAGCTGAAGAGTTTGTTTGTTTGTTTGAACGCTAGGATCTCGGGAAGTACTGGTCCGAATTGAAAGATTATTTTTCTATTGGATAGCCCATTTATCGAGGAAGGCTTTAGGCTATAGAACATAACGCCACTATTAATAGAAGCGGAGCATGAATCAAGAATGTAACAAAATCGGAAAAAAATATTCCTTTTTGAGAGTTTTCGTACGTTTCATGCTTTTACATGACACATGACAGCATGTGTCTAAGATTGCGTCATTGAATATAACAGATTACATACCTCTTGAATATAAAAGATTTGCTAATCAAATTTTTTTTTCTAAATCTGAGTTGGTACAACCAAGTTCCGACAGGTGGCGTAGCAGGTAGCTAAAGAGGTGTTTTGTTTGAAAGCGATATTCTCAGGAATGACTGAACCGATTTCCGACATTCTTTCACCGTTGTATATGTACGGGATCCTGATAAGTACTATTTAATGTACCACGGGCAACGCCGGGGCGGACATCTAGTGCTATATATAGTAGGCTATTTTATTACGTTACTAACAATAGGAGCGGAGCATGAATGAAGAATGTGACAAAAACGAGAATTTCGTAAAATAATGAGATATGTTTTCACGTTTCAGCGATCCCTATGCGCGAGTGGAGCTTCAGAAAATCGATGGTGACGTCACCATCGAGACGTTTCTCACCAAAACCAAGAAAAAGGTAACTGACGGTTATAGTCCGCACGAATTGAAATAAAAATAGTCAAGACATTTTGAGCCGTAGCAGTAGAAATGCTCATCATATAGCCTGAGCAAGACTTTATGACTTGCGAAAAGCTTTATGAGTCATATAATACTCGTACATAAATATGACATATGAAATACGAGTATAACACATATATAAGATGCTATATTATCTCTATGCACTGTGTCTTCTATATTGCCTTTCCAAATCTCCAACATAGAAAAAAAATTGGTTGCCTGTAAAGTCGGTATACGGGCGAAAGTTTTACGTGACAACGACTTTGAGTGGTAAAATAATTTTACGGAAGGGACGCGTGCCTTTCACTTTTTATGTCTGTCTCTCTCGCTCTTAGGCGGGCTAACCATGCCCGAGTGAAAGGGACGCGTGCCTCTCACTCGCTCTCTCGTTGTGAGCGCATAACGTGAGCGGAGCGTAACGCAGTTTCTTGAAGTGTCACCCGGCAAACCAATTTATACGACGTTGTCACGTCAAAAATTTCAAACTGTTGATTGATTTTTTATTTATTTTTTAATTAAAGAGTGACGAGACGAGTAGGACATTATTGCTTGGCATAAAAATAAGTGGTAAAGGTGTAGTACCTCCCTAGACACTGCAAAGGCTCCTAGTCCTACCGCTACTAATTACTAACACCTTGGTTTTCCGGCGGTTAAAGCACGGTGGTAGGACTCTTGGCAGAGTCCATCTGGGGGAAGTACCACACCTTTACCAGTTATTCTACCGCCAAGCAGTAATGTAAAAACATCACTGTGTTCCGGTTTGAAGAGCAATGTTGTGTGAAATTACAGGGCATAGAGACAAAACATCTTATATCTCTGGGTGACGAGCGCAGTGCAGTGTTATGTAATGATTTGGACTCTCCATGTACCAATAGCTGCGTGTCACTGTGCTGTTATGTGGCAGGCATGTTGCTTACTATCACGCACATGCCCTGCTCTGCTCGTCACTCTACAGTGTAGTGTTTTTTTATTGTGTAGAGACTACAGTAAAAAACTTCTGCAGTACCCATTATTTTGCAAGTCCGGAAAAAAACTGATAACAATTTAACCAAATTTTTACACAAACGAAAACTTATATATTTGTAACAATGCACAAATTACATTCAGTTATTATAACTGACTGAATGTAGTTGCCCTAGCTATTTTATTCTTATACGTCAATTTGCATTAATGAGTACCTATTTGTAAATTATTTTAGGCGCCAAAATAATTATTGAACCTTGAAGGTTATGTACATGTAGATGCATTTGCTGTTTTGCTGCTATATTGTCATTATCTTATTAGGTAATAAAATATTATAAATGTCGAAGTTTAAATCTTTGCTGCTCAATTACGTCGCAGCGTCTTGTATTGATCGGGTTGAAATTTGTAACATAGACAGATTATAGTCTGGAATGTCATTTTTTTGTAGTAGCAGCAAATTCTTCATCTCATCTTTCAGTTTCTAACTAATTATTAACCGACTTCAAAAAAGGGGAGGTTCTCAATTCGGTTGTATGTGTTTTTTGATATATTACGCGATAGCTCCGCAAATTGAAGATCAATTTTGGTTGCTCTTTTTTTGTTTGGTAGATAATAGTTCAAAGGTGGTCCCATATACATTTTATAGAAATCCATGTAGTGGTTTTTGAAATATGAACAAAAAATTACAATTTTCTTGACTTATTAAAGTTAAAATTTATTAATTTATTTTCATTTATTAAAATTACAATTTTCATGACTTTTTAAACTTACAATTTATTAATTTATTTTTATTTATTAAAATTACAATTTTCATGACTTATCAAACTTACAATTTATTTTTATTTATTAAAATTACAATTTTCACGACTTACTAATTGGTTTCTTATGAAATTTGATCGTGTATCTGAATTAAATTTTAAATTAAAGTAAGTTTTTGTTTATTCAAAGAAAATAAATTATTTAATTTAATAATGAAAGTCTATCATCGGCTAATACCACCTTGCTCTTTATTCTACCAACCTGTTCGTAGCTCCAGAAAGCGACTCCGTTTCATGGTTGATTTTCCAAAACTTCATAAAAAGATAGACCAAGACTTTCGTAATAAGATAGACTTTGGAATGTTCTCTGAATATTGTTTTATATTTGTTTCCAGACATTGAATCCAGTATGGAATCAGGAGTTTGTATTCAGGGTAAGTTTAAGCCAGTTATAATCTCTATATATAAAAATGTTATGTTGGTTTGTGTACGCTTCAAAAACTCAAAGTTCTGCACCGATCGAGATGAAATTTTAGAATTATATATCCGCATCAAGGATTGTTTTTATCTAGTTTTTGCATTACAATGTGCCACAGCGAAGCGTGGCAGGGGTACAGCTAGTAATAATATATATCTGTCAGCAAAAAATTGGCAACACCGTCAGATTATAACCTGTAACGTCTAACGTGTGACATTATAATCTCACGGTAGGTTAGTATGTAATCTAACGTCGTAATCTGATAGTGTTGATAATTTTGTTAACCCTGACGTCTCGTTTGTGTGCGTGTGACTGTCTGTGGCACCGTAGAGCTCAAACGACCGATTTCAATGCGTTTTTTTATTTGAAAGCTATTTCCCGTGCGGCGGTTCTTAGCTATGTTTGGTTAATATTCAAGATGGCGGCCTCCACAAAATGGCGCATAAAAGTTTTTTTCACCATGTCCCTTCAGTATGGGTATAAAATGAAAGGGCTTGACTAGTCGAATACTAACCACTATGACAAATTTCAAATCCAATATGGCCGACACCACAAAATGGCGAATTACATTTTTTTTTCTCTACGTCCTCTATATTAGTATCAAATGAAAAGGTTGGACTAGTAAAATACTGTACAAATTTTAAATTCAAGGTCGGAGGTAAATCGATTTTTGAAATTTTGTTTTTGTTATATTTATGTCTGTATTTGTGTTGCCAGGTGAAGCCAGCGGAGCACAAGCTCGTGATCCAGGTGTTCGACGAGAACCGGTTGACTCGCGACGATTTCCTCGGCATGGCGGAGATCCCGCTGGCCGGCGCGGCGCACGAGTCCGCCGGCGCGCCGCGCCCGCCGCCCGCGCGGTATACGCTGCGCCCGCGCAGGTCTGTGTAAGTGTTGCATGCGTGTTATATTACCACTGGCTCGACTCACTCACACTGCGCAATAGGCATGACGACACATTTTTGATTTAATGTGCCATCAAAAGGGTACTCAATAACTGAAAGTGAAAGAATGACTTTGTTATCTTAAAAACTTCCCGTGATATCACGATTTTAAAATCACAATTTTCGACTTTCCCAAAACCGCTTCATAAAAAAACAGTACTAAAGCGTGACGCCACTGTCGGATATTTTCTATGCGTCGCACGTAAAGTTTGTATGGTAGCTATATTAAATATTGCGTTTAGGAAACTGGTTTCATAACAAAAGTCACTTTAAATTGAATGAGTTATCCGATAGTAAATACATTTTCTAATAATTTCGTACTTTTAAAATGGATTTGCCCGTCCAACTGTGAATGATCATAAAGTAAGTTAAACAAAGAGATAACCCCGCTCTCCCCGATTTGTGTTACTATACTGTGCGGTAAATGTGCAGTGGAAGTTTGTATACGCTCGGTATTCTATGCTGCGCCCGCGCAGGTCTGTGTAAGTGTTGCATGCGTGTGTTATACTACTACTAGCTCCAGAGACACGGAATAATTAATAGTCAAAGTTTGTATAAATAAAAAATCAACAAAAAAGTAAATTATCCAAAGCATGATATGAATATAAAAAAAGAAGTGTGGCACTCGGGGACTGCCGCGGTAAAGCTATTGCATGTTGCATGCATTTTTATCAACATAAGCAATAGGGATGTTAACAATTTTTCGGAATTGCTTTTATTTTGAAGAGTGACATTTGTTAACCTTAAAAAATATCACGGGAAATCCGTTAAGTTGGCAACACTGCTAAGAGCATTTAGTCTGTAAAGCTAATACAAATAAGATTCAAAGTCGAATGATCGAGTGGGGAGGACGGCGTTACGGTCTTCCATCTCTCTTTTTTGTGAACATAAGAAAGAGATGCACGATCACTAAAATTCGGTCCCCAGGCCCGCGATAAAAGCTATGCTATGCTTAAAAATTTGCAAAGAAAATAAAAACAAAATTTGTTGTTAGTACCACTCCTCCCCTACTCCCTACAGCTCCGTTAGTGCTCTCCCCTACTTGTATTATGGTACTCGTATCCTGTGCGGTATACGTGCGGTACATGTGTCATAAATCTATGGTACATGTATGTATGTATATTGTATAGTGTGGTTGAAGTGCTGTATGCGTTCGGTGTTTTGTTGTGCTTGAATAGACTGTATCATTTGTGTGATGATGAGATTGTGGTAGATTTGTTGAATGTGTGCTGTAGTTTTTGTTACAATTTTAAGAATAATCAATTTTCAGAATGCCAAAAATATACCCGCCTATGATAGTTTACAATCGTAGTGTCTTTAAATCGAGAGTGAATCGATTTCGTCTATGTTAGCACGGTCCATCGTAAATCGCATCTTCGCTTAACATCAGGCGGGATGGCGGTTAAGTGTAGACATATAATAGCTAAAAACAATTTTTCACCAATACTCCTATTTATATCCTATTTAAATGTGACAGTTTGGTTGTTTGTTGCTCATGTAAGACCTGAACAGTTTAAAATTAGAACTTAGAAAGAATTTTATCTGGAACAGCACATAGGCTGTTTTTTAATCTGTAAAACTTTAGGCTTCCTTAGGGAGTATCTGTTTTCTAAATTGGACGCGGACGAACTCTCTACTACTTAGGGCAACTAGTATTGTATATTTCCCAATCAATGAGAAAGAAAAGAAAGGAAATTGTACCCTGACGAGTTGGTTTGTTAAACCTAATGAAATAGTTTTGAAACGTGAAACAAATGGGTTATAATGTAATTGATTACTTGACTATAAACATTTCATTTTTAATTTTTTATTATTATAAATGAATCTCCATTTGCAGACTATGCATATGAGTATCATCCATGTAGCTCAAATATATCATCGTTATTTTAGTTGTACGTGTCGCTATATCATTTCAGCGCTCGTTCGCGTGTGCGTGGTTACATCGAGGTGTACCACGCTCTGGTAGGACGAGTGGGAGAGCCCGGCGCTGAAGAGACCCCCGCCGTTAACGAGGAGTGGGAGATGGTGGAACCCTCGCAGCAGGTCGGGACTGTGCAACCGGTAAGATTATCGTTTCTTTACAACTCCGAATCCTTTCACCCCAAAGTTTATCCGTGTTGACTCCTCAATCATCATTTGTAGTCTTACCGATACCGCTACTGAGATAAAACTTATATATTCTTGTTGATACCTGTTAGTTCTACAATATATCAATTAACTGTGATGTACCATTGTCGCCGAATCATCATAGGATTATATTATCTATGATTCTGCTGTACCGACAGTATAATTAAATCGCGATTTTGGTCCGACATTATCTATTACTTTTGGCTCCCCGCGATCTGTTGCCTCCTAGTCTTTTAGTAATGTTGCCTGCCTCACGAGTAGTACTGTGCTAACTTCACAATATTTGCTAATGCTAATCTCGCCAAACTGTCTATAATGGCTCAAAATTTACTTTAAATTAACTTTCGCACCTCAATATCCATGTATTTGTTCCATTGCCCGCATATAACTCCCAAATTGCTTCTTCGTCCCCAAATAATGAGCCTATTTCAGTTCCAGTCTTATGTAGCTTTGATTTTGAGTGATAGATAAATTAAATGTAAGTATGAAAAAAATACCTGGACTTCTTTTTGTGATGTATTTTCTATTCAATAAACGTCACCTTCAACGTCAACGCATCGACATTTCTTGCTTCGCTAATCAGAACCACCTGCCTGCCATACTGCCGAAGAAAAGGTTTGTACCACATATTTCTATGTACAACAGTGGATTTGACTCAAAATTTTAAACTTAAGAAGCATTGTACATTATCACTCTTAATTTTATTTAGTATTGTCTAGAAGTCAAATACTTCACTAGCATTATTATATTTGGCTTTTTATTTTTTAATTTGGCCTTTTGCACCGTTGACCCCGTTGCCAAAAAAAGGGTAGGTACGTTGATTCAGCCGCTAATGTTGCAAAACAGTAGTTTTTTGTAAAGTGATGCGTACAGTGTTTTTTTATGGCTTTAGTACTATTTTTGTTAAGAATTGCACCAATTTGGGAAATTGTTCAATATCTAATTATATTTTTTCAGTTTTGTTCATCATTGTAAACTGTTGATCATGGAACGAAATATAAATGGCTCACTTTGATGAACTTGATAAAATCAGATCGAAAAGAGCGAATACCTTCAATGGTATTCTTCGTCTCCTATTGATCACTTGCTGTTAGGCAAGTTTTGGATTTAATTGAACCTATTGGAAATGTAATTAATGTTAAGTTTATCAACTAATCGTTGGTATCCGAAACTTAATATTAAAAAAATCAAAATTCGTTGTGAGGAAACGAAGTATCGCTATTGGTCCGGGCGGCAGGTGTATCAGCCAATCAGGTCGTTGATATGGTGAATAACACACGTTGATTGGTCCCGGGTGGCAGGTTTGGCGGGAGACGGCGCAGTCTGAACACGGAGAGGATTGGGAGCTTATAGACACCAGCGAAGTCGCTAATGTTGTACGTCCATTTTATACTTTAATTGGTGCATTACTGTCATTGCCGGGGGTATTGTCTGGACACTGACTGAAATAATTAATTTGATTAACAATATAAGGGACAAAAAAGAAAATAAAATAAAAAAATGTTAAGAAAAACTGCCTAGTTAACAGAAACGAGAATTCATCTTAACTATACAGAAGCTAGCTAACAACTTCTAAACTTCACGATATCAACTAATTTTTAAACATTACATTCAGTCGTCTGGTGACCACGTTGTAGCGCGATTGAAACGTTATAATACTCTAATAGTTAAAAATAATTTAAAACACTAAGTCCCGTGTAATGTTTTAATTACAGAAGTTAGTTACTGTTCGAATAATAAATTAGATATAGAGGGATCATAATGTAAAGTGTGACTGTGACTTGTGAGTAGTGAGTCGTGCTTCGAAACCTAAAAAAATTGACTTCGCCATTTGAGGGCTTTGTGTCATATACTTACATACATCGTCGGCACGTTTTTTTTTTTTTTTAACTTTTATAGGTTTACACTTGACCGCCACCTCGCCTGATGTTAAACGATGATGCGGCCTACGATGAAGCGTGTTTACCTAGAAGAAACCGATTCACGAACGTTTCTGACTCTGCAGCTCTAACCATCGGTAGCTTGGACCGTGCCCCGTTGCTGACGGCGGTCTAGGTTTAGGTCTTGTAATACTTCTATTTATTTCAGTATTATAAATTCTATTAAAATAAATGATCTTATTACAATAATGAATAATGAGATGTTTAATGACACAAACTTGAGTTTTATCACTACACAAAGTTGTTTATGTTTTTGAAATTGCATCTGTTTTCATTTTGCTCTAAATGTATATAAATAAAACTAGTTATAGCAATGCCGTAAACAGTTTTGCCGCTCGCTATACTCATTGGGTAGACTTGTCCTAAGCTACAGCTAAGACAGTAATGTACCAAATAATTCGGACAATGGGGATCCTATGGTCTGTGAACTGTCGGAGGGGCCTGCGACGCTAACAAGTGCTTATTTATTAAGAGTTTAATCACATTCACACAGAATCGTATCAAATGTATTCTAAAAACTATCAGTGCTTTCAGGCCGAAAATTTTGGTTTTATCGTTCGCCGGATGGGACGAAATTAAATTATTCATAATACAGTTATTCTACTGAATTCAATAGGGTGATAGTCGTTGGTTTGAATCCTGCCTGCACCTCGTTGACTAGTTTTCCGAGATGCACAAGGTTGTTCATCTTGGAACGACTGGTACGTTGTCCGATCATGTTTCGCTTATCGATCATCGTGAATGCGCCCCCTGTAGATATGTGGTTAAACTCTTACCCCACCTTTAAGAAGCTTGCTTTAATTTCAGTTTGTGCATCTGGCATGGGACTTTTGTAGCTTAACTCTATCGATCGACGCTTACAATGCCTTCTTCTATAGCATGAACGTGCTTTGAATGCTCTAAGTATTTGCATTGCATGCTTACCATTTAGGTAGTAATTTAGGGTAGGAAGTTACAGATATGATTACGGATTATGGTGTTGATGAACGTCGGAAAGGGGCCCCTTAAACCTACACCCGTGTCACAAGTCTAGGGATCTACTCTGGATTTTCTCCCTGCCACACGATGGACCCGGCACCCGCACGGTAAATCCATGGAATGCTAAGAAAATCGTCTCTCTCTTTCTCTCTCAAAATTCTATGAAATGTATAAAACTACTGCGTTTTCGTTGTTAATATTTACCCCAGTGATATATGAATTGAATTGAGATTTGCCCTTATTAAGATTTTCCCAGTTGAGACTGCCCTTGTTAAAATTTGCCCTGATTGAGGTGTCATCAATAAAATTTACCCGTGTTAAAATTTTCTTCAATTGACATTTGCCCTTGTTAAGATTTGGTTTTAGTTGATACTTGCCTTTGTTAAAAAATTACCCCAATTTAGATTTGCCAGTATTTGCCCCAATTGAGATTCGCTTTTGTTTCAATTGATTTAATACCTGAGATTTTCCCTTGTTAAAGTGTGCACTAGTTGAGATTTACCCATATTACGAATTTTCCCCAGTTGAGATTTGGCCGAGATTTGACCTTGTTAACATTTTCCCTAGTTGAGATTTGCCCTTGCTAAAATGTGCCCCGTTTGAGATTTTCCCATGTTAAGATTTTTCGCAGTTGAGATTTGATAACATTTTCACTGATTGAGATTTACCCTTGTTAACTTTTTCCCCAGTTGAGATTTGCCCTTGGTAAAATGTGCCCTGTTTGAGTGTTTCCCCAGTTGAGGTTTGCACTAGTTGAGATTGGCCCTTGTTAACATTTTCCCCAGTTGAGATTTGCCCTTGTTAAGGTTTGCTCTAGTTAAGATTTGACCTTGTTAAAATGATCATTGCCCCATTTCATTGTGTAGATTTACCTCAACTAAGATATTCCCCGGTTGAGATTTGTCCTTGTTAAAATTTGTCATGGCTGAGATTGGCTCTTGGTAAGATTTGTTCTTGATGAGACTTCACCTCGTTGCGATGTGCTTTTGTTTAAGTTTGTCCTGGATGAGGCTTGACCTCCTTGGGATTGGTTCTTTCAGGGCCTTAATTTTAAATGAAACGTCGGTCTATCTCATAAGCCTATTAAAGTTTAAATAACATTGCTGTTACCAAAATCTACTGAGGCTGTTAAATAATAGATGAAAATTAAATCAAGTTTTCTTTTCGACCTGTTTTCTGTTTGAATTTCGTTACAAGTGAAAAAAGAGTTTTTTCTGTATGGATTCATTTTGTCCCGTTACACACACCAGCCAGTTCTTCAGCTCCGTGTTCGGGAATGATAGGAGAGTTTGTTTTTTTGCAGCTTCCCCTCAAATACCTACCAAAAATTGTATTGTATTTATTGATAAATGACACAATGTATAAATACCTTCTAAATTTTGAATATGTGTTTTCGTACCTACAATTCAAATTGGCACACCGAAAGGTTGACTATGGAGTGTTTTCAAACTTGTTCTAAGATCCTTTTGTACCCATTTTCGCAAATAAAGATATTATGATTATGAAAAAAATGGTACCAGGTCTCTGAATATAACGAGCAATGGCGAGGTTAGGAAGGTGAAAGTGTCCGTTGTTGCAGACGATAGGCGGGGACCCGCTGCCGCCGGGGTGGGAGGAGCGCCAGGACGCCAACGGGAGGACCTACTACGTGAACCACATCGAGAGGTCCACGCAGTGGGAGCGGCCCACATTCATGTGAGTCTATATCTACTATTTATTTATTGAGAAATTGATTTCCGTTTATTTCACACACTAAAATGTAATTTTAAAGATAATTTATATTTATACATTATTTTTTATGTATAATTTATATTTATAAATTATCTTTTTATTTATAATTTATATTTACAAATAATCTTTAAAATTACATTTTAGTGTGTAGTGTATATGTGTAGTGTATATCTGACTAAAATGTAATTTTAAAGATAATCATTTGTATTGATAAATTTATATTTAAAATTACATTTTAGTCAGATACACAAAATTAAAATAGAATAACTGGTAAAGGTGTGGTACTTCTCCAGGCGGACTCTGCTAAGAGCCCCACCACTACAGCTGAAAGTTAGTTACAATGTTAACTAAAAGCTAACTTCAGGAGGTTTTTCATGGTGTATCGAAGAATCGTAGAAATTTACTCATCATTTTTCCCTAACACACCAAAAATATTACATCTCCAAAAACAGGTTTCTACATCAAATCAGCTACCCGGCTCCCATACCCCAAGCTTTGCTTAGTTTGGGGCTGGATGGCGTTGTGTGTGAAATGCCCACCAATATTTATCAACAATATGGAACAAAATCATAATAAGTAGGCTTCAACGTTGTACATTTAATTCAATTGATTGAAAACCAAAGAGTTTACATGTACTATGTATAGAGTTAGATTTTCCGCATAGTTCCCTTGTGTCAATTTGTAAGCAGATGACGTGCATACTTTCTGTGGCAACAGAGTGATGTGCCGCAACAAAAGTATGCCATTTCTACAAGAGCGACAAGGCAAGAAAGATGCTACCCGTGCTTTCGGTGTAAAGCGTTCTTGTCAACTCTATGCGTAGTATATGTAAACTCTTTGTTTAAAACGATGCCCCTTGTTCTGCAGGCGTGCTCAAAGCACGGAGTCGCAAGCGGAGCGCATGGAAACGGCCGCTACTGAGTTTCAGCGCCGTTTCCACATCTCGGCCGACACGGAGCAGAACAATCAGAGCCACCAGGTAACTATAAAAGGCGATATCCCATACATTACACGAACGAACGAAATCACTGAACAATTGAATGAACGATAGAAATTGGTAAATTAAAATTACAGCTTTACAAACTTATAAAACCCCGGTTTTTGGTCGGGGGTTAAAAACAGTTGCGGCTAAACGGCTACTGTCGCGCCCTCTTTAATTTCAAGCGACGAAAAGAAAGCAATGTTTATTATTTTTTTCATTGAGCACACAAAACAGAATTTAATAAACACATATTATATTAATATTAGAGTGTACTGTACAAAACTGTATTACATTCCAAACTATGTGGGTCTAGAAACTATTAAAATTACATAAATAAACATTATATTACCTAAGACCATTTCAGTAATGCGGTAGAACCCCCGTGAATCAAATGAATTGCAACAAAACGTAGATAAACTACTCTTTTAAGTAAAATGAATTAGTTCATTCTTTTGTTCACGTGTCGTTCATTCTTATGTATTTGAAATAAGAAAGATATTATTTCATATTGCATTAGAGATTGAATTTGTCGTTTTGTTTCTACAATTTTAAACCTTATTAATGTTGGTCTGATGGTTGTTTTTACATTATCATTTATTCAGACATTATTGTTTTAACTGGGATCTAGATCATAAACTGTAGATTGGACATGCATGATTATATATGTAGCATTTTGAAAAATAAAGCAAAGTATTTAAGTTCATATAGTTGGTATTTGCAGGAATAATGCATGATGTATTGAACAAATCAAAGGGAAACGTACATAGATAGGTTTAAATCGACTAAAACTTAATAGACATTTTTTATCAGTGAAAACATTATTTTATAACCTAACGTCGATAAATGGTAAACTGACGAGATTCACAGTTTCACGGTGACATATAAAATATTATGTCGCATCGGTAGTGGTGTCTATGTAACTGCTTTATACTGTAAAAAAAAACAGACCTGTCTTCAAAAATTAAAAAAAAAAATCATTCGCCTCACCCATCAAACTACAGGTGAAGTTTTAAGGTTTTTATTGGATACATTATAGAGATTAGAGAATCTAAAGCTTGATCTAACACCACTTTGCCATTTTTCCATCGAACTAATCGTAGCTTAAAAATCGGCATCGTTTCGTAGTTGATATTCAAAAGCTAGAACGAATTTGGCTCCGCTTCCGTAATAAGAGCATCTAAACTGCCGAATACGTTGCCTGAGTAACTATAACAATTAGTTTTTATCATTTATTGTTCTCATTAAAATCAAGT
This sequence comes from Ectropis grisescens, assembly GCA_017562165.1. Classification (NCBI taxonomy): domain Eukaryota; kingdom Metazoa; phylum Arthropoda; class Insecta; order Lepidoptera; family Geometridae; genus Ectropis; species Ectropis grisescens. The sequence goes on from CM029785.1 coordinate 23,349,637, forward strand.
TTATAAAATAATAATGAAAAAAAATTGGTTGCCTGTAAAGTCGGTATACGGGCGAAAGTTTTACGTGACAACGACTTTGAGTGGTAAAATAATTTTACGGAAAGGACGCGTGCCTTTCACTTTTTATGTCTGTCTCTCTCGCTCTTAGGCGGGCTAACCATGCCCGAGTGGAAGGGACGCGTGCCTCTCACTCGCTCTCGTTGTGAGCGCATAACGTGAGCGGAGCGTAACGCAGTTTCTTGAAGTGTCACCCGGCAAACCAATTTATAAGACGTTGTCACGTCAAAAAAGTAAACAATTATAATACTCTTACAATCCTACTGATATTATAAATAAGAAACCTTAGATGTTAAAATGTTTACTGCTTATGTTTGTTGTTCAATCACGACAGAATATCTGGACGGATCGGGTTGACATTTTAACACTGATTAAAGTCTGGAATAGCACATAGATATTTATACCGAGAAAATAACGGGGATGGGAGTAAAACCGCGGGCCGCTGTATGTTAATAGGTTTAGATTACAAACTGCATGAGTAGTGTTGGGGTGTATTCGATCATGTAGTTAGGATAATTTTCCATTATATACAGGTTATGAAATATGTATTTATTTGCATGGTAGCAATCGTTATATTATTTTGGCAATTGTTCAGCGTATATTAAAATTACCGCGCATATTCGCCCTAAACCACCGCCGAACTACAATTGTTTTGGTTATTTGTGTCGTTAATATAGAAAGCAATATTTAATGCCATAATTGTTATGGCCTTGATCTTACTTCATTAATTGGGATAATGTGTCATTCTAATTAATCCGTCATGTAGTTTATGGATAAATATGGTGTACGTATTTTTTGTTATAGAAAATTAAATACATAGATCATCAAAGGTTTAGAGTGAGGGGGGGGGAGGTGACGTTACGTCTAAATAAAAATTATGGATAGACGTGTCGTGAAACAAAAGAAAATATGTGTACAATATTTTTAATTATTTTGTTGACGGACAATTTTTTTTTTTTAGTTTTCATGCCTATTGAAAGGAGCAATGTTTAAGGTCCAAATTGTCGTGGCTTTGTTATTGCTATCTATATATAGAGAGGAAAAATAAAGACTGATCCACTTTAGCTAGGCAATAGATTCTCCGCTCCTCAATAAAGGCGAGGCTTTCTACTCTGACGGTCTAAAAATACCTTTTATAATATTTATGGATAAAACGTTTAAATACACTTGTCAATAGTAGTTTTGTTTGATCTTGAAATAAGTTTTTTTTTTGTAAATGTTGGTGAACAATTCACACAACACCATCTGAACCTAAACTAAGCAAAGATTGATTTAAAAAAATCACAATTCACGAAACTACCAATATTTTTTTCTAGTTGCTTTTATGTTACATTTATGTTATATTGTAACAACTTTTAAAATCTCTATATATAAAAACGTTATGTTGGTTTGTGTACGCTTTAAAAACTCAAAAAGCTCTGCACCGATCGAGCTGAAATTTTACAATGATACATAATCCGCATCAAGGATTGTTTTTATCAAATTTTTGCATCACAATGTGTCACAGCGAAGCGTGGCAGGGTACAGCTAGTATGATATAGCGTTTAATCTTTCGTCATTTGATCTCATATTGAAAACAGTACACAAGACTTTATCGCGATGTGTATTATTTTTCCGTTATCCAGTTCCGTTATTTGTTTGGTACACAGACAGTTAATTTAACATGTTAAAAATAATATTAAAAACGGATTAAACTGCCTTAATCAATTCAGATGTAAGCAATGTGCTTGTTACTCGCTCTGGTAAGCTTAAATATAATGCCCGAGCGACACGAGGCTAGTTTTTCAAGCTAAGATACTTCTAGCTTCGTGTAGACAACGCTACGCAACGCTTGCTTTGTCTACACGAATCTAGAAGTACTGGCTAACACTAGCTTGCTATTCTAGCTTGAAAAACTAGCCTCTTGTCGCTCGTGCATTAAACTACCTCTAGTTAAATAAATAGAAGTACAGTAAGTAAACATGCGTTCTAGTTTCTCTAGCCTTAGAGCCTCGCCTCGACAAAAAAAAGGAAAAAAAAAATATAGGTAGATTTTGTTTTCGCTAATTTCTTTTTTTTTTGTTAATAAAAACTTTTCTTGCAGCATGGGCTTCGCGATATATCTCGAACTAACAAACATGTGTCATGTCATCGGTATTAGTATCTGAAAGTACCATTGTGCTTGCTAAAGCGGCTTAACTCTCAGACATACCAAAAAAAAAAACAAACAAATATTTATTGATGTGTTAGGTATATGTGTATGAAATTAAAATAAAACCCGTGATTATGAAGAAATGTTTTGAGGTATCATGTTGTCTCGCTTGCACTCACAAAAACATGAGGCTTTCAAGATATTTCTTCAATGATACGGGCGATATCTTTTATGTACTTATATAATCATTTATGAAGTATACAGTACGGAGAGCCGAAGTATACTAATTAATATGTATACCTTATTAAATATTATATGTCGTATCAAAAGTTATCTGTCATTCTCGAAGTTATTTTCAAAAATAAACATTTTCATCTAATGTGTAACTTACATGTTCGTATCGGGTGTTACCATAGACATCCATTGTGTTGTCCTCACTGTCATAGACAAATTTAAGGCACGTACCATCATGGGATATCTCACCGGACACCCAAACTTACAAGTGCACGGGATAACTAACCTTAATGCTAGAAATGAAGTCGTTGAGACTGCATGTTGGTGCAATTCCAATATTTTAATCTAATTAATGCTTGCAAAAATAAACTTTAAAGCGATAACATTAAAGCGAGCAAAACTGCACTAACAAGTTTGTGTGTCCGTAGCCCTAAACTCACACGTGCACGGGAAAACAAACTCTAATGCGATAGAATTAGCGCACGTGTCAGTTTGTCCGTAACAGCGTGTATCTCTGACAGGATGATAGCAATAGGAGCGGAGACTCCAACTCTGCCGATCAGACGCCGTACTCCACGCCGGTTCGTTCTCCGGAACTAGAGAGGGCGAACATTGGTCGCGTCGTGAACGAAGAAGAAGAAGAGACAGAAAGTGCCTTACAGAATGAAAGCAATGAAGGGAGAGGAAATGAGGCTGGCGCGGTTCAAGCTAATAGTATAAGTGTAAACGTCTGTGATAATACTTTAAGAGAGGAGGACGATGTGGTGTGCGCCAATGAGCGCATCAATGCTCAAGATAGTGATGCTACTAGTCAAGATACGACCGACGCCAGTCGACAAAACGACGGGCAGGGTCGAACCGAGCAAAGCAGGACAGTTAACGATGCTAATGAAAGCGAAACACACAATGATGCCAATGCGACGGAAATACAAAATGACGCGGCACATGATGCCACAGAAAACGACGAGAGACAAGATGCCTCAGATGAACAAAACGTTACAGAAAATGATCCTAAAGACGTTGCAGAAAGAGATCGACGAACTGTCGCGGACAGTGAAACCACACAAGATGACACTACAGAGAGTGAGGTTACACAAGATGGCGCAACGGAAACTGAAGCGACACAAAATGGCGCTACAGAAATTGAAGCGACACAAAATGGCGATAGTGCTGCTGCGCAGAATGCCACACAAGACGAAGTTACGCAAAGCGAGGCGACGAACGGAGAAGCTCAAGATTCTGAGCAGTCGGATTCTTTGACGTTCGATGAGAACCACTTCAGTACTCCCACAGGGGCGTCACCGGCGGCGTCGCCTAGAGCCCGACGGCGAAGAACCACCACCAGCTCCATGGAGGACTCGGAGGTAAGAGGGCCACGGTGACGCGAACTATAAATATGTATAGTGTATATAGCTGACTTTAGTAATATACAAACAAGGTAATAATGCAAAAATGTAAAGTAATTATAACATAAATAAAATGGGGTAAATAAGAAAGTTTAAGTTAAAAAGTAGTGTAGCGTTGTGATTTTGACCAATAGGAATGCGTGGAATAATCGGTTATATAGCGTCCTCGTAATTCTATTGGTTAGCACTTTGCTGTGTCATTTAGGATGATGTTTATGGTTTTATTTAGAAGTGTTTTGTACGTTTTATTTTAATAAACGGTACAATTACGTTGGCTGTCCAAAATATTGTATTATTTTATTGTATAAATGTATGCACAACGCTATTTGTAACAGTTTCTGAATAAAACCAATCCTTCATTCATTACAAAATTGTATAAAAATAGAATTTAGTTTTAGGTTGTAAAATGTACCCCATATTAACAACAAGTTTTGTGAAATAAATTATCAATTTTGAATCTTATTCCACTGTAATAAAATACACCAATGTTTATAATCCGCGTCCCGAAACGGGGGTTGAATTGTCTATGAGGACACGCTGTGTGATGTCTATTGCCCGTGCTTTCGTCACTAACATGCGATATCGTACTTTACCGCTCGGAGTTAGAGTCGCATTTCATTCGGCGTTCATGTCTGCTTTTCTTACACATGTTAGGTGACGTTTGTTTAAATAACACACACATATATCAATACCACAGGAGATTGTGAACTGTAGCTAAAAAAAAAACTATTCATACGTTTAATTATATATGATACAATCAATATGAGTTTTTCGTTACAACTGTAGCCAAAAAAGCCATTATTTAATTGCTATAATAAATTTATAAGAATTTTTCGACGGTCGATGCTTTGTACGATATTTCAAACATGGACACACACTCTATAGGAAAACCTTATATTTTCTATTGATGACGACCTGAGACATTTGTTCACGAATTTTCGATTATTTACTAATGCGTGTCTGCGTTTTTTGTTTTGATGCAAAATATTTGAAATTTAACTACCTTATATGCGCTGTGATCCCGAGAACCTACTTCTGGGAGTTCATTCGAACACTACGAACTGTGATTATTTGCCTATTTCGTTCAATGTTGTCGAAACAGTCTCGAAAGATTAGGAATTCTGCATCAGCTAGGACAGATAGAAATACTGGTACTTCTCTACTGTGTGATATTGATTTCTAATCTAACGTCTTCATATACTTACATTTTTAAACATCTGTTCTATAAAGACATTTTACACAAATGTTTATGACAAAACTGTTTATGCACGAAAATTGCGTAAATCATTATTTATCCAATTGCAGAAGGCGTTACTTTCATTTCGAAGCTTGCAACATTGAGTATTGACGGCCATTTTGAATTTTGATACTTTTGAATTAAACTTAATTATCTTATTATGTACTTACTTGTAGTAAAACTATCATGTACTATTTTAGCTTATGATTTTGTGGGATTGCGGCAGACTTGCACAACAGTGGGATAATTAAGACTACAAAAAATAATATTTTTAAATTTTACTTAACCTACCCTCCTACCAGCTTTTTTAAAGACAAAGGCTACAATAAAACATTAGAAACTCCATATCTATATATATAAAACTCAAAGGTGACTGACTGACTGACTGACTGACTGACTGACATAGTGATCTATCAACGCACAGCCCAAACCACTAAAGGGATCGGGCTAAAATTTGGCACACAAGTAGATTTTATGACGTAGGCATCCGCTAAGAAAGGATTTTGATAAATTCTACCCCCAAGGGGATGAAATAGGGGATGAACGGTTGTATGAAACTTTTTATTCCTTGGGCATATTTGCATGAAATTTCATATAAATTGAGTTCGGCTAAAATCATGAGGTACGTATTACAGCGTTTATCGAAATTCAACCTTTAAAGGGGTGAAATAAGGGATGAAAGTTTGTATAGAAACGATTTATTCCTTGGGCATATTTGCATAAAATTTCATATAAATAGAGTTTGGCGAAAATCATGAGGTACGTATTAAAGCGTTTATCGAAATTCAACCCTCAAAGGGGTGAAATAGGGGATGAAAGTTTGTTTAGAAACTTTTTATTTCTTGGGCATATTTGCATGACATTTCATATAAGGTGAGTTCAGTTTAAATCATGAGATACATATTACAGCGTTTCTTGAAATTCAATCCTCAAAGGGGTGAAATAAGGGATGAAAGTTTGTAGAGAAACTTTTTATTCCTTGGACATATTTACACCAAATTTCGTAGGTATTTAGTGTGGTCAAAATAATGAGTTATGGATCACATTTTTTTCAAAATGCAACCTCTGAAACGGGTTAAATAGGGGTGATAAATGAACGGTTTATAAATATCAACGCACCGGACAAACTCTTAGGACGTACTTAAATTTTTCACACACGTATTATTTTTATTACGTAGGCAGTAGACAGGCACCAAGAGAGGATTTCTCAAAATTCAACCCCTAAAGAGATGAAATAGGGGATGAAAGTTTGTATGAAACTTATTATTCCTAAGACATATCATTGCATGAAATTTCATATAAATTAAGTTTGGGGAATATCATGCGGTATGTATTACAGTGTTTATTAAAATTCAACCGTGAAAGGGGTGAAATAAGGTTTGACAGTTTGTATGAAACTTTTTATTCCTTGGACATATTAGCATCAAATTTTGTAAGAGTTGAGTACGGCCATAATAATGACTTACGTAGTACATTTTTTTTCAATTCAGACCCTAGGCTTAAAGTAGGGGATGAAAGTTTTATGATAACGCACAGGATGTACCCTTAAGACATACTTAAAATTTCACAAACGTATTCTTTTTATGACGTAGGCATCGACCAAGGGAAGTTTTTTCAAAATTCAACTCCTAAAGTCTGAAACTTTTTATTCCCTGGACAGTTTTGTATAAAATTTCGTATTAATTGAGCTCGGCTAAAACTATGAGGTACATATCACAGCGTTTATCAAAAATTCAAGCCTCAAAGGGGTGAAATTAGGGAGGAAAGTTTATGTGAATATTCTTATTCCTTGGACATATTTGAATGAAATTTCGTATAGATTGAGTACGGCTAATATGTATAATGAGTCATGTGTTTCAGTGTTTTTTTAATACAGCGTCTAATGGAGTAAAATAAGGGAAGAAGGTATGTGTGAACATTTTTATTTCTTGCGACATATTTGCTTTAAACTTTGTAGGATATGAGTACGGGAAAAATAATGAGCTATGTAATACAGAGTTTGCCTAAATTTAATCCCGAAGAAAGTATAATAGGGGATGAAAATATTATATTAATGCACAGAAGATACTTACATTTTTGCACATGTATTTATTTTATGAAGCAAGCAAGATAGAAGGATATTTTTCAAATTCATACTACGTAATAGTGGATAAATTTTTGTACGAACTTTTTACCCCTTGGACATGTTCTAAAGACTATAACGAAGAGCTTTGACGGACTACTTTTGTTATAACAACGTCTAGGCTGTGACAGGCGTTCACAGACTAAGTAGAGAAATACTCTAAGGCGTTGCTTGAATGGATTTTTCATGATGATTACAACGCTGGTATATATATATGTCGCAGCCGGATCGTATAATCCGCTGTATTACATTACGGCTGGCCGTTTTGTAATGCGGCGGTTCAAGGATTAGCCGCATTGTCATTGCGATACGTTCTTCAATACGACGGCCAACGTTTAGCCGCTTTGTACTACTACTTAAATTGTAGGGCAACCATACTTACAAAATAAACAATGAAAATTAATTGTATTATCATAAAAAGCTGACAGATTATCTCTTGCCATATTTCTTACACTTTTTTTTAAAACATCATACCTCTCAGATAAAACTTAAAAGCCCCTAACTTGATATTGGTGATGGTACACCTAAAAAATATGGTGCACTTAGACAAGGGTTATCATTGAGATTTGACTCCATACATACATACAATACAAATTGAGACTGAATCGGTTTCTTCTAGGATATCAAGCTCTACCGTAGACCGCATCATCACTTAACTTCAGGCGACATTGCGGTCAAGAGTAAACCTATAGCACTTAATACATTTATTTGCATGAAAATTAAGTTAATGAACTATGGCAAAAATAATGAGCGTATTAGAACGCGAGCGAAGCCGCGGGTTAATGCTAGTTGTATTATATTTCTGAATTATAATTTAGTTTACTTCTTACTAAATGCTACAGTTCACAATTTCGCACACAATTAATATGTATTTAACAAATTAACGTCAATAAATATAGAATAATCCATCTCCATTAACGCTTGTGCCCTTGCGCTTCTATGTGCTTGTTATCTGTGTTTGTGTGAAAGTAGTTTGGTTTTGGGTTACATTACTATGCTTCTAGTTTTCTATTGTATGATTTATTTTTAATAGTGTTATAGATTTATTATAGATACAAGTATAATAGAATTATAGATATGTGTTATGACGTTATGAAAATAAAGATGGCGCACGAAATGTCAAGTAGTGTCCGCCATCTTTGTTTCCATGTTGAAATGTCATATGAACGATGGCGTCGCGTCGTTGGTTACGAACTGCAAAAATAGAAATGAATTTAAATCGGCTTTAGCATTTTTTGTAGAATACAGGTACAAATTATCAATGGCCATGTACAAATTGCATCGCGTTATAAATGACAGCATTTTATTAATACGTGTCGTTTGCTCAAATTCTATTGATTCGCATTACACAATGATAATTGATAGTTAGCGTAATTAGGTTTGAGTGATTTGGTTCCAGTTTTGGCGGGAATTTCGCACTGCGCGGAGCTAAACCACTTTTTCATTTGATTTCTCATTTACCTACTTAGTCATGTTAGTGGTCGCGTGTTCGTTTGGTAGACTTCAGTGTTAGATACTGTACCTACATGTATTTCGACGCGCAATCAACTTAACTACTCAGAAAATAAGGACGGTTTTCAAACTTCGCGCAATGGTATGGGCATCTTTAGAATTTCCTATCTTATATTATTGACTCTACGAACAATTGACTACAAAATTGTAACAGCGCCTGAATATGTGAACGAAAATAAGTTTTAACCAGTGTGGACCGTGTAGAAACATTTAGAATAGCTTAAAAATTTCCAAGGTAAAATTCTATTTTCATCTGACGGCGTGAATATTTTAAAGTATTTACAAGATAAAGCCTGCTAGATGAAAATAGATCTTATGTGTAAGAAACAGTCCTTTCGAGGGGAAATATATTTTTTTAAATTTCCAATATATTTATAGTTCAGATTTTCACATATTCTTGCTTAGAATGTATTATTCTGTAGTATATTTGTTCGTAAATCCGACTGGAATAAATAATATCTAGTTGATTACTAGGTTCTCTTCGAGTGTTTGACGGCGGTAAAACCGGTAGTATTGCATTGGAATAAGAGTGGTTTTCGCACGAAGCTGAGTGAAATACGCTTGCTGGCTACGTCACGGGATTTTGAACCATATTACGTTTAGCTAAGTTTGGTATTCGTGCGATGCTTGTTAGAATTGTAGTGGACGTGAAATACGCTTGCTGTCACGTGGCAACGGAATATCAACTGTATTCTGCTTGAGTAAGAGTAATTTACGCACGATGCTGAGTAGAGTCTAAATGGGCGTGAATTTCGCTTGCTGGTCATGGGAATTTGGACTGTGTTACGCGGGGATAAAAGTGGTTTTGTCTCGCAGGACGACACCGACGGTGGGTCCACAGAGAGCACTCGTACCACTAGCAGTGCTAGCAGCGCTCAGAGTCAGAACCTGCCCAACAGTGATGGTGAGTTTTCTTTAAGATGTTCCTTTCATAGCCTCTGGCTAGGTTTCCTGCCAACCTGCACTTGGCCACCGTAGTGTTTTAAATCCTCGGCTCTCTGGCTGGGAGCGATCACTCAGCCGACTCAGATACATCTTTTGCAACACAATGCATAATAAATAAACGACATCAGATAATTTTAGCTCCGCATACTGGCTAGATATGTGCCCTGAGCACCTTGAAATTGGTAAAAAATTTACTTCGTCTATGTGTGTAGTGTAAGTGACACACCACCAATCTACTTAACCCATAGAATCGCTAGCAGCGAGGTATGCTGTGGTTCGACTTATTTTTAACCCCCGACAAAAAAAAGGGGTGTTATAAGTTTGACGTCGATGTCTGTCTGTCTGTCTGTCTGTCGGTCTGTCTGTCTGTCTGTCTGTCTGTCTGTCTGTCTGTCTGTCTGTGTGTGTGTCTGTGGCACCGTAGAGCTCAAACGGATGGGCCGATTTCGATGCGGTTTTCTTTATTTGAAAGTTAATATCCGTGCGGGTGTTCTTAGCTATGTTTGGTTAATATCGATTCAAAATGGCCGCCTCCACAAAATGGCGGACAAAATATTTCTTCACAACCTACCTCAATATGGGTATCAAATGAAAGGGCTTGACTAGTAGAGTACTAAACGCTATAACAAATTTCAAATTCAAGATGGCCGCCACCACAAAATGGCGAATTATATAATATTTTTCACTACTACCTCAATATGGGTATCAAATGAAAGGGGTTGATTAGTAGAATACTTTGCACTATGACAAATTTCAAATCCAAGATGGCCGCTACCACAAAATGGCGAATTACATTTCCTTTTTCACAATTCCCTTAATATGGGTATCAAATGAAAGGGCTTGACTAGTAGAATGTTGTACAGATAACAAATCTAAGATAGTCGGGGGTTAATCAAAATTTTTAATTTTGTTCTGTGGTTGTTGACAATGAATAGTGATAGGTAAAAACGTCCGGCGTTCACCGCTTCCTGCAACCGACTAGAACGGAAAGAGTGAGCTTACTCTTCCCAATGATAACATAGTTATGCCCGCCTGAAGTTTGGGAGGGGACATCCACTGGTTTATATTGATGGTTACAAGTCGACAGGTGCTAGATCCTCTCCACTAGGCCCGTAAATCACCCCTTCTGCAATGCCAGGAACCGATCCTTGATTTTCCCTATCGTTGGCAGCCCAAGCTGAGGTTGTACCTCGCACCAGCTGAGGTGTTCTTGTGGTAATCGTACGAGTTGTAGTACTCGTTGACTACGGTAAGGTTGTGCTAATAAACTATTTTTGAATTTCATCTGATGTCGGCTGACTTATTATTAGGACAAATCTTGAGTCGACTGACTGATTATTGCATTTAAGACTGGTATCGTTTGACGTTGTCGAAGAATATAAAGAGGAGGTTGACAAATGCCTCGTATGAGAGACTGGTGCTAGCGTCGGCTGACTTATTACTGAAGCATTCGAAGTTTAACGTACACGTTTGACTAGTGATGTTGTGCGCGGTTCCCAGGTCTGCCGCCGGGGTGGAGCATGCAGCGCGCGCCCAACGGCCGGATCTTCTTCATCGACCACAACGCCAAGACCACCACCTGGATAGACCCCAGGACAGGTAACCCCACTGCAGCGAATATTGTACCTAAATATACTCTTTTTGAAAACTTCCTTTGGCGCACCACACACACAGATTTTTCGTGGGCTGTCAATAGAGCTTAAGCGTTACACTCGTAAATGAAATCTTCTAGACTACAGGCCCGTGAACAAAATTTATGGATAATTTATGGTTAATACAAATATTTAACGTACAAAAATCATGCGACAATGCGAAATGATCGAGGGTTAGAATCCCCTCTTCAATTGCACTCAGTTGGGCAGCTTACAAGTGACGGCATAGTGCTGAATCTTATTACTTTATACCCTTCTATCATCCTACATCTCCTGGTGGTTCATTTGACCCATAAATTTTGTTCACGGGCCTGCAGTTTATACGGGTGAACTCGGGACCATGGCCATCTAAAATGCTAACGCAAGTTTAGAAGACTTATTTAGACGACAATGCTATGAAGAATTATTCGAGACTCTCCCGTTTCACCCGCGTAGTTTCCAAACTGATCTATCAAATTCTGAGTTATAAGTTTTCACTTCTATTGGCATTACGCTTGACTACATTTTTTTAAAATATTATAATATTTGTTTTTCATGAGTAAATATATCCCCTTTTTTTGGATTGAATTATATATGATTATTGATTTGGCTTTCTGGCAAAATTGGTAAAGTAGTAAGCCCGCAGCTGTCAATGTATTGTCTGTGTTATGCAGGGTGCGCATCTCCATGCCCAGCAACGCAGCGCCAAATAGCGATATCAAATCTATGACCATTTTAGTCAGACGGTAGACGGCTGAGGTACGGGCGGGGGGAGAGCTACACCCGGCACGGCCCGGCCGGCACCTCGCGTAGTCCCCGTTTCCGTCTTCCCTGCCGCTGTGGGGCCTACTCGAGGTCTCAGTCGCGTGGTATTCAAAGTCAAAGTCAAAGCCAAAGTACTTTATTCATAAATGTACAATTTACACGTCAATTAATAAAAAACCAAAACAAAAGAAAGAGCATACAAATTGTATACATTTTCAAAGTTTGAAATTACTACTTTACTGTATTATAATAATTATTGTACAGAAAACTGTTAAATGTTCCTACTGGTTCTTGATGTGTTGTGTGTCGTGCAGGGTGCGCGTCCAGCCTGCCGAGCAACGCGGCGGCGAGCGCGGCGGCGGACGCGGACGCGCTGGGCGCGCTGCCCGAGGGCTGGGAGGAGCGCGTGCACTCCGACGGGAGGATCTTCTTCATCGACCACAGTACGTGCCACACGCTACTCCCTCTTATGGTCAATTCATACAGCGTCCTCAATCTGAAACTTAACACAGCAAAGTCAGCCTTATCTCCACAACATAATACACATATTTTTTCAAAGACAAAAAAGACGCGCGAATTCCCGCGCGGTGCGCAATCGACGCTGATTAATGCGTGCGCGAACCTAAGTGAATCAACGCGAATCAACGCGTCTTTTCTTGTCAGTCGGCTTCGGACACTAATGTGACATGTAAAAGCGTGCGAATTCTATCGAATACCCGCACATTTGTGGAATTTGTGAAGAATTTACGCATCGATGCGCTTCGACCCTGCGCTAGTATCACTCCCCTCCATACCCTGACCAAATTACCTTGAACAATTTCTTCCCTCTTCGCTTACCCCAAAGAGAGAGCAAGAGAAAGAAACAGTAGCATTTTGGTCTTTTGAAAAAAATAGTTCGTTATTATATTGCGCAACATTGATTCCTTCTTTTCAAACCCCAAGAGAGAGCAAGAGAGAAACAGTTGCATTTAGGTCTTAAGAAAAAAATAGTTCGTTATTATATTGCCCAACATTGATTTCTTCTTTTCAAACCCCAAGAGAGAGAGCAAGAGAGAAACAGTAGCGTTTGTTCCTGTCTTACGTTCAGATTTTAGAATCTGAGTTTAGTGTTTTGAGACCATGCCCCCTATGGGCGCTCGGGAACCGTACCCGCTACCAGTGTCGTCGTTGGTTCGCAGACACGCGCACGACGCAGTGGGAGGACCCGCGGCTGTCCAACCCGCAGATCGCCGGGCCCGCCGTGCCGTACTCGCGCGACTACAAGCGCAAGTACGAGTACCTCAAGAGCCAGCTGCGCAAACCGGTACGTTACACTCTATTTTTTAAGTGAAAACAATAATAAGTGAACACTTCTTTCGGCGCACCGCATGCAGATTTTCCGTGCGCTGTTAGTTGAGCTCAAGCGTCACGCTCGTAAATGAAAGAAATCTTCGGACGAGCTCGGGGCCATGGCAATTTAAAAATGCGTTAGCATTGTTGGCGTTTTACCATGGTTACCATACATGGTACTAAAAAGACTTATTTGAAAGTTTGAAAATTTGCTTTGAAGATTTATTCCAGACTAGTAGCGCCCTCCGGCTTCACCCGCGTAGTTTCCAAAGTGAGCTATCTAAATTAAAGCTAAATTCTGAGTTATAAGTTTTCACTTCTTACGGCAGTCCCTGTGACTGCCAATTTTTTTTTTGAACAATAGAGATTTGAGGACAAGTATCCTCACGATGAGCTTCATTCATCATCATCAGCCGCAAGACGTCCACTGCTGAACATAGGCCTCCCCCCTAGATTTCCACAACGAACGGTCCTGTGCAACCTTCAACCAGTGGTTACCAGCGACCTTTATAAGGTCATCTGTCCATCTAGTGGGAGGCCGTCCAACACTGCGTCTTCCGGTTCGTGGTCGCCACCCGAGAACCTTTCTTCCCCATCGGTTGTCGGTTCTGCGAGCGATGTGGCCTACCCATTGCCACTTCAGCTTGCTTACTCTTTGAGCTATGTCGGCCACTTTCGTTCTTTTGCGAATATTCTCATTATGGATTCTGTCGCGCAAAGAGACTCCGAGCATAGCTCTCTCCATAGCTCGCTGTGTGACTTTGAGCTTCGTTATGAGGCCCACAGTTAAGCTTCATTCACATCCCACGAAAAATCCACGTTCGGTGCACCAAAAGAAATGTTCACTTCAAAAAATTATCATTTATCAAATGTCAGCTAAAATAGAATAAAATTGTTTGGCAATATCTATCTGGCCGCCATAATACAAGTCTTAGTTAGGGTCAGATGGTGTTGTGTGTCAATAGTCATGTCGAGTGATTTTTGATTTAATGTGCCATCAAAAGGCTACTCAATAACTGAAACATAGGTAAAATAATTACTTTGTTAGCTTAAGAACTTCCCGTGATATCACGATTTTAAATTCACAATTTTGGACTTTCCCAAAAACGCTTCATACAAAAACACTACTAACTAAAGCGTGACGTCACTGTCGGGTATTTTCTATGCGTGAAGTTTGTATGTTAGCTATATGAAATATTGCGTTTAGGAAACTGGATTCATAACAAAAGTCACTTGAAATTGAATGGGTTATTCAATGGGAAATGCATTTTCTAATGATTTCGTATTTTTAAAATGGACTTGCCCATGTAGCCTTGAATGATCATAAAGTACCTAAGTTAAAAAAAAATTTTGGTACATATTTTATTCTATTTAAATAATGTCATTATATCAAAGAATTAATATCATTCCATGAGCAGTCGTCATGCCTATTGTCTACCAATATTATTTGTTTAATGTCAATTGGTATTGACATTAAATTTTTTTCCTTTACTATGTTTTCTTATTTTAATCCATACATAAAAAAAAAAAAAAATGTTTTCTTATTTTAATCCATACATTTGTTTTCTATGTAGTACCTAATTTGGAATATTATTGTGCCCTGGGTGACTTAGATAAAATAAATAAATATGCTATGCACCTAATGTTGTGTTGTACTCTTGTGCGCGACCATCTCTCTCGCGCTCGCTCAATATGTGAATTTTTATCTGAGTTACCCACTTTACTTTATTTATTAATTTAGCTAATTTGTGTAAATTATATTCTATTTTAGTTAGTCATCTTACAAATATTATGATAACAAAAAGGCCTGAACTCCCACGACACAGGTCACCCTAGTGTGGGAATTCAGCGTTTACCGACTCAGTTCTTTGTTTATGTTTATTTGTCTACCTTCCTGTTTTATATCGGTCGGTGAGTGTATTAGTTTAGTTTCTTTATATACAAATATCCCTGAAACCGTACGTCGTCTCAAAAAGCGACGGGACATGTATGATAGTTGACACAACAATAATGTATAAAGAAAGGGGCAATCTCCACTGGGAGTGGGACCCTCAACGCCATGAAACTGT
The DNA here is from genome assembly GCA_017562165.1 of Ectropis grisescens. Taxonomy (NCBI): domain Eukaryota; kingdom Metazoa; phylum Arthropoda; class Insecta; order Lepidoptera; family Geometridae; genus Ectropis; species Ectropis grisescens. Next base: position 23,365,075 of record CM029785.1, read on the forward strand.
CATCTCATCTGTTTATAGTCTGCCAAGACTGACTGCATGATTAAGATTACAAAAAAAAATAAATACAAATAAACGTTTTATTTATTATTTATTTATTGTAAGTAATGTCGGTTCGTTCGCAGAGCAACGTGCCGAACAAGTTCGAGATCAAGGTCCGGCGGCACAGCATCCTGGAGGACTCTTACCGCATCATCAGCTCCGTCAGCCGCCTCGACCTGCTCAAGACCAAGCTGTGGGTCGAATTCGAGGCGGAGGTCGGCCTCGGTCAGTGCGCCACTCTCGGATATTCAATACAATACAATGAAATACACAAAAATGTTATGCATGCGATGCGTAGCAATGAAATGCACAGCAATGCTATGCGTAGTAATGTAACGAGTAGCAATGAAAAGCAGAGGCATGGACAGCAATGTAATACATAGCAATAGAATGAACCGCAATGCAATGGCCAGCGATGCAGTGCATTCGCTTACCTCTTCCATACCTCTGCTTTTAATTGCTACTCATTACATTACTACGCATAGCATTTCTATGCACTGCATTGCTTTGCATTTCATCGCTACGCATCGCATGCATTACGTTTTTGTGTATTTCATTGGATTACAGCATAGCAATGCAATGCACAGAGTTGCAGAGCATAGAAATGGAATGTATAGCAATAATGCAATGCCCAGCGATGCAGTGCATAGCATTGCAATGCACAGAGATGCAGTGCATAGTAATGCAATGCACAGAGTTGCAGTGCATAGTAATGCAATGCACAGAGTTGCAGTGCATAGTAATGCAATGCACAGAGTTGCAGTGCATAGTAATGCAATGCACAGAGTTGCAGTGCATAGTAATGCAATGCACAGAGTTGCAGTGCATAGTAATGCAATGCACAGAGTTGCAGTGCATAGTAATGCAATGCACAGAGTTGCAGTGCATAGTAATGCAATGCACAGAGTTGCAGTGCATAGTAATGCAATGCACAGAGTTGCAGTGCATAGTAATGCAATGCACAGAGTTGCAGTGCATAGCAATAATGTGCATAGTAATGCACAGAGTTGCAGTGCATAGTAATGCAATGCACAGAGTTGCAGTGCATAGTAATGCAATGCACAGAGTTACAGTGCATAGTAATGCAATGCACAGAGTTTGCATAGTAATGCAATGCACAGAGTTGCAGTGCATAGTAATGCAATGCACAGAGTTGCAGTGCATAGTAATGCAATGTACAGCGATGCGATGCATAGCATTGCAATGTTTTAATTTATTTGACGCACTATTAAACCAATTGAAGTGTGCTTGAAAAGTCGGTCGTTTAAAAAAATAATTCAACTCGATTCCTTCAGCCACTCCATCGTCATTGATCTACAAACATCGAGTTTCGCATTTATAACATTGATAGAACGTCTACAGATTACGGCGGCCTGGCTCGCGAGTGGTTCTTCCTGCTCTCCAAGGAGATGTTCAACCCTTACTACGGGCTGTTCGAGTACTCGGCCATGGACAACTACACGCTGCAGATCAACCCCAACAGCGGGGTGTGCAACGAGGAGCACCTCAACTACTTCAAGTTCATCGGCAGGGTGGCGGGCATGGCCGTGTACCACGGGAAGCTGCTCGACGGTGAGTCAATGTAACGCACTGCCCTAAGTAGCCTTTTCTGCGCCTTGGGCGGGCTTCCAATTAAAAAAAAAAATGTAATGAAAACTTAGTAAACACCAGTAGAAATACTTTAAATCGAATAAAAAAGACTTCACTAGTAGCGCCCCACGATTTTACCCGCGTAGTTTTTTTTAAATAATGAGTGACGAGACGATCAGGACATGTGCCTGATGGTAAGCAACATGCCTGACACATAACAGCACAGTGACACGCGGCTATTGGAACATGAAGAGTCCAAATCATTACCTTCCTTGATTCCAACCAAAGAGTTTACATAATATACCATGTAGTATATTATGTAAACTCTTTGGTTGGAATCCAGCACTACGGACGCAGGGAGAACTTACCAGGAGCAAACTGGAAAAAGAATAGCCCGACCTGATCTGGACGACTCCCTGTGGAGGCGATATTACAATAGATATTAATGATTAAATTTTACATTATTTATTAAGTATTGAGGCGATATTATTTTTTGTAGCGGTAGGACTCTTGGCAGAGTCCGTCTGGGGATGTACCACACCTCTGCCAGTTATTCTACCGCCAAGCAGTAATGTGCAAGCGTTACTAGGTCCCGGTTTGAAGGGTGTTTCCAGTGAAATTACAGGGCTTAGGTACGTAATATCTTAGATGGCTGGGTGACAAGCGCAGTGCAGTGCTAGGTAATGATTTGGACTCTTGGTGTTCCAAGTTCAAATAGCTGCGTGTCACTGTGCTGTTATGTTGGCAGCCATGTTGATTCAGGCTCATGTCCTGCTCGTCTCGTAACTCTTTACTGTAAAAAAAAAATACCACAACACAATAAAAAGAATCAGTGATTAAACTTGAAATTAAAACATTTCGGGCACAAAAAAACAATAAAGACACATTTATGAAGACTTATCCACATTAAAATAGTACATTGTTCACCGAGAGGAGAAAGTGACCGATTACCGTCGAGGGTGTCGTTTGAAGCCCTCGCCTACGGCTCGGGCTTTAAAACACCCGAGATCGGGAATAGCATTTTCTTTCGAGTGATACATAGTGCTTTCGTAGAAATTTATTTTTCTCGTAGGTGTAGTATACCTACGAGGAAAATAAATTTCTACGAAAACTGAATCCTCAAACAACACACAAATTGAAAATGTCGCCAATGGCGTCTGCAATTTTCACATGTTCTTTTTTCAAATTGTTTGACACCATCCAACACACAGCTAGTGGCCAGTGTCATTTTGCGAACTTGGAGATAAAAACTCACTGTAAAAACTTTTTGGCTTTTGATATTTAGGTTACCAGTGCATACATAGTCTTACCCAAAATTAAAAAAGAAAAACCACGTAAGAAATGGATTTTCATACACTTTTCTCTCCCGCTCAGATGCGTTTTCTCGCCGCATATTTGTTCGATATGCAATGACGTACTTTCTACCGTAAATTTGATAAAGTATCAAGGTACTTTCCGAGCAGGTGTAGTATAAAAACATAGTATCATTAGGAAACTGATTATCTCTTGGTATTGCAGCGTTCTTCATCCGGCCGTTCTACAAGATGATGCTGGGGAAGAACATCGAGCTCGTGGACATGGAGTCCGTCGACCTGGAGTACTACAACTCCCTCGTCTGGATCAAGGTACGCGCTCGCTACGTCTTCCGGCGGTTACACGTCGTACAATGAAGTGACGTCACTCGAAACTTCTAGCCACTTTAGCTTCGTCATTTTTAGTTTGTAAAACAAAAGAAAAAATACGAATAGAATATTTTTTTATAATCTATCTGGTGGAAATATAATGATATACATAGTTACAAAAAGTATGAAACACCATCACTCTTTTTCGCTCTTCTAGAGTAGTTCTTTCAAGACAATATCTACAAAACACCATTTTAAGGAGAACACGATACGTGTGGTGCAGTGCTAGGTGAAACGTGCTGTTATGGGCAGGCATGTATGCTGCTTACCATCAGGCATAATGTCCTGCTCGTCTTGTCTATGTATACTATGTAAAAGAATCGACTTTCGCAAAATAGTGCCCGGCTTGCTGTTGTAACACTATATTGGTGAGGACGTTTTTTTAATATGGATGTGAAATCCTCAGTTTATACTTTGCTAACTAAAGGTTTCTGATAACTGATTTTCACGCATGTTATAGGCAATATCTCTAAAAATAAGGCCCTGATACTCCCAGACACTTACCGTCGGCCGTTTTGCTTAACAAACGCTTTAAAACTTCCGAAATAATAGAGTTTTAAACCGTCTGTTAAGCAAAACGGCCTACGGAAAGTGTCTGGGAGTATCGGGGTCTTATTTGTAAAGATATTGCCTATAACATACGTGAAAATCAGTTATCAGAAAATACGCAAAGTAAGTAAGGTAGCTTCTGGACTCCATATCTCAAAATTGGCCGTCGAAGCAAGTTAGCGGGTAAGCATGTGTTCTTACCATCAGAAAATACGTGACGTCTAGCGGCGGTGATCTTACTCTAATAGTGTTTTCTGCATTACATAATGTTTTTTTTGTCTGTTGATGTTTTGAAGTCGAGTTTTTTAAAGTTATTTCGTTCTTGTTGAACACTTGTTTTACTATGTTACTATGATGTCGCCAGGAGAACGACCCGTCGGAGTTGTACCTCACGTTCTCCGTGGACGAGGAGCAGTTCGGGAAGACCATCCAGCGCGAGCTGAAACCCGGCGGGGCCAACATCGCCGTCGACGACTCCAACAAGGACGAGTACATCAAGTGAGTGAGGAGATCGCCAGCCCAAGTTTGTTCACCCGTGTTCAACCGTGTTTTTTTGAGTAAAAATCTTCCTTTTGGCGCACACAGATTTTTCGTTGTCTGTGGATAGAGCTCAAGCGTCACGTTCGTAAATGAAAGAAATCTTCAGGCGAACTCGGGGGCATGGTCATGTAGTCTAGATGGCCATGGTTAGAATTATAAAACTTATTTAGATGACAATGCAATAATTATTCCAGACTATCAAATTCTGAGGTATTAGTTTTCACTTCTGTGAATCCCAACCCGTTGTGATCGGCTTAACAGACGAAGTTGGGCTGAAGAGCATGAGAATTTGGTTGAAAATGTTTACTTCCCCTAGTTTTATTTTCTTCTCCTAATCCAAGATATATGTAAAAAAATAACAAAGGTCACGGACCCCTGAGTCCGGAGACTAGCAATTTTTTTTATTAGGTCTTTGTTGTATATTGTAAACTGTTGTTTCAAAACACATGCGTGTATTGAATTGTTGTTCCACAACACACGCGTAAAAAGATATATTGTTCCACAACACATGCGTTAAATAAACTGTTGTTCCACAACACATGCGTGCAATGGACTGTTGTTTCACAACACTTGCTTATAATAAAGTGTTGTTCCGCAACACATATCTACCACGAACTGTTGTTACACAACACATGTGTACCTCGAACTGTTGTTACACAACACATGTGTACCTCGAACAGTTGTTACACAACACTTGTATGTTGTGAACTGTTGTTCCACAACAAACGTGTCTCACGAGCTGTCGTTTTCCGGCCGCTGTAACGGTGTGTCCCGCCCGCAGGCTGGTGATCCAGTGGCGGTTCGTGTCGCGCGTGCAGGAGCAGATGCTGGCGTTCCTGGAGGGGCTGGGCGCGCTGGTGTCGCTGCCGCTGCTGAAGATCTTCGACGAGAACGAGCTCGAGCTGCTGCTGTGCGGCATCCAGCACATCGACGTGCGCGACTGGCGCGCCAACACGCTCTACAAGGGCGACTACCACGCCAACCACCTCGTCGTGCAGTGGTTCTGGCGGGTGAGCGCTACCTACCACATATTATATCCCAAAGATCTCAATACATCCTGGGCATAGCACTGTATCCGTGCTTGTTAAGATCACCGACGACATCCGCAAAGGTATGGACGACGGTAGGCTTACTGTTCTAGCTCTGCTAGACTTCAGTAATGCCTTCAATGCCGTCGATTTCGATATCTTGCTTGCGACGTTACGCTCCATTAACATATCGCAGACGGTAATTAATTGGTTTCACAGTTACTTGTTTGGACGCCGACAACGTATTCGGCTCGACGATGTATTTTCGTCTTGGTGTAGTACAAATGCTGGTGTCCCTCAAGGCGGCGTGCTATCACCACTTCTCTTCGCTATTTTCATTAACTCTCAACAACTAAATTCTTCCTACCACCTTTATGCAGACGATCTACAAATTTATTCTCAAGCTCGGCTCTCTTACTTAAATGTAGCTATTGGCAAGATTAACGCCGATCTCCAAAAAATTATCCATTGGAGTACTCCTTCGGCTTAAACGTTAACCCTACCAAAACTCAGGTAATCATAATTGGCAGTCCTTACATGATTGCCAGGGTCGACTGGGCTACTATCCCACAAGTTATATTCAATGGGATTGTAATTCCGTTCAGTGAAACTGTCAAAAATCTAGGCGTGATTTTCGATCGCACATTAAGTTTGAGCCTCACTTAAAATCAATTAGTTTGTAAACTGTTTGCATCTGGCGGATCGTTGAGACGCCTCCGTAATTTTTTACCAACTGCTACCAATATTGCGCTTGCGCAGTCTCTTCTTCTTCCCATTCTGGACTATGCAGATGCCTCCTATCTGGACCTCAATGAAGACCAGCTAAATAAACTTGAGCGCCTTCAAAATTATTGTATACGATTTATATTTGGATTGCGCAAATATGATCATGTGTCTCAGTTTCGTATGCAGCTCAAGTGGCTTCCCATTCGCCTTCGTCGGAATGCTCATATTTTATCTCTTGTTTATAATGTATTGTTTAACCCCTCGTACCCGCGCTATTTGAAAGACATGTTTACTTTTTGGTGCACTCTCTGCCTCTCACATCCAAAATTAACTTGTCGCTTCAATCACCCTCAGCACACAGTCAATTCTACGGAAAGTCGTTTGTTTTTCAAGCTGTTCAGCTATGGAATGCTTTGCCTGTTCCTACTAGGCAAGCTCCATCGCTTGCTGTTTTTAAAGACCATGTAAAACAAATTTACTTTACGCAGTTGTCCCCTAGTTGAAGTTACTATTCTTGGCTGTGTATGTAAACTTTTAATTTATGTAATAGTTTATTATTATATTTTGTACTTATGTATTAGGATGTACAGTTATTATTATGTTGGTTTTTCAAATTATTGTTCATGTAATTGCAGTTTTATTTCGAAATATTATAGAGGTATTCACCACTTTTTATTTGTACTTCCCGTCTTCCTGTTTTTGTATCTGTCTTTCCATCCTACGGTTGCCTGGAAGAGATCGCTTTAAGCGATAAGGTCGCCCATTGCTACTTAAATTTTAGTTTTTATGTATTTTTGGTTTTATTACTCAAGTGCAATAAAGAATTAATCTATCTATCTAATACACAGATGTGTCCTCCCAAACTTCAGGGCGCACGGAATCATGTCATTGTTTGGAAGACTGAGCTCACTCATTCTGTTCCAGTCGGTCGCAGGAAGCGGTGAACGCCGGACGTTTTTACTTATCACTATTCGTTGTCATCAACCAAAATAAGTAGAACCACAGCATACCTCGCTGCTAGCGATTCTAGGCGTCAAATAGATTGGTTATGTGTAAACTACTTACGACACACATAGAGAGACGCAGTTTATTACCAATTTCAAGTTACTCAGGGCACATCCATTGGTTTATATCGATGTTATATCCTACTAATTCTTTGAACTAGCTGACCCGACGAAATTCGTACCACCATATTGTTTGCGTCAAAATTTTCAAAATTTTCTGCCTTTCAATTCAATTCATTTATTCGAACCATACATTCGTAAGAACACTTGGTAACGTCATTCACAAAAAGGCAAAGAATCTGTGTACATAATAAGATAAAATAACAATGACAAAATGAATAAAGCAGCTGTAAAGGGGCCTAGTCAATTACATGCAGCTGTAAAAAGGCTTTGGTGAAGACAAAATAACAAATAATCAATACACACAGTATACAGATACTACATGAGTACAAACAATGTAACATCAAAAGCATACAGACATTGTCCCGATAAGTACCTTCCTATATCAATAAAAATGAATTTATTGTAAGATAAACGCAGTTCAGTTTGTCATTATCTAAATCCTATGTAGAAGGAGAAGCACTGTATCCCACGACACAGGACCACCCTAGTGTGGGTTACAGGGCACACATTAACTGTGCAATTGATTTTACTGATATAACTAGTTCTACCTACCCACTTATATTTTTACTGGACAATGATAAAGAACTAAGAAAAAAACCTGTTTTTAGCGTATTTTCTGTGTTTTATCTTAAGCTTTTGCTCTAATCATCTTTTTTTTTAATAGCGAATACATAAAACAAAGAATCATCCAATTTGGTGCAGCCATTCAAAAGTTATGAGCGTACAACGTACATACATTTTGAAGATTTTGTAGTGGTAGGACTCCTAGCAGAGTCCACCTCGGGAAATACCACTTTTGCCAATTACCGCACCGCCAAACAGAAATGTGAAAACATTACAGTGTTCCGGTTTGAAGGGCAATGTTTCCAGAAAAATTACAGGGATTAGAGATATAACATCTTAGATCTCTGGGTGATGAGCGCAGTGCAGTGCTAGCTAATGATTTGGACTCTTCATGTTCCAATAGCTGCGTGTCACTGTGCTGTTATGTGGCAGGCATGTTGCTTACCGTCAGGCACAGGTCCTGCTCGTCTCGTCACTTCTTATTAATAAAAAAAGAAGTGTGGCACTCGGGGGCTGCCGCAGTAAAGCTATTGCATGTTGCATGCATTTTTATCAACATAAGCAACATAAGTGACATTTGTTTACCATAAAAAATATCACGGGAAATCCGTTAAGTTGGCAACACTGCTAAGAGCATTTAGTCTGTAAAGCTAATACAAATAAGATTCAAAGTCGAATGACCGAGTGGGGAGGACGGCGTTACGGTCTTCCGTCCCTCTTTCTTGTGAACATAAGAAAGAGATGCACGATCACTAAAATTCGGTCCCCGGGCCCGCGATAAAAGCTATGCAATGGCTTAAAAAAAAGATCCATGTTTATATAAGAAGATATATGCCCGTCAGGTGGTGCTCTCGTTCTCGAACGAGATGCGGTCGCGGCTGCTCCAGTTCGTGACGGGCACGTCGCGCGTGCCCATGAACGGGTTCAAGGAGCTCTACGGCTCCAACGGGCCGCAGCTCTTCACCATCGAGAAGTGGGGCGCGCCCGACAACTACCCGCGGGCGCACACCTGGTAAGGAAATTAATCTCACAAAATTAATAGGAACATGTTTATTGTGAGTGAGAGTAGATGAGTGAGTAAGGGAATGAATCTCACAAAATTAATAGGAACATGTTTATTGTGAGTGAGAGTAGATGAGTGAGTAAGGGAATGAATCTCACAAAATTAATAGGAACATGTTTATTGTGAGTGAGAGTAGATGAGTGAGTAAGGGAATGAATCTCACAAAATTAATAGGAACATGTTTATTGTGAGAGTGAGTAGATGAGTGAGTAAGGGAATGAATCTCACAAAATTAATAGGAACATGTTTATTGTGAGTGAGAGTAGATGAGTGAGTAAGGGAATGAATCTCACAAAATTAATAGGAACATGTTTATTGTGAGTGAGAGTAGATGAGTGAGTAAGGGAATGAATCTCACAAAATTAATAGGAACATGTTTATTGTGAGTGAGAGTAGATGAGGGAATGAATAAGCTAGTATTAATATATATATTTTTGTATCCAGTTTCAACCGCATCGATCTCCCGCCGTACGAGAGCTACCAGCAGCTCCGAGAGAAACTCATCAAGGCCATCGAGGGGTCGCAAGGCTTCGCCGGCGTCGACTGAGCCACCCCCTACCTCTGTCGAGTGCACTAGGGACTCACCCCCACACGATTGGTATAAGGAAGCGAATTTCGCTTACCCCATACGATCGGTATAAGGGATCTAATGTGCCCCTGAACTATTAAAAGACTAACTCTGGGGTACCCATGCCCCAAATGTAAAAAAGTACCCCCTTTTTGTGCGAAGTTAGCGTTTAAAACTACCCTCAAAACTACATTTCATGTAATCAGGGGTGAATCATAACCCCAAAACAGGTTTCAAAACAAAGTTCGTGGTTTGTAAACAGCGCCGTTGCTAGGCAACTAACGCTATTTGCGTATTGCTGTAAAAAATGTAAAACTACCCTCAACAGAGGTAAAAGAAAGTCGCCAATGTCTTTATCGCTTTGACAAGCTGTGTCATATTTATTTGTAATGGTTATTTTTTATGATTGTTATTATTCCTAATAATTATAATTTGTAATAATAATTATTCTCAATAATGCGAGTCATAATAATAATTATTTAAAAGAATAATAAAAAAGTAATAAATCGTAACAACGATTCGTCGTAAGATTGTAATTATTAAACGGTAAGGCGTGCGAGACGAACTCTCAAATAATACTTTATTTAGCTATATTATATCTAAATAATAATATGTGGCGTGCGGAAATTATTTAGTTTAATAACAGGGTCATATAGACAAGACGAATTGTCCTGAAAACGACGCGTTATCCTAATCACTTGAATACATTCGATCCTACTTAAGCCCTTATTACACGTGGCTAAATTTAGTGACTGAATTTAGAAGTTATAAGCGAGCAATCCTCGCTTCTGAATTTAGTATGCTGCTCGTTTACCCCGTAGCATTTTTTACACGTGTATTTTTCGTAAATTTCTCGCGATGAACGCCCTGATTAAGCGATTATAGTTTGGAATAGCCTAAGATGTGTTATTCCAGAATATAATTTAAATGTAAGTATTCCAAATTTCAATTAGGTCTGTTCAGCTCTCACAACGTGATCGAGCAACAAACATTCAAACATCTAAACTTTCTCATTTATAATGTTAAAAATATTAGTAGTATTGTTTTCTCAGTTCAGTGCGTCTTGGTCGAAGTAACTCTGTCTATATCTGTATTCTAATGTCTAAGCGTGCCCTGTCTTAGATCACATCATTGCTTACCATCATTCGAATTATAGTCAAACTATGACTCATATACACAAGTACAACTCTCCTATTTAGAGAGTGTGGAATTTATTTATTTATTTCGTATCACATCGTGCAAGTAACTGTGCCGAAATAGCGGTAGCCGAATTTACGACATAATTACGGTAAAAAACCTAAACAGTGTAATGAACAGCTGAGATTGGTTAAAATAAGTATGTTATCGCACTCTGAGACAAATTAGTTAACTTTGTTAGCCATTGAAGCCATTAAATACTCACAATTTTATAAAATCACAACCATTTTTTTGCGCCCTTGCTCAATGTTATGTAAAAAAAAACATTCATACATCATATTATGTCATTCTGAAAATGACATATAATCGCGCCGACTGTAAAAAAATGTTACATTGTGATCAGGACGTGTTATTTGAAAAGTATTTTCGCCGTATTGAATTTTCTTTGTGTAATCTGTGCCATAAAGAAAGTATGTGGCCTAGTTTGGTTAACTTGACTTACAAAACAACACTGATTGATTCAGTTGGCACTGAGGCGCGGCTTGTGCAAACGTTTGTGTGACATATACGGATGTTTTTACATATGTACATAGTGTTAATAGCAACGCCCCCGTCATTTTCTTGCGTTATAAAGTAGCCTATGTCCTAATTGAAACTACAATCAAACAATATAACGCCAGAATGGATCGTGTTGCAATCCAGAAGAATTTCAACCCGATCCCTTCTGGCATTCCGACGGGAATGAGCAATACACATCCGAATACACAAACATTGACATTTGTAATATAGTAGGATATGAGTTTTTTTTATAAATATCAACTATCTTATCTTTTTTTTTTTAATATGTCTGGATGAAAAGCATTTACGCGTTCCTTTCCGCTTAAGGGGAAGTTCGGACTACGTCTGACTCGAATAGCGAGATATAATAATAGTTATTTTTTATGGCACAGATTATATTTATTAGCAAGTGTCTTTAGAAATCCTTAAAATCGATTGCTATTATCCTAAAATTATTAATTAAAAAAAAACTCTTTTATCCTAACCTCTTTATAGTATTCTAAACATGAGTGCCTATATTATAATGTATATATTGTATACTGTAAATCTCCTAGCGCCCGCGCGTCGTAGCAAAGATATATAATGTTATTGCAGGTTACACAGATAGGTGTATGTGCCGAAAGAGACGCGTCGTATTCACTTGTAAGAACAAATTTTGTCGTTAGGTTAAGCCGTTTGAAGTTTAAAAAAGATTTCGTGACACAGGACACCAGGTAGGAACGAAGTTTCCTTGTGGATAATATAGAAGCAACACAATTTGCAAAAAAAAAAAAATTGTTTTACACAATTGTTTTATTGTGTTACGATCATCTGTATATTTATGGTATAATTATCTGAAAAATAAAGTTGTCAACAGTGATCACGGGCAGTTTTTATGCGTCACTTTGGTTTCTTACGGTTTTAGTCTCCCTGTTTTTCAGTTCGGTCGCGCAGTAAATTCCCTATCTGCTCCAAGTCCGCCGTAAGGAACTTCGTTTCAAAATGTTATCTTTGTGCAACTTTCTGGGGTTGCAAAACGTTGACAGCATCGCGGATGTTGCAGTTTTTTTTTAAAAACGACTACCGTTTACTGTTATGCGGACCGTAAGCTTATTCCTTCATCTGTATAAAAAAAACCCTGAAAAAGTTTCACGTGAAAATGAAAATGAGTACAAGTATGATGGCAATTGTTTTTCGCGGCTCCAATGTTGTTTCTATATTCAAAATTTGTTTTTATTAGTGAATGTTACGCATACCTTTCGGCTTACTACACTTCTCTTGAGTGACCCAGTAAGTTCAAATTAGGATTTGTTTTGTAAAAAAAAAGTGTCATACTGTGTGTAAGAATTTCATTTTAATTATTATCGCAGTAAAGGGTCATAACTGGGTAGTTTAGAAAAGCTGTGCAATTTTTCGAGTATGTAGATGATATTTTTAATGACCTAACCTGAAACCTATTATTTTACTTATAAGTTTTATACTATGGCCATATACCTGTCTAAAATATATAACTCAATCATAAAAAAAAAACAAAAAAAATATATTTTCATGTATTGATTCCGACGTCACTTCAAGTGAACCGATTTTCGAATGAGAACACTATAAAAATATGTTCGTCTCTCTCCAACAGTAATGAGAAAAAGAGACGTAACAACTCGTTCTTATTTTAGATTCCGTTCACTTCAAGTGCTGCCAGATGTTAGTAATAATAATGTTGACAAATCGCCTTAAATATTAATGATTTATTATAATTTATTCCACGTATTATTCTATATTTTATTAAAGTGATATAACCCTGACAAACGATGATGGAAGTATAAATGTTACAGTCGTGGTATAATGGCGTATGTAGTCTCTTTAATATGTATTAATTACGCGTCACGTTTGTCCGCGATGGACTCCAAAACTACTTAACCGATTTCAAACAAATTTGCACAGCTTGTGCAGTTTGATCCAACTTGAAAGATGGGATAGTTTTTTTTCGATGTCTTTCGATATACAAGCGAAGCCGGAACAGGCGGCTAGTATGTTAATAGGCTAGATCCGTCACTGTTCTACGACTATGACTGTCAAAGTCAAAGTTTTTGGCCGCACTGCACACACAAATTTAATCAGATATGTTTATATGAGGACGGTTGAATATATGATTTTGTTTCATAATTACCTAGTTGAATTGTTATACACGTTAGAACCTATCATAAAACTCGTTATGTGTTTTATATAATAGTAGTTTAGTATAAATGAATCCCAACACTGAAATCACGGTCAATTCAGAGCGATCAAAAACTTTGTAACGTTGATATATTTTTTTAATCTACTTCATTATATTTCTAATAAAAGTATTTCACTAATGTATCACATTTCGCAACTAGTGTTGCCATGTGGCACGATTCGTTCAATTACTAAATCGTAACAAGTTCAATAAATTGTCAGGGTGGCTAGTTGTAAACACTTAATTAATTTTGCGTCCTATTTAGATAATCATATTCGCTTTTCGCTTAGATAGATGAAACAAATTTCATATTCAGCACACATTTGTAAATATTTTGTATGAGGTGTAAAAAATTGCTCTTTGTGAGGAAAGAGATTGTGTATAATAAAGTTTAATTAGACGATTCCATTTAATGGGGCGCGGATTTTCGTTGAGATCGAGCGGCAATTGTTTACACCCTGTATTTATTTATCTTATTATTATTATAATAAGTTAGTTTTCGTCGATGATTACTTAATAAACTTAGTTGTTCTAGGTGTTTAATTTAGTATTGCTGAGTCGTGTTTATAGTATGCATAAATATATATATTTAGTTAATTTTTCTATGTAATTAATTGTAGCATAACGTTGAGAGGTGAACCTTCATGCAATAAATACATACAACAAGATATAAATAATGTCTGTTGTGGAACCCGCAGCGAGTCTACAAATAGATCAAAGTACCACACTCTTTTGGCATTTATCCTACCACCGAGCAGTGATTACCAACGTGATGTGGCTGTATTCTGATTTAAAGGACAATGTTTCCAAATAAATTACAGCGTGATGGTATAAAAAAAAACACTTTACGTCTCCGAATGGTGATAGAAACACAAAAGTTCATCTAGTACTGAATTTACATAGTTGTATAGTTATCAACACTAAAGGCACTATGTTTCAGATGTAACGGTGAAAAAAGGTAGGTGTACAATAATAAACAAATTAATTAAAATGCATTCGATCAGTGCGCTAACTAAATTGTCGATGTCTCTTGTAACTGACAAGGACTGCCGTAAAGTATTTTCAGTTTCCTCAGAATATTTGTCTATTTTTATATAACCCTATTTAATGAAGTAGGTATATGAAATTTTACTTTTTTTTAAAAAAAAAAAAAGAAAATTTCTGTTACCTTTATATGGCTTAGTATTATAAATATGAATTATCATAAATAAAATAAATATGTTAGTTTATAAATATCTATGATTTTAACATATAATAAACACGACTGCAGCATCCTTATACAATTATTCCATCATTTAAGTAGTTCCGCGGCAGCAGCGGCGGTGTGCGGAGTGTAGCTATGGCCGACGGAACCGGTGACTAACATGGCTTAACCAACTATTATTAACTTATGATATTTTCCTCTGAAAAACAAAAAAAAAATCGACAGACTTCAATTTAAATCCAACCATTAATGAAACTCGAAAAACTATTATTAAAAAGTAATTAATTATTTTCAAATAAAAATAAAATCTCTTCCATGTTTGTTGAAAGTCGGTCTAAAAGGGCTTTTTAAGTATTGCTAGCTTTTTACAGTGTTGGATAGATGTCGCTAGAAGTAATACAAATGTAATGTCATGTAATAGAGGACTTCAAAAAAAAGGTACACTCCGCGAGGCATAAGCTGAGCTTTGCATTTGTGTGAGTGTACATGGATAGTAGGTGTGACAACCGGCCTTAGGCGCGGCGCCATTCTGTCTCGCCGCGCTCCTGCCTGATTGGTGATCACTCATACTAATGCAAAGCTCAGCTTATACCTCGCTGAGTGTAAAAGTCTACGTCATGGTGTTAGCTGCGCTTGAGATGCGCTGAAAGTGCATTTGGTAAAATTTAAAAAAAAAAACAAAGTAAAACTTTTTCGATTTAAATGAAAAATGAACTTTTTTGGAACCTACACGTATTACAGGAGTAATACGTGTAGGTTGGAGTGTGAAAACACTTTCGGGAAGCCTATTCCTCACTTAGGTAGATAGTTGATTACATTTGTATTGTGGAATTTAGTGCCTTTCACCATAAAGTCGGTTGTAATTCTACATTAAATTAGTGCCATCTAGGTATCGGTACTATAGTGAAACTTCCTAACAGAGAGCCTTCGGTTCTAATCTCTTATTGTGGTTGGCAACACTGCTAGTTGTCACGCAAATTAGCGGGCTGGTTTCCGTCTTTGAAGTGAACACGCACCGGTTGCGTCGTGCCGTATTTGCTCAAGCTGTGCTGTGATCCGTTGATGAGGAATATCAACTGGAAGTGTAGTTTTATGACTCTTTATGACCGCGGTGACTGAAAATGTTGACGTTGTCATATGCCATTTTCTTTAAATACGGTACCGATCCATGAAAAATAACGAATTTTGCAGTTTTTGTAACTTTCTGGCAACATTACGTCTACTTACTGACTCGATTTACTGATATTTAAGTCCATAAAATATGTTTAATTTAGTTTAATATTGTATTATTGGCCATTTTAAAACTATGATGATTTGAATAGTGATGTGAATTTAACGGATCACAACGCAACTATGTTATTATTATTTCCTTAATTGTAATGAACAAGTATGTTGTTGGACACAACGATATTTTTGTTATGATTATTATTATTTTATTATAAACATTGTATCGTGTACATAGATTTATTGAAATTGGAAAAACAATAATGAAAATAAAAAAGTTATTAAAAAAACTTCGTTGTTCTCTTATGTACTTCAAAATCCTTAATATTACTTGTAGGTAGTAATTATGTTGTAAGTGTCACATTATGTTGGGTATCACAGCAACATAAATGGCTTTTAAACCGTTCCCGCAGTAACTAATGCATTTTGTAGATGTAGGTTTTCAGTGTGAGTGAGAGAAATTTCAGGTCTTAGAGATATAATATCTTAGATCTCTGGGTGACGAGCGCAGTGCAGTGCTAGGTAATTATTTGGACTCTTCATGTTTCAATAGCTGCTTGTCACTGCTGTTATGTGGCAGGCATGCTGCTTACCATCAGGCCATCAGGCACATGTCCCGCTCGTCTCGTCACTCATTCATCGTCATGGTCCCGAGTTCATCCGAAGATTTCTTATCATTTCTGAGCGTGACACTAGAATTAATTCACATCCCACGAAAAATCTGACTGTGGCGCGTCAAAAGAAGTTTTTACTTTAAAAATATACCTACAGTCGAACAGAGAACCTCTGCTTTTTTTGAAGTCGGTTAAAAATAAGATATCCATGCTCTGTAATATCACCATATGCCGTTAAAATCGCAACACAACAGTATTTGCTCACTACTGCTTGGCAGTACAACTGGCAAAGGTGTAGTACTTCCCCAGGCGGGCTCTGCAAAGATCTCTACTCCCTACATACGTTATGACAAAGAGCCCTACAAATACCCATTTAATGGCCATTTGGAATTTACGGTTCAAATATGAGTACGATATTAATTAGGTACTTACGAGTATTAATATTAAAAAAAATATGGCCTTTGCTCAACACTGGGACACAACAGGATCTTAATGATTAATAATAATAATAATAAGTCGTGTCGGCAAACGGCCTTATAGCGAAAAGTCTCGACCAACATCTCAAGAGACTTTCGCTAGACGGTTGGGTTAAGGGCCAGATCCAGAAGGCAGTCATCCCCGCTGCTGGCGGCACCCTAGTTTTTAAGTTTTTTATAATGTTTATATTTTATACTTATTGTAAAAAACTTAGGAATTAAGAGAAATAAATAAATGACTGAATAATAATATTCATATTTAAGGAAAACCGAATCACAAGCAAAAAATGCGTGTGCTTAAAACCGCACGGCAGTAATACAAACTTAATTATCTTAATTTTGTATTATGGAATATTACTATGGATCGTATTAGTAGGATACATTGGAAACAAGTCAGGAATGAAATGTATTGCTTTTTTAATTTCATACAAATCAAAATAGTAAGTACACAGCAGTGAAGAGCAGCTGACTGTATCATTCTCGCTCGGGCACACTCGGCGGTCGGAGTTCACCCGATCGACCCTTTCAGCCCACAGCCTGAAGGCTGCGTGTGTGCGAGCGAGTGTGTGAGCCGCGCTTACAGCCTACAGAAAAAAATGTGTGCCAATAGTTTTCAGTTCAACGAAAATACAGGAAATTTACAGAAATAACATAAAAACTTTAGTAAGTAAGTACAAATACAAATATCTTTATTGCTGTTTGCAAGTAAGATAAGGTAATAATACAAAACATTTTAATAGTTGACCCATACAAACTGGCCTCTTCGTCTAGAGGCATGCAATATGCCTGGCAATAGTTTCCATTGGTCTGAATTTATACAATGATAATAATAGTCAGCTGATAAAGTCTTCTACTTCTTTTTTCATTTTTAGCTTTTAATCGGTGGTATCATATTATATGTCATCTGATTCATCGTCTATTAATTTCTGGCTTCTATCCGGTTGTACTATGTAAGTGTGATATGTTTGGTGAGCACAATTACGCCAATACCTTGCACTTCAGCAGGATGCTGTTATGGACTTTGGCAAGTATGTAATCCAATATAAATTATAGTAAAGTAAATCCAAAATAAAGTAGTTACCTATAGTAGGCAATGTAACTTCTAAATTATGAGTAATAAGGTTGTCACAGTAACAATACAAGTTACAGCTGTAACTCTAAGAATTCCTTCACGTCATAAAGGGAATGCTCGAAAAGTCAGCACTGCAGGCGATGTAAAAAAGAAGTTAACAAGCTGGAGTCGACTTACGAGTCCAGAAGGTGGGACAAGAGACAAACATGTATAAGTTTTGTCGGATTTCGCGACGTTTTTCTTCTGTCTAGGTTAACGACCTCATAAATATTTGACAACAGATGTGTCCTCGCTTATAGTCGTGTGCTATCTATAAAATGGTTATTGATCGCAACATGATAACTTCCACGTTTCTGAAATATTATTGCGACTTTGTTTTTTGTCTTTTAATTAAGTGCAATTAAGAGTTTATAGTCTATCTATCTATGGTCGTACGAAAGTGTCCTGTGCCACCTGAATGATTCCTCGTTTCTGCTGATGCAATACTCTTCCATTCCGAGTACGGGACCGGATTTTGACGCCGTACTGTAGTAATGACTGAACCCTAGCAAAATAGCTAAGTGCTAACGTTTCTGCAGATATAGAAGTTTTAAAAATGTGCCTGGCATACCTCTTTATCGGTTAAACGGCGTTGTAGTTATCATTGAATGAAATTTTAATAATCTCTACATTTGTTCGAGTCACCCAACGCTAATAGAGTCCACAAATTGCATCATACTCATATTAGCGAAGAAGTTTATGGAATTTCGCCCTCCTTCCTTATCCCCGGCGTACCTATGTACGAAGGGACAGGAAGAGATGTCACATCACAATACTTTCACCTTGACCTTAAACTGTATGCGATGGCTCCTTGTGGGCCTCATCCATATGGAATCTCCCTCTCGTCTTTTTCCTGAATGCTCTATTTAATATTTTCTAATTACAGTAGCAAAAACTTTTAAGATGGTAGTCATCCATGCATATACTCTGGTCTCCATATTTGTTTAGTCTGGTGGGGGGGCCCTGTAGGCGCCAACTGCCGTCCTCCGCACTGTATCGTAAGACTCCCTCGAGCACAGCGTCACTCGGGGCGATCTGCACGGTCACCATGTACTCCACCCAGGAATCCTCGTTCTCCTCGGTTTCTCCTACCTGTATCTCTACTGCGTCTATTATCTTTGACAGTTTCAAAATAGCACATTGAGGATAGTTCAATAATCGAAAATTAATCATTTTTACCAAAATTTGTGCAGAGTCGATAACTTTTGGATTGTTTGTGGCTAAATGAATCTCCTTGCGACAAGTGCACCATTGATCATCAATGTCTGCCGTTCTACATGTCCTATTACTAGGTATATTTAGAAATAAGCTGATGCCTCTACGAGAAGCGTAGTTCTGAGCAGTTCGCGCTGTAATAGCGCTGTCATTTATATTCGAGAGATCAACCAAATCTGATAAAGTTTCATATACGTCGAAGGGTGTCGTTAATCGCTCGCTGTTTAGTCTTAAATTGTTGAAAGCTTTTTTGTGATGTTTTTGAAATGAAGGTGGAGGCAGAATGTAAAGAAATGGCAAGCTTTCTTCTAAGCGTCCTTGTTTAGTAGATCTGATTGGACCCCATCGAATGCCGTGATCGCTTACAAAGAAGACGATGGTATCATTAAGGTAACCAGAAGCTTCTAAATTCTCAAATGACTTCCTGTAGTCATCGTCTATCTTCATCGGGTAGTTCAGATAATTGTGGGTCATGGAGGTCTCCCAGAACAAACCAAACATTCGTTTAGATTTCAAGGTGGTGGTTATATCTTCCATGTAGTCGAGTATAACTTTGTAATAATAGACGTCATTCATGCACAAGTCTGACTTGATTCTAACGTATATTTCTGATTCGTGAAAAAAGTTTCTTATGTAGTAGTCTGTAGGAGAGATGCCAAATCCGGATTTACCATAATTAAACGTTGCGTAATTGGAACCGTCTTCTGTATATACAGTGTAGTATCCAGCTTGTTTGAACCTTTCCCATACGAAAGGACAATTATCGAATGTTGCTTTAGAATGCGGCAGGCACACATTATTCAATTCTGTAACTTTCACTCCTAAAAACATAGGAACTAGGTTAGGAAAAGTATTAAGCCCGACTTTATTGTATCCTAGCATTTGGATGGCGCCTTTCTCGTTCATATAGCTTGCTGTTTTAGGCATTGTCCTCAGGAAATTTAATCTCGATACCGTGTCTATCCCTACAATTAAAATATTGTAGCCTTTGTTTTCAATTTCCCCTTGATCTCCGTGCTTGGTGAACTTTTTTAATGGTGCGAACAAGTAAAATTGTTCGTAAATCGATGTATTGTTATTGCCGTTGCCTGCGATGGAACAATTCACTCGAACGAATTCATGGTTAACTTGAATTGTATCATTAAATACAACACAGTCATCGTATTGCACTCTGTTGTCAATCTTCGTAGACGTAATATCTTTCACGTTATTAGGTCTGTAGAATGACCTATAGCAGCAAGATATCATATCGTCATCTGTGATGTTATAAAAATCCAGAATATCTTTTTCATGCTTGATCCAAATTGTAGTTTTGTTTTTGCCTAATAGGGCTAGTGTTGCGTTTGGACATTGAGGAAGGTCCTCCGGGTATTTCACGAAGTCCTTGATACTGGGATCCATCGGGTCCAGAGCTGGGATGATGCATCCTTCTGTGCTGATCGTAGCTCTTCCTCTGAGATTGGTTTTCTGTCGTGGTTGTAGCAAAGGTTCCAAATTGAAGAAACTGATATCCAAGGCACTGTTGATGCCAAACAGAAAACACCCTCCTAAGAATATGCCGAACAACGCGAACACATATTGTTTCCGAATTTTTGCTGCCATAGTTTTACTTCTCCGACAGCGCGTCTCAGACTAATTATGTTATTACTTAACAAAACTGTTTTCGTTGGCAATTTGTTTCGGTTACATGGTGAATACCCTTGCTTGTAAGTACGTAAAACTATTGTTATTTCAGGAAAATTGTTGGGAGAAACAGCTGTGTTTGATGTTCATTATACAAGAACTGTTGGATTCATTGTCAGTAAAGAACCTTGAATATTTAGTGTGCTTAACACAACTCTATTTAGTACCTAATACTTCATGATCGTCATCAACGTTCAATTTTCTCTAAAAATAGGTACCAATGACAAATACAGTACATTATATTTACTATACAAGTTATTTAGTACAATGTACGATGAGTGAGTATGATAAGGACCTATATAGGCCCTTAGACCGATATGCTTTCAGATATGCTCTACTTAAAATATATGCGTAAGTATAGTTGATTAGTTTCGTTTAATCGACAAAAGTAAGGCAGGGTATAAGCAGGGCGCTTCTGCGTAATGCCTATCTTTTTTATAGTATAGAGAGACAAGACGATCACGACATGTGCCTGATGGTAAGCAACATGCCTGCCACATAACAGCACAGTGACATGCAGCTATTGAAACATGAAGAGTCCAAATCATTACCTAGCACTGCACTGCGCTCGTCACCCAGAGATTTAAGATGTTATCTCTATGACCTGTAATTTCACTGGCAACATTGACCTTCAAACCGGAACACAGTAATGTTTGCACATTACTGCTAGCTGGTAGAATAACTGGCAAAGGTGTGATACTTCATCAGACGGACTCTGCAAAGAGTCCTACCACTACAAAAATGCCTATGTACCTATGCACTACTGAACAACATGTGAAAAAATGGGCTAAAGATAATTTATTCTCAAACTGGGCAGCAGACAAAAAAAATAAGTTTGGGAACCTCTGCTCTACAGTATCTACATAACTATTAGTGCGTTAGATAAAGTAACGTAGATTTAGTATCTAGCTACTTTCTTCAAAATACAATAGTCATCATTACAAGAACATGTACAGCTGTCAAGTAAGCAGAAAAATGTTTGATATGTATTGTGATAAACAATCAGATTAGGTATATACACTAAGGATTTTATGGGTGTTATCACAGTTGAAATCTAAAAATGACGAAATATTGCGCAAATATGATCGTGTGTCCCAATTTCGCGCTAAACTCAAGTGGTTGCCCATTCGTCTGCGTCGCAATGCCCAAATTCTTTTTCTGCTGTTCAATATTCTATTTAACCCTAAAACTCCACTCTACCTTAAAGAACGCTTTATTTTATGTCAAGACTGCCATTCTCGCCCATTAAGATCAATAAACTATTTTCGTACAAAAAATTGAACCGACTTCAAAACCACAAATAGAAGTCGAACAATATTTGAAGTCGGTACCAGCCAAATCTAACAGGTAGTGGATAGATACTACTTACCTGTCCCTACTTACCATGTGCCTACATAGCATCAATCTACTAACTTTTTGACCTGACTGGCACCGTTTTCAAATAGATGAGTGAGTAGCGGTTATGATAATGATTTTAGTTTATTTTTGCGCCTTTGAGTGCCTATTTGTGGTTTTGAAGTCGTAAGAAGTATTTTACCCTTTTTAGTGAACAGAATCAAAAATTTTGATTAACCCCCGACTACCTCGGATTTGTTATCTGTACAACATTCTACTAGTCAAGCCCTTTCATTTGATACCCATATTAAGGGAGTTGTGAAAACAGAAATGTATATAATCGGCATTTTGTGGTAGCGGCCATCTTGGATTTCAAATTTGTCATAGTGCAACGTATTCTACTAGTCAGGCCTTTTCGTTTGATACCCATAATGAAGTAGGTTGTGAAGAAATATTTTGTCCGCCATTTTGTGGAGGCGGCCATATTGAATCGACTTTAACCAATCATAGCTAAAAACATCCGCACGGGTATTAACCATAAAATGAAAAAAAACCGCATCGAAATCGGCTCATTCGTTTGAGCTCTACGGTGCCACAGACAGATAGACGCACAGACAGACAGACATCGACGTCAAACTTATAACGCCCCTTTTTTTGCTCGGGGGTTAACAAGAACAAAATTAAAAATTTTGATTAACCCCCGACTACCTCAGATTTGTTATCTGTACAACATTCTACCAGTTAAGCCATCGATATAATTAAAGAAACGAAGATGAGGTATGCTATAATCTAAAGACAAAATAACGTGGCGAAAATTTGTTTGAAAAATTTGAAAATTGAATTGTCAGCGAACGTACACAATTGTCAGCAAACGTACACAACGCCTTGTTGCGACTGAGACTAAATCAGGAGATGTCACCTGATTTTGCATCGCCATAGTAGAAGCGTGTTTGCCGCTTCTGCCGTTTTTTAAGAGTTCGATGAGTTAAGCCCTTTCATTTGATACCCATATTGAGGGAGTTGTGAAAATAGACATGTATTTCGCCATTTTGTAGAAGCGGCCATCTTGGATTTGAAATTTGTCATAGTGCAATGTAGTCTACTAATCGAGCCCTTTCGTTTGATACCCATATTGAAGTAGTAGTGAAAAAAATAATATAATACACCATTTTGTGGTGGCGGCCATCTTGGATTTGATTTTTTTATAGTGTATAGTATTCTACTAGTCAAGCCCTTTCATTTGATACCCATATTGAGGCAAGTTGTGGAGAAATATTTTGTCCGCCATTTTGTGGTGTCGGCCATCTTGAATCGATATTGACCAAACATAAGAACTAAACATAAGAAACTAGCTAAGAACATCCGCACGGATATTAACTTTCAAATAAAAAAAAACCGCATCGAAATCGGTCCATCCGTTTGAGCTCTACGGTGCCACAGACAGACACACACACAGACAGACAGACAGACAGACCGACAGACAGACAGACATCGACGTCAAACTTATAACACCCCTTTTTTTGGTCGGGGGTTAAAAACAAGTTTTTAGTAATCCATTTACACAATTTCGTATGGACAGGATCGAGTTTCATAACTTTTGTCGAATCTTCAACTACGTCATCCAGAAAATTGTACACAAATTTTAGTTTATGGTTCATATTTCAAAAACCACGAGACTGATTTCGATAATATTTATATGGGACCATTCGGGAAGCACACCCATCCGAACACAAAAATAAATATTTAAATCGGTGCACAGGTTCTCTAGAAATCAGGTAACATACATAAAAAAAACAGGGGTCGAATTGATAGCCTCCTCCTTTTTTTGGAAATCGGTTAAAAAACAAATCTAACTCTGATGATCCCATTAGCACGTTCCGAATCATACTATGGGAAGTCTTTTGCCTTTCAAGCAGCCCAATTGTGGAATGAATTACCTATTTCCATAAGAAAATCTCCCTCATTGGAGTCTTTTAAAGGTCACGTCAAAGAATATTATCTGTCGAAACTACCATCATAATATCCCATTATTCCACCTAGTTTCCTGTTACACAATGAGTCATTATTTACCGTCTACTTTTATCTTTAGATATCTGTCAAAAATAATTATCGATAATATTTTTATATACCTACATATATGTATTAGTATGTCATAGAAGGATGTAAGTATTAGCATGTAATTTTTATTAGCATGTATGTTTATTTTATTCTATTTTTTTAACCCCCGACCAAAAAAAGGGGTGTTATAAGTTTGACGTCGATGTCTGTCTGTCTGTCTGTCTGTCTATCTGTCTGTCTGTCTGTCTGTCAGTCTGTCTGTCTGTCTGTCTGTCTGTCTGTCTGTGTGTGTGTCTGTCTGGTGCACCGTAGAGCTCAAACGGATAGGCCGATTTCGATGCGGTTTTTTTTATTTGAAAGTTAATATCCGTGCGGGTGTTCTTAGCTATGTTTGGTTAATATCGATTCAAAATGGCCGCCTCCACAAAATGGCGGACAAAATATTTCTTCACAACCTACCTCAATATGGGTATCAAATGAAAGGGCTTGACTAGCAAAGTACTATACATTATAACAAATTTCAAATCCAAGATGGCTGCCACCACAAGATGGCGAATTATATTATTTTTTTCACTACTACCGCAATATGGGCATCAAACGAAAGGGCTTGACTAGTAGAATACTTTGCACTATGACAAATTTCAAATCCAAGATGGCCGCTACCACAAAATGGCGAATTACATTTTTTTTTTTTCACAACTTCCTTAATATGGGTATCAAATGAAAGGGCTTGACTTGTAGAATGTTGTACAGATAACAAATCTAAGGTAGTCGGGGGTTAATCAAAATTTTTAATTTTGTTCTTGTTAGCATATAAATCTACGTAATTTGTATTTAAATGATGTAGTCTGGATTGGCACACCCCGCTATTACAAATATCAAAAACCATTTCCACCCAAAGGTTGCCTGGAAGAAATTGCTTTCAGCGATAAGGCCGCCTGTTGTAGCACTAGCTGTTATTGTTTTTCTTTGTCTGTAAATCTGTTTTTCTTTTGGTGTGAACAATAAAGAGTTTCTATCTATCTAATAGGTGTTAAAAATAAATGTTTACAATTCCTTAAACCATGGCCATTTTCATGCATTTAATCTGATACAGGATTTACCTATCATAATAATCGATAGATTATTGCATATTTTACATAGGGGCACATATCTAATACTAATATTATAGTGTCCGACCGAAACTGATTTTCCGGCCGAAACCGAAACCGAAACCGAATGTTCGGCCGTGGATTCAGTTTCGGCCGAAACCGAAACCGAAACCGAAACTCACGTGGTCAAGTATATAATTTATTAAAATACTGAAATTTGGTGCATTTTACCTATTATTTTGCCTTAATTAGGGCATGAAATGGAAAAACAATATATATCATAATAGGATAGATAAGAAATTAGTAAGAAGTCTTGTAAGTCCTTACAAGTTCTGATAGATGGCTCTAGTTTTCACTATTTTATAATAGCAATATTATAATCTCGTACTTATTTGTATGAGGTTAATTAATAGTGTCCTCGTACCTCGTACGAAAGACTACAAATCTCGTATTTGTACGAGGAACCTCGTACGGTTGGCATCGCTGGTTGCTACAGAACTATCCGAACGGCGCACGGTAATTCCCGACAAGGTCCGTCAAAGCGTTGCCGCGGAAAACAAAGTTAGGCGATCGTGAACGTGCTTGAACTTGTTAAGTTTCGGTTTCGGCAAAAGTTTCGGCCGATTTTGGCCGAAACCGAAACTGTGGCCGAAACTTGATTTTTGGCCGAAACTCGGCCGAAACCGAAACCGAAACCGAACTTTCGGTCGGACACTATAATATTATAGGTAAATGTTAAAGTTTGGATGTTTATTGCTCACTCACGTCGCAATGTATGAACAAATCGCGCAAGCGTTTGAACGGGTACAACGCGGGTAAAGCCGAGGGGTTCTGCTAGTATTACTAGGGGAGACCGGGTACAAAAGTAACCGCGGCTGCAGGCGGTTTGTGCAGGCGTTGATACATGTTCCCAAGATAAAACGCAGGCATTGTGCATCTATTCCAGACTATAATCCATCAGTTCCAAATTTCCACTCTCTCAGCAACGAAGTTTTTAGTTTTCTCTGAAACCTGGCTGTCCCATTTATTTTAAAGGACATAAGTACTTTCATGTTAATCTCAATAGTTTTACTAAGATCGGTCTACATAGTCGTTTGATTTTTTTAATTTAAGTTTTTTGGTTGTTTGGTTGTTGTTTGGAAGACAAAAATAATTATACATATACCCTTTTAATATACTTAATTATAAGTTTCATAAAGGAATATTTTCCTCGATTATAGTTGTTTTTATTGATTGATACGTTTATCGAAGATGGAACATTAGTACAACAACATTTAGTAGGTATTGTTGTAACAACTAGCGACCTTACCGTCCGTGTCGAATTTTGGCATAATTTTGTGTAATTTCTAGTCATACTTTTAAAATTTGTGTACGTTTTAACAATAGTAGAATTGCACCGCCGCATGACCGCCATCTTGTCTGATGTTATGCGATGATGCGGCTTACGATGAAGCGTGCTTATGTAAAACGTTGTGTCACCATGGACGTATAAAAAAAGTCGGACGTAGTCTCGCTAGAACAAAAACTGTGTCACTAGAGTCACATTTGCACGTGTGCGTTGTCAGGTTGTCACTGATAGGCTGACATATACATAATATAAATACGGTATTTTAATAAAATATAAGATATTAATTAATCTTTGACTCACTATTTCACTTACTTGAATAGTTTCTATAAAACCCTTGATATACAGCATATGTTTTAATATAAATACCCGCCTCCTCAACAATTTAGCATTTGCATATTGACTAGTTTACTATTGTACCGACGATATATCAGCACAATATTTTTCTCTCTATCCTCGACTACACTGACACTACTTTGTCTAAACTGCCGATTGTATCTTAACTGCTCAAGTGACGCGGGCAAGAGACTGATCGCTCTCTGCTGCAATCTGCTTACAATATATACTAAAATCTTTGTCTTCTTTTGTTTTTTGTATCAAAATCTTAATGCAGTTCACAGATTACATCTACCTACCAAGTTTCAATAGTATAGCTTTTATAGTTTCGGAGAAAAGTGGCTGTGACATACGGACGGACGGACAGACAGACAGACAT
The DNA here is from genome assembly GCA_017562165.1 of Ectropis grisescens. Classification (NCBI taxonomy): domain Eukaryota; kingdom Metazoa; phylum Arthropoda; class Insecta; order Lepidoptera; family Geometridae; genus Ectropis; species Ectropis grisescens. The sequence goes on from CM029785.1 coordinate 23,392,508, forward strand.
GACGAATCTATAAGGGTCCCGTATTTTGCCATTTGGCTACGGTACACTAAAAAGTTACGAGACGCGACGACGCGAGCGGTGCATTTAGTCGCAAACTCAAGCGCCATGGCTTACATTGAACACGTATTTAGAAGAACAGTTCGCGTTACAAACCCATGCACGATTGTAGGACGCGTGCCTTGTATTGAACACGGGTTTGAAACGAGAATGACTCGTAGCTTAACAAACCCGGGCGCGTTTCGAGGCAATACTGCTTCCTACTACTACACACGGGACAAGTAACACGCCACCCACCGCGTTTCTGCAATTGCGGCCGGCGCGGGTGGAAATCGTTCCATGAGTTTGTAGCCTTACGTTTCCAACCGCCAACAGAGTAGCTGGTAGCGTTGGATTTGTTGATAACTACCAAATAAATCTAAATTAATGCGAATTCAAATAAATTCCTTATAAAGATAACCAAACTAAAAAGTAGAAAATAAGCAATAGTTAAAAAAAAAAAAAAAAAACAAAAAAACACGCTTTTACAGAAAATCCAACTAAAAAGTAAGAAATCATTTTCGATACATATGAATTAAGGAAAGTGTGATTCAAAAAATAGGTTTTTAGTAAAAAGCGTGGGGTGCCTTTGGATATTTTCAAATATCTGTCATACAACATAAAGTATTTATAACAGTTAATATCAGCACCCCGCGCCTTCAGCGGCTAATTCAGCTGAGCGACTCAAACGGCGCAAATATACAACCCGCGGAAGTAGTTACATATTTGAGCCCTTTGGGGTTGAGACATTGGGACCGTGGGGGGTGGCGAGCTCACCTCATCTTCAAGCCTATCCGAGCGCTTAGTCGGCGCGACGCGTGACCAAAATCCTGGCGTTTATTTGTCCCAACGCATAAGCATTGCCATCCAGCGTGGGAATGCCGCCAGCATGCTGGGTACGCTTCCGATTGGTCGTGGGCTTGAACATCTTAATTATCTGTAGACCTACAGTGGTCTATGGATAATTCAGGTGTGCTTAGTGTAAGTAGTTAGGTAGGTTTGTAGTGTAGTGTAGTTCTCATTGTATTTTAGTTTTGTTAATAAAGGCTCTGCCCAGATAAAAAAATTGAAAATTATTTCTTACTTTTTAGTTGGATTTTCTGTAAAAGCGTGTTTTTTAGTTTTTTTTTTTAACTATTGCTTATTTCTATCGTACTTCTCGTAACTCGAAGAAGCAGCACCATTTCATGGTGGATATTCCAAAGACACGGACGACGAGGTTTAACTCTACGTTTATGATAAGAACGTCTAGGCTGTGGAATGAGTTGCCCGAGTGGGGTTTTCCGGATAGTTACAATCTTTGTGTCTTCAAATCGAGAGTGAATCGGTTTCTTCTAGGTAAACACGCTCCATCGTAGACCGCATTGTCGCTTAACATCAGGCGAGATGACGGTCAAGTGTCTTGGGCAACTCAGTTGGGCAGCTTTCATGTGACGTAGTGCTGAATCTTATTATTTTATTCCCTTCTATCATCCTACATAGGTCTCCTGGTGGTTCATATGACCCATACATTTTGTTCACGGCCTGCAGTCTAATAAGGAGATCAACAGCGTTGGGTGTTATAAGTTTGACGTCGATGTCTGTCCGTCTGTCTGTCTGTGTGCGTGTCTGTCTGTGGCACCGTAGAGCTCAAACGGATGGGCCATTTCGATGCGTTTTTTTTTATTTGAAAGTTAATATTCGTGCGGATGTTCTTAGCTATGTTTGGTTAACATAGATTCAAGATGGCCGCCGCCACAAAATGGCGGACAAAATATTTCTTCACAACCTACTTCAATATGGGTATTAAATGAAAGGGCTTGATTAGTAGAATACTATACACTATAAAAAAAACAAATCCAAGATGGCCGCCACCACAAAATGGCGAATTATATTATTTTTTTCACTACTAGGTACCTCAATATGGGTATCAAACGAAAGGGCTTGACTAGTAGAATACATTGCACTATGACAAATTTCAAATCCAAGATGGCCGCTTCCACAAAATCTCGAAATATATTTCTTTTTTCACAACTACCTCAATATGGGTATCAAATGAAAGGGCTTGACTAGTAGAATGTTGTACGGGTAACAAATCTGAGGTAGTCGGGGGTTAGTCAAAATATTTAATTTTGTTCTTGTTTATACTGTGATATTGCCGAGTCATGAGGTGACGTAATCTAATTACTTGGGTCAAGAATATTAGGCAAACTGGAGCCTGCACGGTTAGTTGAATTGCGATCCGAAAATAAGTGAAGATATCCGCTTCTTTCTACGAGTAGGTATATCTCTCAATACAGTTACCTATTCCAATCTGATTTCACTCTCACTTGGTCAGATCTCTACATAAACATATCACATGCTTTTGGCAGAAGAGTGTAGAATGTCGCGTTTTTATACTTAGTTCAGTGCGAGGCAACAATTCGTACTCTTTATGATCAAATAGCTGCGTTGCTTTCAGCAGTTACAGGCAGGTATTACGTATTGTCTTGCGTGTCAAATGTAGGTTTGAAATTATCCAGTGAACATGGATGATGTTAAAAAACGTAGTTGAAACAAAACCAGTGTCGCAAACGAAAACAAACTGATATGATGCACGAGTGGATGGTCTGTGGTAAACTGTTTCAATAAGCGTACTTGTTCGTCTGTGGGACGCATACTTTTAATATACGGAGAATGAATATGTTTGAGAATGGAGGACAATCGATTGCCTAAAGCCGTTTTCTATTCTGAGATGGCTGAGGGTAAGCGAAGGCATGGAGGCCAACACCTTCGCTATAAGGACGTCTTTAAAAGGCATCTTGGCGCCTGTGGAATAAAATTAACATCGTGGGCAGGGCTTGCATCAGAGAGGTCATCGTGGCGAACTACAGTCCACAAAAATGTGAATGAGTTTGAGGAGAATCGTCTCACTGATTTGGACCGTCAGCGCCAAATCCACAAAGATAGACCCAAACCCACCTATAATTACACATACAATTCAGACGGCCAACTCTGTTGTAATATTTGCAGCATAATATTTAGAACTAAATTTGGTTTTGCGAACCACATTAGGGCACACGCTCGGAAACAGTAGAGGTCGCCGTCATCGAAAACGATGAGGAGGACCACATATACGGAGAAAATTATAGTAATGTTAGATAAAGATGAAGTTATTTCATTTTTAGAGGCACTAAATCTATGCAGAGGATATATCTCTAGGCTTGGTCTGTATCGCGGAAGCCGATACAGACCAAGCCTAGAGCCGAACTCACTTACCTAGAGTACTTTGGAAAATAAATGTTATTTTTCTTTTTTCTTTCTTTCTTTAAGAGATATAAATTTTATAATACTGTACAAATAAGTAATTGCACAAAATGTAAAAATTGTTATTATTTATTATAATAGAATTAAACATTTGAGGTTGTGTTTACTCGAGCTGTCGTGTCGGTGGGGCCGGGCGGGACGAGGTTCAGTCGCTCTTCGAATCTGTTATTCTTGTCCTCCCCTTTTGATATCTCTGGAATAGATTAAAAAACTGATAGGTATTTTTACTTTATCGTTTTAGCGATAATACCGCCTGTTGTAAGTTTTATTAGCCCTAATTTTTATTTATCTTCTTTGTCTGTTTTGATTTTTGTGTAAACAATAGACGGTATATATCTAAATTAATGTATTGCAAGTTTCAACTCGATTCGTACAGACGTTCCGACGTGATTGAGCTGCAAACATGCAAACATTGACATTTAAAATATTAGTAGGATTATATTGTAACCTGGTCGCGGCGAGGCGGCACTGGTTAGAGGGCGCCACAAGCGGGTTAGCTGAGTGGCCGGCTGTTCCACCAGCAGGTACAGCGGGACCGCCAGCAGATACACCCCCACCAGCATCGCTACCATCTGCACGCCCTGCCGACACAATACAACTGCTACTATCACGGTGTTTTCAAACCGAGAGTGAATCGGTCTCATCAAAAAAAGAAGCACCAAAATTGTTTCACAATTGGCGGCGCTATCGGGTCACATACGTAGAAAAAATATACAACGGAATTGCGACCCTCCTCCTTTTTTCAAAAAAAGAAGCACCAAAATTGTTTCACAATTGGCGGCGCTATCGGGTCACATACGTAAAAAAATATACAACGGAGTTGCGACCCTCCTCCTTTTTTGAAATCGGTTACAATACCCAGAGGTCCAGGCGGGATTCAAACCTACGACTTCTAGAATTTGAAATGTTTCTTTCCGCTAGATCATCATGACTTTTAGGATTGTTTAATGTCATTGTGAATATTTACTTTATCAGAATCTTTATACTTTATCAGAATTAAGTTACAGAACAAGGTGGAGTACTCACAATGCCCCAGAGGGCTACATGCGTCATGCCCTTGGCGTCCGCTACGTACTTCACCGCGGCGAGGTGCAGGAAGTACGCGCAGAACGACAGCCGGGACAGCGGCGTCCACAGCCGCCACTCCGTCACTGCACGCGCCACGGCTGGGAGATACGGCATCATCCGTATTAACTTCAATAACTTGCCCTCCGAGCGTCATTACAGCAGGAAGATTGTAACAGTAGAAGGTTGTATAAGTACAGTTTGATAATAAATTAAATGATATAAAAATTACGCGCTGCATTAAGTAATTCCCAATGTACGATGAAGGACGCGGCGGAGCGGCAGACTTCGACAAACGTTGCCATTATCTGTGTCTTTTGTAGTCGAACTGTAGCTTTGTAGACGGGTCGATCATCCCCTCACAAGGGATTAAGGATGTCCAAACAAGACAGCGCCTAACGCTGACTTGCTGGTTGATCCTCGAGGTTGTCTCGGCGTTTCATGTGTGTTCTGGTGCACTGGCGATAGGGCAATGATGTAGGAAGGCCGCGGTGTGTTCGCTAGAGTATGAAGGGTCCCTTGTTTCTGCTGCCGTGTAGGTTTTAGCAGGACGGGGCAGGCCTTGTAGTGTCTAGTCCGGTATAACCTGAAATCCCCTTAGGCGGAAGGGTGGTATTCGAAAATGCTTTCCTCTACGTAAAAATAAAAGAACCTAACGAACCTAACCCTACTGACTTTATAGACTTACTTACATAGCTATTATAAATGTACACAAGAAGAACAAATAAACGTTTCAAATGTACAGTCCATGATTTTAATTCTTAACAGACGATGGTAAGGATCATGCAAAAACGAGCAAGGTCTTAAGATTTCTCATTTTCCACAAACCTTCATATTTGAACACGATCCCGAGAATTCCGGCTCCGATAACTAGAGACCAGACAGGCTTCTGGTACAATGCGAAGATCATTCTTAGAGCTAGAGAAGTCCGAGGCGCGTCGCGAAAGAACAATGATCCACTTAATACAACCACGACGCCCAGTGGGATCAACGCGTAGTATAGGGTGAGATATTTCTGGAAGTACATTGGGATTACATTAGAATTTGGTCAAGGATTAGGTACATTAGTATTTTAAAAAAGCAGAAAGTAGTTGTTTTTCATTTTTAAAGTAGACAAACTCCAAAGTAGAAAAACTCATTAATAGTGATAAGCTGGTATTTACGTTTTCCCGCCAAATTTGTAAAACGCGAAAAGCGGCCAGTGTATCAAGCGGTTATATAAGTATCCCCGTATAGTTAGAAATTATAAAATTGCTGGAACAAACGTTTATCGACTCCATTTCAAGTGTCTAGATACAAAGTTTCATGGTTTTATCTTCAATAATATTGAACTTGCAGACTTTCACCCCCAACTCCACCCCCGTAGGTACAGTTCGAAACTATAAAACTGCTAAAACATACATTTTATGGTTTCGTGTTAAATATCTAGACGTAAAGTTTCATAGTTCTTCAACAATGACGAAGTTTTCCATATAAACTTTCATCCCTTATTTTAACCCTTTCAACCCTTTTTTCGGAACAAAAAGTAGCCTATGTCCTTTCTCGGGATCTATTCTATCTATGTATCAAATTTCATCAAAATCTGTTGGTTGGTTTAGGCGGTACAGACGGACGTCTGTCCGTCTCTTTTCCAAGTTATATGCCGCAAAAATTTAGTATGAAATTGTTATACAAACAACAATTAGGTGTAATTCTTTGTCTTAAGTTGAGTACAGGCCACTCTTTTCCTTGCTATCCTTCATCTAAGTCTGTAGTACTCACATTAAGAACTAGACTAGACTCTAGACACTCACCCTACAAACACCATACATTTTGTGCATCTATTTTTAGATACCTACACGGTTTATTTTCATAAATTTTGCTGTCCAGATTCGATCACTGCAACGCCTTAGCTAGAGTATCATTTTAATCACCTTCTTATTGAGCCCCCTGCAGAGTAAACTCTCTGTTTATTTTCACTATTTTTTCTATTTCGTTTTAACTTTGGTATAATAACAAAAAATATAAGATAAATAAAAAGATAAGGGGTTTTTCTGATGGTAAAACTTACCCTATATTTGGAAGCATCGAAGTTGATGTTCTGTCCATGGAAGGCAAGAAAACCAACAATTATCCCCACCAGGTAACTAAACATGTTGGTGTCTCCCCACTTGTACATGTGCTTGAATGTCGGGTCCCTCAGGAAGAAATTGATAATCACTCTGGAGCATAGCAGAAATGCATTATTAGTATTTTTTAAATTAACATTTTTCGGTTGACTGCCATATTATCTACTTGATGATAAGCTATGATGCAATCTATGCTATAGGATATAAATTTGAATGCACTCAGAATGCCTTCTGTATTTCTTAATAGATATTGTAAATTATCTTCTGTAAGAATTTTTAGAAGAATCAACGATGTTGGTGAATCAAGGACGATAGGTTGACATTCTGTCACCACAAACCAATACAAGGGATTTGGCGACCAATAACACTGTTAAGTGTAGCCCTAAAAATCATCTTCAAAAGCTTTTCCGAGCGCTTGGTCGACGCGACGCATGACCAAAATGCTGGCGTTTATTTGGCCCAACGCATAAGCATTGCCATTCAGCGTGGTAATGCCGCCAGCATGCTGGGTACGCTTCCGATTGGTAGTGGGCTTGAACATCTTTGATTATCTGTAGACCTACAGTGGTCTATGGATAAGTCAGGTGTGCTTAGTGTAAGTAGTTAGGTAGGTTTTTAGTGTAGTGTAGTTCTCATTGTATTTTAGTTTTGTTAATAAAGGCTCTGCCCATTTAAAAAAAAGCCCTAAATACATTGGTAGATATGAGAGTTATGTCTCTTGGTGAAAAATGTGTGATCAAGATCAGTTATTTTCTTTCATTACAAACTCAAGTGCCTTTTAAGTACAATACAACCTCACTCCATACGGGACGAAAATTTGGTGGTTTCGATTCCCATTACGTTTAAGCTTGTGATGAAGCAAAATATTTTGTTGACAACTGCTCCAAAGAGATCCAAACTAACATCTTCTCAATATACCACAACCACCTACCTACGCTTGATCAGGGACCTGGATTACCCAAAAGGACCGAAAGGATCCAATTATGTGAAAACGAGAAGTGACCATGAAGTTATAACGACTCGTGGAGTTCCTTTTGCTTATGCTTATAAGTGTATGCTTACTCAGGTTTTGCTACAAGTATGGCGTCTAGGTCCAGCCAGTAGATGTATACGAGCGGAATGATGACAGCCGCTATCAACAGCAGAGACATCACTCCCTTCCGCCAAGAGCCGCGCCGGCAGCACACGTAGATAGCCAACCCCAGGACGCAAAGCTGGAAATCGGCTGCCAAGTACCTGGAGAATTACCATGTCACTAAATTCTATCACCTCTGTAACTTTGGTAAGTAATTTAAGTGATGGTTAATGTGATATTTTAATATATTGATGTAATATTGTGAAACGATTATAACAAAGACAGAAAATGTGGCTCTAAATTTGGCCTTTCGATTTTGGAAGTGTTTTGTTTATGATTAGAGTGGGACGTTATCTTACCTGCTTATGAATAGAAGCGGTACCTAACTGCTGCTAACGATAACTATCTTCTACATTTAATCTGCTTCAACGGTTATCGGTTCTGCTATGTGACCAGCTCATGACTGGATGGCGTTGTATGAAAAAATGTCAACTCATATTATAATTATTCTACTTCCGCTCACTAATTTTCTGGGCTACGTTGTCGACTTTGGTTCTATAATGAATATTACTTCGTTAAAATCTGAACTGTAACAAATATAGCTCCATATCTTGCTGATAGACATTGAATTAATGAACTTACTAGCTGTACCCTGTGCAGCGTTGCTACGCCTCTTATCGAAACCGGTCGTACCAACTCAGAAGCTTTCTTTGGCTCATGCACAACCACTTTGCTAAAGGATATACAGACAAAGATTAATGTATATACCGATATATAGAGCACGTACTACGCTGACGAGGCCGACGACGCCATCGGTCGGTTCGTTCGGCGAGCGTTGGCTGCAACACCGAAGACCATCCGAGAGTTTAATTTGCAGATGGACATCAAAGACAGAAATGCAGTCGTGGTGGAGGCGCAGAGCCGGGAGGAGGCGGTTTAGAAAATAAAATAGGCCTAGAATTAGAATGAAAATATTCCCTACTCCCCTACTACTGAATCTTGGATTAGGAATCTTGGATTTTTCTTCTCCTAATCCAAGATTCATGTAAAAAAGAAAGCAAATGACAAAGGTCACGGACCCCGGAGTCTGTGGAGTTGCTAAATTTAATAATAATAAAAAAGATATATAGAGCAACGAGAGTGTGAGGACACTTGTTGATCTACATATTATATACTATCAGTCGTTACGCGTAGGACACACTTGCTAGAGACATCATTAATTGGAATAGCAGACCGTAAGATAAGTAGGAATAGTTACCATGTATGCAACATGCAGTGTGACTCGTTGTTATAATTGTTTATGTAGAGCAGATGCTGCCACCAGTACCGCCGGCAGTCTTCCACCTCGGCTTGCGATGCAACCTGGAACAGGTAAACTTTAACAATTGCCCAGAGACCGCTATACTTATAACCCTACATTATGTAATAATCTAAAAATCCTCTTAAATATTTTTTTTTTTAAGTATAGAGACAAGCAGGACATGTACCTGATGGTACGAAACATGCCAGCTCATAACAGCCCAGTGACACGCAGCTATCAAAAAAGTCCAAATCATTATCTAGCACTGCATTGCCCTCTTTACTTTTTTTTAACTTTTATAGGCTTACACTCCAACGCCATCTCGTCCGATGTTAAGTGACGATGCGGTCACGACGGAGCGTGTTTACCTAAGAGAAACCGATTTACTCTCGATTGGAAGACACAAAGATTGTAACCATCGGGGAAAACCCACTCAGGCAACGTATTCCACAGCCTAGACGTTCTTATCACAAAAATAGAGGCAAATCTTTTGGTTTGTGTCTTTGGAACATGAAACCATGAAACGATGTCTTTTTTTGAGCAACGAGCATTCCGATAGAAAAAAGGGGAAGGTGGTTAGATCATGCAGATTAGTTGCACACTCTCCGAAGTGTATCCGATAAAAACCCGATAGGCTAGCAATTTTTCGGCGATGTTCAAGACTTTGAAGTCTTTTTCGCACAAGACATTAGATGTTTTACTCCTCTGCCTTGTTAACATTGCCCTTCAAACCTTTCAAACATAGTGATGTTTTCACATTACTGCTCGGCAGTAGAATAATTGGCAAAGGTTTGATACTTTGTCAGGCGGAGTCTGCCAAGAGCCCTATTAAATATTGTTACGGTACATATTATTTTTACTAAATATTAGTGAAAAGTTTGGGTTGGGTTTCATCTAAGCTTGTGGGGGCCCGCGGCGTTGCACCATCCTGCCACCACACATGCCCTCACGCGACGGATACTCACATACCAGTGGGGTCCGATGATAATGAATTTGTTCATGGTCATCGTGAAAAACAACACGAATGCGTATGTGGGCGTCAACCTGAAAAAAAACAATTATAGTAACACTTTTTGAGTATTTACACACGACGACGCAAAAACGACGGGATATTATAAGTTTGACGTATCTGTTTGACGTATGTGTGTGGCTGCTAGCTCTGAGAATGGATGAATCGATTTTGACTTAAACGCTCCACACACGAGCCCTGAACTCAGAGGAAATGACGTAAATGTAGTGGGGAGGAGCCTACATCGCACCACATGATTGGTGATTTGTGATGCGATGTAGGGTCCTCCCCACTAGTTTTACGTAATTTCCTCTGATTTTAGGGCTCGTGTGTAGAGGGTTTTAGTTTGTTGTTGTTTGAAAGGTCAAATTAGTTGTAAAAATTTAAAGTCGGTTTAGCCATTTTACAGTCATCAGATCTTTTGTTGAGATGCGGTAGGAATCCTAGACCTAGATCTAAGCAGCCGGTACTTAGGGCTGGAACGTGGGAAATGGAACCCATTAACGATGTTTCCGCAATGCCTTATTAGACGTTATATACAAACACAACAGTTCGTACATTTCAATACTAACAGACTAACACAGAAGTATGGATATCATTTTCAAAAGACTCTCCAAAATGACGACGCGATGTGTGGCCAAAATGCTCTAGCGTTTATTTGGCCCAACGTAACGTTTACGTACGTTTGCCAATCAGGGTGGTAACGCCGCCAGCATGCTGAGAACGCTTTCTACTGGTAATTGGCTCGATCATCTTGGTTATCATTAGACCTCAGGATAATTCACAGCTTAGAGTAAGTAACAAGTTAGGTGTATAGCGTAGTGTAGTATGTTGTTCTCGTTGTATTTTAGTTTTGTTAATAAAAGCCCTGCCCGTTAAAAAATAGGTATAAAGGTACATAGTATTTATTGAAGTGAAAACGTCTTGTGGCGCGCAACAGACAAATTTTTCGTGGCCTGTGAATTGAATTCTAGCTTGTACGCTGAATTCACGCTCGGGAATGATAAGAAATCTTCGGCTATACTCGGGACCATGCCCATTGGCCCTCTTTTCTAGATGCGTGAGCATTTCTGATTGCTGACGCTGACGCATTTCTAGATGGCCATACTCATGACCACGCCCTCTGGTTTCACCCGCGTAGTTTCTAAAGTAAGCTACCAAATTCGTGCCAAATTCCTAGTTATATAGTTATAAGTTTTCACTTCTATCGGCAGTTCCTATGACTGCCAATAATTTTTTTATGCTTAATTTGTACTTTGATGAAACGTTATTACCCTAATATATAATAATATTACAATAATAATAAAAAACGCTTCTTGCGTATCTAAGAGTTTATGAAGTAAAGTCAAAGTCAAAGTTCTTTATTGATAAATGTACAATTTACACGTCAATTTTATAAAAATACAAAATAAGAGCATACAAAGAGTATACATTTTTAAAGTTTAAATTGAATTTTATATTGTACGATAATAGGTGATGGCAAACTCACAATAAAATTGTAAAAAGTTGACATTGTTCATTACAATTGTAATAAGTACATATATTTTAATTTTTGACACTTGTTTGTACGATACCTTTATCGTATCGTATCGATAAGTGTCAAAAATTAAAACATATGTACTTATTACAATTGTAATGAACAATGTCAACTTTTTACAATTTTATTGTGAGTTTGCCATCACTATATAAAAACTCACTGTAACTATAAAAAGTTTGATCGATAAGTCAAGCTTTTTAATCGGTTTTTGAAGCTACCTGAACTCGGTGCTGATTTAACTATTTTAGGAAGAGTGTTAGAAACTTCCGGTCCTATGATGTGAGTCAGTTTTTCCGATCTCGCGAGAGAGTGAGGTATAATATCCATCTTGTCAGCGTTACGTATATTGCGCGAATGTCTTTCTCCTCGCTTGTCGTATGAGTCTAAGTTGTTTCTGACATACACAGCTACTTGCTAGATCAAGATTGCAGGCAACGTAAGTATGCCAAGCTCTTTGAAATATGGTCTGACGGATGTGCATTGCGACACGCCCACGATGGCGCGTATGGCACGTTTTTGGGCGCGGAAAGCACGCTCCCAGTCGGCAGTGTATCGTACGAGTTACCTGATCCAGCGCAAGAATATGCCCTTGGGCACGAGGGTCCAGTCGAGCCGGAAGCCAGGCCTCTCCATCTGCAGCTCCAAGTTGAAGCTCAGCAGCATCCCGGACAGCATGAAGAACGTCTGCACCACGATCGTGGCGCCCACCAGAGACTCTATCACGATGTTCTTGTACAACTGGAATCAAAGAAAAGAGCGCAGGGAAGTCAGACAGGCTACTGATGGTCATTTCACATGCAACACAATCTACGAGCAGCCCCAAGCAAAGCCTGTACTATGCAAACCAGATTGCTGATATAATTTTAAATACATACTTATTATAGAAAACACCCAGACACAGTACAAAAATATTTGTATTCACCGCACAAATATTTGCACTTGCGTTATCAAAATCAAGATACAGGGCTTCGCAGGCAGACTTATAACCAACTAAGCCACCAGGCCAGCCTCTTTGCAGAGTTCGCCTGGGGAAGTACCACATGTTTGCCAGTTATAATACCGACAACCAGAAATGTGTAAAGGGCAATGTTTCCAGTGGATAAACAACCATTTAAACGTTTTTTAGGATTCCGTAGCCAAATGGCAAAATACGGGGCCCTTATAGATTCGTCATGTCTGTCTATCTGTCTGTCTGTCCGTCCATCCGTATGTCACAGCGACTTTTCTTCGAAACTATAAGAACTATACTAGTGAAACTTGGTAAGTAGATGTATTAGAGTTGGGTAGGACATGCGTTTACTTTGAGTTTGTATGAGTAACTCATTTCGAATTTTGAGGTGTGACATTGTCCCACCTCATTGTACCACCTCATAAATGAGGAGAATGGCTATCATCACTAGACTGTGACTTGATGCATGCTGTGACATTATAACTACAAAAACGAGTTGAGCTGTGATTGTGACATTCTACAAATTGAGTTACTACTTTCCTGCGACATTGTTTTACAAGCAACACGTCATGAGTTACTATGATGTATGAAAAGTAATCGATATTTTTGAAAGTAAAATAAAATAAAAAGTGCAATAAAACAGTTTAAGTACTAAGCTTTACTGATTTAGTTTGTTTTTACTTATTGTAGTGCTACGTTGTTTGAAATTTTGTTGTTATGCCCATACTTAAGTAACAGGTAGGTATACTCATTTTTTTACGTCCTAGATAAATAACACAGCCGCAGAGTGTTATTATAATGTCCTGCGTTGTTGGCGTCGCATATTGATGCGACGCAAACAATTCAGAATTCAAATTAAAACAATAACCGAACTTTCTTTTGGTTGTCCCGCTCACTCATTTGAAATGCTTAGCACGTTACTGCTTCTCGCTCGCTCACAAATAATGTAAGCGGGACAACAACGCGCAGGCCCATGAGTAAGATTTGCAACAATTCGTGCCTCATTTGAAGTGGGACAAAATGTATTTTTGAGGTGATGGGACATTCTGACATTTTGTATGGGACATTTGAGGTGACTCTTGCATGAGGTGCACACCTCTAAGATGTATTCCCCTAGATGTATTCTGTGAACTGCATTCAGATTTCCATAAAAAAGACTCTTCCAGAGTAGTAAACAGTGTGCCCCTGTAACTTCTAAAATAAGAGAATGACAAAACTAAAAAAAATAATTATTAGTAGTAGTTTTATTTTAATACGTCATAAATTCACTATTGTTAAAACACTGATTAAAGAAGTAACAACGAACTACAAGAACTTTCATATTATGTTACTTGCTGCTACGGAAGCCTTCGCGGGCGAGTCCGACTCGCACTTGACCATTTTTTTTAACTTTCTCGTTGTGTATTAATATTGGTATCATAATTATGATTCATATTCAAATAATTTAACAGGATATATTAATCGCGATCCAAATTATTATTTAATTAGCTCGACATTTATCGCGATAAGTCCCGCCACACATTACCTAATGTTTTGAAAATGAATCACACCATTTCAAAATCCAAATATTCACGTCACGAAATCAAATATTTCATTTAATGTATTCAAATCACGAATGCTTAAAAATTGAATTTGTTTAAATGATGGTTTAGCTCTACACTACGCTGATATCTTAACTCAACCTGTAGGTATAAATTATTTGTGGCACAATGCTGCTGAAAAGGCTTTATTAAATTTGGCTAAATTTATTGGTTGTAACTACTGAATTCAGTGAAATGTAATAGCATTCAGGATCGGATTGCTAGCTTCTGAATTCAGTCGCTTTATGTTCCAATAGCTGCCTGGCACTGTGCTGTTATGGGCAGGCATGTTGCTCACAAGTCCTGCTCGTTCCGTTACTCGAAAAAAAATAGTCTTGATTCTGAATTCAGTCGCTAAATTCAACCAAGTGTAATAAGGGTACAACACCAGGCGTTCATTTGGCTCTTGTCATCATTACATTAAAGCAAACCCACTGAATCCAAGCAATTCGCGAACTCGTATTTTATTGACGAATCCCACACAACTAGGTACTTTATTAAAATTGTACCTGAAATTAAAATAAAAATCACGTCATTAAATTTCTATAGTTAATGATTATTAGGCTTAAGTGGTTTTACTGGCATAGTTCTTGTTCTAGTAATTTTCACATATTATGTGCTGTTCCAGACTATAGTAAAAAAATTTAAACCACTTACATCTTCTATGAATTTCGTATTGTAAATGTAGAACAACGATGATATACACGAGTGGGCCATCACCACGAAGGAAGTCGAAAGAAATCTGAAATTTACACGAAAAAAAATACATTTCAATAATAAGACACTAATACCATCTCTCTATAACCTGCTGAAAGACCTTGACTTATCCAGAAGTGCAGTAAGTTCTATACTAGAACGAGTATCTAAAGCTGCAGCTTTAGATACTAGAACTAGTAGGCTCATATCAGATTTGGCTGGGCAGGGAGAGAAAAACGAGTAGTGAAGGTGAGTGTTGATGTACGTCAGAAAGGGGCCCCTTAAACCTACGCTCGAGTCACAAGTCTCGGGAGCTACTCGAGTTTTCTCTCTCTCTCTGCCACACGATGGACCCGGCACCCGGTGAATCCATGGAATGCTAAGAAGATCGTCATTGAGCATTTTTTCACACTCGAATGTCTAATGTGTAGTTTTTGTTATACAAGAGTGCAAAGTTGCTTTTTAACCGCGTGCTCAATTTTGATGACCGAGCAAACGTAGAATTCAAATATTAGAATCCTGAGGGTTAGCCAGGAAATTAATCCGAGATAATGACTAAATGTGCGTTATTAACACCATCAGTCAATTTTGTTGGCGTCGAATAAACTTCTTCGTGGCAAAAATTTTGCTCAAATTTTGCGTTGGCGAAATTGTGCTTACCAAACATTTATCTCACACAAATATATATCACAACCAAATAGAAGCCAGAAATGAATCTAAGATGAAGAATCAGATGACATAAATAAAAACCAGAAATTAATAGAAGATGAGGAAGAAGAAGACTTTAATCAGCTGACTATTATTTAATTTTTTTTTATTTATAAATGAAGACTAACAAATTGTCTTGCCAGACATATTGCATGCCTCTCGCAGAGGCCAGTTTGTATGGGGCAACTTTTAAAATGTTTTGTATCATCTTATCTTACCTACAAACAGCAATAAAGATTTTTGTATTTGTATTTGTAAAAACACTCATTTTAGGGGTTTCACATATTTTTAAGTTTCCTGTTTTTAACTTAAGGTTTTAACACTAACAATATTATAACGTAAAAAAAATATGGAAGGTTGTGGTACCCCTATCGTGTGTCTAAATTTCTAAAGTCCTATCGTCCATGCCATGCGTGATAAAAATTGCGCGCAAAGCAAATAAAAAAAAGTACACCAAGGTTCTGAGTCTGAGTATTTTAACAAATTAAAAAAAAGTTGTATTACAAATTCGGCACCATGGAGGTAGAAGTAAATAGATTTAATGATATTTTGAATTCGCAAACTTAGTGCACACGATGTTCTAAATTCAAATTTGCTTTACTCTCTAGTGTAGTAGTCAGCAACAGGCGGACCGCGGTCCCTTCCTTCCACTCGACACCACCATAACGACACCATCGGTGGTGTCGTATGATCACTAGTCCATTCCAATCACTACTCCATACGACACCACCGACTAATAGTGAGGTTACCTACATACAAAGTTGTTGACATGAAAACTCCAATTAAAGGAGTTTCATTAATGAGGTATGTCATTTGATAAAGTTTATATTTATCTGTCACTCAAATGGTCATCTTGACATTGTTCATTGCAATTGCATATTATTGTCTTTCCACGTTACTTCTTCTACTTTGGACATTGATACTAATACTGACGACATAAAAACTAATGGCGGAACAGCACATCACTAGGGTGGTGTCGTATGGACTAGTGATTCCATACGATACCACCGATGGTGTCGTTTTGGTGGTGTCGAGTGGAAGGAAGGCCGCGGTCCGTTTGCGGACTGCTAGAGGTTGAACCTCGGACCGAATATAATAAGATTTGAAACCAGAATAACAAAAAAAGCAGCACTTCATTATGATTAGTCGTTATTCTCTGGACCTCGTTAAAAATTCCCGTGATTTCTGGACCCCACCTAAAACTACTTGCCGACCCCTGCTCTAGTGGGTATTTACTTTATATACTGTATTTATTTTATACGACTTTTGCGCTCATATATCGATGAGCAAAAATAGTCTTTCCGAGGTGGCGGGATGAAACCTCACTTTTGTTCACCTTTTAATTCGCATTTTCAAAATGCCAGATCTGAGTACCATCTGACTAGCCTTCCCGACGATTGTAGACTGAGCGTCGCGCTAGTAATGTAAAAAAGAGGACTTACTTGAAACACGACAAGCACCGCAGCCTCCTCAGCCGTGGTTCGGGCCCCTTGAACGCGGGCTCCACAAGCTTCCTGCAGTTACGACGCAGCGAGAAGCTCGTCAGAAATGAAACACCTGCTCAAAAGTAAATTAACATCAGCATATCTATTGAAGAAATGAACTTTTGCTGTGCTTGGAAAATATGATGGGAGTGAGAGAGTGACAGAAATTGGATCTAACGATGTGCGCGCACACACGAAACTTCCCTACAGTGGTAGGACTCTTGGCAGAGTCCACCTGGGGAAGTACCACACCTTGACCAGTTATTCTACCGCCCAGGCGCGGTCCCAGCCTCGGATTTTGGAGGGGTTCACCAGTACGACGCAGCCTCAGATTTGGGGGGGGTGGCGTGTCCACTGTGACATATAAAAGTTAAAATACACACACAATAGTGAGATAAGACATTTTAACTACTACGGCAACACGCACTTTTTTAAAAAACACCTACATCCTAAACTAATGAAATAAGTTTTTTAGTATCACAGTAGTATTTCTTTATACTGTGTTAGTATAGAGTGACAAGACGAGCAGGACATGTGTCTGATGGTAAGTAACATGCCTGTCGATAGCAGCTCAGTGACACGAAGCTATTGGAACTTGAGTCCAAATGATCGCCTAGCACTGCGCTGCGCTCGTCACCCAGACATATAAGATTATCCATGTATGCTCTGTAATTTTACTGTGAACATTGCTTCAAAGTTTCGTTTGCACATTACTGCTTGGTGGTGTAATAACTATATCTTGGCGGTATAAATAAAGAGTGTTATCACTACAGACGACCTCACAAAGGTCGCTGGAAACCGCTGGTTGCAGGTTGCGTATGACCGTTCGTTGTGGAAATCTAGGGGGAGGCCTATGTTCAGCAGTGGACGTCTTGCGGCTGATGGTGATGATGATGATCCCTACATACATTACCTTCGTCTTTCTGTCCACTCGTGTATATGACGTCATACAACGTGCCAGCTACGTTGAGCCCCAGGATTGCGACGATAATGCCGATCATGCACATGTCTGCCAGGTCCAACTCTTTCTTCTCATTTATCATCTTGCAATGGACGTTTTTTGTAAGTTTCGTTTTGAGTCCGTAGTCTCTGTGTAAAATGTTGTTGAGGCATGCCTCAAGGCTGTGTACGAGGTCCGATGTTGCATTGTAAAACTCTTTACACCTGTTTGTTATGCATATGTTGTATCTTAGAAGGGAATGGTTGTAGTGACGGATTGTATGTGTTGAATATTCCTGAAATTATAACACTTCATTAGGTAATTACTTCATTATGGTTTAGTAGATTTTTAAAGTGAAACTTTTTACATCGCCGCAAACTTTTTCGTCCATTTAATGTATGTCGCGTGACGGTCGGCCGCGGAGTAATTAATTTTTTTTTCTAAAATTATTCACCAAGTTTCCTTGGATCCTAATACTTATTACAATCTAGCCTAATTTATTAAGTCCAGGCTAATGAGTAATTTATTACAAAAGGTGTCCATCATCACTTTTCTTATTGACCCTGTTAAGGGGAAGTCACTTATTTCACTTGACTTAGTAAAGTAGCCGCTTAGTAGGGGTAAAATGAAAGGCGCCCGATAGAGCAGCCGAGGCCAATTTGACTGCGTTACTCGTTAAGTTACTTTTAATTTATTAACTTACTTATTTACTAAAATCGAATAGTTTTCCAAAAAAATTTGAATGTTTACAATGCGAGAAAAGTTTTACTTTTATCGTGGGTTAATAAAACACACAATATTTTTTTGTTGTATTATTCCAACAGCTGCGCCTCATTTAACGGATTAAAATCTACCTATTCTTACTATACACACTTTACCGAAGATATCCCGGAAGTCAGCCTGTATGAGATTAGGATGGCCCTCAAACAACTTAAAAACAACAAGGCACCTGGCGACGACGGAATTACGACTGAGCTTCTGAGAGCGGGTGGAAAACCGGTACTTAAAGTCCTCCAGAAGCTGTTCGACTCCGTCATACTTAACGGTAATACGCCAGAAGAGTGGAGCAGAAGTGTGGTGGTGCTCTTCTTCAAAAAAGGTGACAACACCTTGTTGAAGAACTACAGACCCATCTCACTTCTGAGCCACGTTTATAAGTTGTTTTCGAGGGTAATCACGAATCGTCTCGCACGCAGGTTTGACGACTTCCAGCCACCCGAACAAGCCGGTTTCCGAAAAGGCTATAGTACCATAGACCACATCCATACGCTTCGGCAGATTATACAGAAAACCGAGGAGTATAATCGGCCACTATGTATAGCGTATGTGGACTATGAGAAAGCTTTCGATTCCATCGAGGCCTGGGCAGTGCTTCAGTCTCTCCAGCGATGCCGCATTGACTATCGCTATATCGAAGTGTTGAAGTGTATCTACAGTAAAGCCACAATGTCTGTCCGATTACAGGACCAGTGCACAAAACATATCCAGCTACAGAAAGGCGTGAGACAGGAGATGTTATATCTCCGAAACTGTTCACTGCCGCGCTGGAAGATGTTTTTAAGCTACTGGACTGGAACGGATATGGCATCAATATCAACGGCGAATGCATCACTCACCTTCGGTTTGCCGACGACATAGTCATTGTGGCGGGTCGTTGGAGGACCTCGGTGCTATGCTCAGGGACCTCAGTAGAGTATCCCAACAGGTAGGTTTGAGGATGAATATGGACAAGTCGAAAGTCATGTCAAATGTTCACATCTCACCTGTACCGGTTATTGTTGGGAATACCACACTCGAAGTTATTGACGAATACGTCTACCTGGGTCAAAAGATCAAATTAGGTAGATCCAACTTCGACAAAGAGGTCCAGCGAAGAATCCAACTCGGATGGGCAGCGTTCGGGAAACTTCGGCACATCTTTGAGTCCAGAATACCCCAATGCCTAAAGACGAAAGTCTTTAACCAGTGCGTGTTGCCAGTGATGGCTTATGGAATTGAGACGTGGTCCTTAACTGTGGGCCTCATAACGAAGCTCAAAGTCACACAGCGAGCTATGGAGAGGGCTATGCTCGGAGTCTCTTTGCGCGACAGAATCCGTAATGAGGATATTCGCAAAAGAACGAAAGTGGCCGACATAGTTCAAAGAGTTAGCAAGCTGAAGTGGCAATGGGCAGGCCACATCGCTCGCAGAACCGACAACCGATGGGGAAGAAAGGTTCTCGAGTGGCGACCCCGTACCGGAAGACGCAGTGTTGGACGGCCTCCCACTAGATGGACAGATGACCTCATAAAGGTCGCTGGAAACCGCTGGTTGCAGGTTTCGCAGGACCGTTCGTTGTGGAAATCTAGGGGGGAGGCCTATGTTCAGCAGTGGACGTCTTGCGGCTGATGATGATGATGATACTTACTATAAAAAAATCTTTCACTACAATTATTTGTTTATATCATAGCTACTTAGTTAACATGCTCACAGTCGAGCCAATAGCCATTGATTTAGAAAAAATCAGTTATAAAATGATTAATTAAACTTAGACAAAATCTAAGTGATTAACAGAAACAAACATACTTTATGTCAAAATTATTATGTCATATTCTTAATCCTATTTTCAATACCCATTTAAACTAATAGTAATACAATACAATACCATCATAATTCATAACATACTTCAAATAATACAGTCTTTTTAAATACTGCAATCGAACAAAAGAACCTGATATCCGTGAAAAGAACAAATCAATTTTATCCGCTACTCGATTCAGCGTCCTCACGTCATCAGCCCCCGCACTGTTTAAAGCGAATTAGAAAGTAGTAACCGTGATGAGGTCGAGGAGTGGGCTCCGTAGGTCCGACACCAGGGCCGCCTCCGCGGCGCAGTACGCCCCCGCGGGGTCCCGGGCGCACTCCTCGTAGTCGTCCACGTGGAACACGGCCGGCATCCGCGCGTACTCCGTGTCTACAATCATCATCAGTGCGAGGTTGTCTTAGGGTACGATTTCATGGAGCGGTTTCAAACCTAAATTTGCCTAAATTTGCGCGGTTTGAAATCCTACCCTTAGAGCGCATCTTCGGCAGGCGCGGTTCGAATTTCACAGGGGACAAGCCTCCCAAAATCGTAGAGTTAAATTAAAAAATCTCAAAATATCAAATACTCTAACAGTAGGTACATAAACGCGGGTAAAATCGTGTGGTGCTACTATTGAAGTCTTTTTAACCCCCGACCAAAAAAAGGGGTGTTATAAGTTTGACGTCGATGTCTGTCTGTCTGTCTGTCCGTCTGTCCGTCTGTCCGTCATTCCGTCCGTCCGTCCGTCCGTCCGTCCGTCCGTCCGTCCGTCCGTCCGTCCGTCCGTCCGTCCGTCCGTCCGTCCGTCCGTCCGTCCGTCCGTCCGTCCGTCCGGATATAATATATACCGTATTTAATATTCCGTACCGTATTATAATAATGTAACCGGAAATAATATTCGTGCGGATGTTCTTAGCTATGGTTAGTTAATACCGATTCAAGATGGCCGCCGCCACAAAATGGCGGACCAAATATTTCTTCACAACCTAGCTCAATATGGGTATCAAATGAAATGAAATGGCTTGACTAGTAGAATACTATATATTATAAAAAAATCAAATCCAAGATGGCCGCCACCACAAAATGGCGAATTATTTTATTTTTTTCACTACTCAATATGGGTATCAAACGAAAGGACTTGACTAGTAAAATACATTGCACTATGACAAATTTCAAATCCAAGATGGCCGCTTCCACAAAATGGCGAAATACATTTCTTTTTTCACAACTCCCTTAATATGGGTATCAAATGAAAGGGCTTGACTAGTAGAATTTTGTACAGATAACAAATCTGAGGTAGTCGGGGATTAATCAAAATTTTTAATTTTGTTCTTGTTTGCTCGATTTATTGTGTTTCTACTGGGGACCGCCTCCAAAAATCCGCGCCGGATCTTCGGATCTTTAGTCTACAATTAATCCTACTAATATTGGAAATGTTTGGATATTTAGATGTTTGTTACTCAATCACGTTGTAACGTATAAATGTTTCAGTGTGAAATAAGGGAGTCTGCAAGAACACATAGGCTACTTTTTTCCCCATAAAATTAACGGGAACAGAACTACGCGCCGCGGGGCACTGCTTGTCCTACTAATATTAAAAATGTCAATGTTTGGATATTTGTATCTTTGGATGTTTGTTGCTTAATCCCGTCGAACGTGTGAACGGATCGGTTTATATCCCGGAAAATAACAGGAACTATGCGAGTGAAACCATGGGTCGTTCCTAGTATTTTTTTAAGCTATCAGCTCCCTGCAGTTTTATTGAATTTATTCATATAAATATTTACATTTGTAATTTTATAGATATACTAGATGTCCGCCCCGGCGTTGCCCGTGGTACATTATATAGTACTCATCAGAATCCCGTACATATACAACGGTGAAAGAATGACTGAAATCGGTTAAGTCATTCCTGAGAATATCGCTTTCAAACAAAACACCTCTTCAACTACCTGCTACGCCACCTGTCGGAAATTGGTCGTACCAACTCAGAGATCAGCAAAAAGGTTTTATATTCAAGAGGTATGTAATCTGTGATATTCAATGACGCAATCTTAGACACAATTTGCTGTCATGTGTCATGTCAAAGCACGAAACGTACGAAAACTCTTAATAAGGAATATTTTTTCCCGATTTTGTTACATTCTTGATTCATGCTCCGCTTCTATTAATAGTAGCGTTATTTTCTATAGCCTATAGCCTTCCTCGATAAATGGACTATCCAATAGAAAAAGAATCTTTCAATCCGGACCAGTACTTCCCGAGATCCTAGCGTTCAAACAAACAAACAAACTCTTCAGCGTTATAATATTAGTATAGATAGATAAGAATATTTCTATTCTACAATGATTTAAATCATTGTAGAATTTGACTTTCTAGTATAGAAATGACTTTCTAGTAATTTTAAAAATGATTTACGAATGACGAGAGAGACGTGCGCCTGATGGTAAGCAACGCGCTCGACCAAAACAGGGGGTCTACCGCCTAACGCTACTGCTTTCGGCAATGCTTTGATTTGTGACGTCATCTGCCAATTTGGTACCGCCGATGAAAGCCGAAAACAACTTCTGCTTTCCGTAAAGCCGAAAGCAGATGAATGAACGAAACTCATACATTTGCACTGAAATAGCGACCGCCTAATTTTTATCTGCTTTCAAGCAAAGCATTTTCTGCTTTCAAGTAATGTCATGAAGACATGGCCAAATTCGATGCTGCTTTGCGATTGCTGTAGTGTAATTTTCTAGTATTTTCGTTATTAAACTGCCTTGTCAAGATAGATAATTGTGTGGTGAATATATACAATTGCGGGAACACTGATAACTTCCCAAGTTTCGTCATAGAAGCGGTGATTTTACTAAAAATAAGTAAATCACAGAATTTTACACTTTGGGAGGGCATAATTCCCGAAAACCGAGACATCAAACCTGAGATAAAGGTAAGAAGGAACTTTGGTATAATGAACTAGAAACCTTTTTTTGTTTTGATAATAATACCTACTTATAGCTTTATATATTATCATTTGCGATTTATAGGTACTTTTCACAAATTGTCATAGAAACTAGCTAAGTTACTACTCTAAGTTATTATTTTAAACATTCTGCTGCTTGAGATCAATATTATTGCGAGCGACTTGTTATCAGCACATTAATAATATTTTGATGGTAGGTATTGAATATAAAACAATAATAGACATGTATAAAAAATTGAACTGCAGAATGTGCTTTAAAATAATAATTAGCAAGCATTAGATTCCATATTATAAACCTACATAGGTACTTTATGAACCAGCCACCTAATATTACCTCTTACTAATATCATAAATGTGAAAGATTGTTTTGTGTTTGTTGCTTAATCTCTTTGGGGTGTCTGAACGGATCAGATGAAAATATATAAATGTACTTTCTATAACAGGAAAATACTTGGATACTGCACGGGTAAAGCTGTGGGGGTGCTGCAGGTCATGTAATGAAATGTTAATATTTCATATCAATACAATTAATCTTTGTTTTTGTTTTAGGAGTCACAAGAAGTATTGACTGCTGGCTGATCCCATAGCATACAAGAAAACAATGAGTTGTCTCAGAAGAGTACCCAATGTAACCAACCCCATAGAACTGTTAAAAAATTATTGAAAATAAATACACGGACATTATTTAAGTGTTATGATTCCTTATTTCTTAATCTGAATGGGGAAATAGAAAACCTTTGCCTAAGTTATCCTACGATCAAAGAACAAACATGATCTTCAGTTTAAATAGCTAGTCTGGCTGGCCTAGCTGATAGTAAGTCTGCCAAGCCACTGCTGTAAACCAAGCGAAGCGTAATATCAGCTATCTGGCTCCCATAGTACAGGCTTTGCTTAGTTTGGGGCTAGATGGTGTTGAATGTGAAATTTCCACCACCAATATTAATAACTGTAATAGATTGATGTATAAATTGGACATTTATATGTATTTTAAGGACATTGAGTACTTTGACTTCAGAAAACCTTGTTATTGTTACATCTCAAGGTGTAGTCAGTTATGTATTGTTAGGACTCTTTGGAGACACCTGGGGCACACCACTTTTGAGTGAAGTACAGTACTAGGCAGTGATTTATTTACTCTTCCTGTTCAATAGTTGTATGGTTGCTACCATCAGGCATTATCTCATCTCAATCTTCTACTCCATGAATCTACACATATAAATCAAAATGTGTAGATTCATGCATCATTAATTAATCATTACATTTGTGTGCTATACTAAAATTCTCATTTAGGATCCAAAATATTAATTAAAACACAATATTTATTGTTATT
Source organism: Ectropis grisescens (assembly GCA_017562165.1). Taxonomy (NCBI): domain Eukaryota; kingdom Metazoa; phylum Arthropoda; class Insecta; order Lepidoptera; family Geometridae; genus Ectropis; species Ectropis grisescens. Next base: position 23,417,142 of record CM029785.1, read on the forward strand.
ATTGTTGATGCAACAGATACATTTAATTTTCAATACTTTTACATCACACTCTTGTAAATAATTATAGGTACTTCGACAATCACTCTTCAAACTTCGTTTTAATCAATCAGCGACGTCACTTCAGGAAGTTGTTTTGTGATTTGAGATGGTCTCAGAGAAGCTTGATATATCAGCCACCGCAACCATGACGCATAACAACAGATATATCTGAAACAAAGCACTTTTATTTTAACATATAACTTATTGATGCCATATATTATTTTTATTATTTGTATATTGGTAGGACTTTGCTAAGTCTCACTAGGGAAGTCAACACCTTTCCCTGTTTTTCTACAGCCACACTTGCGCAGTAATGTGCTAACAGAATCAGAATCCTTTATTACTTATAAGTTCACTGTGTATCACTTGATGAAGTGTCCATAGAAATCACAGGGCCTAGAGATGATTATCTAATCAGAAGCCGTGGGTCATGGGTCGATGACCCAGTGCAAATGTTTGTGTGATTAATAAAAATGTTTGTATTTGCCTGTGTTTTCTATGTATAATAAGTATGTATTTAAAATATATAAGTATTATATCAGCTATGTGGCTTTCATAGTACAAGCTTTGCTTAGTTTGGGGTCAGATGATGTTGTGTGTGAAATGTCCACCAATATTTATATTTTATTTATTATCTCTAGGTGCGCAGTGCAGTGTTAGCTACTGATTTGACTCTAGTTCCAATAGGTTTGTGACACTGTACTGTTATAGGCAGGTGTGTTGCTTTTCAAGAGGTACATGTCCTGCTCTTCCCACCACTTCTATAGACACACCACACACCAGTCCGCCTGAGCCGCCGTCTCGGCAAACATTCTATCTATATTAATATTATAAAACATGGGCAGCCCAATTTATGCTTCTACTGGTGCCTTCTCTCAATGACAATGATGACAGACTTATAAGTACATCAGCACTAAGAAAAATAGGTACTCTAAAGTGGTGTAAGCGGGCTTCGACCCACAACCTCACGAAATGTATAAACAAGTTTATAATTATTAGCAACGATAGACACTATTCAAATTTGCCTAAACTACTAAATAATATATTCGATATTCATATAATGTTTTCATTGTTTTACATAAATTAAATTGTAAATGTTTACCTCAGATAGAGGTTATATAAAGTGTAAACAATATACAATGCTGCCAGCCAATAAATCGAAAGATTGCTAGGGTTACGTGGATATTTTAATTATACAATTTACTTTGGCGGAGAATAATAGGTAACTTGTAACAATTTCTTGTGATGAAAACTTCTTTTAAAACAAATGTTTTCATTACATTTGAGAAAGAACGATGATTTCCTATCAATTACGGATATTTGAGGTTTACGTAAAGTATTATAATGTAGCCTAGGCAGAACTTTAAATATAAGGTGGGAACACTTGGATTAATTGTCAAATATCGCGTTCCGTTTTTTGTTTTTTCCTATCTTCGGTTAATCGTAGTGCTAACAATGCTCTTGTATAATGACCTTCATAAATGAATAATAAATGTAAAGTAAAACAGGTTTACAATAACTGAAGTAATTTGAAATGTGAACCGATGCCTTGAGACGTTTAAACTGTTCATCACACTTATAAAATATTTTCGCATCGACTAGTTTGACGAAACCGATTACGTGGTATCGAAACGTAATTACTGAACGCATTTCTTCACTTATTTTTGATCTGTGATTGCACGGCCAATTTTTGAAAGCAGGAATAGTTAGGCGTTCGCTCTGAAATGAAAGCATGACAGGACAAATGCTATGAAGACAGCTAATGCTTTCCGTCTGCTTTGGAGTTAGGCGGTAGACCCCCCAGTTCGTTGCCGCGCAGCTATTTGGAATATGAAAAATCCAAATCACTGCCTAGCAGTGCACTGAACTCGTTATCCGAAAATACTTTTAAGATGTTTTATCTTGTTGCCTTGTAACTTCCCTGAAAACATTCCCCTCACTGGAACACAGTAATTTTATTTTTTTTACTTTTATAGGTTTACACTTGACCGCCATCTCGCCTGATGTTAAACGATGATGCGGTCTACGATGAAGCGTGTTTACCTAGAAGAAACCGATTCACTCTCGATTTGAAGACACAAAGATCGTAACTATCGGGAAAAACCCTCTCAGGCAACGTATTCCACAGCCTAGACGTTCTTATCACAAAAGTAGAGTCAAATCTCTTCGTTCGTGTCTTTGGAATATCAACCATGAAACGATGTCGCTTTTTCGAGCTACGAGCATTCCGATAGAAAAAAGGGCAAGGTGGTATTAGATCTTACAAATCAGTCGCACACTCTCCGAAGTGTATCCGATAAAAAAACCGATAAGCTAGCAATTTTCCGGCGATGTTCGAGACTTTGCAGTCTTTTGCGCACGAGAATGTCATTGCCTATGAGCCTTTTGGCACGTCTCTCGATCGATTCCAGAGTAATGTACGATTATCACTGCTTGGCTCTAGAATAGCAAAGATGTGGTACTTCCTCAGGCGGACTCTTCAAAGAGTGCCACTACGAACACTATTTACTTGTCCCATATGTTTTCGTGACTAATTTGATTTCCATACACTTTTACATTATTTATATCATACGGATCCTGCCTTTTGGTCGAAAATTGGTTGGCCGATTATCACTTGCCAACTAACGATTCGTCTATTTTTCACTTTGACAGCTAACGATTGTCAAATTTTTGTATGACAGCGTTTCATTTGGTAGAATATAATTCAATGTAATAATATAAAATGATATAATAATATCAACCTGTAAATAATTTGTCCCAAATGAAAATGGAATGGACTCAAAGAACAGTTTATAAGCTTTTTCGAAATCAGACACACACTTACCAACACTATACAGCTACATGGATATTACTCTAACTGAAACATTCGCAACATGATAGTTGGCCTTTTTAAAAGTATCATTGTAAATGGCAGACCAAACGTACAGTTAGATTGGAAAATAAAACAATATTATGCGAAAAGTTTGGCAAATGATTATTCGGAGAAATAAAATTCTGCGAAATGTTAGTTGGCAAAAAATTTTTGACGAAAATACAGAGAACACATTTACATTTTAACAAATTATTTGATTTTTCTACATTTAAAATGCATACTTTTTGCATTTACGCCCCGCTACAATAATCAGTTTTACGCTTAAGCAAACTTTTATTGGATAAAAGTTTGTGTTAATCCAGATACGTACTAACAAATTATTTTAATATTAATTCAAATATTTGTAACTTTTTTTTTCATGTACAAGTTAGAAGATGCCACTGGTTTCCGAAACACAGTTCTAACTACCTCGGGGCCAGTGGACACCTGTTTTTTATAGACTCATAATTTTTAAGTTCTAAATAAATAAATTTGATATTTGATTTGATATTGAGATAAATAAAATCCATGTATCCGTACAGAGAAACCTACGCGAAAACAAACAAATACACACTAACAAACTCACAAATCGTTATAATATTAGTGTGATTGTTTGATACTTACCGTTTAGATCGTATATCACAGCCAAACATTTTTGTGAACAAACCACACACACGAATAAAGCAATTGATTTTATTCTGTCTGCTACTTTCATTATATTGTAATACAATATTACTTCAGAAAATAATAACTAAAATATCTAATTCCAAATTCCGTTTATCAAACTCAATTCAGAAACTCAAGCCCAACGCGAATCAAATGGGTTTCTTCGTCAGTGCGTGAGTGTCTAATGGGCGTTAAGGTATGTTACTGTTGAAGTCTAAAGGTCGGATTATTATATTTATCCGCCATGTACTTCGTTGGTTTAGACACGTGTAAAAATCAAATTTTGTATCAAGCTTGTTTACGATATAAAGTATACTCAAACTTGTGGTTAAACGATCTTTGTCCACCACCAAGTTGGTGGGTGAAAAGTATCGTCAAAAAGATGATATTCTTCAAACATGTAGATTTCCTCACGATGTTTTCTTTCGCCGTTAAACTGGTGGTGATGACAAATAAATTCTACATAATTCATTTTTGTTCGTAAAAACCGACTTCAATTTAAAATTTAATTCAGATATTCGACAAAATTCCATATTTTTACTTTAATATGTACTAAAACTTTTTTTTTAATTTAACAAAAAAATTAAAATTTTATATTTTTTGTTGAATCCATAAGTGATCCAGACATAGCGTAGCACATTTTAATTATTTGTTGATATTTCAGAAACCATCGCACCGATTTCTATAAAATTACCGGGATTAGTTAGTTAAAAGGTAGATGGTCCCACATATAAATTTTATGCGACCACACCTAAACAATGATCTAAACCAAAATTTAAACGATCAAAATCGATGCACAATAGGAAGTTTCAATTTTTTAAGTTTTATTTTTAAAAAATCACACTTCACTATGAACAACTTATTGAAAACTTATTGGCGGAACTATCGCGTCCAAACATAAAAAATATACAACCAGGTTGAGACTCTCCTCCATTTGCTGTTCGTTTTCATTTATTCATTTATCCGCCATTGGAGGACTGGCATACCACTAGGTCCACTGATGCTGGACGGCCTGGGTTTCTCAACGCTTCGGCCTCCGGCTCAATTTGGGCATAACCAAAGTCATGTGCAACGAGTTAGTTGCTCCGGAAATGATTGGCGTACATGGAATCACTCTGGAAATTGTTCAGAGATACGTTTACCAAGCGCAGGCGATCGAACTAGGTGGAAGTGCCTGTTTATGCGACATCACCAAACGACCCAATTGTAGTTACTGCCCGATGCATCAAGATTATGCTGGACGATAAGATTCTAGAGATGGCCAAGTCCATCGAAGGGAATGGAAACGTCAAAGCAGGTTGGGAAAATCGGGAGGTACCGAGAATACAGTGGGTAAACGGAGTTCCAGGATGTGGAAAGACAACATGGGTGATTAGACACTTCGACATGGACAAGGACGCCATCATCACCACAACAACTGAGGCAGCAAAAGATCTAAGAGAAAAGCTATCGCACCGAATCGGAAACCTGGTCAAAACCAGAGTGCGAACCATGGCTTCTGCTCTAGTAAATGGTTTCGGTAGAGAAAGTTTCAGTCGCCTCTTGGTGGACGAAGCTCTCATGAACCATTTTGGAGCCATTGTGATGGCTTCAAGGCTGTCTGGTGTTGGTGAAATTGTCCTCATTGGAGACGTCAATCAGTTGCCTTATATCGACAGGGAAAATCTCTTCGAAATGAGGTATCATCGCCCGAAATGGTAACAAAGATCAGCCAGGAGTTGCTCTGCATACATCGAAACCCAACGGATATGACGAAATGGACTGAGGGAAATATACTCCGGTATGTACTCCTCAGCGTCCCGTATAAAGTCTCTAGAGCAGAGAAGATATCATCATCATCATCATCAGCCGCAAGACGTCCACTGCTGAACATAGGCCTCCCCCCTAGATTTCCACAACGAACGGTCTTGCGCAACCTGCAACCAGCGGTTTCCAGCGACCTTAATGAGGTCATCTGTCCATCTAGTGGGAGGCCGTCCAACACTGCGTCTTCCGGTTCGTGGTCGCCACTCGAGAACCTTTCTTCCCCATCGGTTGTCAGTTCTGCGAGCGATGTGGCCTGCCCATTGCCACTTCAGCTTGCTGACTCTTTGAGCTATGTCGGCCACTTTCGTTCTTTTGCGAATATCCTCATTACGGATTCTGTCGCGCAAAGAGACTCCGAGCATAGCCCTCTCCATAGGTCGCTGTGTGACTTTGAGCTTCGTTATGAAAGACCACGTCTCAGTTCCATAAGACCTCACTGGCAACACGCACTGGTTAAAGACTTGCGTCTTTAGGCATTGGGGTATTTTGGACTCAAAGATGTGCTAAAGTTTCCCGAACGCTGCTCATCCGAGTTGGATCCTTGCACTGGACCTTTTTGTCGAAGTTGGATCTACCTAATTGGATCTTTTGACCCAGGTAGACGCATTCGTCAACAACTTCGAGTGTGGTATTCCCAACAATAACCGGTACAGATGAGACATGAACATTTGACATGACCTTCGTCTTGTCCATATTCATCCTCAACCCTACCTGTTGGGATACTCTACTGAGGTCCCTGAGCATAGCACCGAGGTCCTCCAGCGACAATGACAATGTCGTCGGCAAACCGAAGGTGAGTGATGCATTTGCCGTTGATATTGATGCCATATCCGTTCCAGCCCAGTAGCTTGAAAACATCTTCCAGCGCGGCAGTGAACAGTTTCAGAGAAATAACATCTCCCTGTCTCACGCCTTTCTGTAGCTGGATATGTTTTGTGCACTGGTCCTGTAGTCGGACAGACATTGTGGCGTTGCTGTAAATTCACTTCAACACTTCGATATAGCGATAGTCGATGCGGCATCGCTGGAGAGACTGAAGCACTGCCCAGGTCTTGATGGAATCGAAGGCTTTCTCATAGTCCACATACGCTATACATAGTGACCGATTATACTCCTCGGTTTTCTGTAGAATCTGCCAGAGCGCATGGATGTGGTCTATGGTACTATAGCCTTTTCGGAAACCGGCTTGTTCGTGATTACCCTCGAAAACAACTTATAAACGTGGCTCAGAAGTGAAGAGAAGATATAAGGGAGCGCAAATACCCAACACTCTACCAAACACCCTCTTCTTAGTTCACACTCAAGAATACAAGGAGACCCTGACAAACCAGAGTTATGGGTCAGGCACCGGATCACGCATCCTTACCATCCATGAAGCTCAGTGACTAACATACGAGTCGGTAATCGTAATCAACACCAAGGCAAACATGAAGCTGCACGAGAGCGTGCCCCATGCGGTAGTTGCAATCTCACGGCACACGGGGACCTTCACATACTACGCTGACGACACCGACGACGACGACGCCATCGGTCGGTTCGTGCGGCGAGCGTGGGCTGCATCACCGAAGACCATCCGCGATTTTAACCCACAGATGGCCATCAGGGACAGAAATGCGGCCGTTGTGGAGGCTCTGGGCCGGGAGGAGGCAGCTTAGGCAAATGGCAAAAGGCAATTAGGCAAACACTCGATGTCAAGTCGATTACTAGCGGAATCCCAACCGCTGTGATCGGCTCTACAGACGATCACTAGAATTAGATTTTAAATGTACCCAACTCCCTCCTATTTTCCTCTTCTTCTCCTTATCCAAGATATATGTAAAAAAAAAGATAATTGTTATGACAAAGATCACGGAACCCGGAGTCTGTGGAGTGGCTAATTTAAATAAAAAAATAAAAATTAAAAAAAACTAGGTGGAATTATCTTTCTGTATATAAAGTAACTTTTAGATAAAATAAGCATTGTTCTCGCCTGAAACACAAGTTCTACCTAGTTCAGGATGACAAAATGAATATACCTGTTCATAGCTGTAAGAAAATATTGTATAGTTAAGATCTATTTGATTGAAATGTTTTATTTTTATTTTTTTAGTGTCAGGTCATGAGAACACTTCTGTTGGGCTGGGCTTCATTTGGGAAATTTCGTCGAGGATGTCATCCATCCCGTAAATTCTCAAGACAAGCGTACAATCAATGTGTCCTACTCTTATGACCTACGCGATATTGAGACCTGGTCACTGACAGTGAAAATGATCCGTACCTAAGCTCAAAGTCGCTTAGCAAGCTATGGAAACAGCTTGGGGCATCTCTAAAGGCTTGTTCGCATTATGCTAGTAAATTAGTCTAGTAGAGAGTAATTTAGTAGCTAAAATACTCGCTACTATCCAAAAATCGTTCGCACCGTGCTTTAGTACAGTTCACAAGTGAGTAGCGTTTCGCAACATGAAGATCCTACAACGCATTTGTTTGAAGTTATTTTTCTCTCCAGACTAATTCGACAAGTTCGAACCTGTTTAATCGGCGAGCCAATGAGTGCACCGCTCGCAACGAACGCGTGGTGGGGGGGTGCTACTCGCCCGTTGAAAATAGAACAAAATGGATTGACTCGACTAAATCACTTCCTAAATTACTCGACTAAATTTTCACTGTTCATACACGTTTAGTTGCTAAATTACTCGCCACTAGGCTAAATTACTAGCCTAATGCGAACAAGCCTTTAAGGGTTAACATCCGCAATGAAATAACTTCTTTAGTCGGATTTTGCTATTTTCTAAGTTACCTCCTCCCGACCCAGAGCATCTACCATTACCGTATTTCTGTCCCTGATCTGTAATTTGAACTCTCGAATGCTTAGTCTTCGGTGATGCAACCAACGCTCTCCGTACAAATCGATGCAATTCTTTCATCATCCTTGTACTATCTGAATTCCGAATTTTAGTCTGATCGATTCTGTTCTTACGATGTGAAAGAGCAGCAAACATCCAAACATTCACATTTATAGTATCAGTAAACTCATTAACCATCATAGGTAACAGTAAAATATGTGTAAAAGATAACTAATTTATTTAATTATACCTATAATATTTAATACCAAGGTTGCCCTGCGTCAATTTGGATTTAATAATAAATCCAAATTGATTTATTATTATTACCTACGGATTATTACGGAACCTTATAAGCCTATATGGTGTTAACACAAAAAATTAAGGAAAACTTTGATTAATAAAAAGGTGAAGTGTGAGTCGAATGTTACATCGAGGGTTCCATATCACACCAATGACTGACCTCGTGGCTTAATTGGTAGTAGCTCTGCCTGCGAAGAGGAGGGTTCGATTCCCACCCAGTGAAAATATTTGTGTGCTAAATACAAATATTTGCACTGTGTCTAGACGTTTCTATGTATAATAAGTTTGTATTTACAACTATATAAGTAGTATATCAGCAATCTGGCTTCCTTATTACAAGCATTGCTTAGTTTGGGGTCAGATGGTGTTGTGTGTGAAATGCCCACCAATATTTATTTATTTAATGTGTACGGAATTCCAATCAGTTGAGTTTAACGTACAAAGGTCCGCATTTGACCACCGTCTAGCGAAGGAGAAAATGATGCTCGCTGACCTGGAAGATTGAAATCCACCAGGAAAAGTTTTCTTCGACCATTCTACATTTTTATGAGGTCCGTAATTAGCTTTAGTTTTTTTGGATACATGTTACACGACAGCTCCGGCAATTGTGAAACGAATTTAATGAATATTTTTTGGTTTTAATGATTATTTTTTGGTTTAAATGATAATTTTTTGGTTTTAATGATTATGTTTTGGTTTTAATTATTGTTTTTTGGTTTTAATGATTATTTTTTGGTTTTAATGATTATTTTTGGTGTTAATTATTGTTTTTTGGTTTTAATGATTATTTTTTAGTTTTAATAATTATTTTTTGGTTTTAATGATTACTTTTTGGTTTTAATGATTATTTTTTGGGTTTAATGATTGTTTTTGGTATGTTCAGAGGTGGTCAGAAATCAGTGGAGCGGTTTTTGAAATAATATTAAAAAAAATATCTAAAATGTACGTAATTCGACAACGTATTCATACTACCTCGCTGTTTCAATGGAACTATGTGTTTAGTTGATTTCACAAAAGTAATGAAAGTATGACGTTTATTTGGCCTAACGCATAAGCATTGCCATTCAGCGTGGTAATGCCTCCAGCATGCTGGACACGCTCCCGACTGTTAGTGGGCCTTCAGGTAGACCTTAATTGGTCTATGGATAATTCAGGTGTGCTTAATGTAAGTAGCGTTAGTTAGCGTAGTAGAGGTATGTAGCGTTGTATAGTTCTCATTGTATGAGTACTTATTTTAGTTTTGTTGATAAAGGCTATAAAAATGAAATTTAATCGAATTTAATTTTAAATTGAAGTCAGTTTTTGTTTTATCAGAGAAAATTAAATTGTGTCGAATTAAAATGCATTTCAAGAGTGGAAGGAAAAGGTAATATCTCACTAATACTTATTATAAATTCCTAAGTACTTTACAAATACCTATTTAAGTTTCTGTGTTGTATGTGTACAAATACAGATACAAATACAACAATAGTGTGTGTGTTTGTTCCCATGTATTTCTGTCGGCTGAATAGTTTTGAATGAATTGAAATAGGTTAATTTACAATGTAGGTACCTATTCTTTTCCCAGGGAAAGTTTCTTATGTATTTCACCGGGCTCTGTGGCCGTAGATGACTTTGTGAGATTGTTTTCACGAGTGCCACACGATTAACATCTTTAATTTTACTTTATCGTATTGAATGAAACATCATCATCATAATCATCAGCCGCAAGACGTCCACTGCTGAACATAGGCCTCCCCCCTAGATTTCCACAACGAACGGTCCTGCGTAACCTGCATACAGCGGTTTCCAGCGACTTTTGTGAGGTCATCTGTCCAGTGGGAGGCCGTCCAACACTGCGTCTTCCAGTTCGTGGTCGCCACTCGAGAACCTTTCTTCCCCATCGGTTGTCAGTTCTGCGAGCGATGTGGCCTACCCATTGCCACTTCAGCTTGCTTACTCTTTGAGCTACGTCGGCCACTTTCGTTCTTTTGCGAATATCCTCATTACGGATTCTGTCGCGTAAAGAGACTCCGAGCATAGCTCTCTCCATAGCTCGCTGTGTGACTTTGATCTTCGTTATGAGGCCCACAGTGAAGGACCACGTCTCAGTTCCATAAGACATCACTGGCAACACGCACTGGTTAAAGACTTTCGTCTTTAAGCATTGGGGTATTCTGGACTCAAAGATGTGCCGAAGTTTCCCGAACGCTGCCCTGAGTTGGCTCCTTCGCTGGACCTCTTTGTCGAAGTTGGATCTACTTAATTGGATAAAATAAAACTAATAAATAAATAAATAAAATACAATAAATATAGTGTCATAATGCAACTTTGGCATAGTAATTGTTTGGTGTAATGTGTTTGCATAACAATCTATATTACTATTGATGTCTCATCAATAGCATGCACGACATATTTTGCATCAGAACTAATTAATCTATGTGATTTAAATATTGCTATTTTTAACCCCCGACCAAAAAAGGGGTGTTATAAGTTTGACGTCAATGTCTGTCTGTCTGTGTGTGTGTCTGTCTGTGGCCCCGTAGAGCTCAAACAGATGGGCCGATTTTGATGCGGTTTTTTTTATTTGAACGTTAATATACATGCGGATATTCTTAGCTATGTTTACTTAATATCGATTCAAGATGGCCGCCTCCACAAAATGGCGGACAAAATATTTCTTTACAACCTACCTCAATATAGGTATCAAATGAAAGGGCTTGACTAGTAAAATATTATACACTAAAACAAATTTCAAATCCAAGATGGCCGCTACCACAAAATGGCGAATTATATATTTTTTTCACTACTACCTCAATATGGGTATCAACCAAAAAGACTTGACCAGTAGAATACATTACATTATGACAAATTTCAAATCCAAGATGGCCGCTTCCACAAAATGGCGTAATTCATTTATTTTTTTACAATTCCCTTAATTTGGGTATAAAATGAAAGGGCTTGACTAGTAGAATGTTGTACAGATAACACATCTGAGGGAGTCGGGGGTTGATCGAAATTTTTAATATTGTTCTTGTTTCTTTCGGACTGCTAGAAGCTCGATAAAAGCAACATCGTTTCATGGACGTTCCAAACACTAGAACAAATAATCAGTCAGTCTCGGCTCAAGTTCATCTCGACTTTATAGACGGTTCATGAAAACGCGAGTGATATGTTATTAAGTTATCAAGGCTGGTCGCGGACGGCAGGGTTGACACAGCTGTATATGTAATATAATTCTCCATTAGCAATTTTCCGTAAATTACATTATCAGACAACTCAAATAGTAATTTAAAACTCTACATAAATTATTTATTGATTACGGGGCTACGTCATTTTATACATATTAGAAATTGGAAATATATAAATGTCGCAGGGAAATGAGGTTATCAGGGATTACACGAAATCCCGAGCTATATCACGAAATCACAACCACGGTAATAATATTTACCGTGTCACAACGAAGTCCAGTGCTAAACGAAAAAACGTATTTCCAAGAAACTAAATGATTTGTGTAATTCCAAAAATGGTGCCACAAACCACTGTCTTGTTTAAATATTTAGCAAGGTTTTAATTTTCTTAGACTTCTAAGTAGTCTTCATAAATGTTAGTTAGAAGTTTGTGTAAACTATATTTAAATACTTGCACATAATATATATATTGTCTAATAAAAATCTCCGGTTAAAATGTAATTTTGTTTCATTATTTTACTCATAAATAGTATTTTACATTTCATAATGTTTATTCACAGTTATTCTACCCTCAAGAGAGTAATTTCGATTTTGAAGGGCAATGTTCCCAAGGAAATTATGGGCAATAAACATGTTATGTTATATCTCTGAGTGACGAGCGCAGTGCAGTGCTAGGTAAGGATTTGGACCCTTCATGTTCCAATAGGCTGAAGAGAAGCACAGTGACTGTCATGGGTAATAAATATACCTAATACAAAAAAGTGTTACCCCAATGTAACTCGAGCTCTGAAATGTCTGATAAGGTACCCACACTACGGACCCAGAGCCTAGTGTGGGGCCATTGTATAAATACATTATATGTAATCTGTTTATGTACAAATAAACCTATCATAAAATAACAAATAGGTATGTAAGTCAGGGCTAAACAAATTTTTGTTGGGAGATTATGGATATAATACCTGTAAAACCTGCATATTTTAACCAAAATTTTACTCGTAAGTATATACAACAAGGACTTTTAAATCTTTTCAAGTTGGTGATTGATAAGCCACGGATTACCTATACCACGGGATGCAGTTTGTGGATAATCATACCAAAATGCAACTTCTTTTCCACATAAATACATTTATTTAATGTTTTATAATTTTGCAATATTGTAGTCCAGTCTGTCCACTATGAATATGTCCACAAGCATAATTTTAGACTTTAGATAGAAATAAATAATCTAGACAAGATTTCTGTGGCACTTCACGTTTGCTGCAAAAAAATAATAATTCTGCGATCATACAAGGAAAGGCTAAATTTTTGCAATCTAAAATCATTGTCTGATCGTAGAATTATCCTCTAATGTTTCTTCATAAACTGTTGCATGGTGGAACAGACTGTGCTAAGCTTCTTTCTAAATTCAAACTCAAGAGTTCCATTTCAATATCCAAGAGTGCCAATAGGGATGTTAAAAACTTTTCGCCTTTATTTTGAAGATTAACGCATGTTTAGCGTAATAAATAACATTTTATTTCAAAATATTTGTATTTTCGATGAGTAAATATGCAATATTATACTAATTTTGAATTTTGTCGCTAAAACACTAACGGCTGACATGACGTCACTAGCCGCAAACTATTGGTTGCGATTCATGACTGTATATCCAGTTTATGTTTTTTTTATAATTACTTGAATACAAACAATCAAAATCGTCGTTGCTAAGATCGCAAACTATAGTAAAAATGCAGAAAAGTAAACAGTTTAGTAAGTTTTCGATAGCTTGTTTTGCGACTAGTGACGTAATAATTCATATTGGTGTTTCCAGTCATGTGACAACAGATAAAAATATAGCATTTAAAATTGTTTATAACAAATTTATTACGTAATATAAAATGATAAAAATTTGTTTTTCGATATTCTATTAATACAAACTATCATAAAATCAACATAAACATTAATTTGTAATTGGTGTTAACATCGTTATTACTTACTCTCTTCGCGCTTACATTTAGGAGAACAGTACCTACTTGCGAGCAAACTCACCCGAATCTAGGTTGAGTAGACTTGTGAACGAGATTCAGAAATAGACCTATTTGGTGACAGTCCATATAACTTTAAAGTTAAGTTAAAAAAAAATGAAAGTACGGAGCGTCCCTGTACAGTTTACATTTACAATTCAATTATTTATTAATTAATAGTTCCCCTACACATAGCTTAAATATCTAAATGTTCATTGCATGCTGTGCCCTGTCTCACGATAAATACTTTTAATAATTTTAGTATAAGAATAATTCGTTGAAGAAGCAGAAGTTTCGTTTATTATTGAAATTTGTTAACACATAGCCCAATTGAATAAATAAATAATTTATGGGACAGTTTTAAGAGAGTTTTTAAAACAACTATAGTAAATTATACTTTAACATAGCTTTCAATTGAAACTCTGTGGCTTGTGCCCTAACAGGGTAAACGCTTAGCCTATTTTGTCAGCTTTGTATTATTATGCAATGATTGATTGATTGACCCCCAAGTCGAAAATATCTTATAAAAGCAATACTTTAAGTAATTGAATTAGGATATAACAGCGGCCAAGAAACAATAGGTAACTGTTAAATGTAGCGCAGGTGTTATTGCAGGCTAACTTATTTCAGCTGGATCCATTCTTATGACGTGATGGAACAATAAGCATCTAGACACCCAAACTTTCATATAAAAAGTTTTAGTAGGATAGTAATGAAGATGGAAATAAAACAGTGCATAATTTTTCACTATAAGCTTTATTACTAATACCAAAACAATGTTATCTAGTAGTAACCACAAAGTTACCAGATCTGTGGGAGCAATGATTATATCATATAGCATTTTCCTCACACAGAGCCGCTTAAACTAAACATAAGGAACTTTGTGTAAAAAAATCTCACATTAAATTATAAAAAAATAACTAAGCTGTACCTAAAATCATAATTCAGTACCATTTTTAATTACGTTGAGAATCGTCCAAAACATGCATTACTTTTCTTGCCCAAATACCCCCAAGCTACGTAGACTTTAGATAGAAATAAATAATCTAGACAAGATTTCTGTGGCACTTTACGTTTGCTGCAAAAAAATAATAATTCTGCGATCATACAAGGAAAGGCTAAATTTTTGCAATCTAAAATCATTGTCTGATCGTAGAATTATCCTCTAATGTTTCTTCATAAACTGTTGCATGGTGGAACAGACTGTGCTAAGCTTCTTTCTAAATTCAACCTTAAGAGTTCCATTTAAATATCCAAGAGTGCCAATAGGGATGTTAAAAACTTTTCGGAACTGCCTTTATTTTGAAGATTAACGCATGTTTAGCGTAATAAATAACATTTTATTTCAAAATATTTGTAATTTCGATGAGTAAATATGCAATATTATACTAATTTTGAATTTTGTCTCTAAAACACTAACGGCTGACATGACGTCACTAGCCGCAAAATATTGGTTGCGATTCATGACTGTATATCCAGTTTATGTGTTTTTTTTATAATTACTTGAATACAAACAATCAAAATCGTCGTCACTAAGATCGCAAACTATAGTAAAAATGCAGAAAAGTAAACAGTTTAGTCAGTTTTCGATAGCTTGTTTTGCGACTAGTGACGTAGTAGTAGTAACCACAAAGTTACCAGATCTGTGGGAGCAATGATTATATCATATAGCATTTTCCTCACACAGAGCCGCTTAAACTAAACATAAGGAACTTTGTGTAAAAAAATCTCACATTAAATTATAAAAAAATAACTAAGCTGTACCTAAAATCATAATTCAGTACCATTTTTAATTACGTTGAGAATCGTCCAAAACATGAATTACTTTTCTTGCCCAAATACCCCCAAGCTACGTAGTCGTCGACAACTTCGTTAAGCCGGCGCGCGTACAGGTCGCTGGTGTTGGAGACGGCCAGGCTATCCATGTTGTCCATCACGGGGGCCTCGTCCTCTGGCACCATCAGCAGGGGCAGGAACATCACCATTAAGATCAACCCGTACGGCAGCTTCTGTAAAACAACCTCGATATCTTCAGATCTAGGGTAAGCCACTAGTATCATTACTGCACAGTGCTCAGCAATTTGACCCTCATTTTTTATTGGACGTGAAAGAAATCATACGTTTACCATACTTGGGAGAGACGATTGGGTTATGTCGGACTTGTCACTACGGGTGCCCCTGACTAAAACCTCCAAGAGGTCCCATCTTTACCACTGGCGGCGGGAAGTGGCTTACCAGTTCCAATCCATTTCGTGAGATGTTTTGTATTTAACCGCAGCGTGCAGGAAGAGTGGTGTACCATAATACCGGTATTCCTCCCTCGCTGCAACATCTACCCCACAGGAGCCATGCCTACCCCCCAACATTACGACTAACTTCAGTTACACCGGTGCTCACCGGTTACTTGAAGTCTACACGAGCGTCCCAATGCCTCGAGTTTCTCTTCGCTTCACCGTGAGTTACCACGCCATAGCTACTGACATCCTTCCCGGCTTAGCAATGCTCGAATCTCTCGGGAAGGGCGCTATCTGTCACTCATAACATATGCTTAGTTAGGGCTAGATAGTGTTGCGTGGGAACTGTTCAACAATACATAACATTTATTTTTATGTGATATTCAGAGGATATTTACAGCATAATTAAAACAAACACAGCGTGTTCCAAAAAAAGCAGGCATGACTCTTAGTCTATTATATGACATAACGTACCTCTTCAAGATCCGTATCGAAATCTTTTCTGGGATACAGGTTCGCAATATTCAACCCTAATCTCTTCATGGCCATTCCAAGTTCTAAATAGTAGTGGTTAATTAGTTTTGTATAATATTTCGCTCTGAAGGGCCCGTCTGTGGCCGTGAAAATGAAATATATGAGATCAGTGACGGGGGTCCCCACTTGAAGGGTCTGATAGTCCACTGGAACCACTTCTATTTGGTTCTGTGAAAAAAGGAAAAGATTAAACACCGAAAAAACAAAGGTGTTGTCCTGGGTAAATAGAAGCCAGAAATTAATCGAAGATGAAGAATCAGATGACATAAATAAATACCAGAAATGAATAGAAGATGAGGAAGAAGACTTTAATCAGCTGACTATTATTTAATTTTTTTCATTTATAAATTAAGACTACAACAAATTGTCTTATCAGACATATGTATTGCATGCCTCTCCCAGACCAGTTTGTATGGCGCAACTTTTAAAATGTTTTGTATCATCTTATCTTACCTACAAACAGCAATAAAGATTTTTGTATTTTGTATTTGGGTATCTCTACAAATATTGTATTAAGCTTGCTAATGTGTTTCAGTAACTCAGTAAAGTAAAAAAATGTTCAGTGCTAGTTATCAATACGACACAAACAACTCATATACAGCAAACTAGGTATCCGTTCTTTTCACAAACTTTTTTCCACAAATCGACATGTTACCAACGTTAGACAAACTCACGGGTAGTGAAATAGCCATTACCTATGCAATAAAAAACTTAACAAATTGGTTAAATCTCAAAGTAATTATAAGACAATCCTTCATTCTATAACGTACTAGCTGTACCCTGCCACGCTTCGCTGTAGCACATTGTGATGCAAAAATTATATAAAAACAATCCTTGATGCGGACTATATATCATTGTAAAATTTCAGCTCGATCGGTGCAGAACTTTTTGAGTTTTTGAAGCGGACACAAACCAACATAACATTTGTATAAATAGAGATTAATTGACAAATGATTCTTTTGCGTGCGTGCAAAGTCGAAAAAGGCAAAATGATACTTTTAATATTTTTGTTACTGACAAATGTTTAAAAAGGAAAACAACTCTTATAGTAGAGGAGCCCAAGAGGGGATTTCGGGATTTACTCCAGCGCAGCAGATTAATATATACAGTTGGAAAGCTTGTACCCGGTATAGTAGCTCAACCGAAAATAAGCCTCATATATAAGACCGATTAGGGAAAAAAAATCAGTTATTCTCGAGCACGTCAGATTAAGATAGGGTAAGTTAATTACATGCTAAGAAGTGTATATTCCACTAATCTGACAACTTGAGAGTGACACAAAGAAAGGGGAGGGCTACAAAGTTATTAAAAAAACATTTCTACATTCTCGAGCGCGGTTATTTTATTTTAAAGGTGAATAATTCAACGATAGCGAAAAACATAATATCCAAGGATTCCACAAGCCGAAATAACAAAAATTCATCGCTAATTAGCTTATAATATAAAACTCAAAGGTGACTGACTGACTGACTGACTGACATAGTGATCTATCAACGCACAGCCCAAACCACTGAAGGGATCGGGCTGAAATTTGGCAAACAAGTAGATGTTATGACGTAGGCATCCGCTAAGAAAGGATTTTGATATATTCTACCCCCAAGGGGGTGAAATAGGGGATGAAAGATTGTATGAAACTTTTTATTTCTTTGGCATATTTGCATGAACTTTCATATAAATTGAGTTCGGCTAAAATCATGGGGTACGTATTACAGCGTTTATCGAAATTCAACCCTCAAAGGGGTGAAATAAAGGATGAAAGTTTGTATAGAAACGTTTTATTCCTTTGGCATATTTGCATGAAATTTCATATAAGTTGAGTTTGGCTAAAATCATGAGGTACGTATTAAAGCTTTTATCGAAATTCAACCCTCAAAGGGATAAGGGATGAAAGTTTGAATAGAAACTTTTTATTCCTTGGGGATATTTGCATGAAATTTTATATTAGGTGAGTTCAGTTAAAATCATGAGGTACGTGTTACAGCGTTTATCGAAATTCAACCCTCAAAGGGGAGAAATAAGGGATGAAATTTTGTATCGTAACGTTTTATTCCTAGGGCTTATTTGCATGAAATTTCATATAAGGTGAGTTCAGATAAAATCATGAGATACATATTACAGCGTTTCTTGAAATTCAATCCTCAAAGGGGTGAAATAAGGGATGAAAGTTTGTAGAGAAACTTTTTATTCCTTGGACATATTTACACCAAATTTCGTAGGTATTTAGTGTGGCCAAAATAATGAGGTATGGATCACATTTTTTTCAAAATTCAACCTCTAAAACGGGTTAAAGAGGGGATGAACGTTTTATTTTTTA
Organism: Ectropis grisescens; assembly: GCA_017562165.1. Lineage (NCBI taxonomy): Eukaryota > Metazoa > Arthropoda > Insecta > Lepidoptera > Geometridae > Ectropis > Ectropis grisescens. The sequence continues at coordinate 23,435,881 of CM029785.1, forward strand.
TTATTTATTAACGCGCCGGACAAGCCCTTAGGACATACTTAATTTTTCACACACGTATTATTTTTATTACGTAGGCAGTAGGCAGCCACCAAGGGAGGATTTCTCAAAATTCGACCCCTAAAGAGATGAAATAGGGGATGAAAGTGTGTATGAAACTTATTATTCCTAAGACATAATTACATGAAATTTCATATAAATTAAGTTTGGTGAAAGGGGTGAAATAAGGTTTGACAGTTTGTATGAAAGTTTTTATTCCTTGGACATATTAGCATCAAATTTTGTAAGAGTTGAGTACGGCCATAATAATGACTTACGTAGTACATTTTTTTTCAATAAATGGCTTAAAGTAGGGGATGAAAGTTTTATGATAATGCACAGGATGTACCCTTAAGACATCCTTAAGATTTATGACGTAGACATATTCACTAAGGACGGATTTCTCAAAATTCAACGCCTAAAGAAAAATGTATGAAAGTGTGTATTATGAAATTTTTTATTCCTTGGACATATTTGAATGAAATTTCGTATAAATTGAGTACGGCTAATATGTGTAATGAGTTATGTGTTTCAGTGTTTTTTTTCAAAATACAGCGTCTAATGTAGTAAAATAAGAGAAGAAAGTTTGTGTGAACATTTTTATTTCTTGCGACATATTTGCTTTTAAACTTTGTAGGATATGAGTACGGAAAAAATAATGAGCTATGTAAAACAGAGTTTTCCTAAATTTAATCCCAAAGAAAGTGTATGAAAAGAGGGTATGAAAATTTAATATTATGAAGCAAACAAGAAAGAAGGATATTTTTCAAATTCATACTAGGTACGTAATAGTGGATAAAATTTTGTACGAACTTTTTACCCCTTGGGCATGTTCTAAAGACTATAACGAAAAGCTTTGACGGACTACTTTTGTTACAATAACGCCTAGGCTGTGAAAGGCGTTCACAGACTAAGTGGAGAGATACTCTAAGACGTTGCCTGAATGGATTTTTCATGATGATTACAACGCTGGTGTATCCAAATTGAGACTGAATCGGTTTCTTCTAGGATAGCAAGCTCTACCGTAGATCACATCATCATTTAACTTTAGTCGACATTGCGGTCAAGAGTAAACCTATAGCAGTTAAAACATTTATTTGCATGAACATTAAAAATAATGAGCGTATTAGTTTTCCAAAATCCAACCCCTAAGATGGTAAAATAGGGAATTAAAATACATAATAACGTATAAACTACCCTTAGGCCTATTATAGACGAGCATTAGTTATGTTATTATTTGACGCTCATGCTATCCAAGTAGGAATCTACAATAAAAAAACTTACTGAACGCGAGCGAAGCCGCGGGTTAAAGCTAGTTAGCTTATAAAGCTAATTTTTCATATTTGAAATTCTATAGCCGCGCCCCCCACAAAGGAAAAGGTAACATTATTCAACATTTTTTCTTCTTATTACCTAAGCTTTGCAATCCAATAGGTCTCTATGACGCTCGAGTAACTCCCCGTTTAGCATCGTGGGCTCCCCTACCATAACACATTTATATTTTATAACGTGTTGTTTGACAAGCAACTCAATTTATAAAACAAACATTTATTAAACTTGATAGTAATTTTTTGAATATCAAAGTAACTATTGACGTGTAAATTGTACATTTATCAATAAAGAACTTTGACTTTGACTATATCGAACCGATTAGGTTACTTAAGACCCAGATCCGACTCGGAGCACCCTGACTCCACCTAGTCTTGTCGCTACTACCCCTAGAGTGTATAAATAAATGCGGGAACCAGAACCTCAAGGGAGGTCTTGAGTGGAGCGAGTCATGCGAGGCCAAGCCCAACGAAGATCAGAATTGATAGTTTACATAGACAATTTATCGGGTACTTTCAAAATATTTGTTCTGAATTTCATTTAGGTAAATGTTAAATTTGTAATATGAATAATGTATGAAATAAAAATTGTATAAAAAACAACATTCTAAGTATTGTCTAAATAAAGCGTTTGCCACATCGAACTCTTAAAAACGACAAACACGAAACTCATCTTCGTTTCTTTAATTATATCGATGGTTTGCCATATAAATGATTACAGCATGATGGCTTGTAAAATAAAACATTTGTTAATTTAAGATATTCTGGAAATAAATATTGTGCGAAAAGTTGTTTGTAAAATGCAACTTTTCATTTTGTAAAGTTTTTGCAATGAATATTATACGATTAGTTGGTTTTAAAGTGATGTGTTGTCAAAAATGTTTGTGAAACATTAGTAAACCAGAAAATTATTTAACTTTTGTAAAGAACTATTTGTCTAATAAACCAATTAGCACAAAATAATTTGTGTCGCGTTGTTATAAAAATGAAGTTTCAAATATACCTACATTGACGACCTTGTGCAGCATATTGCTAGGCCTGAAATCCGTGTGAGTGATCACTTTGCAATGTTTTGATTTGTATGCCCCAGTGAAATGTTCTATGACATTAGCAGTTTGGAGAAACTCTTCCAGATTTCTTTTGTTCTTGTTACGTACTGCTCCCAAGGCCGTTTTCATGCCATTTGCAAAAAGAGGCTCTACGCCTGCAAAGTTTTCGTAAACTGGAGGATGTTTTTTGGCGAAGTTGTCTAATGCACCTGGGCTTTCATGTTCGTAAGCCAACGAAAGTGCGTGAAATTTGGCGAGTTCAGTAATGGCCGCTGTTGCGTAAGGCCACTCTACAGATTTGAATCTGTTCGCCGAACCGAATCCCTTGCTAGTTAAGTCTTCTAACACTAGTGTTTCACGGAGGTAAGTTTTGTCAGCGCCGTAGTATTTAGGAACCCTTAATCTGTTTTTATCGGACAAGTTTTGTTTCTCTTCTAGCTTCAAGTAAGTTGCAGCCAAGTCGGTATAAAACCAAGTTTCATTGTCGAAAGGATTCATCTGCGCTTGTTCTCTCACTTTACCATCTATAGCAGCAACTTTGGCAAACAGATCTAGATCTCTTCCTTCACCTGTGATTTTAATCTTAAATAGTGTGGATGAATAGTTGGCACCATGCGTAGATACCGGTGTAATTTTGGTCTCAAATGTATTAAACTTCTGCTCTGTGGCTATTTTTTTAACAATTGTTAAAAGATGTTCTTCTTCTGGTATATTCTTGGGTATACTGATTTTTGTGCTGTTTCGAGTATCCCCTAAAACTCCCATTTTCACAAAATCATCGATTGCTTCGTTAAGTCTCTGCCTGTATATGTCATTGAAGTCAGTAACAATCATACTGGAAAAGTCAGCCCCAAGTTCCGGAGCCTTGTCCTCGGGTACCACCAGAGAGGGCAGGAAAGCTAACGTCAGTACCAATCCGTAGGGTAGTTTCTGTGAAATGAATTAATGTCGTAAATACACGGATGGCACTGATTTTTAACAGACTTAAAAAAAGGAGCAGGTCTACAATTCGTTGATATGTTTCTTTGTAGCCAATGGATCGGCTCTTTTTTGTTTGAAATATTGGTGGACAAACCAAACAAATGTACTCTTATTATGTAATATTTTATAGCAATGGTTACAAAATGTAGCCGCTAACATAAAAAAAAAACCAACCTCTATGCAAATTTACCCAAACCCCTTTATTTAGATGTACTCGTATTATTATATTGTATTTTATCATTAAGATGTATTTCATGTTAATAGTTGTACATTTTTCACTCACTTCTTTCAATTCTGAATCAAACTTCTCCCTGGAGAATTGATGCTCAACATTGAGTCCGAGTCTGGCCAATACTACGCTGAGTTCCGAATAGTAGTGTTCGATCGATTTCTCGTAATACTTGGCTCTAAAGGCGCCATCTGTGCCGGTGAAGATGAAGTATATCAGGTCGACGACAGGGCTGCCAGGTTGCACGGTTTGGTAGTCTACAGGAATCACTTCGGTGGTAGTATCCTGCGAATAAAGAACAATACTTACTTAGAACTAGTATGAGAGTGGAGGGCCCAGGTTCAAATTTCACGCGCACCTTTGTCTTTCATTATAAAAGAAATTAAAACTAGAATGCTACCTGCAGCGAGGCAGAGCTCAGGCTACCGGTGTTTAGGGCTGAAGAGTGAGGAACCTCCTGACGAAGCGCGATGTGCACGATAACTGCCTTTTGTAACTGAGCCTTGACCCAATCGTCTAGCGAAAGTCTCTTAAGTTGTTGTTAAGTCGAGGCTTTTCGCTATAAGACCGTTCACTGAAATGACTGACAACACTATGCTCGTCGAATCAGCATCTCGCATGGTAGTAACCTCGTGAGCCAAATCAAAGTATTTGGTGAGATGTCCTTCTCAGCTCTTAGGAAGTTTGCATCCAGTGGTATGGTGATATCAACAGCCTGGCGTTGAGATCAGTCTACGAGCATGATATCGGACTTAATGTGCGACAATAGTTATTGTATGTGATGATAGATCGGTCCCAATAGAGCAACGCGCAACCATTTTCACAAACTGGCGTACTTATAATGTTTTCGGCGTGTTTATCAGTAGCAGTGCCCCACGAAGTTACCCGGATAGTTTCCGTCTCCTTTATTTTACCGGGATAAAAAGTAGCCCATGTGTTCCTTCAGACCATAATCTGTATTCCAAATATTAGCCCGATCGGTTCCTACGTTACGACGTGATTCAGCAACACGCATCCAAACATCCAAACATTGACATTTATAATATTAGTAGGAATATTAAATTTTATCAGGCTTTATATTGTCCCATTGCAGAGCAATGACTTACCTCCCCTCCTTTTCTGACTTTTACTATTACACTAATCGTTAATACAGACCATTAAACCATTTAATTATTTTGGACCAATACGCCTTACAATACACATAAATTTATTTATTCGTTACTGTAAACGAAAATCATGATATTTTCGACCTCTTACTTAACTATGTGTAGATGTATGTGTAAATAGATTTAGTTAGTTAAGATTAAATAAAATGATTACTTCTTTACTACAAATTTTAATCCATCTTGAGCAGATACGAAAATAAAAAAAATACGTGCAAATTTGATTTGTTTACTTACATTCAAAACTTTGTGCAGCATGTTGTTGGGCCTAAAGTCCGAGTGCACAATAACCTTACGGTTTAGTGGTTTTTGCAACTTATTAAAATATGATACAAGATCATGTTTTTGTACAAAATTCTGTAAGTGATCCCTGTGTTCTTCACGCACTGCCGCCAAAGCACTTTTAGCTCCTGCGTTGAAAAAAGGTGTAAATAAGTCAGTACTCTCGAACAGTCCACCAGGAATATTGGTGAGGATCTTTTCAAATTCTTGTGAGTTTTGATTTTCGAAAGCCATCGAAAGAGCGTGAAGTTTTGCCAACTCTGTAATAGCAGCGGAAGCATAAGGCCAATCTATTGACACGAATCTATTAGCTGAAACGAAGCCCCTGCTCGTCAAGTCTTCTAAAATTAATATCTCACGAAGATGTGAAGTTTCGGTGCCATAGTACTTTGCATACTTAAGTTTGTCATTTTCAGATACGCCATTAACTTCTTCGATCTTTCCGTACGTTTTCATCAAATCCGTATAAAAAAACTTTTCCACAGTGAACGGATTAAATTGTACTTGCTGACGTACATTCACGTCCATCACTGATACTTTAGCAAATAGGTCCAGTTCTCGACTTTCACCGGTGACTTTAATCTTGAACAGATTGGAAGTGTAATTAGCACCTTTAGTGGATACTGGCGTGATTTTTGTCTCAAATTGATTAAGCTTTTGTTCTTTTGCTATTTTTTTTACAAAGTTTAGAAGATGTTCTTCTGGCGAATTGTCTTCATCCATCGTTGCTTCTGAATTTACATCCAAACTTTGTTTGTTTTCAGAATCTTCTAGAACTCCCCATCGAATACAATCGTCTACAATGTCATTGATCCTCTGCACATATAGATCACTAGTAGCGCTTACAGCGAAGCTGGTCATGTCATCAATGACGGGAGCCTTGTCTTCAGGTACCACAATGACGGGTAATAAGGCTACCGACATTATCAGCGCAAATGGCATTTTCTGTAACAAACAATTTAACGTTTTGTTCATAGTAAAGACAAACAAAAGTATTCATATTCCAAGAGCTGGTAGCAAATTTGGGTAGTGTTTGAGGCAAGCTGAAAATTCGTTACATCCCCTCTTATTATTTATTACAAATCAACACGAGAGGTGCTGACTTAGCTGATAATTAGCGAAATTAGCAAAAGGAGTACCTCAATTTAGATCACCTGCTAGGTAGAAAGCCCCCCCCCCCCCCACCAAACTGATCTGACTTTTTGAGACCTTTTATTTTTAGCCATAAGTAATAACCCAATTAAAATTACAAATTGCTTTAAATGTTATTTTTTCAATGTATGACCGCCACTCATCAGCCAGGTCTACACGTCCGTGTTGGGATATAGTAGGAGAGCTTTCAGCTTGCCTACTATGTACTATATACGATTTTTTCGTAGTGACTTTTTCGCCAATCCGAATTGCGCTCATCATTTCACGGCTTTTAATTTTTTCTAGACTCATTGTTTATTATCTTCCATGTGCTTTTTATCATATTATTGGAGTTTTTAATTTGATCCCGAATAAATATTGCTTTTGCTCGAATACATACATTTCTAAAAATACTTGAATATCTCTTAACATATTATTTTGTGGCATCATCGTTGCTGTATGTCTTTAGTTTGTATAAATTGTGAAGGATGAACTTATCGAACCTGTACAATCTACTCGTTTTCTGGGTATTTCAGTAGATTCAAAGCTTCAATGGGGTCCTCACATAGAGAGACTAGCTGATCGACTCAGTTCAGCTGCCCACGCAGTTCGTCAAATTAAAAAAAATATCTGACGTTGCAACAGCTAGGTTTGTTTATTTTGGCTACTTTCACAGTATTATGTCCTACGGGATCTTATTATGGGGTTCGGCTGCGGACAGAAACTCTGTTTCCATATTGCAAAAAAGAGCAATCCGTGGTCTATATAATTTATCACCTAGAGAATCAGTACGGGAGATGTTCAAAACTATTAATATATTAACAGTCCCTTCATTGTATATTTATGAATGTACTAGCTTTTACCCGCGACTTCGTCCGCGCCACATATTTATTAAAGTTATTGAGGCAGTACCTACTCGTATGTCTACTACCATACAAATTCACGTTTCCTAATCAAAATCGGTCTAAGTCAAAGTTTTATATTTATTAATAAATGTACAATTTACACGACAAATTACAGAAAAACTATGTTCTCAAAAAAATTAATCAAAAACAGACTTTAATTTAAAATCATATTGGGACGGTCCACCAAATTTTATTAGAGTCTATTAGTAGATATTAGTAGATATATCGTCTGATTACATGAACGCAAATTTTAGTTTGTTGTTCATATTTCAAAAACCGCCCCACTGATTTCGATAAAATTTATATAACCACCTCTGAATTTTAATATACCAACCAAAAAAATAACCATCTAAATTGATTCACAATCTATACTTATAATAAAACTGTAACGGGTCGAATTCTGTACATTGAAGATATTTTGAAAATTTTTTTTTTGGAGCACTCCATAGTTGATACTGATGGCGAATCTGCATTTTTTTTCTTTCATGTCTGTCTGTCTGTCTGTCTGTCTGTCTGTCTGTCTGTCTTTCTGTATAGGGATCACGCATCACGCCGAATCTACTGATTCAATTCAGCTGAAACTTGGCATGATTTTAGTTTAAACTAAGGAGATTGCTGTAGGCTACTTTTTATCCCCAAATTCTGATCGGTTTTCTTGCGGGAGGGGGTAAAAGTCAAAATGTGTATTTGGTTGTAACTCATGTTTGCGTTGTTTAATTTCATTAATTCTTTTTTTGTTAGAAAGAACACATTTTTTTATATTGTCCCATCAAAATTTGAACATTATCGGTTTGGTGGTTCGGAAATTACACAAACATTAAATAATAACGACACGCACGGCGCGTTCGGTACATACTAACTTCTAAGTATTCTGTGTATCACAGACGATCCACAGAATTCTAGATTCAAGAAGTGCCCACGTGATCGCGTCGCGTCGTCTTGAATGACAAAATAATTGTCAAAAATATATTTTTGTGTGGAAAAAGGAGGAGGATGAGAATATCCTCCTTCAAACAAGGAGGATGTTCTCAATCGGGGTGCATGTTTTATTATTTGGTTTTATTTTACACGATAACTCCGCTAATTGTGAGTTGATTTTGATAATTCTTTTTTTGTTTGGTAGAAAATACTTCAGAGGTGATCTTATTGATCTTATATATCGAAAACAGGGAGGTAGTTTTTCAAATATCAACAAAAAACAAATATCAGCTTAGATTTATCTGTATTTAGTTAGTCGAACGACAGAATTAAATTACCTGTCATTGAAGTAAATTTTTGTTCTTTTGGAGAAAACATATCAGCATAATAAGTAGCAGCATAAACAACCCATTAAATGTTCCCACTGCTGGACGTCGGGGCCTTCTCTCGCAAGGAGAGAGACAAGGCTATAATCCACCACGCTGGCCCAGTGTCGGTTGGTGGATGACATATGACATATGACTTAGAACTTAGATTCTAGGTACATTTCGGTTTCCTCACGATATTTTCCTTCACCGTTTAATTACCGGCATTACGAACATGACTCAGAAAAGATAGTGGTGCGCGTGGTTTTGAACCCTGGGTCTCCGGATCGACAGTCGGCGTTCTCCCGACTAAGTCAGCTGTAGCTTACTAGACCAGCCGTAGCTTAACGTATTATTTCAATCCAAATACTGTTTAAAATTTAAAGGTAGTGTTCAACAAGCTTCGGTAACAGAAGCAGACCGTTGTTAGGGTTCCGTACCTGACTTCGCTGTCCGTTCATCCTTCCGTCTGTCACCAGACTGTATCTCAAGAACGGTGATAGCTAGACAGTTGAAATTTTCACAGACGATGTATTTCTATTGCCGCTTTAACAAAAAATACTAAAACTAAAATAAATATTTAAGAGGGGCTTATTTCCATACAACAAACTTGATTTTTTTACCGTTTCTTGCTCGATACTAATAACGTACCTGTCACAGGTAGACGTTTTCACTATTCACATAATATTAAGTTTTATGTTCTCTTTAAATGTAATTAATTAAAATAAAATAAATTTTTAAGGGGGCTCCCATACAATAAAGTCATTTTATTTGCTAATGGTTCAGAACCCGGCCGGTTTTATTTTTTCATAAATTTTGTAATATCCTATCCTTTCCTAATATTATATAAATATGTCAATATTTAAACTTTTGCTGCTTAATTACGTTAGAATGGCTGAATGTATCGAGTTAAAATTTGAAACTTATTCTTGGCTTAGCTTAAGTAACACATAGGGACATATAGATAAGTAACTAATACATAGGCAATGTTTGGTCTATGTGTTCTTCCAGACTATAATCTAATTGTATTTCAAATTTCAGCCCGATCACTTGATACGTTCCGCCATGATTAAGTAACAAACATCCAAACATTGACATTCATAATATTTACAGTTACAGGACAACGTTGGAACGGCTGAACATATTTGGAAGGAATTCGAAACACACGTAGTTTGTAATCAGAAATAGCAAATCGGTTACTTATAGGTTACTGTGACGTCGGAAAGACTAAGCAAATTTGGTAGAAAATTGAAACAGATAACTTATAGTCTGAAATACCACATATATGTACTACCTATCAACCTGAAAAGAAGCATGGGCCCTAAGGAAACAAATATTAACTATCACGTCAAAACGGCACAACGAATTGGGTTGGCATACGAAACACAGATAGTTTAGAGTATAAAATTTCACATGGGGTCTAAGTCTATATTTTCGTTTAACTCCATATTAATCTATAATAAGTATATATTTTCGTAAGGAACTTGATGTGATGATGAGGTAAAAGCCAAAAATAAAAAATTTATGCACCCGTTTTGGCGTAGATAATACAGGTGATTTGCGTTCACAATCAAAATAACAAGCAACATTATATTCTAATTAGATGGCGCTAATGCCAGTTTAAATCTAATAGCACTAAAGGCCATTTAAATCAATGTTTTGCTATAATATTGTGGTATGTATTTTTTCTTTCATCACTAGGTGGCGTTACTGGTATTCTAAATTGTACTAATAAGTTTTTGTTGTTAAAAGGATTTTGATGCCGAATTTGGATTCTTTCGTTCTTGGATTTTTTTTCTGTGTTACAATTAAATTCATACATTAACATTTCACTAAGACTTGGCTTAGATTTACGGGTTCAACTTGCTTGAGTACCTATCTTTAAAACTCAAAATTTTAATCATTTTGATTCCACACAGGCTTCGTTCAAAATTTTACGCGGGCGAAGTCGCGGGTAACAGCTAGAAAAAAGCTTGCGGATAAAAAGAGAAAAGTAGGTAATCAGATCATGCTCATCAGCTTCAGACTTTTCATGATGTATCCTAAAATCCTACAAACTTAACACTTGCGGCTATGTTCGATACTACGAAACCTTAACAAGTATGTTTGATTTTGTTTAAAAAAAGGAAAATAAAGATGATAAAATTAAATATTTTTTTGTGTGGAAAAACAAATTCACTCGGTTTTTCAATGATTACATTATGCAAATATTTTGACGTACGATACTTCCAACTAATGTACACTATAAGTCAGTAACATATGCTTACGCGAACGAAGTAGCGGGTTCAGCTAGTTGGAAATACAACTGGATTGATAACCTCCTCCTTTTTTGAAGTCGGTTAAAAATAGCATACAAAGAGTGCAAAGATCCTTCCATGCACACTTTTACTCCTCATTTCCACTCTTTTCAACTCTTTTTCTGTGATAAAAAATCGCCTATATCCTTTCCTAAGTCTAGTCTATCTGTGCACCAAATTGTAACAAACTCTTTAAGTGGCTTAGGCGTTAGACGGTAACAGACAGAGAGAGAGTTACTTTCATATATATAATTTCATATTAGAATTGAAAACAGGTGTTCCTGATCATTTTATAGGAGGCAGTTGTAAAAGATTACCGAAAAGTGATACGTTTACTCCTCCAAAAAACTCATTTTCGCAGTTCTTAATTTGCCTTAATCGAGCGTCCATCATGCATAACATTTGATAAGACACCATGGAAATCTCGTCGACTATCAAAATTCTGTCTGATACGCCATTTAGTGGCTGCGCCCATCTAAAGTATTGAGGTTGTATAGTGCACTGTATTCTTCTTGTCAAGCCCTTTTATTTGATACCCATGTTGATGGGATTGATAAAACCTAAGTTATCCGCCATTGTGTAGAGGCCGCCATCTTGGATTTTAATTTTATATAGTACATTGTATTCTACTGGTTGAGCACTTTCATTTGATACCCATATTGATGGGATTGATAAAACCTACGTTATCCGCCATTTTGTAGCGGCCGCCATCTTGGATTTTTTTTTTATAGTATATTGTATTCTGCTTGTTGAGCCCTTTCATTTGATACCCATGTTGATGGGATTGATAAAACCTACGTTATCCGCCATTTTGTAGCGGCCGCCATCTTGAATTTCAATTTTTTATAGTCTATTGTATTCTGCTTGTTGAGCCCTTTCATTTGATACCCATATTGATGGGATTAATAAAACATAAATTATCCGCCATTTTGTAGCGGCGGCCATCTTGAATTTATTTAAGTACATTAATTATAGATAACTAGAAGCGTCTTGAAACGCTCTTGAGAGTAAATGGTTCAAACGGGTAAAAGTAAGGCGGCACTTCATATGCCGAAACATAAACACCGCACTTATGTAACCTGACACCCGTTTTCCCGCCAAATTTGTAAAACGCGAAAAGCGGCCAGTGTATCAAGCAAGCGGTTATATAAGTATCCCCGTATAGTTAAGAATTATAAAATTGCTGGAACAAACGTTTATCGACTCCATTTCAAGTGTTTAGATACAAAGTTTCATGGTTTTATCTTCAATAGTATTGAACTTCCAGACTTTCACCCCCAATTCCACCCCCGTAGGTACAGTTCGAAACTACAAAACTGCTAAAACATACATTTTATGGTTTCGTGTTAAATATCTAGACGTAAAGTTTCATAGTTCTTCAACAATGACGAAGTTTTCCATATAAACTTTCATCCCTTATTTTAACCCTTTCAACAAAAAGTAGCCTATGTCCTTTCTCGGAATCTATTCTATCTATGTATCAAATTTCATCAAAATCTGTTGCTTGGTTTAGGCGCTAAAGACGGACAGACAGACAGACAGACAGACAGACAGACAGACAGAGTTACTTTCGCATTTGTAATATTAGTATAGATAATGTATTTAAGAAAAAAATCGAAGTCGTCTGCAGAAATTAACTGATCTGAATCCAAAAGCGTATCATAAACACAAAATTGTATTTCCTAAGTGCAGATTTCAGAAAACAAATAACTCTTTCAAATGTAATGGTATTCGCTTCTATAATGCAATCCCTGTACAAGTGGAAGGTCTCAATAAAACCAAGTTTAAAAATGAAATAAAAAGCTACCTATTGAGCAAGGCATATTATAATATAGACGACTTTGTTAAAGATAGTAACGTATGGAAGAGAAATGTGTCGAAATTAGAATCTTGTAATAAGGTAAAATAATAGATTTTTAAGACTTTTGATGTTACATTGTTTGTACTAATGTAGTATCTGTATACTGTGTGTATTGATTATTTGTTATATTGTCTTCGACAAAGCCTTTTTACAGCTGCATGTAATTGACTAGGCCCCTTTACAGCTGCTTTATTCTTTTTGACGTTGTTATTTTATCATATTATGTACACAGATTCTTTGCCTTTTTGTAAATGACGTTACCAAGTGTTCTTATGAATTTATGGTATGAATAAATGAATTGAATTGAATTATTTTACGTCAATAATAATACTAATAGTAAGATACATAATTATTCACCTATCAGATTTAAGGCCAGGTAGTTCTGTCAAATTAGGCATTTAACGCTGTCTTGTTCTCGCGACCGTCACCGACCGCGGAATCAGTGCCACAGTGCAGAAATAACATTACAATATTTGACTATGTAATTTAAACTCATTTTTTGTTCAAGATTTGTTTATACTAGTGATAACAATTTTGTGAATAGTGATAAGAGTTTTTTTGATATATGAACGAAGAAATATTAAATTTATCTATACTCGTAGATATACAAAATTCAACCTTTTCTTTTTGGTCACACTATAAGTTGAGAACGGCTTTTCCAATTTCATGCATATTTTTAAAATGTTTCCTAATAATTCACAAGTTCGTCAAACATTAAAAAAAAATGTGCTGAAACGTAATGAAAGGCCAGTAAAAATAGAAGGATTTTTGTTCAACTTTGCACTAAATTTCTAATCCAATTTTTTCTATGAGGTAAAGATCACTTACTGAGCATAAAATTACAAAATTCTCACAGATCCAGGTAGATCTTCAAACGCCAATTGAAAAAACTGTTTTAACCGATATTTTGGAAACTATATATTTTGACAATAATTGTAGAAAATAAAATTTTGCATCTTTTGTTGCTAGTAAACTTTTTTGTTAAACTTACCGTTTACGATTTATAACCCATTCAATGATACGATTGCTATGATGCCGATAATAGTGGATGAAAATGATGTTGTCTACGATGGAACTTGTTTCTCTAATAGAAACAAGCACAGTGTACCTCGTAACCCCAAGGTTCGAACCTTCGACAAAAACCCACTCTGGCAATGCGTTTCACAGCTTAGTTGTTCTTATTACAAAAGTGGAGACCAAACTCCTCTTTCAACTCTTCAATCATGATGATGAACGGTGCTGTTTATTCGAGCAACGAGCAATATGATAGAATAACTTTAATATAAAAACCCCGACTACAAAAAAATCTACACGTAAAAAAATATTACCTACTATCTAAGGACACTTTGGCGAGCCAGACTAGTCTTAGAATATCTTAGTTACCAAAATCCATCCAGCCGTTTGGAAGATATGTGGAAATAAAAGATTTACAAACATAAAAGATACGCGCGAAAAACATAACCCTTCTTCCATTCCGGTAAAAAGAGACATGTTTATGCTACTGGGAACAGAATTCACATCTTATTATTTTTACATTGTTATCATCAAATTCGACATAATAAATCGTAATCGGTAAGTTCTAAAAAAAGTTTACTGGCAACAAAAGATGGGAAATTTTATTTTCTACAATAATAATAGGCTTTATAACTTTTTCAGAATATCAGCCAAAAACGTTTTTTCGAGCTGGCGCTTGAAGCTCCACCTGGATTTGTTATTATTTTGTGATTTTATGCTCAGAAAATGATTCTAAACCTTATATAAAAAATACGAATCGGAAATTTAGTGCAGAGTTAAATTCTACGAGTAATTTTACTGCCTAAAAGGCTTCTTATCAAATTTGGTCGAGTGTCTAAATTTCTATGAACAATATTAACATTTTCATAAAAAAAAAAAGAAAAAACAAAAAATTTTGGTGGTGTCACAAACTTGGAAAAGAAATGAAAATAAAATTCTAACAAAACAATACGTGTATCTATGGAAAGGTGTTCAAAATTGTATTGAAGTTCCTAACATTTTTATTCTAAACTGAATAGTTTGCGCGAAAGTCTCTTCGAGCTGGCGCTTGAAGCTCCACCTGGATTTGTTATTAAGTGGTAAAAAATACGAATCGGAAATTTAGTGCAGAGTTCGAGTAATTTTACTGCCTAAAAGGCTTCTTATCAAATTTGGGTGTCTAAATTTCTATCTACAAAAAAAAAAAAAAAACAAAAATTTTGGTGGTGTCACAAACTTAATGAAAAATAAAAATTCTAACAAAACAATACGTGTATCTATGGAAAGGTGTTCAAAATTGTATTGAAGTTCCTAACATTTTTATTCTAAACTGAATAGTTTGCGCGAAAGTCTCTTCCAAAGTGGTAAAATCTGTATGTGAGGGCTTTTCTTCCAACTAAGTACCTTACTACCAAAGAATTTACCTATAAATGCAAGTTAGGTATCATTTGATACCTTACTTGCATTATATTAGGGGATTTACGCAGGGATTTCTCCCTCTCATTATTTCCTTATCCCGATCTCTGATTTAACGGACGAATATTTTACCGATGCTTATCTATTTTCCATTGCATCCGCATTGAATTTTTACTGATGTGGTATCGACGTCAGTTTTTGAGACTCCTTATTGGTCTACAACATAAAGTAAACAGCGTACTAATTAGTATCAGCGTCTATTTGCAATTCAATGAAAACGGTATCAAAATCAAGATCATAGCGTGCTTCACTAGTAATACCTACTGATATTGTTATACTGTGGCACTATGATCGTAATATTTAAAATTTATCGGTTGTCAAAATTGCAAAATCAAGCACAGGCCCGTCGTCCGTGAGCGCCGAAACGCGACTGATCAGGCTGGCCGAACGGCGCGCTATATATATGGTAGATATTTAAACATAGTGAATAACTGATACTTTTATCAAGTCAATCTCTGCGAATGCATCAATAACTTTAGTGGCTTTCGTTGAGTACAAAATTTAGTAAAAAATTCATTAGTTTAGTCATAAACTTGAAACAACTTTTGAAAAGGGGTAACTTTGGGATTTTTTTTTATCAAGTAAAATTCATTAAATTGTGTTACTGACTGCGAATTGCACTAGATTAGATCCTTAACTAATACATATATTTTTTTCAGAGTTTAAAACACTATTTTAAAGGTCTTAAAGTTGTTTTAAAAATTCAAAATTATGGCCCACACGCCCTTAAATTAAAGTAAACTAAGCACGCATCCCGTATATCAGATTATGTCGATAACTAATAATGCTATCGCAATAATAACACAACAGAGATAAAAACGACATTGTAATGATGATATGGCGAACAAAATTATAGACAATATCATAGATATTAAATTAATAGATAACCACCGCCATAAAACTTCTTGCTGGGCAATTCAGGGTAAAAAAAAATTTATTGTATTCCAATAAGACGTTCTAAAATGAGTGATTAGTAAAACTGTGACATATGGTTAAAATAAGGGATAACTAAAAGATTTACTTATACATCTGCATGTGAAAAATAATACACGTAGCGCGTAGAAAAATGCACATGTGCACGTGGAAAAATGCATATCTGCACGTGTTAAAATGCACATCTGCACGTGTTAAAATGCACACCTGCTCGTGAATAATGGACATCTGAAAAAATGTACATTAACATGTTTGTGGAGAAATGTTTTTTTGCATTTTTATAGGATGAGTGGCGTACAGTCGTCCTCGTGGTAAGCGGTAGTCAACATCAAAATTTGACAGCCCGGAGAGGTGTTTAAAGACACTTTTTTCAATTTTATTTTTTAACTGGTCAGGGCCTTTATTAACAAAACTAAAATACAATGAGAACTACACTACACTACAAGCCTACCTAACTAACTACTTACACTAAGCACACCTGAATTATCTATAGACCACTGTAGGTCTACAGATAATCAAGATGTTCAAGCCCACTACCAATCGGAAGCGTACCCACCATGCTAGCGGCATTACCACGCTGAATGGCAATGCTTATGCGTTGGGCCAAATAAACGCCAGCATTTTGGTCACGCGTCGCGTCGACCAAGCGCTCGGATAGGTTTTTGAAGATGAGGTGAGCTCCCGGCCCCCACGGTCCCAATGTCTCAACCCCAAAGGGCTCAAATATGTAACCACTTCCGAGGGTTGCATATTTGCGCCGTTTGAGTCGCTCAGCTGAATTAGCCGCTGCACCGGTCCTTTATTTCCAATTTTTTTAATTTTTACTTTGGTGATATATATGTATATGGGTTTGAACGTTTATTAGGCTTTGTTAATATCTTACCTCTTTGAGTTCGGCTTCAAATTTGTTTCTGGGAAATTTGTGTTCCAAATTGATTCCAAACCTTGCCAACGCGACGCCCAGCTCGGAGTAGTAGAGGTCTATCGTCTTCTGGTAGTTCTTGGCCCTGAAAGGTCCATCAGTGGCGGTAATGATGAAGTAGAGAAGGTCGATGATGGGGCTCCCGGGGAGGACGGTCTGGTAGTCCACGGGAACCACCTCCGTACTGCCGTCCTAGAAATACATCACACATAATTACACCACTATACATATATTACTACATATATTTTAGTTTTACCCGTGTTCTCGAAACTGGGATAAAAAGTAGCCTATTCCAGGTTCTATCTTAAATATGTTTCAAATTTCAACCCTATGCGTTTAGCCGCCCCGGCATCTTTGAGCAACAAACATCCCAACTTTTAATTTTATAATATTAGAAACATTCCAAATAATCAAATAAAAAAATATTAGTTATAATATTTATAATAGTGGCATATTGAAAAACATTAGTTGTCACTTCTATATATGAAAATAGTATATTGGAAAACCGATTACACCACAAATAAAAGATTGCAATATTCAAAAACACCATTATCGATGATATCAAAATCCAATAAACTGACAACGTTCTTCCATGTCCTTTCTTGTCATCATCATCATCATAATCAGCCCACATTTGTCCACTGCTAAACATAGGCCTCTTCGGTAATACGCCCTTCCTTGTCAAATAAACTTAATTAGAAATAGTCGCCAATAAATGGTTGGGCCCCGTTGAGGTGTCGTAGAAGGCGAATGTGGTACTTGATGTTGCGAATCTAATTCGTAGCTTGATCACTATCAGAGACCTCAAATGATAAGCCACACAAAAAACGGCCCCCCGTTCTGGGGCTATGTCGTGTCTGAAGACAGTATGAGGATACAATAACCTAAAAATCGAGTTATCTCTTGTTTTATTGACAAGGCCACTAGCTGTCCCAAGGCGGTGTCGGGGTTTTGGTCTAGAGAACGCTTCCAGCTTTGCTTACGTAATTGTAAAAATACTACAAGGTACTCCCTGAAGGTAGTTATGGTTTATACACCTACTAAGGTGTATAAAGCATGTCTACCACTAGTTGACCATGTCGTATCTGGATTAAAAATAATTAATTATTACAAAAAATATTTGGATAGAATTAGACGGAAATACATTTATTTCCGTTTTATTTCGTCCTCTTTCAATGAAATCAGTACCTGGTTGACACAGCTTTGCTCGGTTTTCTTAAATGATATTTAGGCAGGTACGAATTACGAAGTGATGACTTACTTAGACCTACGAAAAGGCGCTAAGTAAAAGATTTTCTCAGAAAAAAAAGAACAAAAAGAAAAGGAACACCAGGATTCGAACCGGAACCTGTTGACTCCGAGGGAGAGCAAAAAAAAAGAACAAAAAGAAAAGTACCAACCAGGATTCGAACCGGGGTCTGTTGTCTCCGAGGGCGAGCATATTCCGTCTGAGCCATTTAGACTTAAAGAACAGTGGCGAAATAAGTTATCGTATTCTAATGACATTGGAGGAGTTTTTCATTGTCTAAAAACGCGCATATAAAATGATGTTTTTTAAAAATAAAACCAGCGCGACATTTTCGCAACGCGAAAAAGCGCATAAATAAAGATTAAAAAAAAAAAAAAAAAAAAAACCTAGCTAGATCGATTTATCGTCCCCGAAACCCCCGTATACATAATTTCATGAAAATCGTTCGAGCCGTTTCCGAGATTCAGATTCTATATATATATATATATATATATATATATATATACAAGAATTGCTCGTTTAAAGGTATAATATAAAATATTTCATTGAAAGAAGACGAATAAAAGTTGTAAACAAAAATAATTTTCGTTTACTCATGAACTTGATTATATAAAATTTGGGGTCCTGCCTTTTCGCCGAAAATTAATTGGCCGATTAACATTTGTTGCCACCCAACGTTTCGCCTATTTTTCACTTTGACAACTAACGATTGTCAAATTATTGTATGATAACGTTTCATGTGGTAAAATTATTGTTAAGCGAATTATTATAATGCCACAATACGTTCAGGGCACTTATCATTTGTCAAATATTTCACTAGGCCAAATAACTTGTAGATAAATAACGTTTCGTCTGTGTATCAGTTCCCTTTTGGTACTTTTAGACTATGATAAAAAATAAACGATTTTTAACCCCCGACCAAAAAAGGGGTGTTATAAGTTTGACGTCGATATCTGTCTGTCTGTCTGTGTGTCTGTCTGTGGCACGCTCAAATGCGGCGTAAAGCTCAAACGGATGAGCCGATGCGGTTTTTTTTATTTGAAGGTTATTTCCGTGCGGATGTTTTTAGTTATGTTTGTTAAATATCGATTCAAGATGGCCGCCTCTACAAAATGAGGGACAAAATATTTCTGCACAACCTACCTCATTATGCATATCAAACGAAAGAGCTTGACTTGTAAAATACTATGCACTATGACAAATTTCAAATCCAATATGGCCGCTACTACAAAATGGCGAAATTCATTTCTTTTTTCTCAACTCCTGCAATATGGTTATCAAATAAAAGGGCTTGACTAGTAAAATGTTAGAAAAATTAAAAATCCGAGGTGATCGGGGGCTAATCAAAAATTTTAATTTTGTTCTTGTTTACATGAAATTTTCAATTTATAGCTACAAAAATCTACAAATGTATACTTTCTTGTGTATTAATGAAAATATGAAAATGTATTCTACTAAATTTCAAAGTAGGGAATGAAGTTTAGGCGAAATCGAAAGGAATCGGTTAGGTTAGAACTGTGACAGACAATACACGAGCGAAGCGGAACGTGTCTCGGCAGCAGCCGGCAAAGTGTCAGAACCAAATCACTTTTGATTCATTTACATATACAAGGCACTTGACTGTGTCCTACATTAGAAAAATTTATTCCAATAATAAAGGTAATATTAACCGGTATATAATTTGAATTGAAAATGGCCCCCTTGTAAATATATTTCTTGAAACTTTTATCGAAGACTAAGTATAGCAACTTTTTCGAAATCTAAAACGCATACTTACCAACACTATACAACTAAATAAATACTACTCTAACTGAAACATTGGCCACATGAAAGTTGGGTCTTTTAAAAAAAGTCATTATAAAAAGGAGACCAAACGTACAGTTGGTAATTGTTAGGTTGGAAAATAAAACAAAATAATGTGACAAGTTTAGCAAAATGATTATTTAGAGATATAAAATTCTGCGAAACGTTAGTTGCCAAGTGATAATCGGCCAAACAATTTTTGGCAAAAAGTTGGAGAACCGTAAAATTTACTTTCATCTATTTTTATTGAAATACTAGCAGTGCTCCGCGGTTTTACTTGGGTAGCAAACAATCCTATTACTTTCCCAGGATCAAAATTAGCTTATGTTTTATTTCCGACCGATAAAATCTGTATACCAAATTCAAACTTCATCCTTTCTGACCTGTCGGAACGGCTAAAAGGATTAAGTTGAAATTTGAAGTACTGTTAGATTATAGTCCGGAATAGCACATAAACTATTATTTAATAATAAAACAAGAACGGGAACTGCAGTGCTGCTTAATTATAAAATTAAAATAAAGATCTATAATACTCACGCTTAAAACCTTATGCAACATGTTACTAGGCCGGTAGTCCGTATGCGTAAGCACCATACAATTAACTGACTTGTAGAAGTCCATGAATAATTCAGTGACGTTTCTCTTGTTGAAATAGTCTTTGAGTTTGTCCTTGTTTTTGTCACGAACAGCCGCTACGGCGGATGCCAATCCTCCTGTAATTAGGGGCTCAAAGACATCACCATTCATTACATCGATAGGAACTAATGCTATGAACTTTTCGAATTCACTTGGGCTGTGGTGTTGTAATGCAATCGACAAGGCATGAAACTTAGCGAGTTCCGTCATAGATGCAGCGGCATACGACCAGTCCACAGACTCGAACCGGTTCGCTGAACCAAACCCACTGCTTGTGAGATCTTCCATCAGCAAGATTTCACGGAGGTGCGTCGTTTCCGTGCCATAGTACTTGGGGACTCTCAGCCGTTCAGCTTCGGTTAAACCGAATTTGTCTTCTAGTCGTTTGTACATCTTCACCAGGTCGGTATAAAACAGTGTCTCTGTATGGAAAGGGTTGAATTGAGATTGTTCTCGCAGCTTGCTGGTGAGAGCAGTTTTTGCGAACAAGTTCAGTTCTCTGTCATCACCGGTGATCTTGATCTTGTACAGAGTCGAGGTGTAGTTGGCGCCGTGCGAGGACACTGGAGTGATTTTTATATCGTACGACTTGAAATTTTGCTCCTTGGCTATTTTCTCAATGTAATTGTGGAGATGTTCTTCTACCGACGTCGTTTCTTCAGCCATTTTAGCTGTTGTCTGACACTTATTGGTAACAACTGGCACATGAAGTAGATCGTTTAAAACTAAGCCTTTTTATAGTAAGGATTTATTATTAAATTTCATAAACAGTGTAAGGACTGATAATGGCGACCTAATCTCATAGTTTGTGACTGAAATCACCTCAGGTATAGATAAATTGGAAATCGATCGAAAAATTATCAAGACGTTTTAATAGACACGTATCATTCAACATTTAAAAAATTGTTAACCCTTGGCGTGCCCATTGGGTCTGACAGACCAGTAACTTAAAAAAATACAATCAGTACTTCTTCCATATGCAACTAAGCCGGCTGCGCTTTTGATTAGCTTCACAATTTACAATATGGACTTGGAATATTTTGCCGTCACCTTTGCATCCTGCAACGCAGACTTGCTTAAATTATACGCGACTTTTATTCCTACGATTCCGTGAGACCTAACTAGCCACGCGAGTTTTGTTTGCTAAAATGGTTGTACTGTAGTTAAAGCAAGATTTATTTAAACCTGTAACTAGATTCACCTGTATTTAAAATTATTGCAAATATTTAACAACTTTAAGTTCGTGATATAACGAAAAAAAAGTTTAGTATTGTTCCAAAAATTAGAGGGTTTACAATATTATTAATAAAATCGCTTTAAAAATGTACTTTTATTTTATTACTTTATCACAGAAGACAATAGGTTAAGGTCAAAATAAGACAAATACTTCAACAAATACTTGTTATCAGACATATTAACACCTTTTATGACCCTAAAAGTCAGATTTTGTTTACGGGTCTAACAAACACACCAGGCACGCCGTGTGAGTTTTGTCCAACAGGCACCCCAAGGGTAATAAAATAATAAAACCTAGTCAAAAGTCTAGATGTTGCCATCACCACTATACTTGCAAGTCTCTTGGAACACTCGTCAGCAGCAGCTCAAGCTAAGCTATAAAATATGTGTTCTACTTGTAGCTAGAATGGGTTAAGGTCTTGGACATCTCTGAAGAGCTAGAAAAATTCAAGGATGACTTACGTTTTTGTTTCGTTTGCAACCGCGAGGTTGCTTCATTATTTGGAAGAATATTTTTTTTTCAAACGGTAGCATGATATTCACTTGACTGCCTCTCATCGGATGTTAAGGGCGTGTGGGCCGTAATTTTGAATTTTTAAAACAACTTTAAGACCTTTAAAATAGTGTATTAAACTCTGAAAAAAATATATGTATTAGTTAAGGATCTAATCTAGTGCAATTCGCAGTCAATAACACGATTTAATGAATTTTACTTAATAGAAAAAAATCCCAAAGTTACCCCTTTTCAAAAACTTTTTTCAAGTTTATGACTAAACTAATGAACTTTTTTACTAAATTTTTGTACTCAACGAAAGCCACTTAAAAGTTATAGATGCATTCGCAGAGTTTGACTTGATAAAAAGTATCAGTTATTCACTATGTTTTAATATCTACCATATATATAGCGCGCCGTTCGGCAGGCCTGATCAGTCGCGTTTCGGCGCTCACGGACGACGGGCCTGTGCTTGATTTTGCAATTTTGACAACCAATAAATTTTAAATATTACGATCATAGTGCCACAGTATAACAATATCAGTAGGTATTACTAGTGAAGCACGCTATGATCTTGATTTTTGATACCGTTTTCATTGGAATTGCAAATAGACGCTGATACTGATTAGTACGCTGTTTACTTTATGTTGTAGACCAATAGAGGAGTCTCAAAAAACTGGCGTCGATAACACATCAGTAAAAAATTCAATGCGGATGCAATGGAAAATAGAAATCGGTAAAATATTCGTCCGTCAAATCAGAGATCGAGATAAGGAAATAATGAGAGGGGAGAAATCCCCTGCGTAAATCTTCTAATATAAATGAGACCTAACTTGCATTTATATGCCAGTTAGGTAAATTCTTTGGTAGTAAGGTACTTAGTACTTGGAAGAAAAGTTCTCACATACACATTTTACCACTTTGGAAGAGACTCTCGCGCAAACTATTCAGTTTAGAAAAAAATTTGTTAGATATATTCAATACAATTTTTGAACACCTATATACTCTATATACACCTATAGATACACGTATGGTACCTATATACCCTATACACACCTATAGATACACGTATGGTTATGATAGATTTTTTTTGAGTTGCAGTTCCAAGTTTGTGACACCACCAAAATTTATTGTTTTTTCCTTTTTTTGTATGGAAATGTTTTGTATGGTTCATAGAATGCAAACATGTACTTACCAAGTTTTAATAGTATAATTCTTATAGGTAGTTTCGCAGAAAAGTGGCTGTGACATACGGATGGACAGACATAACGTATATAGGGTGCCATATTTTGAAATTTGGCTACGAAGCCCTAAAACCCAACTTCGGTCATAAAAACTTATTTAAAATGAAATTTAGACACTCGACCAAATTTGATAGGCAGTAAAATTACTCGTAAAATTTAACTCTGCACTAAATTTCCGATTCCTATTTTTACATAAGGTTTAGAATCATGTCCTGAGCATAAAATCACAAAATAATAACAAATCCAGGTGGAGCTTCAAGCGCCAGCTCGAAAAAAAACGTTTTTGGCCGATATTCCGAAAAAGTTATAAAGCCTATTATTATTTTAGAAAATAAAATTTCCCATCTTTTGTTGCCAGTAAACTTTTTTGTCGATCTTACCGATTACGATTTATTATGTCCAATTTAATAATAATAATGTAAAATATAATGCGAATTCTGTCCCTTTTTACCGGAATGGAAGAAGGGTTTTGTTTTTTGCGCGTATCTTTTATGTTTGTAAAACTTTTATTTCCACGTATCTTCCAAACGGCTGGATGGATTTTGGTAACTAAGATATTCTAAGACTAGTCTCATTCGCCAAAGTGTCCTTAGATAGTAAGTAGTTAATATTTTTTTACGTGTAGATTTTTTTGTAGTCGGGATTTTTAAATTAAAGTTATTCTATCATATTGCTCGTTGCTCGAATAAGCAGCACCGTTCGTCATCATGATTGAAAAGTTGAACGAAGAGTTTGGTCTCCACTTTTGTAATAAGAACAACTAAGCTGTGAAACGCATTGTCAGAGTGGGTTTTTATCGATGGTTCGAACCTTGGGGTTAACAGATACACTGTGTTTGTTTCTATTAGAGAAGCTTAGGAAAGAAGAAATTAAAGAAGACTTGTGAATTATTAGGAAACGTTTTAAAAAGATGCATGAAATTTTAAAAGCCGTTCTCAACTTATAGTGTGACCAAAACAGAAAAGGTTGAGTTTTGTATACCTACGAGTATAGATAAATTTAATATTTCTTCGTTTATATAGCAACTAAACTCTTATCATAAACAAACAAACACAAACAAATCTTGAACAAAAAATGAGTTTAAATTACATAGTCCAATATTTTAATGTTATTTCTGCACTGTGGCATCGATTCGGCTGTCGGTGACGGTCGCGAGAACAAGACAGCGTTAAATGCCTACTTTGACAGAATTACCTGGCCTTAAGCGACGATGGAGTCTATGATAGAGCGAGTTTAACAAAAAGAAACCGATGTTCTCTTGGATTGAAGATTATACACCTCAGGGACAAATTACATTAATTATTAATATATTTAAATCTTTTTTATTTCGGATTTGGATATAACTGATCACCAGTGGCGTAGCGTACCTTGGCGGGGCCCCGTATAAAAAATAGTTTGGGGGCCCTCATGAAGGGTAAAGATTTTTGACGTGACAACGTCTTATAAATTGGTTTTCCGGGTGACACTTCAAGAAACTGCGTTACGCTCCGCTCACGTTATGCGCTCACAACGAGAGCGAGTGAGAGGCACGCGTCCCTTCCACTCGGGCATGGTTAGCCCGCCTAAGAGCGAGAGAGACAGACATAAAAAGTGAAAGGCACGCGTCCCTTCCGTAAAATTATTTTACCACTCAAAGTCGTTGTCACGTAAAACTTTCGTCCGTATACCGACTTTACAGGCAACCAATTTTTTTTTTTTTAACTTTTTTAGGTTTACACTTGACCGCCATCTCGCCTGATGTTAAACGATGATGCGGTCTACGATGAAGCGTGTTTACCTAGAAGAAACCGAAAAAAAAAATCCAAAATGTTTACGAACAATTCGAAATAAATAACTTTTGAGCGCACGCTTTACGCAGAAAAAAATAGCTTTTTGACTTTTGTCATTTCTGAAAAAAAAAAATTTGGGAAGTGATTATTAATTTTTTGGTACGCACATCGGGGCTCTCGTAGTCCTTGGGGCCCCGTATAATTGATACGGCGAATACGGCGGTAGCTACGCCCCTACTGATCACCCATATAGTCTTGCCACATCCCGGAACTTGGTTGATCCACAGTATTTTAGGTATATCCCGGTTTTCCGAGGCCTTTAAGCCTACTCAACGATACGGCTCTTGGCATAGTTTGTTGATTTTATTTTTTTTAATTTGATAATATGGTGTCCGGTAGCCGCCATATTGAATTTACACTAATGTCATGTCTTTAGTGTCACTCGCGAGACTAAGAGGAATCGATTGACGTAAGAATCGTAAAAATCGGCCCGGGGGTTTGGTCTGTATAGTGCTTCAAAGAATCAAACATATATACATTCATACATAGACTGATAAACACATTACCACTCCTTTGCGTCGCGCAGTCGGGTAAAAAAGGTAGTTGATTGGTTCCTCAATAGTAAGCCGCATGCGCCTTCTAATTTATGGCCTTGCTATAAGATTACTATGTGACATAATATACTCACTATGATAAACGAAATAACATGTCATCGTGTTAAGCACTTTTTAGTCACGTTGACTTGGCGTTTTAGTAAGAGTAGTAGCTTGTACTAAAATACCTACTGGTGCAAGTGAGGGCGTATTAAATTGTAAAAAGAAAATATACCCCAGAGTCACGACCTTCTTTTTGCCCGGAAAAAAATAATACAAATAAGTATATTGGACAATGAACTGTATGGAATCACTACTGTATTAAAGCACATTTTGTCGAGCCCAATGTACAATTACGAAATTGTACAACACTGGGAAACAGTTTTTGAAATTTAAACTCCTCTAGTCGCGTGGAGAACCTTTTGCAGAAACTCTTTTAGGTTGGCATTTTATATCAATATCCATTAGTATAAATCTATAGTACGTAGTGTTCTGAAACTTGCGTTATCACCACTGACAGTAGCGTAAAAATATACAGACTCCTAAAATATGGTTTTACGGAAGTCTCAAGGCCTAGCCCCATGATAGCCCGGATGACACGTTTCTGGAGCCGGAATATTCTATGCCATTTCGAGTAGCTCCCCACAGCTCGGCGCCGTACTGCACAAGCGAGTGCACTGTAGCGAAGCAGCAAACTCGAGCCACGTCTATGGGCACAACCTGTGCCACTCGCCGCTGGACAAAACATCCACCATCGAGTTTTCCTCTTAATCTGTCCTCGTGACTCTCCCACTCCCACACGGGAAGTCGTAATGATTCACCACACCATGAACAGCAATGAATGTTTGATTCGGAGTCGATTTTTGAAGTTAAATCTTTGGCGCGTCTAGACAAAAATTTTGTGGGCTGTGAATTTTGTGAGCATCACGCTCGGGTATGATAATAGCTTTTCGGGTAAACTCGGGATGCTAGAGCGAGAAACTAAACACAGTGAACAAGCGCGTCAGAGCGGGGAAAAATAATATAGTCCCTGTGTACCTGTGTTTACTATATTTATCTCTTTTTATCGCGACATTAACTTCTAGGTACTTACAACATTAATGTCATTAATTGAACTTGTCAGGAAATATTAAATTTGCATTTCACATCCATTGCAAAAAAACTTTTGTTGTAATATACTCGTATTAGGTACTGCTTTATCACAGCATTTACACTACGCAAAAACACATAAAATTATACATATTTTCATCACAGCACTTACACATACCTACACTATAAACACAACATATTTTTTTTTAAATAAATGGTAACGAGACGATCCGGACATGTGCCTGATGGTAAGCAACATGCCTGCCACATAACAGCACAGTGACACGCAGCTATTAAAACATGAAGAGTCCAAATCATTACCTAGCACTGCACTGCGCTCGTCACCCAGAGATCTTATATCTCTAAGCCTTGTAATTTCTCTGGAAACATTGAACATTTATTTTTACATTTTTAGCGAAATACCTATAAAATAAATAAATAGCAAATACTAAAAAATTTGCTAATCAAACGCTATATCCGAACCGCGTACATTTTGAAAAAAAATTTTTGGCCATAGGTACTAATCATTCCGCCACATGTTATTCTCGTGTTGCTGTGCTGATTAGGTATATTCAATTCATTAATCGTTTTCATTTTTTTAATGTAGACCACTATATAATTCTATATACATATAGTAGTCTTGAAATAGTTAAAACCGATTCGTTGCGGAGGACACGACAGGCGTGTCTAACAACAACGTTCTGTGGCGTAGGACACTAACATTATCATAACCGTCGTAAATCGGTCAAAATAAGGTTTAAAATTTTGTCCTAAACAATGTATTTTTTTTTTACCTAGATTATGGCTGTAGCACGGTAATATTAACTACCAGTATTTCGACTTCATACAAACGGACGAGATTGTACCTACGCGCCTCGATCTCGGGGCGCGCTCGGTACGTGTTCCCAATGTAATATCTATCTTAACGTGCATGACATAAGCACGGCAATAATATAAATACATTAATTTAACTGAGCCGTATTTTTGAAATTTATGTGTAGAGCTATCTATGTATATAGATACCTAATAAGCTAGCTATAGAGTAGAGAGTAGAGCTAGCTATGTATACCTAGAAACCGTAAACAAGCGTAACAATTTCAAAGAAATGGCTCAGTTAAATTACTGAGAGATAATATTATCGTGGCTGTAACCTTCGTTTCTGGAAATTGATTGATTTGGAAAAATTCAGGGATTTGCAACCTTTTTCGACTGCATACATATTTTAATATTAGGCACGACCGTAAATTTTACCCAATAGATTTTTTCAACCTTAATAAGTTTGCATTAGTAAGTTTGCGAATAGAATCGTTGGCTTTTACGGCTGAGGGCGGCTGATTAGTCGATAAGAACGCTTTAAATTATATCTGTTCTGATTGATTGAAAACTCGACAACATCGACTCCTCTCTATGCCATGAGGTCTTTAATTTTCTGAGATTATCTGACACCAACGAATTATAATACATACTTTAAATACCATAAAATTACAACATTAAATTATAAACTAATTTAACCTAACTTACTGTAAGATTGGAATCTTGCGCGTCTCTCGTTGTGATACCCTTCACTGCTCTATTAGAAATACCTCGAACCAACAAGGTATAAAAAACCATGTAAAAAAAAAACGAGTACAAAAGTACAAGTATGCACTCGAAAGTGAAAAATAAATAAATATAATAGTTATAAATGCTACCGATTATTTTATTTGAAGTCGTTGTCAGCAGACGTTAGATGAGTGGGTAGCGTTCATAACAATTGGGAACGAAGTTTCTTACGACAGGCTTGGAGGAGATAGGTAATTTGCTACGTTACCGAACTGTAAAATTGTGATTTTCTCAACAAAACTATCAGTTTAGTAGATATATAGTACATAGTATGTAATAAAATATTTAGTTCTTGAAAGTATTTCCTTTCAACTGTACATAAATAATTAGCTTTTTCTGTAAACTATAGTAGATTTTTTTATGTCATAACATTTATGTTTATATCATATGTCATAATTTGGAAACAAATAGAGTTGAAATTTGTAACAGATGTCTAGAATAATACATATACTACTTTTATCACAACAAATAATGAGAATTACGCTGGTAAAACCGTAAGGTGCTTTTAGTAATAATCTACAATCAACCTAAATGAAAAAAAGCCGGAAACCTTCTATAATTATATCGTCCAGATAAACAACAATTTCCATAAAAATAGCAACCATTCTGCATCAGACTAAAGAAGAATCATATCATTAAACACGCCATAATCAGTGTACATAAAAATATACCTATCGAATTGATTACCTCGTTCTCTTTGAAATCTGTTAAAAACTAGGAACCAATGACAATAAAGATAGTTTTACTTTGACTTTTCTGTAGTCATGTAACTAAAAATCTAGCAAAATCAGAGTTAACTAAAATTCGCTGTTTTTGGTCAATTCAATCTTGTGTTTTTGCAAACACCCTATTTTTTCAGTAAGATTCAGAAAAAAACAATAACTAATTTGTTGTTATCCGTATTTTGGCAAAATCTCTAGAGTTTTCCAAATCCAAATATACTTGATTTCTATATTTTTTGAAGAAACTATTATTATTTGAAATAGTTTTGATTTAAAACAATCTATTCTCTAAACGTTTTCATACAAACCTAAAATGAAAACTTAATATTACCAACAAAAATACTCGAAAGGATTGTAACACCTGAAAAAAATATCACTTACCTTCCATTTCTTTGAAAACTCGTAGTTAGCCACGTAAACACAGCATTAAATAACGTATACTGCCACTAACAACCGTAGTTTGGTGTCTACTGAGCTAAAAATCATTTTAATCAACAAATAAAATCACAAAAAAAGCATATTTACTCTAACACATGGCGGGAGACACGGCAGTCGTGTCACCAACTAGTATGGCGTTAGATACGACTATCGTGTCACAAAACATTTGTTCGCAGCCACTGCTCGAAGTTCTCAAAATGGAGCTCCGCAACGAAACGGTTATGTATTTTTTATTTTAGTTTTCGCTTCTGCCGTGCGGTCTTAAGCGCACACATTTTTTATGAGTTAACATAAGAATCGCCGACAACGACATATCATACCTAGCTGATTAATCTTATTGAGAAAGCGTTCGAAACACACCTGAAATTCCAGTGCGCTGTTAAGTTTGTGCGATAAATACAGATAAGTAGGTAACGGTAATATTAATTTCAAATAAATTAACGGCGTATATTGTAACCCTTTGTACTGATAGTTGCACATTTGCATAGTTGTTAGACTTATCTAAGTTCTCGACGCGTTTAACGTCACCATGCTGTGTATTTATTCTACAATAGCTAGAAGTTCATTTGTATTTGTTTGTATTGACACACATCAGCTGAGATTGGAATAACCGATGCTCCGTTAGGGCTAGGAGCTAGAATGTGGCATTTCACGTTGAAGTGAAACTTCCATTCGTCTCGACTTGTCTCCTCCCAATGAAACGATATTTTGGCAGCATACGGTAGATGGCGGTGCGGTCGCCAGCGGCAGGTTGGCGGAGTCGCTAGTGAACGGGAGTGCGCTGCGCGGCGCCCGCGCGAGTGACCGCGACGGCCCCAGGGGCCGCGGTGCTGCCTCGGAAAACTGCCAACAGTCCTCCACTTTTACACGCGGCACCCTCACAAGCCTAGCCTAGCCTAGCCAAGATCACATAGTTTTGAGTAGGTACAGAGATTCAGGGTCTATGTCGAAAGTGGCAACCCTGTTCGTCTTAATGTCCATTTTCTCAACAACCAGATCTTCAAACTTTGTAATCTTGAGCAGGTATTTGATAACATACTTTTAGGAACCAGAAGTGGTTTTTATGTTTTTAAAACAACAATTGAACAAATCACACTTTTTCTGTTATGAAATTATAAATTATTACACAAAAATCACAGTAAGACTCCAAGAAGGTCAAGGTTCTATGTTCCAAGGAGGCGGCAGCTATCCTCATTAAACCTCTTTAGTTGCGTCGCATCATGTTTGGCTCTGTCCTCTGCCTAGATGATATCTATACTAATATTATAAAGCTGAAGAGTTTGTTTGTTTGTTTGAACGCTAGGATCTCAGGAAGTGCTGGTCTGAATTGAAAGATTATTTTTCTATTAGATAGTCCATTTATCGAGGAAGGCTATAGGCTATAGAAAATAACGCTACTATTAACAGAAGCGGAGCATGAATCAAGTATGTAACAAAATCGGGAAAAAATATTCCTTTTAGAGAGTTTTCATACGTTTCGTGCTTTGACATGACACATGACAGCATGCGTCTAAGATTGCGTCATTGAATATCACAGATTACATACCTCTTGAATATAAAACCTTTTTGCTAATCTAACCTAATCTCTGAGTTGGTACGACCAATTTCCGACAGGTGGCGTAGCAGGTAGCTGAAGAGGTGTTTTGTTTGAAAGCGAAATTCTCAGGAATGACTGAACCGATTTCTAAAATTTTTTTACCGTTGGATATGTGCGGGATCTCGATGAGTGCTATATATGTTCCACGGGCGAAGCCGGGGCGGACATCTAGTTCTTAATAATACTATTGGGCGTTTTCACAAAAATGTATACCCCAACAAAAAAATACAGTATTTTTAGAAATATTCGTTTTGAGGTTGTGTTTGGTCTCATTATGATAGAAAATTTATATATTTTTGGAAACACTGGAATGTTATGAGATTAACGTAAATAAAGGTATAAGAATTATGTAAATGTTTATTCATACGAACTTTTGAATAACTTAGAAACAATAATATTTTGGAACTAATTTAATTATAAACATATATATAAAAATATTAATAACACAATAAAATAGATTGGAACAGGACAAATTATGGTCACATCCCTGAGTGAAAAATTCGTCACGCACCGGCTTGTGAGACACATGTCTCCTTCTCAAGCAGTTCTAAAAACACTGACGGTAACATTTAGTTTCGTTCAAAAGCAAATACAATTATGCTGCCAACAATGAAAGAAAATGTTATTACTGTAATACAAATATAGTTTAAAATCTGGTCACAAAATGGAATGTTCCGGAATGATCAATATTTTTGAATTTTACTTTATTTTGTTTAGACAACTAGTTCATTTTAAATTTGTAAATCTTTGGCTTATAATATTACGGGAATCATGTACTTTTTTTATATAAACCACAAAAATAGTGTGCTCCTTGAAAAAAAAACTTATAAACAGAGATTATTGTGCGTAAGAACCATTAAATTAACCATTTCTGAATAGTTTTTTTACTATTTTAGGGTCAAATGTTGTATTTTTTCTTAAAAATTTGTTGTGACACAATTATATGATATTTTGTTTATGCACTCATGAATAAAAATTAAATATAGTGAAAACTATTTCGTAGTAAGAAATTACAATTGAATTCGAGGGACAGGCGTAAAACAGGGGTATACATTTTTGTGAAAATGCCCGCACACATTGTCGTGGCGTTCGTGTCGAAAACTGAAAGTAGATATCATGGGATAATGCTCGATACCGGTAGGTTCCAACATAAAACCCAAGGTCAAAAACAGGCTCTTTCCTCCGGGTTGTCCGGTAAATATTTACTTCAGTAACCCAAAAAATAATAATTTGAAACGGAATTTTCACAAAAAAAACACTACAATAAAGAATACTTTAATAATTTACGTACACATACAGCTGTACATTACCTGAATCAAAATAAAATATAGACAACCGGGAAGTTAATTAGTTTGTTGGTTATTGCCACTTTGGTACTACGTATATTACACACCAGTATGTCATGCATCTAGATAACCATCTAGACATAAGCAAAACTATGTAAACTATTCTAGAGAAAGAATAAATTAAGGATACATAAAACAATCACAAAACTTTTTTTTTGTTATTATTTTGCCGCTCCACAGACTCTGGGCTCCGTGACCTTTGTCATTACAATTATCTTTTTTTACAAATTTCTTGGATTAGGAGAAGAAAAGGAAAATAGGGGAGTGTTGTGAACATTCAATTCTAGTACTAGTCCGATTTCGTCAGCCGATCACTACCGGTTGGGATTCCGATAGTAATCGACTCGACGTCGTTAAGCTTAGCCGCCTCCTCCCTCCGCAGAGCCTCCACTACTGCCGCGTTTCTGTCTTTTATGGCCATCTTTAGGTGGAACTCTAGGATGGTATTTGGTGATGCAGCTAACGCTCGCCGTACGAACCGACCGATGGCGTCGTCGTTGTCGTCAGCGCAGTATGTGACGGTCCCCGTGTGCCGTGAGATTGCAAAAACCGCATGGGGCAATCACTTAACTAATTCAATACAACTTTTCATTACACTGAGAATCGTCCAAAACAAGAATTACTTTTCTTTCCCAAATACCCCCAAGTCACGTAGTCGTCGACAGCTTCGTTTAGCCGGCGCGCGTACAGGTCGCTGGTGTTGGTGACAGCCAGGCTCTCCATGCCATCTAGCACGGGGACCTGATCTTCTGGCACCAGCAGCAGGGGCAGCAACATCACCGTTAAGATCAACCCGTACGGCAGCTTCTGTAAAACAACCTCAATGTTTTCAAATCTTGAGTAAGCAGGTACATCGATCATATTATTTCGTTATCTGGTCGAGCAAGGAGGCTGATATTCGTGATGAAGAGACTTAGAAACTGTGCACCCATAGACACTGTCAGGCAGGTATACCTAGCTCTATGCCAGTCCGTATTATAGTATTGCGTTTCGGTATGGGGAAGTGCTTGCAAAACACATTTTAAGAAAATAGAGATAGCGCAAAGAGCCATACTCAAAGTCTCTCTGAAACATCCTTTTAGATATCCCACAGACAAAGTCTATGAAGAGTTTAAAGTACTTCGGGTACGACAACTCTATGTCTTAAACGCAACAGTTAAAACACAAAAAGAGCTTTTGAATCGAGAAGTTTATGATCGGCTGATGACTTGCCGCGTATTTAGAATGCCCACTCCAAATTATGCGTCCCTACTTGGATTTAGAAGCCCAACTTTTTCTCATCCTAACACTTATAATAATGTGTGTAGAAAATGTGACATTCTTAGCTGTAGTTTAGCAACGTGTAAAAAAATTGTTAGACATGGTTACTCACACTCTCTTACGAGGAGACTGAAAAGCTGTTGTGTTACAAATTGCCGTTCTTGTAAATTGCAGTTACAAGTAACACTCACTCATACAAAAAAAGAAGTGTGGCACTCGGAGACTGCCGTGGTAAAGCTATTGCATGTTGCATGCATTTTTATCAACATAAGCAATAGGGATGTTAACAATTTTTCGGAATTGCTTTTATTTTGAAGAGTGACATATTTGTTTACCATAAAAAATATCACGGAAAATCCGTTAAGTTGGCAACACCGCTAAGAGCATTTAGTCTGTAAAGCTAATACAAATAAGATTCAAAGTCGAATGACCGAGTGGGGAGGACGGCGTTACGGTCTTCCATCCCTCTTTCTTGTGAACATAAGAAAGAGATGCACGTTCACTAAAATTCGGTCCCCAGGCCCGCGATAAAAGCTATGCAATAGCTCAAAACTAAATAAACGCGGTCATACACAAGTTACAATACACACAAACACTATAACAACACATAATTACACGCAGACACATACAACCGCAGCCTGTTCTGTGCAAACAACACCATACACAGATAAGTCATCCACAAACGCACAATATAGCAGAGTTAAAGTACACAAGCTCTTGCTCACTTTAGACACACACGTGCACCTTCTTATGTAATTTCCACCTTCAAAATCTTTGTTTATTTTTGTTGTTTTGGGATATTGTACCTATGTATACTGTTTTTGGTGGAATTTTTGTTAACTCTCCATGAACTAGTTGCAAAACATTGTTCATTATTTATTTAAGGTATTCGTACTCTGAGCCCTGAGACACAGGTTTGTCGCCTAGTTCGGGGCTCGCTGTTAAATCTGTTTTAATCAATGATGTTTCAGCAGTAAAGTTTTTATTATTTTTATTTTATGTTTTTTATTTACTAATGGCGGCCCTGTCAAAGCCGCAACGGTCAGGGAGAGTGGCGAACCGTTATATCAGCAGCCTTTTTCCATCACGGTTTCCACTCCACAATCGTAATGCTTATCAAGATTTCAGCATGAGTAGAATAACAGCTTAGAGAAAAGGCCAGAGGCAGAGCAATATGAAGGAATGTTCTGAGGTGGCCGAGAACCACAAAGGGTTGTAGCGCCAAAGGAGTACAAGAATATACAAGTTTATCATCATCATGGGCTTTAATAGTGAAGTGAAACATTGTTCGGAAACTGGCGTACCTATTCCAAGGGAGCACTCCCAAACTTTATTAGTTAACTTACTCTATTAATCAAAGTGTACGTACCTCTTCGAGATCCGTATCAAAATCTTTTCTAGGATACAGCTTTGCAATATTCAGTCCTAATCTCTTCAGAGACATCCCAAGTTCTAAATAGTAGTGGTTAATTAGTTTTGTGTAATATTTGGATCTGAAAGATCCGTCTGTGGCCGCGAAAATAAAATATATGAGATCAGTGACGGGGCACCCCACTTGAAGGGTTTGGTAGTCCACTGGAACAATTTCTGTTTGGTTCTGGAAAAAACAACGTAAAGATTACACAGCGGAAAAATGTCCAGGATCTCTTCAAATAATTCCTTCTAATCCTAGGTACTAATTTTATATACGCAAACATTTGTGGGAATGTATGAATATATGTTACTTTTTCACGCAAAAACCCCTGAAGGGGATTTGGATGAAATGTTGTATACGGATAGATAAAGCTATGTCTTGTATCCCGGTAAAATAACGGGATCAAGAACTATGCGAGTAAAACCGCGGCGCACTGTTGTTTATATTTTCAAGTTTCTGATATTTTATTAATTGGATTGAATTACAGTTATATTATTAACTATCGATATTTACTGTGGTGGATGGTGGAACAAGTCCCCGATATTTGAATTTAATACATTGTCCATAATGTGAATGTCCCAAATGTGAGTCCCAGTTGTCCCACGCACCATCACTGACAAACACTGCACATCACATCCTCAGCAACAGAGTGGTTTACAACTGGAACAGGTTGCCTGAGGGTGTTATTTCGGCAAAGTCGTTTAGTAAAAGATAAAATAATTTTAACAGACAATTACCTATAATTTGTTATTTCAACACTGAGATATAGGCATATAAGCTAAAGCTGCTCGCCTATTACTCAAAAAATAAAATGTTTATTTTACAATATTATGTCCTACGGGATCTTACTATGGGGTTCGGCTTCGGACAGAATCTTTGTGTTCATATTGCCAAAGATACCAATCCGTGGTGTATTATACAACGTGTGGCGGAAAGGTCCAACAATATTAGTTGTAGTTCATCTATACTAGGTATCGAATCACATAAATATGTGAATATTAGACACGAAAAAAAGCACAACCATTTTTTTCCATACAAAGTTTAAAATTCGTTGTTTATTATTTTATTTGACAACCCTAATCACCGGCGGCGCGGCGCGGTCACTGACCGCCGGCCGCCGCGCGCCGCTCCGGCGTCGCACGCCGCGCCGCGCCGCCGCGCATTAGGGTTGAAGCTGGTCAATTTGACATCAAACTTTGACTCGTATTATCTCGCGATCTAAAGTGCCGAGGGGAAAGAGACCTTCGGAGATGAAGTCCATATCAGTGTTGGAATGACCTATTCAAATATAGTTGGACCTTTCCGCCACACGTTGTATAATTTATCAGCTAGAGAATCAGTACGGGAGATTTTCAAAACTATAAACATATTAACACTCCCTTCATTGTTTATTTATGAATGTATAATGTATGTAAGAAAAAATCGAAGTCGACTTCAGAAAATAACTAAAAATAACTATTTCAAATGTAAAATGGTATTCGCTTCTATAATGCAATCGTATACAAGTGGAAGGTCTGAATGAAACCAAGTTTAAAAATTAAATAAAATCTACCTATTGAGCAAGGCATATTATAATATACAAACACGACTTTGTTAAAGATAGTAACGTATGGAAGAGAAATGTGTCTATATTAAAATCTTATATTATAATAGATTTATAAAACTTTTCATGTAATATTTTATGGTATGTATTGTTTGTTATTTTGTCTTTGACAAAGCCTTTTTACAGCTGCATGTAATTGACTAGGGCACTATACAGCTGCTTTATTAAGTTGACATTGTTATTTTATCTTATAATGTACTCAGATTCTTTGGCTTTTTGTGAATGACGTTACGAAGTATTCTTATGAATTTATGGTTCGAATAAATGGATTTAATTGAATGCATCTTCATGAATGCCGTTTCATGTATATTTTTACCAATTTACAATATTCAACAACACATTTCACGGTCACTATCATAAAAGCACTGAATATCATTCAGTTTATAATCACGGACCAAAGAAAGGGTATAAGTTTGATGTCGATGTCTATCTGTCTATCTGCATCGATGTTAACTATCTTAGTTTTCGTCGTGTAAATTTTACTTAGTTACTTGTCTGCAAACAAGGGTAGGTATTGATTTATCACGCGTATCTTGCGTGTTTGTTTGTTAAATAAATTTATTCTCACGTATCTTCCAAACGATATATGGTGTGTCTCAAGAACCCAAGTGTCCTTCGATAGGTATTTAAAAACCAAAATGGCGGGTTTTTGCAACCAAATTCTAGATAGATGTTTTTAATAGAAGCTGAGACAAATTGACAACTATGTCCTATTCAAAATAGTCACTACATGCATACTAACTAGTGTAACTAGACCTTAGGTAATGCTATCGCTCATTGTTCTATATTATACAAACTCATACGGTACAAAAATATATTTAGATATGTAAAGAACTATTTATACATTTTTTGCAATTAGAACAAATTTATTTTGTATCAGTTTTGATATTTAAAAAAAGAGTTTCAGATATACTTACATTGACGACCTTGTGCAGCATATTGCTAGGCCTGAAATCCGTGTGAGTGATCACTTTGCAATGTTTCGATTTAAACGCCCCAGTAAAATGTTCAGAAACGTTAGGGCTTTTAAGAAACTCTTCCAGCTTTTGTTTGTTTTTCTTACGCACCGCACCCAAGGCCGTTTTCATGCCATTTGCAAAAAAAGGTTCCATAGGCCCAAAGTCTTCGTAAATACCAGGATGTGCTGTAGCAAATTTGTTTAATGCACCTGGGCTCTCATGTTCGTAAGCCAACGAAAGTGCGTGAAATTTGGCCAGTTCAGTAATAGCTGCGGACGCGTAGGACCAGTCCACGGATTCGAATCTATTCGCTGAACTGAACCCCTTGCTAGTTAAGTCTTCTAATATTAGTGTTTCAAGGAGGTGAGTTGTGTCTACACCGTAGTATTTAGGGGAGTCTTAGTCTGTTTTTATCCGCCACTTTGTGGTTTTCTTCTAGCTTCGAGTAAGTAGCTGCCAAGTTAGTATAAAACAAAGTTTCATTATTGAAAGGATTCATCGGCGATTGCTCCCTCACTTTCTCGTCTATAGCAGCGACTTTGGCGAACAGATCTAGATGCCTTCCTTCACCTGTGATTTTTACCTTAAATAGTACGGACGTGAAGTTGGCACCGTGGGTAGATACCGGAGTAATTTTGGTCTCAAATGTATTGAATTTTTGTTCTGTAGCTATTTTTTTAACAATGTTTAGAAGGTGTTCTTCTTTTGGTATAGTCTTGGGTATACTCATTCTTGTGCTGTTATTGGTATCTCCTAAAACTCCCAGATTAACAAAGTCATCAACTGCTTCGTTAAGCCTTTGACGGTATATTTCACTGAATTCAGTAACAATCATACTGGAAAAGTCGCCTCCAATTGTCGGAGCCTTGTCCTCGGGTACCACTAGTACGGGCAGGAAAGCTAACGTCAGAATCAGCCCGTAGGGTAGTTTCTGAAACGAATTAATGTTGCTAATATATAGGTACATTGTACATATATTTTCAGTCTTCATCATCGTTATTAGTTAGTGGATGAGTATGGGAGTCATTCACCGCTAAAGAACGTCATCATCATTAGGCCACGGTAGTCCACTGTTAGACGTATCATTGTGGCATAGTGGCGTATCATATATACGTAGCATATGCCTCTCCACTTTACTATGATACATCATCATCAGCCTATCTTAGTCCACTGCTGAACATAGGCCTCTCCCATGGCTCGCCAGTAAGCCCTATCCTCAGCTATACGTCTCCATCCACTGCCTGCTGTCTTCCGTATATCGTCACTCCATCTAGTCTCAGGGTGTCCTACACTACGTTTGCCGATTCGTGGTCTCCACTCAAGAACATGTCTACTCCAACGGTTATCGGTTCTGCGACAGATATGACCGGCCCATTGCCACTTCAGTTTGCTAATGCGTTGAGCTATGTCGGTTACCTTGATTCTCTGACGGATCACTTTGTTCCGAATACGATCCCTCAGAGAAACTCCAAGCATAGCTCTCTCCATAGCTCGCTGCGCGACTTTAAATTTATGGACCGGTTTGACTGTCAGTGTTCAAGTTTCGGCACCGAAGGTCATGACAGGGCACACTGATTAAAGACTTTTGTCTTTAGACATTGTGGAATTGACGACGAGAATATGATACGCCACTCAGCATTATCCACGGACCACGCCTTTACCTTTCCAACTACTTGTACCAGTAACGGTATTCGCCGGGATTTAAGTAGTACTGTAGTTGAGCTGATTTAACCGCCATCATTTGGTGTTAATTTTAAATGTGCAGCATTAAAAAAACAATAATAAATATTGGTGAACATTTCCTCACACAACACCGTCTAGCCTCATACGAAAGAATACTTGTACTACGAGTATGATGATAGCTGAAATAGCATAACTTCTTATCTTCTTAGCTATTTATCTAGTTCTCCTACTTAAGTGGCTTACTTCTTTCAACTCTGAATCAAACTTCTCCCTGGAGAATTGATGCTCAACATTGAGTCCGAGTCTGGCCAATGCTACGCTGAGTTCCGAATAGTAGTGTTCGATTGATTTCTCATAATACTTGGCTCTAAAGGCGCCATCTGTGCCGGTGAAGATGAAGTATATCAGGTCGATGACGGGGCTGCCAGGCTGCAGGGTCTGATAATCCACAGGAATCACTTCGGTGGTAGTATCCTGCAGATAAGGCACAACCATAGATTTAGTATTGTACAATTTTTAGGCACAAAACTTTTGAAAATATGAATTTATAGTAGAATTAGCTTTTTGTTGAAAGAAGTCACGTAGTAGGCGACGTAATCTATTTTTAACCGACTTCCAAAAAAGGAGAAGGAATTCGACTACCATATTTTTTATGTAAGTATGTTGTATGTAAGTATGTAATGTCGAAATCAGCCTGGTGGTTTTTGAAATATGAACAAAAAACTCAAATTTGCCTATGATTTTGTCTGGATGATATGGTGGTAGATTTCATTCACAAAAGTAATTAAATTCGATCCTATCAACACGAAACTGCGGTGCACTTACTTGTTTTGTACCAAATAAGTAAAATAAACTATTTTATACAAAAAATTTAAACTGATTTCAAAACCACAAATAGGCGGTCAAAAGCGAAATAGAGGTATTATAAGCACTACTCACTTATCTATTTGAAGACGGTCCCAGGCAAGTCTAATAGGTAGTAGGTAGATAAATACTGCTTACCTATGCCTACTTCCTACGTAGGTACATATTAACTACTTATCAACTAGCTTTTTGATTTGGCTGGCACCGACTTATTGTTTGATTTTGAGTGCCGATTTGCGGTTTTGAAGTCGGTAAAATTTTTTGTTTAAAAAGAGCTTACTGCGTTATTTTTTTGTAAGAATGAGCCTTTTTGAAACAAGGGAAAATCGATTAAATTTAATCACGATAACAGTCGCCGTCGTAGAGTCGTAGATTGGGATAAAACATTTTTTAAATCATGTTAGGCTGTCTAAAAATGGCTGATTACTCTACGATTGATTGTATTCTACGTGTTATTAATATTTTCGTGTGTTATTTATCTAACGTAATAAAGTCCTTGTGCTTGCTTTAGTTAATTATGACTAATATACGCAAAATACATATCGCAATAAAGAGATTATGATTACAAATATACTTTCGTTAGATACATTTCTGTACCCTATTGTAAACCTAAACCATTATGGAGCAAAGACTCAAATAATAAATCATGCGTGCAAATGCAATAGTTTACTTACATTCAAAACTTTGTGCAGCATGTTGTTGGGCCTAAAATCCCAGTGCACAATAACCTTACGGTGTAGAGGTTTCAACAAATTATTATAATATGTTATAAGATCATATTTTTGGACAAAGGTTTTTATCTTGTCCTTGTGTTCGTCACGCATAGCCGCCAAAGCAGTTTGCACTCCTGCGTCGAATGCAGGTTTAAATACGTCAACGTTCTCGAAGATTCCGCCAGGAATATTGGTGAGGCTCTTTTCAAAGTCTTGTGGGCTCTGATTTTCGAAAGCCATGGAGAGAGCGTGAAGTTTCGCCAGCTCTGTAATAGCAGCGGCAGCATAAGGCCAATCTATTGACACGAATCTATTTGCTGAATCGAAGCCCCTGCTCGTCAAGTCTTCTAAAACAAGTATTTCGCGACGAGGTGTCGTTTCGGTGCCATAGTACTTAGCAAATTTAAGCTTGTCACCTTCAGGCACGCCATTAACGTCTTCGATTTTTCTGTACGTTTTCATCAAATTCGTATAAAAAAACTTTTCTACGATGAACGGATTAAATTGTACTTGCTGAAATACCATCTCGTTCAGTATTGATACTTTGGCAAACAGGTCCAAATTTCCACCATCACCAGTAACTTTAATCTTAAATAGATTTGAAGTATAATTGGCACCCTTAGTGGATACTGGCGTAATTTTTGTATCAAATTGATTAAAGTTTTGATCTTTTGCAATTTTTTTCACAAAGTTCAAAAGGTGTTCATCTAGCGAAATGTTTTCTTCTATTGGTGCTCCATTATCATTCAAACTTTGTTTACTTTCAGAATCTTCTAGAACTCCCCATCGAATGCAGTCGTCTATGATTTCATTGATCCGCTGCACGTATAATTCACTAGAAGCACTTACAGCCAAGCTGGACATGTCGTCCATGACGGGTGCTTTGTCTTCAGGCACCAAAACGATGGGCAATGAGGCTACCGACATTATCAGTGCAAATGGCAGTTTCTGTAATAAAAACAAAATCTTATAAAATATCATCAATTGAAAGTTTGTAGTTTTGACTAGTAAAAACATTGTTAATCAATGCATCCCAGTTTTATATAGACATTTAGGTTTCCGAGACGTTTGTGGACGATGTTGACATTGTGACTTAGGGATTCATAGTTGGACCACCGTTTTGCACGATGTACTGTATAATTATGTGGAAACAATTAGTTTTGGAATATATTATCAGTCGTTCCGCACTTTGAGCATGTTGGTCATGTAAGGGTATAAAAAAGGTCTACAACCTTAGATAAGTAAATACGAGATCAGGTTTTTCAGCACGGTCCCGTAATCGTAATAGACTGCAGGCCCGTGAACAAAATGTATGGGTCAAATGAGCCAGCATGAGACCTATGTAGGATGATAGATGGGTATAAAATAATAAGATTCAACACTATGCCGTCACTTGTAAGCTGTCCAACTGAATGTAGATGAGCATTCAAAACCGCAAGTAGAGTGGTAAATTTTGGTCATTTGTTTTTTGTACGGCATTCTTACCATCAAATAGATCCATGGAAAATAATGAGAAAACGCGTAGTGCCGTACAAAAATAGTGGTCCACCAAATCGGAAACATGTTTGATATTTCGGAAATTTTCAGGGAAAATTTGGTCATTTGATACTGTACGGCATTGGTTCCATACAGTTGCACTAGTTCGTCTAACCCATTATTCCGCAACACCGTACAAAAATAATGCGACAAGAGGAAAATATCAAGGGATCAATCTCCTCTTTTCAGTGATCCAAGGAGGTGATTTGATACAGTACGGCATCGGTTCCATAACATTTTGTAGCAGTCAAACGTACAGTTAAAAATAATGCCGTACAAAAATGACTGTTCATTTAAATGTTTATCGATAATTACCTTAATTTCAACGTATACTTTATTTATAAAGGTGGTAGGTCATTTGATACTGTACGCCACCTTATTTTTCTAAATTACCTTGCTAAAAACTATTGTTGTATAGTAATGCCGTACAAAAAAACGTGTTCTAAAAAGAAATACAGAGGAATACAAAACATGCAAATTTTCATTTATTTCAATAATCATAGATTAATGAAATATAGCAATTTTTTACATATTATCGTTGCTTTAAATAGTACTCAGGTAAATAAATTAGGAAAAAATAATGCCGTACATTTTAACCCTTAATCGAACAAAATGTGCATCACTTAGTTAGAAACTCGGAAACTCGGAAACTATGTACTTCAGGGCAAAATT
The DNA here is from genome assembly GCA_017562165.1 of Ectropis grisescens. Lineage (NCBI taxonomy): Eukaryota > Metazoa > Arthropoda > Insecta > Lepidoptera > Geometridae > Ectropis > Ectropis grisescens. The sequence continues at coordinate 23,479,271 of CM029785.1, forward strand.
ATGGAGATCATTATTGTCGAAAATAGTATTTTACACTTTTGTTGTCAAAAACTTTTTGTGAAACGTACCGTTTACGATTTACGTCTCATTTAATGAAACAGTTTTTCTATCGCGGCCGATAGCTTTTGAAATATTAGGTAAATCAATAGAACGCATCTATTCATTTTTAAAGATCAGTTTATTATCTATAACTTTTACCTTCACTTTTTTTTTAAGTCCATACGTTTGATTTAGAAGACGTTTAAATTCTGTTATTCTGCCAAAATAACAAAATTTAAGAATTGTATTAAAATAAACAATTGTTTTGTTTGTGGTAGGTTATTAGACGATGAAAACTCTGTATTTGTGAGACAAAAAAACGATAACTTGTTAGACACGCCTGTCGTGTCCTCCGCAACATAATAATAATTTGACCGTATAATTTTCTTCTACTTTCTCAATATACAGGGTTATTGGTTATCAGGTAATCAGTGTCATCATTGATGGTTAAAAGATACGAACAAAGCGATTTGACTCCACGTTAGTAATAAGAAAGTCTAGGTTGTGGAATGCATTGCGTTGAATGAATGAATTTTCAAAACATTTTTCCAGTCCTCCGCTGACACCTCTTTCACGGCTTTCTCGAACGCTGCTAGTGCGTCTTCCGGAGATCAAAACGGTATGTATCCCTTTGAGCTGATTTTTAATTTTAATAATCAAAATGTTCCCTGCGCTCCTCGATCGCTTCACTTTCGTATGCGTTGGTTTATTTTGAAACAGCCAAACTGTCGACAGATACTTTGTTTCTGAATCGTATTGATAAATTCAGGATTTGTCACCTGTCATAATGTCGTAAACGCACCGTGACGAGCCTGCACCAAATTTTTGTGTCATATCACAGCTCACATCCACACGGGTCTGCTTCTGAGCAGCAGCTGGCAGCCAGCGGGAAACTATCCTCCTTACGCGAAGATGCTCGTGCAAAATCTTGTGAAAACTTTCTGAAGCAACCTGCAGAGTATACTGAATCTCTTCGTACGTAATGCGTTTTCGTTTTCTTGACGACTACTCGTCGTAGGACGACTACTCCTTTGTTCATACCCCAAAGTAAAACAACCGCATTTGAACACGCTATACCAGCGGTAGATGGTTGCTTTTGAAGGTCCTTCATCTATAAAAGCAATTTGAAGCCTATCAAATAACTCATCAGGATTGAAGCCACATTGATTGACAAAAACATATTTATCGACGCAGATCCATTGTTTAATGAGACAAGATTTTTTTAACTATAATAGGTTCGCACTTGACCACCATATCGACTGATGTGAAGCGATGATGCGATCTACGATGGAGCATGCTTACCTAAAAGACAGCGATTCACTCTCAAAGAATATTTGAATTGGCTCGTAAAAAATGCGCAATGTAATACTTATACATAAAAACTTTACGTACGTCGACTTTTGTTCTACAGTTTATGAAAAATCGTATATTTTTTTCCTGTACAAAAAAAAATATTTGTCCGGTCCAAAAACATCGAACTCTTCGTAAGAAGAGCGCACGCGCTCTCTGACTAATTAATAAGCGCTAAACAACTGTTAAACAGTGCTAAAGAGGACAGCAAACATTTTTTTTTTAGTTTTATCAAACGTTGTTTGTTAAAACTTTCTAGAACGGATGTAAGCTGATTACCAGTAACCCTGAATAAAATATATTTTGAAAATTATCAACAATGGCCGTCATTTCCGTCGACTTCGAATTTCGAAGGCAAAAATAATTAGAATATCATAGACTATTCGGCGCGGCGTCTGTTCTAACTCTATACGTGGTTTAAGTAAACTCTTTGGATTCCAATGAAAGCCAGTATTAGATGAGACGAGAGTTAATATAAAAGCATGTTAAAAGAGCTGGAAACTAACTTACTCGAAGTACATAATTCAATCCTTCCATTCTTACATAATTATGGATGGAGAGAAGGATATTTGTAACTCTTTCACTTAAAAGCTACTGAAGGATTTCGATGAAACTTAGTGCATAGATAGATCATGGTGTGGAATAACACATAAGCTACTTATAAGAATAAGAATTTTACCATGCGTGTCTTGAAATTTTCAACATTACGCCCAGTAGTCCAAAATTAAACTTCATATAACTTAAAAAGTATAGTCATGACAAAAAAAATTAGGTAAAATTTGTAAATAATAAAGTGGTCTTTAAAAATGGCTTGACGTGTTTTATTGATTAATCTAATATTTCAAGAGTTATCGGCCGCAATAAAAAAAACCGGTTCATTAAATGGGTCATAAATCGTAAATGGTACGATTCACAAAAAAGTTTTTGGCAACAAAAGATGTAAAATTTTATTTTCTACACTAATCAGTTCAATAATTTTGGCCTTAAAATGCATACTTTCCGAGATATCGGCCAAAAACGTTTTTTCAAGGTGGCGCTTAAACTCCACCTGAATCTGTCAGCATTTTGTGATTTTATGTTCAGTAAGTGATCCTAAACCTCATAAAAAAGAAATTTGGATCGGAAATTTATTGCAAAGTTAAATTCTAATTTTTTACTGGCCTATGATATGAACTTTCAGGTTTGTACGGTATTGACTTTTCTAAGACATGTATTAAATTTATATAAATTATCTGAATGTCGTTTAAAAATTCGTACTAAATATCACCCTAAAGTACATTTCGTCACATAGAATTTTCTGGAGTTTTTGGCATTTACTGACTTTTGGACTAACAAAATGTACGGCGTGTATAAATTTTTATCTTTGCACAAAATGTTTTCGGAATAAATTAATTTTACGTTGTATCAAATCACCTCCTGGATCACTGAAAGAGGAGATTGATCCTCGATATTTTCTTCTTGTCGCATTATTTTTGTACGCCGTTGCGGAATAATGGGTTAGACGAACTAGTGCAACTGTATGGAACCAATGCCGTACAGTATCAAATGACCAAATTTTCCCTGAAAATTTCCGAAATATCAAACATGTTTCCGATTTGGTGGACCGCTATTTTTGTACGGCACTACGCGTTTTCTCATTATTTTCCATGGATCTATTTGATGGTAAGAATGCCGTACAAAAACAAATGACCAAAATTTACCACTCTACTTGCGCTTTTGAATGCTCATCTACATTCAGTTGGACAGCTTACAAGTGACGGCATAGTGCTGAATCTTATTATTTTATACCCATCTATCATCCTACATAGGTCTCATGCTGGCTCATTTGACCCATAAATTTTGTTCACGGGCCTGCAGTCTATAAGCCGATGAGGTGTATGTTAGCTATGGCGACATAGTGATGTGCCGCTATAAAAGTATGACACTACCACAAGAGCGACAAGGCAAGAGTGATCAGACCCGTGCTTTCGGTGTAAAGTGTTTGTTCTAACTCTATACATCCATACTAATATTATAAAGCTGAAGAGTTTGTTTGTTTGCTTGAACGCTAGGATCTCGGGAAGTACTGGTCCGAATTAAAAGATTCTTTTTCTATTGGATAGTCCATTTATCGAGGAAGGCTTTAGGCTATAGAAAATAACTCTACTATTAATTGAAGCGGAGCATGAAACAAGAATGTAACAAAATCGGGAAAAAATATTCCCCTTTTGAGAGTTTTCGAACGTTTCGTGCTTTGACATGACACATGACAGCATGTGTCAAAGATTGCGTCATTGAATTTCAATAATCTGTGCCTTGAATATAAACCTTTGCTAAATTTTTTTTCTAAATCTGAGTTGGTACGACCAATTTCCGACAGGTGGCGTAGCAGGTTGCTGAAGAGGTTTTTTGTTTGAAATCGATATTCTCAGGAATGAGTGAACCGATTTCAGTCATTCTTTCACCGTTGGATATGTACGGGATCCCGATGAGTGCTATATAATATACCACGGGCGAAGCCGGGGCGGGCATCTAGTAGTACATATTTGTAAACTCTTCCAACAACACCCTGGGAGCACAATATAAAACACCTTCAGGCGATTGCTGTCCTAATTGGGGATATATTTGATGTTGTCTCAATTGCCCTGAATGTTAATAAAGGGTATGCAGCAGCAGCTACAGGTACTTGCATCTATTTGCCTTCCGGATGGACCGGGACCGCACAACAATGCGTCTGGATTCATATTTTAGTAAGTTGTAGTGATAGTACGGCTGAGTAAGTACCACACCTTTGCCAGTTATTCTACCGGCAAACAGTAATGTGAAAACACCACTATGTTCCCGTTTGAAGGACAATGTTTCCAGTGAAATTACAGAGTTTAGAGATAACACATCTTATATCTCTGGGTAACGAGCGCAATGCAGTGCAGTGCTAGGTAATGATTTGGACTAAGCATGTTCCAATAGCTGCGTGTCACTGTGCTGTTATGGGGAGGCACGTTGCTTACCATCAGGTACGTGCCTTGGTCGTCTCGTAAAAAATATAACAACATATCATGATCATTCAAATGATCATTCAAAGTTGAATGGGCAAGTCCATTTTAAAAGTACGAAATTATTAGAAAATGTATTGGATAACCCATTCAATTTCAAGTTACTTTTGTTATGAAACCAGTTTCCTAAACGCAATATTTAATATAGCTACCATATAAACTTTACGCGCGACGCATAGAAAATACAACAGTGTGACATCACGTTTCTGTAGTGATTTTCGTTTAGCAGCGTTTAGTAGCGTTTTTAGGAGAATCCCAAAAAAGTAAATTTAAAATCGGGATACCCGGGAAGATTTTAAGATAACAAAGTAATTATTTCACCTATGTTTCAGGTATTGAGTAGCCTTTTGATGGCAAATTAAATCAAAAATGAGTCGACATGCCTATTGGACAGTAAGAAATTATAATGATATCTGTGTCACGTCACAGATATCGTTCACAATTTTATGTGTCACATCCTTAACACATTGTCAAAATTCCATTGTTATCGTTGTTATGAAGTTACTATGATAGTATAATTATTTGTTATCACTCTTTATCTTATTTTGTCGTACCTGCTTAGTTTCATATCAGGTTTGTATCTGATAAGCAAATATTATTGACAAAAATAATTATTTATCATTCCCGTTCATAGCTCCTAATTATAAAAATTGATTTCAAAAACTAGATATTTATAGGACAAGAACCCTGCACCTGGAAACCACCTAGCATCAAATGACAAAAAAGTGTAATAGTATATTATGGCACGAGTGTGTAAAGTTTAGTTGCATGAAGTGACCAAGCAATAGATACATTAATTCATTTATTAAGTTGTTATGTTGAACACGATCTTTTTTGTGTCGAACCTTTTTAAAAACAAAGCAACCCAAATAAAAATACCTCTATAGCTCACTAGTTAGTAATAGCAATGAAAAAGTCACAGTTTGATTATAGGTGCCATTATATGCCTGATTGCAGTGAAATGAGAGCCACTTTATGAGCAAGGGCGTCGAAAGAGTTTTAACGTTGTAGATGTCAGTGGTAATGAAAAAATGTACCTACCTACCTATCTACATGTAGATGGAAAAAATACACATCTACACGTGGAAAGTGTTTTTGTAAGTAAGAGTAACGAGACGAGCAGGACATGTGCTTGATGGTAAGCAACATGCCTGCCACATAACCGCACAGTGACATCCAGCTTTTGGAAAATGTATGGTCTAAATCATTACCTAGCACTACACTGCGCTCGTCACCCAGAGATCTAAGATGTTAGATCTAAGCCCTGTAATTTCTCTGGAAACATTGCCCTTCAATTCGGAATATAGTAATGTTTGCTCATTATTCCTTGGCGGTACAAAAACTGGAAGGTGGTACTTCCCCAGGCGGACTTTGCCAAGAGTTCTACCTCTACGAAATGTAGGTATGTGGCCCTGCCAGCCCTGAGAGATGTTTGACTATGCCCTTATTGGGCTATTCATTCTGCATTTCATAAACTAGAGATCTGCGGAATAAATGAGCGGGAGAGCCTGATTGTAGGTAGGTGGGTAGGTAGGGTAGTAAATAACATTTACTACCTAAAACTGGAAATGGCATGAATTTTTACTAAGTTTTTAGTGTCTTACCTCTTTGAGCTCAGCTTCAAACTTGTTTTTCGGGAATTTGTGTTCCACATTGATTTCAAATCTTGCCAGCGCAACCCCCAACTCGGAGTGGTAGAAGTCGATCAGTTTCTGGTAGTTCTTGGCCCTGAAAGGTCCGTCCGTGGCGGTGACGATAAAATACAGAAGGTCGATGATGGGGCTCCCGGGGAGAATGGTCTGGTAGTCCACGGGAACCACCTCCGTACTGCCGTCCTGGAAATACATTACACAGCTCTTTTTAAGTTGAATCTTAGTAAAGTTTACCAAAAGTTAATATGTTAATATATGTATTATGTGATTTGTGCAAGGCTTGCATCTCCCAATCTTTCCCTTGGAGTACCTGTCGAATTTCACAACAAGTAATTATAGCTCTTACTCGATATGAGAGAAATAAGTCCTGCACTATCGCTTAGGGTGTTTTGTGCAATTCCACCAACCAGCGCTTACCCGTGCAGGTTTTTCTTCTTGAAACATCGGTATTTGGATCTGTGTTTCTGAGGTACACGCTCCAGATAAAGATGGTGACTTGTAATGACATTGGTGTCAGCTATGTGGAGTTTGTCGCAGCAAATGAACTGGCCAAAATGGGAGCAAAGGTACTTTAATATAGTAATTGAACCAGAACCTCTAATGCCTATACCTCTGGCCTAATTAAAAACATTATTCAGATTGCACAAGAATATCGATGAACCCCTCTTACCACATGAAACATGGACAAAATTCGTAAAGTAATAGTTACCATGACTCACCAATTACTTACCCCTAAATAAGGACCTATTTACGATAAGTGTGACAGACAGCCCTCAATGTTATGCAGGGTCACACGGAAGATGAAGAAACACCACGTATAGAGTGGGATATCTTGCCTCGCCTAGAGTAGAAATTTTAACCAGCCAAAGGAAAAATGAGCCACGCACAAGGAACAATTGAGAGGATAAGTGCGGAAAAAGCCCAGTTAAACTAGTTGATTAATTTTTAATTCAATTTAATGTGACTGAAATTAAAAACAAAGGAAAGTTTATATTCCTGAAAGCTAGTGGTAACTAAACATCAAGTTACACTGCGGGGCAAAGGTAATATACTGATAAGTTTAATAAAACTGGATGTCTGTAAAACTTTACAGACATCCAGGTTTTACGTGAATCGAGCGGAAAAACTAAAAATGTTGATTTTCCCCCGACTACCTCTGATTTGTAATCTGTACCTACAACATTCTACTAGTCAAGCCCTTTAATTTTTTTTAACTATAATAGTTTCGCACTTGACCACCATCTCGCCTGATGTTAAGCGATGATGTGATCTACGATGGAGCGTGCTTACCTAGAAGAAACCGATTTACTCTCGATTTGTAGACACTGAGATTGTAACCATCGGGGAAAACCCACACAGGCAACGCATTCCACAACGTAGACGTTGAGTTTGTTGCCCACTGGCTCTTGCGCTAAATATATAACTCTGTACGACGGCGCTATCATCTGCGTACCCAAAAATACCGGGCTTCAATAGATCGTTGATATGTAGCAGGAAGAGCGTCGCAGATAGTACCGACCCCTGAGGAACTCCGGCATTGATAGCCATTTGATCAGACGAATAGCTATCAATAGCGACTCGTATGGATCGATCCCTCAAGAACTGCGATATCCACGCAATAAACCCAGGGGACAAACCATAGCCAGAAAGCTTGCTTATAAGGCCATCATGCCAAACCCTGTCGAAAGCTTTCGAGATATCCAGGGATACTGCAAGTGCTTCCCCGTGTTTCTCGATAGCTTCACTCCAGATGTGGGTGACATACGCTAGACTGGTGGACCGGTTCAGGCGAAACCCGTATTGCCGGTCACTGAGGAGGTCGTTCGATTCTAGGTACGTCAGGAGCCTGTGGTTTAAGACACGTTCCATAGTCTTGCAGAGTAAGGACGTGACTGAGATGGGCCTGTTGCTAACAGGGTCAGTACAACTACCTTTTTTGGACACAGGTTGCACGTTTGCAAGCTTCCACGACTTCGGCACTTGCCCAGTTAGGAGAAAAAGTCTAAACAGGCGCGTTAGTACTGGAGACAACTCGGGTTCACAAATCCTCAGTGCTATGGCAGGAATTCCGTCCGAGACCCTGGCTTTATTCACATCCAGATTGCGTAGCACTTTGGTGACCTCCTCATGGCGAATATGTATTTCAGACATTACAGACGGACTGCCAGGTGGAGTAGGGAGGTATCGCACTACCAGCATCTAGACGTGAAGATTCCGGAAACTGAGATGCAAACAAGTTTGCCTTCTCCGTTGCAAATATTTATTTGATACCCTTATTGAGGTATACTGAAAAAATAATGTAATTCGCCACTTTGTGGTGGCGGCCATCTTGGATTTGAAATTTGTCATAGTTTATAGTATTCTACTAGTCAAGCCCTTTTATTTGATATCCATATTGAGGTAATGAATATCAAATGAAAGTCAAAAATGACGGACAAAAAATATTTTGTCCGTCATTTTGTGGAGGCGGCCATCGACTCAAATATTAACCAAACATAGCTAAGAACCACCATTGCACAAAAATTTACCTTCAAATAAAATAATAAAATAATAAACACTTGAAATAGTAGAAAAAGTAACGGGACAATGAGTGTAACGGGACAATGAGCCATGATTTTTATAATTTTCCAGCGTTCATCAATTTACTAGACGTCACGTCAAAAATATGTAGTAAATAAATACTCACGCTTAAAACTTTATGCAACATGTTATTAGGCCTGTAATCCGAATGCGATATCACCATACAATTAACTGGCTTGTACAAGTCTGGGAATATTTCTGCTACGTTTTTCTTTTCAAAGAAGTCTTTGAGTTTGTCCTTGTTTTCTACACGAACAGCCACTATGGCCGATGCCAACCCTCCTTTAATAACAGGTTCAAAAATATTGGCATCCATGGTATTTATAGGAATTAATGCTATAAACTTTTCGAATTCACTTGGGCTGTGGTGTTGTAAAGCAATCGACAAGGCATGAAATTTAGCGAGTTCTGTCATAGATGCAGCGGCATACGACCAGTCCACAGACTCGAACCGGTTCGCTGAACCGAAGCCCCTGCTTGTGAGATCTTCCATCAGCAAAATTTCACGGAGGTGCGTCGTTTCCGTGCCATAGTACTTGGGGACTCTCAGCCGTTCAGCTTCGGTTAAACCGAATTTGTCTTCTAGTCGTTTGTAAATCTTCACCAGGTCAGTATAAAACAGTGTCTCTATATGGAAAGGGTTGAATTGAGTTTGTTCTCGCAGCTTGCTGGTGAGAGCAGCTATTTTGGCGAACAAGTCGAGTTCTTTGTCATCACTGGTGATCTTGATCTTGTACAAAGTGGAGGTGTAGTTGGCGCCGTGCGAGGACACTGGAGTGATTTTTATATCGTACGACTTGAAATTTTGCTCCTTGGCTATTTTCTCAATGTAATTGTGGAGATGTTCTTCTAGCGACGTCATTTCTTCAGCCATTTTAGCTGTTGTCTAACACTTATTGGTAACAACTGGCACATGAAGTAGATCGTTTAAAACTAAGCCTTTTTATAGTTAGGATTTATTATTAAATTTCATAAACAGTGTAAGGACTGATAATGGCGACCTAATCTCATAGTTTGTGACTGAAATCACCTCAGGTATAGATAAATTGGAAATCGATCGAAAAATTATCAAGGTGTTTTAATAGACACGTATCATCCACCTTTTTAAACATTAACGAAAAAAAGTTTATTATTGTTCCAATAATTAGAGGGTTCTCTATATTATCAATAAAATCTCTCTAAAAATTTACTTATATTTTTTTACTTTAGCACAGAAGACACTAGGTTAAGGTCAAAATAAGACAAATACTTTCACAAATACTTGTTATCAGACATTTTAACACCATTAATGGCCCAAAAAGTCCGATTTTGTTTACGGGTCTAACAAACACACCAGGCACGCCGTGTGGTTTTGTTCACTAGGCACGCCAAGGGTAATCTATACTTAATATTATAAAGCTGAGTTGTTTGTTTGTTTGAACGCTAGGATCTCAGGAAGTACTAATCCGAATTGAATGATTATTTTTCTATTGGATAGTCCATTTATCGAGGAAGGCTATAGTTTATAGAACATAAAGCTACTAACAATAGAAGCGGAACATGAATCAAGAATGTAACAAAAATGGGAAAAATATTCCATTTTGAGAGTTTTCGTACTGTGCTTTGACATGACAGCATGTGTCATGGGGAAGTCGACATGATTATTGTCGACTTCCCACACCATGAACAGCAATGAATGTTTGATTCGGAATCGATTTTCTATGAGTTAATATAAAAGTCGCCGACAACAACACATCTTATACCTAGCTGGTTAATCTTATTGAGAAAGCGTTCCAAACACACCAGAAATTCCACCGTGCTGATTACACATGCCCCACCATGCTGTGTATTTAATCTACAATAGCTGGAAGTTAACTTGTAATCGTTTGTATTGCATTTGTGCACACATCAGCTGAGATCGGGATAACCGATACCTACTCCGTTAAGGCTTGTTCGCATTCAGCTAGCAAATTAGTTTAGTAGAGAGTAATTTAGTAGCTAAAATACTCGCTACTATTCAAAAATCGTTCGCACCGTGCTTTAGTACAGTTCACAAGTGAGTAGCGTTTCGCAACATGAAGATCCTACAACGCAATAAAATAAATGAATGAATAAGCTAATCTTATCGAATCGTAATGGCTATTTTCGAAGAAGTGAATGAGGAAATTTGTGTGATCAATAAAATAAGTTATTCCACAGACAATTTCGTATTTCGAAAATTGTTTGAAGTTATTTTTCTCTCCAGACTAATTCGACAAGTTCGAACCTGTTTAATCGGCGAGCCAATGAGCGCACCGCTCGCAACGAACGCGTGGTGGGGGGTGCTACTCGCCCGTTGAAAATAGAACAAAATGGATTGACTCGACTAAATCATTTCCTAAACTACCTACTCGACTAAATTTTCACTGTTCATACACGTTTAGTTGCTAAATTACTCGCCACTAGGCTAAATTACTAGCCTAGTGCGAACAAGCCTTTAGGGCTAGGAGCTAGGATGTGGCATTTCACTTTGAGGTGAAACTTCCATTCATCTCGGCAGCCAAACCCTCACAAGCCTAGCCTAGCCAAGATCACAAAGTTTTGAGTACAGAGATTCAGGGTCTATGACGAAAGTGGCATACCTGTCCGTCTTAATGTCCCTTTTCTCAACAACCAGATTTTACACAGTATTTGATAATATACTATTACAAGTTGTGGTTCGTGGACGTTCGTGTCGAAAACTGAAAGTAGATCATCACTTCAGTAATGAAAAAAACTGTGAAATGAACTTTCCACAAAAAAAAAACACTACAATAAAGAATACTTTGTTTCACTGGATCATGGACGTACGAAAAGCACGGACAGAACCCATCCAAAGACAGAACTGAGGCACCCAAAAATCCCAAAATGGCGGCGGCTTTTTAATGTGTGAAGGAATTCTGAGATGCCATGTTAGCCAAATTAACACCACAAAAAAACACAAACATGTAATCAACATTTTATTCTTCTTACTGCTCAAGCTTAGATAGAACATTTAGCCATTGGACGGAGGTAAATTGGAAGTTAGATTTTATGCTGCCTTAAAATCTTTATCACATTTTTTGCAGGGCGCGAGGGAAACTTATATATCACACAATTTGAACTTGAACTAGCACCAAATCAACAAATCTCTCTTTGACAATTCTAGTAGGTCCTACAATTATTCTTATTAGTAACAATAATACTCTTTATCACAAAACCCTTTATCTCAAATAAAAACTAAAAACAAAGAGCATCCTTGAGATTAATGGTCAATTTGGATCTATTCTATTGATTGTAACGGCACTTTAAAGGTATTTATTAATATCGTAAAATTTACTAGAAAATGTAAGGTTCTCTACTATTTGGGAGAATGGTGCTTGCCGATCCAAACCCAGGCTCAAATCACACGCGTACCACTATCTTTTCGAAATCATGTGCGTAATGCTGCTAACGGCTTAAAACGGTAGTCTAAAAAGGTAAACATCGTGAGGAAACCGACATGTACATAGAATCTTGCGAGGTCATGTGTCATCCACCAACCCACAATGGGCCAGTGTGGTGTATTATGGGCTTAAGTACCTCCTTGTAAGAGAAGACACCGAGTCCCAGCAGTAGGAACACTTATTGGGCTTATGCTGCTAGAAAGTATGTAAAAATGTTATTATAATAAATACATATTGGTGGACATTTCACCCTTCACAAACTAAGCAAAGCTTGTACCTACTGTGGGAGCCAAACAACTCTGATGTAATACTTATCAATATATTTAAATAACACATACCTACTTATTTTACTTTAAAACACCCTGACATAAAATAAATATTTGTATTCATCGCACAAGTATTTCCACCGGATAGGAATCGAACCCACGACTTTCAACTTCGACTTACTACCAACTAAATTACGAGTAAACAATATCATACGAGCATTAACTTAGTTTGTTAATTTACCTTTTTTGGATTGGATCCCAAACAAAAACAGTGTCATTTGCAGTAAACATATGCATTACCATATGTAACAATACGCCGGAGCCCTCCTTTAGTTACATATATATGTCGCAGCCGGATCGTATAATCCGCTGTATTACATTACGGCTAGCCGTTTTGAAAGCCCTGTTTTTCGTTTCGTTTTGTAATGCGCGGTTCAACGATTAGCCGCATTGTCATTGCGATACGTTCTTCAATACGGCGGCCAACGTTTAGCCGCTTTGTACTACTACTTAAATTGTAGGGTGGCCATACTTACAAAATAAACAATGAAAATTAATTGTATGAATCATAAAAAGCTGACAGATTATCTCTTGCCATACTTCTTACACTTTTTTTTTAAACATTATACCTCTCCGATAAAACTTCATCATCATCATCATCATCAGCCTATCTTAGTCCACTGCTGGACATAGGCCTCTCCCATGGCTCGCCACTCAGCCCTATCCTCAGCTATACGTCTCCATCCACTGCCTGCCGTCTTCCGTATATCGTCACTCCATCTAGTCTCAGGGTGTCCTACGCTACGTTTGCCGATTCGTGGTCTCCACTCAAGAACACGTCTACTCCAACGGTTATCGGTTCTGCGACAGATATGACGGCCCATTGCCACTTCAGTTTGCTAATGCGTTGAGCTATGTCGGTTACCTTGGTTCTCTGACGGATCACTTCGTTCCGAATACGATCCCTCAGAGAAACTCCAAGCATAGCTCTCTCCATAGCCCGCTGCGCGACTTTAAATTTGTGGACCGCCTTGCCTGTCAGTGTCCAAGTTTCGGCACCGTAGGTCATGACAGGTAGGACACACTGATTAAAGACTTTTGTCTTTAGACATTGTGGAATAGACGACGAGAAGACACGACGTAGTTTGCCAAATGCTGCCCAGCCCAGCTGAATCCTTCTCATGGCCTCACTTTCGAAATTGTGCTTCCCTACTTCGAGCGTCTGCCCTAGGTACACATATTTCTGAACAATTTCTAGAGGGACGCCATTTATAGCAACCGGTCCCGGAGTAACACGCTCGTTAACCATGATCTTGGTTTTATCCACGTTCATCCGGAGACCTATGCGTTGAGAAGCATCAACTAGGCCATTCAGCATCGACTGTAAGTCCTCCAACGATTCAGCCATTATGACGATGTCATCAGCAAATCGAAGGTGCGAGATGTACTCGCCATTTATATTTATTTGAAGAGAACAGTATTAAACAAGGCTTGGAGCTCTTTTATTAGTGGTGTTCCACCGGTTTTTAAGAGCTCAGTTGTAATACCATCCTCCCCCGCGGCTTTTCCATTTTTGAGCTGTCTAAGGGCCAGCACAATTTCGTCCAGGCTTACGTCAGGCAGATCTTTCGTGTGGTGGCGAGTCAAAGTGGCCCTATTGTCTCCATTTTCCAGTGGGAGATGAGGAGCGTGCGATGCGTACAACTGGCTATAGAAATTTTCCACTTCCGAAAGGATTTCCGGCTTGGAAGCTACAATATTTCCCGTCGATGTAGTTATCTTTGTCAGATGGCTCTTACCAAGAGGCTTGGCGAATACTTTCGACCCCCGATTTTGCTCAATTGATTTTTCAATCAAGAGCGTATTAGCGGATCGGAGGTCGCGTCGTACAAGCTTGGTAATTTTCTTATTGAGCGTCTCTCGTTCTGACGAAGATAACGTGGGATTCGTCCGTCGTTCTTCCATTAGCCGTAAGGTTTCCTTCGATAGTTTCGATTTCCTACCTTTATGTCGCAATTCGCAAAAGTTTCTGCCCTCATCTCTTAGGACTTCAACTAATCGGTCGAGTTTCTGATCCACGTCTTCTGTGGGTTTCAGAGCAGCAAATCGGTTCTCTAGCTTTAGCTGAAACGTTTCAGATCCAACTACGGTTTGGAGAAGATTTGGACGGAGTGTTAACGTCATCAAGCGGGCACGTTCCAGCTTAAAATCGATATTCAGAGTGCCTCTTACTAACCTGTGGTCACTTCCGGTATTAAACCTGGTGAGCACGGAGACATCTCTGAATATACGCTTTTTGTCCGCAATGATGAAGTCAATCTCATTTTTCGTTCGTCCACCGGGGCTTTGCCATGTCCACCTCTTTTGGGGTTGCTTCTTGAAAAAGGAGTTCATCAAAACAACCCCTCCTTTTGAGGAAGTTGACAAGCATTTGCCCTCTCTCATTTCTTCGACCCAAGCCGTACGATCCTATGACCGATTCGCTACCAGAACTTAACCCCACTTTAGCGTTGAAATCCCCCATAACAACGTTGAAGTGTGCTCTGGAGGTATGGCGTAGAGCCTTGGTAATGTCCTCATACAGAGTTTCCACCTCAGAATCTGGGTGTCCCTCCCAGGGCGCGTAAGTCATAACTACCTTAAGAGTATACCTCTCGGTTAACCTGACAATAATGTACGCGACCCTAGAAGACACACTTGCGATTTCTAAGACGTTGTTACAGAGGTCTCTATGAACCAGGAACCCGATCCCACCTTGAGACAGCTGATGGCCTTCTCGATAGTATAAAAGATGGCCTGATTCCAAGGTTATGGTGTCCTCCCCCTCTCTATGGACTTCACACAACCCCAGAATATGCCATCTTATACGTGAAAGCTCTTCTTCCAGCTGCACTAGCCTGTCGTCTTGCCTTATCGTTCGTCCGTTATACGTAGCCAGAGTCAGTGTTGTTTGGCGGCCTCCGGTAGCCCGGGGATTCTTAGCACCCCTTGCCCTGCCGTAACCATAGCCGCCGCCTTGGCTAGGAATAGCAGGGCGGCCGGGAACTAGGGGCCTTTCTCTATTGTGACTTTTTTTTTTTATTTAAATTAGCCACTCCACAGACTCTGGGGTCCGTGACCTTTGTCATTACAATTATCTTTTTTTTTTTTACAAATTTCTTGGATTAGGAGAAGAAAAGGAAAATAGGGTGTTGTGAACATTTAATTCTAATTCTAGTACTAGTCCGATTTCGTCTGTTGAGCCGATCACTACCGGTTGGAATTCCGACAGTAATCGACTCGACATCGTCTTTTGCTTAAGCCGCCTCCTCCCGGCGCAGAGCCTCCACTATTGCCGCGTTTCTGTCTTTTATGGCCATCTGTAGGTTGAACTCTCGGATGGTATTTGGTGATGCAGCTAACGCTCGCCGTACGAACCGACCGATGGCATCGTCGGTGTCGTCAGCGTAGTATGTGAAGGTCCCCGTGTGCCGTGAGATTGCAACAACCGCATGGGGCACGCTCTCGTGCAGCTTCATGTTTACCTTAGTTTTAATTACGATGACCGACTCGTATGTCAATCCCTGAGCTTCATGGATGGTAAGGATGCGTGACCCGGTGCCCGACCCGTAACCCTGGTTTGTCAGGGTCTCCTTTTCCTCTTGAGTATACACTAAGAAGAGGGTGTTGGATTGGGTGCCGGGTATTTGCGCTCCCTTAAACCTTCTCTGCTCTAGAGACTTTATACGGGATGCTGATGAGTACATACCTGAGTATATTTCCCTCAGCGCATATGCGACATCCATCGGATTGCGATGTGTGCAGAGCAACTCCTGGCTGATCTTTGTTACCAGGTTCGGGCGGTGATACCTCATTTCGAAGAGATTTTCCCTATCAATGTAAGGTAACTGATTGACGTCTCCGATGAGGACGATTTCGCCTACACCAGACAGCCGTGAGACCATCACAATGGCTCCGAAATGGTTCATGAGAGCCTCATCCACCATGAGGCGGCTGAATTTCTCTTTTCCGAAACCATTTACCAGAGCAGAAGCCATAGTTCGCACCCTGGTTTTGACCAGGTTTCCGATGCGGTGCGATAGCTTCTCTCTTAGATCTTTGCTGCCTCAGTTGTTGTGGTGATGATAGCGTCCTTGTCCACATCGAAGTGTCTAATCACCCATGTTGTCTTTCCACATCCTGGAACTCCGTTGACCCACTGTATTCTTGGTACCTCCCAGTTTTCCCAATACGCTTTGACGTTTGAGTTCCCTTCAATGGACTTGGCCATCTCGAGGATCCTGTCGTCCAGCATAATCTTGGTGCATCGGGCGGTAACTACAATTGGGTCGTTTGGTGGTGTCGCATAAACGGGTCTTCCCGCGCGCTCTGTCTCTCTCTCGTTCAGTGTCACGAAGCCATTTTCTGCACTGTAGGCTGCCATATACTGTCCTGTCATGGTTCCCTTGATGACCCGGGAAGTGACATTATTGTAAATGGCTGCTTCGGCCTCATCAAGTTTCGCCTTTAGGAGGCTTTCACTTCCTAGCTTATAGAACTGCATGATGTTTTCGCAGATCTTGAGGTTGACTAGTTTTGTTGCTCTCAGTGTGGCTATGAATTCGATGAAGGCGTTACGTGCATGACTTCGTGGCTCGAAGCTGTGACATAGCGGGGCGGTTCAACCTGTCCCATGTCGGCTCTCGTTCGGGCTGTTTGTTGCTGTGAAGCTGCTTTGGGGGTCTTTGACGTTAAGAGGGGTGATGCATGGGGTGAGATTCGGAGCACGCTTCCTGCTGCAGTGTTGAAGGCAGTTACGAAGGCCGTGATGGTGCCTCGGCTGCCGCTTTGATTGGCTGCGGCTTTTTCCGCGGCTGCCCTCTGCTGCAATCTTTCGGAACCGGTTTGGTTAGTCGAACTAAGAACGGGGTGTCCCCAGCTGTCTGTTGAATTTGTTAAGTCGTGCGAAGGGGCTCTGAGGAAGCTCAGATTTTCTCCCCTATCCTCGTATACGACAACCTCATGATGTTTAGAGGCCTCAATGCAACCCAGCCGGTCGGCGACTTTCGCTCTTGAGTATTCGATTGCCATCGCATCCACGCTTATCACCCGGGGGTTTTCACCTGCATTTCTGCTCAGATGTGCAAGCAGCGCACTTGCCTGCGTGAAAGGCGTCCGACCTTCCGAGTACTCTATTAGCGCAATCGTTTTGTTTCTCGATCGCACCAACCGAAATCGGTGGCCGTCTACCTCGCACACTGGCTCTCTATTGTGACTTGCCATTTTGGGGAGGGTTTGCCCATAGTCGCCACGCTGGGCATGCGGGTTGGCGACCGCAGGGGCGTAGTTTCTTGTACCAATGACGCTGCTGCCCGTCATCGGCCGGAATTTAACTACGCCGTCTCTCAGATGGTTATACCGCCATCAGTCGGTGCTCCTCCATTAGTGGGCTCTTACCACAGGCAGGAAGAGAGCCGGTGCCGCATTCTATGCCCGGGCACCAGGGCAAAAAAAAACGATAAAACTTGAAAGCCCCTAACTTGATATTGGTGATGGTACACCTAAAAAATATGGTGCACTTAGACAAGGGTCATCATTGAGATTTGACTCCGGGTGGGCTCCCGCCAGAAGCTCTGCGGTCAGCCCTGAGTGTCGCTTCTCCATACTCGGCCTACGCTCCACTACGGAGGTTGCCGGCTCGCTTCGATCGCCACCTCCCCCCTTCGTTGCGCTCGGCCTCGCATGGCTCGCTCCACTCAGGACCTCCCTTGAGCTTCTGGCTCCCGCATTTTTTATATACACTCTAGGGATAATAGCGACAAGACTAGGTGGAGTCGGGGTGCTCCGAGTCGGATCTGGGTCCTCCCTAACCCGGTCCGATTTAGTCTTAGCAAGATGGACGGTGGTAAACCACCCCAATATTATTGTGTAGGATTCCGCTGAACACCAGAATCCACAGTCACCTTAGCAATTTAGCATCACACGTACGTTCAACGCCATGTTGTTGTTATGTCAGACACCGCCATGAGTGTTAAGAATCGGAACTAAAAATTGTCAATGCGGAGGCTAATTTTTCGCTTTATTACATTACGGCTAGCCGTTTTGAATGACGTATGGCGTCGAATACATTCCGGCTGTTTTAATCAGCCGCTTTCAATCTGGCTAATCGTCAAACCGCCGCTTTACAAAACGGCCCTGGTTTTCAAAACGGCTAGCCGTAATGTAATACAGCGGATTATACGATCCGGCTGCGACATATATACTTATTTACTTACATATATATACTTATTTTATAGATAAGGATGCCATGAAACGCGTATCGACGATAAAAGATCTGGGGGTGAAGTTCGATCGGGCACTAACTTTCAATGAACACGTATCAATCACTGCGAGAGAATCTTATCGGCGGCTGGGGTTTGTTTTGCGGAATTCGAGAGATTTCAGTGATCCTCATGTCCTCAAGCTTTTGTTCTCCACCCTAGTAAGGAGTAAATTGGAGACGAGCGCTTGTGTGTGGAACCCTCATTGTGATACTCACATTTTGTCTTTAGAGAAAGTTCAAAAGGCCTTCCTGAGAAACCTATACAGGAAAACGTTCGGTTATTATCCCTATTTATATCCAACAGAGTTTTTGCTAGGTCAGCTGGGTTTCAACTCCTTGAAAGTAAGGCGTTCCTTCGGCCAGCTCAAGACCGGTTGCCGGATACTTAGAGGAGCCATAGAATCCCCGAGTTTACATAACCGTATGTGCGCTCTAAGTGTTTCGGATAAATATCTCCAGCGCCGGCCCAATCGGAAACATAATCTGTTCGTCACCGAACCGAGCCGTACAAAGTCGCGGAATTTTAGTCCATTATGCAGAATTACTCGGGGCCTCAACGCATTCCTAAGTAGCTATTCTGAATGTGACATTTTTTTGTGACCGTTGGCCTGATATTTATAATCTTCTTTTAAAATTTTGTGAAAGTAATTTTGTATAATACTTTATTTTGTTGTTTTTTTTAAGTTTTAGATTCTAAGAATTTAAGTTTGCTGTTCTTTTTTTTTTCTAATCTGACTGTAATTAATTTATACAATTGATACTGACATATGAATATTATTTAATTTAATTTAGCTTTAGATAATCTATAATAAGTGTAATTGGCATTTGTCGTTCTTATTAGTATGAATAAATACATAATTTATCAACTTCGAAATGTTTACTGCAAATGACACTGTATTTGTTTGGGATCCAATCGTTTTAACAGTTATTATTTATAATTACTTATATGTCGATCCAGTCATTTCGCCAAACTTAATTTTGTTTAGGAAATCTAGCAAACAAAATAATTAAGAAAATACCTAGTGGCAACTAAAAAAACAATATAAATAATATATAGATATAATGTGCCAATATTTATTCACACAGTTCACTAATTTCACTAGAATTAATAAACTAATACTAAACAATCACAAATAATCAATGTCCCATATATTTTGGGTATAATTATAACACGCTAACTTTGGCAACACTAGACTTGTAATGCGCTATAATAGGTATTGTTTTAGCAAATGAAAATTTGTTTTAATATTTAAAATGTGGAACTAAGTATGTAATTGAATTATGTCCTACCTGTGAAACGTGACTCATGGATGTTTTTTGTGTTGGTCACTACGGCTTTTACAGCATTTCACTACACAAGACATTCTGTGTGTTCAGATTTTTCTTTAACGCGAAACGTGTCAGCTAGCTGATGTTTGCGCGCGTAATGGCCGACTTAAGTGAGTATGTATGAGTGTCAACCTGTATGTGACAGGGAACTGGCTGACTTGACAGACACAGTGCTTGTTTTAGCCAGAATACGTCCGTGTTCTTCATACGTCCATGCACTGGCTTTAAGAATTTATATTTTTGTTTATTTAGTATTATATCAGCTATCTGGCCGCCATAGTAGGTACTAAGCTTTGCTTAGTTTGGGGTCAGATGGTGTTGTGTGTGAATTCTCCACCAATATTTTTATTTATTATTTATTCATTTTTGTTTTTGTGTTGTGAACAATAAAGTGTTTCTACCTATCTATCTATCTATTTTTATAATATACGAATTTATCGCAGCTGTACATTACCTGAATTAAAATAAAATATAGACGAGCGCGAAGTTAATTAAGTTTGTTGGTTATCGTCACTTTGGGTACTATCAAAGACGTTGAATGTAGCAAAAAAAATCGAAATCTATGCTATCTATATTACACACCAGTATGTCATACATCTAAATAACGTTCTAGACATAAGAAAAACTATGTAAACTATTCTAGAGAAAGAATGAATTAAGGACACATAAAAAAATCACTAAACTAATTCAATACAACTTTAAATTACAATGAGAATCGTCCAAAACAAGAATTACTTTTCTTTCCCAAATACCCCCAATTCACGTAGTCGTCGACAGCTTCGTTTAGCCGGCGCGCGTACAGGTCGCTGGTGTTGGTGACAGCCAGGCTCTCCATGCCATCTAGCACGGGGACTTGATCTTCTGGCACCAGCAGCAGGGGCAGCAACATCACCGTTAAGATCAACCCGTACGGCAGCTTCTGTAAAACAACCTCAATGTTTTCAAATCTTGAGTAAGCAGGTACCTACACTAGTATCATCATTGCTCCGCTACCTGGCCCCTATTTTCTTATTGGGTTTACATACTTATACCTATCAGCCTGGGGGAGACGATCGGGTTATGTCGGACTAGACACCACGAACGGATATAAATGTGGTGTTGTCTAAACCTAAACCTTCTACCTGTGCCGCTTACAGCGGGAATGTAGGGTTCCAATTTGTTCCGCGAATCCGCCGCGGCTTGCCCGTCTTCGGCGCATCCAAGATGCGTCGTGAATACCTCTGGCACCAAACAGTAAGTAGGAGCTAGACACGCGGCTAGACACATTTAGTCCGCCGCGTAGGTCAGGTCTGTAATCACGCCGCCTACCAAATTTCGTCTGCAGATTACAAGGAGATATGCGTACCGCAATACCGGTATTCCTCTACCCTGCAACCCCACCGAGTTCACCATTTACTGGCGGCCCTGTCAAAGCCGCGACGGGCGGAGAAAGTCGCGAACTGTTATATCGGCAGCCTTTTTCCATCGCGGTTTCCACTCCACAATCGTAATGCCTATCCCCTAACATCGCGGCCTACCTCAGTTCTTACTCAAATGTCACACAACCTACATGATCACATCGCCGTTGTCTTGGTGGCAAAGCCTAGACGACCGTTCTTAGCTTCTTTATGAGTGACCCGAGGCTTTCAGCTACTTCCACTAAGTAGCTGAAAAGTAAGTAGTAGTGTCAAAAGTATGAACAAGCGAACCCCACAACAGAAGAGACCAGTCGGGAGACCAGTTGGGAATGTAATGCGTGAAAGAAGATTTCAGCATGAGTAGAATAACAGCTTGGAGAAAAGGCCAGAGGCAGAGCAATATGAAGGAATGTTCTGAGGTGGCCGAGAACCACAAAGGGTTGTAGCGCCAAAGGAGTACAAGAATATACAAGTTTATCATCATCATGGGCTTTAATAGTGAAGTGAAACATTGTTCGGAAACTGGCGTACCTATTCCAAGGGAGCACTCCCAAACTTTATTAGTTAACTTACTCTATTAATCAAAGTGTACGTACCTCTTCGAGATCCATATCAAAATCTTTTCTAGGATACAGCTTTGCAATATTCAGTCCTAATCTCTTCAGAGACATCCCAAGTTCTAAATAGTAGTGGTTAATTAGTTTTCTGTAATATTTGGATCTGAAAGACCCGCCTGTGCCCGCGAAAATAAAATATATGATATCAGTGACGGGGCACCCCACTTGAATGGTTTGGTAGTCCACTGGAACAATTTCTATTTGGTTCTGCAAAAAAAACAACTTATCTTATAATGTACACAGATTCTTTGGCTTTTAGTGAATGACGTTACGAAGTGTTTTTATGAATTTATGGTTCGAATTAATGAATTGAATTGAATGCAGTTTCATGTATATTTTTATCAATATCTGTGTTCAACAACACATTTAACGGTCATTGCCATAACAGTACTGAATATCATTTAGTTTATAATTACGGACCAAAGCCCTCTCTTTGTTTTTTTTGGCATTATTATTCTACAGCCGAGCTAATTGTTCAATGGATCCCGACTGTTCAGTTGTTATGTTCCCCTACTAGAATGTATTATTTACTGCAATAGTAATAATTCAATAATATATTAAAGAATTCTAGACCACCAGAAATCTAAGTTTTTGTTTTATTCTTTTCAGTGTTTAGTACGAGTATGTGAGTACGTAGTTATGATCACATTTTATGCAGTCGGGTTTTTTGACTTTTTAAATCATATTTATTTTATTTGCAGCCAAATCCTAGATAGGTGTTTTTAATAGAAGCTGAGACAAATTGACAACTATGTCCGATTAAAAAATAGTCACTACATGTATATTAGGCAATGACATCGCTTATTGTTCTATATTATACAAACTCATACGGCAAAAACATATGTTTAGATATGTAAAGAACTATTTATTTATACATATACTGCAATTATAACAAAATATTTTGTATCAGTTTTGATATTAAAAAAAAAAGAGTTTCAGATATACTTACATTGACGACCTTGTGCAGCATATTGCTAGGCCTGAAATCCGCGTGAGTGATCACTTTGCAATGTTTTGATTTAAACGCCCCAGTAAAATGTTCTGAAACGTTAGGGCTTTTAAGAAACTCTTCCAGCTTTTGTTTGTTTTTCTTACGCACCGTACTCAAGGCCGTTTTCATGCCATTTGCAAAAATAGGTTCAATGGGTCCAAAGTCTTCGTAAAAATTAGGATGTGCTGTAGCAAAGTTGTCTAATGCACCTGGGCTCTCATGTTCGTAAGCCAGCGAGAGTGCGTGAAATTTGGCCAGTTCAGTAATAGCTGCGGACGCGTAGGACCAGTCCACGGATTCGAATCTATTCGCTGAACTGAACCCCTCGCTAGTTAAGTCTTCTAATATTAGTGTTTCAAGGAGGTGAGTTGTGTCTACACCGTAGTATTTAGGGAGTCTTAGTCTGTTTTTATTCGCCACTTTGTGGTTTTCTTCTAGCTTCGAGTAAGTAGCTGCCAAGTTAGTATAAAACAAAGTTTCACTATTGAAAGGATTCATCGGCGATTGCTCCCTCACATTCTCGTCTATAGCAGCGACTTTGGCGAACAGATCTAGATGCCTTCCTTCACCTGTGATTTTTACCTTGAATAGTACGGACGTGAAGTTGGCACCGTGGGTAGATACCGGAGTAATTTTGGTCTCAAATGTATTGAATTTTTGTTCTGTAGCTATTTTTTTAACAATGTTTAGAAGGTGTTCTTCTTTTGGTATAGTCTTAGGTATACTCATTCTTGTGCTGTTTTTGGTATCTCCTAAAACTCCAAGATTAACAAAATCATCAATTGCTTCGTTAAGCCTTTGACTGTATATATCACTAAATTCAGTAACAATCATACTGGAAAAATCGCCTCCAATTGTCGGAGCTTTGTCCTCGGGAACCATCAGTAAGGGCAGGAAAGCTAACGTGAGTATCAGCCCGTACGGCAGTTTCTGAAACGAATGAATGTTGCTAATACATACATTGTATATTTTCACAGTCTTCATAATCATTATTAGCTCATACTCATCCACCGCTGAAGAACATCCTCATCATCAGGCCACGCTAGTCCACTGTTGGACATACGCCTCTCCACTTCACTATGATACGCCACTCAGCCCTATCCACGGACCACGCCTTTACCTTTCCAACTCGTTGTACTAGTGACGATATTCGCCGAGATTTAAGTTGTGCTGTAGTTGAGATGATTTAACCGCCATCAGTTGGTATTAATTTTAAAATGTGCAGCATTAAAAAGACAATAATAAATATTAGTGAACATTTCTCACACAACACCGTCTAGCCCCATACAAAACAATACTTGTACCTACTAGAGTACTTGTACTAGTATGATGATAGCTGAAATAGCATAACTTCTTATCTTCTTAGCTATTTAGTTCTCCTATTTAAGTAACTTACTTCTTTCAACTCTGAATCAAACTTCTCCCTGGAGAATTGATGCTCAACATTGAGTCCGAGTCTGGCCAATGCTACGCTGAGTTCCGAATAGTAGTGTTCGATTGATTTCTCATAATACTTGGCTCTAAAGGCGCCATCTGTGCCGGTGAAGATGAAGTATATCAGGTCGATGACGGGGCTGCCAGGCTGCAGGGTCTGATAATCCACAGGAATCACTTCGGTGGTAGTATCCTGCAGATAAGGCACAACCATAGATTTAGTATTGTACAATTTTTAGGCACAAAACTTTTGAAAATATGAATTTATAGTAGAATTAGCTTTTTGTTGAAAGAAGTCACGTAGTAGGCGACGTAATCTATTTTTAACCGACTTCCAAAAAAGGAGAAGGAATTCGACTACCATATTTTTTAAGTATGTTACCTAATTTCTCGAGAACTAATAATTTTAATGTCGAAATCAGCCTGGTGGTTTTTGAAATATGAACAAAAAACTCAAATTTGCCTATGATTTTGTCTGGATGATATGGTGGTAGATTTCACAAAAGTAATTAAATTCGATCCTATCAACACGAAAGTGCGGTGCACTTGTTTTGTACCAAAAAAAGTAAAATGAACTCTTTTTATACAAAAAATTAAAACTGACTTCAAAACCACAAATAGGCGAACTCGAAAGCGAAATAGAGGTACTTATTATAAGCGCTACTCACTCATCTATTTGAAGTCGGTGCCAGCCAAGTCTAATATAAGGTTGTAGATAGACTACTTACTTATGCCTACTTTCTACGTAGGTACATATTAACTAGTTATCTAACTTTTTGACTTGGCTGGCACCGACTTATTGTTCGATTTTGAGTGCCGATTTGCGGTTTGAAGTCGGTTTAACTTTTTTATAAAAAGAGTTTACTGAGTTATGTTTTTGTAAGAATGAGCCTTTTTGAAACAAGGGTAAAATCAATTAAATTATGATAACAATCGCCGTCGTAGAGTCGTAGATTGGGATACAACATTGTTTAAATCATGTTAGGCTGTCTAAAAATGGCTGATTGTTTTGTATTCTTTTTTCGTGTGTTAGTTATCTAACGTAATAAGTCCTTTGCTTGCCTTAGTTAATTATAACTAACTAGCTGTGCCCTGCTACGCTTCGCTGTGGCACATTGTAATGAAAAAAATAGATATAAATAATCCTTGATGCGGATTCTTATTATTCGGATTATCATTCTAAAATTATTATTTTTTAACTTTTATAGGCTTACACTTGACCGCCATCTCGCCTGATGTTAAGCGACGATGCGGTCTACGATGGAGCGTGTTTACCTAGAAAAAAACCGATTCACTCTCGATTTGAAGACACCAAGATTATAACTTTCGGGGAAAACCCACTCAGGCAGCTCATTCCACAGCCTAGATGTTCTTATCACAAACGTAGAGTCAAACCTCTTCGTCCGTGTCTTTGGAATATCCACCAGGAAACGGTGCCGCTTCTTTGAGTTACGAGAAGTACGATAGAAAAAAGGGCAAGGAGGTATTAGATCATGCAGATCAGTTGCACACTCTCCGAAGTGTATCCGATAAAAACCGATAAGCTAGCTATCTTGCGGCGATGTTCAAGACTATGAAGTCTTTTTCGCGCTAGAATGTCTTTGCCTATGAGCCTTTTGGCACGCCTCTCAATCGATTCCAGAGCCTCAAGCTGATACTTAGCCGATCCATCCCAAAGGAGCGAATAGTACTCCATACAAGAGCGAATCTGTGCTTTGTATAACAAAAGTAATTGTTCAGATTTGAAGTACTTTCGCACCTTTGAGAGGACACCTAGTTTTTTGGCAGCTAATTTAGCCTTGGACTCGATGTACGAGCCAAAGTTGAGCGTAGAAGTCAAGGTAACGCCCAAAAGCTCAAGATGATCAGTAACCGGCACGGATACACCTCGAAAAGTGGGAGTCAGTTGAAATTGACTCCTTTTTGCGGAGAACAGACACGCCTGCGTCTTTTTCTCGTTAAACTTGGCCAGATTGGTTTCGCCCCATTCAGAGACTTTCTCAAGGGCCATGTTCAAACGATCGATCATACTCTCTCTCAGTACCTTAGTATGCTGTCCACTGGCTCTCGCGCTAGATATGTAACTCTCTACAATGGTGCTATCATCTGCGTACCCAAAGATACCGGGCTTCAACAGATCGTTGATATGTATCAGAAAAAGCGTCGCAGAGAGTACCGACCCTTGAGGGACTCCGGCATTGATAGCCATTCGATCCGACGAGCAGCCATCAATGACAACTCGTATGGATCGATCCCTCAAGAAGTCCGATATCCACGCAATAAACCCTGAAGACAAACCATAACTGGACAGCTTGCTAATAAGGCCATCATGCCAAACCCTGTCGAAAGCCTTCGAGATATCCAGGAGACTGCAAGTGCTTCCCGTGTTTCTCGATAGCTTCACTCCAGATGTGGGTGACATACGCTAGAATATCCCCAGTGGACCGGTTTCGGCGAAACCCGTATTGCCGGTCACTGAGGAGGTCATTGGATTCTAGGTACATCAGGAGCCTGTGGTTTAGGATACGTTCCATAGTCTTGCAGAGTATGGACGTGACCGAGATGGGCCTGTAGTTGGCAGGGTCAGCACGACTACCTTTCTTGGGCACAGGTTGCACGTTAGCAAGCTTCCATGATTTCGGTACTTGCCCAGAATGGAGAGAGAGCCTAAACAGGCTCGTCAGTACAGGAGACAACTCAGGTGCACAAGCCTTCAACACTAGGGCAGGAATTCCGTCCGGGCCACTGGCTTTGTTCACATCCAGATTGCGTAGCACTTTACGAACCTTCATTTGGCGAATATGTATTTCCGGCATCAAAGTCGGACTGCCAGGTGGAGTAGAAGGTGTCGCACTACCAGCATCTAGACGAGAAGATTCCGCAAACTGAGATGCAAACAAGTTTGCCTTCTCCATTGCGGTGTGAGCCAGTGCCCCATCAGGTTTCAGCATTGGAGGCAGTGAGGAGCGGCAGAAGTTTGATTCGACCGATTTAGCTAGGGACCAAAACGCTTTGCTGCCCGCAGGGTACGAAGCTAGTTTGTTCCCTATTCGACAATGTGGTCAAAACGAGCCCTCTGAAGAACCCTTTTGCAAGCCTTGGCAGCCCTGTTGAACGCCTTCTTCTTCCGGTGTGTGTCCCTTGCCTTACGCTGTCGAGCATCAACCCAGGCTAGGTAGGCCTCATGTTTGATTGAGTTTAAAATGTCTATTACAAAAATACTTTCGTTAGAGAAATTTCTGTACCGTATTGTAAACCATTATGGAGCAAAGACTCAAATAATAAATCATGCGTGCAAATGCAATAGCTTACTTACATTCAAAACTTTGTACAGCATGTTGTTAGGTCTAAAGTCCGAGTGCACAATAACCTTACGGTTTAGTGGTTTCAACAAATTATTATAATATGTTATAAGATCATATTTTTGGACAAAGGTTTTTATCTTGTCCTTGTGTTCGTCACGCATAGCCGCCAAAGCAGTTTGCACTCCTGCGTCGAATGCAGGTTTAAATACGTCAACGTTCTCGAAGAATCCGCCAGGAATATTGGTGAGGCTCTTTTCAAAGTCTTGTGGGCTCTGATTTTCGAAAGCCATGGAGAGAGAGCGTGAAGTTTCGCCAGCTCTGTAATAGCAGCAGCAGCATAAGGCCAATCTATTGACACGAATCTGTTTGCTGAATCGAAGCCCCTGCTCGTCAAGTCTTCTAAAACAAGTATTTCGCGACGAGGCGTATTTTCGGTGCCATAGTACTTAGCAAATTTAAGCTTGTCACCTTCAGGCACGCCATTAACTTCTTCGATTTTTCTGTACGTTTTCATCAAATTCGTATAAAAAAACTTTTCTACGATGAACGGATTAAATTGTACTTGCTGAAGTACCATCTCGTTCAGAACTGATACTTTGGCAAACAGGTCCAAATTTCCACCATCACCAGTAACTTTAATCTTAAACAGTTTTGAAGTATAATTGGCACCCTTAGTGGATACTGGCGTAATTTTTGTATCAAATTGATTAAAGTTTTGATCTTTTGCAATTTTTTTTCACAAAGTTCAAAAGGTGTTCATCTAGCGAAATGTTTTCTTCTATTGGTGCTCCATTATCATTCAAACTTTGTTTACTTTCAGAATCTTCTAGAACTCCCCATCGAATGCAGTCGTCTATGATTTCATTGATCCGCTGCACGTATAATTCACTAGAAGCACTTATAGCCAAGCTGGACATGTCGTCCATGACGGGTGCTTTGTCTTCAGGTACCAAAACGATGGGCAATGAGGCTACCGACATTATCAGTGCAAATGGCAGTTTCTGTAATAAAAATAAAATCTCATCAATTGAAAGTTTGTAGTTTTGAATAGTAAAGACATTGTTAATAATTGCGTCCCAGTTGTAAATGCACATTTAGGTCTCCGAGACGTTTGTGGACGATGTTGACATTGTGACTTAGGGATCACCGTTGGACCACTGTTTTGCACGATGTACTGTATAATTGTGTGCAAACAATTAGTTTTGGATGATATTATCAGTCGTTCCGCACGTTGAACATGTGGGTCATGTTGTTGACGTCATGTGCGTCATGTGCACATGTGTCACATGTGCGTAATGTGAAAAAGTTCTTGTTGTAATATACTCGTATTACTGTTTTATCACAGCACTTACACTACGTAAATATACAAAATGATACCTATTTTCATCACAGCACTTACACATACACTTTAAACAAAACATATATACGCATTTTTAGCGAAATACCTATAAAATAAATAAATAGCAAACACTAAAAAAAATTTGCTAGTCAAAACCTATTTCCGAACCGCGTAAACTTTTTTAAAAATTTATTCTTGGCCATAGATACTAGTCGTTTAGCCATAAAATAAATATGTTATTCTCGTGTTCAGTTGCTGTGCTTACTAGGTATATACTAATATTCAATTTCTAAATAATTTGTATTTCTAATTATTAAAATTATTTAGTGGTCTTTAAATCTAAATATTTCTTATTTTATTTAGTTTTCACTTCTGCCGTGCGGTCTTAAGCGCACACATTTTTTTGATAACTACCTACACTACCTGTAATTGAGCACGCGGTTAAAATCAACTTTGCACTCTTGTATACTTAACAAATACAACGCGGTCACATTAACTAGACGCTTGAACATGTGACCCCATTTTGGCGCTCAAGTACGGTGTGCAAAAAACCGGGCAAGTGCGAGTCGGACTCCCGCACGAAAGGTTCCGAACCATCATCTATAAAAGATAAGTTTCTACCTGTTTATTGAGATCGAGTAAAAGTTGCTGAAAACCGCTGGAATGCACCATGCTGGGGGACCCGCATGCAGCGATGCGTCGAGTTAATGTGATCACGATGTAACAATTTTACCCTTAATTGGACAGTTAGAAACTATAATTATATCTGTGCACGTCACAGATATCGTTCATAATTTTGTGTGTCACATCCCCAACAGATTGTCAAAATTCCATTTTTGTTGTTGTTATGATGTTACCGACCTACTATGATAGTATAATTATTTGTTATTATTCTTTATCTAATATAGTGCTTAATTTCATATCAGGTTTGTATCTGATAAGCAAATATTATTGACTTAAAATAATTGTTTATCATCACCGTTCCTGTCTCCTAATTCTAATAATTGATTTCAGAAACTAGATATTTATAGGACAAGAACCCTGCACCTGGAAACCACCTAGTATTAAATGACAAAAGCCGAGGAAGTTGAACATCAGTACACACGTGTTTCATACCACGTTTTTCAGCACACTTGGGAATAAAATAATAATAAAAAAAAATGTCAGTAATAAAAACGAATTGTAAAAAATGTTTCGTTGTGGCGGGAAAAAAATATCAGTTGTCGAAAACTGCGCGCACAAATAACAATGGCGACCAGCCACAGACTAAAAAAAATAGGTTTCTTTTTTATCTATCTGTGGATAGCTTCTGATGATGATGATGAAGTTTAAGTTGAAGTTATCTATTTAAATACGAAGTTGCATGAAGTGACCAAGCAATAGCTACATTAATTCATTTATTCTATTGAACACGATCTTTTTTGTATTGAACCTTTTTAAAAACAAAGCAACTCAAACAATAAAAATATCTTCTATAACTCACTAGTGAGTAATAGCAATGAAAAGTCGCAGTTTGATTATAGGTGTCATTATATCCCTGATTGCAGTGAAATGAGAGCCTTTTAATGAGCAAGGGTGTTGAAAAGGTGTTAACGTTGTAGTTGTCAGTGGTAATGAAAAAAAATGTACCTATCTACATCTGTACGAGGAAAAAAATATACATTTACACGTGGAAAGTGTTTTTCTGGACGTGGAAACCTGTTTTTTGTAAGCAAGAGTGACGAGACGACCAGTACATATGCTTGATGGTAAGCAACATGCCTGCCACATAACCGCACAATGACATCCAGCTATTGGAACATGTATAGTCTAAATCATTACCTAGTGCTGCACTGCGCTTGTCACCCAGAGATCTAAGATGTTATATCTCTAAACACTGTAATTTCTCTGGAAACATTGCCCTTCAAACCGGAACACAGTAATGTTTGGCGGAAGAAAAACTGGAAGGTGGTACTTCCCCAGGCGGACTCTGCCAAAAGTCCTACCACTACGAAATGTAGGTACGTGGCCCTGCCAGCCCTGAGAGAAGTTTGACGATGCCCTTATTAGGCTGTTCATTCCTTAATCTGGAGATCTGCGGAATAAATGAACGGGAGAGCCTGATTGTAGGTAGGTAGGTAGGCTAGTAAATACATTTACTACCTAAAACTGGAAATGGCATAAATTTTTAGTGTCTTACCTCTTTGAGCTCAGCTTCAAACTTGTTTTTCGGGAATTTGTGTTCCACATTGATTTCGAATCTTGCCAGCGCAACCGCCAACTCGGAACGGTAGAAATCGATCAGTTTCTGGTAGTTCTTGGCCCTGAAAGCTCCGTCCGTGGCGGTGACGATAAAATAGAGAAGGTCGGTGATGGGGCTCCCGGGGAGAATGGTCTGGTAGTCCACGGGAACCACCTCCGTGCTGCCGTCCTGGAAATACATTACACAGCTCTTCTGAAATTGAATCTTAGTAAAATTTACCGAAAGTTTTAATTACGTAAGTTTAAAAATATTACGTGATTAGTGCAAGTCTTGCATCTCCCAATCTTTCCCTTGCAGTACCTATCGAATTTCACAACAAGTATTTATAGCTCTTATGCTTATTCGATATGAGAGAAATAAGAATGCACTATCGCTTGGGTGTTTTGTGTAATTCCACCAGCCAGCGCTCACTCGTGCAGGCTTTGCTTCTTGAAATATCGGTATTTGGATCTGTGTTGCGGGGATAGACGCTCCAGGAATAAAAATGGTGATGGTGATGTCATCGATTTGTCGAGATATTGTAAAGACATTGGTGTCAGCTATGTGAAGTTTGTCGCAGCAAATGAACGGGCCAAAAAGGGAGCAAAGGTAATTTAATATAGTATTTGGACCGGAACCTCTAATGCCTATACCTCAGGCCCAATTAAAAACATGACTGCGCAAGAATATCGATGACATCCACTTATCAGATTAAACATTGACAAAATTCTCAAAGTAATAGTTACCATGACTTGCCAATTACCCCTAAATAAGCACCTATTTACAATATTAACAAAACTAAAATACAATGAGAACTACACTACACTACAAACCTACCTAACTAACTACTTACACTAAGCACACCTGAATAACCATAGACCACTGTAGGTCTACAGATTCCATGATACAGAAACAGATACATCCAACACCATAAATGTTTTTGCTTTACAAATTCACAAGAATAATATTTCATATTACAATCCTCTAGTAAGAATGGCTCGACTGTATAATGAATTAGTCAGTAAAAAAAGTGTCAGGTACAGCATCAGAGTTGTGCCTGACAGCCACACCAAGCACATAACAATTAATTAATAATTAAGTACATATGTTATAAATGTCCTCGCATTCTATATTTCTGTATTCCTTCCGTAAATATATCTTCATAATTTTATTTATGTCTTTATTTTATTTGTCCAATTTTGTAACTTTAGTCCTGTTTATATGTCTGTTCTTTTCGCTATTTATATAAGTATGTACACACTTATTTTTGAGCTGCATCCTAGTCTTAAGTTATGCCTAAGTTTCATATTGTGTTTGTGGCTTGTATTGTGTGATAAATAAATAAATTAAAAAAAAAAAGTTAATTTACAATAGGTGTAGCAGACAGCCCTCACTCAATGTTATGCAGGGTCGCACGGAAGGGGAAGAAACGCCACAGTATGTTCTTACGGAGTTCAGTAGTGTGGCGGATCAACATGCACAATTTTTCAAATTTCCAGCATCTGTCTCGGAGGTCTATAACAATCAGATTAGGGTGCTGGCCTTCTGGTATAGAGTGGGCTATCTATTCATTAAAAATGTTGATTTACTCCCGACTACCTCTGATTTGTAATCTGTATCTGCAACATTCTACTAGTCAAGCCCTTTCATTTAATACCCATATTGAGGTAGTAGTGAAAAAATAATGTGATTCGCCAATTTGTGGTGGTGGCCATCTTGATTTAAAATTTTTCACAGTTTATAGTTACATATTCTACTAGTCAAGCCCTTTCATTTGATACCCATATTGAGGTAAATTGTGAAGAAATATTTTGTCCGTCATTTTGTGGAGGCGGTCATCGATTCAAATATTAACCTAACATAGCTAAGAACCACCACCGCACAAAAACTAACCTTCAAATAAAATAATAAAAGAATAAATACTTGAAATAGTATTATAGTAAAAGTATCGGGACAATGAGCGTAACGGGACAATGAGACATCTTTTTTATCATTTTCCAGCGTTCATCGATTTACTAGACGTCACGTCAAAAATATGTAGTAAATAAATACTCACGCTTAAAACTTTATGCAACATGTTACTAGGCCTATAATCCGAATGCGAAATCACCATACAATTAACTGGCTTGAACAAGTCTGAGAATATTTCTGCTACGTTTTTCTTTTCAAAGAAGTCTTTGAGTTTGTCCTTGTTTTCTACACGAACAGCCACTATGGCCGATGCCAACCCTCCTTTAAGAACAGGTTCAAAAATATTGATATCCATGGTATTTATAGGAATTAATGCTAAAAACTTTTCGAATTCACTTGGGCTGTGGTGTTGTAATGCAATCGACAAGGCATGAAACTTAGCGAGTTCCGTCATAGATGCAGCGGCATACGACCAGTCCACAGACTCGAACCGGTTCGCTGAACCAAACCCACTGCTTGTGAGATCTTCCATCAGCAAGATTTCACGGAGGTGCGTCGTTTCCGTACCATAGTACTTGGGGACTCTCAGCCGTTCAGCTTCGGTTAAACCGAATTTGTCTTCTAGTCGTTTGTAAATCTTCACCAGATCGGTATAAAACAGTGTCTCTGTATGGAAAGGGTTGAATTGAGTTTGTTCTCGCAGCTTGCTGGAGAGAGCAGCTATTTTGGCGAACAAGTCCAGTTCTCTGTCATCACTGGTGATCTTGATCTTGTACAGAGTCGAGGTGTAGTTGGCGCCGTGCGAGGACACTGGAGTGATTTTTATTTCGTACGATTTGAAATTTTGCTCCTTGGCTATTTTCTCTATGTAATTGTGGAGATGTTCTTCTACCGACGTCGTTTCTTCAGCCATCTTAGCTATTGTCGGACACGTATCGGTAACAACTGGCACATGAAGTAGATTGTTTAAGACTACGCCTTTTTATAGTAATGACTTATTGTTAAATTTCATAAACAATTTAGCGACTGATAATGACAGACTAATCTCATAGTTTGTGGCTGAAATCACCTCCAGTATAGATAAGTTGGAAACCAATCGAATTATTTTCAAGGTGTTAAGCTCCACGTGTTTAAAAAAATGCCAATCATAGGGACTGCCAACAAAAATTAAAATATATAAATACCTAGCCATGGACATACCTACCTACTGCTTTTACGTTTGCCTGTGATGCAAAGTCCCGAGAATTCATCCGTTCAAAAATTGTCTTAGTTAGACACAAATGTGTACATTTATGTGACACAAACTAGTGACTTGTGTTACCACATTTGCAAATAACAAAGCGCCTTATGGCGCAGGGGGGGGGGCGGACATGGAAATCCCTCAAAATCCTATACGTTAAATTGAAAAAATTACTAAATATAGAATAGTACTCGTACATAGGCAAAGTATTATCGCGGGAAAACAACTGGCTGGTAAATTACTACGCTGCAACTGCAACTACGCTGGTAAATTCGTGGGGCCTTACTAGTAAAGTCTCTTATACTCTACATATTGTATTATTATTGATGCCCGGGCCTCAAAATTTGGGCCTGCGACGGCGACTGACTCTGAGCGTGCTGCGTGGAGCTACCCCCACCTATCGAAGATTGATCGTGCCAGCTCAGATACCTCTTTAGCTCTTGCACAACAACCTTTGCATTACATGATCAAATGCATAGTTTACAGTTCTAGAGAGTGCATGCAGACAAACATGAATTTTTATACACGAATAAGAAGACGATTTAATGGGTGACGTTGAAGAAATAATTTGTAGAATTTGCTTGTGTTTTTAGATAGATAGATAACTCTTTATTGTGACACAAGAACAGAAATATTACAGTAGAACACTTATGAACTAGCACCACAAATGGCGGCCTTATTGCTTAGAGCAATCTCTTCCAGGCAACCAGCTTAAAGAAAATTCGCCTACAAACATGGTTAGGCGAAGCGAGGTGACACTTTTCCTAATACTAATAATTAAATACTACAATATAAAACAAATTAATACATAATATACACAATCATCCAAAATACAAAAAATAAAAGTGAGTCTAATACATAGGAAAATACAACTTATATTAATTAGGAACATATCACTTAAATACAACAACTAGTTAAAAAAAAACCCACAACCCCGAAAACAAAATCATGACTAATTAGTAACATAACAACAGAAAAAACAAAAGTGACAACAAGAAATAGCGCCGGAGAACGGCATTAGTTACGATTAACTGGTGACGACAGTCGTGCATTGTGATAAGTAAAATTCCTTTACATTGCTCTTAAACACGTTTAAAGACTGCGACTGTCTTATAGAAGCCGGTAAAGCATTCCACAAGCGAACAGCCTTGACGGAAAAAGAATCTTCATAAAAAGATGTTCTGTGTGATGGAGTGACGAGGTTAAGCGCTACTGCCGCTCTCAGAGGACGGGGACGTGAAATTTCATGATAATAGGTAAAACGCTTCTTAAGATACGTCGGGGAGGCAGGATTAAACAGAATGGTATACAAAAATGACAGAATGTGAGCATTTCTGCGAAGGCGGATAGGAAGCCACTTGAGCTTAGTGCGAAATTGAGAAACGTGGTCATATTTCCGCAGACCAAAAATAAACTTTATGCAGAAATTTTGAAGGCGCTCAAGCTTGTTTAACTGTTATTCTGTGAGATCCAGGTAACAAATGTCGGCATAGTCAAGGATAGGAAGTAGGAGAGATTGGACAAGCGCAATTTTGGTAGACGTTGGAAGAAAGTTACGTAGTTTCATCAATGCCCCTGCCGCGGCATACAATTTTTTACTAGTAGCTTGAATCTGCGGACCCCAGCTCAAACAACGATCTATAGCAATACCCAGATTCTTGACAGTGGTGCTGTAGGGTATTGTTACGCCATTAAAATCAATTTTTGGGAGCGTTAGCCAATCAATGCAGGATATTTGTCTAGAACTACCCAAGACGATAGCCTGTGATTTGCTAGGATTTACATGCAGACCATAACATTCGCCCCACTTACAAACATAAGCCAGATCGACATTAACAGTGTTTATAGCCTCAGAAATGCTGGAAAGAGGAGCATGGGAATAAATTTGAAGGTCATCAGCATACAAGTGATAGGAAGACGAAAAGTTAAGGGAAATGGAATTGATAAAGAAGGAAAAAAGCGGAGGAGATAGGACACCACGCTGGGGTACACCGGCAGACGTCGGACACCAAGAGGACGAAGCATCCTCAAGGTGAACCCGCTGTCGACGACCACAGAGATAACTATTAAACCAGTCAGTAGCAGAAGAAGAAAAATTAGAGGAGCGTAGCAAAGCCAGGAGAACATCGTGATCGACGGTATTGAATGCATTGCTGAAATCAAGGAGGACCATAACAGTGAGATTTCGATTTTCCATAGCAAAACGGATGTCATCTGTGATTTCAACCAAAGCGCTGACCGTACTGTGCCCCTGACGAAAGCCTGACTGGAAAGGATTTAATACTCGTAAATTATGACTGGAAAGGTACGTGTTAAACTGATTGTGGGCTAGACGTTCGAGAACCTTAGACAAAAAAGGGGAGGATTGATATAGGTCGAAATTCGGAGAAAGATTTAGGGTTTGGTTTTTTTTGGCAAAGGAATAATTAGAGCGTCTTTCCATCGTCGTCGTCTTAATACCATTTTCATGGCTGACTTTATCAGAGTTGAAATATATAATCAAATCAAATCAAATCAAAATTATTTATTTCAAGTTACATATTGACTCATAGCAGGTAAATAAATAGAATGTCATAATATTACCTATTATAACTTATTATAAGCATCGTTTTATACCTAAGTACTTAATTTGATTACTTTTCTGTATATGTACAATGTTTTTGGTAAATAAATATTTCTATTTCTATTTCTATTATTACAATGGTATTAGTAAAAATTTCAACAATATAATGGTTTAGCTGGTGCCGCAACAGTAAACCGCTGGTGCCGCCACAGTAAACTGCTGGTGCCGCAACAATAAACCGCTGGTGCCGCAACTGTAAACTGCTGGAGCTGCAACAGTAAACCGCTGGTGCCACCACAGTAAACCGCTGGTGCCGCAACAGTAAACTGCTGTAGCTGCAACAGTAAACCGTTGGTGCCACCACAGTAAACCGCTGGTGCCGCAACAGTAAACTGCTGGAGCTGCAACAGTAAACCGCTGGTGCCGCCACAGTAAACCGTTGGTGCCTCAAAAGTAAACCGCTGGTGCCGCCACAGTAAACTGCTGGTGCTGCAACAGTAAAACGCTGGTACCGCCACAGTAAACGGTTGGTGCCGCAACAGTAAACCGCTGGTGCTGCAACAGTAAACCGCTGGTGCCGCAACAGCAAAGCGCTGGTGCCGCAACAGTAAGCCGCTGGTGCTGCAACAGTAAACCGCTGGTGCTGCCACAGTAAACGGTTGGTGCTGCAACAGTAAACTGCTGGTGCTGCAACAGTAAACTGCTGGTGCTGCAACAGTAAAGCGCTGGTGCCGCAACAGTAAAGCGCTGGTGCCGCAACAGTAAACCGCTGGTGCTGCAACAGTAAACGGTTGGTGCCGCAACAATAAACCGCTGGTGCCGCAACAGTAAACCGCTAGTACCGCAACAGTAAAGCGCTGGTGCCGCAACAGTAAAGCGCTGGTGCCGCAACAGTAAACCGCTGGTGCTGCAACAGTAAACCGCTGGTGCTGCCACAGTAAACGATTGGTGCCGCAACTGTAAACCGCTGGTGCTGCAACAGTAAACTGCTGGTGCTGCAACAGTAAACCGCTGGTGCCGCAACAGTAAACCGCTGGTGCTGCAACAGTAAACCGCTGGTGCTGCCACAGTAAACGATTGGTGCCGCAACTGTAAACCGCTGGTGCTGCAACAGTAAACTGCTGGTGCTGCAACAGTAAACCGCTGGTGCCGCAACAGTAAACCGCTGGTGTCGCAACAGTTAACCGCTGGTGCCGCAACAGTAAACCGCTGGTGCTGCCACAGTAAACGGTTGGTGCCGCAACAGTAAACCGCTGGTGCTGCAACAGTAAACTGCTGGTTCTGCAACAGTAAACTGCTGGAGCCGCCACAGTAAACGGTTGGTGCGGCAACTGGAAACCGCTGGTGTCCTCTATCTTTTATCGCGTTATAATAATACCTTGTAATATTTACCTATTCATAATTTTATAACGTAATTAGATCAATACGTTATCGTCGGTGTTAAGCACTTCCTAGTCACTATGACTACGACGATGACGATTATGATAGTTAGTTTGGCTTTTAATAAATAGTAATGGCGAACTCTTGTTCGCCGGAAACATGTTTTTCAGCCGAAACCAAAACTGAACTTTCGGCTAGGATCTCCGTTGCGGCAGAAACTTACATCCACATAATAAAATGTATATGGGTACTTCTTCAAAGACAAAATTTTGGAGTTCCATGGACTTATTTCCGAAACTAACTAACAAAACGGCGTGTTGATTATTTTTTATACAGTTTAACTTTAACTCTAACTGGGACAAGCGATATTTTTCAAATAATTGCAGTCTAAGTATAAATTAAAAATATTTGAAGTCTGTTCTTCTGATTCATATGGCGCGTTCGCTTGCCATTTTCCGGAAGAAAAGAGTCGCTACCGCATTTTCCCTTTGATAAATCATTATGAATTATAATTATATCACAAAGAAATGAATTGCGCTTTTATGTAAAAATACTTTATTAGTTATACCTACCTTAGTTTGTTTATAAATAGGCAAATAAGAAGTGTCCGGCATATAATACTGATTAATCTGGCATAAGCTGCGCTTGACCGTGCTGGGTCGAGTGATAATAATGAGAGCCTTCCCCCTTGAATGACTTCCCCCATGGGGGGAAGCCAGTCGTGTAACGGATGCACCAGAAGGTGGACATGGGGCTGGTTGACTTGGATCTCGGAGTTACAAAGGTAAATATCTGATTTATTTGCGCTTGGATCACCAAGCGCAGATGAATCAGATATTTACGTTTGATCAAGATCATTGATAATTTTTGTCATAAAAAAAAATATTTTATGTGTGTGAATATGATATTTACGTCAATAAAGAGCTAAATTACAAAAAGTTTTTCATTTTTACTTACTTACGGATTCTGAATCATCTGTAATACAAATTCTGATTTATCTGGGCACAAAATATTTCAACGTAGATATCTTGAAAACTACTTTATAAAAACAAGTCCCTCATTGAAATATATGTTCTTTAGTTACCTTTTTTACTTAAGAACAAGTGTGGCAGAGCTGAAAGTTAAATAAAATTTTGGCCAGATGAATCAGTCGAAGAATGAAATTTCGAAGAAGTGCCCATATTTTCTACTGAAATCTAGTATAAAATTTACACCTGTATTTACATAATTACCTGTTATTGAAAATATGTATTTTCAACACACTTACTCACAAAGTGGTAAAGTACTCTAATTTCACCGCAATCAAGCATAATAATGACACCTACAATCAAACTGTGACTTTTTCATTACTATTATACTGATACTCACTAGTGAGTTATAGAGGTTTTAGGGTTCCGTAGCCAAATGGCAAAATACGGGTCCCTTATAGATTCGTCATGTCTGTCTGTCTGTCTGTACGTCCGTATATCACAGCCACTTTTTTCCGAAACTATAAGTGCTATTCAAACTTTGTTAGTAGATGTATTCTGTGAACCGCATTAAGATTTTCATACAAAAAATATAAAAAAAATATTTTGGGGTGTCGCATACTTAGAACTGAAACTCATTTTTTTTTTCATCAAAACCATACGTGTAATAGACCTGGAATCTAGACTTCAATTCCATAAACAATTTATGGCAGGTGCACAAGTAAATACTGCTGGGTTAGGTGCGAGAAAGAAAAGGGAAGACCGAGACATGGTAAAAACCTTTCTACAACAAGACGAAAATGACGGTTACAAAGTGCACGCTATGAATTTAGAAATGCAAAGTGAGTGGTTAACCATAGGTGAGTTCTGTATCCCATTAGCTCTAAAGTGGCGCACCTTGATCTATTAAAATTTTATCTAAATGCATTCCAAATGACCCTCCCTGACCAGAGTAACTTGGTAAGGTGGAGAAAAGCCACTGTACTGTACTGTACTGTATTGTATTGTATTGTGTTGTGCTGTGCTGTGTTGTGTTGTGTTGTGTCGTGTCGTGTCGTGTCGTGTCGTGTCGTGTCGTGTCGTGTCGTGTCGTGTCGTGTCGTGTCGTGTCGTGTCGTGTCGTGTCGTGTCGTGTCGTGTCGTGTCGTGTCGTGTTATGTTGTATTGTGTTGTATTGTATTGTATTGTATTGTATGTAAAAAAATTCATCAAAATTCCGTCAGTAGTTTTTGGGTGAAAGAGTAACTAACATAAATACTTAGTAGTGGTAGTACTCTTTGCTGAATCCGTCTGGGGTAGTACCACACCTTTGTCAGTTATTCTACTGCCAAACAGTAATGTGTGTATTACTGTGTTCCGGTTCGAAGGGCAATGTTTCCAGTGAAATTACAGGGCATAGAGATAAAATATCTTATATGTCTGGGTGACGAGCGCAGTGCAGTTTTTCGCAGCAGTGTTTTGGACTTTTCATGTTCCAATAGCTACATGTCACTGTGTTGTTATATGGCAGGCATTTTGCTTACCATCAGGCATATGTCCTGCTCGTCTCGACACTCTACACCAGGGGATCCCAAACTTATTTTGTCTGCTGCCCAGTTTGAGATTAAATTATTTTTCTGCGCCCCCTTTTTTCACATATATACTTAAAAACCACTAGAACTTTAAATTAAATTAACTAATTATTTTGAGCAGTTATATTAGTCCACGCCGCCGCAGATCGTCACCAATGGCGGTCGATAATCAGAGAGGTGCTCAAGAGAGATCACGACCCTCAGTAATTGGGGTATCGACGCAAGGAGGAGGATTATATTAGCGGAGATTAATTAATTAATTCTAAATGATAACTGTAACCCGTAAAAGATAACCAGAGACCGGAGCCAGTAGTAGCTGGTAGTACAAAACGAACTCTATGACTCAACACAACACTGCATTTTTTTTCTGGATCTCTTACCGCTCTCCTTTAGGCATGTAACCCCTACAAGGGGACATTATCGCCGACTTTGGGAAAGGCTGCTGTGTACTATATAAAAAAAATACGTATATTCCCACAATCTTTTGCGTTTATATTATAAGTAGGATTTAAAAATATCGATCCCAACAAAAATGGTTTTAGAGTTAGACTTGCTCTTCAGGCGATGCAACCTACGATGGAGCGTGCTTACCTAGAAGATACTGATTCACTCTTGATTCGAAGGCACAAGATTGTAATCAAAGCAGTGAAATTACCTACAGTTGGCGATCATAATACTGCATTTAAACATTAAACACGAAGATTATTAACAATTATTATTCCTAGCTCCTGCAATTTCTTTTGAAGTATTGGGAATTAGAAGATTAGATCTTTAAAATACACATAAAGTAAAAGAAAAGATAATATTACGACTCAAGTAAATGCACCAATACAAGCAAGCCAAATACAATCAAGGAGTCTTGGTCTTTCCTGGCCCAATGATGATGACGTTAGTGAAGCCACTACATAACAAAAACAAAATTAAAACATTTTATTAACCCCCGACTACCTCGGATTTGTTATCTGTACAACATTCTACTAGTCAAGCCCTTTCATTTGATATCCATCAGGCAACGCATTCCACAACCATGGTGATGCTAAAACTTAATTCACCCACGAAAAATTTGTCTGTGGCACCCCAAAAGAAGTTTTCTCTTCGAAAATCGTAAGTAAGTATGTAGTCAACCAAAAACAAATACCTACTCAGAAAAACTAAAACCATAAACTATAAAAACACACACATAATAATCTGACATTGGATTGAGTCGCAACAACAAATCTCATAGGTCAGTTTGCGATAAATTAAATGTTAAGTCTGTAATTACTTATTCAGTCATCTGATACAATAATACATACATTGTACATTATGTAAAATTTAATACCTACGTTGTTGCATAGAAATTATAGTTCTTTTTTTCTTCTTTTTTTTTAACTTTTATAGGTTTACACTTGACCGCCATCTCGCCTGATGTTAAACGATGATGCGGTCTACGATGAAGCGCGTTTACCTAGAAGAAACCGATTCACTCTCGATTTGAAGACACAAAGATTGTAACTATCGGGAAAAACCCTCTCAGGCAACGTATTCCACAGCCTAGACGTTCTTATCACAAAAGTAGAGTCAAATCTCTTCGTTCGTGTCTTTGGAACATCAACCATGAAACGGTGTCGCTTTTTCGAGCTACGAGCATTCCTATAGAAAAAAGGGCAAGATGGTATTAGATCGTACAAATCAGTCGCACACTCTCCGAAGTGTATCCGATAAAAAACCGATAAGCTATGCAACAACAAGGTTCATAGATAAACCTGATCGTAGTTCCATCCGTGAACTGGTTTTCTAATAATTCCAAAATAAAATGTCAAAAATATATGTAGGCATAGACGGGAAATAAACGGATAAAGCAAACAATAATGACTTCTTTAGGGACGCGGGAGTAAGAAAACCTACAGCAGTTGAAGAAATTGGTCTAGCGTGGCCGAATACAGCCTTTCTTCTAGAAGATCCCCAGCCCCAGTAGTGGGCGGTGAAGTGGGCTGAATCGTATAACAATGACGAAGCTGGTGACGGCGCAACATACAACATGACGCATTTCTGCTATCACAAGAGGATAACTTTCTATTATTTAAAGTTAATTTTATCATTAATCTCATGACATGTATAAATTTATCGAATGATAATAATATTCTAAGTTGCATCATCATCCACCATCATCATCATCATTTTTTACCTGATTCATTGACTTTATTTTTCTATATACCTATTTTAGTTTGAAGTCTGGTGGAATATTTTGTGGAGCGTCTGAAATCCGCAACAGAGTACACTCTAGAGTGGATTTCAGTGGGTACTTTGAAGCTGAAATAAAACTCGTAGTCTGTTTAAAGACACCGTGTCATGGTGAAGTAGGGAGAAATAGTTCATGTTGTTATAATTTTAATTCGTCTATATTTTTAATTTTTGAACTAATAGTTTATTCATAAAAATTTACAATTTAGGTACATGTCAATAATTTTTTTGATCAAAAACCTAAATATTACAAACACAAGTTTGGAGTCATCAATTTAGTCTCCGCACTCGTCAAATCGCCGATCAAAAGTGTCCATCAGACTGGCGGCATTTCCCCGCTGTATGGTATGTTTTGGGTCAGATAGAGACCCGAGCGGGGATCACGTCCTCTGTCCCTAAGAAGACGACCCAAGTCGGCAACAAGAGCCCTCGCCTCAGAGCCCCAGGGTCCACCCGTTTCCACGGCGAAC
Source organism: Ectropis grisescens (assembly GCA_017562165.1). NCBI lineage: Eukaryota > Metazoa > Arthropoda > Insecta > Lepidoptera > Geometridae > Ectropis > Ectropis grisescens. The sequence goes on from CM029785.1 coordinate 23,522,872, forward strand.
GGAACGAACTCGTAAGATAACTCGGTTTTTTATCGGATACACTTCGGAGAGTGTGCAACTGATCTGCATGATCTAATACCACCTTGCCCTTTCTTCTATCGGACTTCTCGTTCCACAAAAGGGCGACATCGTTTGGTTGATGTTCCAAAAACGCGAACGAAGAGATTTTACACCGCGTTTGTGATAAGAACGTCTAGGTTGTGGAATGCGTTACCTGAGCGGGTTTTCCCTGATGGTTACAATCTTGGTGTCTTCAAATCGAGAGTGAATCGGTTTTTTCTAGGTAAGTACGCTCCATCGTAGATCTCATCATCGCTTAACATCAGGCGAGGTGGTGGTCAAGCCGCCACCACAAAATGGCGAATTATATAATATTTTTCACCACTACATCAATATGGGTATCAAATGAAAGGGATTGATTAGTAGAATACTTTGCACTATGACAAATTTCAAATCCAAGATGGTCGCTACCATAAAATGGCGAATTACATTTCTTCTTTCACAATTCCCTTAATATGGGTGTCAAATGAAAGGGCTTGACTAGTAGAATGTTGTACAGATAACAAATCTAAGGTAGTCGGGGGTTAATCAAAATATTTAATTATGTTCTTGTTTGGTCAGGGGTTAAAAAGGCATCACTTAATTATGTTGCAGCAGTTGTTATTTTCTGGGCCTCGTTAAATAATTCCCGCTGTATTTGGACCCCACCTAAAACTACTTGCCGACCCTTTGATGTCCACTCTTTCTACGAAAAAAGAATTCATAAAATCACGCGACGAGCCATGCTATTCCAGACCATAAACTGTCTAATGTTCAAATTTTAACCCGACCCGTTCAGCCGTTTCGATGTTATTGAGCAACAAACATCCAAACCTTTGCAATTATGATATTACTAGGAGTAATTAATTGCGACACAACGTAATATTATTTTATTTTAATGAAACGATCCGTCGTTTCGTTTGTTTAAATGTTCTAAACCTATATTCTAAACGAATTAGAACCGGAGTAGGAATTTCGCGAGTTTATTTAGAAATTATTACATTTAATTACATCGGGGTCTACTCGGGTTTTCTCTCTCTGCCACACGATGGACCCGGCACCCGCACGGTGAATCCATGGAATGCTAAGAAAATCGTCTCTTAATTGTAGATGGTAGCACTGTTCGTATCCGATCTGCTGATTGAAGCTGTAATCCGCTGATTACATTATTGATTTATTGTTCATCATGTCCGCACTTTTGACGTGACAACGTCTTATAAATTGGTTTGCCGGGTGACACTTCAAGAAACTGCGTTACGCTCCGCTCACGTTATGCGCTCACAACGAGAGCGAGTGAGAGGCACGCGCATGGTTAGCCCGCCTAAGAGCGAGAGAGACAGACATAAAAAGCGAAAGGCACGCGTCCCTTCCGTAAAATTATTTTACCACTCAAAGTCGTTGTCACGTAAAACTTTCGCCCGTATACCGACTTTACAGGCAACCAATTTTTTTTTGTTTGTAAGTGTGTATTATGTTTAGTATTTATCAGTTAAATTTTAGTCTCATGTTTATAGGTTAATATTTATTATTTTATATAGTTATAGATATGTAGTAGTATTATTAAATTGATGTCGCTTCCCCCGCCTACGAGTATATCTGGGCTATTTCCCTTTTTGCTGCTTGCGTGGAAGAGATTGCTCTTAGCAATAAGGCCGCCACTTGTGGCACTAGTTCATAAGTGTTAATTTGTAATATTTTAAATTGTTTGTGTTGCAATAAAGAGTTTCTATCTATCTATCTACATTTTTCGTAGAAAGTGATTTATTTTGGAGTTTATTTTGAACATATTTATTTACCTATTTATTTATTTATATATTTACCTAATAAGTACTGTAAAATACCATAATGCTAGTTTTTTGGCAAAATAGATTATTGTATTCCTCCCAGCATGTATATGTCGTTAAAATAAAATAATATTATGTTGAATCGCAATTAATTACTCCTACTGATATTATAATTGCAAAAGTTTGGATGTTTGTTGCTCAATAACATCGAAACGGCTGAACGGGTCGGGTTAAAATTGGAACCTTAGACAGTTTATGGTCTGGATAGCATGGCTCGTCACGTGATTTTTTGAATAACTAAAAAAAATAATTCAATAACATACATCTTAACTATAGAGTATTTTCCCACAGCTATGAACAGATATACTAATTTTAACAGCCTGAACTAGGTAGAACCTGTGTTTCAAGCGAGAAAAATGCCTAATAGCATCCGTCGGTTTCATCCGCGTAGTTTCTGATAAAAAGTAGTCCATGTGTCAATACAGACTATTGTTTTAATATTGAATGATACAGATAAATTCCTTTAATTGTAGTTTTTGCTTGAAAATGAAACAAAAGCCCTTACATACAAACACTCCCAAATAACATTAGTATAGGAACTAGGATTGTCTCACCGATAGTGCTAAGCATTTTTGTATAGTTCTGATCATCGATAATCAGATAATCCAGTAATAATAATTGTAGTGGTAGGACTCCTAGCAAAGTCCACCTGGGGAAGTACCACACCTTTGCCAGTTATTCTACCGCCCAACAGTAATGTGAAAACATGACTGTGTTCCGGTTTAAAGGGGAAATGTTTCCAGAGAAATTACAGGGCTTAGAGATATAACATATCTTGACTTCGGGCACACGGAGTTATCGTTGGGAAGAGTGCGCTCACTCTTTCCGTTTTAGCCGGTTGTAGGTAGCGGTGAACGCCGGACGTTTATACCTATCACTATTCGTCGTCAACAACCATAATAAGTAGAACTGCAACATACCTCGCCGTTGGACTTCGATCCTAGTAGGTTGGTTGGTGATTAGGTGGTGCTGATGTAGGATTTCGTTTCGGTTTCAATATTATTATATCTACCTACTTGCAGCAAGATAGTCTGCTCTGTTTCTGAATGATTCAATTATCTAAGAGACGGAAATATCATACTGATTCTCCAAGATTTCGTTTTTTCCCCAACACTAGACAGATCTACTTATTAACTTGAAATTTTGATTTTACAATAATCTGATTGAGAAAAAAATACCGAGAATGAATGTTAATTTAATGTTAAATGACAATAGTACCTATTGTTACAGTGCAAGCTTAAATACAAGTATACCTATACGTAACTCTGAATATAGGTAGGTAGGTATATCGATCATTTCGCCAGGTTATGTGTAAAACTCAGTTTCTTTTCTTCTCGTGAAATTAAAAAACTGATTTTCAATTCAAAAACATTAATTAAATCAGTTAAAATAATCTTTGTCATAATAATATTCACATATTTATTTAATTTTCTTATATTAAAGTTTTTTACAATAAATATTAACAATAAACAAAGATACTTTATAAAAAACTTAGACACTAGAATACCGCCTGCAGCAGGGCAGCGCCCAACCTACCGGTGGCAAGCAGAGAGAGGAACGAACTATGTATAGGTATGCGTGTCGTGTCCAGAAGGACTGCCTTTGGTAACTAAGCCTTGACCCAATCCTCTAGCGAAAGTATAATAATATCTTCATTATATTATTAATTAAATTATCACTTCATCATCTTAATAATATATTATTATTATCATGAAAGATTATTTCATCGTAATAAATTATTATAATGATGAAATAATCATTGTGAATTTACAAAATTCCCCATTTGATGCAATCATGGACCATGTCGTTGATTCTGCGCGTATACAGGTCACCGGTTCCTGCCACGACGATGCTTGAGAAGTCATCACCGAAGGTTGGAGCTTTGTCTTCTGACACCAGGAGTATTGGCAGCAGAGCGATCGACATCATCAGCCCGAAGGGGGAGTTTCTGAAACAACATTACAGATTGGACCTACTCTAGTTTTAGAAGAGACGTTCTTCTTCTTCTTGTCGTGTCAGCGATTCAGTTTGGACTACATATATATATATTTATTTTTTATTTTTTTGTACACATTTTTAAATTTTGTCTTTTGTTTTAATTTAATGTTTTTTTTCTTTTTCTTTTTTTCTTCGTGTATTTTTTAAGTATTAAACAGTTTCTAACCAGTGAGTGGCTACAGAAACTCCAACGAGGTAGGCTTCGCACAGGTCATTCAGTGTACAGGTGTTAGGGAACAGTGGATACACGAGAAGGTGATCCATAGTCTGGGAGCTTACACCACAGTCGCACTGCTCAACTGGAGGATCTGGAAGACCCCATTTACACATATTATGTCTGCAACGGCCTGCGGGGTGCATAGAAGGAGCCTCCCCCGAGCGGCATATACGAGTGATACCTATACCCATGCCCGGCGCACCCTGGACCAGCCGGTGTTCGCACCGGCTGACTAATCCTTCTACCACAGCAATTCAATGCATACAATTCGAGAAGAGACGTTAAAGTACATACTGCCTTACCCTACTGCATGCTTACGTGCTGCCTTACATATATCGCCATTCTATTGAGTTTCAGGGTTTCCTACGCTACGAGTGCTGATCCCCGGTCTAATCTGCGACATGTCTGCTATAACGGTTAGTCCTAATACATAATATATGACCCGTCCACTGCCACTGCAACTTACTAATACGTTGAGCTATGTCCATATCCTTAGCCCTCTGACTTCGTTGCGGATACGGTTCCTCAGAGAAACATCGACTTTCGCTCGCTCCATAGCGAGCTGTGCGATTCTCAACTTGTGGACGGTCTCAACTGTCAGCGTCCGCATTTTGGCACCGTAGTTTATGATCGATAGAACACACTGATTGAAAATGTTACACACTGATTGTCTATACAAATCATACATTTAAGTACTTATTGTAATAGTACTGATATCGCTTTTCACGTTCTTAATCTGGTGTTTATAATTTACCTCTTTTAACTCGAGATCAAATTTGTTTCTGGGAAATTTTTCTTCAACATTGAGGCCAAATCTCTTCAGGGCGACGCCAAGTTCCGAATAATAGTACTCGATCAGGTCCTGGTAATGAGCCGCTCGGAAGGCTCCGTCTGTGGCCGTGATGATGAAGTGGATGAGATCGATCACAGGACTCCCGAACTGAATGGTCTGGTAGTCCACTGGATACACTTCGTTCCTACCATCCTGATGAATGAAGGGAATTTTGATAATTTTGTTGAAACAGTCGGTGTTTCATGAAAATTTAATTAAATTAAGTAAAATAAAATATAAATACTAGAGAAATTTCTCACACAACACCATCTAGCCCCAAACTAAATAAATTATGTATTATGACAGCCAGACAGGTGATATAATACTTAGTACGAGTAATAATATCATCATGTTTTCAGTATCAACATTTTAGGTGCAAATTGGCTCGTATTTACAAAGATACAATTTATTTTACTAGAGTATCGTAAGTATAAAAATCCTAGGCTGCATGCACCTATATTTTGGGCATGACGAAAACATAGTTCAGAATGTTTACTTGAACAGAGTTTTGCTAAGATAACTAACATTACAATGTTTAATTAAATAATGGCTTCTATAATATTTAAGTGTAATGGGTTTTCCGTTAAAAAGAAAATGATTAAGTTTTTTTTTCAAACGAAATGTCATCGAAAATCGTTAAGTACTTTGACGGCTCCTTTAACAGATTTTTAGTGATCATAAGCCAATCAATAATAAAAAAATGCTATAAACAGTCCAGTTGCTTACAAACGTCGCATCGGAAGCACGCGCGGTCCTCCACAGGCGAGATGAGGGTGAGAGATAAGAAACGTGTGGCCAGAGGGGCGAGAAAGGCTGATGATCCAGTAGGTGTTCAAAATGTTTACCAGAAAATAAACGGACTAGATCCATCATCGAAACCAATTCATAGTACAAATTGTAGTTAGACCAACGTGAGGGGTCGTTTCGAAAAATAAACGCTTTTAATCTACAACTTATTTGTCATACTTACATCCATAACTTTGTGTAGCAAATTGCTCGGTCGAAAATCCGAGTGATTGATCACTTTGCAAGTAGCTCGTTTGTATAAATCATTAAATGTCTCCATTATATTTCTGTTCTTGTAATAATCATTTAGCCTTTCCTTATTTTCATCGCTCACTACAGCCAGAGCCGACGCTAAACCTTCCTTGAACAGACCATCTACGCCGCTATTTTCTGCAGATATTTCACCGGGTATATTTCTAATGAATGCTTCAAAGTCTACTGGAGTCTCGTGTTGGAAAGTCAACGAGAGCGCGTGAAATTTGGCTAGCTCTGACATAGCTGCAGTCGCGTATGACCAGTCTACTGACTCCAATCGATTTGTTAGAACAAATCCTTTGCTCGTGAGGTCATCCAACACCAGTATTTCACTAAGGTGCGTAGTTTCTCCACCATAGTACATGGGACATTTCAGTCTTTCTTTCATAGGAATATCATGTTTCTCCTCTAGTTTCCGATATGTTTTCATTAGGTCGGTATAAAACAAAGTCTCGATCGTGAAAGGGTTATATGCGAATTTTTCTCGAAGTTTTTCATTTAACGCCGCAACTTTAACGAACAAGTCGAGATTTTTCCCTTCCCCAGTGATCTTTACTTTGTAGAGAGTTGAAGTGTAGTTGGCACCTTGCGTAGATATTTGTGTGATCTTTGTATTGTATATTTTAAACTTCTGTTCCAATGCAATTTTTTTGATAACGTTTTGGAGATTGTCTTCTGCCGACGGAGAATTTCCTAGAACTCCCCATGTAATGTAGTCTCTAATGACATCATTGATTCTCTGGGCGTACAGGGCCCCGGTGCTTTTCACTGCCAAGTTGTTAGAGAAATCGTCGCCGATGACAGGAGCGTCTTCTGCCGATACCAGGAACACGGGCAGAAAAGTTACAGTCATTAGCAACCCATAAGGTAGTTTCTGTAAAATAAAATTAACTAGTATGAATAATCAATTAAATTTATGTTCACAGACAGGACAGACTAACAGTCATGTTAAATCATCGAAATTGTGTTCCCTTGAGTCAATTGAGATATAGCTGTACAGATCTTCCTCCTAGCCAAGACTTGAGCGTCTGGGGTTGGAGTTATAAACCTGAGAGAAAATTAAATGAGGTGTAGACAGATGGGCATACTCGCATTTTTTTAATTAGTAATAGTAATATACTTCTAAAAGGTCTGGACGGAAGGTACATACCTTCTGTCCAGACCTTTACATATATTACTATTAATTAATTTCTTTCTTTCTTGAGTGGCTCAGCTGGAGGCATAGATGGCCTGCCACCTCAACATCTAAAAGATCTTCTATCTTTTAGCTCTGGTGAGGTCGGAGAGTCCCTCTTGAGAGATCTAACCTCTCATGTTATCTGGTCGAGTCAGTAGTGACATTATACGGCGCTAATCTGTGCGCACTTTCCAAAAAAGATGGTGGGATCAGGCCAATTGCTGTCGGCACCACATATCGTCGCCTTGCTGCCAAGGTGGGTTGTTGTCAATCAATTCGGCAATCAACTCACAATAAAAGTAAATTTGTGGTGTTTCGTCAATGCGTTTCTTCAAACAATTTTTGTGTGCCGATTTGATTTATGTTTACGGAAAGTCTAGTTATCCATCAAAATGACTTTAAACCAGCATGGGGCCTACGGTGTTCTTGTGTAAATCAAAATTTACATTAACTTTGGTGTAATGCCTAGTTTACATTATTCCAGTCCAGCGATCGAATCCAGCGCTGGATTGCTTACTGTAAAAATGTAAACCGACACTGGAAATCTGAATCTGAAAATCTGAAAGGCTGAATCGTATAACAATGACGAAGCTGGTGACGGCGCAACATACAACATGACGCATTTCTGCTATCACAAGAGGATAACTTTCTATTATTTAAAGTTAATTTTATCATTAATCTCATGACATGTATAAATTTATCGAATGATAATAATATTCTAAGTTGCATCATCATCCATCATCATCATCATTTTTTACCTGATTCATTGACTTTATTTTTCTATATACCTATTTTATTTTGAAGTCTGGTGGAATATTTTGTGGAGCGTCTGAAATCCGCAATAGAGTACACTCTAGAGTGGATTTCAGTGGGTACTTTGAAGCTGAAATAAAACTCGTAGTCTGTATAAAGACACCGTGTCATGGTGAAGTAGGGAGAAATAGTTCATGTTGTTATAATTTTAATTCGTCTTTATTTTTATTTTTTTCAACTAATAGTTTATTCAAAAAAATTTACAATTTAGGTACATGTCAATATTTTTTTTATCAAAAACCTAAATATTACAAACACAAGTTTGGAGTCATCAATTTAGTCTCCGCACTCGTCAAATTGCCGATCAAAAGTGTCCATCAGACTGGCGGCATTTCCCCGCTGTATGGCCAAAGAAATGTTTTTAGTCAGATAGAGACCCAAGCGGGGATCACGTCCGCTGTCCCTAAGAAGACGACCCAAGTCGGCAACAAAAGCCCTCGCCTCAGAGCCCCAGGGTCCACCCGTTTCCACGGCGAACGGAACGAACTCGTAAGATAACTCGGTTTTTATCGGATACACTTCGGAGAGTGTGCAACTGATCTGCATGATCTAATACCACCTTGCCCTTTCTTCTATCGGACTTCTCGTTCCACAAAAGGGCGACATCGTTTGGTTGATGTTCCAAAAAACGCGAACGAAGAGATTTTACACCGCGTTTGTGATAAGAACGTCTAGGTTGTGGAATGCGTTGCCTGAGCGGGTTTTCCCTGATGGTTACAATCTTGGTGTCTTCAAATCGAGAGTGAATCGGTTTTTTCTAGGTAAGTACGCTCCATCGTAGATCTCATCATCGCTTAACATCAAGCGAGGTGGTGGTCAAGTGCGAACCTATTATAGTTAAAAAAAAAATGATTCCAGGGTAGAGTATTTGATTTGAAATTTGTCACAGTGCACAGTATTCTAAAAGTCAAGCCCTTTCATTTGATATCCACATTGCGGTAATGGAGAAAAACATCAATGTAATTCCCGATTTTGTCGTGGCGGCCGTCTTGGATTTGAAATTAATTATAGTTTATAGTATTCTACTAGTCAAACCCTTTCATTTGATCCTACCCATATTGAGGTAGGTTGTGAAGAAATATTTTGTCCGCCATTTTGTGGAGGTGGCCATCTTGAATCGATATTAACGAAACATAGCTAAGAGCACCCACACGGAATATACCGTCAAATTAAAAAAATCGGCAGCCAAATCGGTCCATCTGTTTGAGTGCTACGGTGCCACAGACAGACACACAGACAGGTACAGGCCGATTTCGATGCAGTTTTTCTTATTTGAAAGTTAATATCCGTGCGGATGTTCTTAGCTATGTTCGGTTAATATCGATTCAAAATGGCCGCCTCCACAAAATGGCGGACAAAATATTTCTTCACACCATAACAAATTTCAAATCCAAGATGGCCGCCACCACAAAATGGCGAATTATATAATATTTTTCACCACTACATCAATATGGGTATCAAATGAAAGGGATTGATTAGTAGAATACTTTGCACTATGACAAATTTCAAATCCAAGATGGTCGCTACCATAAAATGGCGAATTACATTTCTTCTTTCACAATTCCCTTAATATGGGTGTCAAATGAAAGGGCTTGACTAGTAGAATGTTGTACAGATAACAAATCTAAGGTAGTCGGGGGTTAATCAAAATATTTAATTATGTTCTTGTTTGGTCAGGGGTTAAAAAGGCATCACTTAATTATGTTGCAGCAGTTGTTATTTTCTGGGCCTCGTTAAATAATTCCCGCTGTATTTGGACCCCACCTAAAACTACTTGCCGACCCTTTGATGTCCACTCTTTCTACGAAAAAAGAATTCATAAAATCACGCGACGAGCCATGCTATTCCAGACCATAAACTGTCTAATGTTCAAATTTTAACCCGACCCGTTCAGCCGTTTCGATGTTATTGAGCAACAAACATCCAAACCTTTGCAATTATAATATTACTAGGAGTAATTAATTGGGACACAACATAATGTTATTTTATTTTAATGAAACGATCCGTCGTTTCGTTTGTTTAAATGTTCTAAACCTATATTCTAAACGAATTAGAACCGGAGTAGGAATTTCGCGAGTTTATTTAGAAATTATTACATTTAATTACATCGGGGTCTACTCGGGTTTTCTCTCTCTGCCACACGATGGACCCGGCACCCGCACGGTGAATCCATGGAATGCTAAGAAAATCGTCTCTTAATTGTAGATGGTAGCACTGTTCGTATCCGATCTACTGATTGAAGCTGTAATCCGCTGATTACATTATTGATTTATTGTTCATCTTGTCCGCACTTTTGTTTGTAAGTGTTTGTTATGTTTAGTATTTATCAGTTAAATTTTAGTCTCATGTTTATAGGTTAATATTTATTATTTTATATAGTTATAGTTATAGATATGTAGTACGAGTAGTATTATTAAATTGATGTCGCTTCCCCCGCCTACGAGTATATGTGGCTTATTTTCCTTTTTGCTGGTTGCCTGGAAGAGATTGCTCTTAGCAATAAGGCCGCCACTTGTGGCACTAGTTCATAAGTGTTTATTTGTAATATTTTAAATTGTTTGTGTTGCAATGAAGAGTTTCTATCTATCTATCTACATTTTTCGTAGAAAGTGATTTATTTTGGGGTTAGTTTTGAAGATATTTTTATTTACCTAATAAGTACTGTAAAATACCATAATGCTAGTTTTTTGGCAAAATAGATTATTTTATTGCTCCCAGCATATATATGTCGTTAAAATAAAGTAATATTATGTTTAATCGCAATTAATTACTCTACTGATGTTATAATTGCAAAAGTTTAGATGTTTGTTGCTCAATAACATCGAAACGGCTGAACGGGTCGGGTTAAAATTGGAACCTCAGACAGTTTACGGTCTGGATAGCATGGCTCGTCACGTGATTTTTGAATAACTAAAAAAAATAATTCAATAACATACATCTTAACTATAGAGTATTTTCCCACAGCTATGAACAGATATACTAATTTTAAAGAGAGAGAGGAGTCTTCTCGTGACCACGGCGGTTGTAACGCTGCCTAAACGTCGAGGTATTTAAACAATGAATTAAATCGTGATTAAGTCCTGTACACTATAAACATTATGTGTTAAAATCGCGAAAGCTTAAAAACAATATTGTTTTAATATTGAATGATACAGATAAGTAGGGGAGACCGGGTACAAAAGTAACACTTTGTACTTTTACCTTGATTTGTGGATGGATGTTACTGTTGCCATTAAATTAATATAACTATATAAAAATTCAGTTTATGTTCTTTACTCTAGTAACTCGATTTATTACATTTTAGTATGTTTTATACGAATTACAGAAATTTAAAAAAAAAATCGTTACTTGTTACTTTCGACCACGTAGGCAGGTCGGAAGTAACACGTTGTGGGTCGAAAGTAACAAGACAAAGTAGTTGGTAGTGAATACAATATTATACATAGTAAATCAACAAATTATTTATTTAAAGTTTTATATATAATGTATAACAATTCAGTAAAATTCTTAATATAAGTAACGAGATCAATTTAGTTTTATAATCAGACTTTTACAATTCAGTCATTAATCTAAATCAGAATCGCAATGATGGCACACATAACCCTTGTCATCATCTACACATTCCAAATGGGACCACATTTTGCAGACGATACATTGTATCCATTTTTCATTCGGTCGACTGTAATTTTCTAAACATACAAGACAGAAGTAATCTTCATCGTCAGATTCATTTTCCTTTTCTTTTAGTGCCTTCTTTGTCTTTTTGCCTTTTCCCTTTCCTTTTGCAGACGATTTTTCCTTATTTTCTCTAGTATTTGCTTGCAGTACCACTTTTTTGACTTTATTCCGTTGTTGGTGTTCTTGTTCAATTAAGTTTTTTTCTGGAGTGTCCGTCAATATTGCAGTCTTACGTTTTTTTACGGCCTTTATTTGTTTCAGTTCTCGGACCTGCTTGTGGTAAAGGTCTAAGATCTTTAGGCGAGAAATTAAACGGTTTGGTAAAATTTGCTTGTCGCAGGCCGCTAGGACCCGGAACTGGTGATTTGGATTTTTGATCAAAGATTGAGTTACCTAACATAGGATCAGTATCCATAGAGATTGAGTCCGGTATATTTTGAACGTCCGATGGTTGGTCATTGTTGTTTGATTTGTTTGACAAATGATTGCTATCTTTATGATGAACAGCTTGGTCAATTGATGTTGGAAGAATACCTACTGGAGTACCTGGATCAACTTGAATGGATGAAGTTGCGTCAGAATTAGTCAACAAATCATTTGGTGGAATTTGTCTGCTGATTTGTAACGGCCGGTCAGTCACAGATGATGGTGCGTAGTCAACAGCAGTAAATATATTCCTATTAAATGGACTTATACCAGTGCACGTAAATCCAGCAATTGCATTTCTATCAGTTACAGACAGAGGAAATGCTTCTCTAACAATCCCAGGTATATAATGAATTGTCATAGTTTGCCCAGGATGATTTCGCATCCAGTTGTCTGTAGCGGTGTTTATCATTTTCTTAAATGGCCCAAATACTGCTTTATCCAAAGGCTGTAGTTTGTGTGTGCAATGGGGCGGAAACGACAGCAGCACTATCCCATTTTCTTTACAAAAATCTAGAGCTTGGATAGATAATTATATGCGATACATGGTTGTCGAGCAGTAACAAGCATTTTTGATCAATTGTGGGTTTGACTTGATTTTTGAAATGTTGTAGAAACATTAAAAATTCAGCTTCCTGCATCCATCCACTAGAATTGCCAGCTCCAGCACATCCAACAGGACCTTCACGTATCATATGGTCTTGGAATCGTTTCAGTGGGAATACGAAAAAAGGCGGGATGTGTCCGCCTTGAGCATTGATGGCAACAGCAACAGTTACTAATCTTCCTCGCTCTGCCGATGTTACTCCACTTACTTGTTTAATTCCTTTTTGGGCTACAATTTTGCTAGGTTTTTGGACAGTGGTCACCCCTGTCTCGTCCATATTCCAGATATCTTTTGGCTCAAATTGGTACCTATCCATGACATCAGCAAGGTTATCAAAAAATTTACTCACATTATGCTCGTTGAAACTTGATGCCCGCGACAGACTTGTTGCTTGAGGACATCTTAAAGACAGGCTCGGGTGTCGTTTTAAAAAACCAGTCAACCATTCCTTACCCGCCATTTGAGTATCGTGCCACTTTGTAGGAAATGATTTTTAATTTTAAGCGCTAACTCGTATGCCAGTTTACGTACTTCAGTTGGGGATAACCCAAAATAAAGTGCAGAGCACTCGATTAAATAGTCGCGTAGAATAATTTCTTCGGTGTTGGTAAAAACACGATTGATGCAACGGTAGCCCACAACTGCGGTAGCATTTCCTGCTTTTAATTTTTTTATAAATCTGTATAATGTTACATGGCAAACATTATATTTTTTTGCCAGGCTTCTAATCGTTGCAGCATCTTTAAAATGCTCCTCAGCTGCTTTTTGATACATATCCGTGGCGGTAGTTCCTCGTTCAGTTTTTCTAATGCGTTGTCGCGGCATTCTGTTAAAAAAAATACATATAAAAATATTATAAATAATTAAATCACCACGAGGACAAAAGTAACATGTTACTTTTGTACCCATAGGGCTATGTTACTTTTGTACCCGTCCACATTTTTGTCAAAACGTGCAATATAACCTTAAATCGGAACGTGCTACACAAAAATGAATTTACGCAATGTACAATCACTTTAATACAGAATAGATATGCAAATATTTAGATTACTGTCATGCTTTTAAGACTATCAAAACATTGAATAAGAAAACGTCAAAAAACTTGCTTTTGGTTTGTAAATTCACGTAGCGTCTTGTCACACAGCCTAACAGCGCGAGGCGTACGCGGCGACTAAATGCGATTGAGGGGGGCGCTCCCGGCTATCGCCTGACAGCGGCAAAGCGGTGTTCGCCCATTAGATAAATCTAGAAAGCATTTGTTACTTTCGACCCGCCGTTACTTTTGTACCCGGTCTCCCCTACCATTAATAGTAGTTTTTGCTTGAAAATGAAACAAAAGCCCTTACGTACAAACACTCCCAAATAACATTAGTATAGGAACTAGGATTGTCTCACCGATAGTGCTAAGCATTTTTATATAGTTCTGATCATCGATAATCAGATAATCCAGTAATAATAATTGTAGTGGTAGGACTCCTAGCAGAGTCCGCCTGGGGAAGTACCACACCTTTGCCAGTTATTCTACCGCCAAACAGGAATGTGAAAACATTACTGTGTTCCGGTTTAAAGGGAAATGTTTCCAGAGAAATTACAGGGCTTAGAGATATAACATCTCTTGACTTCAGGCACACGGAATTATCGTTGGGAAGAGTGCGCTCACTCTTTCCGTTTTAGCCGGTTGTAGGTAGCGGTGAACGCCGGACGTTTATATATATCACTATTCGTCGTCAACAACCATAATAAGTAGAACTGCAACATACCTCGCCGTTCGACTTCGATCCTAGTAGGTTGGTTGGTGATTAGGTGGTGCTGATGTAGGATTTCGTTTTGGTTTCAATATTATTATATCTACCTACTTGCAGCAAGATCTTCTGCTCTGTTTCTGAATGATTCAATTATCTAAGAGACGGAAATATCATACTGATTCTCCAAGATTTCGTTTTTTCCCCAACACTAGACGGATCTACTTATTAACTTGAAATTTTGACTTTACAATAATCTGATTGAGAAAAAAATACCGATTAGAATTCATGTTAATTTAATGTTAAATGACAATAGTACCTACCTATTGTTATAGTGCAAGCTTAAATACAAGTGTATACGTAACTCTGAATGTAGGTAGGTAGGTATATCGATCATTTCGCCAGGTAATGTGTAAAACTCAGTTTCTTTTCTTCTCGTGAAATTAAAAAACTGATTTTCAATTCAAAAACATTAATTCAATCAGTTAAAATAATCTTTGTCATAATAATATTCACATATTTATTTAATTTTCTTATATTTAAAGTTTTTTTACATTAAATATTAACAATAAACAAAGATACTTTATAAAAAACTTAGACACTAGAATACCGCCTGCAGCAGGGCAGAGCCCAACCTACCGGTGGCTAACAGAGAGAGGAACGAACTATGTATAGGTATGCGTGCCGTGTCCAGAAGGACTGCCTTTGGTAACTAAGCCTTGACCCAATCCTCTAGCGAAAGTATAATAATATCTTCATTATATTATTAATTAAATTATCACTTCATCATCTTAATAATATATTATTATTATCATGAAAGATTATTTGATCATAATAAATTATTATAATGATGAAATAATCATTGTGAATTTACAAAATTCCCCATTTGATGCAATCATGGACCATGTCGTTGATTCTGCGCGTATACAGGTCACCGGTTCCTGCCACGACGATGCTTGAGAAGTCATCACCGAAGGTTGGAGCTTTGTCTTCTGGCACCAGGAGTATTGGGAGCAGAGCGATCGACATCATCAGCCCGAAGGGGAGTTTCTGAAACAACATTACAGATTGGACCTACTCTGGTTTTAGAAGAGACGTTAAAGTACATACTGCCTTGCCCTACTGCATGCTTACGTGCTGCCTTACATATATCGCCATTCTATTGAGTTTCAGGGTTTCCTACGCTACGAGTGCTGATCCCCGGTCTAATCTGCGACATGTCTGCTATAACGGTTAGTCCTAATACATATGTGATCCGTCCATTCCCACTGCAACTTACTAATACGTTGAGCCATATCCGTGGCCCGCTGACTTCGTTGCGGATACGGTTCCTCAGAGAAACATCGACTTTCGCTCGCTCCATAGCGAGCTGTGCGATTCTAAACTTGTGGACGGTCTCAACTGTCAGCGTCCGCATTTTGGCGCCGTAGTTTATGATCAATAGAACACACTGATTGAAAATGTTACACACTGATTGTCTATATTGTTTAAGTACTTATTGTAAAAGTACTGATATCGCTTTTCACGTTCTTAATCTGGTGTTTATAATTTACCTCTTTTAACTCGAGATCAAATTTGTTTCTGGGAAATTTTTCTTCAACATTGAGGCCAAATCTCTTCAGGGCGACGCCAAGTTCCGAATAATAGTACTCGATCAGGTCCTGGTAATGAGCCGCTCGGAAGGCTCCGTCTGTGGCCGTGATGATGAAGTGGATGAGATCGATCACAGGACTCCCGAACTGAATGGTCTGGTAGTCCACTGGATACACTTCGTTCCTACCATCCTGATGAATGAAGGGAATTTTGATAATTTTGTTGAAACAGTCGGTGTTTCATGAAAATTTAATTTAATTAGGTAAGTAAAATAAAATATAAATACTAGAGAAATTTCTCACACAACACCATCTAGCCCCAAACTAAATAAATTATGTATTATGACAGCCAGACAGGTGATATAATACTTAGTACGAGTAATAATATCATCATGTTTTCAGTATCAACATTTTAGGCGCAAATTGGCCCGTATTTACAAAGATACAATTTATTTTACTAGAGTATCGTAAGTATAAAAATCCTAGGCTGCATGCTCCTATATTTTGGGCATGACGAAAACATAGTTCAGAATGTTTACTTGAACAGAGTTTTGCTAAGATAACTAACATTACAATGTTTAATTAAATAATGGCTTCTCACGTGTAATATTTAAATGTAATGGGGTTTCCGTTAAAAAGAAAATGATTAAGTTTTTTTTTTCAAACGAAATGTCATCGAAAATCGTTAAGTACTTTGACGGCTCCTTTAACAGATTTTTAGCCAATCAATAATAAAAAATGCTATAAACAGTCCAGTTGCTTACAAACATCGCATCGGAAGCACGCGCGGTCCTCCACAGGCGAGATGAGGGTGAGAGATAAGAAACGTGTGGCCAGAGGGGCGAGAAAGGCTGATGATCCAGTAGGTGTTCAAAATGTTTACCAGAAAATAAACGGACTAGATCGATCATCGAAACCAATTCATAGTACAAATTGTAGTTAGACCAACGTGAGGGGTCGTTTCGAAAAAATATACGCTTTTAATCTACAACTTATTTGTCATACTTACATCCATAACTTTGTGTAGCAAATTGCTCGGTCGAAAATCCGAGTGATTGATCACTTTGCAAGTAGCTCGTTTGTATAAATCATTAAATGTCTCCATTATATTTCTGTTCTTGTAATAATCATTTAGCCTTTCCTTATTTTCATCGCTCACTACAGCCAGAGCCGACGCAAAACCTTCCTTGAACAGACCATCTACGCCGCTATTTTCTGCAGATATTTCACCGGGTATATTTCTAATGAATGCTTCAAAGTCTACTGGAGTCTCGTTTTGGGAAAGTCAACGAGAGTGCGTGAAATTTGGCTAGCTCTGACATAGCTGCAGTCGCGTATGACCAGTCTACTGACTCAAATCGATTTGTTAGAACAAATCCTTTGCTCGTGAGGTCATCCAACACCAGTATTTCACTAAGGTGCGTAGTTTCTGCACCATAGTACATGGGACATTTCAGTCTTTCTTTCATAGGAATATCATGTTTCTCCTCTAGTTTCCGATACGTTTTCATTAGGTCGGTATAAAACAAAGTCTCGATCGTGAAAGGGTTATATGCGAATTTTTCTCGAAGTTTTTCATTTAACGCCGCAACTTTAGCGAACAAGTCGAGATTTTTCCCTTCCCCAGTGATCTTTACTTTGTAGAGAGTTGAAGTGTAGTTGGCACCTTGCGTAGATATTTGTGTGATCTTTGTGTTGTATATTTTAAACTTCTGTTCCAATGCAATTTTTTTGATAACGTTTTGAAGATTGTCTTCTGCCGACGGAGAATTTCCTAGAACTCCCCATGTAATGTAGTCTCTAATGACATCATTGATTCTCTGGGCGTACAGGGCCCCGATGCTTTTCACTGTCAAGTTGTTAGAGAAATCGTCGCCGATGACAGGAGCGTCTTCTGCCGATACCAGGAACACGGGCAGAAAAGTTACAGTCATTAGCAACCCATAAGGTAGTTTCTGTAAAATAAAATTAACTAGTATGAATAATCAATTAAATTTATGTTCACAGACAGGACAGACTAACAGTCATGTTAAATCATCGAAATTGTGTTCCCTTGAGTCAATTGAGATATAGCTGTACAGATCTTCCTCCTAGCCAAGACTTGAGCGTCTGGGGTTGGAGTTATAAACCTGAGAGAAAATTAAATGAGGTGTAGACAGATGGGCATACTCGCATTCATCACACTTGTGAAAGTTATTTTTTTTTTTTTAATTAGTAATAGTAATATACTTCTAAAAGGTCTGGACGGAAGGTACATACCTTCTGTCCAGACCTTTACATATATTACTATTAATTAATTAATTTCTTTCTTTCTTGAGTGGCTCAGCCGGAGGCCTAGATGGCCTGCCACCTCAACATCTAAAAGATCTTCTATCTTTTAGCTCTGGTGAGGTCGGAGAGTCCCTCTTGAGAGATCTAACCTCTCATGTTATCTGGTCGAGTCAGTAGTGACATTATACGGCGCTAATCTGTGCGCACTTTCCAAAAAAGATGGTGGGATCAGGCCAATTGCTGTCGGCACCACATATCGTCGCCTTGCTGCCAAGGTGGGTTGTTGTCAATCAATTCGGCAATCAACTCACAATAAAAGTAAATTTGTGGTGTTTCGTCAAACAATTTTTGTGTGCCATGTTTACGGAAAGTCTAGTTATCCATCAAAATGGCTTTAAACCAGCAAGGGGCCTACGGTGTCCTTGTGTAAATCAAAATTTACATTCGCTTTGGTGTAATGCCTAGTTTACATTATTCCAGTCCAGCGATCGAATCCAGGGCTGGATTGCTTACTGTAAAAATGTAAACCGACACTGGAAAGCAAAGAATACAGTTAGCATTCTAGTCTGGCGGATCACCGCCAATGAACCGGGCGGGCATATATATATTCAAATCACTCGCTGTCCACAAGTAAAAGTCCTACTACGAAATGGTGTGACATGTCGATCGACCTTGGATGTTTCACGACCTAATATGGCAACATTTTTGTTTATCGATGTTCAAAAATAAATACATATCTATATCTTGCACCATCACAACGGCGATGCAAGATAGTTATGATAAAACGCAAAGTGTTTGATTTGACTGGGCCGTTATCAAACAAGACAAAAAATAAAATTTAAAATTGAAAATTGCATATTACATGGATGGCACCTGACTTTTAACAGGTATAATTCGAATAAGTGAATATTTCCTACAACATGTCTCACTAAGTCTCGGACTCTTACCCATAGAGGCATCAAAATTGAGTTTAGGGGTGATTGGTCTCTTAGATCGCGATTGGTTTGTCTTTTTGGTTCGGTTGGCTTTAAAATAGTTGTCTGACAAACATTTTAACAAATGGAGTACGAGAACTTAAGTGAAGTTAAGTCATTATTTTGGGGAGTTTTAAAGCGTCTGTTGGTTGCGGTCTGTTTGAGCGTCTGGGAGTACTGGGGCCTTATTTTTAAAGATATTGCCTATAACATAGAGACATTCTCGTAACATACGCAACGCCGACAAGTTGGATGTTATACCACACTCTCTCACGAGGTCACAGAAGTTGACTCACATTATGGGACCGGAAGTTTATAATACTCTTCCGAAAATAGTTATATCGGCCCCAAGTTTTGGCAGCTTCAAAAACAGATTAAAGTGCTGGCTTATCGATCAAGCTTTTTATAGTTACAGCAAATTTTTAGAGAGTGATGGCAAAGTTCCCATAAAAATGTAAGAAAAAAAATTGACATGGGTCAGTACAATTGTATTAAAGCCATATTATACTCGTATAATGCTTGACAGTGATTGGTCTGTACAATAATTATTATAATACAGTAAAGTAGTCATTTCAAACTTTGAAAATGTATACAATTTGTATGCTCTTTCTTTTGTTTTTGTTTTTTTATATAATTGACGAGTAAATTGTACATTTATGAATAAAGTACTTTGACTTTGACATACGTGAAAATCAGTTATTAGAAAATACGTGAAGTAAGTAATGTTTATAAGTACCTTCTAGAGTCTAGAATCTAGACTCTGGACATATCTCAAAATTGGCCGTCTAAGCAAGTTAGCGGGTAAGCATGAGTTATGTGCCTACTAACTCTCCTCAATCGTCCACATTTCGTTCATCAGAAAATAGGTTACGTCTGGCGGCTCTGGGATCTCGGACTATATTATAGTCTATCCGAGTTTTTAACCATGGCCTAAGAACCTTCGAGGATGAATACCAAGTACCTAGGTATTTCACTGTGAAATGAAACGCTTTGCTCCAAAATGACACATTGCAATGCCCGGTTTGGGTACGTTGTGTTACGACTAAATTTTGTTCTAAATGTTCTTATTTTTTACTGTATCATAATGAAGCAATAAATGCTTGAGTATTGAGTATTGAATAATGGATTAAAAGAGGTATTGAAACTATCAAAAATTGTAAATTTTAATTATTATTTTTAGAGATTACCTCTAGAGCTCCGCCAACTCTGCCAAGACTAATGATCCACGACGTAACTTAATCCGATATTTAGTTGTTAGTGTTGGGAGGGGAATGCCCAATCAACTTAATATATAGAAAAATATGTATTATTTCTATTGAGGCTCTCAATATCGCTATTTCTAAATGGAGTATTCTAAGCACGTAGAGTCTGCACAGGAGATTGTTAAAGATTATAAAAAATGTTTATCCCTTTTCTAACACCCATTTTGTCCTGCAAAACTTGCGAAGCTAAGTGGGGCGCTAGTATTTAATATATTAGTTACATTTAAATACTTTGAGACTGTGGTACTCGTTCGTTGATGGATGTTTCAATAAACTCACTGACTTGCTGGATTAGGTACGTATGTACTTAGTGTCGTCACTACGTTGAATTTGACTTTGTTATTACATTTCTGAGGTTCCAGGATTACTTCACATAGCACCAGCCAGAGTCGAAGCTTATCGGCAAAGAAGTAGGTAGTAGGTACCCTCTTACGCTAACCTGTATGACACAGTCATAATTGATATTTCATTATCCTTGCTTATATTTGAGTCTAATTTTGACGCAAATACTATAGATAGATACATTTTGTGATTGCTATAATAAAGTTATTTTTACTTCTACATAACGGAAAACTTTATGCTTACCTACTGGTATGTAATTAGCGTAACGCGTGTTACACTCCGCGAGGTATAAGCTGAGCTTTGCATTAGTGTGAGTGATCACCAATCAGGCAGGAGCTTGAAATTTTGTCCGCGAGGTATAGGCTGAGCTTTGCATTAGTGTGAGTGATCACCAATCAGGCAGGAGCTTGAAATTTTGTCCGCGAGGTATAGGCTGAGCTTTGCATTAGTGTGAGTGATCACCAATCAGGCAGGAGCTTGAAATTTTGTCCGCGAGGTATAGGCTGAGCTTTGCATTAGTGTGAGTGATCACCAATCAGGCAGGAGCGCGGCGAGACAGAATGGCGCCGCGCCTAAGGCCGGTTGTCACACCTACACTATCCATGTACACTCACACATATGCAAAGCTCAGCTTATGCCTCGCGGAGTGTACCGTTGTGACACGCGTGGCACTGTAGCGATATTGATATATGGAACGGTAACCTACCAATCTAGATTTAAGAAAAATATTTTGGCTATAATGTAAAAGCGGATCACGCACGATTATAATTATGTCGGGAGTTGTGAAAAAATATTAGGTTATCCGCCATTTTGTGACGGCGGCCATCTTGAACCATTTAATCCTGAACATATTTTCATCAAACATACCTAAGACCACACCCGACAAAAAAAACCGATCAAAATCGCTTTAGCCATTTGGGAGCTACGATGCTATAGACATAGGTACACTCAGACAAACCAGTGAAACTTATAATCCCCGTATTTTTTGCGCCGGGGGTTAAAAATTATTTGCGAAACTTTACCTTACATTATTAATCGCTTTTAGCGATAAGTCCGCCAGTTGTTTCACTAGTTTTTACTGTTTTCCAAAATTGTATGTATCTTTTATGGTGTAAACAATAAAGAATTTTCATTCTTTCATTCATTCATTTTATGTCGTCATCTCATGCGCGGTCCGAAGGGGGGGGGAGGGGGGGTCAAAGGGGACATGAAAATCGTATACGTTTAACAAAAAATCTAAAATAAATAAAAAGATCTAATATACTATTTATTAACGCGGGAAAACAACTGAAACGGGATGTACGCGGGTAAAATCGTGGGGCGCTACTAGTAAAGTATTTTTACTCGATTTATTGTATTCCTACTGGTGCCCCCCCCCCCTCCTCCAATTCTGAGGCTGCGTACTGGTGACCCCCTCCAAAATTGGAGGCTGGGACCGCGCCTGTGTCATCCGTAGCTTAGTACCGCGAAGGTGCTATCAAATCCCTACATAACATGAGCTATTCCGTTATCGTCGCGACAAGATACTGGGTTAAAAATAGATATTTTCGGCCCAGAACAAACACGGATATCTATAAATAAAAACCTTGTCAGAACTGTAAAATACAACGTCACACAATTGCACCATTTGGAGAATTCGACGACACAGGAGCTCATGATCACAGACATTATAGATCAGATATTACGAGTATCTTCCACCTCTGGAAGACTGGACAGAACAAAAAACGTCCTGAAGTTTTTCCTACAAAGGACCATCGAAACTGAGGTGGGAGTCCCACCGTGGGACTCAATGTGTCAGATCTCCATTCCATCACCAGTCAGCTTACCGCTACAGCCCACGCATGATGAGTCTAGTCGATGATCAAACGAGCAATCTCGCAACCACAAACACTTTTATTTTTACTGAAGTCCATGGTAGAGACGCTTGGGGTTTCTCTGAGGGATCGCATCCGCAATGAAGTAATTCGTCAGAGAACTAAAGTCACCGACATAGTTCAGCGTATTAGCAAACTGAAGTGGCAGTGGGCCGGTTACATCTGTCGCAGGCCCGATAACCGTTGTGGTAGACGGGTTCTGGAGCGGAGACCGCAAATCGGTAAACGTAGTGTAGGACGCCCCGAGAATAGATAGAATGACGATATACGAAAGACGGCTGGTGGCGATTGAAAACGTAAGGCTGAGGATCGGGCTGAGTGCCGTATTATGGGAGAGGCTTATGTCCAGCAGTGGACGAACAAAGGCTGATGATGATGGTAGAATTGGTATGGTAACTAGTCTCTACTGCCTTCACTAAACGGGCTTATTCTTAGATAAAGTAAACTGTTTGGGCTACTAAATTCAGTGAAGTGTAATAGCATTCAGTAGGTGTGCTAGCATTGTAATACAGAAGCGAGGATTGCTTGACTCTAACTTGCTTTTAAACTTGTTTCTGGATTCAGTCGACTAAATTTTGCCAAGCATTTTAGTTGTACCTATATCTCTACCTAGTCTGTGCTCACTACCTTGTGTTAATTAGCCCCCAAAAACATAAAAAACGGCATCAGTTTCAGACTTTTCAATTACAAAACTTACTTCTTTTAGTTCGGCATCAAAAACATCTCTTGGAAATACATCATCGACGTTTAGTCCCAGTCTTGCCAGTGTGTCGCTAAAGTTCAAGTAGTAGTGGTCAATCATTTTCTGGTAATACTTGGCTCTGAAGGATCCGTCTGTGGATGTGAAGACGAAGTAGAGAAGGTCGATGATTGGACTCCCCACGGTCAAGCCCTGGGAAGTCCACAGGCATCGCTTCTATGCTGCCGTCCTGTTAAATAACAGACAATCTTAATAACAAACTAGCACCATACGATTACGATTTACTTACCTTACTTCACGTTTCCGTAATTTTCTGAACTTTTCAGTTTTTTTTTTTTTATCGAAATATTTATTTACGAGTAGTTAAATTTTACTTACTAACTTTTTTAAACAAGCTGATATTTTGACGTGAGGTTTTTAGATTCAAAATTGGGGTACTTTTTCGATAGGTATTATTTTTTTTAATCTAAAAAAATTGTGTATTTGAGATTTATAGTAAAAAGCAAGTTTTTACCAAATTCAGTGAATTATTATTGCTTTTTTTGTATTGCAAAAAAATTTAAAACCAAAAACTTAGGTATTTGAATTTTCTCATGAATTTTGAGGCTAGGTATGTGAAAAAAGTGGCAATGAAAAAGTTGTAGATCTTTTTATAAACCTACAATTTATTTCCATAGGATTTGTGGTTTTGCCGGCACTCGAGATAAACAAACCAGTTTTACCCCCTAAAATTCCTTCCACTTCCCGACCTCAGACCGGCCGTAAATTATTTTTCATTTCACTTTTGTCATATTATCTTCCTTTTACAATGGGTTTCTACTAACTAACTTTAACTTTCTAACTTTCTCTAATGGGTTCCTTACTTTTTTTTTTGTTTTCAAACCCTATCAAGACTGGTCTAATACCAAACTCTAGGCTAGCAAAACCTATGGAATGTTTTTTGATGAAATTAAGTAAAGCGCAAAATTATTGTCTGGTAAAACAATTAAACATTAAGTATCTATTTAGGTACAGAAAAGTAGGAATAATTAAAAAAAAAGTAAATATTGTTGTGTAATATTGATAACTTTACCTTCTGTTCATCGCTAGTTCATTCTGCCATCGGAAATTAGCATACTCGTAGGTAACAAGTAAAAACATAAGATAAGAGAATCTAGGCTGTAGAATGCGATGCCCGAGTGGGTTTTCCCGATGATTATAATTTTGGTGTCTTCAAGTCGATCCGTGTGTCATCGGAGTGAATGGGTTCCTCCTCGGTAATAACGTTCCATCGTATACCGCATCATCGCTTATCATCACATGAGATTCCGGTCAAATGTAATCGTATAATAGAAAAAATCAATGTGGAGTCGCTTGTTGATGTTTGCTTATTTCATTTTATATTTTTTCTGGTAACGTTTAGAAACAGCTGCATCGACAACCCAAGGTACCTACTTGGTCAATGAATTAATTAAAGTAAAAGTTACAGTAAAAAAATTGATCTTATTCACTTACATTTAAAACTCTGTACATTATGTTGACAGGCTTAAAATCGCTGTGAGTGATCACCCTACAGCGGCCAGGTCTACCCAGCTCGGTAATCCACAGCAAAACATCTCGATCTCTGAAGCAAGAGCTTAGCTTCTCCTTACTCTCGTCGGGGATCACCGCCAGCGCCGACTGCAACCCTTCTTTAAACATGTTCTCCACAGCGGTGTTTCCCAAAAACGAGTCTACAGGAAAACCTTTTGTTGTTTTATTGAATTCGTTTGGGCTTTCGTGTCGAAAAACCACAGACAGTGCGTGGAACTTGGCCAGTTCGGCGATGGTTGCAGCCGCATAAGGCCAGTCTACCGACTGTAATCTATCTGTCATGGTAAACCCTTGGCTGGTCAGGTCTTCAAGCACCAACAGCTCGCGAAGATAAGTGGCTTTAGCTCCATAGAACACGGGACATTTGAACCTGTCTTTAACATCCACTCCATGTTTCTCTTCTAAGCCTCTGTACGTCTTTAGTAAATCAGTGTAAAACAAAGTTTCGGTAACAAAAGGGTCCCACTTCGAGGCATCCCGACAATTTTCATGAAGTGCAGCCACTTTACTGAATAAGTCTAGGCTTCTTCCTTCGCCAGTAATCTTTACCTTGTATAAATTCGAAGTGTAATTAGCACCATTGGTGAAAACAGGAGTAATCTCTGTTTCGAACGTTTTAAAATTTTGCTCCTCTGCTATTTGCTTTATAAAGTTCAAAATATGATCTTCTATCGAGACTGTTGCTTCAGCCATTATGGCGCCTTTGCTTCAGAACGACTACACTGAATTCTTTTGTTTAAAAATGTATAGTTGTTTTGATGTTGTGGGCGCCTGTTGATACGAGTACAATTAATAAATTGTAAGTGTGAGTGAAGCCTTTTACAGTATCGTCGAAATCAGCTGCTCGAGAGAGATAAAATGAAGTGTTATCAATGAATTCTTTGATTAGGTAACAGTCATCATATTATTAAATTATTCGATATCCTTTTATAGATATTAGGTAAAAGAACTCAGACACTCGTCAGTGTGTCAGTGGGATGGGGTCTACCGGCTTGTGACGAGCTTTTATATATCTGGTTGTATACATATCTATAATCAAATCTTTCAAGTAAGTAGTTATTAAATCGACATAAAATTTTGCATACATAAATGTAAATTGGATAACACTGCAAATTATTATGATATGGAGTTGATCAGATGATGGATTCGGAAGATGGCCACAGGAACTCGGCAGTGAAACAGCACAGCCCTATCGAGTTTGGATTCATTTGCCTGTCTTTACGAGTACTTTGGGGCTAGATAATAATCAGGATCTCATGATTGAGCCGAAGGTAGAAGGTAGGTATCTAGGAACTCCGTAAGTAAACGACATAGCCCCATTGAATTTGAGCTCATTTGAATCGTATTGACAAGTAGGTAGATAACTAGTTTGCTGCTAGGTGCTAACCAGAGACTGATGATGGAGCTGAAGGATGGTAACTAATTAACAAGTACCTACCTAAACAATATTGTATTTGATTTTTTTTTAAGAAAGCTTGCCAATGAGACATTTTCAGAAGAAAAAAACAATAGGTAGTTCCACATTTAATCCAAATGGTGGTGATTTGATTTTTTTATAAATTTTACTTCCCCTAAAAACTTATCGCAAAGTCTTATCTACCGAAAGAATCTTTAGCAAATTTATATTTAGCAAATTAATCACTTGGTCAAATATTAATTTAGCAAATGTTTACTTGCTCAAATTTGACTAAGTCAAAACAAGTATACCTAGTTAGCAAAAATGTATTTTGAAAAAAAACATTAGGTATACCTATATATCTACCTATACCGCTGCGAGCTATAACAGTCAGCGCCATATTTTTTTCATTCATTCATTTATTTCTTGGTAACTTACAATAAAGATTACAGTCATGTCAAAGGTTATATAGGTACCTAATTACATTAGATATGTTATGGTACATCAATTTTATACCATAACTAGATGCCCGCCCCGGCTTCGCCCGTGGTATATTATATAGCACTCCTCGGGATCCCGTACATATCCAACGGTGAAAGAATGACTGCAATCGGTTCACTCATTCCTGAGAATATCGATTTCAAACAAAAAACCTCTTCAGCAACCTGCTACGCCACCTGTCGGAAATTGATCGTACCAACTCAGATTTAGAAAAAAAAATTAGCAAAGGTTTATATTCAAGGCACAGATTACTGAAATTCAATGACGCAATCTTTGACACATGCTGTCATGTGTCATGTCAAAGCACGAATCGTACGAAAACTCTCAAAAGGGGAATATTTTTTCCCGATTTTGTTACATTCTTGTTTCATGCTCCGCTTTAATTAATAGTAGAGTTATTTTCTATAGCCTAAAGCCTTCCTCGATAAATGGACTATCCAATAGAAAAAGAATCTTTCAATTCGGACCAGTAGGGGGAAGGTTCTTTAAAGTGGCCTAGGCGGGTAAAGTGGTCACCTACTTTTTAAAACACTAACCAACTAGCCCCATCTGTTAACGGCATGTTAAAACATTCATTGCCCGACGCCATATTGTTCCAGTAAACGTCGACACGCTTGGTTCACGCGGAAAGATTTTATTACAAAAAAAGTGATTTTTGTGGTCTTTGATCTAAGGTAAGTGGTTCAAACATTGGGATAAATTATTGTGCTTAATAAAAGTTAAAAACAATGTGATATTTTATAGGTTTTGTCCCTATAGTGAGCTAGTTATTTCACGACAAACTTGGATAATATAACCTCACTAGACATTAGATACGTTTTTTTTTTTCGTCGCGTGGTGTTTCGGGTAAAGTGGCCTACTCAGTAGATAGGTAAAGTGACCTAGTAGGCCACTTTACCCGTCTTAGTTATAATTTTTCCAGTAAATGTAAATAATGTTGTGAATTGTTTTAGATATGCCAAGTACATACAAACGAACAACGCATCAGCAGACATGGGACTCAGATTCAATGGAAAAAGCTATAAAAGCTGTAAGAAACGAAGAAATGGGCTTCCTCAAGGCTAGCAAAGAATTCAAAGTTCCTCGATCGACGCTCAAAAGACGTGTAAAGGGATAAACAAAGAAGCTGTTGAAAGTAAAAAAATATTGGGGTCTTGCCGGCCAACTTTTAGCCCGGAGCAAGAAAAAGAATTAGTGCATCACATTTTAGAAATGGAAAAGCGATTTTACGGTTTAACTTTACAAGATGTGCGGAGACTGGCCTATCAGTTGGCTGAACGCAATAATATAGAACACAAGTTCAATAAAGATACTCAAATGGCTGGAAAAGCATGGACTTCTGCTTTTAGAAAACGTCACCCAGAACTGACACTAAGAAGCCCAGAAGCAACCTCTCTTGCTCGAGCACAGGGCTTTAATAAAGTAAGTGTTACTAATTTTTTTGACCTTCTAGAAGAGGTAAGGTCTAAAACAAGCTACCCACCTCATCGCATTTTCAATGTGGATGAGTCTGGCTTTACGACAGTGCAGAGTAAAAGCTCTAAAATATTGGCGCAAAAGGGAAAGAAGCAGGTGGGCGCGATCACCTCAGCAGAACGAGGTGTATTAAGCACCGTTGTAATTTGTATGGCGGCTGGTGGAAACTTTATTCCCCCTTTTATTATTTTTCCTCGGAAAAGAATGAAGGTGGAACTTCAAGATGGGGCACCACCAGGTACAGGATTTGCTTGTCATTCGTCAGGATGGATGCAGTTGGACATTTTACAGAATGGTTTAAACATTTCCTCAAATTTGCCAAGCCAACTGAAGATGATCCTGCTCTCCTGATTCTTGATGGACATAATACGCACACCAAAAATTTGGATTTTATTGAATTGGCAAGAAAAATTACACCACCGTCTTGTGTTTGCCGCCACACTGCAGTCACAGGCTTCAACCACTCGATGTGTCTTTCATGGGGCCGGTCAACAAATATTACATCCGCGCAGTTGAGAAGTATCTTCGCAATAACCCAGGGAGAGCAATAACTGTCTTCCAATTCAGCAAACTCTTTGGTGAAGCTTATAGTGAGGCAGCCCAACAGTCTATAGCAGTCAATGGTTTCCGCAAATGTGGAATAGAGCCAATAGACCGCCACGTCTTTAAAGATCATGACTTTTGGCTGCAGATACAACAGATGTGGCCCTTGCTGAACTGGAAACACAACAGAATGAGGCCAACAAAGAGAACGAGATACCTGATAGAGGAGAGTCTCCATCAGTTCTACAAGATACCCTGGAGGAAATACTAGCAATGACACCGCCAATGTTGGATTCGCTAGCATGCACATTAACGTCGCCAATGTTAGATCACCAACCAAGCACATTCACCTCGCCAATGTTAGATCAGCAACCAAGCACATTAACCTCGCCAATGTTAGATCCACAACCAAGCACATTAACTTCGCCAATGTTAGATCTACAACCAAGCACATCTTTCGCAGTAATGCCTAAAGACTTGTTTCCGATTCCCAAAGCATTGCCTAAAACAAAAAAAGTAACCAGAAAGAGAGGTCGTACAGCAATCCTAACTAGCAGTCCATATAAAAATGAATTACGAGTAGAAAAAATACAACAAGAACAGAAGAAGGCGCCAAAAGAGTTTCTAAACTGGCTATTGTTTCAAAGAAAAGTGCTAAGAAGCCTAAACTTAAAATTAAGAAGTGCGCCAAAACCGATGATGATGATATGGATGACGACCCTGAATGCTTTTACTGCGGAGAAACTTGGTCTAAGTCAAAACATGATGATGGCTGGATACAGTGTTCTATTTGTAAACGATGGGCCCATGAAGCATGCTCGGGCTGTGATGACGAAGATAACGACTTTCTTTGCGAATTTTGTTCTTAAAATTACTAATTTCTATGTACTTATGATAAGTTTATAACCAATGAATAATTAAGAAAATTTTAACGCCGTATTTGTCTCATTATTTCTTAAGTGCAATTTAAATAAAACTTGAGTTAATCTAAGAAATGGTGTATTTATTGAGTCTAAGCCACTTTACCCGCTTCGCGAATTTATGTAGGCTACTTTACCCAACCAGGGTAGGTAAAGTGGTCAATTTCTCATTTTGATTTAAACTTTTAGATACTAATAAATACTTTGTTATATGTAAAAATAACAATCTGATATCAAAACTACGTTAGTTTACGAGAATATATTGATAATATAACATAAAATATATTGATATATATTTAACAGGCAGTCATTCAAAGCTTAGGGTGGCCACTTTGCCCGACCTTCCCCTACTTCCCGAGATCCTAGCGTTCAAGCAAACAAACAAACAAACAAACTCTTCAGCTTTATAATATTAGTATAGATTATATATTATTTAGGAGTTACTTTTACCATAATTATATATTATTTAGGAGTTACTTTATTTTTAGTTTTGTCACTGTGTTCAGTTTCTTTCATAATAACACCTCACTTCACTTCACTCGTTGCATGCGATAGAGGCCCGGGTGGAAATAGCTATTTTTTTTATAACATAGTCGCTCACGGAATTCAATAAAATTCAAATTCATTTTATGTCAACAAATGCAATAGAAATATCATGTTCAATACAAAGTAAGGAAATTTAAATCAACATTTGAGCAGTTCACTATTAATATACCTACACTGTACAGTTGTAACTAACAGAAATGATTCAATAACAATAGGTATACCTACTTATTACAGAGTAGGGATTCAAACAACAACAAAGTGGTATCGCGAGATTAGAGACTAGTTCACAAGATTCAACAAGGCCAATGCCAGTCATTCACAGACCGGTTAGATGATGTCATTAATTCACAAACACCAGTAGGTACTGGGAATCATAAAGCGTTACAATTGAATAGTTAGCAATAGCATCGTTTCGAGCATAATCAAACGTTATGGTAGCATTGACATAAAAATAATAAGTAATAGCTGGCAAGTTACGTTAGTGACTTGTCCGCAATGCCAGCGTTACAGATATCTAGTTGAAACAAAACGTAGTAATTAACAAAACGTTGACTAACAATCAACAGCTCTAACGTAATCAGCCATAATATATTGTGTAATTAGATTAAATTAAGTTAAGTTAACAATGTCAATAAAATAAATATTATGTCCACAATTATGCGTGCTTTTTTTTAAACTGTAATAGGTTCGCACTTGATCGCCCTCTCGCCTGATGTTAAGCGATGATGCGATCTACGATGGAGCATGCTTACCTAGAACAAACCGATTCACTCTTGATTTGAATACACCAAGATTGTAACTATCGAGGAAAACCCACTCAGGTAACGCATTCCACAACCTAGACGTTCTTATCATAAACGTGAAGGCAAATCTCTTCGTTCGTGTTCTTGGAACATCAACCATGAAACGATGTCGCTTTTTTGAGATACGAGAAATCAGACAAAAGAAAGGGGAAGGTGGAATACAGATCAGTTGCACACTCTCCAAAGTGTACCTATCCGATAAAAACCGCTATTCTAGCAATAGCGGTTTTTTACCGTAAGTGCTAATCGTTGAAAACCTTTTCATACGTTCGGCAAAGATATTAATTATTCAATCGTTTACCTCGTTTAGTCGTCTTTTATTATATTAACCCGGTGTCGTCGACAAAGAAACCAGCAAGATTGTCGACACACCTACATAATTATAATAGTGGCCCCAGTATGTAGGTAGCTCTGTGGAACACACAGTCACAAACAGCGATTGACCTTATCTTTACAAATGTAGCGCGAGAACTTACTTCCGAAAACTCCATAAACACGCTTCTATCGGATCACTTAGCCGTACGCGGAGTAGTGACATTCACTCACTCAAAGCCAGCACAGCTCACTTGCCTCCGGCATTATTTCTCGCAGAATAATCGCGCAAACCTTGTTATGGCTATTGACAGTATAGATTGGTCCGAAGTAAGTGAGAGAAACAAAACCGCTCAAGCATTTGTGGTGGCGCTGATCAACATTTTAGCAAATAAATATGATACTTGTTTCTCAATGAAACGAAAACCAAATAACAGATGTGACGCGTCGTGGGTTGGGTACGCCTAACATACTAAATCTAAAATCATTGTTGTTTAATGTATTTAGTCAGCTTGTTTTTTACAATGTAATAAAATTAATAATTATCATACATTGTATGCTGACATTAACAGTATGTACCCACTTTACCCAACAATCCAGTCAATCAAAATAATGTAAATTTAATATCAATTTAAATAACAAAATTGCAATTTAAAGAATAATTGAAAATGTTAATATATGTCATGATTTAGGTACAATTTTTATTTATTTATTTATTTAGCCCGTTAAACTGGGTGAGAGGTTTGTTCTTTTTAACTTCAGTGATTGGTTTGTTTGGCTATAGAATGTCTCTCAACTCAGTTTGCCTGTTGGCAAAAGCCTCTTCCAGTATTTTCCATTGCTTCCTGTCTTGAGCAGCTCTCCTCCATTTGGATCCCGCGGTAAGCTTCAGCTCATCTTCCCAACGCATTAGTTGTCGTCCTCGACGTCTTTTGCCATCTCTTGGATACCAATTCGTTGTAATTTGGCTTCACTTTTCTTGTGTAGATCTCAAGATATGACCAGCCCATCTCCATTTTTGGAGGTCTATTCTTTCCAGGATATCAGTTAATTTGGTTTTTGCTCTTAATTGCACATTGCTAATTCTATCTTGTTTTCTTGTTCCTGTCATGCTTCGTTCCATACCTCTCTGGCACTTTTCTAGTTTTTCTCTGTGGTGTTTTGTAAGAGACCATGTTTCGCAGCCGTATGTGATGCATGGAAGAATACAAGCGTCAAATACTTTTCTTTTCGTTGCCATATTGTGTTCTTTAGATTTTACAATTTCTTTGAGAGACCAGTATCTTTTCCACCCCCTAGCAATTCTCTTATTTATTTCTTTGGTTGTTTGGTCTTTAGGGGAGATGATCTGTCCCAAGTAGCAATATTCATTGACATATTCTATTTGTTGTCCTTGGATTTCAATGGGTTCCGTTTTTGAGTTGGTCATAAGTTTCGTTTTTGTAAATTTCATTTTTAAACCCACTTTAGAACTCTCAGCATTTAGAGTTTGTATCATCTTCTTTAGCGCCTCTGGATTTTCTTCTAGTATAACCAGGTCGTCTGCAAATCTTAAGTGTTTCAGTTTTCTTCCGTCTATGTTGAGGCCTAAGTGTTCCCAGTCAAGATTACGAATCTTGACTCGTAATCTTGACTGGGATTTAGGTACAATATTCCTTTTTTAATTTATTGAATTCATCATAGGTATAGAACGTCTGCTCGGTAAGCCAGCGTTTAAGCCTAAATTTAAAGCTACCGAGAGAGGGCGCTGTGGTTATGGACTTCGGCAGCTTATTATACACTGTTGGACTCATAATGTGTTTCGATTTGGCTGTTTTCTCGTGCGTCCGGCGGACTTCTGCAAGTCTGCCCTTATTACGCGCACTTGTTAGTGTTTTGTATAAATTCAGATTCATTCTAACATATACTGCTACCTGAAATATGACCAGACTCGGCAATAATCCTTAAGTTTCCCAAAATGTGGGCGAGCAGATTCGTCCATTGGAATTTTAGCGATCGCTCGAATAGCTCGTTTTTGGAGCTTAAATGCGCGTTCCCACTCAGCTGCTCTGCCGTATTGAAGAAGAGAGTGTACCGTAGCGAAATAGCAAGCCCTTACCGCTTCAGGAGGCAAAGCTTTAGCGACGCGACTCAAGGCGAAACAAGCGCTCCCCAGCTTCCCGCAGAGTTTATTAATGTGCGGCTCCCACGTTAGACTCCGATCTATGTCGAAGCCGAGGAACGTCATGCTATCGACCAGCATAATCCGTCTGCCCTCCACTTGGACTGCCAATGGCCGCGTCTGGTGGCCCGACAGACTGAAATGCATCAAATGAGTCTTACTCAAATTCAGCGCCAAGCCATTGTCTCCAAACCATACAGTAAACTGGCGCGCCGCCTCGTTTAACTTCCGCTCCAAGAGATCGACCGTGGTCGCCGCGACTACCGCGACAACGTCATCACCATACTACTATCTACACGGGGTAGGTACGTGGCTCGGGAACATTCACGTGGTGCACCCTGGGCATCACACAACAACTTGGCTCTGTGGCATCATGTTGTGTGATAGCAAATCCCGGCCGGCGCTGGGAACTTCTACATACACGCGCTCCTCACCCCCTCGAGTTTGAACCGTGTAGAGGTTGGGGAGGGGGACTGGATGACTTGGGAAGGTTACTCGGCTGATATATCGACCAAGTAAAATTCCTACTTAGGATTCCAGATGAACCCTCCACGAGCACTCTCCTCCACAGGAAGGCCACGTTGGGTGTTTAGTGGCCTCCTACGCCCCACTTAGGGAATGCCCTTGGAGAAGGTGACGAGCCGCTGATTACCGGTGCGTCACTAGAGCCAAATGCGGGGGTACTAACTCCCCCCGCGAGGCGGCTCCGCAAGGACAGTGGCAGGTGGGTCAGGGTCATCGTAGGAAGTGCGAAAAGTGACCCCACGACCCTGAACCCTGGCAATTGTTGAGATCATTGATAGGTAATCTTTCTTCTCTACGTGTGTTGACAGTGAACTCCTTCTAAACGGCTGGACCGATTTGAATGAATTTTTTTGTTTGTGTTTGGGTAGAACCCTCACAAATCAGTCCGGCAGATGGCGCTGCAGCGAAGCTGGAACGGGCCGCTAGTTATGATAAATTGCGGGCTGTTGTGCTAACTGAAGTACCTACTCGTACTATTCCGAGTTTACTTTAATGTTTGTTTACACATTCTATCTTTTTGAACCATTATTGTGTTTTGTAAAGTTTTCTTTCTTTCCTCTAAATTTAAAATGTGGCTTTAATTAATAATTTAACAAGTTCTTACCCTAACATAGGTACTTAATGAAACCACACGATTTTGAGTTTATTTTTCAACATAATCTCCTCCGAGCTCAAAACACTTTTTCCAGGACCGGATTTAGAGGTGTGGAGGCCCCGGGGCAGGGGGTAATAATCTTGTCTTTAACTTCGTACGCTGAAATACACACCCATGTTAAGTCTCTATTGTGGAGGCCCCGGGGCATATGCCCCGTTTGCCCTCCCCTAAATCCGGCTCGGACTTTTTCCATCGACCCGGTAAGGCATCTATTTTATCTTAATGGAACCTTTATTGTGATTTGTAAAGTTTTCTTTCTTTCTTCTTGTGGCGAGTTGTTTTCCAATGTTTATGAACTATAGGTAATATCTTATTTATCTACTGGTTTAAAGCATGTTCGTTCTAAGTTCAGAACTGTTGGCCTATCTTTTTTTTATGTAGGTATTATCTCTAATTAAAAAATTGTATTATCAAACCACTGTATTTTAACAAAAATCGTTTCTAGGCTTCGAGCAACTCGATCTTCCGCACAAGCACTTCGAGGCACACATAAGTTTGAAAGTAGGTAATAGATACAGTTCTGCACAGTACCTATACCTACTCTTTATGTTTATAATATGCGTTTATTATATTCTGTTTTGTGTGCTCGTTGATTAAATAAATAAATATGATATTGAGACCGTTAAAATAAATAAAAACTACCCTATCTCTCATGTTGACAAAAATTACACAAAGGGAAATGTCAACTTTCGTGAATATCGGTTGAGTTAGTAGCAAAGATTACAATAGGAACAAACATCATGGATTTTAGTAAACAGAGTAAGTACGTAACTTCTACCTATTTTTATTTATTCTTTTATCTCATTACTTATCTTATTTCTTTACAAATCTCTTTAAACACTGCCTTTCAAACCAGAATTCAGCTTTACATTACTCGTACCTACTGGTTGATGTTAGAATACGTTCCTCGAGTAGACTTGTCCCGATAGTAGCTATCTTGGCGTAAGCACGCTCCATCTTAGACCGCAGCTACGCTAGGCATCAGGCCAGATGGCGGGCAAGCGTAAACTTAAAAGATTTAAAAAAAAAACTGGTGCATTCCGGCGGCTTCTGCAAAAAGTCCTCTACATACTTATCCAAACTAAAATAAAACAACCAATTATAATATTTTCCTTTTATTATCTCAGGAATTGTTTGTTTTCATATGAATATAATATCATAGTTTCGTTACAGTGATTATTACGTGAGCGGGTAATGACGGCACGGCCGGCACGTACCGAAACTGCCGGATCCGTCACTTCATTATATAAAATAAATTCAATACTTTACAGAATTAAATATAGCACCCGCTTGTTCCGACTCGGGTCTCCATAGAAAGTGTTGCCAGCGAGTAAAAACTAAACCTACCATAAACTACTATAACTAAAAATTTAACCCGCGCTGCAAAACATACATCGCAGCGAACAACAATAGAAATATTTATCTTAACTGGATAACAATAAGGTAGTTATAGTGCACACTACCGCCTACTCACAACATAGCAATTTCGGGCTCCCCCACTGATACATTGGTCGTACAGTACAAAACAATGTGATTTAACTTCTCGGAACGGCATAGCGCCATTTTCCCAAAACAGATTTTTTACGTAACAAAGTCTTGTTATTCCTGTAAATCGTGGTAAAATGCTTTTAGAATAAGTAATTCATTACTTTCACAATACGGTATAAAATACAATTTGTAGGGGCAAAGTATTTCATAGTTTGACAGAAACGGTATTTTCAGTCAGTTGAATATTTTTTCAGATTCAGGATTTGTTTGCGATGATGTTGTTTTTGGAGATATCTTTTAGTATACATTAAAACTCTTTTGCTGATGATACACAGGAATAATATGAGTATTGTTACTGCCAAATATTGTTTTATTTCACTGAAGACACTGAACGTTCGTTAAGTTTTATGTAAGTAATCACATTGTATGCAAGTTTTACTCGATTTATAGTAGTAACATATATTTATTATTACCTATTTGAATTTATCTATCCACAGAACGACGTGCATTGTAAATAGTATCGTAATTTATTATCATTTTATAATTTTAAAAGTATATAAAAGACTCGAACAATACAAATAAGGTTTTAATTGTAATTAAGAAGATATTCTGTAGGGTTGCAGTCATTGGCTTATTTTGTTATTAAATATAAAAAACCGCGAGAAATATATAATAAATTAGCGATATGTAATTCCATCAAACAATACATATATATTACATATTTCAAAAATTACCAGGACACAATTATTTTATTCACACTTATATTGAAGTAATAATAACGGTAATTTTTGGTCTATTAAATCGGTCTAATCGATATAGGTATTACTAATCAATAATGATTAACATGAACAAAAAAATATAAATATAATAATATCCTATAATAAGTATTGTGGCAAAAGATACAAATGCTTGATATTATCTATCACATGAGATTATTCCTGATAATTACAACTTTACCATGGAACTGTTTATTTACAGATAAATTATGAAAAACGTTAATAATAGACATGATATGGGCTTTATTGTACTTTGAACTCAATAGATTTTTTTCCCCAAATGCTACTAAGGAAAAGGAATCTTATGTACACTTCAAATAGACATAAAAACGAATAACAAGTCTTATTTCACAGAAACAAGACAAAAATTGTATCGATATAACTTTTTATAATTTTCGTTGCATACAAGGATCTGCGAATAAAAATGCTAAAATAACAGTTGAATAGAGTCAATGTCTTAAGATACACATGTTTATATAATTAATTATATTAGTTACAACAACAATGGGATTTCTTCAGTGGGATATACACGTCTAATCCTTACACGACAGGGATCCTACCGATTTTTTTTTCATAACCTTTTAATATTAATTTACCTATACTACACCAACTAAGTATTCTCGGGAATATTGGATCCCCATGCCGCGTCCGTATGTTTTATGTGTACAGAACATGAGAAAGGCAAATGAATGCTGGTTTATAAAATACTTTTCATTTGATACGATTTTTTACGAAATTTTTGCTAAACTAAAAAGCTAAGGCGCGCGGTCCCATAATACTGATAGTTCTAGTTTTCTCAACATTTTAGCTATAATTAAACTAGGATAGTGTTTTTCATTTCTTGATATAGTTCTATCAATTTTATATACCTACATACATTTTGAATATCAAGCTAGAATTAGAATCGGAAAGAGGTCTTTTTATCTCTTCTGAAATTTAACATACAATATTTTGTGGTACGTAGTCCCGCGCACCGTCACTACCTACTTATTCTTACATTAGGTGTACGTAATAAAACGTATTTTAATTTAGCATTTAATACACATATACACGTCAACGTCGAGGGTTATAGATTATAATAGTCTATCACTGAAGTTACATATAATATACTGTATACTCGATAACAGGTAGGGTCGAGCGGACCGCGCGGATAAAATATTTAATACCTACACATAATAAATAAACACAGTATTTTAGTTTTAAACTAACTCATTGATTTTTTATACTACATTTTTAACATTGAAGTATACATATTTATTGCAATTTTAATTAAGGTTTTATAAATAATTGAATTTAAATAAAAAACGTGCGTTTCCACGCGCACCGTCGAGCCTCTTACAACAGCGCCTAAGAAAGAGTTAACAACTTTAGGATATTATACATAAACACACTGTTAGTTACACCATAAGTTTACATTTATTCACCTACCCGCTAACGGCTTGCGGAGACATTGACACACTGGCAACACCGACGTGTCGTAGTGAAAAATATAGATGTCTCGGCAAGCGTTAAAACTAGATTACTAGAAATAGTTATTGTTCGGGATGCTGCGTTGTAGCGGGCGTGCGCAAAGCGTCACCCCCTACGCGGTTGCAAGCTAAATAGAAAATCTACCATTATAGTAGTTTTTTTAACACTTACAACAATTATTGATATACCCCGCGTGAACTTTCATTTAAATAGTAATTTTAGTGGAAATATTGACTAATAGTGTGACAGCCCTAAACAACCCATCAAAGAATAACCATGCACGTATAGCGATAGAAAGGCACTACTGAAGACGTTGCGATCCTACCTAAGTGAGAAAAACAATCAAAATAAAATAGTAACGTTTATACATTGTTTATTGAGCATTCGGTGGTTATATAAATAAAATAATGTGTACAATGCTTGATTGGCATTCTTTGGGTGTTGCAGAGTATTTAGCTACAGTTTACATTTATAAAAAAAAACTACCATACCATGGCAACACTGCCTACGAAACTACTGCCTACGAAAATGGTAATGGTTTTGGCTATTACTCTCTCTCTTTTTTTCGTTTAAATTATGGAGACAGCAATATCAAACCGTTTATTAGAATTCTGGAGCGGATTTCAAAATCATTTTTAACAAAAGCATGTTTTATCTGCTCCAGTTCTTTCATATAATAACGTAGTCAGACCATTCTATGACCATGGTAGAATATTATTACATATATTATCAGACCATGGTAGAATATTAGTTAAATATAATAATTTATCGTGACGTTGAGTTATTTTACCGCCCCTTTTATCTATTTAGAACCAAATGCATAAACCTATAACAATAAATTACTACTTTGCCACCAAAAGGAGCGATATGTTACCCCAACGGCACACCAGGGTGTCTAAACATCCATATATACAGGTAGCTTCCAACAGTATCTACCAAATTAGAATATTACACCCTGAAATAAAGTTTCACTTTTCTTACAATAGCCAAAGGCTATAAATAAAATACATTGCTACATTCAACACTCTTAAAATTGTTTTAATTAAATAATAGAAGATTCACCTTTATTACAATGGCTGCAAAGATCAAGCTTCATTGATCCACCCAAGTAACCTTCGCCTTTACTAATTAATCAGGTTTTAGCTTTATATGAGCTGTGCCTCGTGGCCTTCTCTCTCAAGGAGTGAGTCAAGGCCATAATTCACTTGCATTTCTCCATAAGTGGTAATGTTGCTCGCGGATGACATTTATCGCATAATACATTGTAATAATTGACATTTATGTCAAATTTGTCCCTATTTCCTACGGATACGATTTAAACGATCACCTTTATATAGCCTGTTTAGATCGCCCTGGTGTGTGTTCTGGAAACATCGTTATATTATTATAATAAGCAAATTAACTAAAAACATGCATTCTACCCATACTCTCAAACAACTTGTACTTTGACAGACACTCAATGCGTAATTACAATGCAAATTATAATATACAATACAATAATTGTGTAGTCCTTTTTTGCCTTTGGAATAGTTTTATCAGATTAACAATATGTATTTAAACTTTTAATAATTAAAAATAAAAAGACAAGGCGTCTGTCTGCACAGAGTGGAATCTACCGTGCAGTCGCGTCCGGGATTCGACGGTGATACATCTTTCTGGGGTGGGCTTTGATGTAGTTACTGGATTTTATATTGAAAATGGCAACCCTGTAACTTTGACTTCGAGTTTTACTAGGTAGAGACTTGTGGGCGTGGCCATGGGCCAGGGTGGGCGGCGATTCATCGATCCTCACGCTTTGCTACAGAAAACGGACTCTCCTTAGATATGTACCAAAAACTATTCCATAGACATTACAACCACATTCTCTGGGCCGAAAATAGCCGATTTAAAGGACTTTAGAAATCTGTCCAATGGACCGATAAAAAATCAACTTTGTATCAATTGCTATAAGACAAACTGTGTCGGTCCATTTTGACCATAAAGCGGCTATTTTTAACACTGAAACAACGAGATCAGTAAACTAAATATTCAATAAATAATGTTTTTATAACTTTTCCCTAATTTGAATACACTGTAGTTGCACATTTCGATTTAACTAACGGGTTACGCACGTGTGGTATGGACAGTCCAGTCCGTTAATTATTTCAGCTTCAACAATATCAATGGAATGAGCAAATTTTCAGGCGTTTGACCACTCGCCTGATAGTAAGTGGCGGCGTGACCGAAGATAACTTATTCACTCTGACCTTGATAAGTTCTAGACTGTATCTCAGGGAACAATGAGGCCGGCAACTTATTCCACTGTAAAACAAGGGGAGTGGGTCCAGACCGTTTGGTAAGAATTTTGGCAAGAATGACTATGTACCTATGTAAGTGCACTAAATTAGCAAACACATGTTCAAAATGCAATATAACTGCTAAAGATAGTTCCCGACTTCAGCAAAAGTGGCAACATTTTATTTTGTGAAATTTCTCAAACGAAGAATTAGCGCCACTTTTGATCGAAATTGCGACTATATTTAACACATATATTTGCTTTCTGCGCCGAAATTGAACCTGGATTTATTCCCTATTACAATTGAGCTCGTAATAAATGACTACGCCCATAGTTTATGAAACACTAATTTGTCAAGAAAGAAATAAATTATATTAATTTGATATTAATTTCTGAACAAGCCTCATTGCGAGACCTGCAAAAATCTGCCGTATGCGTTTTAGTTTAAAGCCTAATTGGACTGATAATACCACACGTAAATAAATTAAAAATAAAACCGAGTAAAGATCCCGAAACGACAATATTTACAAGTGACAAAATATCCATAATTTATTGACTACTCATAAGATAAGTTTACGGTGAGACGTACAAAGCGACTGATATAATATTTATATCTATTCTATATATTTTTTAAACGATAATTGGTAAAAAGGACGAATTTTTAATAGATAAATTAAATATTAGGCGCCTAATTCGATAATTAAATAATGCAATCGATTGAACGTTCAGTATTGTAATTAATTATAACAGATGAGTAATGCTGGAACCACATATGATGTGTTATGTTTTACAACTATTTTTACTGCAATTCAACTGTACAGTAAAACTCATAATTTAAAACACAAAATTACATTGCGACACATTGCATTTTTTTTTTCATCAGAATGGTATTTAAAAAAATTCAATTCAGATTAGATTGGAACATATGGGAATACTGATTAACGTTGATCCATATAACACATCATTGTTAGTTCAGTATACATTTTCTACAATACCTACAACTGAACAAATTTAAATCTAAACAAGCGATCGAAAGTAAACTGGAGGTCTAAAATACCGCTTTTAGCCAACTAATACTTTAAGGACTATCCAATTTGACCATTGAGATTTCAACTTTATGCCCATTGAAATAAAGGCAGAACTTCTTTGGACCTTCTATAATAGTTGCTTTAGATAGGGTTTTTTTTATTTTGCGTTGTTGTTTTTAAAAACGGTATTTTAGTTCCGCGGTTCCCAAACATGCATAAACAAATCCACACGCACACATACATAATAATAATGACGCAATAAATTCGCAAGCACATCCGAAAAAACGTCACATAGAACATACATTACAACAAAAAAAAATGCAAAACTGTAACTTTTTTTTAGTATTTCTGCTACAAACATTGCCAGCTCATAAAATCTAGATCTAGACTATACAAGTACAATAGTGAAGAAGCTATTAGGCCTCAGATTGCAAACAACAATATATTACACTTTTACATTACATTATTCAATAAATCTACGCTGATTTATCGACAATCGGCTATTTCGTTGGGCAGAATTTGAACTCTGGCGATATACATATAAGAGCCAAATTAGGCCAATAGTAAATATAGATCAGACAACAGCCAATACTTACGTTGCATATTCGGTAAGAGAGAGAAAACATTTTCAATCGTTACGCATGCAACGTGATGAAATGAATGACAGAGAAATGTCTCATTTCCTAGCCTTGTTCGTCAATCAACAAAATGGCCGATTCTCGAAACACCAGCGACACCCTATGTACACGTCCAGACCGTAGCGTGAGCCGCCGAAATACGACACTTCAAATTGACTAGTCATAATTTAAAACATGCTGTGACACGCGACCTAATAAAGTAAATACTAGTAAAGGTTTATTCAAACTGAGGCTATATGTATCGGTGCTACCGACAATCATCCTGTAAAGATAATGAAATTCCTATTTAAGTAAAAAAATAATAATTAAAAGGAGCACAATTTTAAAAAAGGTTGTTGTGGCTATAAATTTGTAACCAGTGAAATGAGGAAATAATACGTTTTAAAAACTTAGTATTTGACAAAAGAATAACCATTCTACCCTTAACCCTGTTCCCAATCTCGCCAATAATTCGACACGATTTGTCATGACCCCTTTTTCAAGATAATTGGCGGAAACTACTCAAAAAATGTCATTAAATAGCTGAAAACGTAGTATCGACCAATATAATATTGTGACAGGACTATGAACTCAGATAAGCTCTTTTGAGAAGCGTGGACAAATCAACCTGTTTTTATTTTCGATAGCGCTATAATAACTCTAATTTCTTTGTCAAAAGAAATCATACTAGTATATTACAATTGAATTTTAAACGATTTTTCCCACCGAATATAGCACATAGTTGAATATACCTTCATATCCAATATACAAATTCGATACATTAATATCAAAATCACAGCGCAAAATAAATATGCAAAATTTCGGGCGATATAGTGATGCGCGGCGCCGAACATAATATCACGGTTGTGGAATGCAGGAACGATGCTTTCATCGTGGTTCGATATCACTCAATGGAAACGCGACACTGGTCGTTGATGCGAGTATCA
The DNA here is from genome assembly GCA_017562165.1 of Ectropis grisescens. Classification (NCBI taxonomy): domain Eukaryota; kingdom Metazoa; phylum Arthropoda; class Insecta; order Lepidoptera; family Geometridae; genus Ectropis; species Ectropis grisescens. The sequence goes on from CM029785.1 coordinate 23,566,312, forward strand.
ATTGTCGCAAACGGAAATCACATTGGAATTTGAACCCTATACCGTTCAGTCGATAACATAGTTGCTAAATGCAATTTCAGAAACAAATGACAGACTGGTTTAGATTCAGACGTCAATAAGTACGTGACGGTCCAGTTGATACAAGTTTGTCGTTCGAAACTATGCCGTACGCTACACGACATGGGGGTCAAATTTAAATGGTTTCAGTCTGTCACATCTTGGCCATCCCATTGGTCGAAACAAATGCGTACAGAGTTAAAGACGCCACGTGGCAAAATCGACTCTATTCGATGGAGACAGAGTTCACTTCTCCTGACGAGAGATCGCGAGCGCAAGTTGCAATTCGGCGTCTTCCTGCCTTCTTCTCTTCTCTGCTTCGTCTTCGAGCCGTTTAGACTCGGCGGCCGCCCACGCCCACTGCTGCTCTTCCGTGGGCAAGAATTCTGAGCTCTTGGCTTCCAACTGAGCTTTAGCTTTCTTTTCCTTCTGCCTCGTCCGCCCTATACCTCCTATCGTATGTACTAAGGACTTGGCGTATTTGACAGGTTTAGGCGATTTTTCTTTTTTAGCGGGAAGAGTATTTGTCGGCCACGTTTCGTTCAAGTTCTTATTCTTATCTGTGGACCAGTCGGTCGCCCAGTCGTCCGACTTGCTCGCCCAGTTGTCGGATTTGTTTGCCGACCAGTTGTCGGGTTTATCGGGTTTGTTTGCCCACGCGTCGGATTTGCTCGCCCAGTTATCAGTCTTCCAGTCAGTGTTGGAATTCGTGTTTTTGGAGCCCCAGGTATCGTTGGCGGGTTTGGCCCAGGCGTCGTCAGCCGCCCAATTATCGTTGGGCCACGCTGGGGCCGCCCAGTCTTGCGTCGGGGCTGTGGGTCGTGAGGAGAACGGATCCGCGGAAGTGGGGGGAGCGGAGACTCGCCCACTGCGTTTTTCAGGCTGTTTGAACCCGTTCAAGTTGGAGGCAGCAAAGAAGTCATCTGTCTCGAATCCTGCCACAGAAGTGGGTCGCGCGAAAGCATCGGGTAGTTTCGGTTTGGAATCGGTGACGTCAGCGAAGGGGTCTTCGATGTTGAAGGGGTCTTCGTAGCGGTAGTCCTTGAAGGGATCGTCGGCGAAGTCGACGGCGGCGCGCGTCTGGACGCAACAAAGTGTGAGTGAGAGGAGTGTGTGTGTGTGCGAGCAGGATGGATACATACGTGTCGGGCCCGCCGCCGCCGCGTCCGCTTAGCGCTGCAAGTGGGGGGAAGCACACGAGCCGTGGTTAGCATGTTAGTGACGTCATGACGTGGCCGTATGAACGAGGCGTCGCAAGCGATCACTGAATACAAGGAACCGGCTATGTTATATATATGTACCATTTAGTACACTTTATTTACACCGTTATTAAGAGCTGTTTTTTTTGTAATTTCAATTAATTAAACCTAAAGTCACAAAATAAACTCAGCTGTTCAATACATTACGCTAATGCCCCAATATCATTTTTGTATGAAACAGCTAATAATTTTTCCATGGTACTAGAAATAGTTACAAGTTTAAAGTACTCACAACGACGAGTATAGTCTATACTTTTCGAATTAATACATTCTGCTCGCGACTACGTCTGCGCAGAATATTAAAACAAAACAAGTGTTCCCTCAAACTGTAGTTTTTCGGTATTAAAATAAAAAATGAGATTGACCTGTTCAATAGTCAGGAAGTGACAACAAACTATTTAAATCAAATATTTCATATTATTAATATTCAGTGATCGCATGTAACTACAGATAGATTTAAAATATGTACAGGTGTAGTTTGTTATTGTTAAAGATATTCGTAATAAATGATAATAAATAAGGTTGGTATAAATAAATAGAAATAAATGAAAGAAAAGGGGAGGGATCGAGACATTCCACAGAGAATCCCTTTGTGGTCATCACGCACCATTAACTGGACACCAATTGATAAGCCTCGTATTGAGCCCGTATCTTCGTTTTTTTATTTTTACGCAAGAGTAAAGAAAACACATTAATTTATACATATTTTATGAATCTCGCACATGGAAAATGCTAATTGATGTTGCATTTTTTTAAGCTTTCCATCATACAATATCTAATATATAAAATTCTCGTGTCACAGTTTTCGTTGCCATACTCCTCCGAAAGGGCTTGACCGATTTTGATGAAATTTTTTGTGCTTATCCGGTATCTATGAGAATCGGCCAACATCTATTTTTCATCCCCCTAAATGTTTGGGGTAGTCCACCCCTAAATTTTTATTTTTATTTTTTAAACAAAATTTTTAATTTCTATTTTTTTATGATACAACATACAAAAATACATACAATCTTCAATTTTCACCCTTCTACGATCAACCCTTATTTTATTAGGAAATTATTTATATGGCAAAACAACGTTTGCCGGGTCAGCTAGTTATTATATATATACAAGTGTTTTTTTAATAAGCGAATTATCGAGAAAACACCGTGAAAAGGTCGTTCAGCTACTTTAAAATTAATCTTGGAAATAAATCCAGACACTATACTCATGAGGACCTCTGCCTCTGAGCAGAACTCTCTGAGCTCATAACTTACTTGATGCTTTGCGTAATCCATTTCGGGATTTACATCTTCAATCAGGTGCCAATTGATATGGTGAGCGAGGACACTTATTACACTAATAAGCAATATATAGAATACTTAAGAAGCAGTAAGCTAAAATAATTCAGCACTACAACTATGGTCAACGACTACCTCTACTTCTGCCGGATTGTGTTTTTAAACGTTTTACCAGATTAAAAAAAAATCGAAATGAATAAAAGCAGCAGCCAAATAAATATTATCTTTAGACCACTACTTAATTTTTTTTGATATTCTACTCAGCTACTATTTTTTTTTATATTGTGGAGTGACGAGATGAGCAGGGCATTTGCCAGATGGTAAGCAAAACGCTATGCCACAGTGACACGCAGTTATTAGAACATGAAGAGTGCAAATCATTACCTAGCACTGCACTGCGCTCGTCACCCAGAGATCTAAGATGTTTTATCTCTATGCCCTGTAATTTCACTGTAATGTATTATTTTTTTAGCAAATGGAAATCCCCAAGATTACAGGGTATTTATAAAAAAAGGATGCTTCGATAATTATGAAAATATTTACGTTAACAAAATAAATGTTTACACACATTATAGAGAGTCCGTTCGCGAGTTTTCAAAGAGTTTTAGATATATTTTTTTCGCACTTTCTATAGTAGGGCCATAGCATTTGTTGTTCAAAATGATATACCTAACATAGCATACCTTTTTAAATTTATTAAGAACTTTACAGCGTTAATTTATAATATTAGTTTTACAACAACAAAAAATATAAATATATCAATTATTATAATAAACGGCTGTTACAGTTTTTTTTAATTTCATAAGAGAAAATACTTAGCGCAAAACTTTATGAGCTCTTGGAACTGAGGGCGGACGGCTACGTAGTACAAAATTGGTTTATTGTCATATCAGTCACATACATGGTATTTTTTTATTATTTCTAAAGTATTAAAATGTTCTCAGTTATTAATGTTATACATCTTTTGGCGCCTGGGAAAAAATTAGGTCGATGCGGACAGTAATAAAAAAATCTTAAGAGCATTGAACAGTGACAACTAAAATAAGAAATAACTATTTAAAACTATTGAATGTTTTTTCAATAATTGAAAATAAACATGTATTTACAAGTCAAATAAAATATATGACAAATTAATTTTATATCATCAACAAATTAATATGCATTAGTACACAGCTAACACTCAGTTATTTGGATATGAAGACTCCAAAACACTACTTAGAACTATACTGCGCTTTACACACATGAGATAAAACATTTATCTCATTGTAGTGTGAAGTGTGAAGATATGTAATATCCCTGGAAACATCGCCCTTCAAACCGAAAAACAATAATATTTGTACATTACTGCGTGTCAGTAGAATAACTGGGAAAGTTACTTCCCCAGACAGAATATGCAAAGAACCATAGTGACGTGTCATAGGGACGATGAAGGAAGTCTAAGGAGGGTAACCCAGAACTCCTGGTCTCGTCTTTTGACAGCAATGTGGTTAATTGTAGTTCCTATACACATGTTCACACAAAAGTACACACATAGGTGACCAGGTGGCCAGTTTTGTACTCGCCCCTTGCTCCCACTCATAAAGTTTTACACTTATTATAATTAAATGATTACATGCAAATGATAAAATAATAAAGTATGTATGACGGTAGGATGGGAAAGAGACGTTTGATAAGTATCAGGACAGTGCAGAGAATAAAATAATGAGAATTAACACAATGATAATGATAATAAACTACAATGGAACCCAGAAACAAGCATGCGGCGGCGGCGTGGCGGCAACTCAACGGCTAACGTGGGAGAATGGCATTCTACGTCACAGAGAAAGTAAAATATTTTATAAATAACATATACCAATGAGTGATCCACGAATCCACGTAGAGGATAAAAAAAAATCATGACGAAAAATATTAAGCCCCAGACAAAATACCATTTCAAGTGAAAAATTACTAATTCATTTTTGAAGTCATTTGGAGCTCGAAGGACCATATTTTCAATTACAAATACTTTATGGATCGTAATACGGTCAGTTCAATGTCCACAAACCAAACGTTAGTATGAAAACTTTACAATTAAAAAAGCCTCACGCAGTAAAAAACTAAAATAAAATTTAAATTAGACCATTATTTCGATTTCATCCCGAGATTGACATTTTATACAGTGACTAAACCAGAAAACAATAAAATGCCATTCTCAAAACAAACAAAAAAATCTAGAACGTGCAAACTATATTTTACGTACATTTTACTTTCTCTGCAGCATAAAAAAAAAAGAAATAATAAATTAAAAATTAATTTAGCAGGTTTTTTTCTACTTTCGACGATTTTCTCATGCGGACCTGGGGCGGGAAGGAAATCAATAAAAATCTTGGGACAACTTAAATCTGAAATAAAATATTAGCTTCGAATTCGATTAATTTGTAAAGTATTTGTTGTAGAAAAACTAAAATGACTGCCACAAATAAATTTGAAACGTTTACGATTTAAAGTCATCGACAACATCACATAGACTTTGTTGGTGGCGTCTTCGAGAATGGATGGAAATATTTTCTACCATTTTCTTTTAGGTTACCGCGCTCCATTATGGACCGCATCGTCGTTTAACATCAGGCGGAATGGCAGTGAAGCGCAAATCTATATTGATAAAGAAACAACTGCACTTTAATATCCCAGACAGAAAATGGCTTCTTATTTAAAATAATTTATAAAAAAAGCAAGCAAAATGTTTTATCACTAGGTCCTTAAATTGGTTGTGTGATTCGATTCAGAGAGGGAGAAAAATACTCCTGTATGTAATGTTTTAAAACTAAAAACCATTACGTTGGACTGTGAGTAAAGCAGATATTTTATTTATAGTATGGAGTGACGAGACGGGCAGGTGCTTAATGGTAAGCAACATGCCTGCCACATAACAGCACAGTGACACGCAGCTATGGAAACCTCATCATCAGCCCGTGTTCGTCCACTGCTGGACATAGGCCTCTCCTATAATACGCCACTCAGCCCGATCCTCGGTCTTACGCTTCCAACCGCCACCAGCTGTCTTTCGTATATCGTCACTCCATCTAGTCTCAGGGCGTCCTACACTACGTTTACCAATTCGCGGTCTCCACTCCAGAACCCGTCTACCCCAACGGTTATCGGGTCTGCGACAAATGTGACCGGCCCATTGCCACTTCAGTTTGCTAATACGCTGAGCTATGTCGGTGACTTTAGTTCTCTGACGAATTACTTCATTGCGAATGCAATCCCTCAGAGAAACCCCAAGCATAGCTCTTTCCATAGCTCGCTGAGCGACTTTGAGCTTTCGGACCATTTTGACTGTCAGTGTCCACGTTTCTGCACCGTAGGTCATAACAGGTATGGAAACCTGATGAGTCCAAATCATTACCTAGCACTGCACTGCGCTCATCATCCAGAGACATAAGATGTTTTATCTCTATGGCTTGTAATTTCACTGGAAACATTGCCCTTGAAACGGGAACACAGTAATGTTTGTACATTATATTCACATTCTTGGCGGTATAATGAGTGAAAACATCTTTAAAGCCCGCTCAAGTACGGACCTTCAAAGTTTCCTCTTCTTCTCCTTATCCAAAATATGTGTAAAAATAATAATAATATATAATTGTAATGACAAAGATCACGGACCCCGGAGTCTGTGGAGTGGCTAATTTAAATAAATAAATAAAAAAAAAACCTTCAAAGCAGTATTTTCAATAGACCCGTGTTATAGGGTCTATTGAAAATGTGTGTGGGGTAGTGTCGTACCTTGTGCGGCGGGTTGGGTCTGGGGGGTGCGGGGCGCGGAGGGGGCGTCTTGTGGGACTTGGGGGGGAGCGCGGGGCCGCCCCCGCCCCCGCCCCCTCCCGCCCCCGCGCCGGCCCGCGTCGGCGCGTGCAGCACTGCGAACGGATCGTTCTCCCATTGGCTCTGAAATACACACGTTCCCTTGCTACATATACGGTCTCGTTAGTACTGTATGTAATACTGTTATTTTTTTTTTTCAATTTATTCAAAAATACAAGGAACATAAATGAAGTTACACATTAACATAGTTTCAATAGAACAATAGCAGTGATCAGCATAGTTAACTTCATTTAGGAGGTGGACCCTGCATCCCACACTAGGGACACTGCACACACACACACACACACACTAATTGCTGCTAATATAATATATACTACTGACTGATAAAAGGTTACTGATCTGTCTATACAGATATCCTTTTATCTCTAGATCTATATATACCCTTAATCCCTAGGGTATAGATAGATCTGGATATAAAAGGTTCTTTCTCTCTCTCAATCTCGAAAAAATTGCAATTAGCATATTAAAACATAAGGCGATCTAATGCCTATGTTTTTAACCCCCGACCAAAAAAAGGGGTGTTATAAGTTTGACGTCGATGTCTGTCTGTCTGTCTGTCTGTCGGTCTGTCTGTCTGTCTGTCTGTCTGTGTGTGTGTCTGTCTATGGCACCGTAGAGCTCAAACGGATGGACCGATTTCAATGCAGTTTTTTTTATTCGAAGGTTGATATCCGTGCGGATGTTCTTAGCTATGTTTGGTTAATATCGATTCAAGATGGCCGCCTCCACAAAATGGCGGACAAAATATTTCTTCACAACTTATCTCAATATGGGTATCAAATGAAAGGGCTTGACTAGTAGAATACAATACATAATAATAAATTTCAAATCCAAGATGGCCGCCACCACAAAATGGCGAATTACATAATTTTTTTCACTACTACCACAATATGGGTATCAAATGAAAGGGCTTGACTAGCAGAATGTTGTACAGATTACAAATCCGAGTTCCGAGGTAGTTGGGGGTTAACCAAAATTTTTAATTTTGTTCTTGTAATCACAGTTTTTGTAATCTTTTTGTGTTAAAATGAAGTGTTTTTGTATTGTATAGACAGATTCAAAGCAAATTATAGTATAGGATACGAGCAGGGCAAAATTGTCACTTGGATGTTACGTAATATTTAAGAGGAATTTTACGTAATCTAATATTTTAATATTCAGTGAGGGGAAGGGTGCAAAAAGTTACAGAGCCTTACAAGAAGGGGAGAGTATAAAACCTTTAAAAATTGCGTAATGTAATACTTGAACATCCCCTCTACCACTACAAAATAATAACAAATAGAGCACGTATCTCGCGTGATATGTGGGTATCTACGTTTTTTTTATCTATAATAGGTTCGCACTTGACCACCATCTCGCCTGATGTTAAGCGATGATGCGATCTACGATAGAGCGTGCTTACCTAGAAGAAACCGATTCACTCTCGATTTGCAGACACCAAGATTGTAACCATCGGGGAAAACCCACTCAGGCAACGCATTCCACAACCTAAACGTTCTTATCGCAACCGTGGAGTCAAATATCTTCGTTCGCGTTTATGGACTATCAACCATGAAACGATGTCGCCCTTTTGAGGAACGAGAAGTCCGATAGAAGAAAGGGCAAGGTGGTATTAGAGCATGCAGATTAGGTGCACACTCTCCGAAGTGTATCCGATAAAAATCCGAAAAGCTAGCAAATTTTGGGGAGATGATCGAAACTTTGAAGTCTTTTACGCACAAGAGTGTCATTGCGTATGAGTCTTTTACGTATTTGCGTAGCTACGTACACTCCGCGAGGTATAAGCTGAGCTTTGCATTAGTGTGAGTGATCACCAATCAGGCAGGAGCGCGGCGAGGCAGAATGGCGCCGCGCCTAAGGCCGGTTGTCACACCTACACTATCCATGTACACTCACACAAATGCAAAGCTCAGCTTATGCCTCGCGGAGTGTATCTGCGTATCTACGTATCCGCGTACTTACGTCATCGGTCCCCTTGTTATTGTTCTGGTGCGCGAACCCGTCGCCCGCGAACGGGTCCGCGGCGAACGGGTCGTGCGCGAATCCGCCCTGAAACGGGACCGGCGTCTACACAAGCGCTACTTACTATCACACGACACACAGCTTTTAAACAAACGCATCGACTTATTGAAAATATTACACAGGACTTGTCGCAATCGAGTTGGGACAATGATTGGATCAAAAATATACCATTCAAATTAACCCGTCAAGTAAAATATGGTAAAATTACACATATTTTTGTTTCGTCAAATAACTAAAAATCGACAAAGATATATATCTTCAAACTTGAAGGGAAACGTGACGTCAGAACTTGGGAGGTTGTGACGTCACGTATTCGTAGAAAATAGTACAGTGAAGTGACGTCACTCGAAACTTTTAAGCACTGTATCTCTGTCATTTCTAGTTTATGAAACCAAAGAAAAAATAGTTCCCAATTTCGCCGAGCATTGAGCCAATGAAAATGTTCTAGGAAAATGAAACATTGGCACCACCTATGGTGAACTTTAGAACTATCTTTGACAGGTGAAAACGGGCCATTACCCCTCGACGTTTCGGCCGCGTTACAACATCCGTGGTCACATGATCATCGCGATATAAATTTCGTGTCTTTTTCAATGCCTTTGTATATAATGTTTTCAATATTGCATTTGAAGCTGTTATCTTTAGTATAGGCGTATCCAACATGGCCCGACAATAAACGATTTAAGGCCAGGTAATTCTGTCAAAGTAGGCATTTAACGCTGTCTTGCTCTCGCGATCGTCACCGACCGCGGAATCGGTGCCACAGTGCAGAAATAACATTAAAATATTGGACTATGTAATTTAAACTCATTTTTTGTTCAAGATTTATTTATACTAGTGATTAGAGTTTTGTTACTATATAAACGAATAAATATTAAATTTATCTATACTCGTAGGTAGGTATACAAAACTCAACCTTTTCTTTTTGGTCACACTATAAGTTGAGAACGGCTTTTAAAATTTCATGCATCTTTTTAAAATGTTTCCTAATAATTCACAAGTTCGTCAAAAAATGTGCTGAAACGTAATGAAAGGCCAGTAAAAATAGACGGTTTTTTGGCTAACTTTGCACTAAATTTCTAATCCAATTTTTTTCTATGAGGTATAGATCACTTACTGAGCATGAAATTACAAAATGCTCACAGATTCAGGTAGAGCTTCAAACGCCAATTGAAAAAAACTGTTTTAGCCGATATTTTGGAAACTATACATTTTGACAATAATTGTAGAAAATACAATTTTGCATCTTTTGTTGCTAGTAAACTTTTTTTGTAAAACTTACCGTTTACGATTTATAGACCATTTAATGATACGGCTGTGATGATGCCGATAATAGTGGATGAAAATGATGTGGTCTACGATGGAACTTGCTTCTCTAATAGAAACAAACACAGTGTACCTCGTAACCCCAAGGTTCGAACCTTCGACAAAAACCCACTCTGGCAATGCGTTAGTCACAGCTTAGTTGTTCTTATTACAAAAGTGGAGACCAAACTCTTCGTTCAACTCTTCAATCATGATGATGAACGGTGCTGTTTATTCGAGCAACGAGCAATATGATAGAATAACTTTAATTTAAAAACCCCGACTACAAAAAAATCTACGAGTAAAAAAATATTACCTACTAGGGTGCTGCTTATCACCAATAGCATTTAATATAGTTATAAATATTTTAGTAGACAAATTAATATCCCGTGAAAAGAAATGGGGCTACCGGTTTAAAATCAACAATAAGTACACTGAGTCAATCTTGGCCTTTGCGGACGACCTTGCAATACTTACACGTAATCCCAAACAGTGTCAAGAATTGTTGAACGAAGTCGATGAGTTCTGTACATGGACGGAGGGAATGAGGACAAAACCATCTAAATGTCATTGTCTTTGTCTGGGTAGAAGAAATACCAAATATACGTCTTACGATCCGGGACTCTCCATAAGTGGCCAAGGAGTTGCCACAATTGCAGAGGCAGTGCCTTTCAAATTTCTTGGTAGAAAGATAGATCACAAAGGACGTACACCATCATTAGAGGTGGTTGTTGAAAATTTCATGAACAACCTCAATAAGGTAGACCAGCAGCCTATCAGCAATATCAAAAAGCATGGATATATGACAACTACCTCACATCACGTCTCACTTGGCCTTTCCTAGTATATGACATCGGTAAAACTCTCCTGGCAAAGCTAGATGCCAATGTCATAAAGATATTGAAGTCATGGTTCGGATTGGCACATCCGGCTGATCCTCTACTCTTTTAGGGATCACAATAGTTTTGGGCTGAAACTAAAGAAACCGTCTGAACTTTACAAACACCTAAGAGTTACAAAAACGCATGTTTTGGGAAAGTCGCAAGACGAATTAATTACATCTCTCCCAAAAGACAAAACTGCTTCAGACCTGGAATCTAGACTTCAATTCCATAAACAATTTATGGCAGGTGCACAAGTAAATACTGCTGGGTTGGGTGCGAGAAAAAAAAGGAAGACCGAGACATGGTAAAAACCTTTCTACAACAAGACGAAAATGACGGTTACAAAGTGCACGCTATGAATTTAGAAATGCAAAGTGAGTGGTTAACCATAGGTGAGTTCTGTATCCCATTAGCTCTAAAATGGCGCACCTTGATCTATGACTGGTCCCCTGCCTTATTAAAATTTTATCTAAATGCATTCCAAATGACCCTCCCTGACCAGAGTAACTTGGTAAGGTGGGGAAAAGCCTCTGAAAAATGTTGCTATACTTGTGGAGAGGCGATATGTACAGCAAGGCACATATTGGTGGGATGCAAGGTGCTCCTTAATGGGGTCATTACTCACGGCGTCATGACAGAGTACTTGAAATCATACGTGAAGCCATGAGCCTTTCGGTAGCTAGAGCCCAAAAGGATTGACGACAAACAACAGACAAATTAACTTTGTAAAAGAAGGCTCAACTTCAAACTCCAGGAACAAGCCTTACTCAATCCTGGGTACAGCACCTGATTGGACTATTTTAATGGACACGTATGAAAAGCACTACAAAATCCCAGAGGATGTGGGTGTTTCGTCATCCAGACCGGACATTTTCCTTTTTCTAGAGCTACGAAACGCATAGTCCTTGTAGAACTTACCGTACCGTGGGAAACTAATATACCTAAAGACCACGCGATGAAACAAAATAAGTATTACGACCTCCTAAACGAATTAACAAAAACGGCTATGTAGTTAGTTTATACGCTGTAGAAGTGGGAGCGAGAGGTATACCAGCAAAAATCTCTATAACCTACTGAAAGACCTTGGCTTATCCAGAAGTGCTGTAAGTTCTATACTAGAACGTGTATCTAAAGCTGCACTAGTAGGCTCATATCAGATTTGGCTGGGCAGGGAGAGAAAAACGAGTGGTGAAGGTGAGTGTTGATGTACGTCAGAAAGGGGCCCTTGAACCTACGCCCGAGTCACAAGTCTCGGGAACTACTCGAGTTTTTCTCTCTGCCACACGATGGACCCGGCACCCGCACGGTGAATCCATGGAATGCTAAGAAGATCGTCTCTCTAAGGACACTTTGGCGAATGAGACTAGTCTTAGAATATCTTAGTTACCAAAATCCATCCAGCCGTTTGGTAGATATGTGGAAATAAAAGTTTTACAAACATAAAGATACGTGCGAATCTTCTTCCAATCCGGTAAAAAGAGACATGTTTATGCTACTGGGAACGGAATTCACATCTTATTTTTTTACATTGTTATCATTAAATTGGACATAATAAATCGTAATCGGTAAGTTCGAAAAAAAAGTTTACTGGCAACAAAAGTTGGGAAATTTTATTTTCTACAATAATAATAGGCTTTATAACTTTTTCGGAATATCGGCCAAAAACGTTTTTTCGAGCTGGCGCTTGAAGCTCCACCTGGATTTGTTATTATTTTGTAATTTTATGCTCAGGAAATGATTCTAAACCTTATATAAAAAATACGAATCGGTAATTTAGTATTTAGTACAGAGTTAAATTCTAAGAGTAATTTTACTGCCTAAAAGGCTTCTTATCAAATTTGGTCGATTGTCTAAATTTCATTTTAAATAAGTTTTAAATGAACGAAGTTGGGTTTTTAGGGATTCGTAGACAAATTTTAAAATATACGTTATGTCTGTCCATCCGTATGTGACAGTCATTTTTCTCCGAAACTATAAGAAGTATATACTAATAAAACTTGGTAAGTACATGTATTCTATGAACAATATTAACATTTTCATCCAAAAAAAGATAAAACAATACATTTTGGTGGTGTCACAAACTTGGAAAAGAAATAAAAAAAAAATCTATCAAAAATAAATGAAAAATCTATCAAAAAAAAAAGTATGGTTTTTCAGGGAGGGAAGAAAGTGACTGAGGTACCACCAGTAAAACTTTGTGGTAGCACTTTACTAATGGTAGAGGAGTTTAAATATTTGGGTCATCTAGTTACACCTAACCTGAGGGATGATGCAGACATAGAGAGGGAGCGGAGGGCGTCGGCAGTGAGGGCTAACATGGTGATCCGCAGATTTGCACGATGCTCAATTGATGTTAAATTAACTTTGTTCAGAGCTTTTTTGTACTACATTCTACACGTGCAGCCTGTGGGCTAATTACACCAAAAAATCCTACGACGCGCTCCGCGTCCAATACAACAACGCGTTCAGGATGCTGGTGGGGCTCCCGCGCTATTGCAGCGCATCTGCAATGTTTGCGGAGGCTCGTGTTGACTGCTTTTACGCGACATTGCACAAGAGATGCGGCTCGCTCGTGCGGCGCGCGCGCGGTAGCTCCAACAGCATGCTGGCCGCGCTCGCGGCTCGGCTTGACTGTCCATACATAGCTCATTGTTGTCAGCTTCATGTTACACACAGAGACTGAATTGGATAGCAGCATTATGTCCTTAGTTTGACATTAAAACGAAATTATGCATATTTATTTATTGAGAATTATGTTAAATTTAATGATAAAATGTATAAATTTAATTATTTCTAATTATAATGTAATGTGACGAATTTAATTTTATGAATGATTTAGTATTTAGTGTATGAGTCTTTGTAACTTGAAATAAATGAATTTGAAAACCATACGTGTATGTAACAAAAATTGTATTGAAGTTCCGAACATTTTTTTCTAATCTGAATAGTTTGCGCAAGAGTCTCTTCCAAAGTGGTAAAATCTGTATGTGAGGACTTTTCTTCCAAGTACTAAGTACCTCACTACCAAAGAATTTACCTAAATGGCAATGCAAGTTAGGTATCATAAATGATACCTAACTTGCATTTATATTAGGGGATTTACGCAGGGGATTTCTCCCCTCTATTATTTCCTTATCCCGATCTCTGATTTGACGGACGAATATTTTACCGATACTTATCTATTTTCCATTGCATCCGCATTGAATTTTTTACTGATGTGTTATAGACATATATATGTCAGTTTTTTGAGACTCCCCTATTGGTCTACAACATAAAGTAAACAGCGTACTAATTAGTATCAGCGTCTATTTGCAATTCCAATGAAAACGGTATCAAAAATCAAGATCATAGCGTGCTTCACTAGTAATACCTACTGATATTGTTATACTGTGGCACTATGATCGTAATATTTAAAATTTATCGGTTGTCAAAATTGCATAATCAACCACAGGCCCGTCGTCCGTGAGCGCCGAAACGCGACTGATCAGGCCTGCCGAACGGCGCGCTATATATATGGTAGAATTTAAAACATAGTGAATAACTGATATTTTTTATCAAGTCAAACTCTGCGAATGCATCTATAACTTTTTAGTGGCTTTCGTTGAGTACAAAAATTTAGTAAAAAAATTCATTAGTTTAGTCATAAACTTGAAAAAACCTTTTGAAAAGGGGTAACTTTGGGATTTTTTTCTATCAAGTAAAATTCATTAAATCGTGTTATTGACTGCGAATTGCACTAGATTAGATCCTTAACTAATACATATATTTTTTTCAGAGTTTAGTACACTATTTTAAAGGTCTTAAAGTTGTTTTAAAAAATTAAAATTACGGCCCACACGCCCTTAATCGTCGATTGTTAGGCCATGTAGGATACAGTTTGACAGTCCATGGCAGAATAGATGTGTAGCCATCTGGCATGGGCTGTCAAATGATTCTACTTCTTGCATACACTAGCCATCGTCTGCTC